>CM055640.1:52009162-53459162 GCA_029378325.1 Elaeagnus macrophylla
ACAATAAAAAAAAATTTTATTGTCACGGTTTTTTTTAAACCGAGATTATATTACATGATAAGGTCACGGTTATTTAAAAACCGTGGCTATAAATTTTAAAAAAAAAATTTACAATTCTATGGTCACGGTTATTTTAAAAACCGAGACTATAAATATACACTATGGTCACGGTTTTATGACGACCGTGACCAAAACCATATGGCCTCGGTTTTTATTAAAACCGTGGCTAATTTTCCGAGACTAAAGACCAGTTTTGTTGTAGTGAATTATAGTATTTTCAGGTACTTTATAATACCAAATGGCAAGTAAGAAGTGATTATTATCATTTGGAGGCTGCTGAAACCCAAAAGCAAAGTCTCCAGAAGGAGATATCCATGAAGAGTCTTTATCATGATCAGTAGTGAGTGAAGCCTCCTATTTATACGGCCATTATTGTTTTGGGTGGTTACAAAAAATGGTAATGAGACCATAAGGAATATGCATAATGGAAGAAGAATAAGAAGAGAGAACATTGCCGAAGCTATCTTGTGTGTTAATATGAGATGAAAATTGAAAAGACAGTGTCTTGCTTCATTTTGGTTCTGTATATATATATATATATATATATGGATGGTAGGGAATAGTCAGCATTTGTATTCATGCAGACCGCGTAAAATCAATGGCAAAAAATAGATTATTTTAGTACCACGTGAATGGCAATAATAAAAATCAATGACAAAATTTATGATTTTTTCTAAGAAACAATACTTAGGATAGAAAAATTAAATAGTAAAATTTATAAAAACATGTTTATTACAATCCAATTAATAAAAATTGTATAATATTATGTGTGTGGCTCCATCTCATTAGGAATAATGCCAAATTAAGGTTGTTTATAAAAACAAATTATCAGATTATGATGATTTCATAAGTAGTTTCTTAGTATAATTATTGTTTAATTTATGACTGAATCATGCATGTTACACTTAGTTGTTAGGAAATTTTTTTGAACTAGTTGTTTAATGCTAATCTTTACATTTTTTAAGTTAAGTATTTATAATCTTTCAATTATAATATTGCAAAATCATAATAAATAATACGGCATTTGAACTTAGTTTTAATGCATGACTTTAAGTCATTGTAACGTTATTTGTTCCCACCAATTCGGTGATGACTAGAGTGCAGTAAATATACCTTCAAGATACAATGAAGGCTCTTGTGGTCTACATTGTGTATTTACAAAGACAATTTAAGAACATCTTTGACTTTGAAGAACACTCAATATAATTAATGTTCTAAATCTGCAGTATTTAGAACACTAATTTTATTTGTACATAAATTATGGTGGGAAACATTTGAAAACCTTTATTATCCTTCTTCTCTACAAATGGTCTAAATGAATGACCTATTTATAGAATTTCATACACTCATTCAAATAGGGTTACGACTTTTTGATAAGTTGATTTTTTCCAAAAGTCATGTATTTTAAAATATATGTAATTGTTCGTAACAATTATAACATATCTAAAAGTCATATCCATTTACTTAAGTCATAACCTTTCAATATAATATTTCACTTCCAAAAAATTTAACTCTTTAACATTTCTTTTTAATAAAAATATGAAATAAAGCATTACAATTTTTTATTCAAATGCTACATTATTTATTTTTGAAAAGGTTTCTAACACTTAGCAATGAAGACGCCTGGATGATTCCAAGTCCATGGACGTTAATAAATAAACCATTTGTTTTGAAAGAACCGTGGGGAACAAGTGAATGAAGACTTGTTTATTTTGCTAATAAAATGAGTCACTACAAGAATTTTGACCTTTTGGGACAAATATATTGTCCTTAAAACTTAATATTTTGTCTTTGAAAAGAATCAAGGAAAAAATAATTTGTCACAAATTTTGTCCTTCAAACACCGTCCTTGAAAATAAACAAGGACAAAAGTTAATTTTGTAGCTAAATTATATCACATTCAAGGACAATTATTTTGTCCTTGTTAAGAAAATCATTTGACCTTCAAAATAGCCATAAGGCATGGTTAAGGATCTACAAGAACAAATATTTTGTTCTTGAAATTAAAATATTTGTCCTTGAACTTAATTTTGTAGGACTAAATACTTTGTCCTTAAGTTATGGATTTTTTTCCCTAAAATGACCTTGTTGTATGAAATTTTTCGTCACAAATTGAGTATTTTTTGGGACAAAATTACTTTATCTTAAAAAAGGTAAAATGAGGATAAATTAGTGACAAAATATTTTGTCTTATAAAGGCTAAAATGAGAAAGGTAATATGAGAATAAATTAGTGACAAAATATTTTGTCTTATAAAGGCTAATATGAGGACAAAATTTTGAACAAAAGGTTTAGGATAAAATATTTTGTTCATAAAAGTAACATTTAAGGACATATTTTTAACAAAATATTATGTTCTAGAAAATGGCATTTTGGAAAAAAAAAACTGTGACAAAAAAATTGTCCTATAAGGTGCCATTTAGTGACAAAAAATTAACAAATATTTTGTCCCCAAAGTGCCACTTATGGACGCAATTTTGAACAAGTATTTTGTTTTAGAAGAAATCATTTATGGACAAATTTTTCACAAACAACTTGTACTAAAAAGATCCTTTTAGGACGAAAATTAATAAAATATTTTATCCTGGAATGTTTATTTTAGGATAAAAATTTGAAAAAATATTATTTCCTAAAAAACAACATTTTTAAACTAAAGCTTAACATGACAATTTGTCCCAAAAAATACATTTTCATGAAAAAATGTTGACAAAATATTTTTTCCTAAAAATATATCATTATTGACAAAATTTCTCTAGGAGTGATGTCAATTTTATATTAAAATTTTGTTTTTGGGACAAAATTGTAACAATATTGCAAAATTAAATGTAATTTTAAACACAATTAATTGAAATTTATCTTAATTGAAGATAAAATTCAAATTAATTTTTGTATTTAATATTTCCATTTAGGGACAATTTTGAAACAAAACACATTTAATATATATATACACACACGCTTACATTCATGTCAAGTGTCAAAATGGAGAAATTTATTTTTGCAAATTTAAATAGAGGGAGGTTTCTAAGTCTTCACAACTTCATGCACTCAAAGATTCTAATTTATTCAATCAAAAATAAAAAAAGATACTAGTTTATAAATTATAAATTTATGATCAATTAATATATACAAAGTTATAGCATTAAGAACAACTTTAATTTAGACAAAATATATTTTAAATTGATATTCCTCCCAATTGTTTATAGGTTGAATCCACTTCAAATTAATCCTGCATGTTCAAAAAGAACAATTCATAGTTAATTAAATATCATGAAATTAAAAAAAGAAAATGATGTAATATCTATTTTTTAGATCAATAAGATTCAATTAATTACTTTTTATTTTGTTAACATCCTAAAAGTGAATGCTAATGAAGTAAACATGTGAAAGCTAAATGCTTCAAGAAACCATAAAATATAATAATAAACGTATGAAGGAATTAAAAAGACAAACTTGCATAGAATTGAAAAAATACATATAGCATGCCCAATGTTAAATCTCATTCACAATAGCTACGTAGCTACCACAATAAAAAAAAGTTTAATCCTAATTGCAAAATAAAAATATTAAGAACCATATGTAAACAATGAAAGTTACGTGCCATGTCTTATCCTTGCTATGAATAAATAATAAGTTCTTATTCATTAGAACTCTTTTATCAAATTATAAAAGAAATAAATAAAAGCTCTTACCAAGGCTTGACTAGCTAGCTTACTCATTACACTACTTTCAAATCAAGAAATGAAAATTTATAAATCAATACATATTAGATGGCATGCAATTCATTTTGTTAACAAAGAAACAACAGAAATTAGTATTAGCATACATATATTGAATACGATATTAAGTTTTTGACATACATTAACAATTGAAATTTTCTATGAAAAACAAACTATCATTTAACTAACCTAAATCAGTTTTCATGTTGATCAAAGCAGTGCATTATAGTTAAATATCAGCAGCACTACAACAGTTCATCATATTTTCTTTTGCTAATAAAAGAATATGAAAATTACCATGCTAGTTTGAAATTGCTGGCTACCAGGGAACATGCTACCCGATTGTGAAATATTATATGAAAAGGAGTGGCTGGTTGAAGAATGCATGCCAGGGATAGGGCCATAGGGGGTTGGAGAACCATTGAAGATGTTGATGGATTTGAAACAACTACCTGTATTGGCAAATTAAATAGGGAGAATTAATAATGTCCCTTTCATAAGAAAATGATAATATCATAATATGCAATTCAGTGTCATTTCATAAGAATTATATCAATATTACTAACTGCATTAGATGATGACTGTTGAGTGGTTCCAGAAGTGATGTTTGCACTTCGTGACGAACCATAAGAAAACCCAGTTTTTGTCTGCAAAGACTCCTGTACTGAATTATTTGAAGTAAGACTGTAACTCTGGGAAGCAGGTGTAAAATTAACCAAAAGCAAAAATTTACTTTTTCTTACTTGGCTAGTCACAAAGTAAATGAAGAGAAGAACCTGTAGATTAGAAGGGGAAAAAAGGTGAATATAACATGCTCTGTTTTTCAAAACCTTAAATGGATAAAGAAAGCACTAAAAAAGTTGGCTTATTTGAGATAATGGGTTCTACATACTGATCATGGTCATGAAATTTGCATCATCGTTCGACACTAAAATCTTAGTAAGAGTGAAAAAAAGAGAGAGTTAATAGGAAAGAAAAAGAAAAAGAACCATGGGAAATGACAAAAAAAGTTTGCAGAGAAGATTTTGAGAATGAGTTTCACAATATAAGTTCTTATTTCTTAATGTGTTTTGGATTTTTTTTTATACTTAATTATTATTGTTGTATGATAATAAAAGAAATGTTGAGCTCAAGAGAATTGAAGAAAAGCGGCAAGTGAAGGCGGCAAGTGAATTATTTCATTTTGTTATGGAAAGCGCCAAAAAAATTTAGTTTCCCGCATTATTGAAAGGCTGCTTCTTCCACTCATGAATTATGGCTTTAGATGTAAGTTTTTGAGGGAACTTTCCCTCCACAAATTTGTTTCTATATATATTGCGGGAAATTTTCCCACCAAAAGAAATAATATAGTGGGAAACTTTCCCTCCAAATATGATGAGATATTTTTACTTAAAATATGATATTAGTTAAAAAAAAAAATTAAAAATACACTTTTTTTAATTATGTATAACTTATCCAAACGAACCTACAAAATACACTTTTTAGAAAGAAAAAAAATAAGAATATTTTAAAGTATAGACTTACAAAATAATTAGATTATAAATTATTGGAAGGATGTTCAAATTTATTTCATTTTTTATTTTTGTGTTTTTATAATTTATAGTAATATGTTATTTAGTTTAGTTTTGTATGTTTTAATTATTTATTTTAGAGTTAAACAAGTTTTTACTTACAAAAAATTATGATATTTATATTTTTGTTAGTATTTAAAACTTTAATGCTTTGATTTTGATGTATTATAATACTTATAATTATTGATATTGTTTGTATTTTATATTAATTAATATTTTAATTTTATTTGTTGAAATAATTCTTAAATTAATTTAATTTTTTGAGTTTAATTAGAATTTATTATATTAATATATTATATAAGTATACGTTAATATTTGGTACAATATGTCAAATTTTCTTACATTATAAAATATAATATATGTTATTTAATATATTTAAACAAACTTAATAGGTTAAACGGGTCAACAATTTATTAAACATGTTAAGTCATAGTTGCATTTTCTAACCTGTTTAATAAATTAGTTAGGTTTGAGTTAAGCTTATACAGGTTAAGTCATTTTCTAACCTGTGTTACATAGTATGTAAATCAATTTACATAGTATGTAAACCCAGTTTACATAGTATGTAACACAGTTTACATAGTATGTAAACTGATTTACATACTATGTAAATCAGTTTACATACTATGTAAACCCAATTATACCACCAATAGATTTACAATACTTCTTCAATTTTCTAGTTCTCTAGTTCTTCAATACTTCTTCAATTTTTTAGTTTTCTAATCACTCATTTTGTGGAGAACTAAAAAATTGAAGAAGTATTGTAAATCTATTGGTGGTATAATTGGGTTTACATACTATGTAAATCAGTTTATTTGTTGTATGTAAATCAGTTTACATAGTATGTAAACTGATTTACATACAACAAATAATGGTTTCAATAAAGTGCACATGATAAACAAAAAAGAAAAAGTTAAGCATATACATAAAAACATTAAACTAAAAAGAAGTCTCTAACTAAAGAAATTAAGCAATAACAAAGTTTAAGATAATTAAAATGATGTTTTGAGAAACCAAATTAAATCACAATCAATGTTGTTCCAAATACTAGATGGATAATCTCACTTGTAAAATATAAATATAGAATAATGTCCAATCACTCCTTTTTTTTTTCCTCAAATTAAATTCTCTAATCACTCATTTTGTGGAGAACTAGAAAATTGAAGAAGTATTGTAAATCTATTGGTGGTATAATTGGGTTTACATAGTATGTAAACTAATTTACATACAACAAGTAATGGTTTCAATAAAGTGCACATGAGAAATAAAAAAGAAAAAGTTAAGCATATACATAAAAACATTAAACTAAAAAGAAGTCTCTAACTAAAGAAATTAAGCAACAATAAAGTTTAAGATAATTAAAAGTATGTTTTGAGAAATCAAGTTAAATCACAATCAATGTTGTTCTAAATACTAGATGAATAATCTCACTTGTAAAATATAAATATAGAATAATATCCAATCACTCCTTTTTTTCCTCAAATTAAATTCTCTAATCACTCATTTTGTGGAGAACTAGAAAATTGAAGAAGTATTGTAAATCTATTGGTGGTATAATTGGGTTTACATAGTATGTAAACCTAGTTTACATACTATATAAACTGATTTACATACAACAAGTAATGGTTTCAATAAAGTGCACATGAGAAACAAAAAAGAAAAAGTTAAGCATATACATAAAAACATTAAACTAAAAAGAAGTCTCTAACTAAAGAAATTAAGCAACAACAAAGTTTAAGATAATTAAAGTTATGTTTTGAGAAACCAAGTTAAATCACAATCAATGCTGTTCCAAATACTAGATGAATAATCTCACTTGTAAAATATAAATACAGAATAATGTCCAATCACTCCTTTTTTTCCTCAAATTAAATTCTCTAATCACTCATTTCGTGGAGAACTAGAAAATTGAAGAAGTATTGTAAATCTATTGGTGGTATAATTGGGTTTACATAGTATGTAACCTGATTTACATAGTATGTAAACTGTGTTACATACTATGTAAATCAGTTTACATAGTATGTAAACCCAGTTTACATACTATGTAAATCAGTTTATTTGTTGTATGTAAATCAGTTTACATACTAAGATAATTAAAAGTATGTTTTGAGAAACCAAGTTAAATCACAATCAATGTTGTTCCAAATACTAGATGGATAATCTCACTTATAAAATATAAATATAGAATAATGTCCAATCACTCCTTCTTTTTTTCCTCAAATTAAATTCTCTAATCACTCATTTTGTGAAAAACTAGAAAATTGAAGAAGTATTGTAAATCTATTGATGGTATAATTGGGTTTACATAGTATGTAAACTGTATTACATACTATGTAAACTAGGTTTACATACTATGTAAATCAGTTTACATAGTATGTAAACCCAGTTTACATACTATGTAAATCAATTTATTTGTTGTATGTAACACAGTTTACATACTTGTATATATACTCTGTTTTGCCTAGCAAAAACAGAGTATAATCAATTCCTTCCAAATTGTTAATGCCCAATATGATTTACAGCAAGAAACTAAACGACTGTCTGCACCAAGAAGTATTCATATGATTTACAAAAGAATGATTTTTTTTTCCAGGTTATTAAATAAATAAATTTAAATGCCTTTGTAAAAATGAAAATGGTGTCACTGATAGAAAAATTATTAACACAATTTCCAATCCATCAGTGAACGATTCTTCATAATTTTAAGATAAAAACTAAACATTTATTGGACAAACTCTTGGTATAGAAAACAAAGGGGCGTAGAAGAAGTTTCGATGCCTCAACCTGTTTCATGTAAGAGAAAAAAATGGCTCGTTATGCTTAAAAGTCCAGAGGGTTAAAATCGTAAAATAACATAATTCAAACGATGTCGTAAAGCGATATGTGAAAAAATTAACAATCAGCCCAAAAACAGGCTACAACAGGTCATTAAATCAATAAAGCTTCTTCTGATAATAAGGTTTCTTCTGACAATGAAACAATAAATATAATTAATGTTTCATTACTATTTTAATTTTCAATAAAAATAATTTATTTGTTTTATATTTTAGCAAAACAAAGTTAATTAATTTTGTAAAAACTAAAATTGATTAAATAAATATCTGCCAAAATATTTTTAAAGAAAAAAAAATTTACAAAGAAAATGTACACTTGTCACGACATAGTATCTACAACTTAAGTATTTATATGCATGTTAACAGCCACTGAGCGAGATTACCCCATTCCTTTTCTTTTCCTCTCAATTATCTCAAGAGTTTTGAGCCCATACCCTTTGTCAACTCTCACTTTATAGCTATCACTTACTGATCAGATCCCCTCAATTGGTGAGGGTTTTTTAAATTTGTTTCTTTAATTGTTGTTTTGGACATCATTATCATTTGATATTGGGAATAAATGGAGCATTCGATAGTTTATGACAAGTTAATAATAATATGAATGTTGAAAACTAACCCTTTTTTATCTATAATCAATCCATATATATATACTTCATTCATTGATCATTATGATTTTTATTTTGTTTTAGCATGAATTTTTTTTTTGTTTTTTAAAAGATTTGTGCTTTTTAAAGAAATTATTGGATTTTACATGTTAATAAACAATAACAGTTGCTTGATTACTACATGATATTACCACATCTAGACTTTTCATTCATTGACTTGATGAATATCTTTATCTATTATGTATAATTGACGTCTACTCCTCCCCTTGTCACTAAAATAGTTGTTTTATTCAACTGGACATATTTTGTTGTTACTTCCTATAATATTTGTTTCCAAATGCATACTATGAATTTTATATTTACTTAAGTCTTTCAAAAGTTAACAATACTGTCTTCTTTGAAAAATTCCAAGTAATTTGTTACTTATTATGTTCCATTTTAGTAGGTTAAGATGGTTGGTAGAGGTCGTGGAAGAGGACGTTTAAGGAGGGCTCGAATTTATTGGGCAAGATCCACAACTACACTAGAGGTTCCTACTTTGGTTGCTCCAACTTGCCCTCCAATGGGACCTGCTGCAACAACAGAGGAACCAAGAAATGTTTTCACAAATTGCCCTACAGCCGGACATGCTACTATACCAGAGGTCACTACAAATGTGACTGATGTAGCAAATGGCTCTATTGTGTTTGACGAGCCTGCTAGTATATTTTAAATATAAATGTCATATTGTAATAAAAATAGCCTTTCTTTAAATATTTATTATATTTCATTATACTTCATGTATTGATAGTAAGAATAACTTGCCTCTTGTAGTGGAGAGAGAAGTTCGTGGTTGCAATAGGGGGATGGGTTTAGCAAACAAAAAGTTGCCAATAGTAAAAAAAAAGATTTGGTTTAAGCCAGGGTGTGACAAGTCCATAGGAGATGGGAATGAGGCAACAAACTATGCAAGAGATTTAGGGTGCATTGTTCGCTCTAATAATGCAATGTTGATTAAGGGTGTGTGGTCAAAAGTTGAAAAGGAAGATAAAGAAAAGTGTATGGATCTTATAAATGTAAGTTTTTGGAATTGTCTATGCTTCAATTTTGCCTTTTTTTAGCATATCAACTTGTTTGCTTAACTTAATCATATAACCTTGATGTTTTTTAGGGTGGTTATGACATCAATTGGTCTGATAGGGACACTGAAGAAGTGGTGGAGAAGAATATGTCTGATATATTTAGAAGATACGTGGGAAATTTGAGTACATATTATAAAAGCATGGCTGATAAGCCCATGGAATATAGGAAAGCCAATAGGTATCGACCATCTAAGAAAGATGACGTTGATCACCTCACTGATGAGGCCTGGGTGAAAATGTGTGATTACTTTGCAACTAATACCACATTCAAGGCATGTTGTCAAATTTTCAGTCAATAAAATGTCTTATTCTATATGAAGGGCTTAATTATAAGTTTATATATGACTCACATGCTTGCTAATTATCGCAGAAGAGATCAGCTGCAAATACTGAGAACCGCAAAAAGCTTAAGCACAAGCACACAGCAGGCTCTAAGTCATATACACAACATGCACATGATTTTGTATGTTGGAAATTATAATTTTCAACATTTTATTTGGCTCTAAAATAAATTTTGAGATTACTTAAAACAAACTAATAAATTTCATATTCTTCTATTTATTTATTAACTATTGAATCAGGGTAAAAAGGGTCTTGCTAATGATAAAAGAGCAATGTGGGAAAGTTTGCACTCCTTAGATGCTAGTCGAGAAGTTCTGGTAAGAGTTTAACTAATTTTTCACTTTATGAAAAATGTGTTATTAAACATCGACATTCTTTTATTGTTATTTAACTTGCTTTCAGGAAAAAGTGAATAGTGAGTTCTTGAGAGAGGATGGCAACCCCTTAGGGATATCTAAGGCTTCATTGTTTTCCAAACATTATCGTAAAGAAAATAGTTATTGGAATGACTATGGATTGTGGGGGTCATCATCAACTGACCCAACATCTTTTCCTGAAGAGGTCCACCTTACTGAGGACTTAGAGAATGAAATTCGCCAGAGAGAGCAACTTCAAAAACATGCTGATGACCTTGAGAAACGATTGGAATTGCAAGAAAACAAGATTAAGGAAAGAGATCAGGCCGAGCAGGCAAGGCAAGAAGATGATAAGGCAAGTAAAGAAATTGAAGCTAAACGCTGGTCCATGATGATGACTTATATTCAGTCCATTTCTAGCCCACGTATGGCATCTCAATTCGCTTCATTTTCTGCTTCGATGTGTTTAGATGATAATGGCTTTCCACTTGGCTCTCATCCAACATCCTCAACTACCAATATCCCTCATACTCTTGAGAAGAATTAGACATGCAGCCTTAAGTTTATCTTAGCTATATCCTAATCTAATCATTATGGCATAGTGCGCTCTTTTTGATTTCCTTTTGATTTAGTAGTGTATATAGAACTAGTAAATTTGTGTTTTGTTTTGATGAATTGCTATGCCTGCATATATAGAAACTGTGTGGTTATGCTTATGAAGAATTGTATTTGAAACAAACCTTGGTTATTAATGGATGTAAATTTAAATATTATACAGTAATTTTAACATGGAAACGCATGTTTGTTATATACTACTAAAGATTCTAATTGTATATTTCTATACAGTTATGCATTTAGCTGTAAAATCAGAAAGTATAATATAATTTAAAAATAATACGATTATATAAAAATTTTATACGATTAGAGGGTGTGTATCAAAACCTTATTGGACACTTAGCTTAATATGTCTAAATTGTCAATAATAAAAATTTGTGTATTAATTTTTTTTTTAATTTTAAAACAATATTTTTTTATTTTAAAAATGTCATAAAAATATAAAAATTAATCAATTATTAATTTAAATAAAGTTTATAATAAAAAAACATTTTAAACAAATTATTTCATTAAAACATTTATAATAATTTTTTCAACTATATTATAGTATTTGTTTGCAAAAAAATTGTAAAAAAAATTATAATAAAATTTGACTATATTTAACTAATTATACATGACGTTACAACTTTATCTACAGCTTTATCAGGAAGAGATATCAAACACAGTTGCAGCAATCATTCATCAACTATAACTTTATCTACCACAGTTCTCAATGCTCTATATTCGATCGATTTCACGACAATTGAACTACAGAGCTCATAACTTAGTCAAACCAATTTCAACAGATACATTGAATTCGGCATCTTTACAGAATTCTTTTACCAATCAACACCCACATACCATCACCCCACATCACAATCCTTAGGCTTCTGCGTAACACCCTTAGCAAAAAATAAAAATAAAAACATGACATTTAGGAATGGGCATTTTATCCGCGGGTTCGAGTAACTGCGATTAACTGATCCGTTGGAACGGTTAATATCTGCTAAAATTAGGGGCAGAGACGTGTAATACCCGAATATAAATTGTCGAGGAAGAGGCGGGGACGGTTATAACTAAAACCGTATCCACCCGTACCCGAAATATATTTACAAATTGTGTATTAAATATATATATTTATTCATAACATTTAAAAATGATTATTGGGGGTGGGGGACTCGAACCTGAGGTATTATCACCATCCTTCATATCACATCCACCAAAATTTTATTTTATATCTATTATATGATTTAAATATATTTGTATACTAATATTTGTTATTAGTTAAATACATATAAAACATGTTATAACCCAAAATCATTTTCACTTCTCTCCTGTCTCCACTCTCCTCAAGCTCCAGGCGGCGCAATCGTCTTCTCTCTGCCTCTCCGCCGGATCTGCAGCTCTAGCTCGCACTTGCGGCACGATCCTCTTCTCCGAAACCGAGAGTGTCTGCCTCTCCCACACCGGCACACGGCCTCAACGCTGTCTGCCTCTCCGCCAATACATGTGCTAATCTCCTGCTTTCAGTTAACTCAAGTAAGAACTACTACATTCTGTTGGATGCCTCCATAGTTTGGTTAATACCATTTAGCTTTTTTAAATTTTCTTCCAAGTATTTTTCTGACATTTCTTTCATGATAACAATTTGTTAATTGACTATGATTTTAGTTCTATGACAACGATTGAATAATTTCAGGGTGTTGGTTTGTATAATCTTGGGAACACTTGTTTTCTCAATTCCGTATTACAGTGTTTGACGTACATTGAACCTTTTGCAGCTGTTGGAATTACCAATCTATTTTTTAATTATTTGTTCCAACAGCAGCATACTTGCAAAGTGGAAAGCATCAAAATTCTTGTAAGTGACGTGCCCTGCTTTTCTACTTTGAGAATTGTTATATTAGTTAATTTTATCCAACCCCTTTTGGGTTGTTATTATCCATAACTGTTTAACGCAGAAACATCTGTTCCTATATATTTTTCTACAAGCTTTTAATCCTGTGTTGATATCTTGTGAATGATACTTCCTTAATCTGCATTCAACCGAACTCTGTAGGTTTGTAACTTTTAAACTGAATGAAGAATAGCTCTACTTGATTACGGGCAATTAGTTCTATGGAATGAAATCCATATTCTGCATTTCACTAAATCTTGGGATTAGGATTTCCAAATTGATTGTAGCTTTGAATTGTTTATTGATGCCACTTTGAATTGTTTATTGTTTAAAGAATGGAAGGAAACTACAAAAGTTCACACAAATATGTGTTTATTTATTTTATTTTTTTTTCTGGATATGGGACGGCTACTTTGTTGTATCCGTCCTTGCCCGATCCCCGTTCGGTTATAACCTCACGGGAGTAGTTTTCGAGCAATTTCGGTTACACAGTTAATTGTTCGATTTTGGGGACGGATATGGCAAAAACCGTCCCCGCCCGTCCCATGCCCATCCCTAATGACGTTACTACTTTTATTTTCCCATTAAAAAAAAACAAATCCTTTTAACGCCTTCTTCTAATGTCTTTAATCTTTACTCCATTTAGCAATATTATTATTTCAGCTTTACTAAATATACCAAAGGGCTGAAGGAAGATTCAAAAATTTTCTGCAGAAACAACGATCGTCTCCCCATCCAACCCAGAACTACCGCTCTAGTTCTCTTACTGATTCTACCCAAGTTCATCAAATACTAGGTAAAGTTTAATCTATCAATTATAGCCTTTCTCCTTGTGGTTTATACTCATGTATCTAATTTTTATTTTACAATTCTTATTACCCAAGCCCTTTCTCTTTTAAATTTAAACCAAAAAGAAAGAAAGATTTGTTTCCATGAGAAGTGAGAGGTGATTTTGTTATGAGGGGATCAATCTTTCTAAAATAGCACCTTTTTATTCCATATTGGGCTGAAATTTTTGAGGAACAATATTGCAAAAAAGAGAAAAAAAGTTGCGTATGGTAGGTGATATGAGTAGGTTGTTTCTTTTTGTATTTTCTTCAAGTCGACAAAGTTGCAAGAATGAAAAATAGGCAAAAAAAATCGAATACACCAGCCTAAATATGTCCAATTTGACTTCCTCTATTTCTGTCAACTAATGCAAGTATCAAATTTTAAATTATTTTTATCCTTGATATTATTTTTTATCATTAATAGAAACTATTGAAATATCCTTGTATCAAATAGTTGACTATCACTAAAATCATTCATGCTATAGGGACTCATTAAGATGGATAAAAATTGGATATATGATAGGGAGAGAACACGACCAAATTTTCAAAATGGAGTGTTGGAATTTATCAATTTTGCAAAGACTAGCTTGAAAGAGGGTGAAACAGATATTATTTGTCCATGTACACGATGTCGATTACGAAAGAAATGGCCTGAGCAAAGAATTAAAGAAGACTTGATAAATTTTGGTTTTCATAAAAATTATACAAATTGGGTTTTACACGGAGAACCCTCTGTTCGACGTCTGGGAGAAACAAGGAACACAGAACTTCAAAATGATTAAAATAGTGTTCAACAAGTAACGGATGATATGTGTGAAGTTTTGGAGGATTTGGGCTATGCAGAACCCAATGATGAGGTCTTCAATAATTGTCATATGAACGGACACTTCATGGAGAATGTGCTAGCTGCAAAGCAAGAACTCTATCCAGGTTGCAATAAGTACACACAACTTAGCTTCATTGTACAGTTGTTGCACATTAAAGTCTTAAATAATTGGAGCAATAAGTCATTTGATATGTTGCTCAAATTGCTTAAGGATGCAATGCCTGAGGGGTATAAAATTCCTTCATCTCACTACTAGTCAAAGAGGTTATTAGGTGAGCTTGGATTAGGGTATGAAAATATTCATGCATGCCCAAATGATTGCATTTTATATTGGAAAGAGCATGAAGACTTAAATCAATGTCCTGTTTATGATGAGACAAGGTTTAAGGAGAACAGTCGTATCAAGTCCAAAGTTCCAAAGAAGGTTATGCGTTACTTCCCACTAAAACCAAGATTACAACGATTGTTTCTTTCACGACACACAGCAAAGGAAATGAGATGGCATAAAGAAGTAAGATTGGCAGAGGAGGGGGTGTTAAGACATCCAGCTGATGGAGAAGCTTGGAAATCGTTTGACAAATTGTATCCTGCATTTGCAGCAGATTCACGAAATGTTCGACTAGGCTTAGCAACTGATGGTTTCAACCCTTTTGGAAACATGAGTACTAGCTATAGTATGTGGCCAGTGGTTCTTGTATGTTACAATTTTTCACCATGGAAGACGATGAAGCAACCAAATATTATCTTATCCACACTCATACCTGGGCCAAAATCTCCTGGTCAAGATATTGATGTATACTTGAGGCCTTTAATGGAAGAGTTAAAAGCATTGTGGGTTGACGGAGTTGATTCTTATGATTCATTCAAACAAGAATCATTCAAATTGCATGCGTCCTTAATGTGGACTATCAATGACTTTCCAGCATACGCAGCAATATCTGGGTGGAGCACTAAAGGCTATAAGGCATGTCCAACATGTTTAGATGACAACACATCTTTGGGAGTGATTAACAAAATATCTTATTTTGGACATAGACGTTTTCTACCAAAGGGACATAAGTGGCGTAGAAGCAAACTTTTCAATGGTGACACGGATACTAGAAATCTGCCTTTGGTAAAGTCTAGAGAGGATATACTTGTTGAAATTAATGATATTGATTATGAACCATTTGGAAAGAAGAGAGCTTAACAAATGAGAAAGCGTAAAAGAAAGTTTGTTAAATCAAATTGGAAGAAGAAGAGTATTATGTTTGAATTGGATTATTGGTCTAAATTAAAATTGCGGCACAATTTAGATGTTATGCACATAGAAAAAAAATGTTTGTGATAATTTATTGGGAACTCTACTAAACTTGAAGAAAAAAACAAAGGATACAATAAATGCTTGACTAGACCTTCAATAGTGGAATATAAGAAAAGATTTGTGGACACAAGAAAAAGACGGTAGGATGATCAAACCCGCAGCATCATATACGCTATCCAAGGATGAAGCTAAGGCATTTTGTAAGTTCTTGAAATCAATTAAATTTCTTGATGGATATGCTTCAAATATATCAAGGTGTCCTGATGATGAAAGTGGTCGAATATCTGGACTAAAGAGTCATGATTGTCATGTGATGATCCAAAGGTTATTACCTATTGGGATTAGGGGGTTCATGTCAGATAACATTTCAGAGGTTGTAGTTGAGTTGGGCAGCTTTTTTAAAAAGTTGTGTGCACGTACTTTGGTTGTAGATGATTTGGAGGAAATGGAGAAAGGAATTGTGTTGGTATTGTGCAAAATGGAGAAAATATTTCCTCCAGCTTTCTTTGACGTTATAGTCCATCTTTGTGTCCATTTGCCTCGTGAAGCAATGCTAGGTGGCCCGGTTGCTTCAAGGTGGATGTACCCTATTGAGTGATACTTAGGCAAATTGAAGAATTATGTCCGCAATAATGCAAAGCCAGAAGGGTGTATTGCAGAAGGATATGTGGCGGATGAAGCATTGACATTTTGTTCAATGTACTTTTCAGGAAAAGAAACAATTTTCAATAGACAAGAACGCAACTACGATGTTGATACTGATACAATACTACGAGGTTCTTTGTCTGTATTTTCCATGCCAATTCGTAACTTAGAAGGTCATTAGAGATTTAGATTGTCTAAGAAAGAAATCAATATAGCCCATTGGTATGTTATTAGCAATTGCATTGAACTTGAATCATATTTGGAGTAAGTAATCAATAATTTAATAATTAATCAATTCTTATATTTTTCATTGCTTTTTAATTACCAATTATTATGGTGATTATTCCAAAATGCAGAGAACATGCAGCTAGTGCACCAATTGGAATGAGCGATGTTGAATTGGAGAGATGGCAACAAGATAACTTTTCAAATTGGTTTAAGCAACGAGTACATTTCTAATCATTCTTATTGACAAATGATTTCACTAATATAATGCCTACTTCTTGTGAGTTGATCTTTCAATGACTTTATTTATTTTTTATTATTAAAGATGTGTTCTACCAATGATGTCTTTAATGAACCCAATATATGTGATGAGTTGAAGTCCTTAGTAGATGGTCCTGGATGTGACCCACACATTTATACGGGATGTGTTGTAAATGGAGTAAGATTTCATAGTATTGCTAGAGGGAGCTCTCTTGCTTCACAGAATAGTGGAGTCATGACACCTGGTAATCATGTAAGGCAAGATATAGAATTTTATGGAATATTGGAAGATATTGTTCGATTAGATTATTTAGGTGGTTACAAGGTTTGGTTGTTTAAATGCAAATGGTTTGACAACAATCCAATGGGAAAAAGATCGTTGACTAACTTTGGCTTCACGTGTATTGATATAAGTCGGTATTGGTATAAAGAGGATCCGTACATACTAGCATCTCAAGCAAAACAAGTTTTTTATATTCTTGACACAAAACATGGAGCAAATTGGAGAGTCGTTCAAACCATTGATCATAGACATTTGTGGGATGTTATAGAAGCTGAACAAAATACAAAAAATAATTGTGATAACATTTCTGAGCCGTTTCAGGAAGTTCAATCTAATAATGTTTATTTTGGTGTGGATGATAATGATAATGATCATATCTCTATTAGTCGATTAAATGCGGAAGAAGAAGAAGTCAACTTGAGCGAATCACATAATACAATAAGATTGCAATGCAATAACGACTTTAGAAATGATGTGAATGTTAATGAGACATTTGAATCGAGTGCAAGTGAGGAGAATAGCGAATTCAGTGATAATTATAGCTCTGATATGGATGGGATGTTAAAGGAATATTATACTTCTGAAGAGGAGAATGCTGATATTGATCTATCTAGTTAATGGTAAGTCATTTTTTTAGTTGTTATAAAGGTAATAAAAATAAATTTTTCAAGCTTTGAGTTAAGATATTCATTATTTATATTTTCCAATTTAATTTATATAATGTTCTATTTAGGATGACATTGTTGTGAAAAATCTCCTCCGCGCCGTTCTTCTTTTTCAGGTATGTATTCACAGTTACAAGTCTGATTTTCTCCCTCATCGTTAATTTTTCATGTTTTTATTTTTGTTTATATGATAAAAATTTGGGTTGTCTTTATTTCTTTCCATGATTTTGAGTATTTGTGTATTAAATTGTGTCTGCGTTAACCCATGGCCAACTTGTTTGGTTTCCGAGAAAAGACAAGTGGAGGGAAAATGGTAGAGGGAAGAAAAACGAAGCATATCTCTATTTCATGTTTATATTTCTGCAAACATTTAACAAGTTATGTAGCTGAAATGATTCAACTGGAAGTGGGTTTGCTTATAATGTTGTGAAATTTGAAATTTCAGTCCTGGAATTTTTTGGTTTACATGTTCTCTCAATTATTTTTCCTACTTTTAGCGGATTGTTAATTTATTTAAAAATTGATTAGGAATTGAATTTAGGTGTCAAGAGATGCCAATTGGTGGAGTTGCTTTGGACTTGACTGGTGTTCCCTTACCTGAAGAGATCCTTTATGCAGCAAAACAATCAGATGCAATTTTGCTTGGAGCAATTGGAGGGTAATTCTTTGGCATTCTTATTTCCTTTGTTTCCTGAGATCTTTTTGTTTCTTAATTTGGTTTCTTAAATTTATTCTTTTTTGTGTAAGTGAATTTATCGTTTCTTTAAGGTATAAATGGGATAAAAATGAAACACATTTAGGTTCTGATTTTAAAGGTTTAAAGAAGATTGGATATGTGGATGTTGACGGAGGTTTTAATGGAGCTAGTAGAAGGATTTTCTCACTAAGAGAGAGTGATTTCAATGGTATGGATGATTCAAGTTTTATTGACTTGAAGCTTGACTATTCAAAAGAATCAAAATCAGATTTTTCTGATGTGAAAATGAGTTCTTCTAAATTAATTGCAGGACCAACCTTTGGAAGTATGAGAGCTGGTCATGAATTTGTGGGAGGTCTAATGAGAGATGGGTTTTATAGTCATGGAGGATCTTGTAAGATTACAGTGAATGACAGAGGAGGAATCAAGAAAGGAAGGAAAAGTTTTAAAGGTTGGAGATGGATTTTCAGGCATCATTCAAATTTGGGCAATTCAAGAAAAAAAGATGAAGATTTTATGTTCAAAACTTAAAACTTATTTTCTGCAAATTATAACAATTATGTTTATTTCACTACGCTAAAATTGGCTTTTAAGGATGATCAGCCATTTTTTTTTAAATTGATCGTCATTGAAAATATGTACATGAAGTAACGATGACGGTCATAAATTTTAAAATTATGATGACGGTCGTTTTAAAAATGACCGTCATTAAAAGTTCAAAATAAAAAATAAATATTTTTTATGATAATCATTTAAGTTGCGATAGTCATCAAAAATTTTAAAATAAAAAATAAATATATTTTATGACAGTCGATACAAAATGACCGTCATAAAAATCTTTTACATTAACAATACAAAATTTTTGTTCGCATTATTATATCACACTTAATTAACTCCTAGGGTATATATTTTATTTTTCTTTCAAACCCAAACCCAAACCCAAACACAGCACTTATATTGCTGTATCTCTCAGATTGTTGGTCGCTGTCGCTTGCTGCTGGTCGCTGCCGCTCGTTGCTGGTTGCCGCTGCCGTTCGTCTGACTGGTATGTCTCTTTCTCTATAAATCTGTTTTTTCTTCTCTGTTAAAGATCAGATACTTGTAAGTCCTAAAAATAGCAAATACAATCAGATTTGGGCATACTTAACTTCACTAAAAGAGGTTTCACTTAAAAAATATTAGGGCTCAAGAAACCCTCCGTAAAATTGTAATAGTAGTTCAAATCCTTCTTCTATTGGCCGCAAGTGTAGTTCATTGGCTAAAATTGTAATAGTAGTTCAAATCTTTCTTCGCTGTGTTGCTATGCTTGTTTACTGGCATAAACATGGTGATTCTTGATTATGCATAATTGGGAAAAGTAGTTTTCTCCTTTTTGTACTTGTTTTTAATTTCCTTTATTGATTTCTTCATACTAGATTGAATTTTAGGTTTAGAACTTTTCTACCCTCTTTTTTCTTTCAATATTTAGGGAATCCAAACAGAAAATTGTGAAGAAAAAAATGTTAGGACTATTGAGATCACATTTAATTAAAAACTTAAATTATTGAGATGAGCCAACCATATTTTTATAGATTTGTAGATATCAATCACAGAAACTGTAATTACTATTAAGATCACAATCTAAAACCTTTACGCATTGTATGAAGAGATGAACACATCAAAGTATTAAATATTTTCTTAAATCAGATCTTTGAAACCGAACCTCTACTATGTTTAAATTTAATTTGTTTTTCTATTTCAATTTCTAATATATATTTTTTAAGCATCTTCCTTTTATTGGGTTATGATATGTTTTGAATAGAGAACGATTCCGGGAAGTGAATAATGATAATAAGAGACATGGGGTGTAGTAGTTTAGGCATTATATTGTATTAATTAGTTTGGATCTGCATTGGAAATGAAAGCCAAATGCTCTGTTTTTCACATTGAGATAAGTAGTCGGAGATTAAGAAGGTGAAAATTCCCTCCAAACTTACGTCAGGCTATTCTTGTGCTTCTCCCTCTGTTTACTCCAGTATGTCCTCTTTTTGAGCAAACCATGTCTTGTGCTTGCATTATTGTAAATAGAGAATAAATTCAAAACACATAGAAGAGAAGTTGATCATCCTTTGGATTCTCTGATTCTTTGTTTCTTTCATATAATATATTACTACTTCTTACAATTCTCTCTCCATATATATAATATAATGACCATAACCTATTTTCTTTGAGGCATCTAATTGAAAATATCTTACAATCAAGTTGTTTTGGATTGCAGGTGCTGTAGAACTTGAGAAAAGTCTGTGACCTAAATAAACTAAAGTGTGATGTAAGCTACTATTTTCTTGTTATTTTGGCGCCTAAATTTTTTTCAAACTAGCCCATGCTTTTGCAAGCTATCATATTATTTAGCTGTCGTTATTTTCTTATTTTGTAATTAGCACTATGGCAAGCTATTTATACTCACCAGTCACCATAGTACACACCAGTCACCATACTAGCCCATGCTTTCTTCTTTATTTTGTAACTAGCACGATGATAAGCTATTTATACACACCAGTCATCATAGTGCACTGGAGTTGTGAATGTAATAGTAGGACATTTTTCTGTTATGTGTAGGTACTCCGACTGACATGGGGAGTTTGGGATGCGTCTGTATTTAGTTTATGCCCAAAGATTATACTTGGGGCAGATGTATTTGTATTTTCCTATCTACTTCCCATTTCTAGTACTTGTAGTTATAATATATAGTCATTTCCCTTTTGTAGCATAATTCGAGTGAGTTCTAGCAATGAATTATTGTGCTCACGTGCAAGACATGTACCCAAGTTGTTAGGATGTTTTAAGCCGGTGGCCTATAGTGCTACTTAATCATATTATTCTTCAGGATTGCATTTGGAGATAATTGGTAATGTGAATTAACATGAAAATTTTGTTCCTAACACATTGCAAAAGTTACCAACGAGCTTTTAGCTCAATGGCATATAGCATGTTTAGATAAGTAGAAAGTTTGAGATTCGAGCTTTAGTCACGGGTATATGAATAGTGTAATTATTCTAAAAAAAAAAAAACAAATTGCAAAAGTTCATCCCAAATTCCTTAACATTTAAACACAAATTTTTGTCCTTGATATGTTTTAAAATATTTGTCCCAATATTTTATATTTTTAGAGGCAAAATTTATGTCCTTGACATATTATAAAATATTGTTCCAATTTTTTGTATTTTCAAGGACAAAATGATTTGAGGCAATTTGTTGGAATAAATTTTCAACCAATTTTTTAAAGACAAATGAAATGTTTGTCCCAAATAAGTGTAATGTGATGAAAATTTTGTCACAAAATTTGTCCTTATTAATATTTACTTCTCAAACTTTTGTTCAAGAATATCAGGGATGAGTTACAAACTTTTGTGCCTAAAGTGCTACTTTTAGTGACAAAATTTTGTTTTATCGTAAAATGTCATCCTTGATACCCATTTTTCTTGTAGTGAGTATTGATCTGTTTGTAACTTTGTATTTGTTGGCTTGTTTGATGAAATGAAATATGAAAAGAATATAATTGGATAAGTGGGAAGTAATTTCTTTTTGTTTGTGTGTCATCAAAGAAAAACAGTTTCAAGAAAAGCACATATTTTGTTTGCCTTTAAAGAACTTATGACAAATTTTTACATGTGTGATCCTTAAACGTTTATTTATTATAAAAACGCTTTTACAATATCTCTAAACAAAAACAGACACATCAAAAATTTTGGACAGTGGTGTATGCTATTTTTCCTATTGCATTGACACAGAGAGGGCGTGAGATAAATATTTGGTATTTTAATTTCTTGAATGTTAAAACTCGTGTAGCACCTAGTGGTCATTTAAATAATAAACCATTAAAGAGCACTTGAGAAGTTCAGAAATTGAAATATGATTGCTTGATTCTACTAAAATATAAAGAACTTTTTCCCCCTCCAAGTCCAATAATTTCATTTATAAAAATTGTTATCATTACAAACACCTTAAAGAGACTGGTTAGCTATAAGCACCAATCAAAATTATAAAAAAATTACTACCAAAAGAAATGGCTATGACAAAAAAAAAAAGAAAAAAAAAGAGAACAAAAGAGTTTCAAATGGCTATTTATTTTGACTTACACCATTAAAAGCTTAGCAATTTAAGTCAAAAAAGATAGCAACCTGTTTAGCTATAAAAGAAATAAGCAATATGATTATCTTCGAACTCCATAGCATTTCTTGACTTCTAGAGTTGCCACCAAGCAAAAACTAACAACCTTAAATTTTGGTCAATTTGGTGTTGTAAATAGGTCCATAAAATATAAAAACTTGCCTGAAAGAAGTACTTGCACACTTCTTTAATGAGAGGCAAAATTGGAGTCGTATAACCAAGCTATAAGTGAATTTGCTTTTAAACAAAACTTGCACCCCAATTTCTGGCCCTTGTAAACACAAAGAACATGTGATACTAGTGTTTAATCCTCTATTTTGTAGGTTGCTCCTTATAGGGAGTATTTCATTCCCACAATTTCATAAGAAACTCTTTAGTTTGCTTGACACCTTCAAATTTCATATTTTTTTTTCCGTAAGACATTTGATGAGTTAATTCCATGTAAAGTAGAAGAGGAGGCAGCCATATTTGCTCCCAACAATCCACCCTTGTTCACATGCTTTGTCAATTGGTAATCAAACTTGGCTGGATAGGCACAATGGTTCTCAAAACACCAAAGCAGTTGGCTTCTTTTTTCTATAATGAGAGTTTTAAGAACTTCTTCCACATCAATATCTCATAAAAATTATTTGATCTTGTTAACATCTCATTCCATAAAAAACTTCCAAGAAAGAAAAAAAGACATTAAGATATGCAAGGATGATTGCTAAACTAAAGGAGTGTTATGGTAGTAAGTGGTTCTCTCCATAAGGCGAGCTCAAAATTATAAAAATTCTTTCTATAAAGAGTAAAGAGAGTTTTGTAGCTAATACAAGTAAAGCACAAAAATTATGTAGCATTTTAGTAGATCATATATGTTACGTTGCTTTAATAAAATTAACATTAAAGTCTTATTTTGACATTTGAAAGAGAAATTAAGTCAAATTATATCATTTACCTTATGCTAATAACTTTAATAAAATTGATATTCTAGAAATACTCTCAAATATTTGATAACATGACCACCAAAAGACAAAATTTGGTTCAATTTCTTAGTAAACAATCAAAATAAGACTTTATTTTTAATTCTATAAAAGAAACAAAAATTATGTGGTCTGCTAAAAACTATGAAACTTGTGCACCCCACTAGTGGCAGAGGGAAAAAAAAATTTAACGAAGCTTGATGGTGTTTAGTTTATCAAATATTAAATATAAGACCAACAAATTAGAGACAACAAACAGTAATTCAACAACTTAAAACCCATCTGAACATATTAAAGTCTAGATTTTTCAAGTCTCATTTATGAGTATATAAGGTAAATTGTATAAAAAATTCAAAAATTATTATATGCACAATTCATACTTATTTAAAGCCTAATCATAATTATAATCAAATTTTTCAATATAAAACAAATTATTGTTATTATTTTATTCATAGCTGTATATATTATAGAATCTTTTAATATAATTATTTAATGTTGTCATTATCTTTTTTATGAATAAGAATATTATTATACATAGTAATAGATAAGTAAAATGTAGTATTAGATAGTTAAGAGGTCTTGTGAATTAAAATAATCTAGAAGAAAAATAGAGTATGCATTGAAAAAATAATCATTATTAATGTTATTAAAATCACACTTAGTTCTATAA
This sequence comes from Elaeagnus macrophylla, assembly GCA_029378325.1. Classification (NCBI taxonomy): domain Eukaryota; kingdom Viridiplantae; phylum Streptophyta; class Magnoliopsida; order Rosales; family Elaeagnaceae; genus Elaeagnus; species Elaeagnus macrophylla. Next base: position 52,033,775 of record CM055640.1, read on the forward strand.
ATTTTCTTTAATTATTACTCAATCTATATCTATGTTTTAAATTATAAGTTATTTTTTCTATTTTTAGAATCAAATTAATTTAAGAAAAACAAACTAAAATTCTATATTAAAAAATTAGTTTTGCTACAAAATACGAGGTCACTTTCTGATCCTTAAAAATTATAAAATTAAAATATAGTTATTTCCAACGTGTTAATAAATTTACCTAAGTTTTATTATAAATAAATTGAAGAATATCATTTATATGTTGGCTAAAGGCTCATATGTCATTTTAGACAAAAATTTAAGCCCAATCTAGCCCATAACAGAACTCTGTCATTGCCCTCCTTTAATATAAACTACAAGATTTCTAACGCCTTTCACCTTTCTATATATATAAATAATAACATATATATTAAAATAAAAAAACCAATATATATATTACTTAAGAATGAAAAGATATAGACAATGGAAATTTTACCTTGTGAAAATAAAGTCTAAATTTTAACCAAATAATCTTAAATTTATAAGAGATATTTTTGCCCACGAGTTTTCTCCATAAGATATGCACTGATGTTCATTATAATGTAAGGCAAATGCTCCAATTTTTTAATTGTGTTGATTAAAGCAGATTGGTTCATTTGTTATTTTCTATAGCATATTAATATTTTTTTTAAATGATAAATGATCAAATTTTATTTTAATTTTTTTATTTTATCATTTTTGTAGTCATTGTTGTCTATGTTAAAGACAATCTATGAATTTGATATCTTAATAATAATTATAAAATATGAGAAAAATAAAAATAAAATGATAACTCTTGTAAAATACTTATAATATATACTATATATGTAATGGAACTGTTGTAAATATGTAGATGTCAACCTTTCAATAAAAATTATGGGATATGATTGTGTAAATCAGTGGCGTGATTAGTGCATGAATTAGAGAGAAATTTATGTGGTTTTATCATATTTGTATTATGAGTTTAGCTGTATAAAGAACCTCTCTATACATGCATGAATCATGTATGAGGCACACAATAAGAAATACTATATCTTTTTTTTAATTTCTTTATACTATCTATCTCTTATTTATGTTCTTATTATGTTTATATTCTTTATTTTTTTTTATATATTTTATAATATATTATTAGCACAATTGTATTGATTTAATGCACATACTTTACTACGTGTGAGATAACTTTAGCAAAATTATTTCACAAATCATTCGTGGTTTGAATCAAAGCCAATCACAAAATATTATGAGTTCTTAAATATAATTGAGTTATTTTTATTTGATTTATATTAAAATTATGGTCTTTGAATCGGCCTCTACAAATTGATTTGTTTATTTAGCTTCTTATTTATATCAAGCTGCTTATATCAACATTGAACTTTGTTAGCAACTTGGTGCATTCATAATAATTTTTGTTCTCTCCTTCAGTTGACTTATAAATTATTTCATATTTAAATATATTACCTTAGAAATCGTTTTTATGGCCACTTTGATGTTTTTTGTTTGCATCAAATTAAACTGAGTATATTTTACCCAAAAAAATTAAAGTGAGTATATATAGCATTGCTTTTTATCCATTTTGTTGTCTCTTCGATATTGACTCATGTAATATACGGGCATCATAATTGTGCAGTTGATTCTATTAACTTTTATGTATTTAATTATTATATTCTTATTTGGTTGAATTCATGTATATTTTTTTATTATTATATATAAAAAAATATAATAAATTATAAATAGTATATGATTATTTTTTAACATTTTCTTTGCATTTTTTCCTTTACTTCGTTTTCCTTTCATTTTTTTTATTATTTAATTATTATTTTTTTTACACTACAAAATACTAAAATTCTAATATACTAGAATACTATACTTCAATATTGTTATTTTTTTACACTACTAAATATCAAAATGTTCCTATATTATTATACCATATTTTTATGCATAGTCACATTTGATAATTTTATTATATATTTTCTTTCCCATTTTTTCCTTAGTGTTTCTTTTTTTTTTTTTTTTTTTTTTTTTTTCAATTTTTTGTTTTAAATTTGTTTATTATTTAATTATTGTTGATTTTTTTTGTAAACTACTAAATACCAAAATGTCCCTATACTATACCAAATTTTTATGTATAGTTATATTTGATAGTTTTATGAATAATTATCTTCTTAATTTTTTCATATAAAAATAGATATTAAAATATCATTATGATAAATACACTTCTTTTGAATAGTAATTTTGTTAGTTACATATATTGTGTACAATTTTGGTTACTCTTCACTTTTTTTATTTTTTGTTATTTTTTAGTACATTAATAAATATGAAAATGCCAATATAATAAATATAATTTTTATGAATTAATTTATCTTGTACACTAATAAATATCAAAATGTCCTTATATACTTACAAAATTTTAAAAATAGTGTTTAAAGACATTTTTTTTAGAAATAAAGAATTGTTGAATAATACCAACAATCAATACTACATACTTATCAAATAACAGATCATTATTCATTTTTTAAGAAATTAATATCAATATTTTAAATCAAGTATTAAAATAGGAACATATTCACACTTAAAATGTACAGTAAACAACACAATTGTGCAGTAAATAACACAAATTTATGCACAGTATTTATGCATTTTAGAACACAATTTTTTTTTCAATTTGTCCAAAAAAATTTACACTTAAAATGTGCAGTAAACAACATAACTATGCAATAAATAACACAAATTTTTGCATTTTAAAACACAAATTTATGCACAGTATTTATACATTTTAGAACACAAATTTTTTTTTACAAACTTACTGCATAACTGTGCAAAAAACAAAACAAAAAAAAATTCACAAACTCACTCCATAACACTTCCATTGAAGGATGATTACTTGATAAGCTTAACAAAGAAGAAGAAATTGGGTGAAGAAATATTAAGTAAATATGTTTTCTGAATCTGAAAAATGCTTTTATCCAGTAAAAATGGCGGCCAAATACCCTCAGATCTTTATTTGAGGCAGAAAGGTAAAAAATGACAGAAATAACCCTTTTCTAATGTTAAAATATGACATTTACTGTTCAAAATTCAAAAACGGAACCATTTTAAAAACATGGGTACTAAATTGGAACCATTTGAAAAATATGGATATTAAACTGTAATCATTTGAAAACATGATCAATTTAGAATACTTTTAATAAAACATGGGTATTAGAAAGGTACCAAGCCCTTAAAAGTAAGCAAAAATATTATATAAAATTAACAAATTATATAATCTAGGTGAAATATCAATCATGATGATAAAATTTATACTTTAAGACATTAAAATTAAGCCCTAAATTTTAAAAATTAAATCTTAAAATTGAACTTAATTACCTAAAAATTAAATGAGTAATCTTTTGTCCCTTTAAGTTTTTAAGTTAAGCATCGTTGTTCAATTGATCATTTTTATATATGTACTTCTATACATATAAGTTATATTGATGGAGAATAATAATATGAGCTCTATTTTAACACTAATTTTTCCATAGTGTATCTTTGATATAATTTTTTCATGTTTATGTTATTTACTACTCAATCCTCTCAAATTTTTTAACTTTTCATAATATTCTAAATGCTATTCAATTAGATGACAAAAACTACACCATATGTAAGCATCAAATTCTAAAAGATTTATGTAGTCTCTAGCTTGAATGCTATGTTTTACAAGAATCACCAATTCAAGATTTAATTGGATGACGTTCAATTGAAAATGATAAATGAACTTTTTTAGTAATAAAAATAGATGAGCTAAATATAAATTATATTATTTTTATTGTTATAAATTTTAGGATAAAGAACTAAATTGATATTTCCATTTGCTTAGACAATATATGTTATTTAGTTCTCTAACTTAAAAAATGTGGTTTTAAGTCCTTTTACTTGTAAAAAATGTATTTTTAAGTCCTTTTTGCTTGTGAAAAATGTATTATGCAAGAACAAAATTAGTTTTTCATTCAATTTTTCGTTAAACTTAATTAAATAGCACATGTTCTGTATTGTTTCTCACTACAATTTATATAAATAAAGTTAACATTCCAAATACTGTAAATTTACAACATTAATTATCTTGAAAAGTTAAAGGTGTTTTTGGGTTGTCTTCGTAGATACACACCTCAGATAATAAGTGACTTTATTATATTCTGGAGGCATATTTGCTGAATCTTAGTGCATTACTGAATTAGTGGGACAAATAGCATCTTAAAGACAGCGACTTAAAGTCGTACCTTGAAGCCAAGTTCAAATGTCGTATTATTTATTGTGATTTTGTAATACCACAATTGAAGATTATAGAGCATTAATTGATTTAATCGTGGAGATCAATATTGTTATACAATAGGTTCAATAATTTTTCCCAACAATCTGAAAGTCCGAGAAATGAGAAAGTATCATAAGAGTACAAGAGCTACTGATTAGGAAGCTTCCATTTTAGAGACAAGTAATGCTTTTTATCATAATTTAAAAAATAGAAGAATTCACATATTATAATTTAATTGAACATATTAAAAAATAGTTTCATAATTATTTTATCATCCCATATTCTAAATTTTAACTACAATCATTTTTGTTTATGGTCTTGAGCTGGTGTTCGTTTTGGAGGAAAGAATGCCAAGTTTGGAAAGAATGCCATGTGCCAGAGGTTATTAAGGGTACTAATGGTTGATAAAGGATCATGTGGCCAAGCCAATGGTGGAGTCTTCTAAAATTAATGCTAGTATGGGAGTGTTTGGCTAAAAGTCTGGTCAGGAAAGTCTTTGAGGAATGTTGGTTTAGGAAGCTGTGAAATTGGGGCTATGCAAGTTGGTAGTGATCTCGGCCTAAAGCTGGGTGCTGATGCTTTGAAGTTTGCGTTTGAAGGCTTCCTACTGTAGGGAAAAGCAAGGTAAATCAGTTGACAAAGGTTGCAACTCGAGGGCACTAATCATTGTGCAATTCATGCCAAGAGTGTAACTATTATGCCCAAAGACTTTCTACTTTTTCGTTGAATTACTTATGAGATATTATAGAGTTAGAATTAGAAAAGTGTTTGGTAATTTTATTTTTTTAATTTTCTAAAGTTGAAAAAATGGGTTGTATTAGATGTTCAAACAAGTACTACATTGAAAAATTATGAAGAACAAATGTGATATATTATTGGAATTACCTACTCTTATAGTTGGATCATCTTGAAGGCACCAAATGGCAACCATAACAAACCTCTCCAATTGCTTCATGTCACTCGTGGCCTCTATGTCATTCTGAACCAAAGCTTCTAATTTGCTATATTTGCAACAGTCAAAGGCCCAATCAGTTAATATACCTTTTTCTTCTTCATCAACGTCTACATTTTTTCTGCAGCATATGATTTCAAGTAGCAATACACCAAAACTATAGACATCAACCTTCACGGAGATGGGTGCAGACCTGAACCAATCAGGTGCAACATACCCTTTTGTCCCTCTAATGGCAGTGTTGGTTTGACTTTGATTGATTTGTAGAAGCTTTGCCAACCCAAAGTCAGAAATTCGAGCATTGTAATGCTCATCAAGAAGTATATTTTGAGGCTTTATGTCACAATGTATTATCTGGGTACTACATTCCTCATGCAAATATACAAGTCCTCTTGCAACTCCAAAGGCAATAGAAGTCCTTTGATTCCAACGTGGTTTTAGATCTCCAAAGAGAAAGGTTGCTAGTGTACCATTTCTTAGGAACTCATACACTAACAACCTATGTTGATTCTCATCACAATAACCAATTAATCGGACTAAATTCTTGTGATGTGTTTGGCCTATAACATTTACTTCAGCTTTAAACTCCTTTTCATTGTCTTGAAACACTCTGTCCAACTTCTTGACAGCAACTTGACCAAAATCTGTTTCTCCTTTGTACACAATGCCACAAGATCAGGGACGGAACCAAAAATATTCTTCGAGGTGGGATAATATATATTTTTAAAAAAAATTAAGAAATGTTTCTGTATTCTCAATCTTAATTTATTTATAATTAATATTAAAAATATATATATTTTTAAAATGTAAACAAAATTTTTTATTTAAGTTTAAGCATGATGATACTTTAGGACATAAAACTTAACAATTCATCAAACGATGGTAAATTATTATGAAGAAAGAAGACTACTAAATATATACAAATTTATACTTACAATAGCATTCAAATTAATAATTATATGATATTTATGGATAAAAAGTTTAAAAGTTATAATTTTTAGAAGTATATATAGCACATATTTATTGATTTGAGTATAAATTTAAATATTTAGTTTTAAAAAGAATATCAATAATTTTAATAATTTTTTTAAAAAAAATACTATGTTTTAACTTGATGCAGCAGAGAACAGAATGATAGAACAAAAAAGGAGCAAATTTATATAAAATATATGACTATAAAGTGGTGTATTGGTTTGATTTTATTTATAGAATTTTAAATATAAATAATATATTGAATTTAAAAATATATTAGTAATATTTATAAAAATTTAAAAAAAAAAAATTGAAAGCCATCCATGCTGAAGCCCGGTAAAATCACAACATAGATCCGTCACTGCACAAGATCCTCTTCCAAGCTCTTCTTTGAACCCATCTGTTATTTCTTTAAGCTCTTTGTAAGTAAAAAGACGCAAATTTCTTTCATAATGAGAACTTTCAGTTGTCCGATTTCCAATTGAAAGCTTGTTGTTGTAGAACATGAACAAACCCATACATATTCCACCCAACAAAATGAAATTGAATAACACAGAACTACCTAAGAATGCAGACATCACAATAACCAAAGTATTTTGGTTCTTTTTATTTGATGGTGGACTATTTGGATTTTCAGGTAGGAACATTCTTTAGTTTAAGAAAAGCCTTTGCCCCGAGTGACCTATCTTCTCTTCCATTAGAAAGTGGTATCTTCTTCTTCCAACAACTATTATTCCTATATATAGCCGCTGCACATAGACAATCCTGCAAGCAAGAGTTCTCACAATCTTCAACATTATAAGGTTGATACAACTCATAATCAGCCATTGGCCAATCAACATCTGGTATCTCCTTCATAAGATCTCCTTGAGAATTATTCCCACATCCCAGATAGAATTCTGGTTTGCAGCCACTATACATATCACTTGGATCAAGCAAAGAATACCCAGGTGGGCATTTACAAGTTGGTCTTCCATCTTCTTTAGTGGAACAGATACTATTATATCCACAAGACCCAGTTCCTATCTCTTTATACTTAGAGATGCATATATTAGTTGGTATATTCTTTATAACACTCCAGCTTCCATTAGTAGAAGGATTCTTTGGATAGTAACTTAAAGTAAAAACTCCATCAAAATTAAGATTTGCTCTATGGTAATTGGAAGCAGCTGAAGGTACCTCTTGTGGAGATGTGATGTTAAACTTTTCTCCAGTCCTTTGTAAGAGATACAAGTAGCCTGATGCATCAAACACCATTTTGTAAACAGGATTTGATTCATTTACTGTATCAATTGGAGGAGCATTCCAGTACGAATCATATGGATATTGGGTGGGTAAATTTATGGGACTGAGTACAGCACCTTTGTCAAGCAGACGAAATTGAAACCTTCCTTTTGCAAAATTGTTCTCTCTATGTTTAGAAGAAAGAACCCCACCTATTTCCATTATTTGAGTAGGCAATAGTGTATCAGTAGGTTGCTTGAAGCTTTCCCATAAGGCTATAGAGCTTCTGTTGAGAAGTAGTAAGTTGCCAGTGTTGTTGAATAGAGCATAGGCTACTTTAGAAGTAGTTGGTATTGATGATCTCCACAACTCTCTATTAGCTTCGGGATCTTTAAGTACAAAGCCTTGATCAGCAGATAGTTCAAGTTTGGACTGTGTTGGTGCTGGTTTTTCTCCATTTGCAGACCAAACTATAGTTTTTTCAGGTACTTTATTGTACCAAATGGCAAGTAAAAAGTGGTTTTGATCATTTGGAAACCGCTGAAACCCAAAGGCAAAATCTTCGGAAGCTGAAAGCCAAAAGGCATCTTTATTTCCAGCTGTTAGAGAAGAACCAATGCTTATATTGCCATTAGACTGAGCAATTACAACAGTAAAAGGTAGCAGCAGTAGAGGAAACAAGAGATGGAGAAGATCAAAAGCCATATCTTAAAGTATATAGATTTTTAGAAGTAAAATATTATATATATAGAAATGATCTGGTGCAAGTTTTTTTTGCCAATAATTAGTTACACAATTAAATAATTACAAAAAAATTGAGCCACATAATCGTGTGGCTGACGTCTAAAATTTCTGTACGTTTATTCTATAAAAAGAGACAAAATAAAATAGTAAATAGTAAATAAAATAGTATATAGATTTTTTCTGTACGTTTATTATAAATTTTTTATTTATTATAAAGATATACATAAAATTATTTTAAATTAATTATTTTAATTTAATTATTATTAAAACATGAAAAAAAATCATAATATCATAAATAAAAATAAATTTATTGATAAAAAATATTTTTTTAAAAAAATTAATAATTATTTTGTTTATGATAAATTTACAATTTATGATATTCTTTATTTGTATATATTTAAATTATAATTAATATAAAATAAATTTATATACATTTTAAAAAATAGGTTAGAAATTTATAGTATATTTTTTAAAAAAATAAGAAACTAAAACACACTCTTTTCTCAAATTAAGGAATTTTAAAAGCTATTTTCCCGTATTTCATGCTTGCAAAAATAATTTGACTGTGGAGTTTGACCATTTGAAAGTCTGAAAGTGCCAATAGAAAAATGTTGATTACTAGGGTTTTGATAATTTTTGATACGATTTAATAATATAAATTGAATAAGATATGATATAAATTTTTTTTTTTATGAATTGATCATTAATTTTTTATGTTTTTAAAAATTTTGTTATTTCTTACCATTATAAATAGGCAACACGAAAAAAAATTGAGTAAATTTTTTCATATGTCAACTAGACGAAAACTTGATATGAATAACATGAAATGAATCTGGTACTGACACGAATAATACAAAACAAATACGACACAGACACAAATAACACGACATGATTGTCACCCCTACTTATTACCACCTTTGATAATATAATTAATTTACTTTTTATTTTTTAGTTCTTTTATGATTTCAACAGGCAAAATACAGTTATGACTCGAAAAATACTCTAAAATTATATTTTATAGTATTTTTTTTTTATATAAAAAATTCTAGTGATCCCTTATCATTATTATTTTTCTATGTGGTTAAAAGAATGAGGACCTGTTTATGACGATGGTAAAACATTGTAAATGTCAAGTTTCAAGTATCATACAGGATTTTACATTAAAAAAACAAAAAAATCTTTTTATTATAATTTATACATACATCAATTTCTATTGTATAATTTAATTGATTCCTTATTAATAATAAATTTTATAATTATTTTTTATTCTATATTTTTAATTTTATATTTAATTAATAATTTATATGTGATTTAAATACTATATACTATCACAGAGGATTAAACTAAATTTTTAAGAATTATTATCATTTACTTGCTTTTTCACTATTTATGCATGTTTTTTAAGTTTCAATCAATCAGTTTTAATCTAATATATAAAGTAAATTTAAAATTATTAATTAAAAATAATATTTAATTTTTAAATTAAAAATATGACGCAAAAATTTGATAAATAAAAACAAGATTGTAATCTAAGTTCTAATTATGGGTGAAAATTTTTAACACGATACAAAAAATCCAACTCGAATCGAACGTATTAATTTTGGGTAAAAAATGGTTCAATCCAAAATGAGATTGTAATCTAAGTTTTAATTAGGGTTGTGTTCGCGTTGACCCGTTCTTAAAAAAAAAAAATCCTAGCTATCTATTAGACACTTATTCACAAGTCACAACTCACATAACTTCTGTAAATCTTAAATCTCTAATAGTTAAATACGAATAAAGGCAAACACACATCATTTGGGGTATAAATTTTCGACGATACAAAAAACGACACAAAGCAACCCGACTTAAACCCAAACCGTATCAATTTTTGGTAAAAATGGGTCAACACGAAATGACCTGTTTTTAAATCAGGTCGGATTCGAGTTTGTCGTATTAGGGTTGGGTTAAAATCGGGTCAACCCAAACACGACCTGGACTGCCACCCCTAGTTCTAATGGGTTGAAAAGTAATACACGAGATAATTTTCCTTTGAATTTTTCCATGCTTTTCTATTTTCGGTGATGCACTAAAATTTAATAAATATATCTTTAAGATGTAATGCAATTTTTGTGGTCTGCAGTGTACATTTATGAAAACAATCTAAGAGTACCTTTGACTTTGAAGAGTACTCAATATAATTAGTGTTTTAAATCTGCAGTATTTAGAACACTAATGTTATTTGTACATAAATTATGGTGGAAAACATTTGAGAACCTTTATTATCCTTCTTCTTCTTCTTTTTTACAAATGACCTAAATAAATCGTCTAATTATAAAATTTCATGCACTCATTCAAGTAAGGTTACAATTCTTTAATGAGTTGTGACTTTTTCAAAAGTCTTGTATTTTAAAACAAATGTAATTATTCGTAACAATTACAACTTATCCAAAAGTCTTGTATTTTAAAACAAATGTAATTATTCGTAACAATTATAACCTATCCAAAAGTTATGTTTCTTTATTTAAGTCACAAACTTTTAATATAATATTTCACTCCCAAAAATTATAACTCTTTAATATATCTTTTTACTAAATAAATACAAAATAAATCATTATAATTTTTTATTAAAATATTATATCATTTATTTTTGAAAAGGTTCAAAAAGTAGAAGCTCATACGGCATTTGAAAAAAATACAGGTCACGGGTGTTGAATTTGGAGTACCTAAAATACACTCTTTTCTCAAATTAAGGAATTTTAAAAGCTATTTTCCCGTATTTCATGCTTGCCAAAATAATTTGACTGTAGAGTTTGACCATTTGAAAGTCTGAAAGTGCTAATAGAAAAATGTTTATTATTAGGGTTTTGATAATTTTTATTATAATTTATACATACATCAATATACATGAAATAATTTAATTAATTCTATATTATTTAAGAGTTCTATAATCACTTTTTTATCTTATATTTTAATTTTATATTTAATTTATAACTGATACATTACTTGAATTTTACGTACTCAAAAAAAAAAAAAAAAAAATATATATATATATATATATATATACATTATCATAGAGGATTTCACTAAATTTTTAAGGATTATTATCATTTACTTGTTTTTTCACTGTTTATGCATTGTTTTTTTAAGTCTCAATCAATCACTTTTAATTTAATATATCAAGTGAATTTAAAATTATTAATTAAAAATGATATTTAATTTTTAAATTAAAAATATATTGCCAAATTTTGATAAATAAAAATAAGAATAAAACGAAGATAATTTTTGGTGTCTTATCTTTACCTTTGAATTTTCCATGCCTTTCTATCATTCCGTTATTATCGGATTTGAATTGAAAAAGAAGATTCACGTGCAACTGTCATCTAGAAATATAGAACTAGACAGGAACTTTTTTTTTGGTTTAAAAATTCAAGAAATTAATGTGAAAAGAAAAGAAAAGAAGAATGTAAGAATTGTTTGAATTGTTTGAATATTTTTTTTAATTGAATTATTTTATACAAATTATATAAATTTATAATAAAAATAAAAAACGATAAAAAAAGATAATAATTAAATACAATAATTTCTACCATATTGGGAATGATCTCTACCATATTAACTTTTTATTTACTTTCTTATTTCAAAATGAATCTCAATACTCTTCCTCAAGTTGGTGCATAGATGTCACACATGTCCAACTTGTCTAAGAACTTTGAGAGCACCCGACTGGACACTCCTTTGGTAAGGATATCAGCTAACTGATGCTCTGACCGAATCTTTGATAGTTCCACAGCTTTTTCATCTAGTTTTTCTTTAATGAAAAACCTATCTACCTCAACATGCTTTGTACGGTCATGTTGAACTAGATTATGAGCTATATCACATGCTGCTTTGTTGTCACAATACAACTGTATTGGTTGTTTTGAAGAGTAGCCTAGATCACGTAAGACAAATTTCAACCACAATGCTTCACAAATTCCTAAGGCCATTCCTCTGTACTCAGCTTCTGCACTAGATCGTGCAACAACATTTTGTTTCTTGCTTCTCCATGTACCTAAGTTCCCACCTACAAAAGTAAAGTATCCTGAAGTTGACTGCCTATCGTCAACTGCTTCAACCCAATCAACATTGGTATACACTTTGATGTTTTCCTTGTCTGTGCTTTTAGAAAATAGAATTCCCTTTCCTGGAGCAGATTTTAGACACCTCAAAATACGCATGACTGCATTCATATGTTCCTCATTAGGATTATGTATAAATTGGCTAACAATACTTAGAGCATGGGCAAGGTCTGGTCTTGTGTGAGCTAAGTACATTAACCTTCCAACAAGTCTCTGGTATCTCCCCCTGTCCACTAGTACCTGATTTGTCTCAATACATAACTTCAGACCCTCTTCCATTGGAGAGTCTACTAGTTGGCAAGCTGACATACCAGTTTCATGTAGTAGATCTAAGGCATACTTTCTCTGAGATAGAAAGATTCCTTTACTTGATCGAGATACTTTTATTCTCAGAAAGTATTTTAAGGGGCCCAAGTCTTTCATTTCAAATTCCTTAGACAAGTATTCCTGCAAAGCTCTCATTTCTTCTGGATCGTTGCCTGTGACGATCATGTCACCCACATATACAATAAGTACAATACTTTTTTCTATGTTGCTTCTTTAAAAATAATGTGTGATCTGAATTGCTTTGTCTGTAACCAAAGATTGGGGATTGTTTTAATTCATATAGCGATTTCTTCAACCTGCACACCTTTTGATTTTGTCTTTCTGTTACCATACACCTTGGTGGGAGATCCATATAGACCTCTTTAGATAGTTCACCATGTAGGATTGCGTTCTTCACATCAAATTGTTGTAACGGCCAATCAAAATTTGCAACTAAGGATAACAAGACTTGGACTGTATTGATTTTGGCTACTGGTGCAAACGTTTCAGTGTAGTCAATTCCATAAGTCTGAGTATACCCTTTTGCCACCAATCTCGCCTTAAACCTTTCAATCGTTCCATCAGCTTTGTATTTCACCGTAAAGATCCATTGACACCCAACTAGCTTTTTTTCTGTGTGTTGGTTGACGAGCTCCCAAGTTTGGTTCTTTTACAAGGAGGTCATCTCTTCATTCATTGCAGCTTTCCATCTTTGATCATTTAATGCTTTCTGCACATTGTTAGGTATAGATACAGTAGATAATTGATTGACAAATGACTGATTTGATTTTGACAAATGATGTGTAGATATATAATGGTTCATAGGATATCATACTTTACTAGACAATTGAGGTTCATATGTAGGTTTTGGAATACCTCCAATGAGACATTGTGGTAACTGTCTCCTAGATGACTCAAGTATTGTACAAGGAATATTCTCAGACAACAATTGGTTTGGTGTATCAATTGTGAAAGACTTAGGTTCGATTTCAGAAGTTTCTTGGCTTTCAGAAGTTTCCTAGCTTTTTAGGTGTTCATTCCCACTTAGATCCAACTTTTGATTACTAGATTCCATCTCATTCACTTCTATGTTTATTATGTCGTTGTGTAGGGTATCACCATTCACATCGAAGTTTTGACCACTTGGATTCAAATCACCTACATTTGGATTAGATACTTCCACCACATCTTCTTCAAAGTTGTATACAAGAGTCTGAATTTCATCAAGAGACGCCCCCTGAAAGTCAAACTTAGAGAAATACATAGTATTTTCATGAAAGACAACATCAATAGTGATAAACATTCGTTTAGTAGGAGGAGGATAATATCTGTATCCTTTTTGATGAATTGTATATCCGACAAAGACACATTTCAAGGCTCGAGGCTGTAACTTACTACATTGGTGTTTGGGAAGATGAACATAGGCAAGGTCTGGTCGCGATGGGGGTTGAGGGGTGGCGCGATGTGGTGCGCGATGGAAGTTTGTTTGGAGTGGTCAGTTTCAGTGATGGTATGGTGGATTTGGGGGCTGTGGGTGGTGCGATGGTGGCGGATGGGGTCTGTTTGGGGGCTGTGGATGTTGGGTTTTAAGGGGTGGTGCTGACTGCGAGGGTGACGGTAACAGGTGGTGGTGGTTGGGTAGATCGTTTTCACGAGTTGAGTTTTGTGTGGTGGATCTATTTTTGGATTTTTATGGGTGGTTTCTTGTGGTGTATCTATTTTTTGGTTTTTATGGGTGGCAACGAGAGCTGGGCACGTCGTATCACGATAGGGATCGCAATGTGGGTGGCGACGAGAGCTAGCGCAAGGGAAGCCGTGGGTATGGGTTTCACGGTGGAAATTTTGATGGTGATTTCTGATGGATCTGTTTTGTGATGTCTGTTTAGGTGGATCTGTTTTGTGATTTCTGTTTGGGTGGAGGGGTTAGCGACTATGGGTGATTTAGGTGGCTGTTTTGTGATTTCTGATGTTGAAGGGGAGGCGACTGGTGGTGGTCTGTTTGATTTTTGTTTTGTTTTGTTTTTTTTGTGGTTTGTTGTTTTTGATTGTACGGTGGTTGTGGGTGGTGGTGAGGTGAGATTTTTGGGGCAAGTTTGGGTGGTGATGAATGAGCGGCGGTTGTCGGCTACTGATGGTGCTATGGATTTTTGGCGACGACTTTTATTTTTTTTTTGATTTACAGAACCTTAATCAGCTCTAATACCATGTGAAAGAAGAATGTAAGAATTGTTTGAATATTTCACTTGATTGAATTACTTTGTACAGATTACATGAATTTATAATAAAAATAAAAAATGACATAAAAGGATAATAATTAAATACAATGATTTCTACCATATTGGGAATGATCTCTCCCATATTAACTGTTTATTTACTTTCTTATTTCAAAATGAATCTCAACAACTAAAACTAGGAATTTGAGATTGAATCTTGAAGTCAGTCGCATAAAGAGAAAATTACAAATTTATCATAATAATAATCTTATTAAATATTGTTATATAAATTTTATAATATTAATTATATTCTATCACATAATTTAAAATCATCACAATTTTAAGATATTTAAAGTTTGTTAACAACAATTTTTCTTTTTTATTTGAAAGCATTTTATTTATTTATTTATAGAAATACAAAAAATATTAGTATTAATAACTGGTCCTTACAGATGAAATATGAGATACATTATAAGAAATAGCATCCCAAACACGAGGAGGAGAATCCCAATCCCAAAAACAAATATTAGGTAACTCTAGGGGTATCAATTCGTGCGAGCTGAGCTAGTTCGAGCTGGTCTAAACTAGCTTAGCCCAAATTAGTTCAACCCTAGCTCAATTCAAATTTAATTCAAGCTAACAAAGGTGAGCCCGAACCTAAACCAAACACAAATGAGCTGGTTTAAACAGACCCAAATTAGTCCGAATTGTTAAATATATATATATATTTTATAGTTAATATGACTTTTTTTATTAAAAAAATATGTTTAATAATTAAAGCTAAAACAACATTACATAAAACAATAAATATATATATATAAGAAAAAATTAATTATTAAAGTAAAAAGTCAATTATTAAATTAATTAGGCAATGAGTAAATGCATTAAACCCACACATGCAAAATTTAGAAGTCGTCACGCCCTTATGAAAACTCACATTTAGAATAAAGAGTTCTTAATTCAAAATAAAAAAAATTTCTAACTATTAAACAAAATAAATAGAGATGAGTAGATTAAATAAATATACTTACTAAAAAATGAACAGTTAAAGTAAATTAAAATGTTACAAGAGAATATAATTTTTTTTTATATACACAAGAATAAAACTTTGACTATTACATAATATATAATTCTCAAGACAATGAACAAGTGAAAAAGAGAATAGCATCATACAAGTTGATAAAAAAATTAAAATTTTTACTTCAAAAACTAATATCTAATCGATTTAAAAATAAAAACTTCATAATAATAATTTAAATTAAATATAAATATTATTTTTTTGTTTAAAGAGTTAGGTAAATTCAAACATTAAATGCATTAACATAAAAGAATGTAGCATAATATTTTGACAAAATGAATAAATTATAGCTATTTATTCATTATCAACTTATTTTTCAAAAGAAAAGGGAAGAAATATAACTAATATATCATAAAAGAAAAGTACTGAAAGAAATGAAAAAATATTTTAATTTTAATATAGTCTTTTTTTTATTATTTTATTTAAAATTTTATTTTATTTCGGGCTAATGGGCTGGCCCTAACCCAGCTCAAATTTTTTCGGATTATTCGAGCTGGGCCGAAATAAGTCCAAATTTAATTTAATTCGTGTTTTTCGATTCGATTAATCGAATTATAGCACAAATTGTTACCCCTAGGTAACTCCAAAGCTAAAGCAGCTAAATCATGTGTCACCATATTAACTTCCCTTCCACTAAACTGCACATGTGAGTCAATACTATTGGCTTTACATTCACTCACCTATACCCCATAAATAGCCATACATTCCTTATTTGAAGAATTAATAAGAGTCGGTTTTAAAGATTACTTCCAAAAAGCCTCTCTCCTTAGCAATTTTAATAGCCAAAAACAAGGCTTCAAGTTCAGCAAAGAAAACAAACAAAACATGCATTTTAAGATCAGTTATTGCGAGCACCACATGTCCACAATCATTCCTAAAAATCACGCTCAAACCACCGAATAAACTTTTGACAGCAACATCAACATTTGCCTTAAGCTTCCCAGTTAGAGGTTAATCCCACCTTTACACTTTTTTCTTCATAGCCATAGAAACCATTTTACCACCATATCTTATATTAAAGCACTGAAACTCAAGCAACAACATGTTATCCCATTCAACCAAACCCAAGGGTGTTCATCCATTCCTACCATGGAGGATTTCATTCCTATTATGCCAAATGGCCTAACAGACATAAGCAAAATGTGCCACTTCCAACATAGAATATGAGAGCCAAATAAAATTCAACACATCAACAAAGGAAGAATTCACCATTACCTCCAAGCCACGACAAAAAATGGATTCCTTCCATACCTGCTAGGCCACATCATACTTCGGTAAGCAGTGCCTCAAGTCCTCACAACCATCATTACATAAAGGACACCACATAACCTCCACAACTTTCTTAGAATAAAGCTTAA
This sequence comes from Elaeagnus macrophylla, assembly GCA_029378325.1. NCBI lineage: Eukaryota > Viridiplantae > Streptophyta > Magnoliopsida > Rosales > Elaeagnaceae > Elaeagnus > Elaeagnus macrophylla. Next base: position 52,051,010 of record CM055640.1, read on the forward strand.
ACATGTTAGGAATAATATTGTGACAAACCTTCCATAAGAAGACTTTAACCTTATTAGAAATTGCAAGGGACCAAAAACGCAGCTACCATTTAGCCTCCTCAGAATTACTAGAACTAGCACCATGGTTACCCTTGACAAGAAACAATCTTGCCTCTTCAGCCACCCCATACGCACTCCTCACAGTAAACTGTCCATCATTAATTTTGCCCCAAATCACACAATCTAAATGTGAACCACTGTATAAAGAAATTCCTTTAATCTTTTCAACCTCATCGTCTTGAAAATGCTCAGAAATAAGACTATTGTGCCACAGCCCAGCCTCATTAATAAGGAGAGAAACCATAGCATCACTAGAAAGAGTTTTAGGAGACAACACACACGAGCTCTAGGCATCCATTTATGCCCATAAACTGAAATATTTTCTCCATTACCCACACTCCATTTCATCCCAGAAATAAAAGCCACCAGCCCCCACATCAAACTTTTCCACAAGAAAGAAGCATGATTAGGTACCTTAGCATCCAAGATACCACAATTATGCAAATACTTCCCCTTTAAAACACATGCCACCAATGAATTAGGTTCCAGTAAGATCCTCCAAGTATGCTTAGCAAGAAAAGCTTGATTAAAAAAAATTAGATTCCTAAAACTGAGGTCACCCACAACTTTTTGTTACACAACTTCTCCTATGACAACCAATGTATAGTCTTTTTTTCCAAATCAAAACTCCACCAAAACCTTGCCATTATACTGTGTAAATCATTGCACAAGGTCGTAGGAAGCCTAAAACAACTCATTGCATGCGAAAAAAATGGATTGTATCACAGGTTTGATCATAACTTCCTTTCCAACCTTGGAGAGACATTTCTCCTTCCATGCCTTCATTTTAAAACACACCCTTTCCTTGATCCTTCCAAACATCTGCTTTTTATTTCTTCCAAAAATAGCAGGCAAACCAAAGTACTTTTCATGACAATTAACCATAAGAATACCCAAACCATCATAAGCCAACCTCTTGACCTCATCATTAGTGTTTGGACTACACACCATAGCAGACTTGGATAAGTTGACTTTTTGCCCCGAAGCTCGTTCATAACAAAGTAAAATCTCCTTGAGCTTAGATATAGAATCACTATTAACTTCCATGAAAATAAAGCTATCATCAGCAAAAAAGAGGTGAGAGACATTAGGACTATTTCTAGCCACAGAAAGCCCCTTAATGGAGCCCTCAACTTCAACCTTCCCTAGAAGAGCTAAAAGACCTTCTGCACAGAGAATAAAAAGATAAGGGGATAAAGGATCACCTTGTCGAAGCCCTCTCTTAGGCTTAAAAGTGGGAGATTCTGCACCATTAACCAATAAGGAGTAGAACATTGAAGACACACAATTCATCAGTAAACATACCCAATGCTTATTAAAGCCCAGTTTCATCAACAAAGCTTCCAAGAAACCCAATTCAATCCTATCATTAGTCTTACACATATCCAACTTAATTGCCCTTTATACTTCTTCCCTTTCAGACATATTTTCATGGAATGAATGGTCTCAAAAGCCATGATGTAATTTTTAGTAATCAAACGACCAGGGACAAAGGCACTTTGGGAATCTGTGATCACCTCGGTAAGCACCACCTTCATCTTGTTTGTGACACACTTAGCTATCAACTTGTAGAACACATTACATAGATTGATGGGTCAAAACTCAATATCAAGCTTAGGTCTATCCACCTTAGAAATAAGGAAGATTAAAGTATGGTTCCTTCCTTCTAAAGATGCATTCTTATTCAACACGTGCAATATAGCCTTAGAAACATGATTTCCCACAATATCCCAATACCTTTGATAGAACAAAGCTAGCATCCCATCAGGCCCAGGAACCTTAACAGGATGCATTTGACTAAGTTCCATCCTTAGTAAAAGGTTGCATCAAAAGCTCATTCATTTCAGTAGTGACCCTAAGAGTCAAGCAATGCATAACTGTCTTTAGCTCAGTAACACCTTCACTATCAAATAACATAGTATAATACTTCAAAAACAAATGCTCAATCTATTCAAAAGAAGTAATCCACCTTTGTTGTTCATCCATTAGCCCTGCCATATGATTCCTCTTCCTCCATCCATTTGCCTTTCCATGGAAAAATCTAGAATTTCTATCACCATGTTTAAGCCAAATTTGTCTAGACCTTGGCCTCCACATGACCTCATCTCATTCGAAAAGAGAATTAATTTATCTTTATACTTGACCATTTGAACTTAGCTTCAAACTTTTCCAACCTCTTCTAAACATGCCCAACTAAGGAGCAATTTCATTTATTAAGTGCATAAGCACACTTTTAAAATTCTATCATAGACATCAGCAATGGGATCCTTCATCCCAGAAGCATCTCAAGCCAATTCAATAGTTTCAGAACACCCATCAATATCCACCCAAAACTCCTCAAAATGAAACTATTTTTTCCATTTTATGGGGTTGTTGCCATGTAAAGAATTACAAATAAAAATAGCAGCATGGTCAAAATTAGATACCTCCTCATCGAAAACCTCCAAAATAGGCATATGTCCAAGAGTCATTGATATAGGCTTTATCAAGCCTCACTTGAGTGTTAACATCCACTTTCCTTCTATTATTCCAAGTGAAACGTTAGCCATTAAAATTCAGCTCAAGAAGACAACACTGAAGAATAACATCACAAAAGCATCTGTTTGACACTGTGTACGATTACCACCCAATTGATCCTCCTAACTAACAATCTCATTAAAATCACCAAAAATAAGCCAAGGGAAAGAAACACCCCCTGCCAATCTTCTAATCATATTCCAGGAATGAAAATACTGCTTAGCTTTAAGGTGTCCATAAAATGCAGTCTCCTGAAAAGATCCATTCAATTGAGATTGAATTAACATATCAATGTGTCCCTATCAAAAGGACTTGAAGCTGATATCCAAACAATTCTTCGAAAGTAACATCAACCTACGACCTCTGCCTCTTCTTGGAACTTCAAAACAACTATCAAACCCCAAAGCAACACGAATCCTTTCACCTTCATTCGCTAACAACCTAGTTTCCATTAAAAAAACAAACTGGGAAATTTTAAGTTAACAACTCTTCTTAATGCTTTCAACGTTAGGAGGTTCCTCAGCCCCTTAACGTTCCAACTCAAAACATTCATGACTCCTCACGGGGCTGAATCACCAACCCCGTCACACGTTGGGAAAGAGGAAACAAAACACCATTACAATCCATCAAATCCAAGGAAGCAAAAACGTCAACACAAGCATTACCAAAAACAGATTTCCCTATAGTAGCTCTACCCCTCTTCTTAGACAAAACACCCTTCACACCCAAACCTATAACACTAGCTCTTCTACCAACAATCTTCCCAGACTCCTGTTTCTCCATCTCCCCGGTAAAAAAATCCACATTGAGATCATTATTTTCAGAATCACATTGAAACAAAGGGTTAACACAACTCCTCCCCAAGTCATCACCAACACCATCATGACATTCCACCCTTCCAAAAGGAACAGACCACCCATCCATATTAGCAAAAGGAAACATGCATAGGTGACTCAATTAACTCAGTATTAGTAGAGGGAACAGAGAACTTAACCGCCTCATTTTTCAGCCCACTTGTACCTACTTGTTGAACAATACTCTTAAGGAAAAATTTCTTAATCGCTTTAGGAGTGCTTTTCCTTTCCTCCAATTTCAGTCAAACACCAAACAACACACCATTATTGCTATCATTAAGAGACTTTCTACTACAAGCTCTCATATCATGATCCAAAACACCACATCTAAAACACATTATAGACAGATTTTCATATCTCAAATCAATCCAAATTGGTTTTACTGCAGACCTATTCATCCAAAAACGTAGTGAGAGGGCCTTTGTAATATCACACATAACACGAACCCTTCCACCTTTGAGCACTAAGTCAATTGATGGAGAGAGATCCACCTCCAAAACAGATCCCAAGAATTCATCAATCCTTGCAATTTTGGCCTCAATAATAGCACCCGGGGGAAGACCCTTCATATGGACCCAAAACAAACAACGAACAAAATAGACCTCCCTAAGAACCATATTAGCATCATAAATCTGAAGCACAAGCAAGGCCCTATCGAAATTCCATGGACAATGATCCTGCATAGAAAGCCGATCCTCATCATCCACAAAATAAAAAATGAACAAATTCTTACCAACAATCCACACATCATGTTCTTCATTACATTTCCATATTCGATTGAAAACTGACGTCATTGCAGGAACATTAATAGTTCTCGATGCAAAGCTTTTCCCAATCAGACTAAACAGAAAAGAAACATTCTCATTAACCATATCATCACCCAGATTTGTCAACTCCAAGCCACAAAAATGATCTTTTAATTCCTCCATGACTGCAAAAATAACAACATGGGAAGAAAAGACAATAACTAGAGAAAGTTCACAAAAAGAAGAAACCAATCGCAATGATTGGGAAATCAGAAGACGATCACTACTGGCACTACTCAGACTGGGAAACAAAACAGGAAGAGGATGATGATGAAAAAAAAGAAATCACATGGGGGAGGTAGCAAAAGAGAGAAATGAGTAGCCAGACATTTCTATATTTTCTATATCTATTTGTAAGCACTTTCAATAGTATTTGACTAGTACTTTTAAAAATTTGAAAAGTATTATTTGTACTTTTAAGATAAATAAGTAATACTTATATTAAAGAAATAGTTTGTAAAATTACCTAAAATAACACCCCTAAAACTTATAACAACAAAAATACTACACTTATATTCATTTGAGAATGATATAAAATAGTATTAGAAGTGTTAGTTTTGTGATTTTTCCAAATAGTTTTAAATGTATACTCTCATCTTAAAATTATTACTAAAGTGTCAATTAATTAAAAACAACTTCTAACATTTTTATCTTAAATACTAAATGCTTCTCCTAAAACCAATTTTAATCAAATCACTTTATTTTAAATCATTTCTAATAAAAGCACATCCTTGTCCTTATACCATCTCCAGCCTAAAACTTTATTTTAGTGCAACTTTTGCACTATCATTTTTTTTTATTTCTAACCCACCACACTAAATATCACACAAAAAGTATATTATTTAGAATATTCTTTTTATTTTTCTTTAAGTACAATTTTTGCACTATTATAGTGCAATAATATTTATCGTAATATTTTATTGCAAGATTATAAAGCCTCTTTGGAATAATTTTTTAGTGCAAAAAATTATACTATTTTAATATTTTAAGGCTTCATTATAGATGCCCTCATACTTTTCCCTTATACAAAACATGGTGGGATTGTTTGCTTGGGATAGTATTGTTTTAGAGCTGTTAATAAGGTCATCAACTTGTCTTGAAAATGGTTATTTTTAAATAAACTTCAGTTTGACAGATAATCATGTGTTTCTAATTAGATGACTAACCAATATAATGTGTGTGGTATGTGAAAAAAATTAAGATTACAGTGTTACGGTTAATCATAATATAATATAATACAATTAGTTTAAATGATAAATTTAATTGAAAAATGCATAGAGTTTAATAGAAAGTGATTTAGTTTATTCCTTTCTTAAATTTATGAGATTTTACTTTTCTCAATTTTGTAACATTATCAAATCAAAAAGTCTAAAATGTATAAAACAAAAAATCTAAAATCAAATCAACATCAACATGGTGAGTTAAAAATGAGGTAAAAAAAAAAAAATATATGTGTAATGCTTAATCTCATACTAGACAAATAGAACCACAAACAATAATAATGACATTCAATAATTTTTATAACTCTAAAATTTATTAATTAAACAAATCTTCATTTATGGCTTAAAATACGTAATTTCATATTTATGAAAATGAATATATAGTTGGATGCATAGCATCACAATAAATTTCAAACTAAAACATAAAAGAGAGAATTGCATTGATATCATTTTAATGTATTAATAACTCAAGGCATTTAACATAAATAACATTAAAAATTAGAAGAAAAAAAGTGAAAAGTATTAAAATTCTCAAAATATTATATAAGCAAGTAAAATGAGAGTGTCTCTTTTGATAAACTTTTTTATTGAAACTTCGTAGATTGTCTTATAATTTAAATGTCAAATCTTAAATATGATATTATCATTTTTATAGTTAGATTTACTTCAACTTTTATTTTAAGTTTCAAATAAAGATTTAATTTTTATTATACATAAATTTGTATTCAAATGGAGATTTAATTACCATCTCAACTTGATGACGTGGCCATTTTATTTCTCTTGCTTTCATAATTTTTATTTATTATAGTACCTGAAATTAAAAATAAAAATGATGAAAATTACAAATACCTCTTTTTGCTAAACGTTTCAACTTCTACTCTCTTGCAAAAGCTTAATAGCAAACCAAAAGTCTGATAAATACTTCAAAGCAAACCGGTCGAAAGCAAGAACCTAAGAAAATTTCAGTTTTTTAATAGTTTGGGAGCTATCATGCTTGAATCAAATGATACAGAATGCTCATTTGCTCTAAACAAAGAAGACCTTGTTGGAACATTTTCAAAAATAAATGGTATAGCATTTGGATAAAAGTTGTAATTGTTTATTTGTATCTTTTGGTAAAAGATATGTTAAAGAGTTGCAATTTTTGGAAGTGAAATGTTATGTTGAAAGTTTTGACTTAAGTAAGTAGAATCAACAAAAATTTTCATTCAAATTCATGCATACTAAGAAATTTAACGTCCCCGATTTCAGCCTGACTACCTATGAAGGTGTAAACATTTTTTTTACTTATAATGTAACCATAATAATTTTATGTTCCAACTAAATAGTACTTTATAGATTAATATTTGTGATACTTCCTTAGGTAATTATTTTATTATTTTATTATTTTCTTAATTAAAAGTATTAATTTAATTTTTTTTTATAATATTTTAAATAGTTTATTTCACCTTTTGTGTAAGGTTGAGTAATCTTGATTTTAAATATTATTTAAATTCATTACCAAGCAATGATACCAAAATTTCAAGCGCAGCATATTAGTAACAAAGTAGTGACATAAATTTATAAAATTCATTCAAAAGTTTGAGCACAAAAAGCCTTATAATTACCAAAAGGAATCTAGAGTTGTAATACCTTGTTCTTCTTGAATATTGTTCCACCTTTATCTTTTGCTACCTTGGGTCTGATCTTTAGTTAAATTGTAAAAAGCCTCACCTTCTGTGTTGAGAAATGGCCACCTTCCTTCAACAGAAAATAGAATTTGTACTTTTTCTTAAGATATAAGAGAGACACAGGGGTTTTGGAGAAAATGAACCTTTGTTCTTTAAGAAAATAGTATTATTATAACCCTAATTTCCTTACTATTTTACTCCATAGGATTTTTCTAATACATAAGATTTGTCTATGCTTTCCTTTGAAATTCCACTGCTTTTATAGACTTAGTGCTCCTTCAAAACATGTGAAAAGATAAGATTATCTTTTTTTTTTTTTTTCCTTCTTCCGACACTTGTAAAGATAAGATTACATCTTATCTTTATTTTTTTGTTAGATAAGGGCACGTGTAAAGTTACATTTTATCCTTATCTACCAATGTTTCATTCACAATCACTTGCTAACACACTCATTTTGGAGTCTGATGACATGAATCCATCTTTGTCCTTGATGCAATAAATACATATGTGATCTTTGGTCTAATTCTTTGCTAGGTTGCAAAACTCCTGTTTTGTTCCTTCAGTAGTATGTATTTCATTACAATTAAATAGTGCTTCAAAATTAACTACTTTTTCAACATCTTCCTAGTTAATTCCCAAATTATTATGAAAAATCACTATAATTTTACTAGTGGAGTAATTCACTTTAATTGCTGAGAAATTATTTAGTTTTCTTGTTTCATAATATATTTTACTAAATATTATATATTGCACGTTCTTGATTTAACATTTCTTCATTGAACCTTTCTTCTGGTAAAGTTTTGGATTGCTTGATTGTCCTTGTTAAAGATGTCATTCCTATTTCGATGATATGATATGAACCCCTTGGTTCCAATCCATAAGTAAACTAAAAAAATCTTAAGAAGACTGGTCTATCATTTGTTTTCACTTGTTTCCTGAAATTTTTTATTACTCTTTTGAAATTTTATGGAAAATAAGTTAATTCCATTAAATTATTACTTGGATAAATAATTTCAATTAATCTTAAATGAAATAACTGGGAATCGAATTTGGAATCTGCTCCCGCAATGATGTTGAATCTACTACTGATAATATTTTTGTTTCATGGTGCAAGAACCTTTTCTGTATTAAAAAACTTCATGACTTCTAATTGTTCATTTCCTGATATTTTGGATAAATTATAAAAATTTAACCATTGGTCTAGGCTTATGTTTTGTTGTATTTTCTTTTCTTCTTTTGGGACAAAAAATGTATCATCTGCTTTCCTGAAGATTACTAGTCTTAGTATTTTCTTAGAGTTCATTTGTTCTTACTAGTTGATTGGTTCCTAAGTGCTTGAGCATAGTTTCCTTCTAGACTAGCTATTGCATCATTTGGTCTAAGAAGTTTCGGAGCTCTATAGCTAGCAAAGCTTCCTTCTGCTGGTGAAAGTTCTAAGTGTTACACCAAAAAATCCAATTATTGCTCTACTGGCTTTTGGCCATGCCATGTATACTTATAGAGCTGCTCCATTATAGACTACATAATATTTTTCTATATTCTTTTTCTTCTGCAATTTTAGACTATAGGATCTTTGAAGTGTTACCTTCTTCCTTTCAGATTACTTCTAAGGTTTTATCCTTTTCTTCAGAGATTTGAATTTCCTTTCCTTTAAAAGTTTTACTTTTTGTTGGGATCTTAATCTCTTTCTTTTCTAGAGAACTGATTTATTCCTTAGTGATTTCTTGAGATATAATATCTCAAGTTGGTTCTGTTATAGTTTTCAATTCCTTTTCTTTGATCATGTTCTCTAAATCAAGATCGTATATAATTCTTGCATTTGTAAAAATTGTTAGTGGAGTTAATTCTCTAGTTAATGCATCTGCTAGATTATTTTTGGTTCCTAGTAAATGTTATACATCAAACTTATAACAATTAAACCATTGTTTCCATCTGATAGGTCTTCCTTGCTTGTAATCACTTGCTATGTTAGTCCTTAAAAAATGTGCAAAATTCTTATTGTCTGTTATAATAATAAATTTGGTGCTAATAACATAAATGGAAGATTTATTTATAATTTTTTACTGCTAAATATTTATTTTTATTGTTATGATAATTTAATTCAGGGCCTTGAAATGATTCTGAAGTAAATATGAAAAAATATTCATCTTTATTATCTACTCTGACATTTAGTATTGGTCCTCAATATTTATAAGAAGCATCTATTTCTATGATCATTTGATTGTCTGGTCCTAGATGGTATAAGGTAGGGTAAGTTTTTAGCTTGTGATTTGACCTTATCAATATATTTATTATTTTCTGCGTCCAATTCCAAACATAGTCTTTTTTAATCTTTGTTTGTAATAATTTTCTCATTTATGCTAATTTCTCGATGTATGCTTCAGCACATGTCAAATAACATCATAAAAAATCTTTTAAGTTAATTTTTATCTTTTATAATACTAGAAAATTTTTGTATATTATTTAAGATATGAGGTTGTAAATAGTATTTGTCATTTTCTATCTCAAATCTTAAATATTTTATTTTTTCTTGAGCAATTACTGCTTTCTTTTCTGATAGGTCTATTCCTATTTTTTGACATTCTTGTAGTAGTTTATTACATTTATATAATATTTTTTGTAAATTATCACTGAATATTACTATATCATTTATATTAACGCAACAACAATTATGAAATTTCTTAAATATATTATCCATATACCTTTGAAAAATTCCTAGTGCTATTTTAATCAAATGGAACAACTGTTCATTAAAAATGTACTTGTAGACCAACTAAATGTTGTTAATTTTTGAGATTCTTCATCAAGTCTTAATTGCCAAAATTTACTATTGCAATCAAAACTTGAAAAATATTTCTTTTCTTTTATTAAAGATAATAATTCTTCCTTTTTTAGAATAAAATATCTATCATCTTTTGTTTCTTTATTTAGAGCTTTAAAATTTCTTGGAAAAATAACAAAACTAACACCCCCTAAAAATTATAATAACAAAATTAGCACCCCTGTGTTCAATTAAAATTGAACGACGATAATTTAGACTCGTTCAATATTGAACGTTCAATATTATCCGTTCAATTAGAATTGAATGACGACAATTAGACCTATTTAATATTGAACGTTCAATATTTTACGTTCAAATTGAATATTGAACGTTCAATATTAAACGTTCAATTCTAATTGAACACCAAGGGGTGCTAGTTTTGTTATTATAATTTTGGGGGGGTGCTATTTTTGGTAATTTCCCAAATTTCTAATCATTCTTTCCTTTCCTCTTCATTTTTTAGCTTCTTTTTATATTAAAAAAGTAATGATTGAATGTGTTGAATTACTGTAAATAATTACTTTTAATTCCAAGAGTTATTGAATTTATTTTTCAAATTCTTCTCTATTCTTTGAAGTATAAATCATTGATTTTATTCTTATGACCTTTGAATGATATTTTTATTTTATGCTTGCTATTTCATTAGATAGATTGATATTTAGATCTAACGGATTTTCTAAACATATTTTTCTTAATAATTTACTAATTTCTGTTAAAGTTTTATCTTCTTATATATCATTTAAAAAGAGATTTTGGTTTTTCTCTATTTTTAAGGAAATATTTTCTATTTGTATTTTTCCTAATTTTATATCATCACCACGTTTTCGCTTTTTATGTTATGATGTAAAAGTTGGTGATAAAACTTTTAAGGCTTTTCTTATTTTTGACACATAAATGGTTTCACCATCTAAATATTGAGTAAATAGTTTATATAAGTTTATAAAGTTGTTTTCTAATAAGATATCAAGTCCTGTTTATTATTGATATATGTAGGAATATGAAAAATTTCTCCTCTTATTAATATATCTATATCTTTTAAGACTTTGTTTAAATTTATGATAGTATTATTTGTTATTCTTACTATTAATTTTTTTAGACTGGTTTTTAAATTTTTTTTGAAAACACATATTTACTGGCTACACACATACTTGCGACTGTGTTAATATATGCATGTAAATGATAATTATTTTATCCTTTAAATTTTAATCATATTTTTATACATGTACTGTTTGGATTTGTTATATACTCGATAACTCATTCATTAATCAAAATCAAAATCAGAATCAGAATTAGATGTTACTGAGTTTGTTATTTTTTCTTCAGTTTCTTCTAATAGAAAAATACTATACGTATCATCCATGTTAGATTCTTTTATTGGATCTAGTTCCATCTTAAAGGCTTCTTCTAGAATTTTTTTTTTTTCTTTTTGAGAGAATTCCTTTTTAAGTTGGAGTCTATTAGGACATTCATTTGCATCATGTCCTTATTTATTATATATCCAACATCTATATTTATTTTTTCCTGATAGACAATAATTTTTATTTTATGGTATATTATGTTTTCTTCGTCTAAAATATTTTTGTCTGTAAAATTCTCTATTATATCTTCTTTTATATTTTTAAAAATTTTATTTTTTAAATTTATATATTCTAAACTTTCTTTACTTTTTATATTTCTTGTAAGGTTTCATGTTACATCCATACTTTTATGGCATTCTAAAACCTTTTGTATGACTATAGATTTTATCATTTTCTCTTACTTGTTTATATTTTTATTCTCTTGGACATTTTACTACTATCCAACTCTTAAGACTTCTTATTCTTCTTCCTAATGTATCAAGTATGGTTTCTCTATTCTTATTATTTTATCCTACTATCATAGTTTTATACAATGTTCTAGGTAATTTTTGAAAAAAATATTTCCTTATAAGTTTCTTGCATAGAAGGTGGTAGTTTATAATAAAACAATTCATATTCACATATAAAAGAATTTATGTAACACATGTTGCATATTTTCATGTTTGCTAAATGTCATGTAGCTTCATTTATTTCATTTTCACTAGTCAGTAATATACTTACCTTTGAATTTTTTAATTAATTCTTTATATATCTCATTTACTACAATGTCTAAATATTAATTTCCTATACATTTCCTTGCATTAATAAATGTTGTTGTTTTGTTAAATTTGTAAACCAAATTTTTATATTTCTTGTTCTTTAATGAGCTACTAATTCCCTCCAAGTTGAGGGATTTGTTTGTGTGGTTATTAAAGTTTGTATGATTACACTCATTCTACTAGCCAATTTATCTAAGACTTTCTTTTTATCTCTTATGCAATTTAAATCTAAAATATTAAATTTTATGATGTCTAAATTCTGGTAAAATACTACCTTTAGTATCCTAATATAAACTTTCTTCTATTTTAATTTGTTGTCTTCTTCTATTAAAGGTTCATGTTCATCTGGTCTTTGTATATTTCTTTCTTCCCTGTCTGGATCAGATGTTTTTTCTTATTGTGGGGTTGATCTTCGTGGGATTGATAATATAGGTTCCACATGCATTCTTGGTTTTATGTTTTCTTCTTCAGATTCACATTTACTAATTATTTTCATATTATCATTTTCTTTATTTATACAAAGTTTTTTCTTAATAATATTTTTCTAATTCTTCATTTGTTAAGGTTAATAGGTTGATTAATCTTCCTATGTCCTATTTTCAAGATTCATAAATTGTTCTTTAAATTTTTTTATGTATTCCATTAGACTAAAATTATATCTTTTCCTTTATCTTTGTCTTTTTCTCTATCCCTTCTTTTATCATTCTTGGGTATTAATGCATTAGATCTCCTAGAATTCTTCTTTAAACATCTTAATGGGTCAAATTTTAATTTAGTTCCTCTTAATATGTTATTAATATCTTTAATCACCTTATGCGCATATCTAATGGTAACTTTTTTAGTACAATTGTGTTCTCTTATTTTTTTCAAGAATTTATTTTTGTATGCTAATTAGATTATGTAAATTTTGGTGTTTTATTCGCATATTATATCTATTTCTCCGGTAAAAAGAATTAAGACTTTCATTATAATTTTTATACTACCATTTATATGTTCATTTTCTTCTAATTCTATTTATTGTAATTTAGATTTTAACATCCTTTAGTCTCATATTACTTCATAGATTAATAAATTTTTAATTTATTTAATTTCCTGTTTTAAATGTTTAATTTCTTCTCGCTGTTTCATTCAAGTTTACTAATTTTTGATTGATAATCAGTAAACTTAATCCTTTAAACATTAAATTTTCTTCCTTGTATGAGAAATTTTCCTTTAATATCTAAATTTCATTCTTCTGATATTTCAAAATTTGTTATTACTTTTGGTTTTATTATTTCTCTTATTATTTGAAAAGTTTTTTCTATTTCTATAAACTCATTTTATACGTATATTGAACTAAACTATTATGACTATTAGTTAGGGAATATCCTACTATGTAATATACTGAAAATGGGTGATTTTCTTTTTTCATTAAATTTCATTTTTCAAATTTTGGCCAAATTTAATACTTGATTCAAGTTTTTATCATTAATATTAATAGCAAATTTTGGATATATTGTAAATTTTAATTGGGAAAATAACAAAACTAACACCCCCTAAAAATTATAATAACAAAACTAGCACCCCTGTGTTCAATTAAAATTGAACGACGATAATTTAGACTCGTTCAATATTGAACGTTCAATATTATCCGTTCAATTAGAATTGAATGACGACAATTAGACCTATTTAATATTGAACGTTCAATATTTTACGTTCAAATTGAATATTGAACGTTCAATATTAAACGTTCAATTTTAATTGAACACAGGGGTGCTAGTTTTGTTATTATAATTTTTAGGGGGTGCTATTTTTGGTAATTTCCCATTTTAATTTCTGATATGTTAAGTTCTCATGAATTATTCCTAATAGAGCATATTTCCTGTTTATTATCATATAATACTAATTTTGTTGGTGCATCAATTCCTTCTTTAAAATGTGCCTTTATTAGAATTTTTATTTCTTATAGATGAATATATTCAATCATTTCTTTATCTTTCTATGAAATTTTTGAAAGTTTATTCATAATTTTTTCTTTATCAATTAATGGTATGTTAAATCTTTTTTTGGCATTTGTTATGATAATGCTCATTTATTTATTACTTATTCCATAACAAACTATGTCTTTTTTGGGAAACATTTTTCTTATTTTTGAAAAAGATGATTCTTTAAATCTATCATGTTCTTTGAGATTTAATTTTAATTTTAATTTCTTCAAATTTCTTTCTACTTAGTATCATTTATTGTGAAAAATATTCTGAAATATTTTGTGTTTCAATTTCCATTATATCTTGATTTTTCTATTATTTATGTTTGATTTTATATTATTTTTATCATTTTATTATTCATTTTTGTTAACTTTAACTTTTGTTAAGTTTTGAGGGTATTTGTGATTTTTCTCAAACCATAGGAATATTTGTGACTTTGTATCAAACCTTAGGATTATTATTGATTTATTCCTTTGTACATAGAGTAAAAATTAGATTGAGATTAGATTTTATCCTTCTCATCACAAACTTCAAAATAATTATTTCTAGAAAAAAAAAAAGGAAAAATAACAAAAATAACACATCTCAAAACTTATAATAATAAAAATAGTACATGTTATGTTCAAATAATATATTTTTATAATTAAAAAATAATTGTTACATCATTTTTCTTAAAACGCCAGTCCAATTGGACGATTTTTAAATTGAACAGCAATAATTTATACACTTTTAATGTTATTAGGGTGTTATTTTTGTTATTATAAATTTTAAGGGTGTTATTTTTTGTAATTTTTCAAAAAAATATTATAGCTTCAAGAATCGTAAGGAAAGAAAATAAAGGAACAAAAAATTGCTTACATTAAGCTATCAAGTTACAAGAAGTATGTAGTGGAGCTTAAAGCCCTTTATAGAGTGAGAGAGAGAGGAAAAAAGAAGACAAAAGAGAATAGTTGTAGGTTCTAATGAACGATTTTAGTTAGCAAGCCTCAGTGGGCGCATAGGGACATCCCAAATAGGTTGACGCCTTCTTAGCATTTTTTTATGCAGCCCCTCAATTATTGGTATTATTAAATATCAATAGAAAGAATACAAATTAATATTCTCAACAAAATCTATAATTGGATTTGATGTTAGCATCCAAAAAAATGAAAGAACTAGCAAAAGATAAGGCATTCGACCACTAAGTCACTATACATAGACTAGGAGCCCTAGAAGCTATACTATTAGCTATAGCATTACCCTCTCTATAAATACGTGAACAATGAAACTCCATGTGAGTAACTTTCTATAAGCAATCAGCCCAAACCAAATACCATCTCTAAGGCACCAAAAAAGACCGAGTCTAAAAAAGAGTAACAACATATGTTGAGTCTAACTCCAACCAAAGCTAGCTCCACCCAAATGTATATGCATACATCACAACATGAATGGCTGCCGAAATCTCTGCTTCAAAATCAAATGAGACTCCAATCGAGATAAAGAAACAACCATTAACAAATGATCTTGAAGTTCGAAAAATACCTACACTCATAGATAAGCCTGGCGTCCCAAAAACTGTACCATCTGTATTAACTCTATCTATCCCTAGGGTAGCTCCTTCCAAATAACTCTATAATCCTTGGAGCTCGTCGTGGTATGCCTAGTGTTTGAAGATGCTTGAGTACCCGAAGATCATCCACTATATTTCGCATAGATCCACTCTGTGATAGACCTACCTCATGAATAAATCCCCAAACTATGGCAAAAGTTGAACTTAGCATTGCACGCTTATTGTCAAAACAATACTTATTTCTAGTGGTCCATATCATCTAAATGACTGAAGTAATCCCTGCTTTCCATAAATTAACAAGTTATGACCAAAAATTATTTCTCATTACAACCATCCATTTCTAAGTTGAATTCTTTTGAACTAATATATGTTATATTTGTTTACTCTAGTGTTTAATATGAGGCTTCATTGGATTTATGGTCTTCAAAAGGAAAATAAAAAGGATCAATAATATATCTAGAGCTGTCCAATAGGTGGGTCGTATCGGGTTCGGGTCGACCCATTTACGACATAACATTTATAAGTTGAACTCAAACCCAACTCAACCCATTTATTAAACAAGTCAAAAAGTGCAATCCTGACCTAACCTATTTAGTAAATGGGTTGACTCGTTTAACCTGTTTAAATATATCAAATAACATATATTACACTTTATAATGTAAAAAAATTTGACATATTGTATCAAGTATCTACATATACCTAGATAACATATTAACATAATAATAAATTCTAGGGTTATATGCTGTCTTGATTCCATATTTATTAAAAATCATATATGACCCCCTCCACTTGATTTTTTGACATATTGTGACAAAAATGTCCTTAATTTTATTGATCAATTGTGATAAATTTTGATTGAACACATGTCCAACTAGACTACTCAGAATTAGAAAATTGTCCAACTGACGGATTTTGACTGGCTGGCGAGCCCACTCGCCGAAGCCGAGTTGGACACATGTCCAACTAAACTACCCAAAATTGAAAAGCTGTCTAACTAGCTAAATTTTGATCCGCCGATAACCCTACTCGTCGGAGCCAAGTTAGACACATGTCCAAGTGAGTTGGACAACTATCCAACTCATCAAATTGGACATACGTCCAACTTAACATAACAGAGTTAGATGCATGTCCAACTAAAAACCAACGAGCTTATTTTGGGACATATCTAGTTGGACATAAGTCCAAATTAAAACAACAAAGTTCGACGTGTGTCCAACTAAAACCAGCTAGCTTATTTTGGGATATATCTAGTTGGACATATGTCTAACTTAAAACAACAAAGTTGGATGTGTATCCAACTAAAAACCAACGAGCTTATTTTTTGACTCCCAAATTTTGTTGTTGTTGTCATCTCCATTCATGACAAAATATAATCCTTTTATTTTATTTCTCATTTTTACATTGTGCATTGAATCCTCTAATTCATTTCTTTTCCATGACCTTCTCCAAATCGTTCTTCGTCTCCATAGTTTCTAGACGTTGTTGAACAATGTTCAAAAAATTAACAGATAAATCAAAGTATGTATTCCTTGTCATATTATCTAGAATTGCTCTTCCTTATCTCGAGATTGTACAGTACTAACACAAAGCTTCGATTAGAGTTGGAGAAGAGAGAAAGAGAGAATACACAAACAAACCTAAAAATAACCGACAAAGGCAGAGGCTAAGAATGATTGAAGGGTCACTAATGACGAGGCAAAAGCTGAGAATGGAAATCTTTTAGGTTGAAAACGGAAGGCGACAAAGGTATTACGAGATTCTAGGCTTCAAGGAGTGAAAAAACCCTAAGCAATTTTAGTAATCTCTAATCTGAAAAACCCCAAGTCAAAAAGCCCTAAATTTCTATTGTGAAATCCAATTTGAGAAAGAGTTATGCTCAGCATCGAATAAGGCGTAGAAGAAGCAACTGAATGTTAAAAGAAACCTAATCTAAGCTAACACAATAACAGGGGTATACTTGAAAATTTTAGTAAAAAATGTAAGTAGGGGGTTAGGGTAGAATAAGATTAATAAAAGGGGTCCAACTTAGCCTATTTCCCTAAATTCAAATTAGATTCCAAAAACTAAATTAATTTAAGTATTATTTCAACAAAAAATGTTATAAAATTAACTAATATAAAATAAAAATAATATCAATAATCATAAGTATTGTGATACATTAAAGTCAAGGTGTTAAAATCTCAAGCACCAACAAAAAGGTCTAAAAAAATATATATATCATAATTTTTTTTAAGTAAAAACTTGTTTTAAGTTAAAATAAACAATCAATAATCAAAACATATAAAATTAAACTAAACAATATATTACTATATGAAAGTTATAAGTTATGGACCTAATAAGCCTAGAGGGGGTGAATAGCTTATTATAACAATTATGACTAGTTTAATTTCTAAACTAATCACAACGATCAAACATGCAATTATGAAATAATTGTAAAAATAAAGAAAAGATAACACGCAGATTTTTAGGTGGAAACAACCTAGGTCAACACGACCTAAGAGGAAAATCACCTATCCATTGGAACCACATAACCTGTCCACTATGAAGAAATAAATGTTCAAGTACAAGAGGTCTTAGACTACTTTTACAATGATAAAGCCCCTGTGTACTGTACTTACGATTCGTCGCTCTTTTCTTCAATGTCTCCTTAAGGTAGATGAATGCATCTGGACCAATATTCCGAACAACTCTTCTCAAGCTCTCGAACACGTTCACGGAACAACCTAAAAGATTAGCACAAATAACACAAGTCTAATGCATGTACTAATGCAATGAACAGTCCTATAAAATGCTTCAATCAGATAATCATCTGTAAGTAGAAGCAAATTGAAAATCTAAAACAAATATAGTTTAAGCACAAATCCATATTCAATAATTCACGATATAATGAATAAGCTTAAATCTAACATAACCATACAAATATAGATCAAAGATCAATGAATAAAGCAGGTATGAATTAACATAGATGTAAAATATGGAAAGATGAATCTAAGCCTAGCAACATAAATCATAAAATCAGCAAGTTAAGAAAATCAAAAGCATAGACATCTATTTATATGCAAACAGTGATGTATTATATTGTCTTGTGAAAACCTAATAAAATATGTCACTTACTGATGTGTCAAAATATGATAGGCAATTGAGGGCTGATTAGGATTAAAAATCACATGTAAAAACCAAGTTATAGATGGCTGGATCTATCCATCATGGAGAGGGATCGATTCGTCAATGAAAAAAGTTTCGCCAGCAAGACTTTGGATCGATCCAACACACACGTGGATCGATCCAACCTATAGGGGATCGATCCGTCTCTCTAGACCTCCAAAATAAAATTGCGCAGATTGAACACGATCGGTTAAGGATCGAAATGGGATCACTCCAGATCAAAAAGATTGCCCGTTTAATTTTACGTAACAAGGGGAGGATTTGTATAGGATCGTTTAGGGATCGATCTGTACTTGGATCAATCCATCTCAAAGGGATCGATCCGTATATTTAAAAAGGCTTATAAAAGTCATTCAAAATATCATAAATTAGTCAAACAAAAGCATATATGAGAGCTATGTATCTCGATACTTGTTAGGAGAAGTCCTAATGACTAAAACATTACAACATGAAAATTATGTCCGTGAAACTGCAAACACTCGTGGACCTCACACTATGAACTGATAAAAATACAAAAATAAAATATGAAATAAATTTAAATATCATCCCAAAAATATTTCAAATAACAAACCTAAAAAAATAATTAGATTAGAAACAATTACTTACATACCCTAATAATTTTAGTTAATTACTCGTGTTGTTTATATAAGTCATGGGTTAATTGGGTTAACCCGTTATGACCTGATTTTTTAAATGGGTTAAACGACTCGACCTATTTACGACCAATACATATAAGCCCAATTCAGACCTGACTATTTCGTGAGTAAATCGTGTCAAAAATTACCGGCCCTAATTTTGAACTGTAAACTTCAATCAGATAGTTGTTGAGTTTGTTTTTGATTTTGAAGTGCAAATTAAAGTATGCATGTGAAAGTGTCTGCAATAACATATATTTTTTTCAAATGATAAATCATTTTTACGTAGTTTTTGGTGATAATAACAGCTGTTTTGTAGATAAGTTTTTTAAGTGGTTGATTATTTTGATTGTCAATTTTTGCCGAGTTAATTGTCAATGTAATGTGATATACTAATGTCATGTATGATTTATCATTCTTCTATGAATCACTGCAATAAGAACAAATTGGTTGTGAAAACATTTACTCGATCTTTATCTGCACGTTATAATCCTAGCACTACCTTAGAGGTTTTTTGGCTATTTAATTTAAAAATTATTTTCAAAAATTATTTTTAAATGATAACTCAAAAATAATTTTCTATAGTTTTTAAAAATAATGAGGTATTTGGCTAGTATTTTAAAAAAACTGTTTTTAAAAACAAAAAACAAAAAAAAATAATTGTATTATTTTTTGGCCAAATTATAAACTTGTTTTCATTGTATACTTTTTTATATTAAATTTTATTCAATTCAAACAAAAATTATCTAGCTTCTAAAAGCATATTTTTGTCAAATTTGATAAGAAATATTATCTCAATAACTTGTCCACATTTGAAAAGAAAAAACTATTAATGACGAATTGTATCTCATAACTTCCCTTTATGTATAAAATTTTATTTTTAACCCTCTTCTGGAAAAAAAAGTGTTTGTTCATTTTTCTTATAACATGAACATATATTTTTTAGTATTAGTACAAAATAAACATATATTTTTCTCAAAATGTTAAAAATAAAATCATGTAAATAGCTTAATGATTTATCATAAGGGATATTTTATTGTTTAAGATTAAAAACAAAAATATGATCCTTAACTAATTTTAATTAAAATTCTTAAAATAATAATATTTTTTTTATTATATATTTTTAAACTTTAATATGATAAAGTTGAAAACACGTTACAATAAAAAATTAGAACTTTATTTTGAGCATGATAGGATTTATATGATTTTTAGGAATTAATAGGTACGCTTTTTATGGTACTACTACTTTATCTAGTTAATTGTAAAATAATAAGGTATTTCAGTCAATATTAAATGATAATTAATTAAAAAATAAAACATTTTTTCTTAACTTGTATCATATATTTTTATAAAAGTTAGTAATGATATGTAATAACTATCTTTATTATTATCACAATAAAAATATATATATTATTTATTTTATTATTATAATTAATTATATTTTAGTGTTATATAAAGTTGTCATTATTATTAGAAAATTATATCAATAATAATTTAAATTATAAAAATATTAAAAATATAATTTTTATATTTAAAAAGCAAACAAAAAATAAAATTTGCAAAGCTATAGAGTGCCAGAGTTCAAATCAAACTAAAACAAAAAAAAAGTTACGCCTTGACGGGTGCCAGTTATCGGTGTTCTCAAATTTTTCACACAAAAAAAAAAAAAAAAGGGAAAAACATCTCCAAGTTATTCTCAGTTTTTTGTTTTCTAAAACAAATTGTTTAAAAAATAGTAACTTAAAAACATTCATCAAACACCTTGATTTGTTTCTAAAAACAATTTTTTTTATTTTTAAGTATAAAAATTAACAAAAAAATAATACTCTTAAAATTTATATTAACAAAAATAGCATTTAATGATATTTAACATGTAATATTAAACATGTTTAAATTGCTGCAATTACATGTAATTGAATAGAATTAAAAAAAAAAAATAATGTAACAATTATTTTTTAATTATAAAAATATATAATTATGGCTTCTATTCTCTTTGAAAGACACAGAACGCGCTTTTAGAATCTCCGAAACCAAAGCTCTTATTTGTGGAGGACTCGAGATGGATTTTAACGTGTGAAGCAGTTCAAGAACAAATTCAATTCAGCAGCAGGGCGTGTTGAAACACACATAATTGGAGTAAGCCACTTTGATATGGAAGGCACTACTTATGACGCCCAGATGGTCAATCTCATCCTTTAAATTTATTGTAACTTTGTGAGATAAACCAACCATTTCATAGCGAATCATGCTATTTAGCACGGTAGTTTCTTTACACGGTTAATTTTTGAACCATTCACACTTTTCCATGTTTCATTCATTATTGAAACAATGAAACAGAAAGAAAGAACAACCATAGAATGCTTGCCATATCAACCGTTTTGTTTCCTCATGCTTTAACTACTGCGCTAAAATACTTTTCCTTTCATAGCCCATGGACACACGGTTAGCGATGTTAAATGAGCTCTTCATCTCAATTTATTTAAATTTAGTTCATTAAGTTCGTGAGTTAAAAAAAAAAATCAGCTCACGTAGCTTAAAAGAGCTGCTCACGAGCTTATTTGATAAATACTTGTTGAAATAATAAATAAAAAAAAAACTAATAAATAAGAGAGAAAATAATTAATGTATCAATGTAATTATTACTTACCACTATAAAATTGACATAAATGCTATTATTAGTCAAAAAAAACAAATAATTTTTTTGAAAATAAAAGAAGATAAAATGAAATTTATATTAAAATGTTTCAATAAATATAGAATTTTAAAACAAATTGTAACTTTAGTAAAGATTTATGCTCACTTTAGTAAAGATTGTTGAGATTCAGTAGAACATTTTAACTCATTTTTTAAACATAAAATCTACAAAACCACAAAAGATTATGAATAAGTTTATATACATTATAAATTTTCATAAGTCTAATTTCTAAGAAATTATTTTGAGTTTTCTATAAAGAATTATGCTCACTTACGTAAAGAATGTTCACATGTAGTATAACATTTTTGACTCATTTTGAAATATAAATTGTATTAATTCTCAAAATATTATGAATAATTTCATATAGTATTAGAAATTTCCATAAGTCTAGTTTATAAGAAATTTTACAGTTTATGATTTCAAGTTCTCTATAAAAAGTTATGCTCATTTTACTAAGGATTGTTCGGATTGAATAGAACACTTTTTAATCTTTTTAAATAAAAATTGTATTAATTTATAAAATATTATAAATCATTTCAAATACCATTAGAAAGTTTCAGAATTTAGTTCCTAAGAAATTTTACGGTTTATGATTTCGAGTTTTCTATAAAAAGTTATGCTTATTTTATTAAAGATTATTCAGATTAAGTAGAACATTTTTTACTCATTTTTAAAATATAAACTGTATTAATTCAAAAAATATTATGAATTATTTCATATACCATTAGAAAGTTCAAGAAATTTAGTTTCTAAAAACTTTTACAGTTTGTA
The DNA here is from genome assembly GCA_029378325.1 of Elaeagnus macrophylla. Taxonomy (NCBI): domain Eukaryota; kingdom Viridiplantae; phylum Streptophyta; class Magnoliopsida; order Rosales; family Elaeagnaceae; genus Elaeagnus; species Elaeagnus macrophylla. The sequence continues at coordinate 52,073,895 of CM055640.1, forward strand.
ATTTTGAGTTATCTATAAATTTTTTTACTCTTTTTACTAAAGATTGTTAAGATTTGGTAGAATATTTTTGACTCTTTTTTTAAATAAAAACTGTACTAATTCACAAAATGTTATAAATCTTTTCATATATTATTATAAAGTTTCATAAGTCTAGTTTATACGAAATTTTACGGTTTATGATTTCAAGTTTTCTATAAAAAGTTATGTTTTATGTTACTAAAGATTGTTTAGATTCAGTAGAACATTTTTGACTCGTTTTTGAAATATAAATTATACTAATGTACAAAATATTATGAATCATTTCATATGCCATTAGAAAGTTCCCGAAGTCTACTTTCAAAAATATTTTATGATGCGTAATTTCGAGTTTTTTATAAAAAATGCTTTCATATACCATTAAAAATTATCCCATTTATTATTGACTCTTTTTTAAAATATAATTAGTACTATTTTCAAAAAATTATGATTAATTTCACATAGCATTAGAAAATTATATAGGTTAAGTTCCGATAAAATTTTACGGTCGGTGATTTTAAATTTTGCATAAAAGTTATGCTCATTTTATTTTACGGTTTGTAATTTTAAATTTTACATAAAAAGTTATGCTCATTTTATTTAAGATTATTCATATTTAAACATATGTTATGTTACTAAAGAAATCATAAAAAAAAAAAAAAAAAAAAAAAATTAAGGTTAATAAAAGAACTCATATTATATTATTTATAAAGTATTTATATATTTTTTGCCAAAAAATGTTCGAAGTTTGTTTTTTTTTTTTTTTTTTTTAAGAAAAGAAAAAAGAAGCTCATATGATCGTATCATGTTTTTGAAAAATTATTTACTTATTTGTTAGAACATAAAATATATTTTTTTTTAATAATTAATTAAACGTTTTCAATAATTTAAATAAATTTAATAAAAAATATTTAAATGAGTTGTCTAATTCAACTCACATGAGCTGAATTCAACTCAATTCATTTAAAAATTAAATAAGTTGAGCTACTAGCCACTTAATATGAGCTGAACCAAACCAACATAGCTTATTTAACACCTGTATTTAGAAATTTTCTCGTAGCCCTATAATTTTTTTGTAAACACTAACTAATTATCATGTGGAATGCAGGAAGCTATACTCTGTGGTTTTGAGAAATTATTTATTATTTTTGTATTAGAGAGGTGCTTGAGTTAATGTTTACATTTTCTTGGAATGTGTAGTGTTTTATATGAAACAGTTAGTCTCATGAGATTTAAGTTAAAAGAGCATACACTGTCACAGTCTTGGAGGAGCCAATAATTACTGTGTTTGCTTAATGTGACAATGTTCAAATCTTTTGTGACCCCTGCAAATTTTGCTGACTAATACAGTAGGCAAATGACACAACAAATTGACCATGATCATGCATTACAAAGAATTTTGCATAAAACATCACTTAGCGTTAGATTAAATTTACATGAAGCATATCCTAATGCCTGCACTAATAATCTAAAATAAGCACAGGGTTTCACCCGGTTGAGTCATTAAATTAGAATATGTCACACTACAAACTGAATTAATAACAAAGTGCTTTTAGCAATACAATATTACACATCTCACTATCCCCATTATGACGATAATTAGATACATGTCTATCATGCTATTTTAGCACTATTTGAAGTTTCAACTGCTCGACCTCCCCACATCTCATCAAATTATCTTTTCCTCCATCCTCGCGCGCTCTTGTTCCATTCACGGCCCTTGCAAAAATGGATGATCTCCCTCATCTGCTTCGATTGCAAAACAAAAGGAAAATAGCACCTTTTCCCCGTCATGACTAAACTTGCAAATCCTAGTGCTTTTTCCTAGAACAATCTGAAATTCACTAAAAGGGAATAATATTACACATCCAATGAAAAAGATGATGACTATTGTCATTTTACTCGTAAGGTAACATGAATGGTTGTTGAACATAAAACAAACACATTACATGTGCAATGTACTAATGTTCTCCATCTAGCTAACGTTAAATATAGATAATGGTTTATACTCAACCACTCTATGTTCATCACTTAAAGAGGTCAGCCAACGATTTGGAACCAATTTACATAATTTTTATGCAACTTTTTGGAAAACTTAGAGAAAGAGAATAAAATAAAATATGAAACATAATTAAAAATTATACACAGCCAGTAAAGTCAAATCTGACTAATCATGACTCAGATACAACAGAGGGTAGTGAATTGCTTAATTGACCTTAACTATCATTAAGATGACTGCATATGATTAATTATTACCACTCTCACCGTCAGATGCCTCTTCAAGCTTTGCAATTGCATCAATCAATGCTTGTTCATGTTCCTGCATTTTACAAGACCCACCATAATACTACATGTAGAACAGAATAATTATTACAGATATTAAAAAAAAAAAAAAACAAGGTTCTTACTTTTAGAACTGTCTTTGCTTTCTCAATTTCCATTGGGTCAGGATGGCTAGAACCAAAAACTTTTTCAACCTGTTTAGATTTACGCATATTGGGAAAATCAAGTTAATACATGAACAGACAATTGGGAGACGAAAGCATCGATTATGCTAAGAGACCAAATATTATACCTCCTTAATCAAAGTGTCTGTGTGAAGTATTTCTATATCACCTAAAGCCTTCTTCCCAATACCATTCTGTTGTAAAGGGAAATCTTTCTTTGATTGGCCCTTTGCAGTTCCTCTACCTCTTCCTGTGCCAGGAACTGCACCACCGCGTGTCATGGACTTCTTAACACCTCGGCCAGGTCCAGGGCGGCCAGTTTTACAAGAAATACCAGGATCTTCACCCTCCCATCGGATATCATCAGGAGATATCTGCCATTAAAGGTAAAATACTGAGCAATAAGAAGGGCATGCAATTAAAAAGGAAATGATGACTAGATATTTATGCAGCTCCTGGAAGAGTTCAAAAAGCCAACTACAGAACAAAATCTGACTGACTACCAACCTCACTTAAAAAGGATAAGATGGTTAGATATCCATACAGCTCTAGCAACAAGTTCAAAAGCCAAAATTTAGAACAAAATCTGACTGACTAACAACCCTGCTTGTAGCAACTTCTGTTATGAGATGCGTGACATCATAGACAGTTCCTTAATAAACTTCATCTAAGAGCCTGTTCACAATATTACACATGTGGAAAGGGACAGTGCTCCCTAAACTAACCAAAGTCCACATAAGAGCATGCACTAGAATGCATTCGGTTTCAGTTACCAGCAGGCTGTATTAAAAGTTAATTCCCAAAGATTAATAACAATGGATAATTTCTTGGATAAATAATCTTGAATGGTGGCAAGTAATTAGATAAAAACTAAAATGAGCAATAAATTGGGGGAAATTATGTCATTCAAACATTTTCTACTTTTAAGAAAATCACACAATCTTTGTTTACATAAGGAATTCAACATACTATTCATCAAAAAATCTATAAGGCAAACAGGAACTTGAAAGGCAGTAGTAGAAGAAGATTTAAGAGCCAAATAATTAAATAACTAAACAAAAGGAGGTCACACCTCTTTAAGATTAACCCATTCCCATGTCTCATTTGCTGTATTCATATCATAGACAAGTGCATGTCTTCCCTGTCAAAATAGGGAAAAACGAATGAAGACCAATAAACAAACAGTCAAATACTATTTGTTAGGAGCATTAAAAGAATTAGTTGATCTAAAACAACTGCAAGCATTTAAAAAAATAAAAATAAAAACCTCAGCGGCATTGTAGTCAGTAATAATAGCCTCATAAAAATGGTTGTCTTCAGGCCACCTTGTCCAAACTTTCCGTCCTATTAATGGATCATAAGTTGCTGCTTCCACAGCTTCTGACGTCACAAAAGCACCTGAGGAACCTCTACTAGTGGCTTGGGGTCTCCCAGTGACACCTGTAGAAGGGTGCTGCATGGACTTTTATAGTGGATGCAGCAGGCAACATATTAATTAAGACAGAGGACTGTCTCAAGCTTTACTTATCTTAATACTAAAAAATCATTTCAACATACTGATTTTGACTTCTTGCTCCGAGCTCCTGGAGGAGGACCACGCTTAAAGGCTGATGAGGATGGTTGCATAGAAGGAGGCAATCCAGGTGAAGGAGCACCAAGAGATAAGGAAGCCACAGATTGTGATGTTTTTTGTTTCTTGTGAGATGCTGAAACAGAAGGACTGGGTATGGGGTCGTGAACAGGCTGAGGAACACTAAGCATACCAGGTTGAAGCCCACTGGCTTTTCTCCACTCCCTAACAGCAAATGTTACACTCTCTGTTAAAATGTGGAACTGGAAAAATGCAACAGAATATTCAATGAAATCTGGTCAGCAGAACATGTCAAATATAGTCTGACCTTATCCTTCGGATCATGTCATCAGAGTTAACCCTGGAAAGAAGTTCTCTGTGTTCCTCATCGGATACTCTTAGCTCCTTCCTTAGTTCTGTAATCAAACTCTCTTTATCCTGTACGACATAAAGATGAACATTAAACTGAGTTTTTTTTTTAGAAAAAATTCAGATGGAATCCAAATCAGAAAAAGACAAAAAAAAAAAAAAAATTAAAATCTACCCAAGTAATAGCATCAGATTGAGCTTTAAAGGCCCGAAGGACAGAACAATATGCTTCTTGCTCAATGAGATGAATCTGGGTTTCCATGTCTCCATGCAACCTAGGCAATGGAGGAGGACCAACAGCTGTAGATCTTCCATTTCCAGAAGCACGGGCTCCCCTTTGGAATCTATTTTGATGAGAGGGAGGAAGGTCATCATCAGTCCCTGCAGTTGACTCAGATTAAAAGAATCCATGATGCAATTCTGGAAAACGAGGCTTTTAAACATTTTTAGAAGGGAAGATAATCCTTTTCCAATGTTCATCAACCTATGAAAGAGTAACTCCATCTGATTCAAGTAGCAGTTTAGCACACTCATGCATCTCCTATAAACAGGTCTCAGTTCAAGATGGGGAATATAGTATCCCAAAAAGCTAATAATAGGCAGAACTATAACGAGCACACTCATAATGTATGCGAAATATTTGCTAAGCATTCCCAACAAGAGAAGAGGAGTCATTGTCTAATGAATAATCATACTGACAACATACGTTGCAAAGATTAATGCAGATAACTCAATAAAACACTTCAGTGCAGTCTATACTTGAGTCAAAGACTTCAGAGGCACATGCCGAAAGCTCAAACCCAATTTTTGAGTGATGCATAATCTTTTCTCGACCTCTCAGTCTATATATTAGCTTGTTATTCCTGATAAAGGAATAAGTGGAGGTTGAGCATGTATGTGTAACTCATTGAGATCTTCCATTACCTAGACCAAGGGACCTACAAAACCTACTGAAACAAAGCTAGCTAACAAAGCGTTTAAAAATACCAAAAACCATGAAAAGTAAGCCATATGTCATTGAACTATGAATGCTGAGAAGACTCTGGAATCATTTATCTATACCACTTACAAAAGCAATTATAGACAATTGGTAAAAGAAGGGACAATAATTTATTTTTACACATGATAAGCTCAGACCAATTCAGTTTCAGAAGTAGTCAGGATGCTTGAGAATAGTTTGCAACTCAAGCCATTATATTCAATTGCAGATAAATCAAAAGCTGTGTTTCTAATGAACGTAAAAACAAGACAAACGTTTCATGAAGCCCTCATCAAGCTGTGTTTCTAATCATGATTTGCTTATCAAAAACAATAAAACTTCAGCATATAGTAATGCAGTGACTCCATGGCACCTTACGTAGATCTTGCCACTAAGCTCGGCAACTAAAGTACCACAAACTATGTTGAAGCACAATCTTCATTAACCCCCAATTCTCATCAGAGAGTTCCTTTTAGGCCCAACTTAGGAAACATGTCCAAATTTTTTTAAAAAGAAGCTAAAGAAACCATAAAACTCACTTATAATTAACTAAAACCACGACAATGGAAGGTTTCAATGCAAAGAATCAACAGTATGTCATAAAACTTTTTTTTTTCTCTTTTTTTGAAATAACACTACACAACTCAGAGACCATGAAATTGAATCTGACCTTACATTTACATGCCTCCCAAGTAGGCATTGTACCACTGAGAACAAGTTGAGAAATTTGAACAAGGCTCATAACAAAAAGTACTAGACCGCAAAGAGGGTTCAATGAAATTCATTGATGAAACCCTAACGAACCAACCATTATAGAAATATAAATGAAAAAAATTAATACTCAGCAAACCCCACAATAACTAACACATTGAAAAAGCATATCAATATTAGCTCACCGCTACTATCAGATAGCTCGTAGTCCATGGTAGCCACTCAAAGATAAAAGCTTGCACTAAAACCCTAGCGAAACAAAGTCGAATGAATCCAAGAAGAGCGAGAGTTGGCTCAATATGTTGGAGAGCTTTAACTGATATCAACTACTACCGACCAAAATCTGCTAAAATCGCCGCAAATAGATCAATTTCGGGCATAGCTCAGTCCGAAAAGCTCAGAAAAGTTGAAATTGAGACGCATAAAGTAACAGAGAAAACGATCGATTGGTGCTGCAGACAGCGACTTAGGGCTTGAAAGAGAATACGCGGATTTTAGGACTATCCATATTTGCCAAGAGTTAGACAATATGATTTTCTATATTAGGAGCAATTAGGGTTTAACGCCGGAATGAATTGAAGATAAAATTTTGAGATTTTGGATCGAACAGATGGACTTGGGGACTTGGAAGGTAAAGCGGACTCGAAATAAGTTTTTGGGGCGCCCTAATTTTTTCCAGTTAATTATTGAGTTTGAATTCCGCCACCGTTTTTGGCCGATGATTCCCGGAACGTGTTTTTCCTGCAAGAAAGCGATTTTTTTTGTTTGTCTTTTTTCCTTTTTTATTTTTTAAACTAACTCTTTTTTCTCCGAAATTTTCTCTTATTTTGCTCAAAGTATTTACTGATCCAAAAAACAATAAAAAATTTAATCATCTTAAATTATACAGGTTATAACAGGTCTAGTTATAAGTATGTATTGTAAAAAAAAATTCTTTTCACACCCACAATATTACATTGGTTGCGCATTACTTGTTCAAATTAAACTTAAGTTTTTGAATTTATTTGTTTTTACGAATATCACCATATCTTTAAGACATACAATCTATTTTTTGTTCACATTTAACGCCGTATCTGTAATTACATAATTACAATCTAAAAAAAATTAATTATGAGAAATTATTTAAAAATAAAATGCTTATTTGTTAAATAAACACCGCAAAAAATGAAACGTAGCACAATTTTCCGAAACAAAATTTTTCACATTTCAGTGTTCACACTGCGAAACCCAAACATATTTTAATTTTTGAGCAGAGCCGGTGTTTAACAAAAGAAGGAAAAAGGAAAGAGATTAGACAGAGTGGGGGAAGAAGAAAAACGGGAAACGAAAATCTTAATGCAAATGCTTTCTTTTTTCACATCCAAAGCCTCTTCCGCACTCGCACTTCGTCTGCCTCATCTCTCCTTCACCGCCCTCAATCCCCATCTATACCAATCACAATCACGTTTTCGCCCCTCGTTTGCTCTCAAATTTCCAAGACTCCACCTCGCATACCACGTTAACTCCGGCCAGGTTCCGATGGACTCGCCCTCACCGGACGTTATTTATCCGTTGACTCCGTAGCTCAGGATTTCCAGTATCAGAGTTTCCGGAACAATAATAATGAAAGCGTTGATCTGAATGGTACCAAGAAGGTTAGGTTGAACCTCGAGGATCTTCAGTGGGACCACTCTTTCGTTAGAGAACTCCCTAGTGATCCTAGAACCGACCCTATTCCTAGAGAGGTTTGCTTTTTATTTTTTTATTACTTATATGTTTATATTATTCCTTCCATATTGCGTTGTGTTTTGATGCCTAGACAGCTGAGAAGGAGAAAATGAAGTCGATTGCTACTCTGTAGTTTTCTAGTTGTGTTGTGAAATAAGGGATTGGATAAAGTCTCAACTAGTTGTACGTCATCAACAAAAGAAAAGAAAGAAAATGCTACATTATAAGTAAAAGACAATAGTACGAAAGAATTTATAAGTATAGTCAGTGAGTTAACAATAGTATGAAATAATTTACAAGTATAGTTAGTGAGTTAATCTTTTGAGATTGAGGTTACAAACGGTTCATAATTTTTTTAGACTTTCCTATGGTATCATAGTTTTAATCTATGAATGTGCCAAAAAGTCTTGCGGAAGAAGAAAAAAAAGACAAATGAATTAAATAGAATAAAATATAATAAATAGGTTAAAAATACAAAAAAAAAAAAAAAAAAAAGAAAATGAATTAAATAGAATAAAATATAATAAATAGGTTAAAAATACAAAGTGTTGGGAATTATAAGGGACAAAGACACACGACAAGCTTTTGAGATAGGAGGAAGCACAGGGAACTATATCTATATCTATATCTATTAACTCAAGCCTTCTAATCTGAAATGTCTTAAAATATGATATTTTATTTAATATTTTATTTCTCAGGTATTGCATGCATGTTATACAAAAGTATCTCCATCAGCTGAAGTAGATAAGCCTCAGTTTGTGGCCTGGTCAGAATCTGTGGCTGACTTTCTTGATTTTGATCCGAAAGAGTGAGTCTTTTTGTTTCTGTGCTCTGAGCACCCTGGAACACCCAAATGTTATAGTGTTTCCAAATCTTAGATAAATGGACAATCTTTCAAGGTGTCTTTTATTATGGCATCTTCAAGTAAGTATGATTTTTAAGTGAATAATATGACCACTTTCTCCTCTACTGAAAACAATAATGGATATATTTTCTTATCTCATTGCTTGATGTACCTATTTAGCATAGTATTCTAGTCCCTGCAATTAACCATACTTCAGTATCTCAGATGTTGTGCATTCTGGTGATAGAAACTCAGGACTGCTCAAATGCTCCTTCCATTATTTATGGCTTGTAGCAGATGATTGTGTATGAGTTTTGGGTGCCCTATGCCTGTAGTCGTCAAGCATATTACTTGTCAAACAATTTGTTTTTAGGGATGATTTTTTGTTTACAAATAAGCTTTGTTGTTCTTCATGGAACTAATCTTATGTTTCGTTTCAGATTTGAAAGACCAGATTTTACTCTTTTATTTTCTGGAGCGTCTCCTTTAGTGGGAGCGCAAGTCTTTTTGCAGAAAACTCATATTGAAGACAGTATCAGGCTATCAGCACTTTAATGCTTCTTAACGCAACCTTTTTTGTTACTTCATTTAACAGGTTGCTTTATGCTCAATGTTATGGAGGACATCAATTTGGTATGTGGGCTGGGCAAATGGTCGGCCAATCACCCTTGGAGAAATAATTAATTCGAAATCTGAAAGGTGGGAATTGCAGCTTAAAGGTGCTGGAAAGACTCCGTATAGTTGGTTTTCAGATGGACTTGCAGTTTTGCGTAGTAGCATTCATGAGTTCCTTTATAGTGAAGCAATGCATAGTTTTGGAATTCCAACAACTCGTGCTCTTTGTCTTCTGACAACAGGAAAATATGTTGCTCGTGACATATTTTATGAGCATGTTTGGAAGAACTTAATATTTTGTGATTTATTTTCGGCATTAAGTTACTTTCTCCCCCAAAGTTGCCATACAAATTAGTTTCTTCGGGTTTGAGTTACCCTTACTTATTTAAGTTTCTATTTGATCTTTGATCATGTATTGAAATTTCAGTAGTTTGGTTATCCTAATGAATTAACCTTGGTAAACATGTAATCCACAGCATCCTATATGCACTACAACTGGTTTATTGCATAAAGTGTTGACAATTTACATCTCTTCCTCTGCAGTGCTAACCAAAAGATGAACCTGGTGCTATTGTGTGCAGAGTTGCTCAATCATTCTTGCGGTTTGGATCATACCAATTACATGCCTCTAGAGGGGAAGGGGACCTTAGAATTCTTCGTGTGCTAGCAGACTATGCCATTAGACATCACGTTCCTCACTTGGAGAATATGACCAAAAGTGAGACTTTAGCTTTCAATACAGGTGATGAAGATCGTTCAGTTGTGGATCTGACTTCTAACAAGCATGCAAGTAATTTTCAGTATGTGTTTAGATCTAGCAATAATAATAGTTTTAGGTGCATAAAAAGTTCAATATCAACGATGTGTATTAATGAAATGTGCATTTCAAGTAACCCTTCAATCATATCCATGGCTGTTAACAGCTTGGACTGTGGAGGTTGCTGAGCGTACTGCATCTTTGGTTGCCAGCTGGCAGGGGGTTGGTTTTACTCATGGTGTTTTGAACACTGACAACATGAGCATCTTAGGTCTCACAATTGATAATGGTCCATTTGGATTTCTTGATGCCTTTGATCCAAGCTACACTCCAAATACCACTGATCTTCCTGGGAGAAGATACTGTTATGCAAATCAGCCTGACATTGGCTTGTGGAACATTGCACAGTTTCCACAACTTTGTTAGCTGCTAAGTTGATAGATGATGAAGAGGCAAATTATGCCATGTAAAGCTAGTAATTCCATGACCTTTCTTTCCAAAAGACGACAATTATAGTATTGGCAGGCAGTTTAAAACATTTGCCTTTTATTTGTTACAGATATGGAATCAAATTCATGGACGAGCACCAAGCTATAATGACTAAAAACCTTGGTCTCCCAAAATATAATAAACAGTTGATCAGTAACCTCCTTAACAATATGGCTGTTGACAAGATTGATTACACACGATTTTTTCGGGCTTTGTCCAACATCAAAGCTGTTTGTGCTATTTCTGAAGAGGAGTTGTGGGTCCCATTGAAGGCTGTTCTACTGGATATTGGGAAGGAACGCAAGGAGGCCTGGAATGATTGGATCAAATCCTATATAGAGGAAGTATGGTTCCATGTTATTTGGTTATTGCTCTATGGGTAGAAATTCTCTTGTTTTATTCATAAAATTGGTTGTCTATAGTAGTTTGTATGTGCATCAGTTCCCTGTTCTACTTTTTGTAAGTTCAAGAACATCCTTTTCTACCTTTCATTATGAGAAAATTACCCAACATATCCACTTTTTAACAAGAACTCAATTTTTTCCTTACATGCCCACTTTTTGCCCCCATCTATATACCCAATTGTACACTAGTCGTAAAGTCGTAAAGTTGGGCATAAAGTGAATAAACGGGCGCATGTTATTAAAAGTGGGTGTATGTGTCAATCACACTTTCATTATTCTAGAAAAATATCATACCATATCGTTCTGTTCATCTTCCATCACATTTTCAGCATAATCTGATTTTACCTCCTTGATTTCTTTGCTTGAGAAGTATCTTGGAGCTCTCTGACACTAGTAATAGGGATGAACGAGTTGAATTCTTTGAGGTCCCTCATCCAGAAAACTTGTTCTCACTTCATGTCTATTCTACTCTCAACTTTTGGTTAATATCTAACAGCTTCATTTATATTTGTTTTCTGCAGTTAGCTGCCAGTGGCATCTCAGATGAGGAGAGGAAGGCCTCCATGAATGCAGTGAACCCAAAATATATTCTTAGAAACTATCTATGCGAGAGTGCCATAGATGCCCCAGAAGGTGTTGATTTTGGAGGTAAGGAGGCTGCTTAAAATAATGGAACGACCTTAAGACAAACAACCAGAAATGGAAAAATATGCCGAGTTACCTCCAGCTTGGGCATGTAGACCAGGCATTGGCATGCTTTCTTGTTCTTCATGAGTCCATTCTATTTGTTTATTCTACTTTACTCATTTGCGAGAGGGAATGAGATTTTAGCATTATGCTTTTAATGACAACCGTATCTAAAATATTTTAGTTACGGTTTACTAATCATATCTAAAACTGTTTAGTTATGGTTAATAATTGCACCTAAATTTTTTTTAAGTATGGCTGTCATTTTTTAATTATTGTTTTAAATTCTTTTAATTGTACTTAAAAGTTAATTTTTTTTTAATATTTATTTTCAGTAAATATAATTTTTTTTACTTGTTTATATGTAAAATACTATATCTGATATTTTTATTATATCTTGCTCATATCGTATACTATATATACACAAGAATGAATATATGATCAGAAATTGATATATTTCAATTAAAAACAAAAACAAGCATACACATGATCACTATCAAAGTATATTGTCCATTGCTTCAGTAAATTAAAATAAAATACAGTAAGCATATTCTTTTAACCAAATTAATTATACAAAATTTGAAATATATAATTATCTAATTAGTGTGTTTAATATTATTAATAAAAAATTGACATATTTTTCTTCAACCACCATTAAGTTTTTTTTACGTGTGTTTTTTTTCTGCAAATTAAAAAAAAAGTAATTAGATAAATAGTCATAAGATACTACAAGATAATTAAAAAATAAGAATATGATGAATCAAAAATTTTATATTAAACTAACTCTTAATATATATTGTATATACATGCATGAATTTTCTTTTTAACTTACTAGTAATGATTGTGACTTTCTTGATTGATATATAATATCTTTTATATATCTTATTACACAAAAATCACATTCAATATCATTATTTTAAATAGGTGTCTACACATATACATATAAGATAACATAAATGTATAATTAATTTATAGTTACTAGCCTAGCTAAATATTTACTTGTAATTAAAATATATATATATATAAATTAATACTAACATTAATAGGCCGAAAATTAAGTGGTAGCTTAAACGAATTTGTAATAGTTTACCATCTAGAAAAAATAATATAAATCGATATAATAAAATAAATTATTACTCATAATCAATCATGCATGATTAGAAATAATTTAAAATTAATTTAATAAAATATATGAATTTTTCTTACTTAATGATCATATCTTGAAATCTTTGTGATGGACTGTTTCTAAGTTAGTCAAACCACTCAACAACACTACTATATGGATGAATCACCCTAAACATCCAATGAATTTTACGATAAATTGTAAATCATTTAATTAAAAATGAATAAGCATAAAATTAGAACATAAGAAAACTATAAATTAATAAAATATTCACGCTAGCCAATAGGAGACATGAACTTTTTCATTCTCTCTTACTACAAACATTCGTTCAACGAGAAAATTGATTTGATCATCAAGAGTAGGGCTTCATTGATTTGATATTATTGTAGGATGCAAAAAGTGATATAACTTATAATTTTTTACACTTTTTGTCAAGTGATCAAATAAAATCCAACATTTAGAAGAGAAGACAATTATTATATGACTATTCAAAAAAACTTATAAACATTATAAAATATTGAAATAAATATTACCTCTCATATACTACAATAATTATTGCTTGTAGTCACTCGACAATATATAATGGTAATACATAATGGCATTTTAAGAATACAAGTTAACAATATAATGAACAATTAACAACATAATATAATAACAACTTATAAATTAATTAAATTAAAGTGTAACTTACAAAAATAATTATGAGTAGTAGAACATTATTTTTCTTTGTCATGTACAATCCACGTTCCTTCATACTCAATTCGACAATAATCAACCTCAACATCTTCCTGATGGTCTAAAATATCACTTTCATCTAATAAACTAACAATTTCATCATGCTCCATTATGATGTCTCTTAATATATCAATATTAAGAGTGTCATTATAATCTTGACGAGAAGGAGTTAAGACATTCCACCATTTTTTTCTTGAGCATCATGAATGTAGAAAATTTTTTTAGCTTGTGAAGCCAATATGAAAGAGTCATTTACATGTAAAATCTTATTTAGATCAACCAATGTGAAACTAAAAGCATCTTTCTTTACTCTATGTTTGCTATCAACCCAACTCCACTTAAATAAAGGAATTCTAAACTTGACATAATCTAGATCCCATATTTCGTGATTAACTCCATAATAATCAATATCTCTTTCAATAGGTTGCATATCTTGAGCACTTGAAAATTGCATAGTTTTTTTCACTATAAAAACTCCACTATTTTGGGTAACACGATTGTTACTTCTATTTTTTGTTTAGTAACGGGTCTCATTTATGATATAACCATGATACTTAATAACATTAAACTTCAAATCTTGTGCTATCCATCTCAATTCTTTAGAGATATTACAACTTGTTTTATTCAATTTATTTGCAATCTAAAGAAAAAATTAGCACTTATAACTCATTAGTAATTAGTAATTAGTAATAAACAATATAGTTAAATCTATATGTGTTGTAAATACAGCTTATAATTCTTTTATTTGAGCATGTAACTAATATATAAATGTGCAATTATGTTCATTTAATATCCATTTTTCTCTCTTATTTTAATTGGTATGACGAATGTGCTTCATATATTTCCTATAACATCAATTGAAAGATATCAAACTAAAATAAAGATTTCATGCTTAAATTTAAAAAAAAAAAAAAAAAAGTATAAGGAGTACACATAGTCAATGTAAGGTTGAACTTCTTCCAAGTTGTTCAAAATAGTACTATGTGCTTGTTTCCAAAGTGAACGATAGAATCAACCCACCTACCTTTATCTGGCTTTCGGAGATGCTCTCACAATGTAAGTGCTTCATCAAGTCAACTAAAAGACTAATTAGTTTCACTCAAATTAAAAATTTATAGCACAATTATATTGCTTCCTCCGCCTCTATCATACACCCTTCTGGACGATTTCGATTACGAACATAACCTTTAAGCACACTCAAACTCCAACTGTCTTGTGAGATGCACTGTTAGGTGTATCATTATGTCAAAAAATGATGGTGAAAAATACTTCTCAAATTTACACAATGTGAGCACAACTTTCTTTTGCATTTCTTCATGCCTTTTAAGATCCACAGATTTTTTGCATATGCCATTAAAAAATGTACACATATCTATGATTGCACTTCTTACATCCTTAGATAACATACCACGTATTAGAACGGGCAATATTTGTTGTATTAAAGTGTGACAATTATGAGACTTCATTTCATTCAATTTCCAATTTGAAGTAGAAATCAAAGACCTCATATTAGAGGAATATCCAGAAGGAACTTTAACATTAGATAGCGCTTCCATAAATAAATTTCTCCACTTTAGACAAAATAAAACACGTTGGAGGAAGAAAAGTGCGATGCTCTTCAAATTGAGGAAGCAACTTTGGACGTAACTTTATGTCTGCTAAGTCTAGTAGAGCACCTAATCTATCTTTTTTTTTTTTCTAGGAATATTCAATAAGGTACTAAGAATACTATCACATACATTTTTTTTAATATGCATGACATCAAGAAGGTGTCTAATTGGCAAATGCCACTAGTACTCTAACTCGAAGAATATTGATGTCTTCCTCCAATATATTAAAGTATCTAAAAAGTTTTGTTGTTCTTTTGATTTGCCACAAGGGAAAGTTATTCCTTCACTTCTTTTAGAATATCATCTCCAGTTGGTAGTAATTGAGCTTTATTATATTTCTGTGTTTCATCAAAACATCGCCTTTGATTTATATATTCATGCTCAAGTGGAAGGAATTTCTGATGACCTCTATAACATATCTTATGAGAATAGGCTAATTTATACGCATATGTGTTCGTGCTATAAACTGGACAAGTAAAGTAGCCCTTAACTGCATAACTAGACAAATTACCATATACTAGAAAATCATTTGTAGTCCATATTAGAATTGCCTTTAAGTTAAACTTCTCTTCATGATATGTATCAAATACTTCAATACCATTATTTCATAAAAATTTTAAATCATCTATTAATGGCTCTAAAAACACGTCAATATCATTTTCTGGTTGCTTAGGGCTTGATATCAACAATGTTAGCATCATAATCTTCCTTCTCATGCAAAGCCACTATGTGAAATTATAATTGACCAACATAACGGGCCAACAACTATAATTACTACTCATTAAGCTATATAAATTGATACTATCAGTTGCAAGTGCAAGTCTAAGATTTCTAGGCTCTAATGCAAATTCAGGCTACTTTTCATTGATGAGATTCCAAGAACGAGAATGTAATGGATGTTCTATTTTACCATTAATAACCTCTTTGAGCAGCACGTCAAGATAAATTTTTTAATGTATCAATGTTTCGAAACATCCTTCGAATTCATGGAATAGGTGAAAAATACCACAATACTTTTGCTGAAATTTTTTAAATTTTGGACTCTTTCTACCTTGATGCCTTACATATAGGACATTTACATGCATATATATACTCTTTCTTATAGAGTTTGAAGTCATTCCGACATGCATGTATTTTCTCATATCCTATTCCTAGCTCATTAAGTGTTTTTTTAACATTATACATTGAATGAAGTAATTTATGATCTTCAAGCAACATATCACCTAATACTATCAAAAACTCTTTAAAATACTTATCAGGTATTCCACACTTTACTTTAATATTGTATAATGTGACTAATACAAATATCTTAGTTTACTTCTTACACCCATCCCATAACAACTTTTCGACATTTTCTAAAATTTCATTAAAGTGTAACTTTCATATACAGTACAGTTTACATACTTGTGATACAGTATGTAAATAGATTACATACTTATATGTGAAAAAGGACTTATATCACACACAATGTAACATGTTACATACTTGTGATATAGTATGTAAATGAATTATATGAATTACACCCATCCCATAACAACTTTTCGACATCTTCTAAAATTTCATTAAAGTGTAACTTTCATATAACAGTTTACATACTTGTGATACAGTATGTAAATAGATTACATACTTATATGTGAAAAAGGACTTATATCACACACAATGTAACATGTTACATACTTGTAATATAGTATGTAAATGAATTATATGATCAGAAATATAAGTTCTAAGTTTCTATTACAATCTCACAATAAGCCATTACAGAAGTTTCAAGAAAGTATGAAAAGGAGATTAACACAGGTAAGTATTTGTAGAAGAAGATTATTCTATTTTATACCATTTACATATTTTAATGAATTATTTCATATATACATATTTACATTCAAGTTTTACATATGCTTTAAAGTCATATCATAATTTCTGCAAAAAATTATACAATCTATTTTCTTCTTGTTTTCAGAGCTACTGTGTGATATTTCCTAAATTTGATTGCGAAATGATGATTTACAAAATCAAAACGAGATGTTTTATTTGAATCTTTCATGCAAATTATATGTGATGATTTTGTGTTCATCACGAAAAAACCAGCAAGAGCATATAGAGAATGATACAACAGATCTGTTTATAATAAGTTGTAGTTGTTTGTTATCCCTAAAGAGTATTTGTGTAATTTATCTAAATTATTGGTACCTAAAACGTACAATTTTCATCCTAATTTTGCTAGTTATAAAATACTATCTTACAATCAATTATTAAGCTATTTTGGCCGTTTTCTCGTTAACTATAGATGCCCGCATGGACAGGCTTGGGATGGGCTTAGACCATCTCAACCCATTAAAGTATTTTATTGAATTTATCAACAAAATATATTAAATATTACATTAAAAATATATATTTTATATAAAAAAATAATATATTCATTTCACATATATTTAATTAATGTATTTTAAAAAATAATGTGAATCTCTTTATCCTTAATTTGTCTATGTCAAAATTTTTAAAAAATATTTTTGTATACTCTTTTATTAATATTTAAAAGAAGATAGTGCGATAAACAATATTGCACCAAATTTAGTAAAGCGATGTGCATTGCATTATTTAACTGCAAAAATTTAGATGCTTATTTGAGAAGTACATGAATAGTTGACAATTTTGTAAACAAATAAATTTTATGTAATATTTAAATTTTAGAAATAACGCGACATCACTCTTATTTAATTCAAGTATTTTGAAGTTACACCATTGTCAAAGCCTCAAAAGCTCTTCATTTTCTTCATTTTAAAGTAAAAATGATTCATTTGACATGCACTTTACATAGGTTTTTGTTTAGAGTAATTTTGATATGTAAATAAAAAATTATGTACATTTTAAAGAAGTGGAATTCATCCCCCTAAGAGATTGATCGATCCACTTATATAAGGACCGATCCCAAACAGATCCTAATTCAACCCCATTGAATTGTATACCTTTTTAAAAAGTGGGTTTGGAGAGAGGAATCAATCCCTCTTATAGATAGATTCATCCCCCTATACTATACATAGGCATAATGTTATTTTGGGATGAATCAATCCCCACCTTGGTTGGATCGATCCCAAGCCTTGTTGGCTTAACTTTTTTCAGTGTTGGATCAATCCCCTCGACGAGAACTAGGTTTTTTCACACATTTTTAATCCTAATAAGCCCGTAATTGCAAATTATATTTTAACACATGAGCAAGTGATATATTCCTACCTAGGTTTTCATAAAACGATAAAACGTATCCTTGATTTCATATATTTATATATGCCTAGGCTTTAACTCATTCATACTTACTGATTTCTAATTCTTTATATTAGGTTGAGCTTTATCTTTTCATCTTGTATTTTTAAACTAGTTCAGATTTGGGTTAGCCATTGATAATGAATTCTTGATATTTGTATGATCATGCTAGTTTAGGTCTAAAGCTATTTATTTCATATCTTTATGTTCATATAGCTTCTTCTTGCTTAGATTTTTTCATAATTGATCATTGAGATTTAAAGAAACTATTTTTATTAAACTTATGCTTAATTGTTTGTTCTAATATTTACTAAAGATTTGATTTATTAATTTGATATATGTTTTAATCTTTTAGTGAGGATTATTCATTATTAAATCTATCTAGAACACGCACTTTGTACTTGTGCTATTTGTGTTAATTTTTCAGGTATTAAAGTTGACATGTTTGGTATTTCGTGTTACTCGAGTTTACTGATTTGGTCCAAATCCATTCGCACCAACCTTGTAGAGACTGTGAAGATAAAGCAGGAGCTCGTAAGTAAATTACATTGGGGGCTATAATAGTGAAATGTTATCTAAGACCTGGCTTTATACTTGAACATTGAATTTGCATAGTTGATAAGTTAGGTGATTCGGTGGTTTTTCTCTTACGTCACTGTTGTAGCCTAGGTTATTTTTACTTAAAAATTTAGTGTATTATTCTTTATTTTTGTATTTTTTTTACACATAATTTTATGTCTGGTCGTTATATTTAAATTATATAATTAAAATTTTTTAAAATTAAAAATAATATATTCACCTTCTTCTCTAAGCTTATTTGGCCCATAACTTAAAATTTTCATCTTTGAAGCAACTTTTAACTTAAAAATTTCACCAAAATAATGAGATAAATTGTCTTTCAAGATGCTCTAATAACTACTAACTTATTCTCTAAATTTTTCCAATTATATCAATTTATTGGACTTATTGGTCTTTATACCAATTTAGTCAATTTCTTTAAAAATAATCATTTTAGTCTTATTTTTTTTATTATATATTTAATTTATTTTAATTTGATCAATTATTTAATAATTATATATAATAATAATAATAATAATAATAATACAAGACTTTCATGTCATGTGCTTCATTAAATTATATATATATATATAGAGGAGAGTTCGAGATACATATAATTTTGATAAATTAACTCATTCATTAATTCTCTGTTTTTTTTTTTTAACGATGTAAATATTTTCTCATTTATTTTTTTAAATCCTTACTCTTATGTCCAAACATCTCAAATCTCGACATCACGTTGTCCTTTGTGTTTTTACAGTCCCAAATTACAACAAATTACTTTCCTCTGCAAAATTAGAAGGCTCAGTCAGACCTTGGTTCTCTCCCATCCCAAACAAGACATTTTTTTTTCCTTCTCTACACAAAGTTAAAGGCTATGCTTATAATCTAGTAGGGTATCCTAGAACCAAACTAAACTAGATTAAACCAAAAAATTGGATTGAAATAGACAGGTTTGATCAGTTATGTGATTCAAATAGGTTCAATTTAATTTATATTTTTATTTTTCAACCGTTTCTCAAATAGTTTGTTTTGATTTTTTGAATTTTTTAACCATCCAAAACGGATCGGACTGTTATATATTATATAAAAAAAAATCTTATTTTTTAAATATATTATATTATTATTTATTTTTAAAAATAAAAAATATATTATATTATTTATTATTAAATATTACATTTAAACTTTTTTTTTTTTTTTTGCAATTTCAGCTTTTTATCATACAAGTTTGTAGTTTTCAGTTGCATGTAGTTTATGATGATTTTACATTTTATTAATTTTATCAACTTAATTATTAGTTTATGCGTGATATTATATGATTTATGTTTGCAACATATCTAAAGTAATTTGGTTAAATTTAGAGGTTTTTTTTTTTCTTTTATTAATTTCAAGTTTCAACATGATTTGAAAATAAAAAATTTAAAATTTAAAAATCATAAAAAATCGTTAACTAAATCGAATCGGACTGGATCAAACTGTCCAATTTCAATAATTTTATTAGACATATGGTTTGATCCGGTTGAATTTAAGTCAAATAAATGGTCTAATTTAATTTTTTCTTGTTGCTAAAAATTAAACTAGATTGGACCATATACACCCTATAATCTTGTATGCTAGGAACTGAAAATTACTGATCAAAAGTAGGAATGAAAATTACTAATCAAGTACAAGCTTTTGTCAAATATTGTTTTCTTGAATTGAATGGGACCTTTTCTTTTACCTAGATTTAGCACCATTCAAGCCGGTTAGATTAAAAACATGGAATTATTTTTCATTCTCCATAATCCTATTTAAAATCACTAATATAATTGACTATTAGAGGAAAGAGAAAATATATTGACAAGGAATTTTTGGCAACAAAAAATTACTAATACAGCTTCTGAATGAGACCCAAAGACTTCGTTATGGAGTCCATTGACACCTTATTACGTTAAGAAATTAGGAAATGTAATTTGATTAAATTACTTTTTTTGAAATTTTTTTCACTTGTATAACTATGTAGTTTATATTATTTTCTTGGTGAGAAACTACTCATTAGGATTATATTTAGGTCTAGTCTTGGGGACTAATAATTGAAATAGAGATTTAATGTATTGTTGTTGTTTTATGTTTAGCTTAGAGCGTTAATGAAATAAACGGTGGACCAGTGAAAAACTATGGATGGAGATGTTGATGAAACAAAAATTTGGAGTCCATCAGACCCCTTTTATTAACGATCAGTTCATTATTTGTAATGAAGTATTGTACAAATACCCTTTTATTAACCAAATTTTTTTCTTTTAATCAACTAGCCAAGTTATTTAATACCAAAGTGATCATTTTATTTATGTAATAGGTGTCATTTAGTCATCTAACGTATAAAATATATTTTTACGTCTATTTACTTATAAAAAAAGTGTTCTGAAATCTCTTTACTTGTAAAAAAAGTGTCAAATAATAACAAAATTAATTTTTTATCCAATTTTTTGTTATATGTTCTGAAATTCATTTACTTGTAAAAAAGGTGTCAGATAATGACAAAATTAATTTTTTTTATTCAATTTTCCGTTAAATTTAACGGAATAATACATGTATTACATACATGTTTAAATTTTTCGATAGATATATATCAAATTAAATAATTTTTAATTAAAAAATTACTTTGTTTTTTTACAATTTCTTTCTATTAAACTTAAATAAAATTTTTATTGCCTAATTTATGATTTTAGATATTAAATAATGAAAATTTTATTTAAATTTTATTGAATTCGATCAAACTTAAATAAAATTTTCATTATCTAAGTTGTAACTTTAAATATTAGACAATTAAAATTTTATTTAAATTTTATTGAAAATTATATTTAAATTACATTGAAAATTTTATTTTAGTTTTTTTTTTTAAACTAAAAAAATTAAGTAATTTTTTAATTAAATATTAATTTTTTTACGTATATATATATATATATATATATATATATATATATATCGAAAAATATAAATATGCATGTGACACATCTGCTATTTCGTTAGATTGGATGAAAAATTGTATGAAAAATTAACTTTTTCCTTGCTTGATACATTTTTTACAAGTAGAGGGATATAAAAACATATTTTTAAAAGCAAAGAGAATTAAAGACACTTTTTATAACTTAGGGGATTAAATACCACCTTTTATAAAAATAAAATGACCTTTATGACATTTTTTTTATTATTTAATAATAGATAATTTCATTACAAAAATATTAAAAGGGTTTGGCACATGAAAATGTACTCTAATTTTTTTTTCATTTAACTGACCAAATTTTTAAATAAAACTCTTCTGGTGGTCAAAGAAAAGAAAAATCTAACTAGCTTT
The DNA here is from genome assembly GCA_029378325.1 of Elaeagnus macrophylla. Taxonomy (NCBI): domain Eukaryota; kingdom Viridiplantae; phylum Streptophyta; class Magnoliopsida; order Rosales; family Elaeagnaceae; genus Elaeagnus; species Elaeagnus macrophylla. Next base: position 52,096,104 of record CM055640.1, read on the forward strand.
CATAGTGAAGAAATAAACTATATAACTTTTTCAGCCAAAAAAGCAAAATATACTCGTGAACTTAAAGATGAGCATCTTTAAATCTTTAGATGTACCAATAAACCTGAAATTATTAAAATAAAAAACTCTCAATTATAAAAAACAATAACAAAACAAATTTATAAACAATAATACAATTATAAAACTTACATTCGTCAACATTGACTTTAAATTTTGGAAATACATTATTTGTTAGCATCAATCTAATAGTATTAAAAAATAATTATTAGCATGTATCTTATGTAATAACAATAAGACAATTAAAATTAGTTGTAATAGTTCTTGTAAAATCTTACCAATTACTTGATTTATCTGTACTTTTGTTCAACCTTGTCAGGACATATTCTCTTGTCATGACCCTACCTTTATCCCAAGTACATCTTTTCTTTTTATTTTGTGCTAATTCAGTAGTGCTTTTGAATCTTCCTAAATTTTTTCCGTTCATGTTTTTCTTTACCTTTACAATCTTTTTTCTGCCTTTTGGTATCTCTCATTTGATTAAGCTACGTGACAAGCAAGTTGAGTATCTTTTTTACACAAATGGCTAAAATATAAGTCCTTAGGCCTCATGGTTGCCATAATCTTTACTAAGTTTTCAGAATCCTTATTCTTAAAATTCTTTGCTCCTTACATCCATCACTTTTTTTTTTATAAAATGAGAAGGAATTAAATCAACATCTTCATGAACAAGAAACTTAAGCGTATCAGCATAAAGAATTCACGTAAACTCTAACAATTGATATTCTCAATTTTTTTCTAGCTTATTTAAATCAAATTTAACCAAAAATTTATCAGAATCCTCCACCTTATGTCTCACTATAGATATTTTAGAGTTATAATCTACTTCGTCAATCTTGTAATTCTTAAGTCCACTTTTTTTTTTTTAACATTTTAAAAATATTCTTGGTATATACTTTTGATGCATGCTTTATAAGAAAAACATCATCATTTATAATTCGACATTTGTGTTCTGATTCGAAATCCTCATCATTTTCTCATCTAATAATTTGAAGTCAAAGCTTGATCATACTTGACAACAAACTCTCGAAGACTAGTTCGAGGAGTAACAAAATTGTTAAAGAATGAGTTAGTACCCTCGCTACGCCCAATGGTATTCATTCTAGCAAAAAATAAATAATGATTATACACTAGAATCCAAATTTTTGTATATATAAAGGTCTTGAAGCCAATCTTTTCATTCTGATTTATATTCTACAATTAACTTTTTCCACTTTTGCTTAAAATCTTCAACTTTGTATATGTTACAAATGCAACTTTACATGTATTTCTTGAACTTTGATTTCTTAAAATACACATGTGATAACTTTTTAGCAAACTTCTTCAAAATATGCTCAAGACACAAGCGATGGTAAGTTGTTGGAAGAACATTAGGAATTGATGTTGCCATAGTAGGGTCTTGGTCGTTAACTATACAATTAGGATGACGCCTTGCCATGACATCAAGCCATGTTTGAAATAACCAAGTAAAGGTAGGAAGGAAGAGCAAGAAACAAAATAAAATGATTGTTTTTTGGTACTAAGAGTCGTTTCACTACCAACCAGCAGACATCATAACAACTGGCTCTCTCTCATCTTGTAATAGTGCACAACCAAATTGTATAGATTGAGAGTGGTGATTTACACCTACAAATGGTGCAAATGGCATAATATATTTGTTAGTTCTATATGATACATATGTTGTATCAAAGGTGACAACATATCCAAAATATTGATAAGATATTCGAAATTTGGCATCAAACCAAAAAAAATTTATTATTCTTTCATCTCCATCACATTGTATTGCGTAAAAAAATTGAGAATTCTTTGCTTGCTTCTTCTAAAAAATAATTAAAAATTGATTATGCATTACAAACTTCTAATACCTTGACTTCTCAATAGACCTCAAATGATTATAATATTCACGCTCACTAAATCCAATTTCTTCGCCTTTAAAATGTAATTCACTTTGCCCACTTGCAAATTTTCAATTCTAAAGGCCATAGTGAGATCTTAGGCAAATTTAGACATGTTTTTATTTGATTCCATCTTTACTCTTTTAAGAGGTGAAACAAATTTATGATTTTGAACATCTTCAAATGCTTTGACAATCCAATGTCCACTCTCAAAATCATTTAAAATTTGCATATTAGCTTCACAACCACCTTTAATGGTCGAGCAACTCCTTGCTTTTATGCTTGTATCATCCATCTTTTTCTCCTTCAATCTTTTGCATAATCAAATTTTTCCTATATTTTCCTTCACACGAGCATACAAATTTTATGAAAGTAACTTTATCTATATGTGTTTTGGACTTGATTGTTGTTCTAGTACGTATCCAAAATTCATTATGCCGTTCATATTCTTAATAATAATTTCTTGCTTCTTCTATTGATTTAAATTCTATACCCACAAATAGCTTTTGTACTAGATTAATAGCCTCAATGTGATCAATTTCTACCGATGAAAAACAAATTATCTCACAATATTGTAAGATTTTATCTCATGTATCATTTCAGAGTCAATAACTTCCATGCTTATAAGCAACCTTAAAAATCTACTATAGGAATTTAATTAATTATTGCATTACGTAACAAGTAAACAACAAGAATAAAAAATAAATAAATAAGTATTATATTTCCACAAGTGAGCGAAAATATAAGCCATGAATATGTAATTCAATAGAGTTTCGATATTCCTATTCAGGATCTATATAAATAAAATGACTTAGTCAAATTATATATTTTATGTAGCTTCTATTTTTTAAAAAATATATTTAACTTCAATTTAGATCCAAGATTCTTTGAACTCAAAGGAAAAAAGAAAGACAAGATAATAACATTATTGTAACTCTAAAGATGCAACCAAAACATGAATTTATACAAAAGGAAAAGAAATTATAAACCGACTAAATTGTACACACTAATCATCCCTAATTTTGTTCGGGAAAAAAGTAAATTTCTTTTTTAGTTTTTACTTAGATTAGTTTCCAAATTATCTTGATTATTTTCGGCTTTGATAGACTCTCTTTACAAAATTTTTTTTACTTAAATAGTAGTTTGCTAGTCGATGAAAGGTACTAGGAATGATATAACTTACATGAGGAAAGTGTACAAATTTTTTTTTCATTTTTAATAGATTACATAGGTCATTTTATTTTCATAAAATTATTAATAAATTTTATTTTAACTATTGACTAAATAATCGGGCCAAATAAAATCATTTATTGGTAATGTTATCAAATTTGAAATGATACTTTAAGAATAAAATTTTTATTAAGGTTACTAGAATAATGATAAATGACTAAAAATACCATCACATATTTGATAACAAGGCCAAAAATAATAAAATATGATCCAATTTCTTAATCAACAATTAAAATAAAATTTCAACTTTAATTTTATAAAAACAACGTAACTTATATAATCTATTAAAAAGCTATAAAACTTATATATTTACTTGTTTAAGTTGCAAGACTCGTACATAGCACCAATAAAGGACAGCACTAAATCCACGAATAGAATATTTATTTTCACGGCTTCTTTGATATTATAAATGCTCTTAGACAATTTTAACCTAGGACTAAATTAATTGCGATGTGAAAGAACGGAAGCTTCTTCTTCATCTGGACATCACGTCTTGTATCTTGCACAAGGAAATTGATGATATGTATTGTGTTGTAATCCTTTCTTTTATTGCTACAATTTTAAAGAGAGTATAATATTATTAACCTATATCTACTTGTATTTACAATAAACAAGAAAAGTGAGGGGAGACTTAGAGTCATGAAAATAAAATTTGTACGAAATAAATTTCTGTAAATGAAAGCACAAAACAATTTATATATAAAGGAAAGAGAAAATTCAGGGAGGTGAAATTTACACAACGCCTTAATAGAAAGCACGTGGTTGCTCATGGAATTAATTACTAGATTTAGACCGATTATGTGGTATATTAATTTTTTAACTTATGTAACTAAACGGCAGAGTTTTGACAATACAGATTTTACGGTTTTGTCCCTAGGTCATTTACATCGTTTTATTATTCCCCCAGCTTCCTTAATTTCGCAGAAATTGAAAGAGATGCCAGAAAAACAAGACTGCATGGAACTGTTACAGCTTTCTATGTAAATTAATTAACTTGCCAATTACTAATAAAATTAATTTATAGTTTATTTATGGTTTTTAATTTGTTCGAAATTTTTTTGGCAGATGAACTCAGATACAGATACAGTAAGATGACCGCCATTATTGCTGTTTTGAACAGCTTATGAAAGTCATGTGAATGTACAGGTTACATAAAAATTTGTATGTAACTTGTACATACAAAAATATAAGGTGTACATACAAAAATATAAGGTGTACATACAAAAATATAAGGTGTATATACAATAAAAATATATTGTAAAATGACAGAATTTTAAGAAATTACTTGAATCTGATAAACAATTTTGGTGCTGAAACTTAAAGGTAAGGTGTACATACAATAAAAATATATTGTAAAATGACAGAATTTTAAGAAATTACTTGAATCTGATAAACAATTTTGGTGCTGAAACTTAAAGGTAAGGTGTACATACAAAAATGTAAGGTGTACATACAAAAATTTAAGTTGTACATATAAAAATATAAGGTGTACGTACAAAAATGTAAGGTGTACATACAAAAATATAAAGTGTACATACAAAAATATAAGTTGTACATACAAAAATATGAGGTGTACATACAATAAAAATATATTATAAAATGATAGAATTTTAAGAAATTGGTATCAGAGCCATAAATATAAAATATAAAAATAAATATAAATTAATAATTAAATTAAAATCAACTTAAGTATATAAAAATTGAAATATCATAACTTTTGTAAGCCTTACAAAAATTTTCAGAAAATATTGTAAGCTTTACATACTTATAAATTAAAGAAATGAACAAAAAGGATAATTTGGTAAAAATTGTATCTAATGCCTAATTGAAACTCACCGTTTCAATCTAAAAAAGTGCTATTTAGAAAAAATTGGCACTTTTTACCGTATGTTTGCTATTTGAGTAAATTACTGTTGCTCATGTGGGCATGCGGCTCAATAACTGTTTGAGATGTACAGCTTGTCTACCAAAAAAAGACGGTTGCACAAAGCACTTTAGTCCTTGGAGTACAAATGTCAAAACAGTAAAATTAAAACAACAAAACTAACACTCTTTAAAATTTGGTTTGGTAGCAACTAGGGGTGTCAATTCGTGCGAGCTGGGCTAGTTCGAGCTGGCCCAAACTAGCCCAGCTCAAATTGGTTCAACCCTAGCTCAATTCAAATTTAATTCGAGCTGGCAAATGTGAGCTCGAACCCAAACCAAACACAAACGAGCTGGCTCAAACTGGCCCAAACTAGCCCGAATTGTTAATTATATATATATTTTAGTTAATATGACTTTTTTTATTAAAAAACATATGTTTAATAATTAAAGCTAAAATAAAATTACATAAAACAATAAAAAATATATATATAAATATAATAAAAAATTAATTATTAAAGCAAAAAGTCAATTACTAAATTAATTTGGCAATGAGTAAATGCATTAAATCATACTCATGTAAAAGTTAGAAGTCATTATGCCCTCATAAAAACTCACATTTAAAATAAAGAGTTATCAAATCCAAATAAAATTTATTCTAGTTATTAAACAAAATAAATAGAGATGAGTAGATTAAATGAATATACTTATTAAAAATTGAACAGTTAAAGTAAATTAAAATGTTACACGATAACATAACTTTTTTTATATACACAAGAACAAAATTTTGACTATTACATAATATCTAAGTCTCAAGACAAGGAACAAGTAGAAAAGAGAATAGCATAACACAAGTATCAATTTAAAAATAGAAACTTCATAATACTAATTTAAATTAAATATAAATATTATTTTTTTTTGTTTAAAGAGTTAGGTAGATTTAAATGCTAAATGCATTAACATCAAAGAATGTAGCATAATATTGTGACAAAATGAATAAATTATAACTATTTATTCATTATCAGCTTATTTTTCAAAAGAAAAAGGAAAAAAAATAACTAATATATCATAAAAGAGAAGTACTAAAAGAAATGAAAGATTATTTTAATTTTAATATAGTATTTTTTATTTTTTATTTAAAATTTAATTTTATTTTATTTTAGTTCGGGCTAATGGGCTGGCCCTAACCCAGGCCTAACCCAGCCCAAATTTATTCGTGTTATTCGAGCTGAGCCGAAACAAGCCCAAATTTAATTCGATTCGTGTTTTTCGATTCGGGTTCGATTCGGTCAATCGAGCTATAGCACAAACATTTTGAGTCGTGGATTTAGCATCATCCTATTCTAAATTAATTTAGTTAAAAAGTTGAAATCAAGACATGTTAGATTGATCAAAATAATCACATAAACACTTTTTGAGCTTAAATGTTTTCCTCTTTCCTTTCCATTCTTTGTCTCTAGTTTGGATGTTTGGATTGAGTCCGAATGAGTTGACTAAGATCTTTTCTAGAATGGATGTATGGTCTATATTTAATTATATGAAATGCTTCTACTTTGCTATTAAAAAAAAAATATTAATCCACTAACATTTTAAATTTAAACATATTTTTGCCATTTTGAATCAAAGTTGTTAATATTAAAAATTTAGTTGACAAAATTTAACAACAAAAAGTTATGGGACAAAGATATTAAAATAATAGAAATGGAGGATCATATGAGTTGTTTAACTTAAATTAATATATTTACTATTTTATTTTATTTTTTTTTAACCAAACTAATGAGTCATGACAATATTCAAACAAAATAATTGCAAAATATCAGTGTGAAGAGTCATGTGACCAAAAGTGTGAAGAGACTAAGAAAATGTGTGAAGAAAAAAAAGTCCGAAATACGTCAATTTATTGGGTGAAGGGTTAAATCTAGTTCCGGGGCTATTTAATATTTTTGTTTATAAAAAATATTTTTAGGTTCCTTGTTTATAAAAAAAATCAATAATTTGACTTTATATTATAATATTTTATTATATTTTATTTAATAAAATATATATTAAAAGTATATTAATCATTTAAAAAAATTTGTTCTATATTCAACTATTTTCTTTTCATCCTTTCTAAATTTATATTCTATTAAATTGTATTATCTTTTCTCTTTTCCATTAAATTTTATTAACTATTCTATTTCCCTTATTCTCTCTTTATATATAAATTGTGCTTCTCTCCTTAAGTAATTTCTTTTTAAATAGTAAACCTATTTAAATTATGTATTTTTTATCAATAAAATGAACAATCATGATAGCTCTAACTTGTGTTGGTTTTTTTATTAAAACAATTTTATAAACATGTTTTTATTTTATCTAAACTAATGAAGAAACATAACTTTGTTTTATTATTTGACCACATTCAATACACATGTCCAATATCAACTATAATATTCATTACTAAAATATTTAAAATTTGTATTATATTTAAATTGAGAAAAAATTTATATAGTCTATTACTTAAAAAAATAATTACCAAATGCTTCACGTAACTAAAATTCAAGAATAACAAATTTAAGATTAATAACAAACATACTTGTATCTTCACTAAAAAAAAATTAATATAATGTTTAAAATTTAATAGAAATCACGAGCAATAAATACAAAGTAAATATTTACTCTATGTGGATAGTAGGTTTACGGCATGTTTGTTACACCATACTAAGGATAGTAGGTTTACGATATGTTTGTTACACCATACTAAATATCATGATTGTATATAGTTTATATATAATTATGCATTTGACTGTAAAATCAAACCGTATCGTACAATATAAAAATAGTATAGTTATATAGAAATTTTGTACCACTAGGGGGTGTGGATCTAAACCGTACTGAATAATAAACTTAATTTGTCTGAATTTTTAATTATAAAATTATATATCTTAACTTTTTCTTTTATCTCAAATTAAAAATAATATTTTTTATTTTTAAAAAAGTAATAAAAATATAAAAATGAATTAAATATTAATTTAAATAAATTTTATTATAAAAAATATTTTAAATATAAATTATTTTAGTAAAATATATATAATCAATTTAATCTGACTTTATTATACAGCTTTTCACGAAACATTGTATAGACTAATTATATAATACAATTCAATACAGTTCAGTCCAACACGACTATACTTAATCGATCCAATACGATGCAACAAACGTGTCTTTAGAGAGTGAAATTATGGTTTTAGATTAAGGAGTTAAATTGATAGATGAAAAGGTGAGGTGGAATAATCTGTTCTAATGTAATTTTGTTTTCTTTTTTAAAAAAATATTTTTATTTTAATGTCCTTTTTAATCTTAATTAATCTCATACTTTTATCATGTAATATGCATTACATAATTTTAATAATAAAATATTTTTATAAAAATAAAATTTTCTTGTCATTTTTTATAAAATAAAGGGATCTAAAGTACATTTTGTAAATAAGTATACTAAATGATACCAATAACTTAAACAAAAGAACTTTGATGACTATTTTTCCTAATTTATTTAAAAGAACACTCGCTAGATACTAGAAACCAATTTATTATTATTATTATTATTATTATTTTCTTTTCTAAAAAACCAATTTTTTTTTTTTTCTTTCTAAACAACCAATTTATTATTCTTAAAAATTTTCAATTTTCAGTTTACACTTTCATTTCATGATTGTTATGTATAAGTTTTTCTTCCAAACGCTATCAATCTCTTCTCTCCCTCCAAGTTCTCGGATAGTCAGATTGTACCCACGATATATGCCATGTCAATTCTAGCTATATCCATGAAAACCTTCAATTATAGGCACATCCTTAGTTATATCAACAACAACAACAAAATAATTTAATCCCTTTAATATTTTTTTAACAATTTAGTTTTTTCATTTTAATTAAGTGACAATACAATGACAAATCTTTTGTGTATTGATATTTTAATTATTAATGAAGTATCATAGTTAGGGCAAAAGAAAAGGAAAAAATATATATTTTGGCGGATGTACTTAAGATTAACCTATATGTAAAGGTGTTCATTAGCCTTTTGGGCCTAATTCTATTATCCAGTATACTACTGGGCGGCAGATTAAACACTATCAATATCCAAAACAAAGGCCAATTTTAGAGGAACACTATCAATATGAAATAAAGACGTGAAATAGAGGCCCAATGCTTCAGACGAAATTTTTGCCTTATATCGATTCACAACGTCGTTTTTGCTGTGTAAATTTACATTTTTGTTCCCGCGTATCAATTTCGTGTTAATCTTTCTGGTCAAGTTTCTTCGATCATAATTCCTCGCCTCTTTGCGTTTTTTGCAGAATGTTTTCTAAATTTCTGTAAACTGTACGTATGTTATCGAAATTTCTGTAAACTGTACGTATGTTATCAAAATTTCTGAAAATCTTATATAATTTCTGTAAACTGTACGTATGTTATCCAAATTTCTGGAAATCTTATATAATTTTTGTAAACTGTACGTATGTTATCCAAATTTCTGGAAATCTTATATAATTTCTGTAAACTGTACGTATGTTATCCAGAAATTATATAAGGTTTCCATAAATTTTGATAATATACGTACAGTTTACAGAAACGGAACTGTTCATCATCGTTTTCAGCAGTTAAAGAGAGAGAGAGAGCACAAAACAAGAAGTGGGTTCAGTAGATTTTCACTCAAATATCAAAAGAGGGAATTTCAAGAGTGTCTTCGTTGCCATAAACAACCTTAGCTCTCTCCCAGATCTGAAGAAGAAATAATTTCTTCATTGAAAACGAAAGAGAACGAGAGAGAAAGATGGGACAGAACGAAAGAGAAAGATTAAAGCTTTTTTTTTTTTTTTTTTTCAGACCTAAATCCAATTAATGAGGATAATTTTATAAATGTAATGTTTAGTTGTAATCCAAAACGATTCGTATCAGTACCAATTCATGCTATTTCTGTCCAATTTGCAGCTACTCTCCCTGTATACTCTATATCAGTCCCGATCTCCTATCAATATCTACCACCAAATACTAAATTCATACCCTCAAATTTTTATAACCCTTATATAACAATAAAAATATGTAATGCCTTACAAAATAGAAAAATTTATAACACCTTACAAAAAGTAATAAAAATATATAAAAACTTACAATCAATATAAAAACATACATAACTCAAAAATGTCATAAATAATAAAAAAATCAAGAAATAATGGATGTAGATACATAAGACATTTCTGGATATTTTTCACAAGAAATAATATTCAGTAAAAAGAAATTTGAAGAAATTCAAAAATTAAAACTAAATCTTAAGAAAAAATATGGATTTAGGGAAGAATCATTCTCTAAAATAAGAAAATTATTTCCAAGAAGAGAAATAATATATTATGGCATTAGTAATAAAGAAATGAGCATAACTATAGCAGATGCAAAAGGAAGGTTTAATATACCATTAATTGATAAAGAAACTATTATGAAAAAATTATCAAAAATTCCTGAAAAAGATAGAGGAAAAATTGGATATATCCACTTAGGAGGAATACAAATTTTAATAAAAGCATACTTTAGAGAATGAATAGATACACCAATTAAATTAGCATTGCTAGATAACAAAATAACAAATATAAAAGATGCTCTTTTAGGAATGATTAAAGGAAACGTAGGATATCAAAAATTAAAATTTACAGCATATCCTAGATTTGCTGTTAATATCAATGATAAAAATTTAAACCAAGTATTAAGCTTAACTTATGACTTTGAACGAGAAAATTTAATGAAAGATGGAAACCACTCATTTTTCAATTCATTACTTAGTAGGGTATTCATTAACAAATAGTCACAATAGTTCAATTTATGGATAAAATGAATTTATAGAAATAGATAAAATTTTTTAAGGAAATAGGACAAGTAATAAAGAAACCATAAATATTATCAGAATATGAAGTACCTGATGAATGAAATTTAGACATTAAAGAAAAACCTCTAATATCATTAAAAAGAGATAATATACAAAAAATAAGGTTTATAGATACTCAAGCAGAAGTTAGTAAAAGAAATAGAAAAATAGAAGAATTAAAAGAGGAAATTGAAGAAGTAAAAAAACTAGTCTACACAATGAAGTAATTATGGTAAAAGATAAACTATTAGAAATACAATTAGAAGAAAATAATAGTTTAATAAGTGTAAATAAAAACCAAATATATATAATGAAAGCCTTAATTTTTATAGTAGAAAAAATAGACACTATAGATGAAGATATACAAGAATTAAAAGGAACACAGTTAGAAAAAAATTATAGAATTAAAAAAGGATGTTAATAACATACCAAGAGGAAATGGATTAAGATTTGATCCATTAAAATGATTAAAAGAAGAACCTCCTAGGATATCTGATGCATTAATACCCAAAAATGATAAAATAAAAGGTGAAGAATCTAAACAAATAATAACAATCTAATGAATTTAACATAATATAGGAAAAACTTAGAGGAATAATTCATGAATCTGAAAATAAAAATATAGAAAAATTAATTAGTTTGTTAACATTAACAAATGAAGAATTAGAAAAACATTATGAAGAAAAACTTTGTACAAATAAAGAGGAAGATGATATGAAAATACAACTCAAAGAATTAATATGGAACCAGTATTAATACCTAGAACAAACCCAGAAAGAGGAAAAATTTTTGACCCACATAGGGAAGATAGATATAGACCAGAAGTACCTGAACCAACATATAGAAGAAGACAACCACCTAAAATGGAAGAAGGACTACATTGGGGTACTAGAGAAAGTATTCCACTAGAATTTAGACCACATGAAAATTATAAAACTAGTATTTTAGACCTAGATTGCATAAGAGACAGGAAAAAAGCCTTAGATGAATGGGCTAATGGAATAAGTGTAATTATACAAACATTTTCGACCACAAATACAAACCTGTCAGTTTGTAAAGTTTTAGTAGCTCATAAAATGACAGGAAATGTAAAAGTTTGGTTTTTAACAACAATATTTAAGAATGCAAAGAAATGCTATAACAGGAAGAGAATACTTAGATACTGTAATAAATGAAATATATAAGGAATTTATAGGAGAAGATAAAGGAAGGAATATTACAGAATCTAATAAAAATGAAATAAATGAAGCCAAATGGCACTTAACAAATATGTGATATGTATTACATAGATTCTTTTATATGTGAATATGAAATGTATTATCATAAATTACCACCATCTATGCAAGAAACCTATAAGGAAATATTTTTTCAAAAACTACCTGGAACATTACATAAAACTATGACAGAAGAATGGAATAATAGGAATAGACAAACTATACCTAACATTTTAGGAGGAAGAATAAGAGGTCTTAAGAGTTGGATAATAATAAAATGTCAAGAAAGAAAAGAATTCAAACAAATAAAAGGAAATGATAGAATCTGTTGTGATTCAAGAGATTTCAAAACACCAGAAAAATATGGTTGTAATATAAGGCCTTACAACAAATATAAAAGGCATAAGAAATTTAGAAAATTCAAAATATATAAATTTAGAAAACAAAACTTCTAAAAGTATAGAAGAAGATATAATAGAGAACCTTATAGAAAGATATATTTTAGAAGAAACAAATATAATACACCTGAAAAGAAAAATTATTGTCCATCAGGAAAAAAGAAATGTAGATGTTGCATATGTAATGAGGAAGGACATTATGCAAATGAATGCCCTAATAGACTCCAACATAAAAATGAATTTCCACAAAAAGCAAAAATCTTAGAGGAAGCCTTTAAATGGAACTAGAACTAATAGAAGAATCTAATATAGATGATACGTGTAGTATTTATCTATTAGAAGAAACAGAAGAAGAAATAACAGATTCAGAAACATCTGATTCTGATTATAATTCAGAATAATGGATGAAATATTAAGCACAACAAATCCAAATAGTACCTATATAAAAATATGATTAAAATTTAAAGGATATAAAAATTATCATTTACATGCATATATTGACACAGGTACAAGTATGTGTGTAGCTAGTAGATATATATTTTCAGAAGAACTTTGGAAACAATCACCAAAAGAATTAGTAGTAAGAATTGCAAATAATACTACAATAAATTTAAATAAAGTATTAAAAGATACAGATGTATCATAGGAGGAGAAATCTTTCATATACCTACAATTTACCGACAAGAAACAGGAGTTGATATTTTATTAGGAAACAACTTTCTAAACTTATATCAATCATTTACTTAGTATTTAGATAAAATAAGCTTAACAACCATAGATGGAAAAACAATTTATATATCAAAAATTAGGAAAGTATTAACTGTTTCATCGCCAACTTTTATGTCACAACATAAAAAGTGAAAACGTGGTGAAAGATATAGAAAAACAGAAACCATACTTAGAAAATATTTCTTTAGACATAAAGGTTGACCAAAATCCCTTCCTAAATGAAATACAAGAAGATAAAGTTTTAACAGGAATAAGAAAATTATTAAAAACAGTATGCTCAGAAAATCCTTTAGATCCAAAAATTCAATAGGTCTAATGAAATAGCAAAAATAGAATTAAAAGACCCTTTAAAGGTTATAAGAGTAAAGCCAATGATTTATACCCCAGAAGACAGAGAAAAATTTGAAAAATAAATTTAAGAACTTTTGAAATCAAAAGTAATTATTTCCAGTAATTCATCACATTTCAATCCAGCATTCTTAGTATAAAAAAAAAAAGTTGAGAAAAGAAGAGGAAAAAAGAGAATGGTAATAAATTTTAAATCTTTAAATAAAGAAACTATTGATGATGATTATTTTATACCAAAGAAAGAAGAATTATTATTACTTATTAAAGGAAATAAATATTTTTCAATTTTGATTGCAAAAGTAGATTTTGGCAAATAAGATTTGATAATGAATCACAAAAATTGACAGCGTTTAGCTGCCCCCAAGAACAATTTCAATGGACAATTGTTCCATTCGGACTTAAGCAAGCACCAGGTATTTTTAAAGATACATGGATAATATTTTCAAAAAGTATCACAATTTTTGTTGTGTTTATATAGATGATATTTTAATATTCAATAATGAATTATCAAAACATTATTTAGACATTATTAGTGTTTTACAAAAATATAGAAAATCAGGAAATAGTATTATCAGAAAAAAAAAAAAGCAATCATTGCTCAACAAAAAATAAAATATTTAGGGTTAGAAATAGAAGATGGAAAACATCATCTACAACCCCATATTTTGAATAATATGCAGAAGCGTATATAAAGAAATTAGCATAAATGAGAAAATCATTACAAACAAAACTCAAGAAAGATTATGTCTGGCAATGGACTGATCAGGACACTAAATATATGGATAAAGTAAGAGCATAAGTAAAAGATTTACCAACTTTATATCATCCAGGACTAGATGATAAAATGATAATAGAAACAGACGCTTCACATGAATATTGGAGAACAGTATTAAAAGTAAAAGTTGATGACAAAGATGAATATCTTTGCAGGTTTACTTCAGGATCTTTTCAAGGTCCTGAACTAAATTACCATAGTAATGAAAAAAGAATATTTAGTTGTTAAAAAAGCTATAAAGAAATTTGCAATATATGTTATAAGTTCAAAATTCATTATTAGAACTGACAATAAAAATTTTGGACATTTTTTAAGAACTAATATTGCAGGTGATTATAAACAAGGAAGACTTATTAGATAGAAACAATGGTTTAACCATTACAAATTTGATGTAGAACATTTGTCAGGAAAGAAAAATAGTTTAGCAGATGCTTTGACTAGAGAATTAGCACCTCTAACTATGTTTTTTATTACAGGAATGGAAACAAGAATGGATCCTCTCGATGTAGAAATTCAGATCAAACTAAAGGAAATCTTGATTCACGAAACAAAAATCAGATGCCTTAGGGAACAACTAGAGGTATTACAACTTAAAAAATAGTTAAAAAACAAGCGTACCATAATTAATCCTGAATGGCTTAAGGAAAGCTCAACAGAAAAAGATGTTACAGAAACTGAACAAAAAGGAACAAAAAGCCAAAAAACAGAAATGGAAGAGACTGGTAGTAATAACCCAGAACCAAGTAGAAACTTAGAAAAGAAAAAAAATTAATTCAGCAGATGAAGCTGAAAAGGAAGATTTAAAAAAGATCTATGTAGTATATAATGGACCAAAACCAGGAATATATACTAATTGACCTGAAGCAAGTAAATTAGTAATGAGGATTAGTGGAATCATTCATAGATCCTTTACAAATAGAATAAAGGCAGAAGGAAGTTACAATAACTTTAGAGTTCCTAAGCTATTGACACTAACAGAAATAACAAAAAACTATTCTCAAATAGTACAACAACCAACAATAAGGAACTAGTAGGCTAAGAAACCTTGAACAAATCCAAAGACCAATATTTTTTAAAGAAGTAACGAATAATTCTTTTGAAGAAGAAAGAGAAAGATATAGGAATGGTTAGGTTTATATAATCTAGCAAGAAAAACTATTGACGAACATCTTGAAGACATGAAATTTTACACCACATAAAAAGATTTTTCATCAGGAAGTAAATTCAATATCTTAGAAGGAGCAGATCCATTATTTATTTATAAAGCATTTCATGCAGGATTAATAGAAAATATATATCCAAGAAATGAATTAAAATAATTGTTATATTTTCCTGACAACTTCAAAAAATCCATCAAAAACTTTAAAAGGAAAATTAAGGCTACAGACAAGCCCATTTATTTGAGATGTTTCAGTTCATTAATGGATTGGAACCAAGATACACCAATAAGTCCTTATCATTTTATTAAGCTTGGCATATCAAGCAATAAAAGAGAAGTAACTTGTCCAAAATGTTTACCAGAAAAGGAATTTAATCCTGAGAAATTATGTATTGAAAGAGGACAAATGCTAAGCCAAATTTATCATGAAATAAGGAGAGTTAATTACAGTACAAGTAAAACTATTTTTACTTTCCAAAGTAATATAGTTATCACTGAGGAAGACAAGTGAAAAAGTAATTTCCTATGAAGCTAACTTCAATTGTAATGAAATTGAAGTAAGTGAGGAAACCAAAAAAATATTCTGCTACTATTCAAAACAACAATCAACGGACCACAAATGCATTTACTGCATTAAAGACAAGGAAATTTGCGTGGACTCAAGCTCATCCAACAGCTTTATGTCGGAAGAGCCAACCATGTAGGACCATTGACGCCAATAATGTAGGCACCAATAATGTAGGCATTTTAATGCCAAAAGTTAGGAATAGTGTAATCCCTCCATTGTAAACAGGGAACCCTTATGTCTATAAAAGGGGACTCTCTGCATCCAGAGGGACAACAACAAAAACCTAATATCTATCTATCTTTATATTTTCAAGCTTTAGCTATGTCTTTTGTAATAAGGAAGAACTAATAACCCTTTCAAGGTTACTAGTTCTCTAGCTTGTAAAAACTTTTCTGTTTAATGAATAAAAAGTCAATTTCAAATCCAAATTATCCCTTTTTCATTAGTAAGTTAAGTACGGATCTCATAAGATCAGCAGAGTCAAGGAGGACTGAAAGCTTGGATCTAGAGTGAGGCTTAGCTTTTCTAGAGCAAGGAGATAGCTAGGAAACGGAAGAACGCAGTGGACCCATATTCAAAAATAGGTTAGTTTGCAGGTAGAGGCTAGTACACCTTGAAACTTTATTAATATTGTTAAAATCTTGTTTATACTGCATGAAATTATGAATGATAAACAGATTAACATAAAAAGGAAATCTGAGACTATACTCTATAGAAATAAAAGCAGAAAATATTCTAAAAATGAAGAAAATTTAAAACATGCAATATACCTTAAACAATCTTTTATCTGTTATAAAACATCTATAAAAGAAAATTTTAAGAAAAGTACAGGAAGATTTAAAGTAATGAAAAATTTACAAGGATTAATAAATTATTTTACTAAACAAGAAAAAAGAAATGATTTAATAAAAGGACAAGACAAAGAACACTTAGATCTTGAAGCAAGTCTTGAACTAGTAAAAATGGACATAGAAGAAAACAAGGAAATTCTAAAATTAAGTCGTTGGATAGACTTAGAACTTCAAGAAGATAACTTTGAAACTCAACAAGAAAGCTATGACTATCATAGAATATTTTGAAGGAAAATATATGAAATTACTAGAAGAATATTTTGATTATGAAAATTATGAAACATGTTTAGAAAATTTTAAAAGGTTTGACACCCTTTTAGATTATACACAGATTATGTATCAAGCATATTATTTTTAATAGACCATCCTGTAAGAAAAATATTAAGAAATTATTTTATATAGAAATTTGTACAAGTAAATAAAGAAGAATTTGATAATTTAATCTTCGAATTTTATTTATTTAAGGAACAAATTGGAAGATAAGCTAACTGAAGTTTAAAATAAAAAATCAGCACCAAAAAATGGTATCAAATCCATAAACCTAAAATAAAACTTTAAACTTTAAACAAATGTATAAAATAAGATATCCCCAATCAAATTCAAGCACAAAAATGAATTATTTAAAATATTATAAAAAATAAACAATAGAATTAATATTACAGATTAAAGAAATAATCAAAGGATTACCTAAGGAAATAATACAATTAATAATTTATAAAGTACTCTACAATTGGAATAAAGAATTAACATGGTTACACCATAAATAATAAAAACACTTATACAAACACAAATCTGTAATCTAAAAGAATTAATTAATTTAATCCGAAATACTGAAAATAATAAAGAATTTAAGAAAGATTTTATAGGAATGTTTTTAGCATGTATGAAAATAAAAATGAACAATATAATTTTATCACAAGAATAAATAGAAATCTTAAAAAAAAAATTAAAACACTTAAAAAATACAAAAACAAAAGAAATTTTTATAAAAGAATTTAAAGTCTTTATGGACTTTATTTTAGAAAAGTTAAAAGAAACTCTTTAAAATAAGAAAAGAAATAAATATTTCAAAATATAAAAGAAAATAAAATTACTAAATTTTTGGTAAAAATTACTTTCAAAAATTATGAATTTTGACCAAAAATAATTAGAATAAAACATTTGGATAAAGAAGGAAACTTTTATATCACTAAGGGCAAAATTGAAAAAGGAAAAAATACCAATAGGATATGTGCTTGGAAATCCCATGTGGGATGTTAGTAGAATCAGCCCAATTTTATCTATATCCTACTGGGTTCCCTAATACATCTTTAGGGTGCTTTGTTTTTGTTTATAAAAATTTACTTTTTTATCTAAATAATAAATTTTTAAAATTTTTAAGCCAAAATTCATTATTTTTAAAAAAAATTTACCGAAAAATCTAATAATTATTTTCTTTTATTTCTTATAATATTTTTTTTTTATTCTTTTGATATTTTTAAAGAATTTCTTTTAATTTTTGTAAAATAGTGTCTAAAATGATTTTAAATTATTCTAAGAATTATTCTTGTGTTATGGTATTTTCTAAATTTTCTAAGATTTGTTTTAATATATTTATTTGTTCTTATAATAGTTTAATGTTATTCAATTTCTTTTTATACATGCTAAAAATTATTTTAGTGAAATTTTTCTTAAAATCTTGATTATTTTGAGTATTTTTTACTAAATTGAATAATTTTTTTAAATTAAAAATTTGTGATAATATAAATATTTTTCTTGCTGTCAAATATGTTTATAGCTCTGATAGCAATTTGCGTGCTAATTTTTTAAGCTTCGGTTAACTTATCTTCTAATTTGTTATTTAAATAAATAAAACTAAAAAATTAGGTTATTAAATTATTCTTCTTTTTCCTAGACAAATTTCTGTGTAAAATAATTTTTTCTTACGAGATGATCTATTAGGTATAAAATACTAAAAATATAATCTGTAAAAAAATCAAAACAGTGTTAAAATCTTTTAAAATTTTCTAAATAGATTTTGTAACTTTCATTATCAAAATATTATTCTAAGAATTTCAAATATTTTCTCCCAAAATCTTCTATTTTGATCATAATTTTATTTTATTTTCTTTTGCTTTTGTTTATACAAATATTTTCATGTTCATCTTATTATTTATTAATTTCTAAATGAAATAAGTATTAAATCAGTCAAGATCCTTAATTAGTTTAAGGTTATAATTATCATACCTGAATTTAATGGATTTAACACGATCTTTTCTTCCTATATTTGTCTTCTTTTATTACACCTAGTATGTCACAACTTGCTTCAATTTTTGATACCTACTTAGTAATGGAGAAGCGCTTGCATTCGTACATATTATGGTTGTCCAAAATTAGACTTATAAAGAAGTAAGAAAAAAGTTACTTCACTCTATTTTATTCATAATATATTAATTATTACAACCCTAAAGCCAACTAAGAACCTTGAAGAGATCCTTAGTTGTTTATTTCTTGAAGATACGTAATTACTAGATTATACATAGTGTAAAGATTTGTGTTTCTATGCCTAAGCACTCTACTCTTTGTGTACTCCGTGTGTTCTTCAAATGAAAATAATGGTTTCTTTTATAACACAAAGAATCCCCTCTTTACAAAATAAAGAGCCACTATTTATTTGCATTACTATTTTTGGCCTTTAATCTCAGTCATTCCTTTTTCTTGGCATGTGCTGCCGACTAAAGATGAGGGTTCTACATCTTTATTTTTCTTTGTTGTTTTCTACAGACTGTCCTCATTTTTCGTAGTCATTCTATGCCGACAGTTTTGATGACCCAAATGATGAAGTATCTTCATCTTCTCTATCCCTAATGCAAAAAATGTATGGGAAAATAACAAAACTAACACCCCCTAAAAATTATAATAACAAAACTAGCACCCCTGTGTTCAATTAAAATTGAACGTTTAATATTGAACGTTCAATATTCAATTTGAACGTAAAATATTGAACGTTCAATATTAAATAGGTCTAATTGTCGTCATTCAATTCTAATTGAACGGATAATATTGAACGTTCAATATTGAACGAGTCTAAATTATCGTCGTTCAATTTTAATTGAACACAGGGGTGCTAGTTTTGTTATTATAATTTTTAGGGGGTGCTATTTTTGGTAATTTCCCAAAATGTATTTGTGGTCCTTAGTAATTTTTTTGGCATGGAAGCAAAAAGCCTTCCTTATTTCTTGACAAATTTTTAGATTGTTGCTATTAAAATTTGCTAATTTTTTTACCATCTTTTTCAGTGAAAGCTATATTACTATGAGAAATAATGATGACTTTATTAGTTAAATAATTTACTTTGATTTCAGTAGAACTGTCAATCTTCGTGATTTTATAGTAAATTTAACGTAGTAGTTGTCCTCTTAATACATAAAGTTCATTTGTATTGAATTATTTTTCTAGAAGCACCCTTGGCTTGGAAATTTCTCTGTTGATAAAATGATAGGAATTGATACAACCTTTCTTATTCTAGTCTATTAATGAACTAAAAAATTAAAATAAACAGGTTTATCTCTTCCTTTAATCTTATTCCTAAAATTATTGATGGCTGTTTTGAAATTTTTAAAAAAATAATTTAATTCACTTAAACTAATTTCTGGATAGAGAATTTCAATTAAACCTGTATGGTAAATGCTGCATACAAAAATTAGATCTGCTCTTTCAAGATTATTAAATTTACTTCCTATGGGGTATTCTTTTTCTGTGATGTAGAATTTCATATCTTTTCTATGTCATCGGCAGATTTTTTATCCAAGTTGTACAGACCCAACCATTGTGTTTTACTGGTAGATCTGGTCTTCAATTTTTGATGTATTCCTAAAGGATGCCTCTCTGAATAAATCTGGTAGTCGTATTATCTTTCCTAAAGTTCTTAATCTGCTTGTTCATGTTGGTTGTTATTGTAGTGTTATAGAGTAATTTTTTATAATTTCTTCTAGAGTTATTAATTTTTTTGTTTTGTAATTGGTATAACTACCATCTGCTTCTATTCTGTTGGTGAAGGCTCTATGAGTTATTTCACTAAACCCAAGAATAGCTTTACTTGCTTATGTCTAACTGTTGTATATTTCTGGTTTTGTGCCATTGTAGACAACATAAGTATTTTTATGTTCTTTTTGTTGCTTCATCAACCCAACTAAACTTCAATTTTTTATTTTAGAGGTTTTATTTTCTTTTGAACTATTAGGTTCTTGCATTTTGTTTTGAATTTTTTCCACAGAAGTTTTTCCTTCAATATTTTGAATTTTTGATGAGGATTCTTCTTTAAAAATTTTGGTTCTAAGAGTATTTTGAACAATTAAATTCCTCCTGTTTATTTCTTGTCTATATAAGAGACTTCTCAAGGTATAAAAGCTCGAGCTGGTCTTGAAGGATTTTTATCTCCTTTTTCATTTTTATTGATTTTGATCTCAAGTTGTTCCATTTCTACAAGCATAAAAATAGTTAGAGGTGCTCGTTCTCTAGTTAATGCATCGGCTAGGTTATTTTTAGTTCTTGGTAATGTTTTACATCAAACTTATAATGGTTAAACTATTATTGTCATTTGATGAGTCTTCTTTGCTTATAATCACTTGTTATGTTAATTCTTAAAAAATGTTAAAAATAATTTATTGTCAGTTTTAACAATAAATTTGGTTCCATAACATAAATGAAATTTTTCTTTATTACTTTCTTAACTGCTAAATATTCATTTTTATTGCTATGATAATTTAATTTAGGGTCTTAAAATGATCCTAAAGTATATCTACAAATATATTCATCTTTATTATCCTTTTTTTTTTAGTACTGCTCTCCAATATTTATGAGAAACATCTATTTCTATAATCATTTGATCATCTGGTCTTGGATGATATAAAGCGAGCAAGTTTTTAACTTGTAATTTTACCTTATCCATATATTTAGTATCTTCCTTAGTCTAATTCCAAACATAGTCTTTTTAAACTTTGTTTACAATGATTTTCTCATTTTTGCTACCTTTATTTATATATATATATATATGTGTGTGTGTGTGTGTGTGTGTGTGTGTGTGTCAAACATTCTAAAAATCTTTAAAGTTGATTATTATCTTTTATAATATTGGAAAGTTTTGTAGATTATATAAGATATGATGTTGTAAACGATGTTTGTAATTTTCTATCTCAAGTCCTAAATATTTTATTTTCTCTTAGGCAATTACTACTTTCTTTTCTTATAGGACTATTTCTATTTTTTGACATTCTTGTAATATGTTTATTACATATATATAATATTGTTGTAGATTATTATAAAATACTAATATATCATCTATATAGACGCAGCAAAAATTATGAAATTTCTTAAATACATTATCCATGTATCTTTGAAAAATATCTAGTACTTGTTTCAATCCAAATAAAACAATTATCCATTGAAATTGTCCTTATTGGCAACTAAATACTACTAATTTTTGATATTCTTCATCAAGTCTTACTTTTCAAAATTTATATTTGCAATCAAAACTTTGAAAAATATATTTTTTCTTTTTTAAGGATAATAATTCTTTTTTTTTAGTAATAAAGTATCCATCATCTATTATTTCTTTGTTTAAAGTTTCAAAATTTATGACAATTCTTTTCTTTTCTCTTCATTTTTTAGCTTCTTTTTTTTTTTAAGAAAAGTTGGACTTGAATGGGGTGATTTACTGTGATTGATTACTTTTAATTCTAAAAATTCTTGAATTTATTTTCTAAATTCTTTTTTATCTTTGGGAGTATAAATTATTAGTTTTACTTTAATGGCCTTTGAGGGGTCTTTTAATTTTATAATTGTTATTTCATTAGACATATTAATATTTTGATCTAATGAATTTTCTGAATATACTTTTCTTAATATTTTTTTTATTTCTGTTAAAACTTTATCTTCTTATATTTTATTTAGAAATGGATTTTAATTGACCTCTATTTCTAAGGAAATATTTTCTATTTATGGTTTTTTTGATTTTTTATTCTCTCAACGTTTTTACTTTTTATATTGTGATATACAAGTTAGTGATAAAACTATTAATGTTTTTCTTATTTTTGATACAAATAGTTTCACCATCTAAAATTTTCAATCTGATTTTATCTAGATACTGAATAAATGGTTGATATAAATTTACAAAGTTATTTTCTAATAAAATATCAACTCATATTTCTTATTAATATATTGTAATAATGTGAAAGATTTCTTTTTCTATTAATATATTTATATTTTTTTAAGACTTTATTTAGATTTATGGTAGTATTATTTACTATTCTTACAATTAATTCTTTTGGGGCTAGCTTTCAAATTTTTTCTAGAAATACAAATTTATTGGTCATATATATACTTGTACTTGTGTCTATGTGTGCATGTAAATGGTAATTTTAATCCTATTTTTATATATGTACTATTTAGATTTATTATACTTAATAATTCATCCATCAATCAGAATAAAATGTTTCTAAGTCTGCTATTTTTTTCAGTTTATTCTAATAGATAGATGCTGTATGTATCCTTTATATCAGATTTCTCATTTAGTTTTAGTTTCATCTTAAAAGCTTATTCTAAGATTTTTGTTTTTTGGAGGAATTTATTTTCAAATTATTTCTTATATTGGAGCCTATTAAGGTATTCATTTGCATAATATTATTCTTAATTACATATCTAACATCTACATTTTTTTTCTGATAGACAATAATTTTTCTTTTCTGGTATATTATATTTTCTTCTTTTAAAATATATTTGTTTATAAGGTTCTCTATTGTATCTTCTTTATACTTTTAAAAATTTTATTTTTTAAATTTATATCTTCTTAACTTTTTGAAATTTTTATGCTTCTTTTATTTATTGTAAGGTCTTATATTGCATTCATATTTTTTGGTATTCTAAAATCTCTTAAATTACAAAAAAATTTATCATTTTTTCTTACTTGTTTATATTCTTTTTTCTTGACATTTTACTACTATCTAACTTTTAAGATTTTTTATTCTTCCTCCTAATGTATTAGGTATGATTTCTCTATTCCTATTATTATATCATTCTATCATAATTTTATGCAACGTTTCAGGTAATTTTTTAAAAAATATTTTATTATAAGTTTCTTGCATAGAATGTGGTAGCTTACGATAGTACATTTTATATTTACATATAAAAGAATTTATGTAAAACATATTACATATATCACTAAATGCCATTTAGTTTCATTTATTTCATTTTCATTAAATTCAGCAATGTTCCTAACTTTGTTTTCTTCAATGAATTCCTTATATATCTCATATACTACAGTATTTAAGTATTCTCTTTCTATAGTTACACTTCCTTGCATTACTAAATATCATTGTTATATTAAATTTATAAACTAAATTTTTACATTTTTCGTCATTATATGAGCTACTAATATCCTACAAGTTGAGGGATTTGTTTGTGTGGTTGTAGAAGTTTGTATGATTATCATTTAAGAATTTTTTTCTATCTCTTATGCAATCTTAATCTAAAATATTCTGTTTTATAAGTTTCATAAGGGTCTAAATTCTAGTAGAATATTACCTCTAGTACCCAAATATAATCCTTCTTTTATTTTTGATTGTTGTTTTCTTTTATTAAAAGGTTTAAAGTTCTTTTTGTCTCTATCTATTTCTTTCTTCCCTGTGTGGATAAGATATTTTTCCTTTTTGTGGGGTTGATAATATAGGTTCCATATGAATTCTTGGTCCTATGTTTTCTTGTTCAGATTCATTTTTATTAATTATTGTCATTTCATCCTCTTATTTATTTTATACAAAGTTTTTTTTCGTAATATTTTTCTAATTTTTCATTTGTTAAAGTTAATAGACTAATTAATTTTCATATGTTCTTATTTTCAGGATTCATTAATTGTTCTTCCAATTCTTTCATATATTCCATCAGACTAGGATTATATATTTTCCTTTATCATTGAAATTTTTTTTTATCTTTTCTTTTATCATTTTTAGATATTAATGCAATAGATTTTTAGGGGTTCTTTTAATCCTCTTATTGGATCAAATTTTAATTCATTTCCTCTTGGTACATTAAAATGTTCCTTCTTAATTCTGAAAATTTCTTATGCATATCTAGTTGTAGTTTTTTAATACTATATTCTCTTATTTCTTCAAAGATTTCTTTATGTATTTTATTTAGATTTTGTAGATATTTGATATTTGATTCGCATGTTGTATCTACCTCTTCAATTAAAAGAATTAAGGCTCTCATTATGGTTTTTATACTATCATTTATATTTTCGTTTTCTTCTAATTTTATTTCTTATAATTTAGATTAACATCTTTTAATCATCTATTACTTCATGAATTAATAAAATTTTTATTTCTTTAATTTCTTGTTTTAATTCTTTAACTTCTTATTTTTTCCATTTAGTTTTACTAATTTTTACTTGATTATCAGCAAATTTAATTATTGAAACATTACTTATTCTTCTTTGTATGAAGGATTTTTCTTTTATATCAAAATTTCATTCTTCAGGTATTTCAAAGCATGTTATTATTTCTAGTTTTATTATTTGTCTTATTATTTGAAAGATTTTTTCTATTTTTATAAATTTATTTTGTCTGTATATTGAACTTTTATAACTATTAGTTAATAAATATCTTACTATATAATGTACTGAGAATGAGTGATTTTCTTTTTTCATTAAATTTCTTTTGTCAAATTCATAAACTAAATTTAATACTTGGTTCAAGTTTTCATCATAGATATTAGTAGCAAATTTAAGATATACTGTAAATTCTAATTTATGATATCCAAAGTTTGCATAGATCATTTATAATAAAGCATTTTTTTCTATTTATTTTTCTATTTTTTAATAATGCAATTATTATGGATGTATCTATTCATTCTCTAAAATATATTTTTATTAATATTTATATTCCTCCTAGATAAATATATCCAATTTTTTCTTTATCTTTCTGCTGAATTTTTGATAGTTTTTTGCTACATGCTGAATTTTTGATAGTTTATCTATAATTATTTCTTTGTCAATTAATAATATGTTAAATCTTTATTTTGTATCTCTTATAGTAATACTTAATTTTTTTGTTACTTATTCCTTAATAAACTGTCTTTTCTAGGATATATATATATATATATATATATATATTATTTTTTTTAAATGATAATTCTTTAAATCTATCACATTTTTAAGATTTAATTTTAATTTTTGAATTTTTTTCAAATTTTTTTTTACTAAATATCATTCATTGTGAGAAATATCCTAAAATATCTTGTGTTTTTACTTTTATTATTTTTTTTAATTTTTTGTTATTTCTGACATTTTTAAAGAATATAATTTTTTATTTTTGTATAGTTTGTTTGTAAGCCATTACAATTTGCTTTCATAATTTTGCAAGGTTTACATGTGGTCGAGGGTAAGGAGTTTAGTAAGATATGATAGATATTAGTAATAGTTCTCTAAAGAAATGCTACTTGTTTATGGCCAATTCAGATCATCAACAGCTTACAATTAGCTGACACATTATACGCATTTGGAAATGGCTGTCATAGTAGGAGTGTTAATAGGTGTATTATTTATTGTTTTGGGCATATATTCTTTATCAATTTTTTTAAATAATAAATTAAGCATTGAAGAATTATATTTATAAAGAAAATAATTGTATTAATATTATATTTTATTGAATACTAATATCACATTATTATTTATTCTAAAAATAATGAATAATTTTTCGATGTTCATATCATAGATTTGATTGATTCCACGTTAAAACTAAACTAAACTAATAAAATTAATTTTTAAAAATTAAGAAGTGATCTAATCTAAAAAAAAGCTATAAAATCAATACAAATCAAATTATTTGTATTAGTTTGATTTGAGTTGGATTAATTGATTTTTGTAATATTTTAATCATCAAGTTTTATTTTTATTTTTAGTTATAAAATAACTACTATACGAGTAGTTACAAGCAGTTACAGCTCAGTTGCTCTAAAGTTTTTTAGAAGTTCAATGTGTGTGAGTTGTGTAATATTATTTCAAAAAATAATAATAAAATAATTATTACATTAAATTTTATGTTTTAAATATTGATTAAATTTAAAACTAAAGAATTAATAATTTTTTTTAAATAATAAATCAACAAAAACATGTATATAATTCTAAAAAGCATACTAAAATAAAAATCTATTTAATTTCATATCAATTGAGTATATATTATATGCATAAAGAAGTAATTAATCAAAAATTACTCATGTGATTAAATAAATATTAATATTATTTATATATGTTTATATATTATCTACAAAGTCTTATATATTTAATCATCTATTAAAATAAAATAAACATATTCACACTAATTTCAATATTTTTAATTTTTAAATTTTTATTTAATAAAATTATAATATAAAATTAAAAATTAATAAAATAATTTTACGAATGAGTGGAATCGATTCTTATATTATTTTCAATATTAAGAACTGATCAAGGGGTGGATCTTTTAAGGGGTTTGGTGGAGCTATAGTCTCGGCCAACTTTTTAATAAAAAGTTAATTATATATATTTTTATATAAATATATTTTATTTATAGTAATATATTGTGTCTAATTTTTATATACATATTTTATATATTAACAATATTTAACATATACATGAATTAAAATAATATAAATTATAAATAAAGTAGTTAAATATATACTTTTTTTCATGTATTTGGTAACTATTAACAACAGAAATAAAACTATAGTCATATATTATGTAAAAATTCTTCTTAAATGTGATAATCTAATTTTTTTTTTAAATATTTAACTTTAAACTTAATATTATAAAAATAAAATTAAAAAAAATAAGTATATGATAAACTTCATATTAAAACTATTAAATTTGTATTTATCATATTTTATTTCAACCCAAATTTTAACTTTATTTAATATTATATTATTTGACATTTTATTTTAATAATATTTTAGAATTTATTTGAAATTTTTTTATATAAAAATTTTATTATTTTTATTATTATTAGTCAGTCTTATATTATTTATAAACATATATTTTTAAATATAATCTCAAGATTAAAATTCTAAATCATATTTTAATTTTTACATTTTTATATGTTTATTTTAGTTTTAGTTTTTTAACAACTATAAATTTTAATGTGTTTGATTGAATTTTTTATTTACTTAGATTTTTTAGTTAATAAATTTATTTTATTTATAAATGATACTAATACTTATTAACTTGTTATATTTTTGTTTAATTTTCGTTATAAGTTAATTATAATGTGTTAACTACATATTTTTTTAGTACTAACTCTATGTCTCTATTATAATATGACATAAAAAATTTAGTATTAAATGAAATATATTCTACTATAATTTTTATTAATTTTTTACTTTGTATAAAAAAGAAAAAAAAGAAAAAAAAAAAAATTTAGCCCCCCTTTAAATTTTTCCTAGCTCCGCCCCTGGAACCTATCCAACCCATCTTTAATCAATTTTGAGATTTTGGAAACCAATCTTACCTAATAAAAAGGAGAAAACCATACATATGTATTGGATTAGTTTGAATTACACGAGTTAAATTGGATTTGTTAAATTTTGAACACCCCTTGAGGCCACAAACATGATACAAGTCCAAATGCTTCTCTATCCTTTTCTTCTTTGATTAATTTCCTTTGTTTGGCAACTAAATACTCCACCCAGCATTATAATATAACACGCGCTCGCGCACCAAAAAAAAAACAAATAAATTAATATACAAAATACAAACAATATGCACCTATCTCCTAGAACGCTTCCTAGCCGTCCCTCCAACGTCCACCTGAGACTGACCACTATCATTTCTCCTCCTTTTCCCAGACGACCCCGGTTTCTTTGGAGGCCTACCAACCCCTCTCTTTCCCTTCCAACACTCCTTTTCTCTCACACGTCTTCCCAAAGTAGAACTCCTTGTCACTCTCTCATTCATCTTCTTACCTTTCTTTTCTTCTTCTTCCACCTTACTACCATCTTCTGAAACATTTCCATATTCATCCTCCTCTTCTTTTGGTGAGTTTTCCTTCATTCTCTTTAAGAATTTCGCCACACCATGCTTCTTTTTGTTGTTTTCTTTCTTCTCCATCTTTACCTCCAAAGAATCATGAGAACTAAGCTCATTTCCACCATACTCGTGCTTTATTTCCACTCTCTTGTTATTGCTCCTCCTCGTTCCTTTCTGCCCTCCTATTTCTTGAGAGCACTTCTTGTTAGTACCCATCTCTCTCTTGACAATTGTCTCATCCATCTCCTTCTTATTAGACTTCGATTTCGACTTTGGCTTTCGCTTTTGATCTTCAACATCTATTTCTTTTTCTTTCTTGTTTGATCCCTTTTTGCTGGACACCGAAGTAGTGGAAGACTTGTTGATGGCTTTGCGTTTTACATTGATCATGGGTTTGGGTTTTTCAATGTTAACCTTCATTTCTTTCCGAACTAGACCCCTTAGCTCTTTTGCTGCTATGTGCTCCGGAGAATTTCTTCTGAAGAAGAGGATGGCATTGTTGAATAGGAGGAGGAGATCCCTGAAGAACTTGTGGGTACAATCTGAGTAAGTACCTTTTTCAAGCCTAGCTTGAACCGTTTGAAGATCCATGTGTTGCCTGATAAAGTTTTTGCACCTCTCAGATTCCTGCAAAATATTATCAAGCGTCTTGATTAGCCATCATCATTAGATAGTCTGAGCCTATGGAGTCGTAGAGGTATATTGATTAGCTCATGAACCATGCTAAGAGTACTTCGAGTGATGGTATATTGGTAAATTTGGTTGGCCAAGCTACTTTGTATTTTATTTTTTTGGTAAAAAAATTTGTATTTTATTGGCTCAACTATTTTGCTGCCAAACTTTGACTTAAGGTATACAATACTTTTTTACCTTTCAAATTTAACACAAAATTTTGCGATCAATAACTAAATGCTCTATTCAATCAAAAAACAACAAAAAAAAAAAACACCAAATGCTCTAAGTTTTTTGACACTAGCATCTAATTGACTTTTAATTATAGACATGCTCACAAGTCATATGTCCCAAATATACATTCATCTTTTGAACTTTTGGTGGCATTAATGACCATGATTTGATGTTAGATGTTAGAGATGAAACATAGATGACCATTTGAATTGTTATTCATGTGCAATCTATTAATTAAACAAGTGTTAAAATGAAAAATTTAAGACTTAATTACAAAAATGGAATCTTATGTATTAAAATTAAAAACAATTGTGGACAACATTAGAAGGAAAAAAAAATTTTAAAAGCTTGAGACGAAAAATATATAAAGATATAGAATTGCAAATAAGGTTCTACCACTAGGACCCAAAAATGACAGACATTCATGTTGCGCAGTGGATATATATATAAATCTAATTCCTTTATTCCAATTTTTATTTTTAATTCTTTTAAGAAGAAATTATATGTTTATTTTTCTAATAACATAAATAATTATATATATTTTAACGTTGTAAAAAAATAAACATATATTTTTTTATTAAAAAATTAAAAATAAAATTAATTAAATATTTGAATTATTTTTGCAGCAAAAGTATTCAATAATTTCATTTCCCTCTCATGCCCTACCCTACTCGTTCACATATAGATTGATATCGATATGCATTAAATGGATCGAAAAAATTGAATTAGTCAAATAATCGCTTGTTTGACTCAGGTACAAGTGAGAATGAGATAATAACGTGAGAAAATTGGATTATTCATAATGACAAATTTAGGTCACTGACATGCCCTCAGCTTCATATCCTACATTAATTTATATACATTACCTATTAAAACATAAACTAGTTGATTGTTATTTGGGTATATTTAACCATCTATGAAATATTCTCTTATTGTGAAAAAGAAAAATTCACTTGTTTGTTATCATGAATCATATCTTAACTAGCCTTCAAATGTAAACAATAATGTTGAAATTAGTGACCCTGGTGAAATTGGCATCGTAAAAGATTATTTCAAATACTTCAAGTCTTCAACCTTATTTTTTTTGGGCTGGTACCTTTTCATACTTATCAAAGTTTTCAAGTGATAACTTTAAATAAAATCTCTTACTCTTCTTTCGCTCCTAATTTTCAATTATTTATTATTTTTTACAAATAATTATTTAATTTTATTATTTCAATTTTATAAATAAAAGTTAATATTTTATTTATTTTATATACGAAAATGAATTACATATAATATTAATTTATCTTAAAATTATTTATTATTCTTTTATTTTTTTATTTGTCTAAATCTTAAATTAATTTTTCTATTATTTCTTCCTTCTATTTTAAATAAATTTGGTCTTAAAATCAACAAGATTTAATTTTCTTAAATAAAATTTGTCTCCAAATTTTTTTCAAAAAAAAAAAAAAAGGCTCGCTCAAAAAAAAAAAAAAAAAAATGAAGTTATCTCAATAAAATAAGAGATAAAACAAATATATAAAATTTTTAATATTTTTATTTTTTAATGATATTTTAAATTATAAAATTAAATTAACTCATGTTTAAAGTTATAAAGCCAATATATTACTATTTTAATCAAATGTAACATAAAATTTAAATAATAATAATCAAAAATTTAAAATAATCAAATTACCTTCTCTTTTTTTTTTTTTGTTACGGTCATGTGATTAACTTTTAGCAAAAATATATATATATATATATATTAATTTAAAAACATAAATATTTTTAAAATATCACTTAAAAATATAAATAACAACAAATATCAAATAATAAATATATATACTATGAAGATATTCGCCCTTCATAGTTTTAGTTTCTAGTTTACTATTAAGACATTTGTTTTCATATTCACCTTTCCAAAGTAAATGTCGTTGCTTATTATTTATTTTTTAAAATTAATTTTTAATTTAAATATTATATATATTAAATTATAATATTTATTAAATATAAAATGAATAAATAATTATAAAAAATTTTATTAAAAGAGATAATTAAATTATTTAATATATTATTATATATATTAAATTGCGTTAAAAGAAATATATTTTTTTTTTAAGAGATGAAAAAAAATATATATATTAAAAAAAAAATCATTAAAATTTAAAAATAATACCTGGCTCCGAAGCCTCCGTTCAAAGACGGAGCCGAGCCGATGAGAGCGGATATTTCCGAGGAGTTTAAGCAACGGCTCTAATTTGACGGCCAAAACCTCTTTGATGGCGGGAGATACCTCGTCACCTTTAGGGTCGTAGGCGCCGCCGCTAATCCCTCTACTTCGGCTTCCATTTTTCCTCAACTTATTCCGGTCAATGCTCTGCTTTGACGGTACCACTCCATTTCTTTCACGTTTCGATTCACAACCCGATTCCCACGCTTCGGTTGACTCACCGGGTCCACTCGTCCCACGAGATACAGCCCTCCTCTCGTCTTCCACCTTAGCCACAGTCTCATCATCGTTATCATTTAGTGTTTTGCCATTAACAGACCAATCACACTCTCGTTCTGGCCCGGTCCGTGCTGGATCCGGTTCGGATTTTTTTGGTTCCGATACGACACCGTCTATTTCTACATCACCTTTTTCACTCGTGGAGTTAGATTCGTTGAACGATCGGTTATCGCGTTCGTAACAATCGGATACGTCACATGAGATTGTATTTTCAGCATGATTTTCCGGCGACGACTCTTCGTCACCTTCGAGATTATTATTCTTCTTCAGATCGACTTGCAACTCTACCTGGGCCTCGTCTTTCGACCTACTTTTCCGGTCTTCTTCTAGTCTCTTCACCTTCAACTCCAATGACCTGTAAAAACGAACAAAGAAAGAGAGACACTAAGATCTCAATAACCCAACCAAGGATTGATAGATCTCTGACGAAAAGCACGCGATTTACAGGATTGAGACGTCGCAAAGGCGGACCTCTCGCCGCAGCTCCTCCACGCGAAGCCTCCTGAGCTCATCAATCATAGGAACCAAGCTGACCGATTCGTCTTCTTTTGGTGATGCGAAATTGAAACGTCGCTGGAGATCATGGAATTTATCCTCACAATTTTGCGGAGTTGGTGAGAAGTTTAAGGTCCGTTTATGGAGCTCCATGGCTATGGAGTCCCATTTGTTGGTGCCGTACCGGTTAACGGCGCACACTAGCAACAGCTCCGCTAATGTGCCCCAAGGTTCCACGCTCATTTCATGTTTCATATCCATGCCTTCTCATGTCATCATTGATTATCAAATTAGGGTTTTTGGTTTTTATAATAAGTTGATATTATTTGAAATAATATTTGGTACATAAGTTTTGTTCTGTATGTTTCTAAAATTTCATGTAGCTCATAGTTTGGATTAAGGAGACTGCCGTCTCTTTAATGTTTGGGTGTCTTCCTTTCGATTCTTTCTTTTCTTTTAAATTGGTTTTGCATATTACAGGACTTAAGTACTGTAGAACCGAGCACTCAACAAACGGGCCTTGGGCCCGACTTTGAAAACTGGATTAAGTTAGCTTAAATTTAACGATTAACGATTAGATTGGTGCTAAATTTTAATTAAATTTATATTTAATTTTTAAAATTTTACAAATAAGTTTTTTAACTTTTGTTCCCAAAATTTGTAAAAAATAACATATATATACTTAAATACATTTTTTTAATCGAAATTTTTATGATCTATGTGTAAATTTTTAAAAATTTTGAACTAAATTATAAAATTTAAAAACTTAAGGACTTAAGTGTAAATTTAGATAAAATTTAAGGATAAATGATATAATTTAACCTAAATTTAAATACTTATTTTTCTTCTTGTTTTTAAAAAATAATATAGTTTTTATTTATCAAAATATTGTTTAAGATTTTTGTAATGCTGTTACTACTTTATTTTCCTCACTATGAATATAATTTTATTAGATAATACAGGGATATAATTTTAAAAAAAAAACTAAGAACCGACGAATTGCCTATACTAATATATATATTTTATTTTATTTACAATATTATACATAATTATCATTTTATCTTCAAATTTTCAATCATTTTAAGTTTCTTATCTTAATTAATTTTTCAATATGAAATGCTTTAATTAATTTTAGTACATTAATGATGAAAATTGTAAATAATATATGCTTGGTAAAGAATTAGAGTAACCAAAATATATTATAAAATGTCACTTAATATCAAAGTTTTGAATATAATAAATCTCAAGTTCTAAAACGTCATATTCAGTTCTGGCTCAATTTTTTTTTTTAAATAATTTGTGCATGTTTCTTATCTACCCACCTACATTCAAAATGGTGGGTGAAAATAAAGATGGATATCATTAATAAAACGTGGTGGGAGTATCATCAGGTGATTAAAAAAAAAAAAAAAACCAACCCAAGTCAAAAATTGGACCCAGAAATTCAAAAGTCAGATCGCAATAACATACATTTTGTTGAGGACATCCACTTTCATCTTAATACCTTTCCTCCATAAAATAGGGGCTGGATTGGAATTTTTCTGAGAGAAACCACAACCGAAGCCCAGTTGTTAGCTGACTTATTGAGGCCCAATAAGCTGAAAAGTGGATGTCCCCAAACGATGTGTGCTATGTAATAAACAAAACATAGAAACGAAAGGACCAAATAATTTCCAGTTTGGGTAGGGCGGCAAAGTTACCCTCCAACTTGAAATTCCGGCTAGAAGAGTTGAAAACAAAAATATTTTCAAATCTTCCTTATTTGCTCTTGTCGTCAATTTTCTTTGGAGCTCTTCTGTTTCTTCAATCACGATAATGGTCAAGACTAGAGTCGTTGACGATTCGGAACAACTCAGGTCCGTCAAGCGCGAGCGGCTTAACTCCGATACTAATCAGGATGACTCGGCCGAGCAGGGTCACACCGAGCGTCGGATTCTTCGTTCCGAATACCTTGCTGTTCTTGATGAAATCAAGGGTACCTAATTTTTTTTTTTTTTGACTTGTTTTCATATTGTAAATTGATTTTTTTTTTATTGCAAAGCATTTGAATTTTGTAACAATTATTGGTGTCCGTTCAGATAAAAGAGATGATTTAGAGAGACCCGATTCAGATAAGTTCAATAGAATCTTTAGTAGAGTGGAGGAGTTGCACCGGAAAGGTACTTTGAATTCATAATTTTTATTATACCGACTCTTATTTTTTGACTAAACAGAGAAAGAAATAAATGAATCATCAATAGATGTGGGGCAGTTGACATTATGTGGTTTTTGGGAGATTTTATTGTGACTGTTCTTGTTTTTGGGAGTTAATGTATCGTCATGTCAATTTTGGATTTCAGTTTCAAAGCCAAGGGAACAAGTTGCAGATGCAGAGGCATTATTAGACATTACTAACACCTTGGTGAACTCTGTTAAATCACATTCCAATGAAGGTATTACCCCATCAGATTTTGTTTTTAGTTTGATTAGAGATTTTGGTAAATCCATTGGGGGAATGGCCAGTCAAGATCATGCCCAGAATTTGGTTTGCTGGAAAGATATTGGGCTTGCCGTTTCACCCATTTTCAGAAAAGGTCATGGATGCTTCACCATGTGAGTTTTTGTGTACATTCGTTGTTCCAGACTTAAGCGCTTCTCTTATTGATTTTGCTGCATTTTCTTTGACTTTTAATTACTTGATTGTTTTGTTATCTTTTCCCTCCAGGCTTGGACCTATGAATACTGAGTTGAAGCAACGGAAGACTGCAGTTCACAGAAAACATGAAAGGCCAACTGTAACTGCACGACCTGAAGAGGTAAAATTGCTCTCATTTCTCCAACTTCCCTTGAGATCCCTGGGATGTTTATATATGTAGGTGAAGATTGTTCTCCAAGGAGCTTATGAGCAGGGACATAACTAGGATTTATATTCAGAGTGCCTTACATGTAAACTCAATATTGAAAAAATGGACGATTTTGGCATTATGTGAATGACATTAGTACAAATTGATGATTTATTTAATAGAGTTATTGTAAAATAATGTAGAAAATTTTGTTGATGATTTTGCAAAAATTAATAATTTTTAATACTTTGAATATTAACTTGTAGTATTATATGTCAAATGTGTATTTTTATCAAATTTAAATAAAAACTCAACACTATTTAAATTAAGTTGTAATAAGGCTAAATAATATTTAATATTTATGCAAACTGATAAAAAAAATTAAATTAATTAAACAACATAAATTATAGCAAATATGTAAAAAAAATAATGTAAAAAAAATAAATAAATACTAACAATACAATTAATGGTATAAACTATATGTGTGTAATAAATAATATCTAAATTGAACTAGTGAAGTTAATGATAATATATTAAAGCTTTACTACTCTACTAAGGTTTAGCCAGTAAAAATTGTATAATATTAAGATAAAAGTGAAAAATACATAGAGAATATTGTTAAATGAGTATGTAGTTTGACAAAGTGAAAGAAAAAAAATACTCAAATAATAAACTTAAGAGAGGGCACTCTTATGTAAGTAGGTATATTTGTAAATACAACACATAATTTTTTTTTTGGAAAAGTTGGGAGGCACATAAATTGGTTGTGGCTCCGTCCCCCACTTATGAGACATAACTCTTAATTTTGCAGCAATATTAAATTATCTGTGATTGTAGATTATGTTAATTAGTAGTTGAGACTTATAGTTAGTCCTTACTCCCCTGAATTATGTTCCTTAAATTTTAGAAATGTAATGATCATATGATCAAATTTTTAGTAAACTTGATAATGCTATTTTTGAAATTCTGACACAACAACTGTTCACAGTGCTAATGACAATGCAATCTGTGATGTTTCATGATTGACAAAAGAAGCTTTTAGTGCAAACATTAAATTATGTTTTTCATTAGTTCTTTAAACGATATGCACTTACATGGTTATGGGGTGTTTCCCACAGCTTGATACCCAAGTAGAAGAGAAAACTGATAC
Organism: Elaeagnus macrophylla; assembly: GCA_029378325.1. Lineage (NCBI taxonomy): Eukaryota > Viridiplantae > Streptophyta > Magnoliopsida > Rosales > Elaeagnaceae > Elaeagnus > Elaeagnus macrophylla. The sequence goes on from CM055640.1 coordinate 52,132,976, forward strand.
AGACAAGAATATGTCAACGATGTTTGAAGTCTTGAGAAAAAAGAAGCGAGTTAGACTTGAAAGTTTGATATTAAATAGGAATTCTTTTGCACAAACAGTGGAAAATTTATTTGCTCTGTCATTTCTAGTTAAAGATGGCCGGGCAGAAATAGCAGTGGATGCAAGTGGTGCTCGTACTGTTTGTAAGCATATATTAATTTAGAAATTTGCTTTTCTTTATTTTGTACCTTGGGCTAAAACCATCAACGCTGATCTTGTTCATTGATCTTTTTTTCTCCTGACAGATCCAAGGAATGCTCCAGCTGCCAATTCTATCATGTCAGGGGAAGTCGTTTACAGTCATTTTGTCTTCAGATGTGATTTTATTGACTGGAAGGTACACTATTAGCTCTTTGTCGTGATCTTGTGGTTGCATTCAACCATTTTTTATTGAAATTCCATTTGCGCTTAAATAGGTGAATTATGGATCAGCACCAAATGCATGGTCCCTTTGTGGGTTTATTTATACCAAGAAGAAAAGTCTCGGGTTCCAATGGAAAAGTGGTCTTACAGAAACTTTAAAAACTTCAAAGTGTAATATGGAAATATTGGTATAACAAATTTGTTTTGGCAATAATAAATATAGCAGAATTTGATTAAGAAGAAAATCTTCTCTGCAAAAACAGTATTTGAAGCATTACTTTTGAATGATGAGTGTAACTAGCTTTTGAATTTATGTCTAAGATGTACGGGGAAAGCTTTAACTGGTTCTATAGTTGGTTTCTTCACGATTTCATTTAGGTAAAAAGTTCTCTGTTTGGTCTATAATATAATATTTACAAGTTTGTGGAATTTGAGCCTCCAATTTTTCATGCTCAGTTGATTCCATTTCTGTTGGGGTTCTCAGTTGCCTTTAAGATTGCCCTGAGTTTGTTTTTGCCTTATGTATTTGATTTATATGAATATCCTTTCAGTTAATGATGGACTTAGTTCCAGTTGGAGAGGAGCTGATGCCTCATAGATTAAACTCAAGCCCCTTTGATGCATCTCAGATGGATACAGTTGCCGACAGTTCTCATGAAGCATTGCCCTCCACCCCAATCAGAAAACTCTCAAGGAACCAAGGGCGAGTTGTGAGGGAAGAGTCTGTAATAGAAGATTCTCCAGAAGCTGAGAAGAATGAAGCTCCAAAAGCCAATGCTATTAGAAATTGTAGACGCAGACTTAATTGAAGCAGTCTCCCTAACCATTGCATGTTTAGCTGTCTTCTGCACATCCATCTTTTATCCTGGGCTGTATATATGCTTATTGTTGGGTGGCTGAGTTTAATATGTATTTTGATTAGATTCCTTGAATCAGATAGGTTTCAAGATCTAGTTATTTCAAGTAGTTCTGTGTATCCTTTTGGGTTATAGAATTTGCCATTTCTAGGTTTGATTGGTGTGAAAATGCATTTTGCCCAATTGCAATTTCAGGGAGATCTGGTCTTGTGAACAAGACACATTAGATTATATTGAAATTCATTATGATTTAAGTTGCTAACATAGTACAATCGCTACAGAAGGTAAATTTCTCAAGAAAAACAAAGGAGCCGCAGTCCAGGCCAGTCCTAGTCTCCTAGATGCTAGGGATCCAAAGAATGAGAGAGAATAGAAATTGCGACATTTTAACCAAACCCAATAAATGTTTGGCCATAAATTTCAAAATAAACATGTTATTTCTAGTGGGTATCCTTTGGAAAGTCAAGGTCGTCAAAAATAGGACCGTCAACTCCAACACCCATTGCATTCAATCCATTGTCAACGTATACAATTGCACCAGTCATGGCGGATGACAAGGGTGATGCTAAAAAAGCAGCTATGTTTCCAACCTCATCTGTTTGAAGTTACTTGTTATGGTGTCAGTATTATATTATTTATACTGCAGAATAGGAAACATGAAAATAAAACTGAAGGGTGAAACAAGATGAAACATTCACCTGCAGATAACTCTTTTCTGGACAGGTGCATTGGCCGATGAATAGTCGATTATCATAACTATGAATCTGAATGTTTTTGCAACCCGGCTACGTAGTGGACCTGAGGATAAATACATCAAAAGATGGGGAGCAAAAATAAAATATACATGGTTTTTTTTTTGGGTCTAAAATGGACAATTTTAAATGTATAGTAAAAAAAAAAGGACTATTTTATGTTAAACTTTAAAAAGATGCAACTTTTTCCTTCCTCAACAAGTTGCGGGTAAAATGTTTGACTATTTTTTTTAAAATAGAAACTAAACCACATTTCTTCTCTTCCTTTTTCTTCAACAGCTCTATTTCTTTTTTTTTTCCTTTTTCTTCAATAATCCCACTTCTTTTTTCTTTTTTATTTTTTTATAACTTCAACAACCACATTTTATTTCTTTTAAAAAGTCTCATTTTTTTAATTGATCACATTCTCTTAATATTTTAACATTTTCGTCTCTCATCTTAAAAGTAAAAAGTTGGTGATATTAAATACTAAGATTGTTGAAAAGTAATTATTTAGATTAAGCTTTTTTTTATTACAAAATAAAAGCTGAATTTTTTGGTATACTTTTATATATGTTAGATTTTAGTAGTTTTTGTTATATTTCGGTATATCTTGGTATATATATCTCGGTATATTTTGGTATATTTTGATATATCTTAGTATATCTTGGTATATATATCTCGATATATTTCAATATATTTTAGTATATTTCAATATATTTTAGTATATTTCAGTATATTCAAAAGGTGTTCGTATAAATTCTTAACTTTTGTTCAATATTTTGTTGTGGTGAACTTGCTTGTTCTATCATTGAGTTCAAAAACATAGAAAATGAGGAGTTTGGTCAAGAACGAAACGTGAAAAAATGGTCAGACTAAAATAATCTCTAATAATAAATAATCTTGTGATAATTACTTTTAAACTTAATTGATGTAAAATTCATTATATATTGATATAGTAAAAAATTGATAGAAAAACTCTAAAATAATAAATTAAAATTAAATATAAAAAATGAAGAGTTTGGCCAAGAAAGAAACGTGAAAAAATGGTAAGACTAAAACAATCATAAAAATAATCTCTCTAAAAAATAGTAATAAAAGAATAGAAGAGAAATCAATAATTGATTAGAAAAATAAAATGGGTTGTTAAAAAAAATGAGGGAATTGAGGAAGAGGAGGGAAGAGGAAGAGGAGGGTGGAGGAGCGAAGAGAAGAGGAAAAAGAAAATAAATATAACCTGTTAATTTAAAAATTTTAGGTTCAAAGTTAAAAATTGTCAATTTTTAAACTAAAAAACAAATGAATTTTTTTTTAAACTATTGTAAAAAATGTCTTTTATAGACAAAATCCCTATAGGAGGATAATAATGAAGCCTTCCTTTTGACATTGGTTATGCTATTAGTGGACATTAAATGTAAAAATTTAAGAAAGCGCAAAGTCTTGACCCAAAAATGATGTTAGCGCAGGTATACACATCATATCATAGACACTAGTTAAAGATTTTTGAGGTATCAAAGAACATATAGGAGGAACCTCTTACTCGAGTAAGATAGCAGGATAATCAATAACTTAAATAACTCAAGTATAATTGCATGACATAACTTTCCTTCTATATATAAAGTTTTACTTATAACCTCCCATAAAAAATAAAAATATATGTTTTTCTTACGACATAAAACAATATATGTACTTTACGAAAATTATATCTAATTTTTTTTTTTTAAGAAAAACATATGTTATTTTACGTTATATGAAAAAAAGACATGTGTTCTTTTTCTTGAAGGGTTAAAAATAAAATTATGTGAAAAAGTGAATCATATATGCATCGAAAGAAAATCTAAATGAGACTTCTTAATCCCTCAACATAGACACTTATGCCTTTAGAAAAACTCAACAACAAAACAAAAGAATATTTAGGAAAAAAGGAAAGAAATAAGAAGAGGCAATAATTACACAAAAAGGATAAACATATTTATGATAGAATTCATATATATTTAATGTTGAGAAGAATTAACATTCTATTCATACAGTATAATCTTATACTTCATGTCATCTGTAAACCAAATATGAAATTTGAACAACAAAAGATGGAAGGTACCTACAGATATTGTGTTGACTCGAACTTTGTTTTTTCTACCTGCTTCAAAAGCAAGCACCTGAATGAATTAATATAAAACACCTATGAAAACACAGCTTGTTGTGAGAATTAGAAGATGAACATAAGATTGCAACAATTACAAGCTTCTGAAATACTTTCTTGTAAACCCTTTCAATATTTGAGAACTTGGCTGTAAAGCCTTACAGCGTATGCAAGTATATGAGAGGAAGAATGTTACAACAGTCTCGAGAGAGACTTCTCTATTTATAGGCAAAGCCCACACACCCTATTGGTCCATGTGTCACTGTCTATACATCATCATTGGCGCCAAAACTACAAATTCTCCACCTTGAGCCAAGAATGATGTCATCTACTGCTTCTTCGTCTGATCACTGCCTTCAAATTCATTCTTCTCCACAATCCTCACCAGGTTTTTACATAAAGAGAACTTATGTAGAGGAACTACCTTTGTGAGCATGTCTGCTGGATTTTCCTGTGTGTGTATCTTTTTTAATTCCACCAGCTTCTCCTCAGTCACATCTCTGATAAAATGAAACTTCACATCAATATGTTTGGTGCGCTCGTGGTGCTGAGGGTTTCTTGACAAATGGATTGCTCCCTGACTGTCACAGAAAACAACCACTTTGTCTTGCACAAACCCCAGCTCATCGGTAATTCCTTTGAGCCACAGACCTTCCTTCACAGCTTCCTTCACAGCTTCTACAGCAGCTACATACTCTGTTTCTGTGGAGGACAGAGCCACTACCCTCTGCAGGTTGGCATTCCAGCTTACCAAGCCACCTCCAAATTCGAAAAGATAGCCTGTTAAAGATCTTCTTCTGTCTAAATCTCCAGCAAAGTCAGAGTCTACAAACCCCATCACTTTAGGCACCTCTTCTTGTTTGCTGAACATCAAACCAGTGGCTGCAGATCCTCTCAGGTATCTAAACAGCCACTTGACTGCTTCCCAGTGCTTCCTTCCAAGCTTGCTCATGTACCTGCTTACTAAACTAGCACTGTGAGCTAAATCAGGCCTAGTGCATACCATAAGGTACATTATACACCCCACGACATTAGCATATGGAACTTTCTCCATATAGTCTTTCTCCTCACTTGTCACTGGTCCACATGAGGCTGACAGTTTAAAGTGTGCTGCTAGAGGAGTTGACACTGGTTTAGCATCAAGCATTCCAAACTGTTGCAGCAACTTCTTCACATAACGAGTTTGAGATAAGAACAATTTCTTTTCATCTCTGTCCCTCCATATTTCCATGCCCAAAATTCTCTTGGCTTGGCCTAGTTCCTTCATATCAAACTCAGTTCCCAAAAGCCTCTTGATTCTTTCCACCTCTGCCTTGTTTGTGCTTGCAACAATCATATCATCCACATACAGCAGCAGGTATACTGTATCTTTGTTACCAGTGTTGCGCATGTAAACACACAGGTCATACTCACTTCTTTAAAAACCTACACTTATCACATACTCATCAAAGCTCCTATACCAGCACCTTGGTGACTGTTTCAGTCCATATAGGGACTTCTTCAGCAGACAAACCAGGTGCTCCTTACCAGGTAACTCAAAACCTGCAGGCTGTTCCATGTAGATCTTCTCATCTAGCCTCCCATGTAGGAAGGCTATTTTTACATCGAGCTGCTCCAACTCCATGCTGTATTGAGTCACAATGGACAGCAAAATCCTGATTGAGGTATGTTTCACCACAGGAGAAAAGATCTCGTTGAAGTCTACTCCTTCTCTTTGTGTGAACCCCTTGGCCACCAGCCTTGACTTATACCTGGGTAGCTCAATTCCAGGAATTCCATCCTTCCTCTTATACAGCCATCTGCATGCTACAGTTTTCACCTTCTCTGGTCTGCTCACCAGTTCCCAAGTTTCATTTTGGATTAGTGAGTCCATTTCTTCCTGCATTGACCCTATCCATTTACTTGCTTCCTCACAATTAATGGCTTCTTCATAGGTATGGGGATCAAAGTTATCAAGTGCAGATGCAACACTGAATGCATATTCAATGAGGTTGGCACCACCTCTACTTGTGTCATCCTCCTCATCTTCATATCTAACAGGCCTTCTAGTTTCTCTTCTCTTTCTGTCCCTTGCCAGTTGATAGTCTCTCAGCCTACTCAGATGATCCTGTGTGTGATCAGGTATATCAGCACTACCTACACCATTTTGGTCAGGCTGACCTTCATCAACCTCCACCTCAATGTCAAGTAGCCTTCTAGTGTTGTTGATGTTGTTTTCTTTATTCACAAGAGTCTTCATATACATTTCTTCCTCTCTGAACACAACATCTCTGTTGATCACACATTTAGCACTCTCAGGATCCCAGAGCTTATTCCCCTTAACTCCATCAGGGTATCCCAAGAATACACATTTTACTGCTCTTAGTTCTAGCTTGGCCATTTTTCTGTGCATGTAGGCTACACAGCCAAACACCTTCAGTGTCTCATAAGTTGCTGGCTTACCTATCCACTTTTCTTCTGGTGTCATGAAATCAATTGCTGTTGAGGGGCTTCTGTTTATGCAGAAGCATGCAGTATGCAAAGCTTCTGCCCATAACTTCTTAGGTAAATCAGAGCTCACTAGTAGGCACCTTACCCTCTCCAAAAGCGTTCTATTCAGCCTCTCAGCCACCCCATTCTGTTGGGGTGTATAGGTCACTGTTCTGTGCCTGTTGATGCCACACTCTCTACAGAATTTGCTGAACTCTTCATTGCAATATTCCAGCCCATTGTCAGTCCTGAGGCATTTGACCAGCTTTCCTGACTGGAGTTCAACTTGCAGCTTCCAGGTTTTGAATTTTTCCAGAGTCTCATCTTTAGTCTTGAGAGTGTACACCCATGCTTTCCTAGAGAAGTCGTCTATGAAGGATATGAAGAACCTGGAACCACTCAGAGATAGACTTTGGGTAGGACCCCATAAATCTGAGTGTATGTAAGCTAGCTTCTCACCAGTCTTCCTCTCTGATCTTGCAAATTTCACTCTTGTTGACTTCCCCATCACACACTGCTCACAAAATGGCAGCTTGCTTAACCTCACATTCCCAAGAACACCTTGCTTGTGAAGTTCCTGCAACCCTCTTTCACTTATATGAGCCAGTCTATAATGCCACAGTCTGAGCTTTGCTTCACATTCATCCTCTGCAACTGCAACTGTGGGCGTAATGCCTCCTCCTTTCAACACATAAACTCCATTCTTCAACTCTCCTTTGAAACAAACCATAGATCTTCTAGTCACCTTCAAATCCATGTCATGCCCTTTGAATACATACCCTTCCTTCACTAACTGACCTAGTGAGATTAGGTTCCTTTTCAAATTGGGAACATGCCTTACATTTCCCAAACTTCTCTCAGATCCATCCTCCAATTTTAGAGTCACAACTCCCATTCCAACCACCTTGCATTCCTAGTCATTTCCCATGAACATAACTCCAAGTGTTACTGGTTTATACAAAGTGAACCAGTCTTTGCAGGGTGTCATATGATAAGAGCACCCAGAGTCCAAGATCCATTCTTGATGGCAGTGGCTGTCCACCACAGTTAGAGCCTCTGCATTTTCATAACCATCATGAGCAATAGATGCTTCTGCAAAGCCATTATCTCTTTCATCATCTCTGAATCTTTTTCGTTTGTCTGGGCAGTCTCTCTTGAAGTGGCCTTCCTTGTGACAAATGAAGCATCTAAGGTTTTGCTTGTTTTTGGACTTTGATCTTTGATTTCCTCTCTGAGGTTTAAACTCTCTTTTGTCAGTTCTCCCTCTCACAAATAATGCGTCTCCACTACTGCCAGCAAACATTGTCTTATTAGAGGACTTCATATCCAGTTCCTTTGATCTCAAAGCAGCAACCACCACTCCCAATGTTAGACTTTCCTTGCCATACTCAATGGCTGCTCGTATTGCATCAAAAGTCTCAGGTAATGAATTCAACAGAATCACTGCCTGATTTTCATCACTGATTACTTCTCCAATGTTTGATAGTTCAATGGTGACTCTTTTAAAGTCATCAAGATTTGCTTCCAGAGTCTTGATGGTATCCATTTTATATCCAAAAAGTCTTTTCTTGAGATAAATCTTGTTCGACAGGGTTTTCCTCAAATAGAGATCCTCAAGTTTAGTCCAAAGACCGTGTGCAGTAGTTTCATCATCGACTTGTCTCAGTACAGTGTCAGATAGGTTCAAGATTATGCTCGTGAAGGCTGTGTCTTGGATCTCTTGTTTCTTCTGGGCTGTTACTGTTTCTGCAAATTGAGGGTTATCATTGAGCGCGACGGAAACTTTCTGTTGCACCAGAACAGCCCTCATCTTCTTCCTCCAGATTCCAAAATCTCCAGTCCCATCGAATTTCTCTATATCCAGCTTCATTGATCCCATTCTTGATTGCCTTTTCTTGAATGATCTGTCACCAGGTAATCGATCAAGAAATGTTTTCAAAAAAGAAACTCCCTCCTTCACCGTGGGCTCTGATACCAATTTGTTGTGAGAATTAGAAGATGAACATAAGATTGCAACAATTACAAGCTTCTGAAATACTTTCTTGTAAACCCTTTCAATATCTGAGAACTTGGCTGTAAAGCCTTACAGCGTATGCAAGTATATGAGAGGAAGAATGTTACAACAGTCTCGAGAGAGACTTCTCTATTTATAGGCAAAGCCCACACACCCTATTTGTCCATGTGTCACTGTCTATACATCATCATTGGCGCCAAAACTACACAGCTGAATAAGCTTCAAAAGCAAGCATGTACGCGCAGAAACAAAAACTCACACTTGTGTCACTTTCAAGTGCAGCTTTTGCAGAGCTCATACCTCCACCGTATCTGTTTATGGAGTTCCAAGAACTTAGTTATTGTGTGACTAGAGTAATAAATCCAAAAACACTTCACAAGAAGCAGAAAATGCAAGACTCACCCAGGAACGACTGATGCAATGTAAGAGAAATTGAAGAACCACCTAGCAGAGCAAATGCACATTAGAAATACTGATACAAAGATTTAAAGTAAATATTATCAGAAAACACATACTATTAATTTTGGAGACGCATACCTGGATTCATTATAGGGACAAAATTCTTGAGCAAAGATACATAGGAATAGCTTGACGCAGATATAGCTGCAAGATATCCCTTCCTAGATGTCTCCTAAATAGATTTAGTAACCTATTGAACAGGAACAAAACTTGTTATTCGTGAAAGAATCAAGCAAAGAGGTTTGACGAAAGAGTGGTTCTACCTCTGGTCTATTTGCAAGAGAGTGCACACTAAAATGTCAATGCTGCCAAAATTCTTCTTTACAGATTCAACAACTTCCTTTAAAAGAAAGTCGAATATAAGAAAAATTATTAGATATAAGCATTCTGAGATCCCAAACAGTTGTCAGCTGCAGGAATATTATTAATGTTTTAATCCTTACCCGTACAGTCCATTAGCTGGATCCTGCACAACGCTTATTTGTTTTCACCTGCTTTGAAAAAAAAGGTGTCAATGATAATTAAATGTATTTTAACTATCTCCAAAATAATTAAGAAGAGATTTTTTCAATTACATCCTCAGGGCTGTCATAAACTGCATCTACTTTGGTAATCTCCATTAAAGAACCATCAGGTAACCTGAAATATCACATGTTTTGTCAGAAGAAATCTGTTACTTTACATTTTTTTGACATAAATTATATACAACCAGCTCTAACATCTTACACGCGTGATTCATCAAACTTTCCACGTCATAAGCTGGACTCAAAAATGTTCAAAGCCTACACGCGAAAGTTTCTCACTAGTAACTACACAAGAAGTCTACTTAAAGAAGTACAAATATACAAGAAGTCAATTTACTTACAGGCACCCAGGTACCAACAAGAATTTCAGCAGCTGCTGCAGCAAGAGATTGCCCAACCATATCCGTGGTCATCAGCTACACCAGCAATAAATGCCCTCTTACCTTTACAAGGAATGAATGAAATTGTTAACTGACAAAGATCTGTGCACCTTTATTTGCAACTTTCTGATATTACAGCATTACATAGGGGGTTAGAGCTAATAATTAAAGGACAAACAAATATGTGGTCATAAAATTAGTGATTCGATGAAATTCATTGACATAAAAAAATACTTATCTTGAAACACTTATAGTAGCCTTCCCAACAGAGGAAGGAAAAACATGCAAACTGGATAAGTTTTTTGTTATCGGAAACATGGATCACTCCACCCTTGCAACGTTAACATAGTGGTATTTGTAATAGAACTGTCAAATATCCAGAGAAGCATATGTCAACCTTTCAGATCAATTGGCAATCCTGAGACTGGATTGCTTTCACTAGCTTCAGCCATTGCTTTTGTAAGAACTTATCGAACTTTATGGAAGATGAGGTAAGGGTTCGCTGGGATGATTGTATTGATGATATATGACAAGCACTAGTAAGCTTTGTCCATGATATGGCTATGGAATTGCTGTGAAATATTGTAGCACTTGCCCTAACTGCTTTATAAGAAGAGGAAATGCCGGGTCTTGCTGCAGCCATTTGAAGGTTGGAGGCTGCTGTTGTTTCCATGCTTAATATTTGGAAGCTTGCTGAGGAGAACGGAGATCTACATAGCAAAAAAAATTATTCATTAAAAAGTTAACTAATAAAAGAAATTTATTTTTCAAAACTTATTAATAAAACATCAAATTTAAATATGTATGGATGAATAAACCAAATCATTAAGCATTTCATGAAGGACATTTCCAATAATGAACAATAACACCACAGTAAATCTCAATAGAAACTTATTTAACATGAGGTTCATTGTGGCAAGAAGCGGAAGCCATGGTAACCTGGTTATGACAATAATTAATCAAATTTTAAAACGAACAAGGTCAACATTAATCTCATGTTAGTGGCAACAAACTTAGAAGTTCAAGCAACATAGACAAACTGAACTAAAATTTACAGAACAAAATGGCACTAGAGTCACGTAATAGTATAGAACAGTTGATCCAGCTAATAAAGATACTTCATAAGGCGCAGCCTTCTTTTCAAGCATAAAATAAAACAATGATGATTAAAAATAAAAAGAGAGAAAGAAATATGTTTTTGTTGCACCTAATCTCTCTTCTTCTTCTTTTTTCGGATTAAAGTTACTTCTACTCTAGCCTATGGGGCATGGTACGGGAAGGGGATTTCTAAAGCCACCACTAATTGTGAGGCAAATTACAACGAATGCCACATATGAGGCTCAAACCCACAGGTTATGGGGGTTCTCAAGAGACTTCTAGCCATAATCCATTCACTATAATTTGCCAAAAACAATCCTCCATTTATTTACTAGTACCATAATCCAAATTATATAATCAACTGTTTAAACAATCCGTATTGCAAAGTAGCAACACACTACATCTATGTGAAGCCCACGAAAATAAATTTAAAATTTTGCCAAGTACAGCTATATGTAGACATGACATTAGTTCGCTCAATCAAGCTGAGCCAAGAATATAGAACCAACACAGACCTCAAACAAATTCAATCGACAGGGTTAATAGAATTAATCAGAAAATCAAATTGAATCCTCAAGCCAATTCAACTCAACTAATTAACACAATAAAATAAGATCAGCCTATTCTAAGCTTCCTGACCGACTTCAGTTTGAAAACGAATATGCCCATTTATCCTTCAACTCCATCAAGACACAGCAACAATGAACACATTTGACAACAAAAATGAAAATCATAATAAGACCGGAAAAAACCAGGAGAAAAAAATGAAGCCTAAAAGTCGTTCAAAAAGAAGAAAAATTTCTTACATTTCTGATATAAGAAGTGTCAATTGAAGCAGTTGGTATTTGTTCAATGAAAGATGGAGTAAGTTAAATGAACTTCTCTTGTAGTTATCAGCTAATTTCTAGTTTTGTTTAGAGTGGATGAAAGTGTCAAACCTTAAAATTAAAAGTTAGAATTAATGCATAAATGCTCTTAAAAGATTAAAAGAACAACTAAAAATTAATTCAACCGTTGGACCACTTAATATACCTGACAGCTTGACAATGACAAATTAATGATCTAAATAGTGAATATTTAAAACCCAAATTTGCTTAAGTGTTATTAAAGCAAAAATAATTTTATAAAATTACATTTATTATAGAATATAATTATATATTATAGGGAAATAGGCTCATATGATCCCCTATTATTATTTGTATTCTACATTGGACCTCCAACTTACAATTTTAATAATATTCCCACTATACCCTTAATTCACCAGAAAAAGTTGAAATCTACATTTCAATCTCTGGAGCTCTGCGAGGTCTTCCACACCATTTTCAAGGCTAGGGTTTACGCTGGCGCAGAAGATCGGAAAAGCTATTCACCGCCCAGGCGCTCCTTCCAAGGCTAGGGTTTACGCTCGTTCTCAACTGGGAGGCCATGGCAGTCCCAAGCCAGTGGCGAAGGGTGGACCATCATAGAAGATGTACTCGGGTTGGTTCTCTGTGCGAGCCAACTGGGTCTCAAAGGCTTTGATTTCGGACCAGAACTGGAGGATCTTCTCCTCGTGCTTTGGAAATGAAAAGTCTTTTGCCTTTGGATACCTCCTCCATTGTTGGACCTCGCTCTGAGACGAGAACGATGAGATGTCGGATTTTGCACAGTAGAGTAGTGGTAGCGCCTCACCCTTTTAATTTATCTTTTTTATGTTCTAGCTTGGGCGTTTAGGATTACGAAGAAAGCTCGACAAAATTAAAGAATCAATTTTAATTTTTATCTTTTATTATTTCTTGTTGTTTGTTAAATGGGCTGTGATTCATTGATGTTGTTATTATTTGTGGTGATACAGGGAACAAGATGATTATGAGGTGGTGAGGAAGGTGGGGAGGGGAAAATACAGTGAGGTTATCAAAAATAAAAATGGAGTAAAACAGAGTAGAACAGAGTAAAACTTTGTTGAAATAAGTTTGCTGATTTTTAGTTGGACGTGTTGAAATAAGCTGTTTTTAGTTGGACGTGCGTCCAACTCTGTTGAAATAAGCTCTCTAATTTTAAGTTTGACGTAGTTGGACATATGTCCAACTGAGCTCCGGGAGCTCTGGCGAGTGGACATATGTGTCCTCTAAAATATACTCCTCTGGTTTTCAGTTGGACACATGTCCAACTCTGTTGAGGTGAGTTGGACATACGTCCAACTGAGGGGTTATTCTGGGCAGTCTACTTGGACATGTGTCCAACTCGGCTCCGACGAGTAGGGTCGCCGGCCGGTCAAAATTTCATCAGTTGGACAGTCGTCCAACTGAGCTCCGACGAGTGGACATATGTGTCCTCTAAAATATACTCCTCTGGTTTTCAGTTGGACACATGTCCAACTCTGTTGAGGTGAGTTAGACAGTCGTCCAACTGAGGGGTTATTAAGGGCATTTTTGTCATAATATGTAAAAAAATCAAGTGGAGGGGCTCATATCAGATTTTTAATAAATAGGGGGTCGTGACAGCATATAACCCTATATTATAATATTAATTCTTACTATTTATGTAAATTTATTAATTTAACGTATTATATCATGTTTATATTAGTAGTTAACTTTCATGCCAGAATTTTCTAATTCAGTTTCACTATTCAGTTAGGCTATGGTTTTTTTAACTAATGGATTCGGCCTTGCGGGTTGGGCTGAACAAGTTCTACGAGATCCACTATTTTAAGATAGCCCAATCAACTAGGCTCCCTAATTTTTATTTATTTAAGAAAATAACAATTATAATATAACCTAAAACTTATAATAACAAAAATAATACCTTTAATATTAACCTAAAATTAATTCATATCTTCTTAATCTAAAAGAAAGGCACTATATTTATTATTATAAGCTTTAATTATGAGTATTATTTTAGATAATTTCTCATTTTATTTTTTGATAAAAATAATAAATAATTTCATTCATTATAGAAAAAACATATAATAAAGATTAGGCCAATAACCCAATAGCTCAATGACATGAACTTTTATTGACATATTGAAGGTAGTAGATTAAAATAGTACTTGGGGATAAAAAAAAAAATACAATAAAGATCAACCTAATAAAGAATTTCATTCATTTTTCTATGAGAGAATATTTTGGACCCTTTATTATTTGTTCTATATTACTATTCATTTTAGTGTTTAGCTAGAATAAGCCAAATCAATTGATACAATAATATACTTTTAGAAAATTTGAAATCATGATACCCATTTGCTACCTTTTATGTAAAAAACTTAAAATTATTCACAATAGTGCTTGAAATCAAGATGAATTTTCATATTGAATAAAATATTTGCATTTTAATAATCTTTTGCATATATGAGATTCAAAAAAGTACACAAATATCTTCATAATATCCAATATGACATTCATTGAATCAAATTTGATAAAATAAATTTTTTAAATCATAAATAACTGATTATTTATGAATAAGAGTGAATGAAAAGATAGAAAGATAGCACTTAGAAGAGAAAACTCGCCCTGGAAACACAAAATAAGGAAATACAAGGAAAGTAGAAAGAAAAATGTTAAAGAAAAAAGAAGAGATGAAAAATCTAGAAAGAATGAGGAATCTATCTCTCTCTAAAAAAGATAAAACCAATCTCAGCACCTCTCACTCTAAAAAGATAAAACCAATCTCAACACCTCTCACTCATATGCAAAAGTAAATATATATTTAATCAAATTCATAAAAAGAGTCAAAAAGCTAAAGGGCCGGATAAAAAATTGAAAAAAAAAATCATATGTTATCGTAAATAAAAATTCCAAAATAAAATAAAACTCTGAAATATGAAAGAAATTAGTACTAATACATACACTTTATCATCAAAAAATGAAAAAAAAAATAAATATTTTAGAAAAAAAAATATGGATTGAAAATATATTATTTTTTAATTAAACGTGACCTTAAAACCTAATTGACTTTAAGACCCAACTCAGACATCACACTTTTCTACTTTTCAAGCAGAGAAAACGTCATTGGACAACATATGGCTAAACATGTGTAGTTGAATATTATTTTTAATTGCGCGTAGGTATGCGTATAAGTATAGCAATAAAATATGTAGTTTGTATTGTGAGCGAATGAGTGATAATGACCGGTGTGAAGGAAGTTCAATTCTCTTTTTATAATTGAAAAATATGTAAATTACCTATTTTTTACGTTCATTTTTGTACAAATATTCTTTATAGCATGTAATTATCAGAATTATAACTAAAAATTAGAAGAAAAAAAAAACATTTTTTTTTCTAAATAATATTCATATATAATAAAATTTAAGTGATACTGATATAAAAATAAATACAAATTTATGTATCATTAGCATTCACATTTTTATATTTTTTTTGTGTTAGTGTATCTCATGATACTACTACATCACATAATAAATATGCGAATAATAATAAACGAAAAGATGAACAATGTTGCATAAAATATTAAATTTTTTATCATGCACTATTTGTAATATATAAAATAACACATTAAAATAATATATGAAATCAATAGTGTAATGTTTCAAAAAAAAAAAAAAAGTGTGAAGATAATGTTAATTTTGGGTATATCTAAAAATAGGTTTAAGAAAGTATTTTGACTTTAGGAATTTTTTTTTTTTTTTGGAAAATTACACTAAATAGTCCAAAACACTGGAACAAAAATAATATATTTTTTAAATTGGGGTAAAGTAGGGATAAATATGAGATAATTTGAGAGGTTGCGATATTACCATAAATATAACTTATTATTATAATTTTATTTAATAATGTCACTTAAAGTGTAATCAATATAATAATAAATAGTTCATAAATTTTTGTTATAGCAACATTAGTATCCTATTTTTGTTATAATGTTTGATGAATATCATCCTCTTTTTTTTTTTTTTTTGATGAATTAAAAATTGAGCTTTACTTTAAATGAAAAACATATTTGGAAATTTTACTATGTCAATGAAGAAAGTTAGAAAGTGTATGATTAGCTGTATAAATGAGTGTCTTATTAACAAATTAATGTTGGTAGCTAGAGTGGCAAACGAATCGGAAGTCCACGAAGAGAGGGTTTTGTTGGAGGAGGCATCGAGTGCCAGTAGTGATGCCATTTCACGCCTGATCACAAATTTAATCGAGATATACAGTAGAACCCACTTGGCAACTTCACCTTTTCGAATATTAATTGTTTGTTTGTATATCAGTACGTGAGAAACTGTTCCATAGTCAGCCTTGATGAGGCTGAAACTGTTTCAACTTTCAAGCACTGTTTCATATTCCACGCAAGCTATATTATAAAATACACATTCGATATTAATTAATATATAATTTTTATTTATATATCTAAAAAATTATTTATCTATCCTGAACGATGCATTGAAAATTATTGGAAGAATAATAAAACTAACACCCCTCAAAATTTTTAATAACAAAACTAGCATCCCTTGTTCAAATTTATATTTTCACAATTAAAAAAATGACTAATATGTCATTTTTCTTTGAACATCCATCCAATTAGAATTGAACAACAATAGTTTAGACTCGTTTAATATTAAACGTTTAATATTTTACATTCAAATTGAATATTGAACGTTCGATATTATCAAGAATGTTAATTTTATTACTATAAATTTTAGAAGTGCTATTTTTGATAATTTTCCAAAATTATTCTAAGGTAAATGACATAGAGATAGAAGTAAGAGAAATTATACTTTTGCATCAATAATGACTCTACCATATAAAATTTGGTGTTTAAGTATGTAAATAATATAACTATCTCTATATATGCAGGCCACTACAAGAGTAATAAAATTGAATGCATGAATGCCTAAATTGAACATTCAATAGTGAACGGTCTAAACTACCGCAATTAAATTTAATTTACGTTCAAACAAAAATGATATAAAAATTATTTTTGTTATTATAAATTTTAAAGAATATTATTTTCGTTATTTTTTCAGAAATTTTTTAGTTTAAATATAGTGAGTAACTGTCCGGCTTATATTATAGTAAATATTTAATGAATAAAATATATTTAAAAATTTATCTATTAAAGATAAAAATTGTTATTTTTCTTAAAAAGATTGTTAATGTATCTCAAAATTTGTAGGAAGAAATAACATTTAACTCCGTTTGTGAAACACTATTTGAATTGTTGTATCGCATATAACAACGGTTTCTATGCGAATAAGTCAACGGTTTCTATCCCATATATGAAATAGAAAATAGTGATTGAAAGGGCAATGGCATATATTTGAAACGTACACATCCACAGAAGGAGTCAACAATGAGTTGGAAGCAGCTATATACCACGTTGCGGATAATAAGTTAATAACTTAAAAAAAATAAAAATAAATAAAATTTACTTCCTTTTTATTAATAAAAAAAAAATACCCTCATACATTAAAATAAGATTCGAACTTAAATTATTAACTATTGATTTGATAAGTCACTATTCTTAGGAAAATAATAATGTGCTTAACTGTGTAATATTGTCTGGGTCATGTATTTTATGCCATATGGATAGCTTAGTGGATATTATTGGACTACATGCATCAGATCATGAGTTTGAGGAGTAAAATAGCTGTAATTGTACATAAAAATTCCTCTGACGACAGCCTGATGTGCTAGTTATTGTTGATACTTTCAAAACAAGACGTTAATTTCGGTGAATGGAGTACAATAAATATATCTTTTTTAAATATTAGAAAATATATATAATTCAAATATTAATGTAATTATTTAAGAAAAATTGTGTAGTGTTGTCCTGTCATCGTAAAAAATATCCGTATATTTTAATGATTTATTACCATCCATTAATTTGGGCTGAAATTACGTTCCACTTATAATTTCAAGTCTACATAAGCAGAGCCGCCTATGAAATGCAACTTTTTATGTTAATTGTTGTTAATTAGATGAAGAATTAAGTGATTAGTCAAATCAATTTATAATCATGCGCAGTTTTAAAAATCTTAGCTTCTGGAAATTCTAGAAGACATTTACAAATAATATACTCAAATATCTTGAATAGTTATTTTATTCTCAAAATTATATATTATAGAATCTTTTTAACTTCAATTTTCTAAAAGCAATACAAAATAGAATAAAAAATAAATAAAAGCAATATACAAAATGATAGATGAAATTTATTTCTTCTCTTAAAACTTAATAATTGAAATGATCATATAATTGTAACTTTTATGGCAGCTAATTTAGTTTTATATTTAAAAAAAAAAAAATGTTAACCAAATTCAAATTTTAAAAAATTAATTTTTTTAAGAGATATAATGAAAATTCTTTAAAATAAAAATAAAAAAAAATTAAAAATAAAATGAAAAAAAAAAAAAACTCTTTATCTCTCTCCCTTCTCTCTCTTATCTATGATAAGTCCTTTAGTGATAGTGGGGAAGATATACACGACCATACTTCTTTTTATCTCTTCCCTATATTAAACCTAGGACTTATCAGAAATGCCAACGGAAATCAAAATCTCAACATATTAGTAGACTTAATGAAAAATTAAAGCATTTTATTTATTCTATGCAATTTACTTCTCAATTAGAGCTCATAATTAATTAAGAAAATGGAGGGTCTTAACTAGACTTAAAACTATAATCAAGTAATTGATTTATTCTATAACATTCCTTGTACGTCATTGATTATAAGGAATGGATTTATGATTGTGAAACTCTTTCTTATATTCGGTCGATGACTTATCATAAATGAAAGAAGAAAGATAGATAGATAGATAGAAAGAGAAGTTTTCTTTTTCTTTTTTAGTTTTTACAGATTTCACATTTTCTCCCTCTAAAAATATCAACTTTCTTTAAAATTTGATCTAGACGATGGACCATGTTTTTAAATTATATAATTAAATTTATTTATTTTAAAAGCTACAATGATCAATATTTTACTTAAATTTTCAGAACCATTTCAACCAATTTCCCATTGTATCATACTAATGTTAGCTAGTCAATAATAACAGACCAATAGAAAAAAAAAAGTAAATTATTAACTAAATGCATAAATATTTTGTTTGATTTTGATAATTTTAAGAATATATAATTAATAATTAAATAAAATGAGGCTTTTATAAGTAAATAGATGCATTTATGTAAAATAATAAATAAATCTTACTCATATAAAAATTTATATGAGCACTCGCTTTGTTTTATCAAACGATAAGATACTAATTTTATTTAAAAAAATATCATAAAAAGAGCTTTAGCGCTCTACAAAAGAACATGCTTAATAAATAAATATAGTCAATTAAAAGTCACTCTGACCATTAACACATGCACGACTAAGATAGCCTACATGTTAATAATTAAAAGATGTTGTAATAAACGCCAATCATATGCAAAACACACTGCGCAGCCGATCAACCAAAGGCTGAAGAATTGCAAGATATAACAGGTGTAGTTATAAGTACTTATTGTATGAGCACTCGCTTAATGTCAGACGCAAAGGGAATAAACTTAATCATCTTGTTCAAGTACGTGGATTAAACTTTTTATGTTATGTTTGGGACGTTGGTCAATTATAACATGTTTGAGTGACTAATAAATTGATCCCTGAGAAAAGGTCTTGGACGTTAATCGTTAAGGGTATTTAATTAGGTTTTGGTTAGCAGATTATTATATTTGTTCTGTAATCAAAATAAATATTATTATTAAAATAAAATTTATAAAATTATTAATAAAGTAAAATTAAAAAAATATAATTATTTTATTTATAAATAAGATAAAATTAGTAAAAAATTATAAATGATTATACAAATTGTGAAAAAAATATATCATTACAACATAATCCTAAGGAGTGTGATAATAGTAATGATGATTACTTCATTTTACATTTCATTAGAGGCTAACAATCAAAATACTTTGAATGATTCTATTACTATTATTATTATTATCAATCAAATATGCCAAATGCAATTAAAACATGTTAGGAACTAAATGGATCTAATGAAAACACGGAAATCAAATTAGTAGAATTAATTATAAAGTTAAATAATAAATTAATCTTAAAAAAATATATTTTATTACAATTAGATGCATGCATCAATCCACATAATACAATTTAATTTATCACTATTAATATGTATCTCATGTATCCCACAATTTTTTCACCATCTCACATCTCCAACTTTATATCTAATCAACAAATAACGCTTCACTTTATACATACAATAATTTAATATATGTAACACTACTCTTAATGTTATCATAAAAAGTAAGGAATAAATTGGTACTTCATTCTCAAAACAGTTGTTTTGGAATTATACCTTGAATATTTCTTTTGGTTATGTATATTCAAAATCTATTAATAAAAAATAAAGCTTAGTTAAAATATATATATGTAATATAACTTTTCTTCTTTACAAAGGCAATATATATAACCAAAAAAAAAAAAAATTCACTTATTAATTAGAGCTCTAATTTTCTATTATATGCTCATGCTTTTTCTCATTTATATGCAAAATTATGCAATTACTAGTTCTAAAACTGTACATTGTCCATAAAGTTGAAATATGTGGAAAAAGTTGTAAATTATGTAAAAATATGAGTACATAAGTCAATCTCATGTGCTTTATATTTCTTGTATTTGTTCTTGAATTTCTATAATAATAATAATAATAATAATAAAAAGAATGTTTGAGATCATACAATACCGACACCGTTCCACTAAAAATACATTAACAATCTTCAATCTAATTTCATAATTAAAAAAAAAAAAAAGAGAAAAAAATCAAAAGAGTATTGTAATTGAAAAAGGAAATGTATTTAATTGTTTTCCCCATATTACTCAAGAGGTTGAGGTCAATAGATGTAAAAACTGTAACTGTAAAACTGTATAAAGGTATATTAGGTTGGAGTTGTGAGGCACTACATAAATTTATTGTTTAGTACAGCTTTACAGGATTCAGCAAGAAACTAACTCTTTCAAACGGTACCTAAGCAATACAAAGACATAGAGATATTTATTTTTAGTTTTCTGTTTCTGATACTAGTTGTTTGAACCTTTGAACCGTTTTCTCAAAAAAAAAAAAAAAAAATTGAACTTCTTCTTAGGAAGCAAAACCATTAGACCAAATAATACCAATTATTTAGCAAAAAAAAAAAAAATCATACCAATTATTTTTAGTTTGCTGACCACTAGAATTGGAATATTATTATTTTCTAGAAATACTTACATTGCTCATGCTTCGAACACTTTACACGCTCGAATGAGCTATATATATATTGTTAAGTCATTGCTCGTTAGCAAAATTAAATGTTATTGATGGATATGGTTTCTAAGACTTGTCAACAAGTATCACTTGTTTGTTTTCACATTTCAAAAAACAAATTAAGGGACTCGTTGATATTTTTTTGGCATCAAAAGGTTCATTTTTTTTTACCAAAAAAAAAGTTCTTTGTTTTCTAAGATAGAGTTTGGGTTTTAAACAGCATATACATAATTGAATTCGTCTCAAAATAACATATTAATTATATATAATATATGTACAATATATATGTAATTTACAGAGTGTATATAATTTAAGTATATACATTCTATGTACAACATTCATTATGAAATTAATTCAATTATTTATAAGCTAACATACTATTATGGGTTCCAAATCTCAAAATGTCATTTTTGTGATCATTTTCATAAACATGACTCTAATGAATTATTTGATAAATAGTTAACTCTATTGAACATTTTGCTAACAAAATAAAAATATTTGATTTGCATAGTGGTCAGACGGACAAATTAAAACTCTCAATTCTGCTGTTCGAATTCCAAATTTGAACTATTAAGTATTGTTTGATAATAAAAGAATTATAATAACCTCCACACAATAGTCTTAATGGATGCTCATAAAACATAACATTGTTACAATTATGAAATAACGTCCACACAAAGAGAGAAAATTAAACTTCATCAAACTGCTCAATGCTCATGCATAGATAAATGTTTGGCTAGCTCCACAGATTACATCATGAATTACTCAAATAAAAAAGTTCAATTGTCATTGTCCGTCTATGCGTACACCAAATAGCCTAATTCCTTTATCCTCCTCAATATTATTACATATCTTTGCTTTTTTGTATCTTGGTTCAAACTTGTAGCTGCAATTTTCTAATTCCAATTTATGCTTCAATTCCAGCTGCAACAATTTTTCATAGCTATCAACCCCTTCATCCAAACCCTTATTGCTTTGGTCCCCAATATGAATTACATCAATTAAGCAAAACGTTTGACCATTTTGATCTTCTTTCTTATCACCACATTCACATGTGTAAAATTTGATAATGTCATTTGCCTTCAAACATTTTTCCTTCACAAAACGATTCCAACCCCTTGTGAACACAAAACTTTGGCTACTTTTCCAATAGCAAAATCGAAATTTCCAAGACTTCATTAACTTGTCAAAGAAAACTAGCTCGGTGTCATCCACCACATTTTCTTCTTCATTCTCACAAATGTGTGGAAAATACTTAACAGCATACTTTTTAGGAATGACAAGTCTATTAAGCTTACCAACATCACTTGGTGTCAATTCCTTTTGAAATAGTTGCTTACATAAAAAATTTCCATCAACACCGCCACCACAACGAACCCTAATTTGATTGAGACTTGTCCCAATTTCTTTACTATGTGATCGAGTCCTCAAAAATTCTGCAAATTTTGATGGATAAGATCCATCTTTAATCATGTCTAAAATTGCTTCTGTGCTATAATGATTTTGGAAATAAGGCTCTTGAAGAGTGAGTATTGTCCATGGAAAATTTCGATGTGTGTCACCACTTCTAAGCTTGATTGTAGCACTATCGTATGCCATAGCTGCTTCTTTTTCAGTCTTGAATGTGCCGAGCCAAATCCTTTGATGATTTGCATAAATTTGAGCACCCCAATTTCCATTTTGTAGTGGCACAACACCTTTGAATTTTGCACATGATACATCATTGGAGTGATCTTGTATTGTTTTTGAAACCTTGTTTGATTGAATTGTATAATTGACATTGTTTGAATCTGAAGTTTCAAAGGTTGAGTTGATTTTCTCGCTTGATGAAATCCTGCTTGATGCATCATCTACCATTGTGATTAATTTCTTAAGTAAAAAAATAAAAATATTTTTCTAGGGGAATTAGGAAATCAAAGAATTTTTTTTTTTAAATTAAATAATACTTTGATATAATTCGAACTTGAAATAAAAAAGAAATTAATATTACTGCCAGAAAAAATCAAAGAATTAAAGAAAAAGAATTTAGAAGGATAAAGGACGAGAATTTTGAAAGAAAATTGTGAGCAATTGAAAGAAAATGTTCAGTAATGAGACAAAAACGTTTATTTTTCATGGGATTGAAGGACGAAATCTGGGGATTAGACATTTCTTGTTGCATGAAAAACTGGCACCTCTGCATTTTGGAGGCAGATGAAAGTTGTAATACTAAACCAAATTAGGTAGTAAAAACTGAACTTTATTCCAGAAAATTAAATTTCTCTTAGTGGGAGGAAAAAAAAAGAGAAAAAGAAGAACAGAAGTTAGTGAACAAACTTGAAGTGGATTTTTCTTAATTTAGGCAAAAAAGTTATTGCAAATCAGAACTAAATAACCAATTTTGTTAATATTTTAAATGCCATGTGAAAATGTGAATCAAGGTATTCCTAACATTTTTTTGAACTATTACTAATAAGAATGTGCATGTAATTTATTAAAACGTTTAAAAATAATTATTAATAATTTTATTTTAATTAGATATAGATATAGATAGAGATAGAGATAAAAATATATATAAATATAGATATAAATATATTATGTTTTTATGGAATTTTTAAGGATCAATAAATGAGAAACCATTGTGGAATATCAAAAGGAAAAGTTAATATTACATAAATTTATATTTTTTTTTGTACTCATATTTTTTATATTATGTCTTTTGTTAGAATTATTTTGAATTTTTCTTTAAGATAAAATTAATACATATCACAATATAAAATATAAATGTAAATTTATATATTATTAACATTTATCATAATGGAAAATAAAAATGCAATAGGAAGATATTGTGAGTTGGCTACTATTTCAACAAAATAAGAGAAAAAAAAAAAAAAAGGTTAGAAAAATAATAAAAATAACAAATCTTAAAATTTATAATAACAAAAATAGCATCATTATGTTTAAATAATATATTTTCATAATTTTTCTAAACGTCTATTTAATTAAACACCATTAAAATTAAATTGCGGTAATTTAAATTCGTTTAATATTGAAAGTTCAATATTAAATGTTCAATTATTAAGATATTAATTTTGTTATTATAATTTAAAAAAAAAAAATTCAATCAGACAATGCTGATTACGACGGTCTGATCCCTAATCGTATTGTTAATTAGTTGTTACATGTAAGTTTTTAGAGCTGTAATTTTGTAACTATATATGATTTATGTACTTTTATTTTTTATTTTATTAGTTTATAATAAAAAGGGATTTGCGGCCAACCGGTTTATTTGAATTTTATTTGTTTAACATTTTTATAAAAATGAAAATAAAATTGAGAAAATAACAAAATTAGCACTCTTTAAAACTTGTAATAACAAAACTAGCATTCTTTGTGTTCAACCTTATATTTTGACAATTAAAAAAATGACTAATATGTCATTTTTCTTTGAACACCTACTCAATTAAAATTGAATGACGATAATTTAGATCCGTTCAATATTGAACATTCAATATTATTAAGGATTTTAATTTTATTACTATAAATTTTAATAATATTATTTTTGGTAATTTTTCAATACAATTTAGCTTTTGTTCGGTAAACTACTGTTCAAATAACTTTCACATTGTCTTTTATTTGATACAAGTGTCTAAAAATTAGAATGTAATGACGCATTAACCAATAATACAACTCATTAGTTTAAGAGATTTAACATTTTTTCTTATCTCACTTGTCTTTTTAATGGGTAAAAATAGTATTGTGATGATACAATTTATGATATCTTATTTGTTACAAATAAACTTAAATAATTTTATTTGTTTGACAATTTACAAAAATGAAAATAAAATTTAACTTTTCTTTTGTATCTGTTCAAATAGCCCTCACATTTTCTTCTGTTTGATACGTGTATTTATAAATTAGAACTTAATATTTTATTAATCTATAATACAACTTATCAATTTAAAGAATTTAAAAAGTTACTTGCAGTTTGTATTTTGTTTTCTTTGAATAAAATTTCTTACATCACTATTGGTATACTTGGGGAAAGATAGTTTAAAAAGGAGTATTAGTTTTATTACACGCACCTTATTTTAATTTTTATTTAGTTTATATATTTCTACAATAAAAATATAAATTAAATGTTTTCATTAATTTTTTTTAATAAAATTAGAAAAAGTAAAGGATATCTTTGATTACTAATTGCAATACCTTATGGCTACTATATATTGTTATCATATATAAACTTTAAACTAACTATTGTTTCTACTCTCTCTCTCTCTCTAAATTTCTCTCTCCTCCTTTTCTCTTGAGTAGGATTTGTTTTTTGTTTGCTTTTTATAGCCATCGGCGGACCGTTGGACTCGTGGCTAGCCCTCTTCTCCTTTTCCTGTACCTATTTTTCTATTTTTGGCCAATTTTTTCGGTGTTTTTTTTATTCCTCCAACAACTCTCAAGTTTTGGTGGCAAGGGGTGTTGATCGTTGCGTTCTACAGTGAACAGTGGTTGTTGTATGGAGGCTCTATTCTTCGGTGCCTAAAGTTTCCTCCTTTCGTGGTGCTTCTCATTTCAGCAAACAAAGGTTGGTGTTGGTTTTGGCGGCATTGGGTTACTTTTGGTGAGTTTCTATGATCGTTTGGGGGGGGAGGGGGGCGGGGATTAGATATTTTAGGTGTGTTTCCAAAATATATAGGTGGTGTTTGTTGTAATTTCATTGATGTCATGATTAGGTACTTTTGATGTATAATTTATGCTGTTTTGAAATTCTCACTATTTCAAATTATTTAGTCATATATGAAAGTGAATTATAATATGGAGTTACAAAGTAAAACTCGAGTATATTCGCTCAAAATTTTTTTAAGTGT
Source organism: Elaeagnus macrophylla (assembly GCA_029378325.1). NCBI lineage: Eukaryota > Viridiplantae > Streptophyta > Magnoliopsida > Rosales > Elaeagnaceae > Elaeagnus > Elaeagnus macrophylla. The sequence continues at coordinate 52,159,109 of CM055640.1, forward strand.
ACAACTGTTAGTATGTCTTGACTATAGTTGTGGACTCATGATGTATTTCTTAGAATTATTGTTGTTTAAGAATATATTTAAAATTCATATTTAACGAAGTGTGTTTGTTTATATATATACACACACACACTTAAAACTCAAAATTTTAAATAATTTCCTAATACCAAAAATATATATTTTGACACATTTATGATCTTAATTATAAAATAGTAAAAAGCAATAATAAAGTGGTTAACTGTATTTATCATTTCATATTGTTTTGAATAATATAGATTATATTGTGTAATAAATTATGCATTTACTTATTATCGATGTCAATTTCTATCAATATCTATAATTGAGAATAAAGAACACACCATTAGAACCTTATACCACTAAGATGTGGGTGGTAGCTTTTGGCCTTCCTATGGTTAAGTCAGTCTAGGTATGTTACGATAAAATAGAAGATTAGCATCTTTTTTTGTAATTAGAGAGAAATTTAGAAAAAAAACATGTCTTTATAGCGATTCAGTCTATTATGTGAAGTAAACAAAGTGAATATAATATAAGAAAATAATCTATTTGTCGATGACTCTTAGTTGTTGTGATAGTATTATCTCATTTTTGGAGTTATTTTTCCGTAATTATCTCTTCGTTGTTGTGATAGTATTATCTCATTTTTGGAGTTATTTTTCCGTAATTATCTCTTCGTGGGATAATTAAGATAAATGATTATTAGTTGGTTCTGTTGGATAATTATTAATAGTTATGTTACCTGACTAAGACCTCTTATATTGCACCATTTAGCATAAGTTAATTTACACTCAATACTTATATTCCTATAATCGAAAAACTAACTATCCGATGATCTTTAGAATTTTAAATTTTTTTCAAAGACTACTCAAGAAGATTTTTAACTTGTTTGATTCAACCTCAATAACCATGTCATTGTATCTTTTTTGAATAACCTCACATTTTTTATAAAGATCATCTTTGTACTGGTTATGAGCTTTTCCTTTAAAGCTCAATTCTTAGAGTACATAGCTGTTTCTATTTGTCCTCAAGGCTGTCCAAAGCTTTTTTTCAAACTTTCTCAATCTTGATATGCATCTTAAGCAAGTTGTTATATATACCCAAGAGCTCTTCATGCATGTCCTTAACGTGAGCATGGCTTTTTTGCTAAATTCTCGCCTTTTCAATCGGTACTGTGCAATTATGTATATGAGCTTTCCACACTTGTCATGCTTAACTGACCAACTGACCTCTAGGCTAAGGTCTCTCATCTTCGCTTCAAAGTCTTCAACCCTAGCTCTTGAATCTCTCCGACTGGAGTTTTCCTTCTTTGATTTACTTGGAGCATTCTTTTTGCTCCTAAATAATTTCTTGATATGCTTAGTCCAACAAAGTAAATTCTTCCTCATCCAAACTAGATGAGTTATCACTTTCAAATATGGTTCTTTCTTTGCCCTTTTGATTCTTCGTAGTCTTTAGAACAAGGATCTTTTCTTTATTAGAAAAGTGAGTTCTTTTAGGGAAAAGATGATGAAATTTAAAAAGCTTAGAGATTACCTTTTGAAAGCAATCTCAATGGCAATAACATTTTCTTTGAACCGAGGTGATAGATTGTAGAAAATCTTTTCTACTTGTAGTTCTTCATCAATTAGACGCCCAAGTTACAAGAAGCTTTGATGATGTCAAAAAGTCTTATATTCTTCCATCTAAAGAAGTTCGTAGTCTCTTTTTAGTCTCATTAACTTTAATTTCTTTGCCTAGAGGTACCCTCATGCATAACCTATTAAATATCTCATGCTTCTTTTGAGGTGGTACAAGTATTAATTTGTCGGTACACTTTCAAGTGTGATGGCTCTGGTAAGTTTGTATAACCCTTTGATGTTCTAGTCCCATTCTCCACTTTCTTCCTTCGAACTCGGTAAACTATCAAGTCAAAGTGAAATGGACACCTTAGGCTTTACCCTTCTCTTACAAATAGTGAAATAGAACAGATAACAAATAACATATAATAACAAATAAATAGAAAGGCAGACAACAGAAAAAGAATAAAGTAGTAAATATTTTTCAATCACAGTATAGTCTTTATTGTTGGCACATATGCTAAAGATACAACAATTGTACTAATTCAAGAAGTAGAACACTCAAACAAAGCCATATAACATGGTAAACACACTCAAACTCAAATCCTAAGTGATAATATCCACGGGTTGCTTAAGTTAACCACTCAATAGCTAAATTTACTATGAAATAGATAGTCATATAGACTCGATAATGATAAATGTCATACCTTATTAGTTGGGACCACCCATCTTAAATGCTTAGGCTGCTCTCGTCAGTTGTCACCACAACTACTTTGATATGTACAAAATTTGCCTCACCTCCAAAGCCACACCACCACATAGTGTGGTACAAATACATATGATCAAATTAGTGTAAATTCTAAACAATATAAATTCACCTAACAATGATTTTATAGAAAAATCCACCTCATATTAATATTACAGAAAAATATTAAAATATTTTGTTAATAAGACAACTCCGTTTGGAAAATAATTTATCCAACTGCACTATCGCCTCATATCTCCAATACAGAAAAATACTCGATATATTAAGAATGCAGAAACTTTATTGAAAATATTTTTTTTTCAAAATATCCAACTGATATTTATCTCAACTCTGAATCACTAATATGGAACAACCATTAATGTATTAACGATTCGGGGCTAGTAAAATATTTGCAATAGCTTAAGAAAATATTGTCACAAAATTAGATTTTTCATGCACACAAAAATCAGCTCAAAATATGTTGAGGCTGATAGTAATGACCTTTACTTCAACATTTGAGAGATTATCATAGTAGTGTTAAAATATGTCAATTAAAAGGAGCACATTTGTATACATGTTGCACTCTTTTCTCTTTTATAGTTTTGTCTCATTAGATTTTCCTGGAAAATATTTTAATAAGGCAACTTTAATATATTGTATGATAACAATATATTCTTTTTTTCTTTACTAGTTTTTATACATTAGATTTTTTTAGTAAGATTTTTAATGATACATATTTTTAATGCATTTGACATTCATAAAAAATATTATAATTTAGATGTCAAATCTTAAATATCTTTAACTTTTATTTGAAGTTTGGAATGAAGATTTAATCTTTTTTGTATCATAAATTTGTATTTAAATTAAGATTTAATCTCCATCATATCTTAGATTCAAAAGTTCATATTGTATCTTGCAAATCCTATAGGATCTTTAACAGTGTATTGTAAATACAACAATTAATGAGAATTATTTCTTCTATTTGCTTTTACTTTTCTTTTCTTCTCTTATTTTTATTTAGTTTTATAACATAAAATAATTATATGATCTTAGATTTTTTGAATTTAAGTAAATAATTTAAATAATTTTTATAAAACAATTATTTATGTTTTAAAATAATAAAACTATAATTTAAAGATAAAATATATAATATATAATGCACTAATTATAATTATTTTGAATTTTATGTAATTAAATTTTAAAAAAATATATAAATAAACTTATATATTCATTAAAATAAGGTATATAATTTTGAAAAACAGAATGGATAATGCAATTTTCGTTCTTGTTCGATCTCGTATTATAAAATACGGGTTTATGTTCCATTTTTTCATTCATCATTTTGTTGTCATCATTTTTATCTTTGACTAGATAATCCTTGCAGATATTTGCCTCATTAAAAAAAATTTAATAGCTCTAGTTAGTGATATACCATCAATTAGGTGGTGTTAAATTAATTATCTAAAAAGAGAAGTAATAGAAAATAAGAAGAGTTAGTTATAGTTTTTAAATATACAGAAATGGAAATACTTATTAATAGTACACAAAATAAAACCTATAAAATAGGACGATTAATTTGTGCCTTGATGCAATGTGTGTTCAGTGTAATCTTGATGCACAGATCAATTTTGATTGATTTTTGCTTAAAATGCAAACCAAATTGACAAAAATTGGTTTGCTAAATCAATAACTAAAATTGTCCTATAAAATATCGGTTTGAGAACATTAGATCAATTTATTATGTCGGTTTGATATGTTTGGTTTACAATTTAGACTTGTTAAAATGAATTTAAATTATTTTGACTATATATTAATGTTAAATTAATAAATAAGATTTAATGTTTAATCAACAATTTAGTTCAAAAATTTGCTTATTAGCATTTAATTTAAAATTAAGCACCAATTTTTAAGTAGATAAGAAATCTTAAAAATGAATAAATTATTTAAAATTTGATTAAAAAAATAAAGTAATTTAAATTTTTTATTAGTTATAGTAAATACTTATAAAAATGAATTTTAGAGAAAAATAATATAATTTTTTTTACATTCTTATTCACATGAAATATTAACTAAAATTAGATAATTATAAACATATATGATATAAGTACTGCAAATGTATAAAATTAAAAAAAAAATATTTATTAGTAATATATATGTTGGTTTGATTAAATATCGTTTTGCAAAATTTAAAATCTTAACAAACCTAACGTAAATTAATTTTTATATTTTTAAAACCAAAATCAACTTATTCACACCTATAAAATATAATATTTAATATTGTCAGCCAAATTTCGAACAAATATATTGGCTTATTGTTTATTATTAACACCCTCAATACAGCTACTGACAATAAACCTTAATTCCAAGATTAGCCAAAACTAGTCAAATTAATCCTTTAATTATAACCCCACGATTACCAAACAGACTACCGATTTAGATTTCTAATGTTATATTTAACACAATTAAATCAAAATTAATTAGTTATGTAGTTTTAAATTGTCAACAAAACAGATAAGATGAGAAAGGCTTGGAGTATTACGTGGAAGTTGGTTACAACCATAATATAATTTCTATTACTTACAGGTGTGATTAGCACCCAACTCACTATTTAAGTAAATCACTATTCACTACTTACTCTTAATAGCTTTTGGCTTTTATCTGCCTGATCGATCAGCCTCTTCTTCTATAGAGTAAATGTTTTGAGTATGATCTTTGAAAACAGAAGTGTGTTACTTGAAGTGGTTTGGGATTGAAAAATTAGTCAAGGTGTTTTTTCTTCAAATTCAATATTCAATTTTCTTACCATAAATGACAGAAGGCTTTAACAAGATTGTCGGTTTTCCGGTAAGTCCAGTGATTTCCCGGCCTGCATTCCAGCTTGAAGTTATCAGAACTCGATCTTCCCCGTCACCGGAATCCAGTACGGTTCCCGGACAACTTACTTATTCATTGATCAAGTTTCGCAAAAGGTCGGTAAAAAACTTGGTTAACTTTCTTTCTTTTTACTTAAGCTGTTTAGTGAATAATGCGACTAATGAATGTTGTTACAAATTAAAATGAAAAACATTTGAAGTGTTTCTTGTGATATTGGAGATATGAAAAATCCTTAACATGGAGATACATGTCAATTGAAAAAGAATAGGAAAAAGACTGTTGCATTGTTTTTTTATGATAAATTCACTGGTAAACATCTTATCATGCGAAAGAGAAAGCAAGTATGTGTTTCTTTGAGAAGAGTTAAGTGATAGTAAAATCTCAATCATGCAAAAAATGACCAAACTTTGTGGTGGAGACTCGTCCAAATTGACCTTTACGTTCCACTGATCCACCCAATCTTTCTTTCATTTAAATTTTTTTTTTTGGTTCAATACATAAGAAGGGTCACATTGAAAATGACTTGTGTTCTCAAATTCTCTCCTTTTTTTTCACTATTTTTCATCTCTATATATTGGTCTTCATTACCTTCCTTTCCTCGATGTCTTACTGGTTTCTTTTAATCCACTTTATTTCAGGTATAAGCATCTTGTTCTGTTTAAACTAGTTGCAGAGTTTTCTAGTTGATGTACTCTTGTTTACTGTCATTTGTTAATTTTCTTACGAATTGCAGAATATACCTCCAATATTTTCCATTATGGGTTCAATCACCTTCAACCACCCTGAGACTGCGCTAAATGTCAGTGATCATTTGTTGTACTAAATTTAGTAATACTAATATTAGCCTATATAATGATATACTGATATCTGTATTTTTTTTTTTTTCCTTCGTATTTTATTGATAAATTAACAAACAGGTAAGAGAGGAAAACAAGGGTGTTGAAAATTTACAAGTTTCAATAAGAAACTGCAATGAAAATGAGCCACATGTCCTACCAAATACCACAAACAAAGAATCCTCAATAATTCTTAAAAGAAGAGGAGGTTGGAGATCTGCAAGTCTCTTGCTAGGTATCTATCTCACTTTCATTTTGAACTTAGATTTTATGGTTTTAATTAACTTATTATTTGGTCTTGTTTTGATTATTTACTATTTTTGTTGTTGTTAACACGATGCAGTTAATCAAAGTCTAGCAACAATGGCTTTCTTTGGCGTTGGTGTCAATTTGGTTTTGTTTTTAACAAGAGTACTTGACCAACCAAATGCGATTGCAGCTAATAATGTGAGCAAGTGGACTGGAACTGTTTACTTGTGCTCTCTTGTTGGAGCTTTTCTCAGTGATTCATACTGGGGTCGTTACTTAACTTGTGCTGTATTTCAACTCATCTTTGTTGCGGTACTTCTCATTTTTCTATGACATTTTTGTTGTTGTTGTTTGTTATAATTCTTTAATTTTTTAACTTAAAAAAAAAAATAACATGGCCTAATATGATCAGGGATTGTCTCTCTTATCAATATCAACTGGGATATTCTTAGTGAAGCCATCAGGCTGTGGAGATGGAGTATCACTTTGCATGCCCACATCACCAATTGGAGTTGCTGTTTTCTACTTGTCAATTTATTTGATAGCATTTGGATACGGTGGTCATCAACCTAGTATAGCTACTTTTGGAGCTGATCAATTTGATGAAGCTAATCCTAATGAACAAAACTCCAAAGCAGCTTTCTTTTTCTACTTCTATTTTGCACTCAACTTTGGTTCACTTTTCTCAAACACTATTTTGGTCTATTACGAGGATACAGGCAAATGGACTTTGGGTTTCTTGACATCTCTGGCTTCTGCTATTATAGCTCTCTTCTCCTTCCTGTTAGGAACAAAAGGGTATCGATATGTTAAACCATGTGGCAACCCTTTGCCACGTGTTGCTCAAGTTTTTGTAGCTGCTACTAGAAAATGGGATGTTGTTGCTCCAACTAACCCAAATCAACTTTATGAAGTTGAAGGAACAGAATCAGCAATTAAAGGGAGTAGAAAGATTCTTCATAGCAATGAAATTTCGTAAGTGTATTTAATGATAAATTGTCGTTTCACAAATTTAAAATTATATCTAAACTAAATGGCTACTCTAATTTGATTTTAACTAGGTTTTTGGACAAAGCTGCAACAATAACAGAGAATGATGTGTATGGACCAAAGAATCCATGGAGGCTATGCACAGTAACTCAAGTTGAGGAAGCAAAATGTGTATTAAAAATGTTACCTATTTGGCTTTGCACTATAATTTACTCAGTAGTATTCACCCAAATGGCTTCTCTATTTGTTGAACAAGGTGATGTGATGAACTCCAAAACAGGAAATTTTCATCTCCCAGCAGCAAGTATGTCTGCTTTTGATATATGCAGTGTTCTTATCTGCACTGGAATTTATCGTCAAATTCTTGTTCCTTTAGCTGGAAAACTAAGTGGAAATCCAAAAGGTTTAACAGAACTTCAAAGAATGGGAATAGGCTTGATTATTGGAATGTTAGCTATGTTAGCAGCTGGAACTACAGAGATAGCACGCCTAAAACACGTGATCCCTGGTCGAAAAAGAAGCTCTTTGAGTATATTTTGGCAAATTCCTCAGTATGTTTTAGTTGGTGCTTCTGAAGTTTTTATGTATGTGGGACAATTGGAGTTCTTTAATGGACAAGCTCCAGATGGGATCAAAAGTTTTGGAAGCTCTCTTTGTATGGCTTCAATTTCTCTTGGGAATTATGTGAGTAGTTTTTTGGTTATTATGGTTATGAGGATAACAGCAAAAGGTAAGAAACCGGGTTGGATACCAGATAACTTGAATTCGGGTCATATGGATCGGTTCTATTTCTTAATTGCATTGTTAACTGCTTTTGATTTTCTGATTTATGTGTTTTGTGCAAAGTGGTACAAGAACATTGTTCTTGAGGGCAGTACTAGTACTGATGAGAAAGAGCTTCAGAAACAAGTAGAAGAAGAAGAACAAGTTAATTAGCTTCATGTATTGTTGTTTGTTATATATGTGAGTCCTTTGTATTTCCTTTTTAAGTTTTAGCTATAAGAGGGAAACATGACCCTCTCGTAGGATTGATTATCCATGAAGGGGTATGATTGCTTTCCTGTAATTTTCAGATATTTGCTTGGTAGCCTTTTTATCATTCACTAGTAATAATAAGACTTGTTTTTGCATTATGTGTTCTTAAACTCATTTTTCTTAATATTATTACTAGTTTGTACAAAGTGTTACTTAAGTAAGTTTTTAAACATTTATTATTGTAACTTATATATTTTAATATTAATTATTATTATTATTAATTATTATTATATATATTATATTATTACTTAACCCAAAACTAATAAGTTACATGTGCATTCACGTTTAATTTTATTGGTTTAATTTTATATAAAAAAATATTTAAGATAATATTTACAAGATAATTTATTAAAGTCTTATTTTATTATAAAATAAAACTATACTTTAATACTAATTTTTATTATTATATATATATATTAGTTTTAATCATTATTATGATATATCATAGTATTACTTAACCCAAAATTAACAAGTTATATGTGGATTTACGTTTTATTTTATTGGTTTAAGTTTATATAAAAAAATAAAATATTTAAGATAATAATTACACACGTGGCGGAACATGATGAGAAAAGAAGGTACCATGGCACCTTTGACAGGATACATTTTTCTCCTTTATCGTTGTAGTTTTGTTATTTTTTATAGTTATAAAGACAAAAGAATAATTGTTCATTCTAAGATATACATATTTTTCTGGTCATTCCGTAATACTCACACCAATAACACATTGAAACTATTTTTAACCATTTAATTTATATTTAATTTAAAATATGGTGTAAATAAAAATTTATTTAATATGTAAACTTATAATTTGGAAATAAATTGTAAATTAATATAAATAAACGAATATGACCTTCACCATTATTCACGTTTTCATATTATTGTAAATTTTTACCGACAGTGTATAGTTCAGTGGATAATGCTATTGGGTTATATACACCAGTTCATAGATTCGATGAGTAAAATAATTGTAATTGTGCATAAAGACTCCTCTGACGACAGCGTGAGGTGCTAGTCACTATTGATACTCTCAAAAAGGTGTTAATTCGATTAAATAGAATATAGCAGACGTTATCCTATCTCTCCAGGAGCTGATTTTGGCCCAAATATATATATATATATATATATCTGAGTCTTTGAATATCGCTCTTTAGTCATTATCAATCTTTGTCGCAAGTTTAAAAGGTAAGCTCTCTAGTAGCATTTTCTTAAATTAATTTAAGGTTGATAGTTACAATGGTGAGCTCTGAAAATGACGTTGGTAACTCTAAATTGATAATTGATAGCTATGATTGATGATTATTATTAATTTTAGATGTCAATTATTATTTCGGATAACAATAATAATTTTACATGTCAAATTAATAACAATATAACATATATTATTGGATAAAAATTATTATTTTAGTGCCAATTGCACAATTCATAAAAAATTATCATTAGGGGTTTAAATTCGCAACTTTGTATGATAATTAATAACTTTAGATGACACATCTAACTGTAAATAGATAATTGTAACTCTTGATTAACTCTAGACGACAATTATAAACTTTGTATGAAAATTATGGGGTATAACATATTATTATCGTTTAATATTTGTAATAATTATTTAGGGTATATTTAATAACGATTTTAATTTCTAATTTTTGATTCTTTTATAAAAATAATCACAAATATGTTTGATAACAATTTCTATTTAGTAATTTTCATTAAAAAAAAAAAAATCAAAAATCACCTCGAAGTTGTTTGGTAATGGTTTTTAATTTTTAATTTTTAATTTTTAATTTTTTTCAAAAAAATTTAAAAATAAAGAAAATGTTTTCTTATTTTTTATAAATTTTAAGTTTTTAATCATTTTTTTTCCAATACTTAATCGTACAAATATTAGAAAACTTGATTTACTTTCTAGAAAAAATGTTGAGTAAAAATGAAAAAAAATCATAAATCATAAATCAGATTGAAAAATATTATTTTTAAAGATTTATAAATCACCCTTTATTTTGATAATGATTTCTTAAAAATGTAAAAATTAAAATTAAAAATCGTTACCAAACATACCTGATTGAAAAATCACTTGAAAAAAAAATTAAAAATTAAGAATTAAAATCATTATCAAACAAGCCTTTAAAAAAAATTATTTTATAATGAAGTTGTTGACTCAAATATTTTTATCATAAAACTTGGTACTCTTACTAGATATTGTTATTTTAGAATAATTTTTTACATATTTATAAAATTAATATATTATCAATTTATGATAAAAGTAAACCAAGTATTTTTAATTGTTACATTATAATGTCTTCTTTTTCTCCTATTTATTATATGTATATGTTTTAAGTCATTAAGTCTACTGATAAATAACATATTTATATATAGTTGGATCATGGATAAAAATACGAAGAATGAAGAAGCCATGACTATTAACACTTCAGATGTTATTAAATAATTATTATATTTAAATGCTATGTTACTTATAAATAAAGTTTAAATATAAAATTGATAATAAATAAATTATGATTTATTAGGAGTGCTAGCAAGAAATTAAAAACAATTTATGTGGATGAAAAAGTTGAAATTATAAATGTAGATAGCTAGCAAAAATACATGTTTTGAAGAAGAAGTAAAATTACAATTCAACGATTTGTTTACACAATTCAACTGTAATAGAACAATTATAAACACCAGGAAGGATGTACTTAATGATGTGTCAATTAGAGTTAATTCTATTGCCAATATGTTTGGTAAGCATGGAATTATAAACAATGAAGTTGTAGTAAATTTGTCCTTTACGGACACACAAGTCAAAGTTTCGAAAAGTATGTGGACCATTTTGCATTTAATAGCGACACAGATGGCATTGAAAAAAGAAAATTTAGAAAAATATAATTTTACTCTCAATAATATTATTTATGTATTACCATATAATTTATTCAATCTAATAATATTATTTTTATTATCTATCATTTAATGATATTATTTTTTTGTAAAATTTTATTGAAAATTAGGAATGACAATCTTATCTTTTTAGTCGTGTTTGTTTCGTGTTATTTGTATCAGCACTGAGTTTGTTTCGTGTTAGTTGACATATGAAAAAATTCACTTTATTTTTTTTCGTGTTGCTTATTTATAATAATAAGAAATAACAAAATCTTTAATAACATGAAAAAATTATTGATCAATACTTACTAAAAAAATTCATGTCGTATTGTTATCAAATCGTGTCAGAAATTGCAATCCCTATTAAAAATGATGATGTTTTGTCTAATTCTTCAAGTCCTTTTAGAACTCCTAATATCAAAGATCTAAAGCTTTCATGTAACCATACAATAAACACACTTGAAGTGAAAATCAATAGTCTTATGCTCATTTACTCTCAAGTCATCTATTACCGGAAAAACATAGAAATATTATTGAATATATATTTAACGATAATTTTAATGATAGATAAGTAAATAAAAAAAAAAATTGCTCCTTTTATTAGCTCATTTCCTTATAAAACATTCAAAGAATAAAATGTAACTTAAGTTTTGAAATTTCATCTTGTTTAATAGTGTGATCTTAGTTAAAACAAAATATTATTAAAAGAGTGTACTTACAATATAAATATGGATCCTTTTCAACCTTAGAAAGTAGGTTTGCAAGAGCAGTCTCAACATCTGAGTCAATTATTTCATTATTGTGCTCAACACTCATGCGATTATACAAATCTTGCAGTGTGAAACCTCAAGTTTTCATATCCACCTGCTTCACTAAGGATATGTCACTATGTTGTATTCTATTGATACATATATTTGACATATAAAGTATGAAATTATGTGGTAAGATGGCATTGAATATATTGGTGTTAATATATGTGATATATAATTTATTATTAATTGTATATTGTGCTTTTGGGCTGCTAATTGTGTTTGGGCTTATTTTATACACATTTTTTTCAGGCCCAAGCTGGACAATTTACGTGTTGGGCTGAAGGGCATTATCGTCATTTCACCAGCAATATATTTATACCCTTGCTAGGGTTTTTTAGCCGTCAACTCATTTATTTTGTTAATCTTCTTCGAGTCTCTTTGTCTCTTTTTCTCCTCTCTTCTTGTGTAAATATTGATCATGTTCTTTGTGAGGATTTGGAAGCATTGTATTTAGAGTTTGGTTCTGTACATGTTTTCATTGTTTATTCTTTGTAAAAACATTGTTTTATTAGTGAATACATTTACTCTTTCTAGTGGATTAGGTCGTGTAGTTTCTAGAGGCCGAACTACTTAAATCTGGTGTTCTTTTTCTTATATTTTTCTTGTTGATACTTAGATCTGAATGTTTATGAAAATAATTTGTTTGCGTGAACGCATTTCTTGAAGACAGTTCTTACAAAGTGGTATCAGAGCGAGGTTAAGCGTCGTTTAGCCTTCAAACTGTCATTGAAGTGTTCCGAATACTCTGAATCCTCGAAAAATCTATTTTTCCCTAATTTTTGAGTGATTAGGAGACCTAGGGTTTCTTGATCCTCTTGAATCGCTACTCTACAGTGTGATTCTTGGGTGATTGGGATGTCTAGGGCTTCTAGGGTTTCCTGATTCTCGTGCGTATTGATCCTATTTAGTGATTCTTGGTTGTGTTTCTAGGGTTTCTTGATCCTCTCAAATCCTGTTCCGTGTTAAATTTTTCTGGTGATTCAGTGACTAAGAAAATCTTTATTAGTCTTCTGGGTTCCATTGAAGAACTTGACTGCTCGTCTTCGGTGAAACAAGGAGTCTTCTCTACTCTCCACTTATTCTCTGTTTGTTTTATTCATTTATAATGAATACACAATACAAAATAACCCTATTTGATGGTGAAAAAGTTTTTAATTACGGATCAAATAAGCCTAGAGGGGGGTGAATAGGTTATTTTCAATTTTTAACAAATATTAAATGTGTAATCTAATCACAACGGCCAGACATGCAATCGCGTGTAAAGATAAATGCGGAATAAAAAACAGCACACGATATTTTTAGGTGGAAACAACCTAGGTCACAACAATGACCTAAGAGGAAAACCACCGGTCCACCGGACCACCTAACTATCCACTATGAAAATCAATGTTCAATTACAACCATAGAGTCCAGAACTACCCGTCGCAGATAGATCTCTCTTTTTGTAATTTACTTACAAGCCGTCGCTCCTTTCACAGCCTCCAATAGCTAGATGTCTGGATCCAGACCAACGTTCCGATCTACTTGAGTCACACAAGATCAATCGAACCCATCACCTTCGGTAATTTCGAGTCACACGAAATACCGAGCACCTCACCTGAAACGTTAGCACAATAACACAAGTGCAAAGTGTGTCCTAGAGCGGATTCAAACAATAAATATCCTAACTAGCAGATTTAACAACATGCGATGTAAAAACAAGATCAGCTAGCAAACTCTAGAACAATCATAAACAGCTCAATATCATGCAAATCAATTAGGCATATGAATAAAACATGAGAACGCTTAAGAATGATAGATGAAGAGAAGAAGTTAAAAGCACAAGTCAGATTTATATAAACTTATTTCGATGTGGTGAATTTTATGCACAAACTAGCTTCCCTTAAATAGAGTCCAATTTTACTTCAAATAGGATTTGCAATAGACTATAACTCTACTCATATCAGGATTTAGTTCTCACAAGAATTCTACTCATACAAGGATTCCACAATTCTACTCAATTCAGGATTTTGCTTTCACAAGAATTCTACTCATACAAGGATTCCACTTTTAAAACAATTCTACGCAAATAAGGACTCTATTTTCACAACACTTTTATTCACACAAGGATTCTACTTTCTTAACACTTCTACTCATACTAGAATTCTGCTTTCTCATTAAATGAGTCAAAAAGTAACACATGGGTCGAATTAAAAAAGAGTTCTAGTAGAAGTGAAAAACTGGCTCGATCGATCTAATGACTGGCTCGATCGATCGATCGACCAGATTGATCGATCGATCTAGCTCAACCCGAGAGCACCTAGATCGATGTCATTCCACACTCGATCGATCGATCACTCGATCGATCGACCAACATGTGCACAATTTATTTTTCGTTACGATCCATACTAAGTGTAGTGCACAATTATGTGAAGATGTATGCATGATAGAATTTTATACCTGTCATAGGAGCGTTGCAAGCTTGGTGACTCCATCATGTATCGTCTGATTAAACGTTGAATTCTTAATCTATATTACAATCAAACATTTTGTCCACGAAAATTGCCAATACAAAATAAACCTTACAGATGGCACAGGTGATTATGTTCTTTGGAAAAGAAAGATGAAAGCACTCTTGGTTCAACAAGATGTGTACAATGCTATTGAGGCCGATGATCTGCCTGAAAAGGCAACTGAGGCTGAAATGAAAAGGATTGAAAGAAAGGCTTACTCAGCTATACTGTTAAATCTGATTAATAAGGTACTCAGAGAAGTTTCTAAGGAAACTCTTGCTCAGAAGGCCTTTTCTAAACTCGACTCTCTATACTTAACTAAGTCTCTACCTAGTAAAGTTCATCTTAAACATCGTTTTTATTCTTTTAAAATGGATTCTTCCAAGGATCTTGAACAAAATTTGGATGATTTTAAAAGACTTACTATTGATTTAGATGACATTGAACATAAAGTATAAGATGAAACTCAAGCTTTAATTTTATTAAATTCTCTGCCTGATAAATTCAAAGAAGTGAAATCTGGAATTATGTATGGTAGGGATACTCTATCTCTTGATTTGGTTATTTCACATCTTAGATCCAAGGCCTTTGAAATTAAAGATAAAACCATTGCTAGTGAGAGTCTTTTAGTTAGGGGTAGGACTCAAAAGAGAGAAAAAGGGTTTAGGGGTAAGTCTAAGCATAGATCCAAATCTAGGTCTAAGAAGCATATTAAATGTTACTTTTGTAAGAAAGATGGCCACTATAGAAATGAATGTCCACTTAGAAAAGGAAAGAAACATGATAAACTTGAATTCAGTACTGATAGTGAATCAAACCTAGTTTTTGAGGGTTATGAGAGCTCTGAAGTGCTAGCAGTGAGTTCCTTTAGGTCAGAAACTAATTGGGTCTTAGATTCAGGTTGTACTTTTCATATGACTCCCTTTAGGCACTGATTTTATGATTTTAAAGAAGTTAATGGTGGTAAGGTATTTCTTGGAGATAATCATGAGTGTCATGTTAAAGGTATAGGCTCAGTTAACTTATCATTAGAAGATGGTACTGTTAGAGTCTTAGAATGTGTGAGATTTGTCCCTGAACTTAAGAGAAATTTGATTTCACTAGGTACTTTAGATTCTTGTGGGTTTACAGTGAAGATTGGAGATGGTTTGATGAAGGTTCTTAAGGGTTCTCTAGTAATCTTTAAGACTGTTAGGATTAATGGTCTTTACTTGTTGCAAGGTACAACCTTAGAATCTAAAGGAAAGGCTAGTGTAGTTGTTTCCTTAGATAGTGTCACCCTATGGCATAGAAGGTTGGGACATGTTAGTGAGAAAAGGTTAACAAAACTAGTAAAATAAGGGGTGTTTGGAAGTGAATCTTTAGGAACTTTAAAGTTCTGTGAACACTATGTGTTTGGAAAACAAACTAGAGTTAAGTTCTCTAAAGGTCAACATACTTCTACTCATGCACTTGATTACATACACTCTAACTTGTGGGGTCCTGCCTCAATTCAATCCTTAGGTGGTAATAAGTACTTCATGTCCTTGATTAATGATTTCACTAGAAGAGTTTGGACTTTTACCTTGAGGTCTAAAGATGAAACCTTTAATACCTTTAAACATTGGATAGCTCTAGTTGAAAATCAAAAAGGATGTAAGGTGAAAGTACTTAGGACAAATAATGGATTAGAATTTTGTAATGAATTCTTTGACTCTTTCTGTAAAAGCCAAGGAATTAGGAGGCATAGAACTGTTGCTGGAATACCCCAACAAAATGGTTTAGCTGAAAGAATGAATAGAACCATTTTAGAGAGAGTTAGGTGTATGCTGTCCCTTTCTGGCTTGCCCAAACTGTTCTGGGCTGAGGCTGTTAATACAGCTACTTATTTGATTAATAGATGCCCCTCTTCTGCCTTAGAATTTAAAACACCTGAAGAACTCTGGACTAATAAATCTGTTGACTATAGTAATCTTAAGATTTTTGGATGCATTGTATATAGTCATGTTAATCAGGGTAAACTTCAAGCTAGATCATTGAAGTGTGTCTTTATTGGTTATCCTTTAGGTGTAAAAGGGTATAGGCTCTGGTGTCCTTCATTTAAGAAATTTTTAACTAGCAAAAATGTTATTTTTAATGATCTGAATATTATTCTGATCTGTTAAATAAGTCTGCCTCTCACTCTTCAAAGGAACCTTTGATTGAGGTGGAGGTAGGTGCCACACCTCTCAATGATGTAAGAACTGAGTTTGAGGTGGAGGTATCTGCAGCACCTCAATTCCAAGATATGACCACTGAAAGAACAGATACTAGTGATGATGATCAAACTATTGAGGAACACAATGTTCCTCCTGGCAGTTCTACTGAGCTGAATAATTACCTTCTAGCCAGGGATAGGTCTAGAAGAATAATTGTTCCCCCTCCTAGATATTCTGATTCTTTAATTGCATCTAATTCTGAACATTTTGACATAATTGCTTATGCTTTTTCTGTTGCATCAAACATTGATGATTCTGAACCTGTTTCTTATGCTGATGCCATGAATTCTTCTAATGCTTCAAATTGGTTAAATGCTATGCATGATGAGATTAATTCTTTAGATAAGAATAAAACTTGGGTTCTTGTTAATAAACCTAAAAATGTTAAAGTGTTAGGATGTAGATGATTTTATACGAAAAAGGAAGGAATAAAAGGTGTTGAATCTGCTAGATATAAGGCTAGACTTGTGGCTCAAGGTTTTGCACAAAGAAAAGGAATAGATTATAATAAAATATTTTCTCCTGTTGTCAAATTTACCTCCATAAGAATTCTGTTATCTCTAGTTGTACAATATAACTTGTCACTTGAACAAATGGATGTTAAAATAACTTTTCTAGATGGTGATTTGGATGAAAAAATATATATGATGCAACCTGAAGGTTTTGTTAAAACTGGTAGTGAAAATCTTGTATGCATGCTTAAAAAATCTTTGTATGGCTTAAAACAGGCTCCTAGGCAATGGTATAAACGTTTTGATTCATTCATGTTAAAAACATGTTTTATTAGATGTGATTTTGATAATTGTGTTTACTTTAAATACAAAAATATTTCAGATCCTGTTTATTTGCTTCTATATGTTGATGATATGCTAATTGCATGTAAAAACATGTCTAAAATCAATATTTTAAAATCACTTCTATACAATGAATTCGAAATGAAAAACTTAGGACAAGCAAAAAGGATTGTAGGCATGGAAATATCTTGGATAGATTGTGGTTTACTTTTGTCACAACAATCTTATCTTGAAAAAGTTTTAAAAAGGTTTTCTATGTTTGATTGCAAGTTAACATGCATTCCTTTAGGTTCTCACTTTAAATTGTCTATTCATGATTGCCCTATAACTGATAATGATAAAAACTATATGAACAGAGTTCCATATTCTAATGCTGTAGGTTCACTTATGTATGCAATGGTTTGCACTAGACCTGACATTGCATATGCCATGAGTGTGGTTAGTAGATTTATGGCTAACTCTGATAAGGCTCATTGGCAGGCTGTAAAGTGAATTTTATGTTACATTAAAGGGACAATTAATACTGGTTTATTGTTTAAAAGGAATCCATGTAATGCACCTATAGTTTGTGGATATACTGATTTGATTTTACAGGTGATAAGGATAAGAGAAGGTCTCTGTCAGGTTATATCTTTACTATTTTTGAAAATATAGTCTCTTGAAAAGCTAATTTACAATCTGTAGTAGCATTATCAACAACTACTGAGGTTGAATTTATTGCTTGCACTGAAGCAGTAAAGGAATCCTTGTGGCTTAGAGGTCTTACTAGGCAACTTAACATAGTTAAATGTGATGTAATTGATACTGTTTACTGTAATAATCAATCTGCCATAAATTTATCTAAACATCCCATGTTTCATTCTAGGTCTAAACATATTGACATTAAATGCATTTTATTAGAGATATTGTAAACCAAGGACTTGTTAAAATTGACAAAATCTCCACTGAGGATATCCTGCTGATATCCTTACTAAACCAGTCCCCTTAACCAAATTTAAACATTGTTTGGATTTGATTAGGGTGTCTCATATTTAAACATTAGGCTGAAAGGGTAAACTGTATGTATCCATTACTTGTTGCATAGTATCAAGGTGGAGATTGTTAGGATATGTCACTATGTTGTATTCTATTGATGCATATATTTGACATATAAAGTATGAAATTATGTGGTAAGATGGCATTGAATATATTGGTGTTAATATATGTGATATATGATTTATTATTAATTGTATATTGGGCTCTTGGGCTGCTAATTGTGTTTGGGCTTGTTTTATACACATTTTTTTCAGGCCCGAGCTGGACAATTTACGTGTTGGGTTGAAGGGCATTATCGTCATTTCACCATTAATATATTTATACCCTTGCTAGGGTTTTTTAGCCGTCAACTCGTTCATTTTGTTAATCTTCTTCGAGTCTCTTCGTCTCTTCTTCTCCTCTCTTCCTGTGTAAATATTGATCATGTTCTTTGTGAGGATTTGGAAGCATTGTAGTTAGAATTTGGTTCTGTACATGTTTTCATTGTTTATTCTCTGTAAAAACATTGTTTTATTAGTGGATACGTTTACCCTTTCCAGTAGATTAGGCCGTGTAGTTTCTAGGGGCCGAACCACTTAAATCTGGTGTTCTTATTCTTATATTTTTCTTGTTGGTACGTAGATCTGAATGTTTATGAAAATATTTTGTTTGCGTGAAAGCATTTCTTGAAGATAGTTCTTACATTAACCATGTAGTCCAACATTTGGCTCCACTTCACACCTAAATTAGAAAAACTCTTTAATTGAGCAACATGTCTATCTGTCATGTGTCTGCTGAATCTTAAGTAGTGAGTCTCATCTAAAGTTGCAAGTTCATGTTAGTACTCTAGAACAAACTGTTTTATGACCCATTTGGAGCTTGTTTATCATTAGTTACTCTAAAACAAGCAAGATATTTCTCTCTTGTCAAAAGCTTTGGGTTCTTGTTTTCTCTCAATCCTTTGCATCCATTTTTGGGATCTTTTTATCATTTAGAGAGTCTCAATTAGGTAAACAATTAAATTTAGGTAATACAAACACCTAAGGCTCATCCTTCTCGTACGAGCAATGAAAATAACAAATAAAGAAAAACAAATAGTAAATAATCACAAATATAAAAGGCAGATAATAGATAAATTAGTAAAGTCTCAATATGTTAGCATATATATCGAAGATACTTTGATTGTACTAAGTCATACAATAGGGCATGCAAACACAACAATATAACATGGTAAACCCACTTAGGCTCTAATCTTAAATGGTAATATCCATGAGTTGCTTAAGGCAACCACTATAGAATAATTACTACATATTCAATAAAGATAAAATGTCAAATACTTCTATCAGTCAGAGACTACCTGTCCTAACTACCTAAGCTGTTATCACCTACTGTCTCTACAACTATTTCGATCCCTACTGGATCCGGCTCACCTCTAGAGTCACGCTACCACGCAATGTGATGCAAATACTTGCAATCAGTATGCATGTATAAATAATATGCAGTTTACCTAAAATATGATTTTATAATAAAATACCTCATATCAACAATACGAAAACACACTCAACATATGTTAATACGAAAATTTTACTTTGTAATAACAATATAGAAATACACTTGATCTATTGTTATTACAGCAACTTCGTTTAATAAAATATTTTTAAAAAATTCCACCATTACCTCGTATCTCAATACAGAAACAACACTCGATATATTGAGAATACGAAATCTCATTTGTCAAAAAATTAATTCACAAAAATCTCTAAGTGAATTGTCTCTTCCAAATCACTAATACGAAATAACACTTAACGTATTAGTGATACGAAAAATATAAAATATATATTTAATAAAAAATATTTTATGCAAAAACAAGTTTTATGCAACATCAACAATTTACTCAAATAAATATGAGAAAGAGGTATTAAAGAAGTGTTAAAGGCTTGTTTAATAAGTGAGAAAATTGAGTATTTATAATTAATTTTTAAACTTTTTGTGTGTATATATATACATATGTATATGTATGTATGTATGTATATGTATATGTATATATATGTATATGTATGTATGTATGTAGATACATGTATATGTATGTATGTATGTAGATACATGTATATGTATATACATACATACATATATATATATATATATATAATATATATAGTTGTACATGTGTGTGTATATATATATATGTGTGTGTGTGTGTCTATATATACACACACATATATATACACGTATATCACATATATATATATACACACACACATGTATATGTATAGTTATATGTGTGTGTATATATACACACACACGTGTATAAATATATATGTATACACATATATATATACATATTATAAAAGGATATTATAATTTATAAATCTATATATCTTATCTCTTATAATTTATAATTGAAGAATATTATAGAATATTCTTTTGCTATAAATTTTCTCATTTTTGCTGCAACATCTTATCTTATTTTAATTAATTGATGAGATATACTAAAAATTTCACATCTTATCTTGTTTTAATTAATTGATGAGGTAGGGAACATAAAATAACACACAATAATGGAACAAAAAATTGGAATCTATGGATAATATTATACAAAACTTTTTTTTTTTACTTTTTATATATATATATATATATATAGTTTTGCAACCTTTGAAATTTTTTCTTAGCTCTGCCCTGAAAGTGGTGAATGCAGTATGAATAGTCTGAAACATTGATAATAAAACAAGTAAGAAAAGTAAAGTTATAAAATACTGCAAGTACCAAGCTTTTTTTTTTTTAAATTAAATTGTACTCGATATAATTCGAATTGTCAATAGTAAGTGGATCACAAAGCAAGTATAAAGTTAGCCCTACTAAATATATGAGTAGTGATATATGTATTAAGTTATATATTAATTATTAATTGAATATAAAGTTGAAAATATTAAATAATAAATTGATTGTAGGACTTTTTATTAAGGAAAAAGTACCCCCACAATCTTCAAACTTAAAACATTAGTATACATTAGTCTCTTGTTTCTCAAAAGGTATACATAAGTCTTAAAGTTTAATAACTTAGTATATATTAGTCAAATTACTTATTAAAATCGATTAAAATAATAGAAACTCCTCATATGCAAATCACATAACCATGTGATTAAGGACAAAATTGAGATCTCAGTGGAAAGTGGAAAAAATAAAATAATGATTCAACTCTAAGCCTAAATGAAATTTATTTAACCATTATGAGTTTAATCTCCATAACCCTTAACAACATGTGCTTGGATTGAAACCTAAAAGGTTAAGGAAAAATGTAATTGAATAGAGAAATCAATGGGAAAAAATGTGATAGGAAGAACAATGTCAGAGGAAGGATTTATTGGTGTTATGAAATATGTCTTTATTTATTTTGGTTTTAGTGAATTACGAGAAGATGAAAAAGGTAGGAGATACTTGAGAAAAATATTCTGGCATATATAGCCATAAAAATGACATTAGATTCTGAAACTGAAAAAACAATTTTTTTTTTTTTATGAAAAGCCAACTAATAATGGAGAGAATTGAGACAAATTATTAAAATGGCTCAACATACTTCTAAATAAAACATTGAATATCACACATTTTTTAATATTAAAATAATCAATTAAAATATAAAATTAAACTGTGTTCTTTCCTTTAAAAGTTTATGGATTGAAGTATCTTAAAGTGAAAGTTTGGGGACTTATGTATCTAAAAATTATAAGTTTAGTCACTATAGTATCACCCTTTTATTAATATAAGATAAATTATTTTGTGTTATATGAATTAATTTATAAAATAACTAGTATTTTTCGTAAATACATAGCTGGCATTTTATTCTAAGCTTTTTGGAGTTTTCTTGACCCCAAAACGTTAGTTTGATTCCTTAGAGCTAAAGGACAAAATCAATAAAAATTGGAGTCTATTCCTGGAGAGTGAGTGTTCAACAGATCAAAAGGTCACGCTCATATTAGATGGCTCTGAGAACACATACAAATTCGATACTATATTAAGAGTAATGGGTATAAGGGTATTAAAATTATTTTGACGAATATATTCATAATTTCATTAAAATATAAAATATTGTTAGATTTATAACTCGTAAATAATATTAAGTGGTAAAGCAGTGTTAAATGTGTGTGTGTATATTATAGTAAAATGCATCTGCTTTACATATGTTATATTTTATTTTTATATTTTAATTTTTTGTTATATTTTTGTATGATATTAAAATATATATTTATCAATTTTTTAATAAATAAAATATTAAAAATTAAATAACTGCTTAGTTATGAAAAAAAATATATCATTGTAAGGCTCGCACTTATTTTGAGACTCTCAAAGTTAAAAGAAAAAATAAATAAACAAAAATTATGAAAAGAATTAAACATAACCAAATGAAAATTATCTTGAGTAAGAAAAATTTTCAATTACAAATGTAAAAAAGTAAGATTTAATTATAAATTAATTAATATTTATGTAATATAAAAAATTAACTCTTATAATTAAAAAAGTTATAATATAATTTAATCATTATATATAAATAAATAAAATTAATAATAGTAATAATTTTTGTAAATAAATTTCAATCATTTTGTTCAATTTTTTCTTCTTTATTTATTTATATTATTGTTTTTTTTTTCTTTTTTGTTTTATAGCCCATTATTTTAAGAAAATTAAAATTAAAATTAAATCAAATCAAATCTATGTTTTGTATTTTATGTTATGTAGGACTTGTTGTATAAAAATTAAACAATAAATAAAATTCTTATAAATTATAATATTTTATATTAAATAAATAAAATTAATTCAAATATATAATTATATATTTTAGGTTACGTAGGATTTTTTGTAAAAAACAAAAATCATAAATAGGACTATTGTAATATTATTTTTACGAGAAGATAATGTAATCATTATTGTTAAATAAATAAAATAAATAATAATGAAAATTTTGAAGCCAAAAAGTCCAAAAAAAAAATAAATAATACATAAGTAAATATATATAATAATAATAATAAGATATACACACTAGTACACTAGTAAAACGCATGTGTATACAATTTTACATTAAATTAAAATTATTATTAATTTACAAAACTAATTAAATAAAAAAAGTATTTAGTTAATATAATTTGTAAGTATGCGTTATTTTCATTTTTTTAATTAAATAAATAATTTAAATCAATACATAAGTTAATTTAGACATAATTAATTGATAGTGATTATTATAATAATTAATTAAATGTATGATTTTTTTTCCCCTTCTAAAAACGATTTATTTTTAATATTTTAAATTTTGATTTTTATCTTTAAAACGTTGAAATAAAAAATTAGCAAAGAGATTAGGGCCGGTTACATCGGTTCAAAATTAAATTGAAAAATTACCAAAAATAGCACCCCTAAAATTTATAGTAATAAAACTAACACCTCATTGTGTTCAATTAGAATTGAGCATTTAATATTGAACGTTCAATATTCAATTTAAACATTCAATATTGAACGGGTCTAATTGTGGTCATTCAATTCTAATTGAACGGATAATATTGAACGTTCAATATTGAATGGGTCTAAATTATCGTCGTTCAATTTTAATTGAATACAGGGGGTGCTAGTTTTGTTATTACAAGTTTAGGGGTGCTAGTTTTGTTGTTTTCTCAATTAAATTTAATATATATATATATATACACACGAAAAATGTACATGTTATATTTTATTATTTTTGTGTGATATTAAAATATATATATTTATTAATTTTTTTAACTAATAAAGTATTCAAAATTTAACAACTATTTAATTATAAAAATAATCATTGTGAAACACAACATTAAGATTCATTTTGAGAAGCTCAAACTTGAAAATAATAATAATAATAATAATTAACCATCATAAAATTAAAATTTTTGAGAGCTTGAAAAATTTTGCATTACAAACATTAAAAAAAATAACTTTCAATTATAAAATAATTAATATTCATGTAATATAAAAAGTAAACTCTTATAATAGAAAAAATAAATAAAATTATAATATAATATAATCATTATAATTAAAATAAATAAAATTAATAATAGTGAAAAAAATTGTAATTAAATTTAAACAATTTTATCAAAATTTTCCTTTAATTATAAAATTTTTATTATTTTAAAAATAAATATGTATTTTAGCTTATCTTGTACTTCGACTATAAACCATAAAAGGAGGAGTGTTCGTGGGTTTGGAAGGAAAGTAAGGGAAAAAATTTTGAAATTGTGTTTTGAAGAAATCCCGAACACTCCTTTTTTGTGAAAAATTTTAACGTGCGTCGCGGCCTAACTTTTCTCTTGTCGTTGCAAAAGGCAATTTTTTACATCCCAGCCAAAAAAATTGAGACATAGAAGCCACGACACTAATTTTTATACGCTGCAGCACAAGGCTTTTTTTTTTGCAGAAAAAAAACGCAAAATAAATAGCACCTAGAAAATAAAAGTGGACAATGTATCTACCCCCCAACCAAAATTGGGAGATGTCCTCGTTGCCATGAAAATTAAAAACGAAAGAAGATAAAAGAAAAGAAAATAAAGTATTGAATGAGTGCCTCCCATTAAAGACCTAATTTAACGTCTTAGCAAGACATGGCTGCTATTGTGTGACTAAAATTCTTGGAGACGTATAGTCTCAATGCTTTTCATGTTGTTATCTCCTTCCAAATACAGCTTAACACGATGCCATTTCACTTTAAAAAATTCTTGTGTTTTGAGATTTAGCAATTTTATTACTCCATGTAGAAATACGTTGGCAATGGTATACAGTCCAATCCACTCCACCTAGAATGTAACTTTCTTGAAAACAAACGCATATAGGACTTTCATTCCAAGAACTAGAGACTTACTGATGAACCCTTTATTGTGATAGCGCTTAGTATGCTCCTTATAGATTTTGGCATTCTCGTAAGCCTCATCCCTAATCTCTTCAAGTTCACTGATTTGAAGTAGTCGTTTTTCCCCAACTTGTGTCATGTCCATGTTGAGCTCTTTAATTGCCCAATAAGCTCTATGTTCTAGCTCAACGGGTAAGTAACATGCTTTTTCAAAAATTAACCGATAAGGGCTCATACTAATAGGTGTCTTGTAAGCTGTGTGATATGCCCACAAAGCATCATTCAACTTTACTACCAAATCCGTCCTTGAGGGGCACACTGTGCGTTACAATATTCCCTTAATTTGCCCATTACTCACTTCCACTTGACCAAAAGTTTGGGGGTGGTATGGAGTGGCCACTCTGTGCTAGATGTTGTACTTTTTCAATAGCCCATCAAAAAGCCTGTTACAAAAATGGCTTCCTTCATCACTAATGATAATTCTAGGCATCCCAATTTGCTAAAAATTGTATCCTTCAAAAATTTAATAATAACATAAGCATCATTTTTTCTAGTGGGTATAGCTTCTACCCACAGAGATGTAGTCAACTGCCACCAATATATAAGTAAAGCCAAAAGATGAAGGAAATAGACCCATGAAATCAATTCTCCATACATCAAACAATTCCACCACAAGGTTCGATGTCAAAGGCATCTCATTACATTTGCCTATATTATCGGTCCTTTGACATCTATCACATCTCATACAAATCAAATTAGCATCTTTAAATAGAGTAGGCCAATAGAATCTAGATTGTAATACCTTTAAGGTTGTTTTCTTACCACTAAAATGGCCCCCACAGTGTAACTCATGGCAAAAAGTGAGGATGCTCTCATGTTCTTCTTCGGGCACACACCTTCGAATGACTTGATTTTGACATAACATGAACAAATAAGGGTCATTCCAAAAGTATTGCCTGTAAATACCGAAAAACATTTTCCTTTCTTGAAAAGTGATGTTAAGTCTCAAAATTTCACTAGTAAGATAATTAATAATGTCAGCATACCATGAGTTTAGACCTATCGTAAACAGTTGTTCATCAGAAAAGGTTTCTACAATCGCTTCCTTACTCTTACCCTCAACAGTATTAAACTCAGACATCAACCTAAATAGATGATCAACCACTACATTTTCAGTACCTTTTTTGTCTTTGATCTCTAGGTCAAATAATTGTAAGAGTAAGACCCACCTAATAAGTCTAGGCTTAACAATCGGTTTAGTTAATCAATATCTCAAGACAGTATGATCTGAATGAACAATAACTTTAGTTCCTACTAAGTAAGACCTAAATTTATCAAGTGAGAATACAACAGCCAAAAAGGTGGAATAATTAATTTGGGCATCATTGAGTGTTTTGCTAGCATAGTAAATAACATGTAAACGTTTATCCATTCTTTTCCCTAAACAGCTTTTATGATATAGTCAGATGCATCACAAATAATCTTAAACGATAAAGATCAATCAGGTGCCACAATTACAGGTGCAAAAGTAAATTTATCTTTCAATATATTAAAAGCAACAAGACAATCATCAGTAAAATTAAATATAACATCTTTGGACAGAGGTTACATAAAGGACAACTTATTTTGAAAAAATCTTTAATGAATTGTTTATAAAAACCTGCATGTCCTAAAAAACTCCTTTTCTTCTTAATAAATGTGGGGTAGAGGTAATTTTTCAATCAAATCTATTTTAGCCTTGTCTACCTCAATGCCCTTGCTAGATATGATATGTCCTAAAATTATTCCTTGTTGGACCATCAAATGAATCTTTTTTCAATTAAATGTCAAATTACACTCAATGCAATGTTCTAAAATCAAAGTCAATTTATGCAAGCAATCATTAAAGGAATTACCAAAAATAAAAAAAATCATCCATACATACCTCAATAAATTTTGCTACAATGTCTGAAAAAGATAGACATCATACATCTCTAAAAAGTGACAGGTGCATTGCATAGTCTAAATGGCATCCTCCTAAAGGCAAAAGTACTGAATGGGCATGTGAATGTTATTTTTTCTTGATCATCCGAAGCAATAGATACCTAATAATAACTTGAAAGACCATCCAAAAAATAATAGAAGTCATGTCCAACTAGTCGTTATAACATTTGATCAATGAAAGGAAGGAAAAATAATCATTTTTGGTGTACAAATTCAATTTTTTAAAATCAATACACATCCTCCGACCTATAATTTTCTAGTGGGCACTAATTTATTCTTCTCATTCTTAATCACAATTATTCTGAATTTCTTAGATACCATATAAACTGGACTAACCTACTTACTATCAGCAATTTGATAAATTACTCCTATAAGTAAGACTTTTAAAACTTCTTTTTTAACCACTTCTTGCACTATGGGATTTAGTCTCCATTGTGCTTCTTTAACTAATTTGACATTGTCCTCTAAATTAATCTTATGCATACACATTACTAGACTAATGCCTCTAATGTCCCATATACTCCATTATATTGCTTTCTTATACTTCCTAAGCACCTTTACTAATTTGTCCTCTTATTTTTGGGTGAGTGTAGAAGATGCAACAACTGGATATGTTTCATTCTTTCCTAAAAATACATATTTTATATGCTTAGGTAGTTTTTTAAGTTTTAGTTCAGGTGAGGTAGTTTTTTTCTCAGATAGGACATCTAATAAATTTAAGGGTGTACTAGTGTCCTTTATGGTTGTGGCATTATTTAACAACTCACTGTACTCCTTAGTCTCATCATCTAAAATTTCATCTGCCTCTCCAATTGTAAGTGCTACCTCCGATTTATCATCTACTCTATCCTGTAAAAATGTATAATGAATTATAGGATCCAAACAATCAACAAATAAACAGATATAGAAGGATAAGGAGATAAATCGAAAACTTTAAAGTGTACAGTCTCTCCTAAGACTGTCATTGTCAGCTTCCCACTTTGGACATCAATTATAGTTTGGGTGGTAGCCATGAAAGGTTTCCCCGAGAGAATTGTATGCTCCTTGTCCAAAGATGGGTTGTCTTGCATGTCTAAAACCATAAAGTCACCAGGTATGATAAGCTTATCTACCTGTACAAGTAAGTCCTCAACTATACCCTTCAAATATTTAACAGATGTATCTGCAAGTTGAAGGGACATAGTTGTTAGTTTAAGCTCTCCTAAACCTAACTGCAAGAAAATAGAATAAGGTGTCAAACTTATACTAACACCAAAATCAAGCATCGCCTTAGCTACTTTCCTATTCCCTATAGTAATATCAATGATAAAATTACCTAGATCCTTTAACTTTGGTGGTAGGTTTCGTTGAAGCATTGCACTAGCAATTTCAGATACTATTACTATTTCATGAAGCTTATACCTTCTTTTCTTCGTATTTAATACTTTGAAATTTTTTGCATAAGAAGGTACATTTCTAATCACATATAACAAAAGCAGATTAATATTCACTTTAGAAAGCATGTTAAATATAACAGAAAATTGTTTATCTTGCTTACTATCCTTTAAGCGGTATGAGAATGGTATTGGTGGTTGGTATGGTTCTGATGACTTGTATAATTTAGGAGAGTTGGATGAATCTCCATTTGTGTCCTTGGGAGGCTCATCATGTTTGTCACGTGTTTTCCCCATGTCCTCAAAAACTGTATTGTCATCTTCCATATTACCTACACTATAAGATAAATCATTAGAAATTTCAAGTAAACATTTTGTAACCACCTTACTACTTCGAATGATTGTGACAGCCTTCGCCTATTCAGGTTGACTAGGTAGCTTTCCTGTTTCTTGTATGTGCATTTGCTTGGCTAGCTTCCCCACTTTTATTTTCACTCTTTTTATTGATGCTTTCATAGATTTCATCCTTACATTATTGGTTTGAATGTAAGCATTCAAAGTTTCCTCTAAGGTTGGTTTATTAGGTGGGTATGGTCAGTTTATGTTTTGACCTTGTATTTGATTTTGGGCAAAAGATTTGCTATTATTTTTCTTCTAAGCAAAGTTAGGGTGATTTCTCCATCTAGGATTGTACGTATTAGAATAGGGGTCATTTCTAGGTGTAAGTTGGTACCCTTGCATTAAATTAACATCTTCATATGTACCTATGTAAAAATCGCTTGCTAAAGAACAAACATTAGCCTCATGCCAATAAGAACCACAAACTCCACATACCTCTTGTTTTAGCATTTGATACATATTCATGGTAGCGAGAAGTTGCACTTACTTAGTCAACTCTGCAAGGTGCATGGCCATCTCATTATTGGAGCCTAATTCATTAACTCCAACTCTTCTTCCTCTAGCACTCTTTTGTTAGAAATTAGCTCCCAATATCTCATAAAGCTCATATGTTTTCTCTGCTATTTTCTCTCTCATAGCTCCACTTGCTGCGTTATTAACTGTAGATTGACATTCCATCATAGAAAAACTAGTTTTGTAACTACAACGGAAAGTGGTGATGTGGACACTGTATCAGGAGTAACTTGGACTTATCCCAAGCTTCATAAAAGGGCTCTCCTTCCATATGCAAAAAAAAATTAGCAATTTTGGTTCTTAGTTCAAAATTTTTTTTTATGGGAATAGAACTTACCCATAAACTTGTTATAAATAGCATCCCAAGTGACCAAAGAATCAAGTGCCAAGGTCATGAGCCAAGACTTAGCTCTATCTTTGAGAGTGTAAGGAAAACACATCATCCTTAGTTGATCTTCACTAAGTCCCTATAGTGGAAAAGTTTGCACAGTTGTATATAATTTACTAATAAAGTTTAGAGGGTCCTAATTAAGAATATCGTAAAAGGAAGAAAGCATGGAATAATGAATATTTTTCAATTCATAATTCCTAGTCGCCTTTGTCCGTTGAATGCACGATGTGGCAATTCCAATGATAGGTCTTGCAAATTCTTTCATTACCATCTGTCTACTCATGTTGTCACCCATTAGCGTTCGCAGTTGTGGTTGGTCTGCTTTCTCTTGAATATGAGTATCCAGTTTCCTTGACAAGTGTTTTCTCCTATGAATGTTATCGATGAAAGAAGCGAGTTCCTTATTCAGTAATCTCCTACCTTGCATGCACAAACAAAAAGCAAATAAAGATTAAGGCAGCAAAGAATTTTATAACAAAGAGGAATGCTTTCAGAATGCAAATTAAAAAGTATTTTTTTTTAAATAAATGATTAAAAACAAAATTCACTTAAAGTAATAGTAAATCTAATTCAGAACCTCTAAAAAAATAAGTTAGAAAAAAATTGTTTAAAATGTCAATTCCTCGACAACGGTGCCAAAAATTTGATGTATAAATTTTAGTAATGGCAAGTATACAAATCACTCAAGTAATTGTAGTGGTTTTAAATAATTTTTCTCTTAACTTCTCTAGAGTCTTAAAGAAACTAAAATTCTAACTAATTCAAATTCTATAATTATTAAAATATTAAATAACTAGAATCCTAAAATAATTAAAAATGTAAATAATTAAAATTAAAAATAAAATTGGACAGGAAAACAAAATCAATTATGGCAAACAAACAAGAGAGAAATTTTTTTTGAACTTAAACTAGCTTGAAAAGGTTGATGAATATTAATGGAGGATATATGGACGTTTAGTTTAATTGATAATGATTGCAACGAAATGTTATAGTGAATGAACATAAACGAACCAATAAATAAAGATTACCAACTTTCTTTTTATTTACGAAAAATTCCTCAAATCGGGTATTTTTATTTGATGATTAATAAATTAATATCTTACGGATTGGGTATATTAAATAACAATCAAATTATGCACAATGAAAAATATGTCAATCATACCAATGTCATGATTAGGTTATCGATATGAAGTTTGATTAAGTTCTTAAAAGTATAGTCAAACTAATGTTCCTAAAACTAAACCCTAATATTTTTCAATCTATTCATGAATCTCAAATTGACCCATAAAAATCCACAAGTAAATATTTAAACAAACTCTTAATCAAAAAGAATTTTATTTATTTTATACAATAAAATTATTCACCATAACAAATCTAACAAACATGACAACATAATCTAAACACCCACGATTAATTTAGCTAATCATGCTTGAATTTATATTCATAGACAAATTCAATTCAACCTACATTCTTAAGAGAAAAGAAAAAAAGCAAGATTTTAATACCACAGACCTAAATACCAAAAGAAACCTAGATCTAAATACCACAGATAGTTCGGATGGCGTTTCCTTCCTTCAAAAGCTTGATCTTCAATCTTTAATGGCTTCTTGTATCTTTAGAATTGATTCTCTTGCCTCTTATAATGTGAAAAAACTCCAAAATTCTAATAAATTTTGTAATAATTCTTAAATTGAGTTTTGTGTAAGTTGGAAACCTAATAGGGTATTTATAGGTGTAAGGGTTACGTAAAATTCAAACACATAAAATTATACACACGCTGTGGCACAACATTTTACCCACCGCGGCGCAAGTCTAAGATTAAACCCTATAGTGAAAACAGGGTCATTGACGCTGCGCTACAAATTTTCCTCGCCGTGACACGTATTGTTTGTTATACCTTCATATGTATCCCTTACATACTGGTTGGTTTGTTATGTAAGGCTTACATAATTTGGTCTTTGTTGCTCCGAGGTTGTAATTCGAGTGCCGCAAGTGTTCCATCTTCTTGTGTTTGAATTGTTTAACTCTTTTAAAGCTAAAAATACTTGAAATACAATAAAACATACCCGTGATTTTGAAATAACAGATTTATGTAAATAATTAAATAAAAGAGTTATAATTAAATCTATTTGATAAAATTTGAGCACATTTAATTACGAAATATTAGTGCTTTTCAAGCACTCATCAACTATTAGTATGGTTAGCAAATATATGTCTAACCATGAAAAGCCTTATTGGCAGGCTGTAAAGTAGATTCTAAGATACATTAAAAGCACTACTGATGTTGGTTTATTATTTAAAAAGACTTCTTGTGATGTTCCTATAGCATCTAGATATACTGACTTTGATTTTATAGGAGACAAGAACAAGAAGGAATCACTATCTGGATATATTTTTACTATCTATGAAAATCCAATTTTTTGGAAAACAAACCTTCAATCTGTGGTTGCCCTGTCCACCACAGAGGCAAAGTTTATTACTTACACTGAAGTTGTTAAGGAAGCCCTTTGGTTAAGGGGTTTCACAAGACAACTTGACATGGTCAAAAATGATGTTATCGACACTGTATATTGTGAAAACCAATCTACTATTCATTTGTCTAAACATCCCATGTTTCACTCTAAATCAAAGCATGTAGACATTAAAATGCATTTCATTAGAGACATTATAATACGAGGTCTTATTAAAGTAGATAAAGTCTCCACACAGGATAACCCCTCTGACATGCTTACCAGATTAGTATCTCAAACCAAATTTAAGCACTGCTTGGATTTGGTTAGAGTGTGTCATCTTTAGGCATTAGGATTAGAAGAGTAAACTTTTTATGTATTTACAACATACATAGTATCAAGGTAGAGATTGTTAATGTTTGTGCTACTATTAGTACTGAAAGCATAAGGAGAAAATAATTAAATTAGATGATATGATCTAATTATTTA
Source organism: Elaeagnus macrophylla (assembly GCA_029378325.1). Classification (NCBI taxonomy): domain Eukaryota; kingdom Viridiplantae; phylum Streptophyta; class Magnoliopsida; order Rosales; family Elaeagnaceae; genus Elaeagnus; species Elaeagnus macrophylla. The sequence goes on from CM055640.1 coordinate 52,192,089, forward strand.
AGTTGTGGAGTGCACATTTATAGATATTAGTGTAAATGCATTAATACATATAAATGTTTTGTTATAACATTGTGTATTGGGCTCTTGGGCTCTTGAGCCTGCTAATTGTGCTTGGGCTGTTTTGTAAGTTTTTTTAGGCTCATGAAGCCATGTTCGTTAGTTGTTGGACCAAGGGACAAAATTGTCATTTACATGGATGTTTATAAATACCCATACTAGGGTGTACTCTTGGGTGTACTCTCGGGTGTACTCTCGAGTCATTTGTTGTTTCTCTCTCACAGCGCTTCCCTTCATCTCTTCTTCTCCATTTCTCCGAGTGTCTCTCTATAATACTATGTATTTTTTTTTTGTGAGAGTTCAAGAACTTGTATAGGGATCATCATATCTCGTGTGTGTTAGGTCATTACCTCTGGTTTCAGTTCTTGTTGTATTACTCTCTGTACAAAATGTATTTCATAGTAAATATGTTTTTACTCTTTTCATAGTAGATTAGGCCGTGTAATTTAGAGGTCAAATCATTTTAAATATTGTGTTCTATTGATTCTTTAATTTTTTCTGTTCTAGTTTTTACTCTTGTTCAGATTGCAATATTGAAAATCTTTGGTTCTTTGAGTGTTCTTGTGAGTTTGAGTGTACGAAATCGTAACAATAGCTATGACATAATTTGTTTGCTACTGCTAGAGAATATTATTGTATTTGCTTTCTTACCACTTTCAAGAACCACTATGGTAGCAGAATTCATGGCATGGTCAATGAGTATATCATATCAAAAATATTTTTTATCATAACTTAATACATATAAAATTCACATGACACAATCCAATTGATCATTTATTAGTAAGGGTTCCTACGATCACTTTTTAATCTTACATTCTCAACTTTACATCCAATCAATAATTAATATATTACTTAATTATATATTGCATATTATAACTTGATGCATATAGTATTATTCATATCATATTGAAATAATTATGGATTATTAACAAAAGGAGGAAAAATTAAGCTTTCCATCCAAATTATATGATGTTATGGTTGAGTATATAAGAAATAATAAAACATGAACCTCTCCAACATTTAATTTAACCTATTAAAGTGAGCAATCTATGTCTCTTATATAAATAAAATATAATAAATGAGGGGTAGAACAACAAGATCACTAAATTTCTATCTTTAAACATTTTAATTTTTAAGATTTAAAAATTTAGTAACTAAAGCATCTCATTTTATTTCATTTTAATAAAATTTAGGAATTAAAATATTTATATTTTGTACATGATATCTTAAATTATTAAAATATAGGGATTAAAATGTATAAGTTAAAAATTTAGGGATTAAAGTGTCTTAAAGACATAAATTTAGGGACCACTTTTTTCATAAATTAATATTCTAATTGTACTAAATGATAAGTTTTACAAGTGGCAAAGACCTTGCATTTGTTAGTGGTAAAAATGAAGGCTCAACAATAACATTTTTGGCACATGAGTTCAACATTCATTATACATAATATTATGGTGGAGTTAAACTTTTGGAATAAGCAGTGTATGGTTCTTACGGATAGTATCTTAGAATTTTTTTATGAATTAGCTATAATCACTTGATTAAATCAATTACATATAAATAATATATTAAAATTATCATGTATAATTTTGTTGGACCAAATTATCATTAATTGTATGCATGAAGGCTCATGAACCAATCTCTTCCAAATGGATAAGCTGACCCAAAAAATTAGCTCACTCTTCATACTAAATAGTAGGTACTTTAATGATATTCATATTTATTTTTTGGTACTTATTGTTACTCCAGTTTTAAGTGGTACCTTAAAAGTATCGAAATTTTCAAATTAGTACCTTTTTGACTAAAAATTAATCATATGCATATTACATAACAAAAAATGAAAGGCAATTTGGTTATTTTAATTTATTATTATTATTCTTTAAATTTTATATTACATTGGTTCTATAACTTTAAATAAGCCACACATTAGTCTTGTAACTTTAAAGATAAGTTGATTTAGTCATGTAATTTAACAAAGTATTAAAAATAAAAAAAATAAATAAAAAATAAAAAATCTATATATTTATTTTCTCTCCTATTTTATTGAAATCAATTTTTCCCCCTTCTGAGTGAGTTTTTTTTTTGTTTGAAAAAATTTGGATTGAATTTTTTTAAGAAAACTAAATCTTGTTAACTCTGATACTAAACTTATATAGAATAAAATGAAGAAATAATAGATAAATTAAAGTTAAAAATTTAGACAAAATATAAAATGAAGAAACAATAAATAATTGGAAGATAAATTAAGTATTCAATTCATTTTACATGTAAAATAAATAAAATACTAAGTTTTATTTATAAAACTGAAATAACAAAACTAAATAATTATTAATAAAAGAAATAGATAATTAAAAATTAAAAATTGAGGATAAAAGAAGATAAAGAGTATTTTTCATTTTTTATTTAATTTTAATAATTTTTTATTGTACTTAAAAAAAATCTCAATTTTTAAAATTTGAATTTGATTGACAATTTTTTGAAATTACAGGACTAAATTAATTATCCTAAAAATTACAAGATCAATGTGATATGAAATCCAAAGAATAAAAAAAATAGGATGACTAAATTACCATTTATTTTTTATTATATAACATTCATGTGATTTAGTTTTAGCCAAAAATGTAGTAATTTAAAAACTTAAATACGTTTAAAATATCACTTAAAAATTTAAATAATAATAATAAATACTAAAAAATAAATATAAATATCAATAAAATAACATTTTAAATTATTTTTAATTTACTATCTTATATTTTTTACTATCAATTTACCACTTTATGTTTTAAATCTTTTATCAATATCATATTTTCATTCACAAAACTGTTATATTTGGACGAAAATTATCACGTGACTAATATAATAGGATAATTTTGACATTTCACAAATTTACTTATATATTAATAATAAAAAATGAATCTCGGTCAACGTCACCCCTCCCTTCCCTTTTCCCTTTATGTTCCTTACTTGTCAAAAACCCATCGCACAACAAATCCACATCCAAATCTATACTCCATTAGAAAGTAAAGTCCACGAATATGGGCATTTGCCTTAAAGGGTCCATTGTCGGTGCCAAATTTCACTTAAGGACCCATATTGTAATTTTTATTAATTTGGGGCTTTTTTTTACAAGCCCAACCAGTTTTAACCAATAAGGTTTTAAAAAAAAATAGCAGAAGTGCAGAAACAAGACCCCCGCCCACTCTAACTCTCAATTTGAAATCAATCCGCATTTTTATCTTCTTCATCGTCTATAACTCCCACCCCCAATCTCTCTCAAATCCATTCTGATCGTTTTGGTTATCGAAAAGTACTCCTTTGTCGACGACAACAACAAGAGTAATATTGAGGTGAGAGAAAAACTTACCAAACACAATGTTATGTCACTCTTCTCTCTTTATCCTTTGTTATATTTTATGAGTTTGGATTAAACTACATTTGTATGTGTTAATTTCTTATTTTTGGAGTATGGGTTTTGATTGTAGATTGGAAATAGAGCTCAAAATTTTCAGACCTCACATTTTTCCCCTTTCACTCGGGTAAGTCTAATTTTTTTTATGATTTCATTAGTTTTTGTTTTGTCTTCTTTGTCCCTTCGATTGAGTGGGCTTTCACTGATAAATTTGTGCCTTTTTTAACTTTAAATATTTGGCTGCAGACTTTAATCAGGACTTCAAAATTTAAAACCTCACATTTTCCCCCTTTTACTCGAGTAAGTCTCTTGTTCTTCATTTGATTTCAATTTTTTTTGTTTTCTCCTCTTTGTCCCCTTTTGTACATATGTGCATTCACTGTTAATTTTGTGAATTTTATAACTTATAATGGTTTACGTCATTGTAGAAATCATATATGTTCTTGAATTGATTTTTATTTTTTATTTTTTACATATACAGAATGTGAATGAATAATTTGTACACATTATTGTTATTGTGGAATCCTCAAATGGTTGAGGAAAGTCATAAAAAAAAGTTATGCCTCAGCTTGTAAGGATTAAAAACTATATCTTCCACCTTAAAGCTACATCACAAATGGTTTAGTTAATAAGCACCTAATAAACTTATCCAAAATGCTTAATAATTTGAATTACAAATGCCTGGAGGATGCAATTTTTGAAAGGTTTTTATGAAAATGTTTGTTTGAAAATAATTTTGTTTGACATGCATTTCACCAAGAATAAAAGTGATATGATATCGTGGGAATACTCGAAAAAATCATTTTTAGTTTCATTTGACATCTAAATCCTCCAAGATGAAGTTACATGCTTATAGACTTTTTTCTACCATAGTTCAAGTTGATATCGACTTATCTAATTCACATGCATAAGTAAACAACGATTTCAGAAAGTAAACAACGAGAACAACTCCATTTCCTGATTAAAGAATGTGCGTCATTACTTGGGTAAAAATGCAAGTCAAGTATACATGGTCGATACAAGGTTGATATATGGTAGAATAAAGTCGATATCCATAGAAATATATGGTAAGACTATCATTGTATATTTAAGACAATAGTGGTATGACACTATTACTTGGGCAAAAATATAATTCAAGTATACATGGTCGATACGAGGTCGATATATGATAGAATAAAGTCGATATTCATACAAAAATGCATTCAATTATTTTCTCCTCAAAATTAATTTTACTTATGATTGAAATGAGTTTATTAAGGGTAGATAGGACCATCATTGTTCAGTTAAGACAAAGGTGGTATGACACTATTACTTGGGCAAATATGCAACTCAAGTACACATGGTTGATACGAGGTCGACATATGGTAGAATACAGTCGAAGAAATTCAATAGACATATAATTATTCAATGATGTAGAAAATCATAAAGAAGGCAAAAAATCATATATTTTTTTACCTTTGTCAACTAAAAGCTAGTTGTTGTGTCTTGGTGGAGGATGGTTTCCCTTTAAAGATTAAGTCTTGTATTTAAATTTGTTGCAGGAATTACAATTTTAGAAGAATGGGCCGAAAGATTGGGTACTCACTATCAATTAATGGCTGAAGAAGAAGAAGAAGAAAAAGAAGAAATTAGTATAGTGATACACTATACTAATTTGAAGAGAGGAGGGGAGGTCGCCCAGAAGAAGAAGAAGAAATTAATTTGAGTGGTGGAACGAATATAGGTCTTGTGCCCTTGTTTCTACGCTTCTGCTATTTTTTTTTTTTTTTAAATCTTACCGGTTAAAACCGGTTGGGTTTGTAAAAAAAGCCCCAAATTAATAAAAATTACTATATGGATCCTTAAGTGAAGTTTGGCACCTATAATGGACCTTTTAAGGAAAATGCCCCCACGAATATGGTTGAGGTGAGTTTTCTTTTAGGATTTTTCTCTAATAATTGGAGATCCAACTATAATAGAGGAACATCGAACAATGAAATTAAGGAAAAATTGGGAAGGGAAGGGAAAAGAAAAGGACAAATTTCATGAAAGAAAAAAATAATAATAAAAAAAAAAAAAACTGTTCTCTCTAGTAGAGGAGACAAGATTTGTTGTTTAAGCCTTTAAGGTTGGGTTATTAAGTGCAAGAGTTAAAGAAGAAAAAAGTAAAGGGATGATAGATGGGGGCGATTTCTATAGGGGAAGAGTTTGTTCTATCTTGCATCTGTGGATTTGCACATAGGGGTAGGGGTGGGGGTGACACGTAAGTTCGATTTTCCTCTTTTTTCTAAGTAAATTTTTAGAAATATCAAAAATACCCTTTTATGATATTTTTATCCAAAGATGACCATTTTATGATTAAAAATTATTTATTGAAATAATTTGGAAAATAAACTTTTTTAATTAATCTTATTCTAATATATACACTCCACGTATATTTTTATACATGTCAGATCATTTTATAATAAAAATAATAACAAAGAATTAAATTAACATATTTTCTAAATAATTTTTCTATTAAATGTTGAAGGAATTCTTATGAAGAAAAATAATTACAAATTTGTTTATGTAAAAAGAAACCTTCTTTATTATTTGTTTAAAGAAAAATATGCTGCAGAAAAAGTGAAATTGTTTATTTTTATTTTTTGCTACTAAAACAGTCAATATATTTCTTATAATATAGTTAATTACAATACAATGGACCTTAATTCGATTACATATATATGTGTATGGGTAAATCCTAAGCTAAATGATCCTTCAATATTATCAAAATTACATGAGCCACTTTGTTGCAGCCTCTAGGAAGACACGACAAGCCTAGTTCTTCAAATATGGATGTCTAAATATTGTTTGGTTTGCCAAGAAGAATCTGCGGTAGTTCCTGAAAAGTAGTTGATGATGTCTTGGGAATCACTTTAAAAAATAACCTTATTATAACCAATTGCAATTGCTAAACCCACTGCTATAGTCATAGCTCTTGCTTTTGCTTCCTCTGCTGATGTTGCAAGTAGTAATTAGTAGGGATGTTGACGATACAGAGTGAGAGGGGGGGTCGATGGTTGGAGTGGGGTGAGAGGGGGGGGGGGGGGGTCGATGATTGGAGTGGGGATTCTCCATGTGAAATTCACAGGTTTCTTACGAGAATCATGATTCCCCAGTAATAAATAATGTATGATAAATTGTATCTTTAATAATTTAAATACCTATAAAATTTAAAGTAAGGCGAATAACGTTTCAAATTATTAACAACTTTGTTATTTTATGTTTTTTTACTGCCAATTAATTACCATATATTTTAAAGTTGCTATCATTTTAATATTTCTGCTAAATAATCGGTTAACTTTGAATGAAAGCAGGAGACAATTGGTAAGGGTATTTTCAACATTTCCTTTCACTGAGTTTAAAAAAACAAACAGAAATAATACACGTGGCAGAAACCCCATCTCTTCTTTTTGTCACCCCACCTCTCACCTCTCACCTCTCACCTCTCACAGACTCATTTCTCGCACAAGGAAAAAAAAATCAAAAAGCAGGGTGGAAACAGAACGCTGGACCAAACCTCGTTGTACCACTACGCGCAACGACCACGCTATTACGTCAACACCATCTCACCGCGACCACCTTTTCGCGACCCATCGCCCATCTCCCATCTCCCATCTCTACAATACTGCACTACACGGTCAATTTATGTTTGAGAACTAGAGAAAGCATATTTTGTGTTTCAGATTTTTATAACACCAAAGACTACCTGAGCATTATGAGATGTTTATTTAGTAGGTATTTTGTGTTTTTTTTTCATTTAGTTTTAGAAGAAAAAAATATACGTGAATGTTTTTGTGTATTTTTTATAAATCTGATGTTCTTATTAATGCTTAAAAATGTAGGTATTAGGTATTGCACAACTCAACAATGGTGAAGCGTTAGCTTGTGATTGTGATGAATCAGATGTTCTTTGTGACAGTAGGAATTTGGGATTTTATTTATGTGGCGACCTTAGCTTGTAGAACTCAACAATTGTGAAGCCTAAGCTGAGGGATGAAATGAATGGCTGCAATATGGTAAGCAAGAACCTTAATTTTTTTTTTTAATTGACTTATTTTTATAAGAACCTTAATATGATGTTATTTACTGGATTTATTAACTTTTGTTATAATTTTTATATTTTATAGAGCTGGATGGCTCCTATTTCACATTGGATAATTTTAGAATTATTGAGTTGTATGTTGAAGATGTTATTGAGAATAATCTTGAATATGAGGTTCAAAATGACGCTCCAACTGCACACTTTATGGAGAATAATGAAATTCATGTACATGATGATCTAACATGTTCGATACAAAGCAGAGGATGAGAATGTAGATGATTATAACATTCATGGTGATCTGTTTGACTCAGGGGTGGTTAGTCCTTTAGGTCAATGAGGCGGTTGCCTTAGGCCCCCAATTAAATAGGATCCCCCTTAGGCCCCCAATTAAATAGGATCCCATTTTTTTGTAATACGTATTTTATATTTAAAAAATTAATTTTAATAAATATTATTTTACATATTATTAATACATAATAAAAAAAAATTAGTTAGATAATACCCAAAAAAATAAATAAATAAACCTTGTGGTTGTCACAGTATCAATTTATTGCTTTGTGATATGGCAAATTCATGCCCAAGTGCTATCACATTCTTTGGGGTGATACAACGCATATATTCATTATTCTCTTCTTCTACAAAGAGATGAAAAGTTTTGCAAGATTATATTTCAGGTTTGACTTTAAAGCCATTATCACAAACACGTTGGGAAAGTCGTGTCGAAAGTGTTAGAGCGATAAAATTTCAAGCTCCACAGGTAAGAGATGCTTTATTTTATTTAGCAGAAAATTGTGACGACCCGAAAACAAAAAGTGAAGCTTTTTCTTTAGCAACATATGAAATTGAAAATTTTGAATTTTTGCTAGGCATGACTATTTGGTATGACATATTACATGCAATTAACTCAGTTAACAAATATTTACAATATGAAAATATGCATATTGCTTCTACTATAGTTTGTATCAAAGGTCTTATTTCTTTCTTTGAAAAATATAGAAATAATGGATTTGAATCTGCTATAAATTTTACTAAAAATGTTGCAGCTGAAATGAATATAGAAGCAATATTTCGTGAAAGACGTGAGATTCGTAGAAATAAAAAATTTGATGAGAACGTCAACAACGAGGTAAGAATATCTGCTGAAGAATCTTTTAGAGTTAACTATTTTTTTATATATAGTAGATAAAGTTATTTCTTCTTTTCACAATAGATTCAATCAATTTCAAATTTATGAAGAAATTTTTGATTTTTTGTATGATTTAGAAAAATTAAGTTTATTAGGTGATGATGATTTGAAAAAAAGTTGTTACAATCTTGAATTGTTTTTGAAACACGATCAAATTTCAGATATTGATGGTTTAGATTTATTTTTAGAATTAAAAGTTTTGAAGGAAGTTATGCCAAAAGAAATAAGTGCACCAATTGAGGTGTTAAGTTTTCTCAAAAAGTTAAATTCTTTTCCTAATACATGGATTGCATATAGAATATTATTGACTATTCCTGTTACAGTTGCTTCTGCTGAAAGAAGTTTTTCAAAATTAAAATTAATTAAGTCTTATTTGCGTTCGACAATGTCACAAGAAAGATTAAATGGATTAGCTATTTTATCAATTGAAAAAAATTTGCTTTCAAAACTAGATTATAAAAGTTTAATTGATGATTTTTCTTCTCAAAAGGCTAGAAAAATAAAATTTTAAAGCACATACTTATTGGAGCTAAAGTCAGAAGATTGAAGTGTGAAAAGAAAATTGCAATGCGTTGACTTCAAGATTATTAAAGTAAGTGCTTTATTATTTTCCTATTTTTTTCATAATAATGTTTGAAAGTTTAATTAGTGATGATAAAATTAAATATATATTTGCTATTTGTACGTGTTTAAATAGATTATTAAAAATAAAAAAATATATTTATATTTAAAATTATTTTAAAAAATATAATTAAGGGCCTATTTTTATACTTCGCCTTAGGCCACAAAAGTTCTTGAGCCACCCCTGGTTTGACTGGAGTCTGAAAATGAAGTATCACTTGAAATGTCACTTTAGGTAGACGAAATAGAAGATGACAGCACTGATTTATCCACATGATAATGTATTAGTTAGTCATATAGAAAGTAACAAGGATGGAAGAATTTTTATGTGAAGTCACAACTTAAGAATGTGCAGATTGAGATTGGGCTAACTTTTACAACCAGAGATGATTTGAAGATGGCCATCAAACACTACCCGGTCTAGTAGAGGAAATACTTGATATTTGATTTTAATGGTAAGAATAGAGCTAGAGCTATTTGTAGTAAGGGTGCCTATCCATAGGTGTTATATGGTCGACCAGAGGGAGCTATAGAAGACGAGGAATTACGGACATGGAGAATATCAACCCTTAGTAACGAAGAGTAACATACTTATTAGGGTAATGATAAAGTAAAGTTTTTGAATAGCAAATTTATCTTGGTGTATTATAAGAGTTTATTTCGGAGAAATTTAAATATTAATTATTCTTTCATATGGCAAGACAATCAAAGATGACTTTAACATTAAAATTACAAAATGCATGGTAATTTTTTTTATTGATAAATGTAATTAAATTAGTAATATTTTATTTATTTGTATAGTCATTAGTTTTTTATTTATTTATTTTTTATAGAGATCATAAGGAGAACCAATCCAGGTTCTATCGTGAAGATACATAATGACACACCATTTTGCTATGAACCTCAATACCCCAAATTTTCCCTACTCACTCCGAAACCAGGGGCTTTAAATCATCGATCATGCATCGTATATACTTAAGCATTGTAAACATCAATTGTAGAACAGTTTAGCCTCATGCACTTAATCATTCTCTTTAAAATACTACTTAAAACTAAAAAATTGTTTTAAATCTTTCCTTTGTTTCTCTTTTAGATTGTTTGAGAAAATATTACTATAAAATTATTTTGTTGGTAAAAATTGAAATTGTTATTGGAAGCTTTAAGTTCTTAATGATCTTTGATTGTGAATGTCAATAAGTGTTTCATAAATCTCTTTCAAAGTAAAACTTTCATAGTAAAAATTAAACAATCCACTTATCAAAACAGAATATGTAACATATTATTAGCATATTATAACAATTTCAAATTAATACACATTTCAATGGTCCAAATGAAACATTGATATATCAAATCAAAAAAAAAAAAAAAAAAAAATCTCTCAATCCTTGTAGCTTTCAACCTTTTAAAAGTCACATAATGCATCCCAAGCCTCCCTAACAAAAGGTAGGGTTGGAAGTGAGGAATGCAATGAATTAGCTTACACTAGTTCTTGCAAAAAAAATAATTCAACAATAATATTACAATTAATAAGGTTACAATTAGAGCTACAAATAACATTTTTTGAGTTTATTTGAACTTCAAAATAATTTCCCACATTTTCATGCATGTTTTCCAAAATATTAACATTTTTTTTCTAACAAGCTTGCATTCTCTAATTTCAAATCTTTCTTTTCTAATTCGATCCTCAATAATGATGCTGCTCTCTAATATACTATATTAATTATCTTCAATTCACCTAAAAAAAATTACATTGACCCTCATATAACAAACAATTTTACAATGATAAGAGCAACACTTGACATCTTGAAACCAACAATATTAATATTCACAGTTTAATTTACCTCTGAAGATGGATAGCAGATGAATTTTTTATTAAGATTCTTACTTATTCGCAAAGTATATTCCCTTGCGACTTTGTCACAATAACAAGTTATAGAAGAAATTGTGATGAGTTCTCCAATCTATTACTTTGTTGCGCCAAAAAAACACTAACTAGTTTGCAAAAACTCGCATTTTTGAATAATTTATTTATAAAATTCAGTTATATGTTAATAACACACACTTATTACTATGTTCTGAACAAAAATAACAACACAATGTTAGAAAACTTAAATCCTACAAGAAAATAATAAACTTGAATAACACAAAGTACAAATTGAAAAGAACGTGTTGTAAGAATAGCACGGTTGCGATTTTTTTTGGATTTTTTAATGATTTTTTGAGTTCTTTTCGTCTGGTTGTGTTCGAGGTTTCTACGGTGTCTGTAGTTGGTATCTTTGTGGGTCTGTACGATGGGTGTCGTTGGCGTAGCAGTGTAGTCCGCAATTACCAATGATGGTGCGATGTTTTGGTTTTTGCCTGCGAGTTGTGTGAAACAAGTTTTTGAAAGATGATCCTAGAGATGGAGGGTTTTGTCACATGTATTATTTTTGATATTTTAAACTCATTCAAAGAAAATGTCAAAAATTTCCTTACCAATTTTCATGTGCCAAGCACGTGACATTTTTCATCCAAAGTTAACCAATTATTTAACAAAAATACCACAATGATAGCAACTTAAAAACGTATGGTACCAAATTGATGGTAAAAAAAATATAAAATAGCAAATTGATTGTAATTTAAAATGTATTTAGTAGGAAAAGAAATTTTTTCCCTTTAAATTATATTTATTTATTATATAATTAAATTTAAATTTAAATTTATATTTATATTTACAAATTATTGTTATAATTAAATATTTTATTTTGTTATTTTAATGATTATTATAATAATTGTTGTCTCATGTACCATAATATTAGATTTTTATAAATAAAGTATTGAATAATTGATGAAAGTCTTATTTTTAATCAAAGTTTATTTAATTTAATTTTAAAATTTTACAAATATATAATATAATTTATTTTTGGTGTATAAATGATTCAATTATTTAATTAATTTTATTTTTAACCCTCCTTAGTAAAAAACATATTTTTATAATAACATCCCTCAAGTCAAAACTTATAATAACAAAACTAGCATCCCTTGTGTTCAAACTTATATTTTTACAATTAAAAAAATGACTAATATATCATTTTTTAACACTTATATAATTGAAATTGAATGACGACAATTTAGATCCGTTCAATATTATCGGGGTGCTAGTTTTGTTATTATAAGTTTTATGAGTGTTATTTTTGGTAATTTTTTAAAAATTATATGTTCATGTACGTTGTAAGAAAAATAAATATATATTTTTTTTCTTAAAGAGTTAAAAATGAAACTCTATGCATGAAAAACATATGTTCATTTTCAAGTGGCTATTCAATTGGTTTCACTTTTAACTCTCTTTAGTAAAAAAAATATATATTCATTTTCTTAAAAATTTAAAAAATATTTGTTCATTTATGTTGTAAGAAAAATAAACATATATTTTTTTTTTCTTGAAGAGTTAAAAATAAAATTCTATGCATAAAAGAATGTTATACCATACAATTAAACCTATATTTTTGAAAAAAATAATATGAAAACGAAAATCGAGAAACATATGTTAAAGATGATTTTTGTTTAGTCCCGTTCGAAGGGATAACACTGATGCATATCTTTTTTGCTTTGATGCTTAAATTAGTTTTGAAAGAAAAACTAAGACAAAAATGAGTTTAAGAGAATTTGAGTGAAGAAATTATACTTTTCTTTTCCATTCATGAGAATCGATTTATAAATTTAGGGAATGATATAATCGTAAATAATTGATATTGATTAATTAATATTTAAATTTTGAATTAATAAATTTTGAATTATTTAGAATATTAATGGCCTTTATGGATTGAATCATTAATATTTATTTTTAAATTAATTAATAAAAAATATACATGACTTATACCCATTTGATTTTTCAAACTTGATATAGACCAATAAAATTGTATCAAGCTTACTTGATGATTTTTTTATCCATTATGGCATGTATAATGTATCATAGATAGGTTAAGTATAATTAAATTAAACTGAACTGTATTATAATTAATTTGTATAGTGTTTGGTGATAAGTCGTATAATATAGTTGAAAAAAATTGATAATAAATATCTTTATAAATGAATTTGGGTTTGATATAGTTTTTTTATTATAAATTTTATTTGAATCAATATTTAATATATATTTATTATATTTTAAAAATAAAAAATATTATTTTTAATTTGAGATTAAAAAAAAACTTAAGATACAATTTTATTATTAAAAATTCAAACAAATTAAGTTAAATATTTAATACAATTTAAACTCACATTTTTTATCGTACAAAATTTATACATAATCGTATTATTTTTATATTATACAATACAGTCTAATTTTATAATTAAATATATAATTATCAGGGTCTTATTATTATTATTATTTTTTTTTTTTATTTTTTTTTGTTTACATGATAAAATATGTGGATTCGCAAAAACCACTATTTTCATGAAGGAAAAAAAAAAACCCACCACTATTTTCATGAAAAAATTTGAAAGTTTTAACGTCAAATAATCAAAGGAGATAGGGGCAACAAATCGGCTAGTCGCCATCAACTTACTAGCACTAGGAGTATTTGACTGTGAGAGTCCTAGGCTAGAGAGAGAGCGTCCTCTCGCACAAACTCGGCAAATAAAGATGATTAACAAAAAAATTTTCCTCCTCTATCTTCACCGTCTTGCTTAACTCATCTTGCGTGAAGTCATGGGTAATAGTAGACTTGATAGCGAAGGAATGCATCTTGTTAGAGGAGTTTTGATGGAAAAAGACTATAAATTTGAAGATATTTTCATGTTAGAAGCAGTTTAGCAAGCAATTTATATATCTCCCAATTTGACAATGGAGAAAACTGAAGGAAAACTACTGCTCTAAAAGGCAGTACTTCCAACTAGAATACCCAATAATAGAGCAATAAACCTTCTATAATTTCTCCCACTTTGATGGTTAATCTTTTGGTATTTCGGTCTTTTTACCAATCACTTGTTTGTTGCTCGCGTTTCAGTTCAATATTTTTACTTTTTATTTATTTATTTTATATATCAACATTTTTTACATCAGCATTCAGATACAATAATAAAGGAGCTGGTACATTTTTTTCCCCTCCTGTTATTACCAAGTTATTTATCGATATTTTAAAAGCATCCATATTTGAAAAAAAGTACTTCTTTTTAGTTAACATAATTTTTTGCATAAAAAAATAATGATAATTTAGTCATTTTGTTTGTTATTTCATATTTTCTTTTTCTTTTTCTCTCTTGTGCCCTTATTTTGTCATTTTTCATTCTTTAAACCCTAAATATTAAATTATAAATACAAAACACTAAATCTTAAATTATAAACACTAAATTCAAAGAAAAGGAGATAAAAAAAAAAATAAAAGAAGGAGAAAAAAAAATAATAAAAATTTTAAATGATCAAAATATTTTTTAATTTTTTGTTCATATATTTATTTTTTGATTAAATAAATATTATTTTAAATAATTAAAATACTTTTAAAAAACAACTCAAGAATTTGAGCAACGACTAAAACAGTATAATTTTTTTATCTCATTTGGTACTTGTACTGAAAAGCTGGTTTATAAATGCTGCAACAATTCTTTTTTATTATATATATATATATTAAGAATATTTAAATTTATATTTAATTTATTTATATTTTAATATATGATACAATTATTTAAAAAATAATTATTTTTTAAATTTAAATAAATTTTATTACATATTATAATATAATTAATTTAAAGATAAAAATATTTACAATAATAAATTTTGTCTGTGGTGTATGCGCATCTGATTTTTGTATGCTTTCACAGTTACACTTACCACGCTGTATAGTTTGGCGGTTGTTCCTCGGCCTTTTTAAATCAAAGATAAATGCGTCATTTTGTGGTCTGGAAAACGGCTCTCTTTTTCATCGTCTCCCTAGCATTTTTTAAATCAGGAATCCGTAAACTTTTTAAATTCAAACCTTACCATGTCAAATATGTCCTTGCTTTTGCTTTCCATGTCAGCCTTATTTTCTTCAGATGGTTCTTAACATGTTTTAGTGGACTTTTTTTCCAAAACAAAAATCAATTTTGATTGAAAATGATTAAATTTGATTCATAAAAAATATATAATTGTTGAATAACAAAAATTTATATCAAAAACTATGTTTAAGTAATAACTACTTGTAAATATATTAAGAGACTTAATTAAAATATTAGTGTTTGTTCTATTAGACAACAAAGATCCTATTTTTTTTTACTTTGTTTAAATAAGAGTTGTGCAAGCCAAAAATAATTTAAATTATTTCAAAGGTATTATTCAGCTACGTATGCATAAGAACAAATCTTGATTTTGATAATGGATCGGGGCATAATAGTAATTTCTTTATTATGTTCCTTGCATCAAAATTTCTGCACAGTGCAAACTAGCAATATGATAATTGGCATTACAGTTTTTGCCTTCTTCATTTGAAAAGGCCCACGACTCGAGTTAGTAAAGCCAGCAAATAAAAAAAAGTTGAACCTTTTTTGCTTCCTTTGCTACTAAGTAGCTTAAAAGTTTTTAGCAAAAAAAAGTAGCTTAAAGTTGCTTCATTAAAAAAAAAAAAGAAAAAAAGTAGCTTAAAGTTGCAGCATTCACTCCTCTATCTTCTCTCATTTCTGTTTTCTCTTGTAGGGTTGGTTATCTAAATCAAACTGTTCGAAGCTCTCCTTTTCCTTTAAATCATTTCACGGTTCATGGTTTTATATAAGTAGCTAAGCAGCGGTACATTGTAAGTCTCTCATTTACTCATGTTTTGCAGATGTTTGATTTGGAAGCATAGCTTTACAAAGTCAGCTTGTTTAGCCGTTTATCTCTCTTATTTACTTTTTGTGTGTGTTGTGTGTTTGTGTGTGTGTGTGGCATTTCCTTAGTTTCTGATTTGTAGTTAGGGTCTCTGTTTATGAACTCTTTTTTTTGTTCTTGTTTTTCCTCCTACTTTTGGCAGGAAAAGAGAGTGCATTAGTTCTTACAATTTGGTTAGAGTTTGGGGAAAATGGCGTCCAGAGAGCCGCCGCCACTGAAGGAGATAACGAGGACTCAGACCGCTGGAAACCTTGGGGAGTCAGTATATGACAGTGAGGTTGTGCCATCATCACTATCTGAGATTGCCCCGATTCTTCGTGTTGCCAATGAGGTTGAATCCAGTAATCCTAGGGTTGCTTATCTATGTAAGTTCAAGTTATGAAGTTTGTTTGAACTTTTGAATATTTTAGAATCTTGAACTTTTTTTTTTGGTTACATAATTTTTGTTCTTGTTGATTTCTTGCTTAAGTCAGTAACCCATTTTTAATTGTACTTTTATCTGGTGTCTTCTTGTATTTTCCTTCTCTTGTTTATTATTTGGGTTGGGATTTTAGAAAAGTGGTAGAAGGCATTTTGTAGATTGTACCATGCTTTTGTGCAGAAGAAGGCATTTTGTAGATTGTATCGTGCTTCTGTGCAGAAGAAGGCATTTTGTAGATTGTATCGTGCTTCTGTGCACGGGCGGAGCCAGAAAAAAATTTAGGGGGTTAATTTTTTTTTTTTTTAATACAAAGTAAAAATTTAGTAGGATTTATAGTACACTATACTTAATCAAATACTAAATTTTTTCATGTCATATTATAATAGAGATATAAAGTTAACACATTATAATTAACTTATAACAAAAATTAAACAAAAATATAAAATATTATTAAAGTAAATATTAGTATTATTCATGAATAAAATAAATTTATTAACTAAAAAATCTAAGCAAATGAAAAAGCTCAACCAAATATATTAAGATTTATAGTTGTTAAAACTAAAACTAAAATAAACATATGAAAATGTAAAATATAAAATATGATTTATAATTTTAAGCTTGACATTATATTTAAAAATATATGTTTATAAACAATATAAGAATGACTAATAATAATAAAAATAATAAAATTTTTATATAAAATTTTTTTAAATAAATTCTAAAAAATTATTAAAATAAAATGTCAAATAATATAATATTTGATACAGTTAAATTTGGATTGAAATAAAATAAAATAAACATAAACTTAAAAAACTTTAATATGAAGTTTATCATATACTTATTTTTTTAATTTTATTTTTATAATTTTAAGTTTAAAAATATTTAAATATTATTTGGATTATTATATTTAAGAAGAATTTTTACATAGTATAAAACTCTAATTTTATTTATGTTACTAATAGTTATACATAAAAAAGTATTTAATCACTTTATTTATAATTCATGTCATTTTTATTAACATATTTGTTAAATATTGTTAATATGTACATAAAAATTAAACACAATATATAAAATATTTATTTAATGTTAAAAATATACACGTAATTATTTTTTTGTAAAAAAGTTAGCCCAAGTAAATCCACCTATGCTTCTGTGCATCCACTTGCAAAATAAGCATGCTACACTGATGCGAGCATCTTTTTTTTGGCATGTGGGTGTGGAAATAAAACAATTTGTTTTATTGTTTTTCTCTGTTATTAATGATACGTACAAAGCACAACTTAAATAGAGTTTTACAAGATCAGGAAAGAATAAAATCAAGAATAAAATCCTAACTGATATTTACAGATAATAACAAAAATATATCCTAACTAAATTGATTTTTGAATTTCAAATAATCCTAAAATCTCGAGGTTTCAACACTCCCCCTCAAGTTGGTTCATAGATGTTAATCATGTTCAACTTGCTTAGAAAATCCTCGAAACTCTGACATGAAAGTCCTTTGGTGAATATATCTGCAATCTGCTCTTGTGTAGGAACATAGGTCATACATATAATGTCATTCTCAACCTTCTCTTTTATAAAATGTCTGTCAACTTCGACATGCTTGGTTCAATCATGTTGAACTGGATTAAGAGAAATACTAATAGCAGCCTTGTTGTCACAGTATACCTTGAGCGGGGTCTTAGTTTCTACCCGTAGTTCTTCTAAAAGTTTCTTTAACCACAACCAATACCTTGTGCAACTGCCCGAAATTCTGCCTCAGCACTACTTCTGGCTACTATATTTTATTTTTTACTTCTCCATGTAACAAGGTTGCCTCAAATGAAGGTACAATACCCAGTAGTAGACTTTCTGTCGTCAATTGAACCTGCCCAATCAGCATCTGAAAAAACTTCTATTCTTCTATGTCTTGTTTTTTTAAAGAAAAGTCCTTTGCCAGGAGACCCTTTTAAATATCTAAGAATTCTGTATACTGCTTCTAAGTGGCTTTCTTTTGGAGCATGCATATATTGACTCACCATACTGACAGCAAACGCAATATCAGGCCTTGTATGAGATAAATAAATTAATCTTCCCACCAATCTTTGATACCTCTCCTTTTCTACTGGTTTCTTCTCAACTCTTGTTTTCTTTCCAGTTTCAATTGGAGTGTCACTCGGTTTGCACCCGAGCATACCGATTTCTTTTAGAAGGTCTAGAACATACTTTCTTTGTGAAAAGCTTATACCTTCTTTTGATCTGACAATTTCCATCCCTAAAAAATAACACACCTGTCCCAGATCTCTAACTTCAAACTCCGTAGCAATAACCTTTTTCAATCTTTCAATCTCAACCAAATTGTCTCTTGTCAATATGATGTCATCCACATAAACAATTAAAATTATTTTTAATCCTTCTTGGGAATGATTAAAGAATATTGTGTGATCTGACTGACTCTCCTGATAGCTTTGTCCTTTTATTACTCTCGCAAATCGATCAAACCATGCTCGGGGTGTCTGTTTGAGTCCATAGAGTGATTTGTTCAGTTTGCATGCCATGTTTTGTTTTTCTCTTTCATAAAAACCTGGTGGTGGCAATGTCATGAAAATCTCTTCGTCTAATACTCCATTGAGAAATGCATTTTTGATGTCCAGTTGTTGGAGAGGCCATTCAAGATTTACTGCCAATGACAATAATACTCGAATAGTATTTAATTTTGCAACTTGAGCAAATGTCTCGGTGTAGTCAACCCCATATGTCTGGGTAAATCCTTTTGTAATTAGGCGAGCCTTATATCGTTCAATAGTCCCATCGGCTTTATACTTAACAGTAAAGACCCATTTGCACCCGATTGGCTTCTTGTCTCTTGGTAAATCCACCACATCCCAAGTTCCATTGTTTTCTAGAGCTCGTATTTCTTCCATTATAGCCTCTTTCCATTCAAGAATTTCCCAAGCCTCATCAATATCTTTTGGAATTATGACCCTGTCAAGGTTAGTAGTGAAAGCATGGAATTTGGGAGACAAAGTGTTATACGACACAAATTTAGATATAGGATGAGAAGTACAAGATCGACGTTGTTTTCTGAGTGCAATAGGTAAATCATCAGTAGAACTAGAGGTACCTGAATCGAAGGAAGGCTCGAGACCATTCACCAGGTCAAACTCTCCTAGTGTATCAAGAGTGAATTTACCTTTATACTTTGATTTTGGATTTCTTGAGTAAACCAGTATATCCTTGTCCTGTTGTTTTTCTGTATCTCCCCCTAAATCTAAATGATATTCTGTTAGTGGTTCATTAGAATGATGTGGTGTAACAGGATCAAAGTGTTCAGGAAGGTTAGGATGAGGAATGTCAAGAAGGGTTGTGGAAGCAACATCATGAGGAAAGATATTATGTGAAAAAGATAGATCAAAGGAGCAAAATTGATCTTCAAGACATTCATTCTCCCCCTGAAGAGGAGTTTTGGTAGAGTAATATGGTGTGGTTTCAAAAAATGTCACATCAAGACTTGTATAAACATTTTGTGTGGATGGTTCATAACACCGATAACCTTTTTGAGTAGGAGAATATCCAATGAAAATACATTTTCAGGCTCTAGGGTCCAATTTACTACGTTCATGAGGATGGATGTGTACAAATGCAGTACAATCAAATATCTTAAGGGGAATATTAGAAGTAAGACGAGATGTCGGAAAGCAGTATTTAAGCTTTTGAAGAGGTGTTTCGAAGGAAAGGACTCTACTAGGCATTTTATTTATCAGAAAAGCAAATGTTAAAATAGCATCTCCCCAAAACCTTTTTGGCATATTTGTAATGAACATTAGGGCTCGAGCCACTTCTAATAAATGTTTATTTTTTCGCTCGGCCACCCCATTTTGTTGTGGAGTGTAAACACAAGAGGTTTGGTGAATGATTCTATGAGTTTGGAGATAATCTCTAAGTGAATGGTTGACATATTCAGTGCCATTATCAGTCCGTAAAATTTGAATTTGGGTTTGAAATTGAGTACTTATCATAGGGTGGAAATTTAAAAAGACGTGTCGGACATCAGTTTTATCTTTTAGTAAATATACCCAACACATATGAGTATGATCATCAATAAAAGTAATAAACCATTTCATATGAGTGCGGCTCGGGGATCGGGATGGTCCCCATAGGTCACTGTGTATCATGGTGTGTATTTTGGTTTTGAGAATGATGTGCGGTGGTGTTTAGCAATTTCACACATTTCACATTATAAATCAGGCAATTCTTTATTAGAAATAAGAGAAAGAAACAATCGTTTTAAGTAATTAAAACTAGGGTGGCCCATTCTAAAGTGCCACAATAAAACATCATTATTCTTAGGGATAAAAGTAGAATTACAACTGACAATTTTATTCTGGTTACTCACATTTGTTGTTTCAAAGTAATAAATACCTTCACTCTCTCTAGCACTGCCAATCGTCTTCCCCGATGATAGGTCCTGAAAAATACAAGAGGAAGAAATAAATTTAGCAGAACAGTTTGCATAGGCTGTTAACTTACTGACAGATAATAAGTTACAGGATAATTTGGGTACATGTAAGACGGATTCAAGAGTTAGAGAATTAGAAATCTTTATACTTCATTTTCCAACAATTGAGAAAGAGTACCATCTACTATTTTAACTTTTAAATTTCCAGCACAAGGTACGTAGGAAGAAAAAAGATGATGGTTGCCAGTCATGTGATCTTGACGCACCTGAGTCAATAATCATGGAAAACTTATTTTTGAGGTCGTATTTAGGGCAATTAGAAAGTTACCTTTGTGAGCTAGTGACCCAGAGGGAACATAGGAAGACTGACCAGGGAATTGAAATTTTGAAAACAATTTTTGAAGCTGTTCAATTTGCTCAGGATTAAAACTTGAATTTGACTCAGTCTGATATCTTCGACCTCTGTAATTTTGTTTGGGTTTCCAATTTGCCGGTTTTTCATGTAACTCCTAACATGAATCCTTCATATGACCAGTCTTACGACAATGTTCACACCAAGATCGTTTTTTCTGTCCTGAATTATTTGGGGGCCCACGAGATAAGAGCCTATTGGGTTCATTTTCACAAAACTGCCCAAATGGCCCAGTTGGCCCATTGGAGCAAAACGGCCCAGATGGCCCAGATGTTGCATTGGAGCTGTTTGGCCTAGAAGAACAAAACGGCCCAGATTGGAGGCTGAAGTGGTTCAGCCCAGATCCAAGGCCCAGCCCGCGTGGAAAGGAGTAGGGTTCGGGTTGAGTAAACGGGGCTCCGTGGCCCATCCTTTTAATTCCATATTGAAGGCTGCATTGAGTGTACAAGCCAGAAAATGATCATCGAGTTTTCAGAGACCCTTTTTTTGGAGACAGGTGGTGCTCTCGGGCTTCTTGGTTTCTCCGGTGAGGTATCCCATTTTTCCTTTCCTCTGAATTACCAGTTTGATGTTCTGAGCTCACTCTCTGTAATTTTTACCGTTTAATTTTTCAACGGTGAGTTGGAGGGTGGAATTATCATTTCCACCAATGGTGGCTACGTCCATCTCCTCTGTTTCAAAGGGATGGGAGGTATTATTATTTTGTTCCATGCTCTGATACCATGTGGAAATAAAACAATTTGTTTTATTGTTTTTCTCTGTTATTAATGATACGTACAAAGCACAACTTAAATAAAGTTTTACAAGATCAGAAAAAAATAAAATCAACAATAAAATCCTAACTGATATTTACAGATAATAACAAAAATATATCCTAACTAAACTGATTTTTGAATTTCAAATAATCCTAAAATCTCGAGGTTTCAACAGGATGCAGGTGGGCTCGTATTTGTTTTCTAACATTGTGCTTCTATGGCATGTGTGGATACGTCACATGCCTGTTTTTAGAGCCAAATTATGTAGAATCAAATATGTTCTGGTTTATAAGCTTTATGTGGAGCATTAATGGAGTTATACCATTGAGGTACTGCTGGGCTTATGTCATCAGCATTATGGAGATGGAATTATAATGCAAGATGTTTGAGAATTAGTTCTTGAAACTGCTTGAGTTTCTTGAATGATATTCTAGTTTCGTATTTCAAATTTTTTATCCAAAGCCTGTTGACTTGTTATTTAGGCATTAGTCTGCATTCTATTTCAGCATACGGTTTTGTACTTGTGTTTTTATACAGTTTGCAATTCAGTGTCTTATCCAGGGGCAGCCGGGAGGATTATGATAGCTATTGTCCTTTCCCCATAATAAATTATTAATATTCATTTTCAATTTACATATTTAACATTATGTGTGATATTCATTTTTGTTATACAGCCTTAGTGTTGGCATGAAGGGCTTTAATTGGAAGTCTCTTGTATTTCCATTTGAAGAAAATAAAGGAACTAGCCATATTATATGCATATGATTGAACTTAGCAATTGTAGAAACCTTTTTTTACAACTGCATAAAACATCATTATATTCATGAATGCCAGTGTTTCCATGGTAAGCACATGATGTTTCTTTAGTAGTTCTCTGTTTTGTGATCTTTTCCTTTTTTAACGTGTAACACTTTTTGTTGTCATCCCTTTCTGTATTATTATTATTATTATTTGTTCTAGAATGGAGTTAAGTTAATTTTATTTTTGGAACAAGCTCTGGCTCTACATTTTTTTGTTCTAGATCTGATTTTAGTTTATTTCTTATCTGCAAACAAGCTCTTGTTCTGCATATTTGGTTTTTGATTGTATGATGTTTAACCTTTGCCGTAGGCCGGTTTTATGCCTTCGTGAAAGCTCATAGGTTGGATCCCAATTCAAGTGGGCGTGGTGTTCGTCAGTTTAAAACTGCTCTTCTTCAACGCCTTGAAAGGGTAAAAATACTTAATGTCTCTGTTGAATAAGATTGACTTATACCATTGGGACTTCTCACATAACATATTACTCTTAACTTTCAGGAGAAGGATCCAATGCTGATGGGGAGCGTTAAGAAAAGAGATGCACAAGAAATGCAGAGTTTCTATCAACACTATTACAAAAAATATATTCAAGCCTTACAAAATGCGGAATATAAAGCTGATCGGTAAGTTTTTTGTTTTGGATGGTTGGTTTTTCAAAATTATATATCTGCAAGCATTCCCTTATTATGTTTTTTTTTGCTTACATAATTTCATCTGTTGCAGTGCACAGCTGACCAAAGCGTATCGGACTGCTAATGTTCTCTTTGAAGTTTTAAAGGCTGTTAATGTGACACAATCTATGGAAGTTGACCGTGAGGTATAACCATTTGACTTTTTAAAACCTGTAGTGCTGTCATTGTTGTCCTGGAAATTCATATTTGATTATTGCCACCATTAAGTTTAACACGTTATTATTAGTTTGGAGCTGTCAGTTACTTTTCTAGTTAGTCTCATTATGAATCTAATTATGTTTGGCTTTCCAGATTTTGGAAGCTCAAGATAAAGTTGCAGAAAAAACAGAGATCTATGTCCCTTACAATATCCTTCCCCTTGATCCTGATAGTGCAAATCAAGCAATTATGAGATATCCAGAGGTATGTTAAAAAGTTCAGAGTTACATTATGTTGAGAGCAAAACTAAGTGTTTATTCAGGGTCAAAAGAAGTGATGGAAGAATTTGAAGCAAACTAAGTGTTTGAAACATTTGGGAAGAAAATAATGTGTTTAGCTCATTATATGCTGTGCTTTGTGAACTAATTGTTTTAGCTTGTTGGATGGGTTCTTTTAGGATACCGAGTGGCCTAATTTTTGGATATGTATCCAAATATTGGATGCTCTTTTTTTTTTTTTTTTTCATTTTTCTTTAAATTTCCACAAATTTGGAGTGTTGAGTATCCACACTCATGTCCATGTCGTGTTCATTTGACATGATACTTTATGAAAAATGAAGAGTCCATGTAACATGGGTTTTAGCGGGCTGATTTCATTGTTCCTTCAATTTTTTTTAATGATATTCTGCAGTGTTGGTTCAATTAGCATAACTTGATTATTCATCTCCTTTACTACTAATGTTCTTTACTGTTTTTATTAAACGATTTACCTGGGTCATTACTTAATTTGCAGATTCAAGCTTCTGTATTTGCTCTTCGTAACATCAGGGGTCTTCCTTGGCCAAAGGATTTTAAGAAGAAAAGAGATGAAGACATTTTAGATTGGCTTCAGACAATGTTCGGGTTCCAGGTGCTGCATATTATCCATGAGCTATAACCTTCTTTGTGTTGGAAAAATGGAAAAAATGAGTATTTAGATTCATGGTTAAATACCATTTTGATACATCATTTTGAGTGGGGCCCACTTGGTATAAGTTTAGGGTCGTGATTGATTTGAGTTATCCTCTACAAGAGCTTCGAAATCATATATTTATACACTCAAAATGAGATTGAGATGAATGAGAAATTGTGTCTTAAAGTTCACTCATTGAAATAAAAAAA
Source organism: Elaeagnus macrophylla (assembly GCA_029378325.1). Lineage (NCBI taxonomy): Eukaryota > Viridiplantae > Streptophyta > Magnoliopsida > Rosales > Elaeagnaceae > Elaeagnus > Elaeagnus macrophylla. The sequence goes on from CM055640.1 coordinate 52,217,061, forward strand.
TGTTGTGTTTTTGGTTTGTCCCACATGGGAAAAACACTAATACATGAAATGCTTTATATAGCATTTGCTTTCCTATGGGAGGTAAGCTTGTGTAGCATAAATGCTCTCTCCACGTGCGCGCTCAAGGGGGTGCAAATTCTAGGATTTCTGGCCCAAAAATTCAAAATTCCAATCACAGGCCCGCACGACCTGCGGACACGAATGTCGTCCAATTTCGATGGGCTTTGCGTAGTTCGGGTTTTGCTACACGTTATTTTATTTTTTCTCTCAGAATAAGATTGTAACTGTTGAGGAGATTTATTTGTAACAACTGCATATGTTGCAGCAGTTTCAAAAATCATTTCCAACAACAAACATTAGCTTTTTTCTTCTCATTTTTCCTGCAATAAACATTTACCATATTCTAGAAATATTATTCTAGAACTAAGTTTTGTGTAATACAGAGAAGGTAGAAATTCAGTTTGTACAAATAGTTTCAGTTTGGTGTTCTTAAACTGTTTTTTTGTGAGGGAAAAAATTTATTTTAAGAAAACCGTTTACGGGTCTCGATCTTCCTTTTCATTATTGTAATTTACAGTTTCTTTTATTTATTCTATAATTTTAATTCATTTTACTAATTTATAATATTCAATTTCTTGTTTGTCTAATACATTAGTTCCTACACTTTGCTTTGTTTTCACATTTTATTGGCTTTACAGAGGAGCCTGTTGAGCTATATTAATTAATGCCCATTATTGTCCTTGTTAATAAACTTTCAGAAAGATAATGTGGCGAATCAAAGAGAGCACCTAATTTTGTTGCTTGCAAATGTTCACATTCGGCAATTTCCCAAGCCTGAGCAACAACCCAAGGTTTGTCATTTGCTTAAATACTGCAGAAAATACTCAAATAGCTCCTGTGGTTAAGCTAACCCCTTGGGTTTGAAAAGAACAAATAGATCCATTGCAGCATTAAATTTAACAGTTTTTCAGAGTGTTTTAGCTTGAAATGAAAGTGTTAATTCATCACTTTTATGGGAACTGGATATCTTTCTTCTACTTTTTTTAAGCAGAAAGATATAGATGAAGTGTTATCTGAAAATGAAAAAGTTTTATTTGTTATTTTTCAAACATTAGGGGTCAATTAGTTATTTAGGCATACCTCAAGTATTTGTAATTCTCCCTACTTTACTAGCGTAGTAGTATATTATGATTTAACTTGTTTTTCTCTCTTTTTGTAAAAGCTTTATTTTATTGGGGATTTATGTCTTTTCTTTAGTCACAAATTCATCTTGATTGTTTCTTCATCAATGTTATTATCCTTGTCATGGCCAAAGTGTAATTTGAAAACAACAAATGGATTCGTTGCAGCATAAAATTTAACTGTTTTTCAGCAGGGTTTTAGCTTGAAAAGAAATCAAAGTGTTCTAAAATCTGAATTGTGAATTTCATCACTTTTATGGGTATTTTAAGCATAAACAATTTAGACAAAGTCTAAACTGACAATGAAAGAGTTTTGTTTGTTAATTTTCAAATATAGCTGTCAAGTTTCTTAGGCATACCTCAACGAATGTATTTATAGTTTAACCTACTTTAGTAGCCTAGTATGGATGAACTTGTTTTACTTTCTTCTAGTAAGAGCTTAATTTTCTTGGAGATTTATGTGTTTGTTTACTTTACTCACAAATTCATCAATGATTGTTTCTTCATCAATTTTATTATCCTTGTCATGGCCTCTATTGAGAAAACCTTGGCAATTTCCCTTGATGATTTCAAATCATTTGGATCATTCCAGTGATGATTTACTCAACCTCTTTGGATGTAAGAATATGCATATCAGCAAAAAATTAAAAAAAGAGAGGATAAAATCAGTACTTGTTTCATATTTAAACATGGCAAAATCAGAAATTCTTGTGATCTTTTATGGAACCCTGTAGTGAGGATTTGTATCTTTTGCAAAGCAAACAAACGTTTGATATTTTAAAACTTTGGATCTTATATTCTTATTATTTTTCATTACTCTGTTGACTACTTGGAAGTACCAACCATACTTTCCCAACAATTTTCAATTGTTGCAAATCCTCTTTTGTTTGCTTGTTGTGACAAGTTTGTTCATTTCTTTTGTTTAGTTGGATGATCGTGCCCTTACAGAGGTGATGAAGAAGCTTTTCAAGAATTACAAAAAGTGGTGCAAGTACTTGGGTCGGAAAAGTAGCCTTTGGTGAGACTTCTTACACAAAATTACTGCTGCCTGGCGTTGAAGCTATGTGTCTTTGTTCTTTAGTGTTAAGACTCAATTTCACTAACTCTTCTCTAACATGGTATTAAGCGTAGGCCCTAGGTTTGAACCTCCTCAATTCAAAAGCATTTAGTTTTTATTTATGTAATATTAATCTTTTTGTACTAATATCTGCAGGTTACCAACCATACAGCAAGAAGTTCAACAGCGTAAACTACTATACATGGGCCTGTATCTTCTTATATGGGGGGAAGCTGCAAATTTGAGATTCATGCCGGAGTGTCTCTGTTATATTTATCATCATGTATGCTTTCGAGATTTTTCATGTTACTAGTGCAAAATCTTTACATAAAAATGTTTGTTTCTTATATGAAGCTTCTAAATTCTGCCCTTTGAGCTTCACATTAGCTTTTCTTTTATTATGGAGGTAATATGGCTTCAGAAGTATTAAAGTTGATGTCAGGATCAATTTTAACTGTGCATGCTTGGATGGAATTGTACCTTGAATGCTCTATCTAATTTTATGATGTTATTATTTATTATCGCAAATCTTTGGTAAAAATGAAAGTCTACTCAACTTAATTTGCCGATTTTTGCCTTGTACTGATGGGATACTTCTTTGCTTAGCTGCAGATGTTCTAGTTGGGTTTTTTTAATTGGCAAGCAAAAGTCACCAAGTTTCTTCCATTGCTCTTAATCAGCATGAATTTTCTCTTGTTTAGTTCCCTCTTATGACTATTTTGTTATAATACTGCATCATCATTCAAGTCTTCTTATTGGTATGGCCATATGTGGTGTCGGTGATCATGTTATAAATTAGTTCTAGGAGGAGAAGCTTGGGAACTTTATGGTTTTCAAGTTAAACTGAGTTAAAGGAGACATTGTGTTGTGAAGTGGTTCTTATGCTTTTCAATAGTTGTCTGTAAAATTTGCATACTATTACGTTTTTGTTATTCTTTCTATGGGATTTTTTTGGATTTATTCATATCAATATAGGTTTATTGTGGTTAGCAATTTAGGTTCAATGTTTTTAGACCATTTCAACTTTTCATTTTTGGCATCAATGATATTAAGTTATGTTGGTCATTTTCATCGAGTATGGGACCCTGTTGTGTGCTTAATGGCTCTGTTTCTTCTTCTAGATGGCATTCGAATTGTATGGTATGTTAGCTGGGAATGTGAGTTCCACAACAGGAGAGAATATAGAGCCAGCGTATGGAGGTGAAGAAGAAGCTTTCTTAAGGAAAGTTGTTACTCCTATCTATGAAGTGATTGCGAAGGTGCTTGTTTGCATTTTTTCTACACGGTTCCTTATATTTTGGCGTACATTAGCTCTTGAAGTTGAAAGCACCTCATCCTGTGAATTTGCTTTCCTTGGCAGGAAGCAGAAAGGAGCAAACGAGGAAAATCGAAGCATTCACAATGGAGAAATTATGATGATTTGAATGAGTACTTCTGGTATGAGACTTTTAATCCCTTTATAGACTTTTCCTCATTTTGTATATGCTTATCTAATTAATTCTTTCCATGAATCATAGGTCTGTTGATTGTTTCCGGTTGAGTTGGCCAATGCATGCAGATGCTGATTTCTTTTGCCTGCCTGAAAAACAACAGGATACAGTGAGCAACATTTGTGTATTTTGCTTTTAACTTTTCAGATACATTTATGACAGTGGAAGGGCTATTCCTTTTATAGTCCAGTTCCAAAGATACATGCTAAATAAATATGCATTCTAATATGAGATTGGTGGGCATAAAATTATGCATACTTAAGTGACTGTTGTGATGCTCAACTTTATTTGATAGCTAGGTCATAAATAATGAAAATGGCTGCCGTTCTTTAAATAGGATTGTAGGCATAGAGTGTGGCTCTGTTTAATTCAACGATGTCTTGATGGTTTTGAGATGTAATTTATTCTCAATGCGACATTCAAGGGAATCAAGTTACATAATTTGATGTTGGTGTCGTGCATATTAGTCAGTTAGAGTTGTCATAAACTACGTTTTTGTAGACTGTTTTAGCATAGTTGTTTGGTAAATGAACATATGCTACCATAAGTAATAAGTGTATGTTTCTTTATTTATTCATTTGAATGCTGTTCTCTGCATGGAATGGGCCATGATTTATGATAGTTGTGTTGTCAGGATAATAAATCTACTAACAGGTGGGACCGCTGGGTTGGAAAAGTTAACTTCGTTGAGATACGTACATTTTGGCATGTTTTTAGGAGCTTTGACCGTATGTGGAGTTTCTTTATTGTATGTTTACAGGTATCAAAGTCATCTTTTCTACAATCTGTTTTCCATCTTTCCTTTGCATGTTTAATACTGGTATACATGCTAAAATCAGATCATTTTGTTTAGGCTATGATCATAGTTGCTTGGAATGGCAATGGGGAACCCAGTTCTATATTTTCTTCTGAAGTTTTCAAGAAAGTTTTGAGTGTCTTTATAACTGCGGCTATATTGAAGCTGGGGCAAGGTTGGCAGATTTTTCTAGCTTTATTGCTGGAATACTGTTGTTTTCACTTCTTTTGTACAGAAACTTCTAGTTCTCTATGAAGGTTGACATCAGGGAAAGCAAAGTACAATCTACTGTATATTTGCATCTGTTGAAATATTGAGTAAATTTACCAACAACATCTGAAAATAAGTTGTTTGAGCTTGTCTTTATGTTGTTTTCTGCTCATTACTGTTTTCTAGATATGAATTTGCTGTTTTTTGGCCCAAGCAGCATATTATTGGATTGGTTGTTGTCTTAATGTATCACATTTAAAGGCTAAAGTTGTTCAAATCTTAATTTCTGGTTTTGTTTGAGTGAGTGGATGTCATATTTTACAGTTTAAAAGAGTGTTGCATCTGTTTAAGTGTGTGTTATTCATTTATGGAATGTTTTTCATATACGTGCTAAGTTTTAAGATTACAACTCGCTGCTTCCATCTGAAGAGAAATTTCCATCCAAGATGGCTTTTTAACCTAAAGATGTATGTAGTCGAAACTGTAGCATGATTGTCTGGTCAGTGGCATGTAAATTGTGAGGTCAAAGTAATCCCGCATCAGTTTAGAAGCTAAAAGAATTATCCCTCAGTTATGTTAGGTTTTTTGATTAAAAACTGTCGAAGTCGGCTTAAATTGTTGTCAATCTTATGTAACCTGGATTATCCCTTACTCTATTTTACCAACTTCAGCTAATTGCTAAATCATTTTGACTGGTGCAGCTGTCCTTGATGTCATTCTTAGCTGGAAATCACAGAGGAGTATGTCATTTCATGTTAAATTAAGATATATTTTGAAGGTTGTTTCGGCTGCTGCATGGGTGATAATTTTACCTGTTAGTTATGCGTATACATGGGAAAATCCTCCTGGTTTTGCTCAAACTATCAAGAGTTGGTTTGGCAATAATGCAAATTTTCCATCATTATTTATTTTGGCTGTTGTTGTCTACTTGTCACCCAATATGCTGGCTGGAGTGCTGTTTGTTTTCCCTTTCATTCGTCGGTTCCTTGAGAGGTCAAACTATAGGATCGTAATGCTTATGATGTGGTGGTCACAGGTATTAAGAAGGTGTTCATCTACTATTTTAATTTATATGCTTTTGTAACTGGTGCTCATTGTACTGAATCGTTGATTTCCAGCCTCGTCTCTATGTTGGTCGGGGAATGCATGAGAGTGCATTCTCTCTTTTCAAGTAAGAATCCGTTTCTTAGATGGACCAATCATTTTTTTCATGCGTGTTTTGGTACTCTATGCAATGCATGATTTTCTGTTCAAAATGTGCAGGTATACCATGTTTTGGGTTCTTCTTATAATCACTAAGTTGGCTTTTAGTTACTATATTGAGGTGTTTCTTCTGCTCTCTCGGATATTTTCTGTCTTTTAATCTGCTTGTATTTAAATATTTTTAATTTAATAAATGGTAAATTGATGTATAGGTAAATTTTTGCATTAATCTGAACCCTCTTCTCTTTGAAATACATATCCCAAATGAAAAAAAAGAAAAAGATAAATATACACTTACTTACTTTTGAGAAAAGTAATTCTTTTTCTTTCTAAATTGCCATTTGTTCTTGTCAGATAAAGCCTCTAGTGGGTCCAACAAAAGCGATAATGAGCGTGCGTATTACTATGTTCCAGTGGCATGAGTTCTTTCCCCGTGGTAATGGAGAATACAATTTGAATGTATTTGCATATATTGTTTCCGTCAGCAAGTTTTGATTTTGATATTTTATCTCATGCAGCGAAGAATAATATCGGAGTTGTTATTGCACTCTGGGCTCCAATTATGCTAGTATGTTGTGTATCATTTGATTACTTAATCAATTGTCTTTTTATCTCGCCATGCATGGTGTGACATGTAACGGGGATCCTTGTGTAGGTCTACTTTATGGATACCCAAATTTGGTATGCCATATTCTCTACATTATTTGGAGGCATTTATGGAGCCTTCCGTCGTCTTGGAGAGGTTAATAGATCATTTCCCAAATCTAAGACTTTTTCCTTGTGTATTTTCGTTCTTTACTGGCCTTACTTTGTGACTACTTAAATTAATCATGAAAATGAAGATAAAATGTCATATTTAAGTTCATATTGGTGTCTTGACCCATTTGGTTGAACATAATTATGCTTCCTAACAAGCAGGTTCCCTACGGTCATCCAATGTTGGAAATTATCATACCACTGTTTAAAAGATTAATAACAATGGCATAAAGTCCTTATTTTTGTTTGGAATGGTTTCAGATTCGAACTTTAGGAATGCTAAGATCCCGTTTTCAATCACTTCCTGGTGTTTTCAACGACCGACTGATCCCAATGGAAAAGAATGAGCTAAAGAAAAAAGGATTGAAGGCTACATTTTCTAGAAAGTTTGATGAGGTTGTTATTTCTTCAATTTGTAGAATTTTTAATTCCAGATTCTCTTTGCTTGAAAAAAACAAAGGTGATTATTATATTGACTTGAATCTTGTGGTATATTTATTCATGCCTCTTTGTAGATCCCTTCTAACAAAGAGAAAGACGCAGCAAGGTTTGCTCAGTTATGGAACAAAATCATCACAAGTTTCAGAGACGAAGATCTTATAAGTGATAGGTAGGAAAAGGGTACCTTGGTATGTGCGTGATTCTTCAGTGGTTCAATCTTCTGGGGCATCTCTATTACAGATGTGTTCGTTGTTCCTTTGTCATTATGCTGAGATTGTTGAGGTTTTCAGGGAAATGGACCTTTTGCTTGTTCCATATTGGGCTGACCGAGACTTGGATATGATACAGTGGCCTCCCTTCTTACTTGCCAGCAAGGTCTGTTTAAGCTTACATTTTAGTTTCCATCAAAAGCTTAACTCTTAAAGTACAGAAAGTCATGTGGTTCTGTAAATATTTAGATCCCAATTGCACTAGACATGGCCAAGGACAGCAATGGAAAGGATAAAGAGCTTAAAAAGAGAATTGAGAATGACAGCTATATGTCTTGTGCTGTTCGTGAATGCTATGCTTCATTCAGGAACATCATTAAGTTCCTGGTTCAAGGGAGACATGAAGAAGAGTAAGTTTGTCTACATTGTGTTGAATCCTGGTGGAGTCTCTAGGCAACTGAATAAACTATTTATTGACATCCCTTGTATTCTCGATCAAATTTCAGGGTTATAGAAATCTTATTTTCTGAGGTTGACAAACATATAGATGCTGATGACCTCGTCGAGAAATTCAAGATGAGGGGTCTTCCTAGCCTTTATGAGCATTTTGTTAAGCTTATTAAATATTTGGTGAGTTAAAACTTTCCTTACAGAAAATATCTTCAATTATCTAAGGTTTGATAAGCGTCATAACCTGGTCAACTTCAACTATGCAGTTAGATAATAAGCCAGATGACAGGGATCAAGTTGTGATTCTGTTCCAAGACATGCTGGAAGTTGTAACTAAAGATATAATGGATGATAATGTATCTAGGTGGGTTGTATCATATGATTTAATTGCATTTTTTACTCCCTCAGGCTCCTATGACATGTTTGATACACCGTATTGGATAAGTTAAGTATAATCGTATTAGACTGAATTGTATTATAATTAATCTGTACAGTGGTGAGATTAAATTGATTATATATATTTTACTTAAATAATTTATATTTAAAATAATTTTTTATTATAAAATTTATTTAAATTAATATTTAATTCATTTTTAAAAATAAAAAAATATTATTTTTATTTTGAGATAAAATAAAAAGTTAAAGACATATAATTTTATAATTGTAAATTCAGACAGATTAAGTTAATTGTCTAACACGTTTTAGACCCACACTAAATGTTTTACATAATCATACTATTTTTATATTGTACGATAAGGTCTGATTTCAAAGCTAAATGCATGATTATATATAAAATATACAGGGTTTTTACTATAGTATAACAAACATAACAAACATGCCGTTCTGTTATGTTTTGCTTATGATTATATTGTCTTTTATCTTTAGTTTGTTGGATTCAATCCATGGGCGATCTGGGCATTTGGGGATGACCTTCCTAGATGAACACCATCAGTTATTTGCATCTGCTGGAGCTATCAAATTTCCTATTACTCCAGTGACTGAAGCTTGGAAGGAAAAGGTGTGCTATTGATTGAGATATTTATTGCTGAAATTTTTGTCTTTATTATACTTCTACAAACTCTACAAAACTTCACTTGCAGATTAAACGGCTATATCTCTTGCTTACCACTAAAGAATCCGCCATGGATGTACCATCCAATTTAGAGGCTAGAAGGCGGATTTCTTTTTTCTCAAATTCATTGTTTATGGACATGCCTGAAGCACCCAAAATTCGAAATATGCTTTCTTTCTCGTGAGTTTTATAAATTTAATTTTAGTTATTCATTTCTTGTAAGCTGTTTATTCTAGTTGTCTAAATTTTTTATTATTGCACTTTTCTTTTTTATTTAAGTTTTTTGATATAAAATCTTGTTATTAAGATTTAAGGCCACTTCGATTCTCTGTGAATTTCAAGTCAAAGCTGTCTATTTCTATTAATTTATGATTGAATAAATTAGAGAGGATTAAATCCAGTACTTTTTAGCCATATAGTATGGATCCTATATTTTGTATTTTTATATTTTTCCCGTTGTCATTGATTTTAATTAACTTTTCTTATAGTGTATTAACTCCTTACTACACGGAGGAGGTTCTCTTCTCCTTGCATGACCTGGAAGTTCAAAATGAGGATGGTGTTTCTATCCTCTTCTACTTGCAAAAAATTTATCCAGGTTTAGTATTCACTGCTATTATCAGCATGCATGTTTTCCTTTCTGTTGATCATCGTAGTGGTAATGAATTGGCTGAGATGGCATCCAGATGAGTGGAACAACTTCCTTCAACGAGTGAAATGCAACAATGACGAAGAACTTAAAGGATCTGATGAACTGGAAGAGGAACTTCGTCTTTGGGCATCATACAGAGGCCAGACATTAACCAGAACTGGTACTTTATTCCTTTAGTTTTCTGTACCCTTTTTCCTTTGGTGTTTTCTATTTTCTATTTTTCTCAATTTCCTAAAATTTCTGTACAACATTACAATTGTCAGTAAGAGGTATGATGTATTATCGAAGAGCTTTGGAGCTTCAAGCCTTTCTTGATATGGCAGAGGATGAAGGTACTTTTACTGTTTGCAATATATTCCATTCTATGCTGAAAATATCTTTCGATCACACTCATTGGGGTGTGTGCTAATAGACTTTTGTTGCTGTTAACTGGTGTAATATCCCCTTCAATAGATTTAATGGAGGGCTATAAGGCAGTAGAGTTGAATTCAGAGGATCAGTCAAAGGGGGAAAGATCCCTTTGGGCACAGTGTCAAGCAGTAGCTGACATGAAATTCACATATGTGGTATCGTGCCAACTCTATGGTATTCACAAGAGATCTGGGGATCCTCGTGCATTGGAAACTTTGAGGCTTATGACTATGTAAGTACCTAACGATACCTTATTGAGATCAGCGGAGAAATATAATTAGGGCCTTCAATATTTTTCACATATTAAAAATAAAAATATTTTAATTTCAAGTTTAACAATTTATTTAGACATATATAATTTATACTGAATACGTTTTGTTTTGTCATCACTAATTGAATTTTTCTTTTTACCAAATGGTACAAATAACAACTAAGAGATCATACAAATCTAAACAGATTAAAAAACCTTCCATTAATAGATAAGATTTGATTATATAGTAGTTTTTTATAAATATAAATGACAAATTGAAATTATGTAAAAAGAAAAAAAAAATTGAATAGCTGAAGTTAGTGAAGATACCTTTTCTTATAAGATAATCTATAATTGGCAAGTATGTAAATGATAATTACAATTGCAGATGATTTTTTTATAATATATATATTATATTAAAATAAGTAATAATTACAAAGGTACAAAGTGAACTAACAATCCACAAACAAAAAAAGCATCAAATTATACCAAATAATAGTTATTTATATCCTATCCAAAACAAAACAAAGCTTTAAAACCTAACTAGGATAAACGAATTCTCAAATCTAACTTTATGAGAAATTGAAAATAATATTTCAATTCTTTAGAAACTGACACCAAAATGATGTTAAAAATAAAACTCTCCCACAGAATATTTTTTTTATTATTCTTATTATCTTCAAAAAATTCTTCTTCATCTATGAAACCCAAAGAATTACTCAAACATTGCAGTTCAACAACACCCTTTTCTTTAAAGCCTTATTGCATTTCCCATGCATGTAAAATATTTTAGAAATAAAGATCGATAAGATTATGGAGTAGTCCATAGAATTCGTCTATAACTTTGACAAAAAAAGATATGCAATTGGACTATGTAAAAATAAATGATCAATATATTATGAGTTATTTTTAAAAAAAACACCAATTAGAAAAAAAAAAACATTACTTATAAAACTTTAGTTGAATTTGGTCATTTGTATTTACCTTCCCATGACCAACAAACAATTTAATTTTTTTTTGGAATTGAGCAAGTTCACATTGATACAAAGTGATCGAAAACTTGTCTATTAGGATCACCTACAAGAAACACTAGAAATTCAAAATAAGATTTGCAAGAGGAATATCCAGATGAATGCTTAGTCCACATCCTTCTATCATTGTTATTGGTTTTATGTTGACTCGTTCTAACTCTGACATCAAGCTTGAGAAATCTTCTACTTCCTGATCATTCAAGTTCATTCTAAACTTGAAATTCTAACATTCTATCATTACTATTGACTCTTATGTTAATGTGTAAATTTTAGTATTCACAAGTGTACAAATCATTTATAGCAAACGATAAATAAATTTAAAGGTTGATCTCTTAAGGAATTGTAATGGTTTTAAATAATCATTCTAACTTATTAAAAATCCTAAAAATTAACCGAAAAGTATTAAATCAGATCGCAGAGAGGAATAATGAGAACGAGCAATAACAATGGCAAACAAACAAGGAAGAGTAAAAGTTCAATTCAAAACTAGCTTAAAAATGTTGATCAAAATGAAGGGTATATAGATGTTTAGCTTAGCCGTCCATGCTTGTATCAAAATATTATGGTGAATTAACATGAACGAACTTATAAATAAAGATTACCGAATTTTCTTTATTTACGAAAATTTCTATGGATCGGATAATTTTCTTTTGATTAACTAACTAATATCTCATAGATTTGGTACATTAACTAGTAATTAAATTATGATCAAGGAAAATTATGCCAATCAAACCAATACCATGATTAGGTCATCAATTTGAAGCTTTGATTAAGTTTATCAAAACATAGTCAACGTGATGTTCATAAAACTAAATTTTTAGATTTTTCAATTGATTTATAAATATAAGATTGGCACATAAAAATTCATAAATAAATATTTAAATACTCTAAATCAAAAGGCAAACTTTATTTATTTATACAATTAAAATATTTACTATAATAAATCTAAGCAAACATAACAACAAAAGCTAAACATCCATGATAAAATTAGCGAGACATGTTTAGATTTATATTTATAGACAAAAACAATATAATATACATACTAGAGAGGAAAGATGTAACTAACAACAACTAAAAACATAGATCTGGATACCATAAATAGTTTGGATGGTGTTTCTTTTTCAAAAACTTTATCTTTGACTTTCAATGACTTCCTGTCTTCTTAGACGTGCTTTTCTTACCTCTTAGAACGTGGAAAAGTTTCAAAGCCTAATTAAGTTTAATAATAAAATCATATGTAGAGTTGGAAATGTAATGGAGTAATAAAATCATATGCAACCAACTCATTTTTATTTGGTTAATAACATATAAAATAACATTGAATTGAATGCATAATAAAATGTTTATTTAAATATACTTTCAAATATTTATTTTAAAAAATATAAAATATTTGCAACAAAAAATGGGGCCCTGTCCTGAGCATCCGCCCAAAGGATAAGTCGCCACTGAGATGATGTCAATTTGTTTTAATCTATTCGTATGTTAACATGTGGCAGATATCCATCATTACGTGTTGCTTATATTGATGAGGTTGAAGAACCAAGTAAAGATAGATCAAATATGATCCAAAAAGTTTATTATTCTACTCTGGTGAAGGCTGCTTTGCCGAAGTCCATTGATTCATCTGAACCTGTGCAAAACTTGGATCAGGTACCAAACCCTGTAATTCAGAGCTTTGATGTTGATTTTCAACCTTTTACATTTCATAATGCTTGCCTGTCTGTTGTTTGCAATAGTGTGTCTTGTAACACATTTGACTTGATGTCAAACCAAAACTAGTTCAGTTGTCCTTGCTAAATTGCAATGGTATGCTTTTGAAGTTAAAAACTCCATAAGATTTTTCCCTTATGTCCATTTTGCCTATTGATGATACTCCTACTGAAGCTAAAGTTCTCTTTTCCTATTCTTCTGAAATCTTGTAACTGACACATATATAACTGTTATTTGAGACCTTAGCTGAAAGTGTATATAGTTTCATATACAGTACTCAAGGTTAATGAAATAACCATGTCCATTGGTTTTTAGCTTGGAAGGTACCATAGACTTTGATCTTCAATATCCAGTTCTTGTTCTATCCTGTTTATGCTCATTGAAAAGGATAAAAGGAGGTAGATACGGTTGGAGTCAATAGAGGCAGTTGATGTATGTAATGCTGTATTAACTTGGTTTGAACCTGGTAGTGTTTTTTTTTCAGCTTTGATCTTTATTTTTTTTTTATCTTAAACAGAAAATGAGGACTTCATCTAACTCCGACATCCTATATATTTAGTTGGAAATCCTCTTTTCCCCTAATTTGATTTGAAATATTTGTTTCATTTTTGTTATTAAGCTCTGAAGCTTTCTAGAGGATCTGGGTTTTTCAGCCCATGATTGATGAGGGGTAATGTATTGGTCTTCAGTATGGGGTCTTGATATGCTGGTTTTGTAGTCCATGTTTCTACAGATTAGATCTCATGTAGAGCCATTGGTATAGTGCCTGATGTAATGTTCACATATGTAGTTCGTATTTGTGGTCCTGCTTTAAGGGGTATCCTTCATGGGACAGATAGAGACGTGTAGATGGCACAATTTCATTGTCTCACTTTTCGACTGTGACTTGGGAAGATTAAGTAGATGATTTTCTATTTACCTAGAGCCACAAAGTAGACAAGTTAGTTATGGGATTAAAATTAAGGTGCAACTTCTTTTAGTTTATTTATTTTTTATTTTGAAACTAAATTGTTACTTATCTTTATCTTATTATTCATGAGTTTATCTTTATTTTATTATTATTGGGATTTTAGTGCGCCTATAAATAGGCCCTTTGTCATTGTAATTCATAGACTTAATTATTATTGAATACGACATCCAGCTTTCTCCCTCCTTGTCATCTTCCCATTTACATCAATAATATACATACGAAATTTTTAAGATCTGGAATCCGGTGTGCTTTGAAACTACACATTTCAGCATGATCGGTAGAGCTTCCTTTACTTTTGCACTATGATCGGGGAATATCAACTTTGAGTGTTGAGATGAAATTAAATGTCCTTTTTTGTTTTCCCAATTCTAGGTGTTAAGTGAGGGTTTCACTTGAGTGTAGTTTCATATCAGCACCTTTGTATGTGCAGGAATATATGTATTTGCAAAATATTATGTTTCCTTTCAGACTATAACTTGGAAGCTGATTCTAATTGTCTTGGATTCTGTGGTAAAATATCAATGCTTTATATGAGTCGATTCTATTACTTGCTTCTACATTTATGATTTTTTTTTTATAAGTAGAGTTGTCTGTGTGCAGGTAATCTATCGTATAAAGCTTCCTGGAAATGCAATCCTGGGTGAAGGAAAGCCAGAGAATCAGAATCATGCAATTATTTTTACTCGTGGAGAAGGCTTGCAAACAATAGATATGAATCAGGTTAGCCATTGATCTAGTTGTTATAGATGATCCAGTAGCATTTTGTTTGTTTGTTAATGTCTCGGTCTTGTAGGATAACTATATGGAAGAAGCCTTAAAACTGAGGAATTTGCTCCAAGAATTTCTCAAAAAGCATGATGGCGTGAGGTATCCCACAATTCTTGGCCTGAGAGAACATATATTTACTGGAAGGTGGGTATCATGGTGTTGATAAACTTGATGTAAATGGAACTTAGTATTTTCATATTTGAAAGAGTTGTACTCGGATTTCTCCCATTTTCTGTTGGGGGGAGTGCGGATCAGAATTATGTTCCAACTTTTCTGTTAATAATGTCTTGTGTAGTGTTTCTTCCCTAGCTTGGTTCATGTCAAATCAAGAGACCAGTTTTGTGACCATTGGTCAGAGATTGTTGGCCAACCCTCTGAGGTAAGTTGCAATATTTTAATTTTCTTTCAATTAGATTTGGAATACAGAAACCCATAATTGCAATGAGTAGGTGAAGTTTGTAGAGCAACGGTTTATTTCATGCTACTGTGATTTTGGAGATTGTTATGGTACTGTTTCAAGGACAAATTTGAATACATGTCTGTGGAACTGATAACTCCAACATAAATTACAGAGAGAAGCTACAAAGCTATAGTGAAGTAATGCTTAATGAACAGAATGTGGATTGAAACATAAAAATTTCACTAGTTCTAACGATGATAATTTGTCCCAACTGCCCCCCACAAATATCTGCTTCTACCTCCCAAGAAAGTGCACTTACTTTTTCTTAAAATAAGAAACAAGAAAGTGCTCTTACTTTAACAAACATGTTACTTGTAGTTACAATGGACATTAATTTCATATTCTTAGGAACCGTTTGTGCTATAAGACATGCTTTTTATCTGCCGGAGATTTTAACATGAAACAGGCTTCAATGGGTAACATGCCCGCACGCACAAACACACTCTCTCACTTTTATATATGACATAATAGCTCCAAAATTAATGATTGTGAAACAGTACTGAATTATGTATCTGAAGCAAAAGAAAATGAATTGCAGCTGTTTTAGTGCTTGGTATTTTGAATAGTTTTGGGATATATGAAGTTAAACCTGAAAAGGTGGAAACTATGTGGATTAATTAATCTATTTGTTTTATTATATTTTTTTGAATACAATCACATATACGCTCCTAGGGTTTACATAGTACAAGTAGGGAATAAAAAATATAACAAATAAAATTAGAAATAATATTTATAGTTTAAACGATATAACTAAAATATTCCCTGATATTCGGACTTATCAACAAATCCTAATATTTTGGGATTTTAACACTTTCCCTTAAGTTGGTTCATAGATGTCAATCATGTTCAACTTGTTTATCAAATCATCAAAGCTTTGACGCGAAAGCCCTTTAGTGGAGATGTCTGTTGCACGAAATCCGCAAGCGCACGGGTCGTGTACAAGTGATAAATATTTTTTAAGAACTGGGTTGTCGTACCCACGAGGAACTTATTAAAGCGTGTATTAAAATTAAGTACCGAAATATATACTCTCCCTTTCTATTTGAACTACCAAAATTTAGTGATAGATTAAAATAAACAAACTAAACTAATTAAATAAATAAATAAAAATCTAAGGATTCAATTTCCCCCATTCTACTTCCATGATCGTTTTTATATCGCATTAATATTGAATTAAAATGCAAAAATTATTAATCAAACTCTACTCAATTAATTATCACCCACATGTCTATGGTCATGTTAATTCTAATCCATATAAACCTAGCCCACATGTCTATGGTCATCTAAGCATACATGGGTCATTAAGTACCTAGAGTTTAAAAATGATCACATATAAAATAATGGAAATTTCTTCCTCATTACATATATGCTAATTTAATGCATGTTCATAATTTCATATCAATTTTTCAATTGCACATAAAATTAACATATCACCTAATTAAATGGCCAATTTAATTAAGAGCATTAAGCACATCAAATTAGATAATTCAAGCATAATAATAATATTAAATAAAAATTAAACAATCATGTTCATAAAATGGGTTCCATTAAAATTCCTAGAACAAAATACTACTCCATAAATAAATAGTTTAGAAACTAGAAATTTAGGAATAAAAACAAATCAAAACATAAAGAAATACAATTAAGAGAGAAATTAGTAAACCAATGAGAAGAATTCCTCCAAAAATTGCTTCTTGATGCTCCTAAATTTGCTCATTCCCTTGCTCCTAGCTCCCAAAGTGGAGAGAGCTCCAAAAACTGTCCAAAACTGCTCTAAAATGTTGTATGCTCGGGTAATGTAGTGTTTTAGGGTTAAAATTGGTTCAGAATAGATCTGGACCGTTCGATCAGGCTTGAAAATCGATGGTTGTGATAAAAAATGGCGCTGCCCAATGAAAACGCGACATTTGGCAAGGGAAGAGGCGGAGCCAACCGGAGCGCGACACGTGGCGCGCTGTGAGAGGCTGGACGCGGATCGCTGAGCTGGCGCGACGGGATTGGCAGGCGTGGCTTGCGTGGCGCGCTCTGACGCGTTCGGACCAACCAGGGAGATCCACGTGGCACGCGGTTTTGCATTTCCGAAATGAACGCCGTGCTGACACGTGGCAATGACCGTTGGAGTGTGGATGACGCGTTTCGACACATGGCGAGTGTTGATTCGTTCGTTCTGATTGCGTGTCGCTTGCGTGGCATGCTTGCGTGGCCTGGGCTCTCCTAAGTGTATCCCGGATTGTTCTAAGTACATCCACCTGCACGAAAATAATTCATAAAAATTCCAGAAAAATCCAGAAAAATTCCAAAAATTATATTTTCATCCCTTTTTACCAATTCAACCATAAAATAATTTTATTTTAATATTTTAACCCCAAAACATTAATTTATTAAATCAAACAAGTAATATTAAGCATAAAAATGATATAATAACTCTATTTTCATAGAGTTATCAATGTCTGCAGTTTGTTCTTGTGTAGGAATGTAGGTTATATAAATAATACCATTATCAACTTTCTCTTTGATAAAATGTCTATCTACTTCAATGTGTTTGGTTTGATCATGTTGGATTGGATTAACATAACTGTTGATGACAGTTTTATTATCACAATAAACCTTGAGTGGAACCTCAATTTCTACTTATAGTTCTTCTAGAAGTTTCTTCAATCATAGTCCTTCACAAATTTCTTGTGCAATTGTTCTAAACTCTACTTCAGCACTATTCTTGGCTACAACATTTTGTTTTTTGCTTCTCCTTGTAACTAGGTTCTCCCAAACAAAGGTACAGTAGTGGACCTTCTGTCTTCAATTGAACCCGCCCAATGAGCGTCTGAAAAAACTTATGTCTTCTTTTATTCTATTTTTCTAAAAAGTCCTTTACTAGGAGACTTTAAGGTATTTCAGAATTTTGTACACTGCTTCTAGGTAACTTTCTTTCGGAGAGTGCACATGTTGACTTATTATACTTACCGTAAATGCAATATCAGGTCTTATATGTGACAGGTAGATTTGTCTTCCCACCAGTCTCTAGTACCTCTCTTTGTCTACCTATTCTTCATCACTTTCTATTTTCTTCCCTATTTTAATAGGAGTGTCACTTGGCTTGCTTCCAAGCATACCAATCTCCTTTAGAAGACTTATGACATTTTCTTTGTGAGACACTAATGCCTTTCTTTGATCTTGCAGTCTTCATTCTCAAGAAATATCTCATCTGTCGTAAGTCTCTAATTTCAAACTCAATAGCAAGGATATTTTTTAGTATTTCAACAAGATGTTTTCAAACCATGTAGGGAATGTTTGAAAAAAATTGTGTGATCTGACTGACTCTGCTGATAATCTTGGCCTTTTATCACCTTTGCAAATCTATCAAACTACACTCAGGGTGGCTATTTAAGTCCGTAGAGAGATTTGTTTAGTTTGCATGCTACATTTTCTTTATTATTTTTACAAAAATTTGGAGGTAATGTCATGAAAATTTATTCGTCTAGTACCCCGTTGAGAAAGACATTCTTTATATCCAACTAATGGAGAGTCCATTCTAAGTTTGCTGCAAATGACAATAATGCTCCAACTGTGATTAGTTTTGCAACTAGAACAAATGTCTCGGTGTAGTCAATCTCAAAGGTTTAGGTGAACCCTTTAGCAACTAAATGACTAAATGAGCTTGGTATCATGCAACAGTTCCATCGGTTTTATACTTTATAATAAAAACCCACTTGCACTCAACTAGTTTCTTATCTCTTGGTAAGTTCACTACATCCCAAGTTTCATTTTTCTGCAGAACTTGTAACTCTTCTATTACTGCCTCTCCACTCGAGAATTTTCCAAGCTTCATCAATATTCTTGAAAATTATGATACTGTCAAGATTAGTAGTGAAAGCATGGAATTTAAGAGACAGTATTATATGACATAAATTTAGATATAGGGCGAGAGGTACAAGACCAAGGTTGTTTTCTGAGAGCAATAAGTAAATCATTCGTAGAAATAGAAGTACTTGGATTCAAAGAGGGCACAAGGATAGGATCCATCACCGGGTTGGACTCTTGTAATATGTTATGAGTGAATTCTCTTTTGTAGTTTGATTTTGGCCTCATTGAGTAAACAAGTATCTCCTTGTGTTTCTGCATCTCTCCCTGAATTTAAATAAGTTTCTGTAAATAGCACGTTAGAGTGATTTGGTGTAACAGGTTCAAGGTGAGTTGTAGAAATGGTATATGGGAAGAAGGTATTGTTATTAAGAAACGAAAGGTCAAAGGAACAAAACTGATCTTCAAAATTCACAATCTCCCCTTGAAGATGAGTTTTGGAGGGGTAAAATGGTGTGGTCTCAAAGAATATGACATCAAGGCTAGTGAAGACACTTTTCGTAGATGGATCATAATTCTTGTATCCTTTTTGAGTAGGAGAGTAGCCAATAAAACACATTTGAGAGCTCTTGGGTCTAGTTTTCCATGATCGTGGGAATTAACATGTACAAATGCCCGTACAACCAAATATCTTAAGTGAAATGTCTGACATAAGATGAGAGATTGGAAAACAGTGTTTTAGTTTTTGAAATGGTGTCTCAAATGAGAGAACATGGCTAGGCATTCTGTTTATAAGAAAGGCAGATGTCAAAACATCTCTCCATAACATTTTTGGCATATTGGCTGTGAACATTAGTGCTCGGGCCACGTCTAAGAGATATATGTTTTTTCATTCGGCAACTCTATTTTGTTGAGAAGTATACACACATGAAATTTGGTGAATAATTCCATGGGTTTGAAGATAATCTTTAAGGGAATGGTTAACATGTTCTAACCGTAATCTGTACGCAATATTTGAATGTGTTTAGAATTGTGTGCATATCATAGAGTGAAAATTAATAAATATTGTTTGAACATCAGTTTTATCTTTCAGTAAATACACCCAACATATATGAGTATGATTAAATTCCTTTGTATGAGTGTGGCTTGGATACTGATATACTCCCCATAAATCGCTATGAATTATGAAGAATGGTTTGGAAGGTGTATTTGGATTTTGAGAAAGATGTACAATGGTGTTTAGCAAGTTTACAAGTTTCACATTGTAAATAAGATAATTCTTTATTTTGGATAAGAGGGAAACAATTGTTTCAAATATTGAAAATTAGGGTGGTTCATTCTAAAGTGCCACAACAGAAAATTATTATTCATAGGAATAGATACAAAATTACAATTTTCAATTTGATTATGTTCATTCACTTTGGATGTCTCAAAGTAATAAAGTCCTTCACTTTCTCTAGTACTATCAATCGTCTTCTCTGATAGGTCTTGAAAAATGCAAGATAAAATCAATTCAGTAGATAAGTTGATAATTTATTGATAGATAATAAGTTACATGATAATTTTGGGACATGAAGGACTGATTCAATAGTGATAGAGTCAGAGATTTTATTACTCTTTTCCTGCAATTGGAGAAAAGGGTGCCATCTGCGATTCTTACTCTCAAGTTACTAGCATAAGGTATATATGAAGACAAAAGTTTATGATTGTCTGTCATGTGATCTAATGTACCAGAGTCAATAATCTAAGGAGTATTTATTTTTTAGATTAAAACTGTTAAAAAATTATCTTTATGTGCCAGCGAGCTAGAGGGAACATAAGTAGAAGACTGATATGATGTTTAAAACTTTGACAACATTTGATAAAGTTCTATCTGCTCTGGGTTAAATGTTGAACTAGACATAGGTTTTCATTTTCATTTTGATTAGTAGAAGAGACCTAATATCCTCGACTTTTGTAATTTTGCCTTAGTTTTCAATCTACTGGTTTTTCATGCAACGCCCAACACGTATCTTTCGTATGACCCATTTTACGACAATGATCATATTAGGCTCTTTTTTGTGTTGGGCCTACCCAGCATTGTTTTGTGGCCCACAACAAGAGTCCATGGATTGCATTTTCATAAATAGGCCCAAATTGGTCATGAGAATTGCTGAAGCCCAAACCAGGTCCAAATTGCCCGCTGGAAATATCACAGCTCGAGCCTAGCCTAGAGAATATGTCTTTAGCCCATGTGAGTGTGCATGGCCTATGGGCCCTTTGGATCATGATGGGGCTCCACAGCTCATATGTCTATTTGGCCCAATCTCCAGCCCGCGAGCTAAATAACCACTTCCAGCCCTATCTTTCAGCATCACTACTCTTCAAAACTCCTTGCTCTGCACCTCTAAAAAACACTCCCTCGTCGATGGTAGAAGCTGTCGGCCGAGGCTTCTGCCTCTCACTTCATCGAAGTCCCTGTTGAGACCAGTCAAAGACTCAAAGACTCTCATTCTCCATCTTCGTCTTATACGGTACACTTTTCCCAACACTTATCCCACTCCTCTTCGTAAATCAAGTCCAGTTCTTGCCACAATCCAACCATTTTCATGTAATAATCCAACCATTTTTATGTAATAATCCGTTACCCTGTTGTATTTGCCAAAGGTGGGTCTTGATCTCAAAGATTTGAGACGAATTTTCAGAATCTAAATAGGTCTCTTTTACGACTATCCACACTTCTCTTGCCTTTGGGAGAAATAGGTAAGTTTTCCCTATAGATGGTTTCATGGAGTGGACCATCCACAAATTATCATCGAATTTTCAACTGTATACTTCTGGAGACGAGTTGAATCGTCGGGCTTTTTATTGTCATCAGT
Source organism: Elaeagnus macrophylla (assembly GCA_029378325.1). Taxonomy (NCBI): domain Eukaryota; kingdom Viridiplantae; phylum Streptophyta; class Magnoliopsida; order Rosales; family Elaeagnaceae; genus Elaeagnus; species Elaeagnus macrophylla. The sequence goes on from CM055640.1 coordinate 52,238,834, forward strand.
GAGGTAACCCATCTTCCATTTTCTTTGAATTATGAGTTTGATGGACTAAGTCCACTCTCTGTAATTCTTGCCATTCAGTTTCTCGACGTTGAGTTAGAGTGGGGAATTATTAGTGCCAATAGGATGGGTGTGGCTATCTCCTTTGTCTCTTTGTTGGTACAATCAGAGGGATGAGACTCGCTAGTATTTTCTTTCATTGACAACGAGCTTAAGCTTTGATACCACGTGGATTAATTAAACTATTTGTTTTATTACATTTTCTAAATACAATGACATATACGCTCCTAGGGTTTATATAGTAAAATTAGGGAACCAAAACTATAACAAATAAAATCAGAAATAATATTTACAGTTTAAACGATCTAAATAAAATATTCCTTGATATTCGGGCTTATCAACAAATCCTAATATTTCGGGATTTCAAAAACTATGATGAGGTTTTTAGTACTTAATAGTATTTTGGATTGTAAAGAGTTTGTTGTGGACAAACTTAGTATTCATTTTGTAGTGTCTCTAGTGATATATCATTCGTTACAATACACTTTTGTTTCACTCTCATTTGTCCCCTTCCTCTTCTGCTGTTTCTGGATGTTGATGTGAACAGGGTCCGGTTTCACTATGGTCACCCTGATGTTTTCGATAGACTCTTTCATCTCACTAGAGGTGGTATCAGTAAAGCATCGAAGGTTATCAATCTGAGTGAAGACATATTTGCTGGTATGATACATTATTGTATCAATGTAAAGCTCTTGTTGCTGCTTATTTCATTTTTACTTGTCAACTTCCATCCTTTATATGTGGTTTCAGGGTTCAATTCTACACTTCGTGAAGGCAATGTAACTCACCATGAGTACATACAGGTAGGGAAAGGCAGGGATGTGGGCCTTAATCAGATTTCTATGTTTGAAGCAAAAATAGCTAACGGAAATGGAGAACAGACACTCAGTCGAGATATATATCGACTTGGGCATCGTTTTGACTTCTTCAGAATGTTGTCCTGTTACTTCACCACAGTTGGTTTCTACTTTAGTACTCTGGTACTTTTCAACATTGACCCAATCATTTAGCTTCTGGATATTTACCTTTTCTGCTGAGATACTAAACAAGGAGTTGTCTACATTTTTCAGGTAACTGTGCTTACTGTATACATCTTTCTTTATGGTCGTCTATATCTCGTTCTTAGTGGACTTGAAGAAGGTTTGAGTAATCAACCGGCAATTCGTGACAACAAGCCTCTTCAAGTAGCACTTGCCTCTCAATCTTTTGTTCAGATAGGATTTTTAATGGCCTTGCCAATGTTGATGGAAATTGGTTTGGAAAAAGGTTTCAGAACGGCTTTAAGTGAGTTTATATTGATGCAATTGCAACTGGCACCAGTATTTTTCACGTTCTCGCTTGGAACAAAGACTCATTACTATGGAAGGACACTACTTCATGGTGGTGCAAAGTATAGATCTACTGGTCGAGGTTTTGTTGTTTTCCATGCCAAGTTTGCCGAAAACTACAGACTCTACTCACGTAGCCACTTTGTTAAGGGTATTGAGCTCATGATATTACTGGTTGTGTACCAGATCTTTGGTCAGTCTTATAGAAGTGCTGTGGCCTATGTCTTTATCACCATATCTATGTGGTTTATGGTTGGAACCTGGCTTTTTGCACCTTTTCTGTTCAATCCTTCTGGTTTTGAGTGGCAAAAGATTGTCGATGATTGGACTGATTGGCAAAAGTGGATAAGTAATAGAGGAGGTATAGGTGTTCCTCCAGAAAAAAGTTGGGAATCATGGTGGGAGGAGGAACAAGAGCATCTTCATCACTCTGGAAAGCGTGGGATCATAGCTGAGATATTGTTAGCTGTAAGATTTTTCATCTATCAGTACGGGCTTGTATATCACTTGTCAATTGCAAGGCATTCCAAAAGTTTCCTGGTAATAGTCTTTCTATTTTAACTATCGTTTTCCCATCCATACATGGAATGTCAAGTGAAATCATCAGTGTGTTCGTTTCTTTTTTATTGTTCACAGGTCTATGGCATCTCATGGCTGGTGATCTTTTTAATTTTGTTTGTGATGAAGGTGAGTCTTTAAATTCCTCTTGAATTTGCTTAATTGCCAAACAAGAAATATATCCCAATTTCAGATGCATTGTAAACTCTAGTTTGTGCAAGATTTTAGTTTTTTTCCAAATGTATTGTGGTTTTTATGTATTTGCTCTTTCAGTTGCCTCTGCTGTTATTAACAACACATGGGGTTTGAATTTTTCTATGAATTTTTCCAGATATCTGCTGCTTGTCATAAATTGAGTTAATTTTTGTTTATATTTTCAGACTGTGTCTGTTGGGAGGCGAAAATTCAGTGCAAATTTCCAACTTGTGTTCCGACTTATCAAAGGAATGATATTCCTAACGTTCGTATCTATTCTGGTCACTTTGATTGCACTTCCTCACATGACAGTGCAGGACATTATTGTATGCATTCTTGCTTTTATGCCTACTGGTTGGGGCATGCTTTTGGTAAGCTAACATAACTATAATACTGTCGTTTTTGTATCATCATGGCCTAGTCTACTGCATTAAACAAACCAGCGAACTATGTGGAATTTTTACATTTGGTCTAGATCACGAACTATAATTTTGAAGCTTGCTTGAATTTAATATGTTCTACATATCTTGTGTTATGTATCCTTACCATTATGGTATTGCCACACCAAGACTTTGCCTTGGATCAGTTATTTGGTTATTTTAACCGTTCATTGTGCCACTTGAACCTTGTATTGTGATTCTTCCATGTTTGGTTTCGTTTATAGCATCAAGGATCATGATTTCTCATACAAGTTATTTCCAATATATTAGGGAACAAAATAGCATGTTGGGTTTTTTGTTCCTTGCCTTCATTACATTACTCCATATATTTCGTCCTGTTGTTTTGCAGATTGCACAGGCTTGCAAGCCCTTCGTCCAGAGGGCAGGGTTTTGGGGGTCTGTTCGCACACTTGCTTGTGGCTATGAGATTGTCATGGGTCTGCTTCTGTTTACTCCAGTTGCATTTTTGGCCTGGTTTCCATTTGTTTCAGAATTCCAAACCCGTATGCTCTTCAACCAAGCATTCAGTAGAGGTTTACAGATTTCACGTATTCTTGGTGGGCAAAGGAAAGATAGGTCATCACGCCACAAAGAGTGATCTTACTGACATCAACGCAGTATTTAGTCTAATTTCTTGATTGTCTACTCTATTTAGAGACTTGTGCAGCAAAATAACTTGTGTAATGTGTAAATCGTGAATGAAGGCGAGCTTCATTTTTGTTAACTACATTTGATCTTGCAGCCTAACCATTAATTGTTCCCCAATTAAAATGAAACTTGTCTTTCCAATTTTAAAGTGGCCCCAATCCCCTTTGTGTATTGACAATGCTAGTCGGCACCCAATAGATATGGAGTTATTTGTGAGAAGTGTTGAGGGCAAACTGATACCATTGCTTTTAGGTATTTTGAAGACTGTACGCCTCAAGTATGTGGCATGCTTGGTTCGTGAAAAAGTAACAGTAGTTGTAACAGTAATAGTAATTATAATAGTAATAGTAATAAAATTGAATAGAAAAAAAATAATATTCCTACATTTGGTTTGTAGAAATTAATATTATAGTGTTTAGTTTAATGACATTAAAAATATTAAGTATTATTATGAAATAAAATAAAGGTATTTTAGAATAAATGGAATAAAATAATATTTTTTTATGAAGAAATTAAAAAGAAAAAAGTAGCACTCAGAGGCAGAAATCCTTTTCCTAGTGGAAGGTGAAGTATTGATTTAAGTTTTTTCTCGTCAAGTGTTTATGATTCTCTATGGTTTTTGGTACAACCAAACATCACAATCAAGAAAATTCATTATATTCCATGTTTCATTGCATTTGCATCCAACCATGCCATTAATGTAATTATTATTACATGGAAAGGTATTCTTACATTTAATATTACCATTATATAAAATAAAATATTTAATATTATCATTATCTTTAAAATTGACAATTTTTTTAACGAGCATGCCATGTTAATTTTTTAGGAGTAACACAAGTCATTTTACTCCTTCCCTATAAATTGTACTAGTATCATGGCAATTTAACTCAGTATTGTACTAGCAATTATCAATAACAAATTATTGCCATTGCCAACAAATCTTTCATCAAAATACATTAGTTTTGAAAGGCTAATTATAATAAGTCATTAATTTATAAATTTTCCAATATCTCGTTTATTCCCTCTCTATAGGTTGGTTTGGACCATTATGTAAGTTTGGTTTAACAGAATGAAATGAGGCCAGTATAGATTACTCAAAATCAAAATTATATACATCTGAAACTAAAACTGAAATCCTATACTACACCATAAACAAAAATTGAAATCGGAATTAGTGGGTAAAAATTCGGAAAATCCCATTTGGTAATAGTTAGAAAATTTTAAATAGGAAAATAAACTAGCTTGAAAGCCGCCCCAAATTTTTCACCCGAAATTAAACACATTTGATTATATTCTGCTGTAATAAGAAAATATTTGAGAATGATTTCTATATTATTTTTCAATAGTCAGCATACATATTTATATACAAATGCATATAATTAGATCATATTCTAAAATAGCTAAGAATAATACAGGAAAAGTAAGAATCATACAGGAAAGGTAAATTGACTAGATTATTATACAATATTTACTTTTCTAATTTATTTGACAAGGTCAACAAACAATGTTTCCTTTCATAATTTGTGCAATCATTTTCAACACTCTTCCTCAAGTTAGAATATAAGTTAATTACACCAACTTACCAAGTAGCAATTCAAATTGTGACGAACTCAATGCTTTGGTGAATAAATCAGCAATTTGATTGTTGGTTCATACATGTGTTGTTTTGATCAACCCCTCTTTAATCTTTTCATGATCTAAGTGGTAGTCAATTTCGATATGCTTTGTTCACGAAATATTGGATTTAAGCAATATGTAGAGTAACCTAATTGTCACAAAATAACATAACAGGTTAGTCATGTTTAATTTCCAAATCCTTCAAAATATTTTCAACCAGGTAATTTCACATGTACTAGCCATAGAGCGATAGTCTGCTTCAATACTAGATCAAGCCACTGTTATTTGCTATTTTGTTTTCCTGGAAATAAGTGATTTTTCAAGAAATATACAATACCTTGTTACTAACCTTCTTGTACTCTTACAATGAGCCCAACTTGCATCACAAAATGCCTTCAACTGTATTGTGCTTGTGGAGAATAAAACAATACCTTGTCTAGGTGTTTGCTTTAAGTATCTTAGAACTCTATTTACTGCTTCAAGATGAGGCATACATGACTTGTCCATAAATTGACTCAAAATATGAACTACATAAATCAAATCTATTCTAGTGATAGTTAGGTAAATCAGTCTTCCCACAAGGCACATATATGATGAAGGGTCATGCAAAAAGTCTCCATTGGATAGTGTAAGAGCCAAGTTTTGATCAATTGGGAATCTTGTTGGTTTAGCTCCTAGGAATCTAGTGTCTTCCAGTGTCACAAATGTATATTTTCTTTGTGAAAGAGAAATGCCTTTGGAAGAGCTTGCCACTTCTATGCCCAATAAATATTTGAGGTGGCCAAGATCCTTAAGCTTGAATTATTTGGATAAAAACTTCTTTGTATTCTCAATATCTTGCAAATTGTTGCAAGTCAAAATTACATCATTGACATATACAAGAATTGTCATAAAATTACCTTTGTGGGATCAGACAAATAATGAATAGTTTGCCTTTGATTGGTGAAAACCAACAGTTTTGAGGGCAAATGAAAGCTTCAAAAACCATTCCCTAAAAGCTTGTTTCAAGCCATATAATGATTTGTTGAGTTTGCACACTCGAGTCTCCCCCTTCCATTTAATTCCAGGTGGTAATGACATGTACACATCTTCATCAAGATCACCATGCAAGAACACATTGTTTATGTTAAGTTGGTGGAGATTTCATCCTTGAATGGAGGAAATGCTTAGCAAAACTCGAACAGTAACTAGTTTAGCAATTGGGGAAAAAGTTTCATCAATCTGGCTATAGCCCTTAGCAACTAAACAATCTTTGTAATGCTTGATGGTTCCATCAAATTTTAGCTTGATATCATAAACCCATTTACAAGCTATAGGTTTCTTTCTAGGTGAAAGAGGGAGAAGCATTCATGTATTGTTGGCTTGCAGGGCTTGAATTTCAGTATGCATGGCTTGGAGACATTGAGGATCCTTCATAGCCTATAAAAATTAGTTGTTTCTTTGGTAACTATTAACGAGGTTGTAAATGTCTTATGAGAAGTGAGTATGAATTTCTGGCTTATGATTCATTAAGTAAACCCATGTGCATCTAGTAAAGTCATCAACAATTGTGAGAAAGTATCGAGCCCTCGAAATAGAAGGAATATGGTAACCCCTCAAATATCAACATTCAACAATTCAAAACATGATTGGCTAGAAATTTTATTCTAGAAAAAGGCAATCTAGTTTGCTTTGCTAAGGGACAAACAAAACAATTATTTGCATCATAATTTTTATGCTTATGTATAAGAGGAAACGAAACAAACACTTTATTTGAAAGATGTCTAAGATGCTGGTGCCAATATTCAAAGTAGGTAACTTGATAGAATTATAGGACAATTTTTTAGATTGATCAAAATAGTAAAGACCCCCTCGTTCAGTTCCCGTCTCAATCATCCTCCTAAGCATAGGTCCTATATCACACAAGAATGAGTAAGGAACACAATGGTCAAAGGAGAATAGTGGGTAATTTTGTTATGGAGATAAGATTCAAGCAAAAATTTGGCACACACAAAACATTATCAAGAACCAAATTATAAGGAAATACTACTTGACCAATATGTGTAATATTAGCAATTGAATCATTTAGTAATTCAACTATCTTATTTTTTACTGCTTTCCAAGTTGTAAGTAATTCATGACTGCAAACAATATGATCAGTTACTCCATTATCAAGGACCCATGTGGTTTTCTCAACTCGAGAAGAAAAGCATATTGTCTTACTTGAAAGGTTATCAATAAATTGAAGGATTACTAACATGATTCACCATGGAAGAGTTATTTTTATTGAGCATGTTTAGGATTTGTTGGCACTGTTTTGAAGTAAAAGGAAATAAATTGGAAATTTCCTTCTCTATTTGTTGACGAGATTGTTGATCAGACTCTGATTTCTTGAGTTTTTGGAAAAAGTTGATCGTGTGACCCTTTCATACACAATAAGTGCACTTCAAATGTGCCCGACAATTTTCAGTCCTATGACCCACTCTGTCACATTTTTCACACTTGTGGTTTCCATTTTTCTTGTGTAAATCCTTGATTGCAAAAGTTGTTGCCTCAGATTGAGTTATGCTCTTTCTAGCCGATATATCACATTGTTGTTCGTGTCTGAGAACAAGAGAATAACTGTGTTGACTTTTGGCAAAGGATCCATCATTAATATCTACCCGCATACAATCTTAAAAGAATATGTTAATTGCATAAGAAACTTGATTGTTTTCTGTGTTTCTCGATAGGACCATTCATCTTTCATAGCTCCAAAATTACAGGTTGAGATGGGGTAGAGGACATCTCATATATCCCATAATGCTTTGATTCTGGTCAAGTAGGAACCTGTAGATATGTTTCTTTGAACACAATCATGTATCTCATTTTCAATGTGGAAAAGCTGGATGCTATTTACCTAAGAAAAATGCTCATGCAACTCTTTCTAAATTGTTTGTGCTCCATCATAATAAAACATGTTGGAGACAATCTCTTTGGAGACTAAAATCAACAACTAATTTTTGACAAGATTATTACAATGAATCCATTGATGTAGGTCATCTCTCGTGACATCATTTGGTCGTTTTATGGATCCATTGATAAAGCCATATTTCTTTTTGATTGAAAGAGCCATAGTTATGGAGTGGTTCCATGTGCTATAATTGTCCTCGATGAGGAGTTGTGGTACAAGGACTAAACAAGGTTGATCAAAATGGTGAAGATACAATGGGTGATTGGGATTATAAAACTTGAATACCATGCTCGACTGAGTTGGCTTCTTTGAGTTATTATCGTTTGCCATGGATGTTGCAACGATGTCAAAATCACACTACAATGTTTTCGGGGTTGTACTGTGGTGATAAGAATACAAGAGCTAGGTGTTTAAGAGATCTTTATGCTCTGATACCATGATAGAAGTTATTAGTCACAAATTCTCTCAAAAGCTTAAGCTAGTGAGAGGAATACCAACATTGCTTTTATACACTCTTCACTTCACCATAAGTGTTGGTTCTAAGCACAATGCAGGTCAAACACTCGTAATTGAACAATTGAGGTTATTGAGCGTTGAACACAAGACCTTCAGCTCTGATATCATTATAAGAAAAATATTTGAGAATGATTTTTATATTTTGATTCAATAGTTAGCATACATATTTATACACAAATGCATATAATTCGATCCTATTCTAAAATAGCTAAGAATCATACTAGGAAGGAAACTAGTTGACAAGATTAATATACAATATTTATTTTCTTAATTTATTTGACAAGGTCAATAAACAATATTTACATTCCTAATTTGTGCAATAATCTTCAACAGTTATGTGAACATGAACGAGATTTTGACATCCCTACCTACTACAAGGAGAGAGAAAATTTGTGTGTTTACCTTTGACTATTCCTTCCTTCTCTTTCGTATTGGTTGAGATTTGGAGTGTAATATACTAATAATTTATTGTTAAATTTAGCCTTTTAATAGTTGTTATTCACTTATAGTTACTTTCTTTTTGTTAAATCAGAGAATAATTAACAGTTACTTGATAGCTTAATTTGATTAAGTGACAAAAAGGGAGATAATGAAGTTAGCACTTCATTGAGAAAATATCATACTTAAGCTTACAATACTAGGTTTTTGACCCTTATATTATTGATTTAAATTTGATAAATATTTAGTAATATTAATTGTGAAATAATAATAATAATAATTTATATTAGTTGATTATTTTTTAATTAGTATGAGATATGACATAATCTGTTATAAAAATAATCAATTCAATAAAAATATGATTCACTCATAAAGGAATTAATCAAATCGGACCAACACATTAACTGCATAAACATGCATCATATGAATTGTCAATCTTGTAATTAAAACAAATTTTTAAAGAGTAATTTTAAAGTCAATACACAATAAAAATATTAAAATAACTATTTATAAGAAGTACTAAGTGTATTTATTATAGATATATTTTGGTGGCGTACAAGAAAAAAATGGTTGATGACCAAAGATTCCAAAATTGAGTATTTTATAATACAAATAATAAATGCTTTTCAATCATATATTAATTTTCTTATATTGATACATACTCGAATAATTCAATGATTGTACTAACTCAACAGCAGAGCATACAAACATAGCATATAACGTGGTAAACTCACTTAAGTACCATCCTTAAGTGATAACATCCAAAAATTGCTTAAGCAAACCATTCAACAGCAAACAATTCATTATGTAAGTAAATCAACAGTATTACAACCTATAAATATATGCTAATAACTCTATTAGTTGGAACCACAATCAATTTTGCCTAAGTTGTCTTCGTCTGATGTCTCAATGGCAACTGCAATCCAAAGTCTGAATTTGACTCTCTTCTGGAGCTCTACCAACACGTAGCGTGGTACAATCACCTACAATTAGTTTAGTGAAAACCTAAGGTAAGGAAAAATTTCATGCACATATACTAAGCATACAAATTTTTTTCTTGGTCATTAATTCTATTTAATGAAATCACCTAAAAATACATTTTTTCGTATCACTAATATGGAACCTTCAAAATTACAAATCACTATTACAAAAATACACTAAACATATTAATGATCCAAAATTGGAAAAATAATTTCCTTAATGAAAATATCAAGTTTGCAATAGGATAAAGTTTTCCCATGTACTTAATTACTGGAAAAAAAAATTTAATGAGAGTATTTATAGAAAACCCTTGAGCTTATGATGATCTTTGCTGACCCCTAGTTGACCTTTTCGCTGGATATTCAACAAGCTATCAATAAACCTTTGCTGAAAACATCAGCGAGGATACTAGCCACCACGAAAAGGGTAAAGGCTGTTGTTCGTTAATATATCAGCGAGCATCCAATGAGCATACCAAAAATAGCTATTTTAATTTTTAAAAATTGCTCAAGTAATTTTCCTCAAATATAATGAGTGCTTGAAAAATACTAATATTTTATAATTTATTGCGCTTAATTGCAACAAATAGATTTAATTCTAATGCTTTTATTTAATCATTTTCTTAAATCTTTTAATTCGAAATCATGGGTATATTTTTGTATATTTCAAGTATTTTTAACTTCAAAAGATTTAAATCATGCAAACACGCAAAAAGAGACACTTGAAACATGCAAATAGTAACCTAGGAATAAAAAGAACTAAGACATGTAGGTCTCATGTTAGAAGCCAACTATTATGTGAGATGTACGTACGAAGATACAACAAGAAGCCATTGAAGATCAATGATCAAGCTTTTGGGGAAGAAAACATCATCTAAGCTAATTGTGATATCTAGATCTAGGATTCTTACTGTTATTAGAATGGTTGTTGTATTATATTTGTCTATGAATAATAATCTAAATATGTATGACTAATTTTATCATAGATGTTTAATTTTTGTTGCTATATTTACTTAGATTTATTATGGTAAATTTTTTAATTGCAAGAATAAATAAAGTTTATTTTTTGATTAAGAGTGTGTTTAAATATTTATTTGTGAATTTTTATAAGCCAATTTGATATTCATAAATAGGTTGAAAAATTTAAAAATTTAGTTTTAGGAATATCACATTGACTAAATTTTAAAAAAATTTAATCAAAGATTCAAACTAATGACCTTGTCATACCATTGGTTTAATTGGTATATGTTTCCTTGTGTATAATTTGAATGCTAGTTAATGTGTCCGATCATTAGGATATTAGTTAGTTAACCACCAAAGAAAATTATCCAATCTATAGGAATTTTCGTATATAAAAGGAAAGTTGATAATCTTTATTTATAAATTCGTTCATGTTAATTTACCATAATATTTTGATACAAGCATAGCCAACTAAGTTAAAAATTCACATATCTTCCATTGATTTTTATCAACCTTTTTAAGCTAGTTTCAAATTGAAATATTATTTTCTTATTTGTTTGCCATCATCATTGTTCGTTCTTGTTCTTCTTTTCTGCGATCAGATTTACAGCTTTTCTATTAGTAGTTAGGATTTTTAATAAGTTGGAACGATTATTTAATACCATTACAATTCCTTGAGATCTCAAAGTTTACTTATCATTTGTTATAGGTGATTCATACACTTGCGAATACTAAAATTTACACATCAAAATACCTTTTTTGTGAAAAATAAATGCAAGTAAAAATACAATTTAGCATGCAAATTGCATGCTCCCAATCACCACATGGTGTGTATGTCATACAAATATACAAATTCTTAAGTTCAATGTGATTGTGTGAAATACTGAACTGACAATAATTTACCTTACATAGAGGAAGACAAAATACTAAGTAAAATAAGAAGACTTCGTATTTTGCACACGAGAGTGCCAATAAAGACACATAGAACTTATAGGACTTACAATCTCCTCATCTGGCTTTCCATGGAAAACAACTGCACAACTTATCAAACACCCATTAAACATAATATATCTATACAAGATAACCTAAAGAAGTTTATTCCCATTAAAAAACATCAACACAACCTAGACACCCCCCAACACACCTTTTCAAGTGCATCTATCTTGACGTGATCCATCCATCTTCATGAATCAATCAATTCATCTTGATGGAAACTCAAAAATGCATACCTGAGCTACGAGGTTTGTCGCTATACTTGTATCCTACACATACGAAACAAAACATACACGTGAATGTATCATGTAGATTGACGTTTAGTCTAGTCAAATACTATCATGTTACCCTTATAAAGGTACACAATGATAGGTTAAGTAGAAATAAACATGCAAATCCCATTGACTTTATACAATATTCCTATTGAATGTATGCAAGTCAGATAATTAAATGCAATGCAACCTATACTCACATCCCCATGCAGTACAGTAAACAAGTTACGCAACACAAAATTTCACTCCATTTTTGAGACACAAAGTCAAAGAAATATCATTATATGAGAGAGAAGGCAAATAAGAATGCCTCAATTCTATACACTCATGCAACATAACATAAAAGAATTAAAGGATACAGCAACAATAATGTAATACATGGAAACATAAACAAAAAAGTAAGCGTGAATAAATACAACGTTACAAGAACACTGATAAAAAATAACTCATTTTTATTAATAAATATTTTAAAGTACATCAATAAAAATAAAACAAGTACATGAAATCAAAATAAAACAAAAGAAATCAAGAACAAACTCCTTCATTTCCATCATCACGAGCTGCTCTACTAGGTCCAGATCAATCAACTCTGGGATTAGGCGAAAAGAAAAGTCAGCAAGATAGTCAGAGTCAACAAAAAGATCTTCATGATGAGCTTTGGAACAACCTCCACTAACTAAATTCTGACGAAGGGTCTAGAATCTATGGACCTATAAGTATCATGTATGAAGGGAAGGCACTCCAATATGAAGATCTTGTCACTTATCTAAAGAACAGTTTTCTTGAGGGACCTAAACTCTTGTCCAAACTCACTAAAATAACTACTAGTCTTATCAGAGAAACCTTTGCAGACTAATGACTAGAAGGAGAAAAAGAAACAACATGAGCATGAGTGTCTGTAGAAGCAAAGGCACTTTGAGGAGACCTAATAGAAGGTCTAGCAGGCAATCTAGAAGTAGAACATAACGCTGAAAATTAGAACCAAGGAGAGGAGGTCTACTCTTCTCAGAAAAAGAGACAGCATCAGGAAAAAGTGTAGCACCTTACCGAGAAAAAAGGCTAGTAAAATGAATAGTAGATAAGTGTGATGTAAGGGATCTAAACACAATGGTCTTAAAGATCATGCAAGGAAAATTTATTATCTCATTGATGAGAATTGCCATCAATAAGTGATCATGAAAGTAGGAACAAAAGAAGTATGATAATAAGGGTGAACACAATATTTTACGATATCACTAAGACGACGGTCAAGAGCATTTTTGTTTATCACAAGGGCACTCTCTCTTATCACATGATTAGGAATGACCTACCTTAAGCACATCCCATTGATGTCTCGTGAATTCAAGTCGAATTCAACAAGAAGAGATTTATTTGGGATAATATTTTCATATTCAAGCGTAATAGGATGAAAAGAAGGATGTTCTTTAATATGAGTATTTAAAAGTCGGGAAACATCCTTTCGAGAAAAAGATATATTGCACTATCTCATAGGAAAAGAGACAAAAATGAGCGATGCTATGATAAGGTGTAATGGTATCATAAAATTCCTCAACAAATGAAGGATCAACAAGAAGGAGCCAATGAAAGTGTGCAAACCTTTCATGTACGGCAAGAAAGTCATCAATCTACATAGGTCTCTCTGCAACAAATGTAGCATTTGAGCCAGAACCTTCAGCTTCTTCAACTTGTTCTTCGTTTTGGCGAGTTCTCTTGAGAGCCATTTGAGCAAATTTGGTAAAGTATAAAGGCTTGAGATAGGGTAGAAAGTGTTTAAAAGGCAGTTTTAGAGAAAGATTAAGTGAACAAACGATTATGCTTTGAAGGAATGAAGAAAAATGAGAAAAGGTTAGGTTTATATAGAGTTTCAAGATGCTCGCAGACACTCTTAGCTGAGGGGTCAGTGGAACCATGGTGAATGTGTTAACACATGCTCAGTGAGCATTCAACGAGGGGTCGACGAGCAACATAAAAAAGACGGAGAAAAAGAGAAAGAATAAAGCAACTTTTTCATAAATAATTTCATTAAATTATGGGGGGAAATTTCAACAAGAACAATATCACAAAAACTTAAATAAACACACAAACTTGAAAGAAAAAAAAAATTAAACACGAATAAAAAATACTACAAGAAAAGAGAGAAGACAAACAACAATTCACCTCAAACTGGATCATACAGAAAACGTGATCAAACTATATCCCTCCTTTTAGTAAAGAATTTGTAAGGGAGAGAGTTTCAAATGAATTCTCTAGATTGCAAAGAAACGTGGTATATGAATCACTTGAGTTTATTCTTTTTAGTAATTAGAGAAAAACCGGTCAAGTAATCATCATACATATGGCCAGGCAGACTTTTAAAATAAGACATTGCCCTTTTTGCATTGTGTTATCGGTGCATAACAGGCCCAAACTATACATGCTCAAATGAACCACAATAGTTGCAACTAGAGTAATCATAATAAAGATAGCGAATGAGGGATCTTTTAGAACTACTTTGAACATACTAGGACATTAGTTTGGAAAGTGAACAACAATACCGCAAAGGTGACAATGACGTGCAATAAAGTGAGAAAAATTAGGTCTCTAACTCCAAAGAGCAGCACTAGATGGAGTGCTAACATTAACTCTCACATTGAGAAGTCAATTTCGTACAAATATGCCCATGCTCACCATAGTGGTGACAATAAGGTAAAAATCATTCAAGTAGGGGCAACAGACTTTCACCAGCTCAATAAGAAGAAGCAACAAGAGGTGAGATGTTCACCTTGTTAGTAAAACTCGAGTGAGGATCAACTTGAGACTTAACCTTTAGAAGAGACAGCAGCAATCTTCATTTTCAAATCAGTAGCAACATGCTTAATGAAAAGAGGTGTAGTAACAGTAGAGGAAGAACCACTATCTTCTATAAAACCAAGCCCACGTCTATCACCGGGTACTTTGATACTACTTAGAACTTCATCTAACTTTTGAGTTTCCATCATAAGTTTCTTAACAGTTAACTTAGAGTATTCCAACTCCTTTTCAAGCACGGTCTGATTTGCTCCTAAAGTAGACAAAAGTTCATTATTTACTTTGATGGATTCTTATAAGAAACTTTTTGAACTACACACTCCTTTAACTTTTCTTGAAGAGTAGACAACTCTACGTCCTTCTCAGTCAAAGAGTAACGACGATACTTTTATCACTTTCAATCACTATTACCATCTTTCAAAGAAGCACAATCTTATCCACTTATTTCTCAAATAAATTAGGACTAATATTTCGCTAATTTTCTTGGTTCTATTGGAGGCCCTTCAAAGACTCTTCCAAAAACCTCATTTTGGACTTCTTACACTCACATTCAACAACCATATTGTTATACCTTTTTTTTGCATGGTCTTACATTTCTTAGAGATATGTCCTTAATAGCGGCTCATAGTGCACTCAACCCTTTGTCCTTATCTTCTAGGCTTTCTAAGGCCTTTTTACGAGCCTTCTTAGTTTTGATGTGCTATGTAAGAAAATTGCTACATGAGCCTAACAACTCTTCATGCTCATCTTCTTCTTCAAATCTGGAAGATTGAGAGATTGTAGTGGAAGGATTTTCTTTGGTAGCCATAAAAGCAATAAAGTTACTTTCATACTCTTTCATAGTACAACTACTATCTGATGTAGTAACCTCAACCATTATGACCTTCTTTCCATATTGTTTCTTCTTGTTGGAACATTGAGCAGCAATGTGTACAGATTTCCCATACTCGAAACACTTAATATAATTCATATTCCCTTTGATCTCATGTTTGTGCTCTTCTTCATCAAAGGTTTCAACTTTAACAGGTCTTGAATTCTTCTTTCTTGAGCTTTCTCTTTGGGACCCCACCAGAAGAATTATTCCTTTTGAAGAATTTCTTAAATTGTTTGGCAAGCAGTGCCAGCTCTTCTTCATCTGGATTGGATGACTTATCACTCTCTTTAGGGATAACTTTCTCTTTATCCCTTCGACTCTTAGTAGTCTTAAAAACTAAGTTCTTTTCTTTAACAATAAAGGTGCTTTCTCTCTTAGGTAGGAGATGATGAATTTCAAATCTTAAATATCACCAATAACAACATGAATCTTCACGATTTAAAAAGTCTTAATGGAAATGACCTTCTCTCTAAAACAAGACGGTAGACTTGAGAGAATCTTCTCAACTTGAAGCTCTTCATCAACAGGACGACCATGGTTGTAGAAGGTGTTGATAATGCCTAAGAACTGGACATAAAAACTGTCAAAAATTTAATCTTCTTCCATCTAAAGCAGCTCATAGTATCTTAAGCACATGAGCTTTGACTTCTTTATTGCAAAATGTTGCAATTTTCTACAAGAATACGATAAGTGCAAAAGTAGTAAAGTGTGCGTAAGCATGAGTCGAACCTTAGAGACTTGAGATAATTTTGTATATTAAGACTAGCTATCAAGTTTTTATGCTTTCTTACTCTGTTTGAACGATCGAGTTTTTGAATATAAAATTTAAATGCCAAGTCGAACTAAATGAAATTAAACAAATGAAATATTTAACACAATTAAGAAAAATTTAGGGATTCAACTTCCCCAATTATACTCCCATGAATTTTCATGTCTCATTAATAGTAACTAAAATGTATGGATTACTAATCAAACTCTACTCAAATAATTATCACTCACATATCCATGGTCATGTTAATCATAATCCATATAAACCTAGCTCACATGTCTTTGGCCATCTAAGCATACATGGGTCATTAAACACCTAGAGTTTAAAAGTGATTACATATAAAATAATGAAAATTTCTTCCTCATTACACATATGCCAATTTAAATCATGTTCATAATTTTATATCAATCTTTCAATTGCACACAAAATTAAAAAATCATCTAATTAAATTGACAATTTAATTTAGATCATTAAGCACATTAAATTAAATAATCTAAACACTTTAATAATATTAAATAAACATTAGACTATCATATTCATAGAAAGGGTTCTATAAAAAATTCCTATAAAAAAATCTCTACTTCATAATACCCATGTTTAAAATAATAAAAACAAGATAAAAAATTATAAGAAACATAAAGATTACACTTGGAAGAGTTGAATAGTGAAATTTTTGTATAGAGTTCCTCTAAAAATGCTCCTAATTGCCTCTTTTTGTATCAAAAACTCCAAATCCTTGCCTTTTGCTCTAAAATAGTGAAAAATTGCTCAAAAATTGTTTTCTCCCTATTCTGCTCAAGTCTCCACTTGTTTTGAGGCTAAAACCCTTGAAAAATGGCTCAGATGAAATCTGGACCGTTCGATCAACTTTTTGATCAATAGCTGAATAAAAATCATTTAAAAAAAGGCGTCCAATAGAAAGATGACATGTGGCAACAAAAACAAGCATGACGAATTGGCGCTTGACACGTGGTAAGGATAAAACACAAAAAATGTGCGCGTGTGACATGTGGTTCATTGATGGAGGTTACGTTGACCGATTTGCTGCACTGGCGACAACGATACTTTGTGATTAGCTGGCATTTCTGGCGTGGTGTGACACATGGCACAGGCGGACCGTTCGACACTTTTCGAAAATAACATTGTGTTGACATGTGTCTTAATGACTGAGAACCTTTGACACACGGCGTGCATTGATTCTTCGATGTTGCTTGCGTGGCGCCTGGCTAGTGTCCACATGTCTATGATATTTCTAAGTTCATCCCAGATCCTTCTATGACATCCATCTGCATAAAAAAAAATCCTTAAAAATTTTCAAAACTTTATATTTTCATCAACTTTACCATTTGACCTAAAATTTATGTTATTTTAATATTTTAACCCTAAAAATGTTATTTATTCAATTAGATAAATTAATATTATGTATGAAAATGATATAATAACTCAATTTTCATACAGTTATCACAAAAGTATCCTCATGTGTAATCTCCAGAATATCCCAAGCTTTCTTAGAAGTAGTACAAGCATAAATCCTTTTGTATTCTTCAAGAGTGAAGACCTTGATTAGTATGTATAGCCCCTTGCTGTTCCAATCGCATTCTTTGCTTTCTTCTTATGTCCAAATCATTGGCTTTAGTACCATTGAACTGTCATCTTTAACTTTAGTAAAGTACTCCCAACTATGCTAAACCTGGTACCAAACTAGGTCACCCATTAACCAAAAGAAAGAACACAGTTGATGTTTCCAATAGGCATAGTTATGCTCATTCAAAAGTGGAGGTTTGTCAATGTTTCCTCCTTTATCGAGTGTATTATGGTGACTATGAGTGTGTGAAAGATACAAAAAAAAGATCAACATTGGAGTAGTTATGCTCAACAGGGTATACCTGCTTACCAATTGAGAGAGTATGAGACCTAGTACGTAACCACGATAAGGTGATACAGACTCCTTAAGACTGATACCTCACATACAAGCAGCATAAAGAAAACACATAAATAATTTAACAGGAAATAAAAAGACAAGAAAGGAACAACCATATTCAATTGTTGCAATAGAGTATAACAACATTAAGAAAGCAGTACAACAATAAATGCTTTCTAATCACAAAAAAATTTTCATATGTTGGTAGATACTCGAATAATTCAATGATTGTACTAACTCAAAAGCAGAGCCTATAATCACAACATATAACGTGGTAAATCTACTTAGGTACCATCCCTAAGTGGTAACATTCACGAGTTGCTTAAGGAAATCACTCGACAATATGCAATTCATTATGTAAATAAATCAACAATATTATAACTTAAAAATATATATTAATACGTTTATCAGTTAGAGTCATGCTCAACTGTACCTAAACTACCCTTGTCTGCTGTCTCTATAGCAACTGCAATCCAAAGTTTGAATTTCACTCTCCTTTGGAGCCCTCCACCATGTAGCATGGTACAATCACCTATAGTCAGTTTAATGAAAACCTAATGTAATGAAAAATCTCATACACATGTACCTAGTATACAAATCTATGTCATAGTGATCAATTCAATTTAATTAACTAACCCAAAAATGCGTTTTCACTAAAATTGTTTTCTCATATCATTGATAAAGGATACTCATAATAAACAATCACTAATACATAAATACACTCAACTTATTAATGATCTAGAAATTAGAAAAATAATTTTTCTTACTGAAAATTTCAAGTTTGCATTCAAACAAAATTTTCCAGCACTTACGTAATTACTGAAAAAATTGGATTTATGAGGGTATTTATAGAAAACCCTTTACATGAGTTTTCGGTAAGCTCATTGACCCCTTGTTAGATATCCAAAAATTCATCAACAAACCCTCGCTAAACACATTGACAAGGATAATTGCTGCTATGACGAGGGTAAAGGCCATCGCTTGGTTGATATCTCAACAAGCAATCCAATGAGCACACTAAAAACAACCGTTTTAGTTTTTAAAAATTTCTCAACTCATTTTTCACAAATACCTTTTATGTGAAAAACAAATGTAAGCAAAAACATAACTTCGCATGCAAGCTACATTCTCTCAACCACTTTGTAATGTGTGTATTATGCAAACATACAAATTGTTAAATTTTATGTGAGTGTGTGCAATATTAAACAAATATTAATTGACCTTATATAAAGGAAGACAAAATACTAAGTGAATTAAACAAATTTTGTATTTTATACACGAAAATACTAATAAAGACACAAAAAATGTACAAGACATAATGATATGGATGTATATTTAATAAAATTATAAAAATTGTGAAAATTGTAACTATATTTAAAATTTTATCTCTATTAAAGTGGTTATTTATTTATAATTTGTATAAACTTTTTAAAAATATTAAAACAAATAACAATAGACTAATTAAACTATTTTTTTCTATTTAAACATTGTATTTGTGACTCATGTATATATTTCTAGTATATTATAATTAATATTATTTTTGCATTTTGTAAATTGATTTGTTTTAATATCATGATATCTATATAAATTATATTTGATTGATTACATTTACATAAATATTAATTTATATATAATACAAATAATAAGTCATGTATGTGTATTTAATTTGAAAAAATTTAAGATTTGTAAATCAATATTTTTTGATATATTCATTTTGACATTTTTGATATTCCTAAATTTTCTATTGAATTGCACAAATTATAAAACAACCTAATATTGAAAAAATTTGACATTTTTTAATATTGCTACGAAAATATCTATAAATTTTCAAATATTTTGAAAACATCATTTTCATTATGATACTTTCACTTTATAAAAACTAATATGAAAATATTGAAAAATATGAGAATATTTTCACCATGAAACATTGTTGGGAGTTGGAACCATGAATGAAAACAATCCAATATATCAAAATTTTAGTAAAATGAAAATAACGATATAAAAATGTTGTTTTAAAACATCTTCCAAAATATTCAAAAAATTCTCATATTTTCATTGAAATAACGAAAAAATGTTGATATTTTGGTATTTACCTAAGTTTTATAGTAATTTTATGAAGTTTTAATGAAAACTTTTCAAATATCGAAAATATCAATATAAATATATCACAAAATTTCTACTTTTAAAATTTTAGTTTTGTATTATATATAAGACAATATTTAATCAATTTTAATT
This sequence comes from Elaeagnus macrophylla, assembly GCA_029378325.1. Taxonomy (NCBI): domain Eukaryota; kingdom Viridiplantae; phylum Streptophyta; class Magnoliopsida; order Rosales; family Elaeagnaceae; genus Elaeagnus; species Elaeagnus macrophylla. The sequence continues at coordinate 52,259,357 of CM055640.1, forward strand.
TTCTAAAACTTTGATATTTACTTTAATAAAAAATATTCTATTATTACTTAATAAATTGTGATAACCTTGTACATATTAATTACATCAAATTATTTCATTTACCTTTCCATCCTCTATAATACTATTTTCTATTTTTAATTTGTATAATTCTTATTTTTTTAAAACAATTTATTAGTATTTTTCACATTTTTCTTTTATTTCAATATAAATTATACAAATATCATGAATTAAAAAAATCATTTTAATAATAATATGCTAGTATAATATATATTTATATTCTATTTGAGTTACACATATAATATTTAAATAAAAAATTAATTTAATTAGTCTTTATTATTTGTTCTAGTAATTTTAGAAATAATTATAATTTTTAAAGTTTTCGTGATTTTTTTTCCAAAAATTCATCAATATTTTTATAAAATTAAAGTCTTGATATTTTCATTAATATTGACACTTTCATTCATTGTTGGGACATATAATCTTCATCCTATTATTAAGAAGGCTTTTTTATCTTTAAGAAGGACGTGAACATGCTATCTTTAGTTTGTACCGAAGGTTTATGCTATTGACTTACTTGTAGAGGTGGTAATTCATGCGATTTGAGCTAATTTGAACTTATTTAGCCCAAATTCGTCTAACACTAACTCGAATCGAATTTAATTATAGTCAACAAAAGTGAGGGCAAATTTAAACCAACAAAATGGGCTAGCTTAAACTAGATCAAATTGCTATTAAACTCTCTGCACATATTATTATACACAGATACTTATAATTTTTTTTTTTAATAATTTAACATGTCACACGATAACACGACTTTGACTATTATATAATACATGATTCTTATTATATTGAATTGAAAATATAATAACACAAAACAAACTAATAAAAGATTTAAGATTTTATTATAAAAACTAATGCCTAATCGATTTAAATATATAAACTTCATAATATTAATTAAAATTAAATATGAATATGAATATATATTTTTTTAGTTTAAATAAATGGATAAATTTAAATACTAAAAGCATTAACATAAAAATATATAACATAATAATATAGCAAAATAAATAAATTACAACTACATATCTCTTATTTGTTTTTTTTTTAAAGAAAAAAGGAAGCAAACTAACTTATATATTTAAAAAACATATATTAAAAAATAAAAAAAAATTATTTTAATTTAACATAATTTTTTTATTTTATTTTTAGTTAATAAATTAATTCTAATCTAACTAAATTTTTTTAAAATTATTTAAACCGGTCTAAAATTGACCCCGATCATAGTTAAAATCATATTCATTACAATTAATCAAATTGCGGTCATTGTATGAATTAATCCTTCTTTTCTATAAGTATAAAAAATAAAGGAAAATTCTCGAAAAATCCCGAAATCTACTACGAGACATCCCGCTAAATTATTTAATATTTTTAAAATATTAAAATGTCAAATATACCCTTTTTACTAAAAACTTAAAAAATACATCTCATTCCATCCCATCCCCACACCCACACCCCACATCCCTCTCACACCCATACCCCACATCCCTCACATCCCACTTTCTTAAACTAATTTTATACATCCCACCTTTTCTCTCCACTCACTTCCACCTCCACCACAATATTCATCATTAACTTTAAACTTTATCACAAAACATTAAGAATGGATAATACATCATTCAATGATACAAAAGAGATGAAAGTTTTTGAAAAAAATGGAGAAAAAAAACAGGTATATATATATATTTTTTTTCTGCAAATCGCGCAGAGGTTCGGTAGCCATTACCGAACACATTATAAAGGTTCGGTAACCCATACCGAACCTATATAAAATGTTCGGTAATTCTTACCGAACCATTTTGAAAATGGCGGTAACATTTTTCATGAGGTTCGGTACCTCCTACCGAACCTTTTATAAAATTCCCATGATATCCTACCGAACCTTTTATAATATTCCCATAATTTTCTACCGAACCTTTTATAAAATTCTTACAACCCCCTACCGAACCTATGTGAAGAATTAAAAAAAATATTTTTTTTTACAGGATTTAACGTACGAGTTACAAGATGGACAAACTATCGACTGCAGCAAATTGTTCAATACGGATAGAGTGAGATGTGTTATAAATTTTTAATAAATACTATATATTACATAATTTAAATGTATTAATTTTTATTATTTTACTACAGATATTTATTTCAAAAGAAGAGTTGATTTCATGGACAAAGTCTAATGGGACAAGTAATGGGATGGTGGTTGTGATGAAGAAGTCTGACACTGGGTCAGATGGTAGGAGACCTAGGATTGATTTTGCATGTGAAAGAAGTGGAGTATATCGTTTCAAAGCAAAACCGAAAGACCCCAAAGATAAAAAAGAGGATGAGAAGGAGAAACGAATTGGAACCAGAAAATGTAATTGTCCGTTTTCTTTAAAAGGAAGGATGATCGAAAATAGTTCTCACTGGAAGTTGACAGTTAGTTGCGGTACACATAATCACCGATTGGCACGATATCTAGAGGGTCATCCACATGCCGGAAAACTCAATAATGAAGAGATGAATTTGCTTGTTGACATGACAAAGTGCAATGTTAGGCCAAAACACATTTTGTATAGGATGAAGCAAAATAATGAACAAAATTGCAGTACAATGAAACATATATACAATGCCCGTCAAAAACATAGGCTTAAAGAACAAGATGGAAGGTCAATTTCCCAACAATTGATGCATTTATTGGTTGTTCACAATTATATGGAGTGGCATAGGAGCAATGATGTTGATGAGGTTATTACAGATATATTTTTTGCTCATCCAGTCTCCATTGATTTGTTAAGAGCTTTTCCTCATGTGATTATCATGGATTGCACCTACAAGACTAACAAGTACAAATTGCCGCTTCTTGAGATTGTTGGAGTTACTTCTACAAATTTGACATTTTCTATTGCGTGTGCATATCTGGAATTTGAAAAAGAGGATAATTATTGCTGGGTATTGGAGAGATTGAAGTCATTGATGTATACAACCTTTATGCCAAGTGTCATCTTAACAGATAGAGAAAAAGCTCTCATGAATGCAGTGACAGAAGTGTTTCCTGCATCTGCTCACCATCTTTGTAGATGGCATATCTCCAAGAATGTATTAGGAAATACAAAGAAATTATTCAAAGATAAAGAAAGATGGGAAAATTTTAACCATTTTTGGCATAATGTTGTATCATCCAAGACTGTTATTGAATATGAATTGAATACGGAATATATTGAGAGAAACTTTTCTGAATGTAAAGAAGCAATACATTATGTGAATAATGTATGGCTCAATCCATACAAACAAAAATTTGTTTCAGCTTGGACAGATTTACATATGCATTTGGAAAATTCAACCACAAATAGGGCAGAAAGTGCACATGCTGCATTAAAACGACAATTGAAGACATCACAAGGGAACTTGGTGTCAAACTAGGATAACATTCACCAGTTACTTGAGCTCCAACATACACAGATTAAAGCTTCATTTGAGATGAGTTTAACTAAACTCCAACAACATTTGAAGCCCGAGTGGATGTACAAGGAGTTGAGAGGATGTGTTTCACGTACGGCACTTGAAATTATTTTTAATGAATCTCGGAGAGCAGATCAGGTATCATTTGATGCTACAACTTGTGGGTGTGCGAAACTTCGAACTCATGGACTACCATGTGCTCATGTCATTGATGGATACAAACGATTGAGTCGTCCTATTGAGTTTTCTTCAATACATTCTCATTGGAAGAAACTCAGTTTTGCACCCACATCACAAGATGATGATCTAAACTTGGATTGCAACTATTTGTATGAGAAGTTCATGAGACGTTTTAATAGTAGTGACAAGAATGTAAAAATTCAAATGTACAGGGCATTCAGCATCCTAGCAGATCCAACTACAACTAATTTGGATGAGCCACTCATAAAAAATGCTCATAGAGGTCGTCCTACTAAGGTTGAATGTTCCACACGACGAGATCCTTCAGGTTTTGAGTATGCTATATCTGAGAAGACAATTGATATGGATCAAGGTTCCCAAATAATTGTGTCTTCAAGTGGAGCCAAATTCACAAGAAAGAGAAAGTTACCAGTTAAAAGAGCACAACCATTTGCGTCTTCATCATACATATCTCAATTGCCTGTTGAAATCAAACCATTTGTAAGGAGATTTAATGATGTATCAGGAGATGGTAATTGTGGATTTAGGGCTGTAGCGATTGGACTTGGATTTGGGGAGGAATCATGGCCTCAAGTGAGGTATGACATGCTGAATGATTTACAAAATCATTACGATGATTATACTTGCTTGTATGGTAATCTCGAAATAACGAAGGAGCTCGTTCATAAACTTTCTCATTACAATGGGGGTTGTGGTTATGAAAAATATATGACATTACCAGACATGGGACATATCCTTGCTTCTACATATAATGTCGTTGTTGTTACATTCAGTTTACATGGCTCATGGACTTTTCTCCCTCTTTGGTCTGAGCCACCTACCGATCATAAGATCATTTATATATGTTTTGTCGATGGGAATCATTTTGTTGAGGTAGATTTATTTTTAATATTTATGGTATAATTGTATAATTAATCAAATGTATATTAATTTTATTTTTTTAATACATTACAGGTAATTTTGCAACCTGAATCTCCAATACCACCTATACACTCAGCTTGGCATGTATTTCATAAACCATTAGCACAAGATTGGATTACACCATATGCAAAGCAAATTGAAGATTATAATTCATTACAATCATCTTCGAGTAGTATGTACACAAATTCAAATGTTGTAGTTGACTTAGATTGTGATGATTAGTACGGAGATTTTATATTAATAGTTAAATCAATGTAAATATATGCATTGGCTACCGTATATTTTGAAAGAAACAATATATATCATTGAGTACAAATAGTTGATATTAAGCGTTCAAAATAAATACATCGAAAGCTATTACAGGTCAATTACAAATAATTAAAAAAAATCAACATGGTTGATGAGCATCTGTAGCTGATGAACTAACACATCCTTGCAAGATTTTTTGAACCTTCTTGAATTTCTTGTACCATTTTTTGCTTGGTTGCTCTTTTCCCTTTGACAATGCACGCTCAACAATATGTAATACTTCACATGTTAATCTATGTATTGGATTTTGTACTCTCACATGCGATATGTTTTCATACCATTGCATGTAATCTGAAGAACAATCGATAGGTAGATTAACACGTGCACCTCTAGACTATTGAGATAAGACATGACTATCCCAACTTGTCCAATATTGATCTGCAAAATGAAACTCCACCTTGTACATCTTTGGGTTGGATCCTCGATTAACTTTAAAAGGCTCAACTGGATCAGGTGGAATACTCTAAACATGTCTAAATTGGCGCAACACCCTGTGGCTATGATAAGGTTCGACGACTTCCAGAAAACGGATGCATCCGTGAAAAAAAGTTATCTCTGGAATATCGGTGCAATATGGATCCCAAATAACCTGACAAATCAAAGTATAATTATAATAAATTTAAGATACAATAGAAATAAATAAATAATTTAATTAAAATTAAAAACACAATAAGAGTAACATACGTCATATGCTGTAAGATCATCCAGTGTCTCTCTCAACTTCTCTAACAACGTCTTGTCTACAGAAGTACGGGTGTACAACCCCCAACGCTGTACAAGAGGAAGTTGATTATTGTAGTTTGGGTTTAGCGATGGAGCGCATACGGGAATATGTTCGTAAATCCATGCCTGTAGCAAAGTCAAATACCTAGATAATTGCTTGGCATCATATCGACTAGCTGTCCCCAACTGTCGGTACAAATAAGCCAATGCAGCTGCACCCCAAGCATACTCATGTATAGTCTCTATATCTTCCAATAATGTCAAGTACGAAACTGGGACACTGTTTCCAGTTTTATCAACAAAAAGTGTACATCCTAATAGATGTAGCAAAAATGCCCTAGCTACCTGGTCATCTGGTCGGTCACTAGAATAAGTAAACAAAGTCCTTAACCAACTTAATTTGACATATAATCCTTTCTGACTCAGTTGAGACTTTGCTACATCTGTACTAACTCCTAATGCCTCCACAATAAGTGAAATAGCATCACTCCTACTTAATTTCCTTCCGGTACAAGCTGTTCCCGTAACCTGAAGGCCCAACAGTTGTTGTACATCATATAAAGTAATAGTCATCTCACCAAATGGCATGTGAAATGTGTTGGTTTCTGGATGCCATCTCTCAACAAATGCCGATACCAATATCTTGTCTGCATGTTTGTATGTGGCATGGCATAACGAAGCTAGGCCTGACTGATATATGTGATGCGCAAAATGTTGATTATGAGGTTGATTGAGATCCCAGTCACTTTGTCCCACAGAATGACCAATAGGTCGTAACAATTCACGATCAACCTAAAAATAAACAAAATTACAAACAGTTATATAAAATTAATTAATTTTAAATCGATAATAACATTTAACAAATGAAATACTTACAGTCTTATTCCAAATTTTATATGCTATGTGAGTTTTAAAACTCTTCAGCACTGACAAACTCTTTGGACCAATTTGAGATGATGAGGTGTCTTCGTGAACGTCATCATGTTCTACCCCATGCTCTACAACGTCTCAAAGGTACGGTCATTTGGCTCAAGTAAAATGTCGTCCACAAATTCAGTCTGATCATCTGTAATCTCTGTGGCATGATCTACAGTAGTTTGAACATTTGATGGCCCACCTGTAGACATTTGTCTATGTTTTCGTCTTCTATATACCAATCCTTCGGCTTCATACAATTCTTCATTTCTTTTTCTATGTGAAGCAGTTTGAGGTTGTTTACATATCCTACAATAACAAATTAGTTGTTAAATATAAATAAAAAAATCAAAAAAAAAAAATGAAATAGGTAGGTTCGGTAGGGGGAACCGAACCAAAACAGTAGGTTCGGTAAGGGTGGCCGAACAAAACATGTAAGTTCGGTAAGCCCCTACCGAACAAAACATGTACTTTCGGTAAGCCACTACCGAACCTCACTGTTTTGTTCGGCAACCCTTACCGAACATACCAGTGAGGTTCGGTAACCCCTACCGAACCTACTGTTCATCTTCTTCCCCACCCCCTCGCGAACTCTGAACGCCCAAAACATAAATTTTCACTCTCCCCTCCCATTTAATCACCAAAAAACAGCCATAATGAACAATTAAATATGAACATAAATTAAACAAATTAAAATCATACCTAATATACAAAAATCCCGTGCAATCCGTATAACAACTTTTTGAAATCAGCGCTGGTGTGGTGGCGCTAGTGCTGAGAATGTGACTGGGGTGGCTGGGTTGTCGTCGTGTAGGGTCGACGGTGGTGCTCGGACGGCGGCGGTGGCAGGCGGTGAATGGCAGCGGCGCAGAGGTTCGGCAGGTGGGATGTCTCGTACGGTAATATTAGTTTTTTTTTTTTTGTTTGAGTAATATTTGTTGTTAAAATAATAGTGGGAAGCATAGTAGTAATATTTAAGGATAATTTTGGTATTTTATGTATTATTTAATTTTTTATTACATTTTTATTTTTACCGGGATATCTCGTAGTAGATTTCGGAATTTTTCCAGAATTTCCCAAAAACAAATTACCCCTAAAGAGAGAATCTTGCATATGAATGCGACACTGTGGAAGCAGCATATAATCTTGGCCGTTCAAGCTTGAATCAATCCAGCCGTCCAGTACTTGCATCTCCATCTATAAATTGGTTCTTCCGGACCACAGAAGGAAACGAGATTCGCCTCTAGTCTTGCGTGCGTTGGAGATCCATAATATTGAAATAGTGAAAAGTCGTTGTTTCTTACGATAATTCTGTAAAGAAACTAAGGGAAAGATCTTGTCAAAAATAGGTATCAAGATCCATACCTAAAATTTGTGCAAGTTATTTTAGGGTTTTGATCGTTAATTTCTCGAATTATTGCTGAATTAGGGTTTGCGACATTCGATCTAAGCAACAAACGCCATTGGATTTAGCGTGAAGGAGAATTTGGTTTTACGAAAACATGAACGATCAATCGCAGATGATGAATCAAGCGAAGATGATGGCTATGAGCCAGGCTCAGGTTATGAACGCTTCAAAGATGATGAGCCAGGCTCCGGTTATGAACGCTCCCAAGATGATGAGCCAACCTCAAATTATGGGTCAAATGACCCAGTCTTCTCAGCCGCAAATGATGAGCCAGTCTCAAGCCATGGTGGCTCAGCAACAACAGTCTCAGCTGATGATGATGACGAGCCAGTCCCAGCCACCACTGATGTTGAACAGAAACTACAAAGTGTGGCCTAAGCAACAGCAGCAACAACTGCAACTTCCTCCCATGGACCCCAACAAGTTTCAGAAACCTAATTTTTTGTCCCAAAAGCAATTTAAGCTTGGACGAAACAACACTTGGAAAGGAAAGAAGAGTACCGACAAGCGAAAAGACCCTAGAAGAATTGAGAAGCCCATGCCCAATGCTCCCATGGGTGGTCAGACCAGTGGTGGGTACAACCCTCCAACCCTTAACGAATTGCAGCATCAGAATCGGTTGAAGGCTAGGAAATTCTACCCCAATAAGAAGTTTAACAACAGGTTTGCTCCTTATGCTCCAAGAAACACGACTTCTTATTGGATAAGGGCGAAAAAGTCTGGAGGTATTGCGTCACTTATCTCACCCTGTCCGGTGACACCGGCCGTGCTACCGACGCCAATATTCTCACCATCCAGGGAGGTCCTTGGTGATATGGCGAAAGAAGAGTGGGGTGTTGATGGATATGGGTCGATGAAAGGGTTGATTAGACTTAGGTCTCCAGGAAACGATGACGAGGATGAAGAGGAAGGTGGTGGTGGTGGATCGAGCGGTAGTGATGTGGAGGAACATGTAGAAGTTGAAAGGAGGTTGGACCATGATTTGAGTCGGTTTGAGATGATATACCCGAATTACAGTGGGGTAGACTACAACAATGTGTTGGAAAATAGAGTGGATGATCAAGATTCACATATAGCTCAACTAGAGGAAGAAAATTTGACATTGAAGGAGAGGCTTTTTTTGATGGAAAGAGAGATAGGGGATTTGAGGAGAAGATTGCAGTTCCTTGAAAGGCATAATCAAATTGGAGGGGAGATTCATGAGGAAGTTGTGGAGAACGAGTCTGAAAACGAGAGCGAAGAAGAGTCAGATGCTCAGACTATGTTTATGGGTGGTAAGAACAATGAGGAGGAGGTTGAATATGTATCTGAAAATAGAGGAGGTAGAGTTGTTGGTGATGATGCTAAGGAAGAGCAGTATGATGGCTATGGTGTTTTAAAGAATAAGCTGAGGAATGATATTGTGGCTCATGTAATGACTTGTAAGGAAAGTGATATTAAGAATGAAGAAACAAGAAAGGAACTTTTATCCAATGACGAGAGAGATAGAAATGGGTTAGTAAGCGATGAAATGTTTACAGAGAAGGATGAGGAAACAAAGAATAAACGGGTAATGGATCAAGAGAGAGTTGGCAGGGATAGTTCCGATGATGAAAATGAGAAAAATCAAGTCGTTGATGACAAAGAGTGCTAAAATGAATGAGGAAATGGGGGATTAATGTGTCCTGCAATAACGTAAGTCACTTCTCTGAACAAATTAACCTAAATTCACCATGCTGTTGACAAGTCTGCAACTTCTGGATGTGTGCACCTGTGTAGATGTGGATCATTTTTTTTTTTTTTTTTCCTCTCTCTCTCTCTCTGCTTGTGTAGTCTGACTATTTTAGAGAGAATAAATGACTTTCTTCTCTATTGGTTGCCGTCTGAAATCTTAGACTCTACTCTTCTTCTTCTTTTTTCTCTTCCTTACTCCTTTAAGCAGGTTTGGGTTGTAGCCTTGTAGGATATAATGGAGAGATGGTAGAATTTTGGTGCACGCTTCATTCTATCAAAGACTTTAATCAGTATGTTTGCATTTTTTGGATATGTACTGAACCCCTGACGTTGTAAGATGAATTTAATCACCATATTTTACAAATTTGTCTTTTGTTTAACATAATATCTTGATATAATTTATATTGTAATTTAATAATTATAAAATGTTTGTTACAATGCTGTGGGAGGACAAGTACTCTTCAATTTCTGCTCATATTTGTATCATGGGCCTGGGGAGACACTTTTTTCTGACCCGAATATTGTGTACATCTATGATATATGCATCAGTTTCTCTTTTTGTATTAATTGATAGCATATTTTGATGGCTCAAGTCTATTATTGTTTCTAGTCTGCTTGATGATCTAAACAAGAGGGACTTCCGTATTCAACATGAAGGTGAGAATGAAAAGTACTCAGTTTTTGCCCAGTGTCTATTTTCAGATTCAGGTCTGGTTTTACAGTGTTAATTGATGGTATGTCAAACTGGTTCTAAAGAAATGTTGTGAATATTCGACTCTTAGTGATAAATTATTGTATTGGTTGGGTAGTTCTCAAACATCTTTGCTTGCTTAGTCCCTCCCTTCGAAATATTTTTGCATCATTCATTTATTTTCTTTGTTCAGGTTGAACCTTATTGTTGCATGCAGTTGTTTCAATCTTGATCCTTTCCTGTTTTTACATATTTTGGGTTTATTGAGATATGATCCTGCGAGCGTTCTTTGCTTCAGTATTCAGTATTATACTTCTGCATTCTGCACTTCATACAATTGAAATTTTGACCCAAGTCTTCCGAACGTATTCTTTTTCAACTGAGGATGGGTTCAATTGAGATTTTTGATATATGTGGCCGCCTTGCTTTAAGGCTTCTGCTTGTGTGCTTCTGCTCTTGTCAAGAGGGGTAGACCAGATCCTTGTAGTGCCAAATAATGGAAATACAGAGGACGAGATGAAGGTAGAATTTAGAAGTAATATTAATGGGCATGGATTGACTGGAGATGCTGTGCTAATTCGATGATCGTGCTCTGTTCATTATTTCACCACTAATGATCGAACTTGCTGTGCGCTTGTGCCTGCGTGTTTCTGAATCATCTCTACAACATCAACCTTGAAGGTAAAAACAGAAGTTTGGTAAGAGTAAAAATATTATCATTTTCTACAATCAAGGAAGCCAACTGCCAAATTTTATTTTGTTTTCTTAGGAAAAATATTGCGGTGGTCTAGTTGAAAATACATTTCTTACTGGAATATAAATTAGAGAAAGTGTCATGGAAGTTCATAAGTGATGTCATTTGTCTCTTAATTTAAAAAAAAGAAGACAATTAAGGACAAAATATATAATTTTAATAATTTTTTAATTAAAATATTATTTTTTAAGAAATCAATGAATAATAAATTATATTATTTTAACGTTTTTATATTGAAATATTAATTTAAAAAATAATACTTTAATTAAAAAAATTATTAAATGTATTTTGTCTTTAATTAGGTTTTTTTTTTAATAAGGGACTAAATAACACAATTTATAATTTAAGGAATTAAATGATACAATGTAAAGTGCGGCTGCTTTATAAATTATGAAATAGGGTATTGATGTTGAACCTCTTGTATGTCTATTTTTTATTCGTTATATTGTTTATTCTCAGTTTTATGATCACTAAAAGGCAGTACGACAGGCAACTCGTTGGGCTTTGCCAAAGATGGTTCTAAATTTGTAGGCATAGGTGGAATTGGCTATCTGGAGTAAAGACCATGCTTCCATCTCCCAAGTGCAAATTTATTTGTAGGAGTTCAAGATTCTTCTTGGGGCTACTTGTTTTTGGTTGAAACCCTGATGATACCTTGGAACCAATTTATTTTTGCCATAATTGCTGACTTGTCAGGGAAAGTAACCATTTTCCATCGTCTTTCTTATGGTTAAAAGTAGATTTATTATAATCAATGAATAACGCAAAAAAAAAAAAAAAGTTTGTAGTAATGTTCGTTTCATTCTTGCAAGAATTGAATCTTATTGAAGGGGGTTAAATTCTTTCTGCTGCTGGTTTTTCGTCCTTATCTAAGTAGACTTCACTCTTAGATTTGTTTACTTGCAAGGAAGCGAATCAGAGGTGATGTAGTTATATTCATTTGGAAAAATTATCATAGAAGTCGATGTTTTAGTGACTTAGCTTTTACAAGTATCATAAGTTTTAAAAATTAACAGTTTAGTTACATGGCTTTGAAGTCTTCAAATTTTGAAGATCCAGTGACACATGTCATATGTGATCGAAGTATCTTTATGAATTAGTCACCTAGTTTTTTTTCTTAGGAATTACTACTTTAGAATTATCAACTTTAATTGACTTTCATGCTCTTTTTAAAATTTATAAGGTGCAAGTTTAAAATATCTTTGCTTTTAGCATGTTATTTTATTTTTCATTATTGCTTTTAAATTTAAAATGAACATATAAGCCATTAATATTTTGGTTACAATTTTTAATAAACAATTATTTTTTCATTTCAATTTCTTAAAACTAAAAGATAGTGTTTCTTTTTACGATTTTTAAACGGAAGTTTAATATAATGTTAAATATACATTTTTTTTTTGTTCACACCGTTATATTGTATGACATGTTAATTTTATTTAAAAAAATAATTTTTTTAATTTTTAAAATAATTTTGATATATATTATGATGAAATTGATATGGGTGTAAAAGTTAATGTAAATATTTTATATTAGCAATTCTCTTAGTTGTTTTGAACTTTAGTGCGGTCCTTTTTTTTCGTTTATTTTATTTATTGCTACTCCAGATGACTTAATTAATGTTAAAATTTTATTATCTTTTTAAAAAACAGAAGTTAACCTTCAGTTTCAAAGTTTTGTTAAATAACTGTCTGCCACCTTAATTTTAGGCAACACTATTGTTTTAATTATACACTACCAACTAGAGCTTGAGATTTTTTTTCTATACTTGTATGAAGTGTGTGACTACATTAAGAGAGAATTCAATTAAATTTAGGGAGGAGAGAACAGTGCGGATCACACAATAATAGAGGAGGGTTATTGAGCATTTTAATTTATAGAAGTCGGTAATAGAATATTTGAATTTATCTCTATCTACACATTTCATATTATTGCTGTATAGAAAGAAAAAAAAAAATCCTAGAGCATAGTGATCCAAAACTTGTTGCTTGAAATGAGTGGTTCAGTTGCCACTGGTATGTGGGTACGTGCCGTTTTTATTTTTTTAATTGCCAAAGAAAAAAAGGAAATAAGTGGTTCATCTATAATTTCTAAAAAGAAAATTGGGTTGATGAGTTAAATGTGAAAGTGTTGTTCATATTTCTCATGTGGATAGTTCACTTCTGACCATTTTGCGTTTGGAAAAACTGACAATGTGCCAAGCGTGTGTCCGAAATAAGAGCTGAGGCTGAAAGCGACTCTTTTTTTGTGCTCGAATTAATCAAAAGTTTGAAAATAAATAACATATTTAAGCCTATTTATTAAGAAAAAATAAAGTTAATCGAGAACTTGTAGAGCCTTTTCCTCAGGAGAATAGTTGGAATGATGATTACGCTTATTTCATTAAATTTATTAAGTTTGAAAATAAATAACATATTTAAGCCTATTTCTTCCATTTTTTTCAATATTGTATTTTACTCGTTAATTTAACATACACAATCCACTCAATAGATACGATTATGCACTATTCCCATCAACAGCAAAACAGTCTCCCTGAGAAATTTATATCTAAAACAAGTACTCAAGCAATAAAGTATTCAAAACATCATTAATTGGTGAACCCCATGGTGATTTTATAAAGTACTTATATTGAGCTTGTTGGGTACTTATATTGATAATCTTATATAACATAATCTATGAAATTAAACCAGAAACAAAAATGATAATCAAGATAGAAGTTAGAAAAATTAATCAGTATCAACATCATCTTAGAAGGTAAAGATAAGACCAGTTCATAGATTGTGGACAGTAGTTTGAAGATATGTTCATTTCTTTTTAAAAGATTCAAGGGCTTAGGTACTCATTTTGTTTAGATGAAATGTATTTTTAATCCTCTAGTTTAGAAAATGTATTTTTAAGTCTTTTTTTTATGAAAAAAATATCAATAAATGATAAAGTTAATTTTTTATATAATTTTCCGTGAAGAAGAAAGTTTCTTAAAAATTTGAGTAATTTTTTAAATATATATATATATATATATAATATATTATTTTATTATATTTAACGAAAAATTAGATGTAAATTTAATTTAATTTTTTTTTACAAATAAAATAATTTCAAAATATATTTTTTAAATTAAATAATTAAATAACACACTTACCTAATTGAAGACACTTTGTTTTTCTTTTTGTAATTGCATTTTAAAATACATATGTCATTAGAGTTTCAACTATGGTATTACCAACAAAACCTTGCTATGCCTTTAAGAAAAAGGCTACGGGCTATGCTCGAATAAGCGTTAAGCAAAGGTTTTTTCTTTTTCTTTTTTTTCTTTTTTTTTACATATGTTTAATTTTGATTATGAATGAACCTTAAGAAGTCAATTAAAGGGCATTTGTGAAATTCAAGCCTATTTAGTATGTGAGGAGCAATTGTACATTAAACATAAAAAATGCCTTCTTTTTGACGATTTGTTTGATTAGAAAGAAAAATAAAAGTTGTTTTGTCCATTCAAACTCACAAAATGATCTTAATCCCTTAGATAAATAATACGGGCCCAGCCTGAAAACACACGGGCCTATAAATCCCATGAATTTACATATAGGGATCATCGAATAGCTTAAACTAGCAAGATTGGGCCGATTTTACATCTTCAAAACTTTACATTAATAGTATTTATATAAAAAATTACTAAATACATTCATTATTTTGAAGCTTATATTATATTCACTTCAAATATGATTCAATTAATTGAATTTGAAATCAAATCTAAATACATTCATTATTTTCTTGAAAATTAAATACAGGAACAAGCTAATCTTCCAAAAAGGTTGATTATGATCAACATATTCTTCAAAAACAAATCTATAAATAACATACAAAATACAACAATCAATAAAACCGACATGGAAGAACAAATTGAGTCGAGCAATGTAACTAATCCAAAAGGTATGTATTATACAAATACTTTAAGTTCATTGTATCATTGGAAGAAGTTGAAGCTTATTTATAAATATAATCATATCATTATAAATAAATAAAAACAATACTATTACATCAATATATTATATTATACCAAATCCTAAACTAATAAATGCATATGAACGCATATTAACAACAACTAAATGAAAAACAAAAAATATGTTGAAGACAACATATGTAGATTTAAATTGAAAATAAGCATATGTAAAAACTGATGAAAAAATATTTATATTGAAAAGAAACATATGTTGTAACTAATAAAAATATGGTTTAATGCTTCTTAGAAACATTGAGACCTTTTAAAAAATATATATATACAATATAATTGAAAGTAAACATATGTAGTTTCTTAAAATTAATACTCATTTTATACATCTAAAAAATTGATATTATATTATACTCAACATGAAGAAATAGGAATATTGCTACAATATGGAGGACAATGGATGAAGAAAAGATCAAAAATGATCTACAATGGAGGAAAAGCAAAAGCAATATACGTATTAAGATCTTTGACATTCCAACAACTTATTGATGCAGTATACAACAGCTTGAATATTTCTAGAAAAATAAATTTGGAGTATAATATTCAGTCAATAAGTGTCTCAGTACAAATCGAGAACAATGATAATACAAGATTCTTCCTAGAAGAAGTTAAAGGTCAACAACAACACATATACCACTTTTCATTTCAGAAAACAACCATAGACAGTGTTATACAACGAAAAATATACAATGGATACTTATAAAGCAAGTCATCCAGTTAAAAATATTATGGACAATGCAAACATAATAACAAATGGATAGAACAATAACTCAAGGATGCAATACCAGAAGGAGCAATGTTTAACAACAAAAAGGCATTCGACTACATGTGTGAGCTTGCAATAAAATTCAAGTTTGCTTTCAAGACATATAAATCATGTTCAGAAACGATAAAAGTAGTGTGCCTAGAAAGCAATTGCAAATGGAGAATCAGAGCAAACAGAATAGGAGTGATGGAAATATTTCGAGTAACTAGCTACAACTTGCTACATTAATGCAGCATCAACCTTAAAAAAAAAAAAAAAAAAAAAGCTACAAGCATGCACAATATGAAGTAATTGCTGAAAATATAAAAAATAACTTCACCAACTCCAAAAGGGTATACAAAATACATGATATTATCGAAGATACAATCAGAGATTTTGGGGTCAAAATAAACAAATCAAAAGCATGGAGAGCTAAGAAAAAAGCTATTGAAAAAAATAAGAGGAACTCCTGAAGAATCCTATCAAAACGTAGCAGGATACTTGTATATGCATTAATACAAAAATCCAAGGACAATAATACATTATGAACTTGATGAAGAAAACAAATTTTGTTACCTTTTCATGTCACTAGGACCATGCATCGTTGGGTTCAAACAATGTGTTCGTTCGGTCAAAATAGTTAATGCAACATTCCTTTCAAACAGGTAACAAATACATATTACATCAAACTGAAAATATGTTGCTTCAAATGATTTGATTAACAAATACATATTACATCAAACTGAACATATCTTGCTTCAAATGATTTATATAATCATACTTGTTTTTAAAATAAAAACACATAAAATAAACACAAATGACTAACTTTTGTTAAATGTCTTTTAATTTATAAATAAACTCATGTTCATTACTTAAAAAAACATATATTCATTTTAAAAGGTATGAAGGCATGACGGTTACAACATCAACCAAAGATGGCAACAAACAAATCTATCCAATTGCATTTAGAATTGTTGATTCAGAAAATGATGCAGCATGGACATGGTTCTTTAGTAAATTAAAGGAACCAATAGGCGAGCACAAAGAATTGGTCATAGTTTTTGACCGTAACAAAAGCATAAAAAATGGAGTAAAGAAGGTATTTGATAGTGCAGAACATGTGATATGCGTATACCATTTGTCAAAAAATCTAAAAAAGCCTTCTAGAAACAAACAAGTACACAAAATATTCATAGAGGCAGCAAATGCATACATAGTGGAAGAATTTGAAGACAAACTCAAACTCATTTCAGCTTTAAGCATAAAAGCAGTTTCCTATCTAGAACAAGCTAAAATACAAAGATGGGCAAGTTCACATTGTAAGAAAAATAGATTCGAAGTTATGACATCCAACAATGCAGAAACAATAAACTTCATATTCAAATACTCAAGAAACACACCAATTCTTACACTACTAGAAGGCATCAGAACAAAGGTTTAAGTATGGTTCTTGGAAAGAAGAAATGAAGTAGCAAAGTTAACGACAATATTGAGATCATAGGCAGAAGAAAAAATAAGAAACAACTACATGCATTCAAGATCTTTGATTGTACAACCAATCAATGTTTCAGAATATTTGGTAAAAAAAATGAAAGAGAATACCTGGTCAACATACATTCAAGGACGTGTACTTGTAAAAGGTTTGACATAAACCAAATCCCATGCTCACATGCCATAGCAACATGTAATCATGTAGGATTGTTAGCATACACTCTCTGTTCAAGTTATTATACTGTTGAAACCCTCATCATATCATACGCAGAGTCAATATACCCATTGGGCGACAAAAGTACATGAAAATTACCTTCTGAAAGTGCTACAGTAAAGATATTGCCACACTTGTGAAGAAAAAATCAGGACAACCAAGAACATAATGTATCAAACAACCATATGAGAAAAAAAAAAATAACGTATCAAACAACCATATGAGAAAAAAAGAAAGAAAAAACAAGAGACAGAAGACAATAAATAGATGCTTATAATACATAGAATAAGACATTTTTAATTACATTAAATAAATGCAAAAAAGGATGTTCTATAATACAATAATTTTTTTATAATAATATTTCATTCAACAATGCATCTTATGGTCAACCATGTGTTAAAAAAACCATATGTTCAGTGATAACTAGAAAAACAAATATATGTAACATTCACATACCAAATTCATATAAATTAAAATTAAGAATTATTGACTAATAGTAAAAAAGAACATACATATGTGAAAAAGCACATATGTGCCATTATGAAAAAAACATGTGTCAGTACATATGTGTCACATATGTAAAAAGAACATATGTATTGTATGTGAACATAAGTGCTGAATATAACTATAGAACATATGCTATATGTTAAAAAATGTGCCATATGTAAAAAAAACATGCAGCATACATCAAAACAAACATGTGTAGCATTCCAAAAACCAAGCTACTACAAAATAATACTGAAACTATTTATAAAGTTAGCCAACATAAATTGTATATAAAGTTGCCCAACGAGCATAGATACAAAACTATGGTAAAACACGACGATAAAAAAATAACTCATAACACATACGAAGCCTAATAAGATCAGCTGCCAAATCCCCAATGCAATTAAGCTCAAAGCCACATATAAGAAACTCTACAAACTTCAGCATACACACACCACTATCAATAGACCTAGAAAAAAATACGTGGTTAAACCAAAAAATATATATATAATTCATTTTAAATAAAAAATTAAAATTAAAATAAAATATAAATAGATTACCTTGGAAAACGTTGAGGCACATAATCAAAACGAAATACATTCCATTGTCTACTTGAATCACCAGAAGAAGACTCATAATCATGGATGTTCATATATTTTAAAACAGAAGGAATGACTTCAACGAAACATAAACACTCAGCTGTGATACGAGCAAATTGGAACTCATCAAGATCAGATGTATAAATATACACATTTCTCTCACTCAAACATAGAGCAGCCAAAACTCAACTACTTTTAATCTTCAAGCTGGTGTACACAACATCCACATCACCCCATTGATGACATCCAAATATTTTACGGCTAGTGATCCTAACTAAATTAGACTGATCATTCAATATTATGTTCAAATCACTTGCACTGCAACTCCTCTTTACAATCCTCAGAAAATTCTTACAAACATCCTACAAATATAAACAAGTACTTATTATATTATAAAAAGAAATTTTTTTAAGAAAAAAACTATTTATTGTACACAAAGAACACATGTGCTATATGAACATAAAAAAAACATATGCTGTAGAACAAAAAACAAATTAGTAGGAAAAGGTATCATTCTTTAAAAACAACTATAATACCTGAAAACAACTATCCACCACAGTGTATCTCTTCTAATTACAACATTCGTATAAATTTCTCTACTCACAAAGATGATAAAAAACTACATCAATGTGCTTAAAAAAGGAAAATATTAGTATAGTAATAGTTTACAAATAATATAAAGGAAAAATTAAACATTAAAAAAACATAAAATACCTCATAACTTAAAGTAGAAGAAGGATTACCCAGTGCTTCAAACAATTCCTTGCTAAATCCCAATCCAGGCTTAAGCAACACATCTTGTCTGAGAATAAGTAATTGGCAAATTAACAAAAAAAAAAAAAATTAACATACAAGAAAAAAGGCGATTAATTGGACATGGGAACTTACCAATCATTATTTGCCATCCACGCAACATAGTCATCTATAATAATCTCATCAATTGGACGATATGGATCAAGACAAGAATCCACACTTGACTATGATAATAGAATAGGCATAACACTATTTTCATCATCCCCAACCTTGACATAGTTATACTGGGGATATAGAGGAGAAGTCCAAAGAGGATCTACCCTCTTTAAAGAGGATTCAACTCTAACTTTTTAAAATAACCCAGAAATTGGATCCTTAAACGAAGTAAGATCAACATCAACTCTAAAAGTCATCCTGTTACCATTCAATACCTTACTAGCATGATTCCTCCATGAATTAGATACAAAATCTGAGTCACTGGACACAGTAGCATCCGTACTAATAATGGCCTCATCATTCAAAGCCATGCAGACAACATCAACCTCCCTAATATTTCCAATCATTTCGACCAATGTACCTACAGTATCTTCATCAAATGAACACCATCAACATCATCATGCATATCACCAACATCACAACCATCTCCAATGAAAGTTTTTAATCACGGATCAAATAAGCCTAGAGGGGGGGTGAATAGGTTATTTTCAATTTTTAACAAATATTAAAAGTGTAATCTAATCACAACGGCCAGACATGCAATCGCGTGTAAAGATAAATGCGGAATAAAAAAAACAACACACGATATTTTAGGTGGAAACAACCTAGGCCACAACAATGACCTAAGAGGAAAACCACCGGTCCACCGGACCACCTAACTATCCACTATGAGAATCAATGTTCAATTACAACCATAGAGTCCAGAACTACCCGTCGCAGATAGATCCCCCTTTCTGTAATTTACTTACGAGCCGTCGCTCCTTTCACAGTCTCCAATAGCTAGATGTCTGGATCCGGACCAACGTTTCGATCTACTTGAGTCACACAAGATCAATCAAACCCGTCACCTTCGGTAATTTCGAATCACACGAAATACCGAACCCGTCACCTGAAACGTTAGCACAATAACACAAGTGCAAAGTGTGTCCTAAAGCGGATTCAAACAATGAATATCCTAACTAGCAGATTCAACAACATGCGATGTAAAAACAGGATCAGCTAGCAAACTCTAGAACAATCATATAAAGCTCAATATCATGCAAATCAATTAGGCATATGAATAAAACATAAGAACGCCTAAGAATGATAGATGAAGAGAAGAAGTTAAAGGCACAAATCAGATGATAGAAAATATTAGTTCAATCTAGTTCTTGTTGTTAAAATATGCACAAACTAGCCTCCCTTATATAGAGTCCAACTTTTACTTCAAATAGGATTTGCAATTCACTATAACTCTACTCATCTCAGGATTTAGTTCTCAAAAGAATTCTTCTCATACAATGATTCTATTCACATCAGGATTTATTTCTCACAAGAATTCTACTCATACAAGGATTCCACAATTAAATCAATTCTACGCAAATAAGGACTCTATTTTCACAACACTTTTATGCACACAAGGATTTTACTTTCTTAACACTTCTACTCATACTAGAATTCTGTTTTCTCATTAAATGAGTCAAATTGGTAAAAGTAACACATGGGTCGAATACACAAAAAGAGTTTGAGTAGGAATATAATACTGGCTCGATCGATCGACAGGCCGTCTCGATCGATCAAGACCTTCTCGATCGATCGACACACGAAACTCGATCGATCTAACTCAAACAGAGAGAACCTGGATCGAAGTTGTTCTATACTCGATCGATCGAACAGGGTTCGATCGATCTATCCAATTGCTCGATCGATCCAGTCCAAACAGAGAGAATCTAGATCGAAGTTGTCTCAGGCTCGATCGATCGACCATTCGATCTATCGAACAATACTCTCGATCGATCGACCAACATGTGCACAATACATTTTTCGTTACGATCCATACTAAGTGTCGTGCTCAATTGTGTGAAGATGTATGCATGATATAATATTATACCTGTCATACGGGCGTTGCCAATACAAAATAAACCTTACAATCTCCCCCTTTGGCATTTTCGTGTGACAAAACCACTCTCTCACTACATAACGCTCAAGGTTAAATATCATTACATCAATTACATAGTGGACTGTCTATGATCTGGTGGACCATCTTCGCTTGATACTTGATACGCTCGGTCCACTAAAATTAGACAAACAAATAGCACACAAATTTGGCTTGACAGCCTCATTGATTATTAGTTCAGTGTACATAAAGACGCGAATGAATTGTAGTGTATGTGCAACATGAATCTTTCTCCCCCACAACTATTAAATGCAACATCTCCCCCTAAATCCAATCTCCATAGTAACATGAATCTTTCTCCCCCTTTTTGGCATACAAAATTGACAAATCATGAAACAATTGAGATGATATGGATCACTCTCCCCAAAGTTTAACAATAATCGAAGTGGGCTAAAAAGGCAAATGATCACATATGTATATGTCCAAAGCATGTAGGAGGAATTGCATAAGTCAAAAGAATAATAATGAAATATGTATGCAATGACTCCCCCTAAGTTCTATGACTCTCTAGACGAAAAACAAATTTAAAAAAGATTTTTTTTTTTTTATTATTATTTTTTTTATTTTTATTTTTTTTTAATATTTTTGACCAACAAAGCAATAAACTCATTTAAGACTAATAAACATACAACCAATTGAAAAATTATTTTTGCTTAAATTTTGATCATTCATTGTATTAGCAAAATAAATAGATCACACAAGCACACTAACACATATAATCGCATATTGACATTCACTTAAAGTAGTAAACAGTGTGAACTCTACTGGTATTTCAATAAATTCATTTATGACCAATTTTAAGAGACTCAAAAGAACATAATTTCATCTATCATGCTAAATCATAATTGAGTCTTCATTGTTACATAATGAAATATGTCTATGAAAAGGAGATTTCTTATTAATTTTTGAACCTTTTTGCTCTTTCTTTTTGTACATGCCAAATATAATTTCTTAATTAAATTTTTATTTCATTTACTAAATTTTTTTAAACATGCACAAGCCATAAATCTAATATGATGACTTTCACACTAGTTATGAGGTAGCCCTCTCCGCTCACTACGGTAGCTTCACACATCATAGTAGGTAGCCCTCTCAATACTAGTTATCTCCCTAAGATGAAATAGATAAGAAATAGAGCTCAACATAATTTCGCAATCAAGATTAGCTCAAGTCTTAGAGTCTTTCAAAGTTAATCATAAACTTCATAAATGACATACATGAGTGTTCAGTGGGTGTGTGCATAAGTTCAGTCAATAGTGTCATCACATGTGAAAAATGTAAATATGTGCAGAATTTGGAATTTTCGCATAGAATATACAATGAGAATCAACATAAGCCACAAAAGATAAGGTTGTATTAGTATAAGCATTATTTGAATCCAATACCTTGTAGCCCTTTTTTTTTTTTTTTTTTTTAAATCCTAAAAAAAATCTAACAACAAAAACAAAACAAACATATGAAAATACTCACCTAGGGTCATTTAAGCACACAAACAAAAGTACCTAGGTGGTCTAGCAATAGTGATCAATTGATAGGAAACATGCAATCTTTCCTAACCCAAATTTTCATGAATTTTGACTTCTCTATGTTTTTGGGTTGAGATTTAATTGCATTAGGTTTTAGAAGCATTCTCTTAGACTCATCTTTCTTATTCAAATTCAACATAGGCATGGTATGATAATAATTATGAGTTCTATACCTATAAGTATGAAGATGATCATTAAATCGAAGAGCATTCATCAAAAATCTACACTTAGGTCGAATATGGCCTTTTCTACCACAATGATGACAAACAGGCACAAACTTAACAGTTTTAGTTACTACAGCTGTAGTGGGTGTTTGTTCAAAATTAGTAGCAGTAGAAGTAGAATTAGAAGACCTTACAAATGTAGTTTTTGAGGTGGAAGGTGTACAGTTTTCATCTAAGAATCCAAGTCCACGTGTATCACCGAAAGGCTTACCAATGCTCAACATCTTGTCTAGTCGTTCAACTCCAATTGTTAATCTCTTGACAGTTTCCTTTGATTGCTCCAATTCCTGCACAAGCTTTGAATTTTCCTGTTTGATACCTGCAAGACTCAAACTCAACTTGTCAAAATGCTCAGACAGTTCAACTTTTTCTTTTTCTAAAACTGAGAAATTAAGTTCTTGCGAATTGATTTGTTCATTCAGCTTTGTTACAGTTATGAGAAGCTTATCCTTTTCTTTCTTGCATTTAATTAAATCAATAAATAATTCTTCAAAACTGTTTGCATTAAATTTAGCAAGAATAGATTTACTTCCCTCATCATCTGAGTCAAGGTCTGACTCACTGGAATATCCACCAACAGTTGCTGTAAAAGCTACGTAGTTAGAGTTGACATTTTCTGAACCACTAGCTTGATCTTCATCACTTTCTGTGTCACTAAGGGTAGCATTGAAAGCTTTTCTTGTCTTCTTCTTCTTGTTGGCACACTCAGCTTCTGAACTCATTGGCACGAATTCTCTTCCCTTACGATCTCTTGATTTTTCTTTAATCTGTAGATCCTTTCTGTTGAACATTTTCTTGAGTTTTCTAGCTAAAGTGAGTAGATCTTCATCTTCTATATCATCATCACTATCACCATCATCATCATTGGTAGTTTTAAGAGCAATACCAATGTTCCTTTTGGGTGTTCGAAGATTCATCTCAAATGTTTGAATTGAACCAACGAGTTCTTCAATCTTGATGGTGTCAATGTCTTTGCTTTCCTCTATTGCTGTAACCTTTGCTTGAAAGCGTTCTGGTAGTGAGTATAAGACTTTTCGAACTAACCTGCGTTCATCAATTTTATCTCCAAGATTTGAAGAAGAGTTAGCAATATCACATAAATTAGCATAAAACTCAGAAAACGTTTCATCCTCCTCCATTCTAAGATTTTCAAATTTAGTAGCTAGCATGCGAAGTTTTGTTCGTTTAACTTGGGACGTGCCCTCATGGGCAACCTCTAAAGTGTCCCAAGCAGCCTTAGCAGTTTCAATATCAGAAATACGTCGGAATTCATCCGGCGATACAGCACTAAAGATAGCATTGATGCCCTTTTGGTTCCAGCCACTACCAATTTTATCTTGAGGAGTCCAATCTATTCTAGGTTTAAGTGTGACTACATTATCCTTGGTAACCGTAGGTGGTTCCCAACCATAAAGCACAGAGTTCCAAACACTTTCATCTAAGGAACGTAAAAAGGCTCTCATGCGAGCCTTCCAATATGGGTGGTTAGACCCATCAAAGTAAGGTGGACGGATTGTAGAAGAACCCTCTCTGAAATGATCCATAATAAGGTCCTAGGCAACACTAAGTAAATCTAGTGACCCGCTCTGATACCAATTGAAAGTTTTTAATCACGGATCAAATAAGCCTAGAGGGGGGTGAATAGGTTATTTTCAATTTTTAACAAATATTAAAAGTGTAATCTAATCACAACGGCCAGACATGCAATCGCGTGTAAAGATAAATGCGGAATAAAAAAAACAACACACGATATTTTAGGTGGAAACAACCTAGGCCACAACAATGACCTAAGAGGAAAACCACCGGTCCACCGGACCACCTAACTATCCACTATGAGAATCAATGTTCAATTACAACCATAGAGTCCAGAACTACCCGTCGCAGATAGATCCCCCTTTCTGTAATTTACTTACGAGCCGTCGCTCCTTTCACAGTCTCCAATAGCTAGATGTCTGGATCCGGACCAACGTTCCGATCTACTTGAGTCACACAAGATCAATCGAACCCGTCACCTTCGGTAATTTCGAATCACACGAAATACCGAACCCGTCACCTGAAACGTTAGCACAATAACACAAGTGCAAAGTGTGTCCTAAAGCGGATTCAAACAATGAATATCCTAACTAGCAGATTCAACAACATGCGATGTAAAAACAGGATCAACTAGCAAACTCTAGAACAATCATATAAAGCTCAATATCATGCAAATCAATTAGGCATATGAATAAAACATAAGAACGCCTAAGAATGATAGATGAAGAGAAGAAGTTAAAGGCACAAATCAGATGATAGAAAATATTAGTTCAATCTAGTTCTTGTTGTTAAAATATGCACAAACTAGCCTCCCTTATATAGAGTCCAACTTTTACTTCAAATAGGATTTGCAATTCACTATAACTCAACTCATCTCAGGATTTAGTTCTCAAAAGAATTCTTCTCATACAATGATTCTATTCACATCAGGATTTATTTCTCACAAGAATTCTACTCATACAAGAATTCCACAATTAAATCAATTCTACGCAAATAAGGACTCTATTTTCACAACACTTTTATGCACACAAGGATTCTACTTTCTTAACACTTCTACTCATACTAGAATTCTGCTTTCTCATTAAATGAGTCAAATTGGTAAAAGTAACACATGGGTCGAATACACAAAAAGAGTTTGAGTAGGAATATAATACTGGCTCGATCGATCGACAGGCCGTCTCGATCGATCAAGACCTTCTCGATCGATCGACACACGGAACTCGATCGATCTAACTCAAACAGAGAGAACCTAGATCGAAGTTGTTCTATACTCGATCGATCGAACAGGGTTCGATCGATCTATCCAATTGCTCGATCGATCCAGTCCAAACAGAGAGAATCTAGATCGAAGTTGTCTCAGGCTTGATCGATCGACCATTCGATCGATCGAACAATACTCTCGATCGATCGACCAACATGTGCACAATACATTTTTCGTTACGATCCATACTAAGTGTCGTGCTCAATTGTGTGAAGATGTATGCATGATAGAATATTATACCTGTCATATGGGCGTTGCAAGCTTGGTGACTCCATCATCACGTGTCGTTTGATTAATCGTTGAATTCCTATTCTAGATTACAATCAAACATTTTATCCACGAAAATTGCCAATACAAAATAAACCTTACATCCAATAACAATATTAACATCAACATCATGCATATCAGATGGCCTATCCTCAAAAATTGGACTATTAGCGTCATTATGATGATAACAATCAGAAGCAACAGATGTCCTCTTTAGCTACAAAATATTAAACATGGCTTAGAAGCATAAAAAAAACCAAAAAAAAAAAAGAACAAATATATTTGAAAGATGTACCAGAAAAAAGCATACATACAAATATATACTAAAAGAGCAAGTGTCTCATTTAAATAGCAAAACATGTACCATTTGGCCAAAAAAAAAGTCATTTGAAAAGAATAACATATATACCAAATGTGAGGGGGGAAAAAAAAGAGGCCATGAGAAAAGAACATATGTGTCATTTGACAACAGAATATATGTACCTCAAAAAAATAACATATGTGCTATGTGAGAAAAGAACATATGTACTATCCCAAAAAAGAACATATGTGCCATTCCAAAAAAAAGAAAAAGAATGTGTGCCATTTTAGAAAAAGAATATGTGCCATTTCAGAAAAAGAACGTGTGCCATTTTAGAAAAAGAACATGTGTGCCATTTCAAAAAAGAACATTTGTTCCATTTGAAAAAAGAATATATGTGCAATGTGCCATTTGAGAAAGAACATATGTGCCATTTCAGAAAAAGAACATATGTGCCATTTCAAAAAACGTGTTCCATTTGAGAAAGAACAGATGTGTCATTTCAAAAAAAAAAGAACATGTGTGTCATTTTAGATAAAGAACATGTGTGTCATTTCAGAACATATGTGGCATTTCAAAAAAAAAAAAAAAAGAACATGTGTGCCATTTTAGATAAAGAACATGTGTACCATTTCAGAAAAGAATATCCGTGCAATAAGTCATTTCAGAAAAAGAACATGTGTGCCATTTCAGAAAAAGAACATGTGTGCAATTTTAGAAAAAGAACATGTGTTATTTTAGAAGAACATGTGTGCTACTTCAAAAAATAACATGTGTTCCATTTCAGAGAAGAATATATGTGCAATCTATCATAATAGAACATATGTGCTATCTATTAAAAAAGAACGCATGTGCTAAACAAAAAAAAGAACATATGTTCAGACATACAAACAAATAAATATATATTTTGAAATAGAAACAATAAAATAAATGTGCAGATATATAAATTAACATGTTCTGTTCTAGCAAAAACAAAATGTGTATTATTTGGGAAAAAAAAGTATTATTTGGAAAAAAAAAAAATGTGCCACCTCTTAAACACATGAAAAAATATTTATAAAGCAAAAAGAACTGAAGAAAATATTAAAGTTAAAAATATAAAAAATTTAGAAATCATATCCATTGCACCAAATCGTAGATTTTATCAATCTTTGAGTTCAAAGAAACAAGTTATGTCTTCAAAATATTCATTTCAATGGAAAATATCTCCAATTTTGACAAACATTCCTCCATAAATGTCTCAATCCCAACCTTCCTTGAAGAACCATCTTCTTATTCAGATTTATCTTTTGGAAAAGATTCAAAAATAAGAACTTTAGGATCTTCATCATCAATAACCATAGTCTTCGCCTTCTTGCACTTCTCATCCTCCTCACAAACTACATCCATAAAAGTACATGGAATTCGGCTAGCTAATGAATCTTCATTAATAGAGGAAGGAAAACAAAATAAATCATGATCCATCTCTTTAGATGTGACCTTCAGGACAGAATTAACAGAAAGCTACAAGAATAAACAAAATAAATATTAACACCATGTACAAAAAAAAATGTCCACATCCAAGAAGAAGAAACATGCTTAATTACATAAAAAAAGAAAAAGAAAAAACATATGTTCAGCTGATTTTAAAAATATCACATAAAAAAATAACTAAAACACATGATCATTTACATGTAAAAAGAACATATGTTCAAAGACCATTAACAAGTAAAATATTAAAAAATAATAAAGCAAATGAAAAAATGAGATAGTAATAAAAACTTACATCAATGGTAGAAAAAATACCAGAATTAATCATGCTCAAATCAGGCTTCAAATCAGCTTCATAATTTAGAATCTTAAGGAATACATCATCAACAATAGCACCAAATGTGTCTACAACAATCAGTAATGCTTCATAAATTCACACTTGAAAAGCATGAATAAAACCTCTTACAGTCTAATGTAGACGAGCATATCCACTAGGTAAACTCTTGTTTAACTTTTCCTTAAACTTTTGAAAAAACTTGACATAATCTTTATAAAAAACACGAAGTAAATGTCTGAAAATAACATCACCCCAAGAATATTCATTAAAAACCTTAAAATCACTTGTAATATTCATAAACTTAAAATCAACCATATGAAGATGGGGAGATCCTTTTCTAAAAGTCCAACCTTAAGAAAGTACAGTAAAGAAAGTTTAACTCCATCCAAATCATTATTTCCCACAACTTCAATTGCTTTACGTTTCCTACCTTTAGAACTTGGATGAGGACTTGACCTCTTACCAGACGAAGTTGAAACATTGTCTTTGTTGAAGTTTTCTAAAACATATCTCAGTCTAGATAAAAGAACATCATAATCATCATCAAAATATTTAGATTGTCTTCATCACAAATGGCATCACCAAACTTAAGACCACTAATCAAATGAAATTCCAACTTCGAAAACTAGCAGCCTTGTGTTGCACAAAAACTTGTTAACCAAATTTTGTATTTGTAAAAGCTCGCAAGTGCACGAGTCACTTATAGTAAGCGACAAGTATACTCCCAAGGTCGTCTCTCAAAGGAATTGCGTTGGTTTTTAAAAGAGTTAAGTGTGATCTAAAACGTAACGGTAAGAGAAATCCTAAACACGCTAATCAAAGATTGGTTTGGAAAACAGTTGCTAAAAGTGTAAATAATTAAATTAAGTAAAAGACGAGTAAAGAACGATGTCGAAAACTTTATGATGAACTAGTGTGGGAAATTAGTTAGTGAACTAAGTATGGATAAATTGGTTTACGTGGTCTCTTCAATTAAGCATATAAAGTGAACTTTGTTGATTCTTTTCACTAATCCTAGAAAATTCCAAATCAATGGTGATTTTCCCTTAATCAATTAATTAACTTCTTTGATCCGGACCGTTAATTAATTAATTAGCATTAATTTTAGAAAAGGTAATTCAATCACTTAAATTAAGACAAGTCAATGCACTCAATTTAAGTTCATGCTCAAGAATGCCCAATTAAACTTAGATTGCGTTTCTAAAGTTCAACCCTAAAATAGTCTCAAACATTCATAAACTAAATTGGCCAAAAATAATTAATGAATAAAGATGTGAAGAGCAATGAACATGAAACAAATCACTCAAATAAAAATCAAACCACATAAACATTATCCATTCAAAGTCACATCCCTAAAATCCCACACAAAAGGGTTTAGCTACACATGATCAGATTCAAATCCAGATTCTTCATTACAATTATCATCAAAAGAATTTTAATGAGGAAAAGAAAGATTGTAAACAAGAATCTACCACTTTCACTCTAGCAAAAAGAACCTTGATGTTGGATGATCACCTATCTCAAGTCTCTTGATGAAGCTCCAATGGAATACCCTTGATGAAGAAATTTCTCTCCCAAAATTGTATGAAGAACTCTGAATTCGGCACTGTTCACGCGACACTGTTCACTAGTTCTTGGAGGCTGATAATAAAATCTGGTTGATGGAGGCTGGGGAGAGAGTTGTATCCTTGCTAGGTTGCTTTAGGTCTCTTTTATATGTAAGGGTTTCCATTTTTTTCTGTAAGTCTCGTGCCTCAGAAGAAGTCCAGTCCGCGCGCGCGCGCCGCGGCGCGCCTTTTTCCATGCCGCGGCGCGCCTTTTTCCATGCCGCGGCGCAGCATGTGATACGGATTTACAAATAAAAACAGAAACCTCCCCGCCGCGGCATAACTTTTCCTCGCCGCGGCGCGCAATGTGTTCATGATTTGGGTCCAAAGCAGAAACCTCCTCGCCGCGGCATAACTTTTCCTCGCCGCGGCGCACAATGTTTTCATGATTTTCATGTTTCAACCCGAGAGCCTCTCGCCGCGGCACACAATTCCTTCGCCGCGGCGCGCCTTGCATGTAACAGTGTACATGGTATGTACATTTATGTACATACGTTGTACATACTCAGTTGGTTATCGATGTAAGGCTTACAGAATGAACGGCACCTAATGTAAGGCTTACATATTTAGACATTTTAACTTCATTTTTGCTCTCTTTTCTACATTTCTTTCCAAACCCACTTTGACCTGTAAAACAATATAATACCCTCCAAAACAAGATTATAACGAGATTAATTGCAAAATAAACACTCAAAAACATAACAAATAGTAGATCAAAATAGTGTTCATCACCTTGTTACCCAACTTAAACCATAACCTATTCTCAGTATTACTCATACATCTACAAAGAATAACAGAATGTATTATCTGAGCAATAAACCAATTTTATTTAAATGACACAAGTGACCAAAACTACTCTCTTTAAACATTATAAATTGTTGAGTAGTCAAAACTCCTTAAATAAACTCAATTGTATCAGAAGCATGATCAGCAAAAGTCATTGCAATTGAAAAGTAATCATCTTCATTCAAAAATGTCTACAAAATAAAAATTAAATGAATAAGAAAAAAATATATATCATTCATTTTACAAAAACAACAAATGCATCACAGATTAACATAAGATACACAACAACAACAACAAAAACTCTTTGCAATAAACATTTACAAACATATATTCTACATATAAATAAACAAATACATATGTTCCATACCAAAAAAAAAAATATGCCAACTAAATAACATTAGCATTTCTAAAATCATGTGATCTAAAAATAGATAATAACATATACAAACCGTTCCAAAAACTGAATAATTACATGTCCAAACAATATATGTATACTTTAAGTAAAATGAATATATATGCTTTCTTTACAAAGTAAAAAAAAAAATTGTGTAAAGATATACAAATGTTTATAATTCTAAAAAAATAATTACAAGGTGATAATAAATTATTTTACAAAATACAATAAAATTACAATATAAATTGATAAAAGACAACAACAAAACTTGATAAAAAATGCACAAGAGATCATGAGAAAAATATGTTCCATTTTACAATAATAACATACGATCCATTTTACTAGGATAGCATATGTTCATATCTACAAAACAACACATATACACAATAATAACTAATATACACATATTGGTTGCAAAAAAACATATGTTAATTACATCTTAAAATTAACATGTGTATATTAATATAAAATATAACACATGTTCTAAACATAAAAAAACGAAATAGACTAATGCAACACTAAACATGCATATCATACTAGAAAAATACACATCCACTAGAAAAATCAACAAATAAATAAAATAAAATAAAACAACTAAATAATATGAATATTTAAAATAACAACAAAAATAAAATGATATTTTATACCTCCATTTTCGGACAAAATGTACTAAACCTAGAAACACAAGCCTTCAAATTAGATGAAATACGTCCTGCAAGCCTTTTTTTACTCATCAATGACACAGTATCAGTAACCTAAAATAAAACTACAATTTAAAAAAAAAAAAAAGTTAACACAAATATATGTATTGTATTTTTTTCATGATAATACAAACATAGGTACTATAACCATAGATAAAAAATAAAAAATAAAAAATAAAAAATAAAAACATATACAAGTGTACAATAATAAATTCGTAAGCATAAAAAGAAAATTTTAAAAAATAAAAATACAATAAAAAGAATTTTTGATCTGTTAATTAAAATTAATCTACCACAAAAATACATATGTACCATAGTAAGAAAAATATATATGTACAATGTGTAACAAAAACAATAAATACAAAATACATATGTATATACATTTAACACAAAAAAAGGTGTTAAAAGTTACCCCAAAAAAATAGTTCTCAAGTTAACTCTAAAAAACCAATTAAGGTATGTAATGTACATATGTACTAACAAAATATATATGTAAAAAAATTCTTATGTATAAACTTAAACTTTGTCTTTATAACAAAAATACAACTATATAACATAAAGTACATACGTACAATGTGTAACAAAAACAATAACCACAAAATACATATGTATATACATGTTGACAAAAAAGTCCAAAGCCACACAAAAAAATACAAGAAAAATACATCTGTAGAAAGAATAATAAAACATAACATATTATAACAAAAAATAAAAATAAAAAAATGGATAGCAAAACACAAGAAAAAGGTTCAAAAATGGAGAGAAAAAAAACCCTCAAATAAAAACTAAAAAAACAAGAAATTAAATAACTGAACAAAAAATCCATAACAATGAACAAAATATATATATACAAAAATGAAAAAAAAAAATGAAAAATATATACATAACCCTAATAAATGAAAAAACAACTATAAACATACAAACTGAAAAGGATGAACCATAAACCTATCTAAAATTTAAAAAACTGCAAACCTAGAAAATGAAAAAATACAACACAAAAAAAAAAATACTAAAAACCAGTATAAATAACGATGACTAAGAAAAATAACAACAACAAAAAATAAAACAAAACTTGGAAGAAATAAAAAAAATTCCAACAAAACCCAAAGAACAAAAATAATCAAATGTCAAACTCACTAAAAAAGGAACAAACAACTGTGTAACATAAGGTACATATGTACATTGTGTAACAAAAATAATAACCACAAAATACATATGTACATACATGTTGTCAAAAAGCTGAGTTGGCTTACACACTCATGCCAGCTCAGCTACTATCATGGGAAAAGAATTAACGCGGCAAAGGAAACAAACAACACTACATTTGAATGTTAACAAAGAAATAACAAATTGGTTGCAACTAACAGAAAAATAACAAACTAATTTCAGCCAATTATAGTCTGATTACAATTAGAGAACAAGTGGGCAATCTAACAGAAATAACGCCTCACATTTCTTGCACCAGTTGGTGATAATCAAATTTAACCAGCATTGCACTGTTCATCATCTTCTTCAAGTTATCTGTGGTATATCTGAGGTATATCTCTGGTATATCTCTGGTATATCTGAGGTATATTTGTGGTATATCTTTAGTATATCTAGTATATCTGTGGTATATCTTGTATATCTATGGTATATCTGATATATCTGTTGTATATTGGTGGTATATTTGGTATATCTGTGGTATATCTCTGATATATCTAGTATATCTGTGGTATATCTATGGTATATCTGATATATCTGTGATATATCTAAATATCTATGGTATATCTAGTATATCTGTGATATATCTGGTATATCTGTGATATATCTCTGGTATATCTGGTATATCTCTAGTATATCTGGTATATCTGAGGTATATCTATGATATATCTGTGATATATCTGTGGTATATCTCTGGTATATCTGTGATATATCTAGTATATCTCTGGTATATCTGCAGTATATCTCTTGAAAAGTGTTGCAATTTTTATCCTTTACTCAACCACATAAAAAGTCTGTCTTGAACTCTGATTTAATAGAACTTCCAATTTTATAAAGATGCAATTAATCTTACTGGCATTACTTTGACAGATGGATTCAACAAAAACATTAATATTTAATGTTGGTGCAAAAGTTTGACATTGTGCATATACCCTGTTCAGATTATAAACACTTTAGTTTTCTACCATCTCTTCTTTTCCACATTTCCACATTCCAAATACCTAAGAAAGCAAACACTAAAAGTAATTCCAGAGAAGTCCACATGCAAGCCAATGTATAATAAAAGAAACATGAAGACGAGAAACAAAACTGATAGTTTGATGATCCTAGATTTTACACATTTTGAGAAGCCTGATTAATAGTATTTTGTAATAGCTACTGTAAGGTTTATTTTGTATTGGCAATTTTCGTGGACAAAATGTTCGATTGTAATCTAGAATAGGAATTCAACGATTAATCAGACGACACGTGATGATGGAGTCACCAAGATTGCAACGCCCATATGACAGGTATAATATTCTATCATGCATACATCTTCACACAATTGAGCACGACACTTAGTATGGATCGTAACGAAAAATGTATTGTGCACATGTTGGTCGATCGATCGAGAGTATTGTTCGATCGATCGAATGGTCGATCGATCGAGAATGAGACAACTTCGATCTAGATTCTCTCTGTTTGGACTGGATCGATCGAAGAATTGGATAGATCGATCGAACCCTGTTCGATCGATCGAGTATAGAACAACTTCGATCCAGGTTCTCTCTGTTTGAGTTAGATCGATCGAGTTCCGTGTGTCAATCGATCGAGAAGGTCTTGATCGATCGAGACGGCCTGTCGATCGATCGAGCCAGTATTATATTCCTACTCAAACTCTTTTTGTGTATTCGACCCATGTGTTACTTTTACCAATTTGACTCATTTAATGAGAAAGCAGAATTCTAGTATGAGTAGAAGTGTTAAGAAAGTAGAATCCTTGTGTGAATAAAAGTGTTGTGAAAAGAGAGTCCTTATTTGCGTAGAATTGTTTTAATTGGAGAATCATTGTAAGAGAAGAATTCTTTTGAGAACTAAATCCTGATATGAGTAGAGTTATAGTGAATTGCAAATCCTATTTGAAGTAAAAGTTGGACTCTATATAAGGGAGGCTAGTTTGTGCATATTTTAATAACCTGAACTTGATTGAATTAATATTTTCCATCATCTGATTTGTGCTTTGAGCTACTTCTCTTCATCTATCTTACTTAGGCATTTTCATGTTTTATTCATATGCCTAATTGATTTGCATGATATTGAGCTTTATATGATTTTTCTAGAGTTTGCTAGCTGATCCTGTTTTTACATCGCATGTTGTTGAATCTGCTAGTTAGGATTGTTTATTGTTTGAATCCGCTCTAGGACACACTTTGCACTTGTGTTATTTGTGCTAACGTTACAGGTGACGGGTTCGGTATTTCGTGTGACTCGAAATTACCAAAGGTGACGGGTTCGGTTGATCTTGTGTGACTCAAGTAGATCGGAACGTTGGTCCGGATCCAGACATCTAACTATTAGAGACTGTGAAAGGAGTGGAGGCTCGTAAGTAAATTACAGAAAGGGGGATCTATCTGCGACGGGTAGTTCTGGACTCTATGGTTGTAATTGAACATTAATTTTCATAGTGGATAGTTAGGTGGTCCGGTGGACAGGTGGTTTTCCTCTTAGGTCATTGTTGTGGCTTAGGTTGTTTCCACCTAAAAATATCGTGTGTTGTTATTATTCCGCATTTATCTTTACACGCGATTGCATGTCTGGCCGTTGTGATTAGATTATATATTTAATATTTGTTGAAATTTGAAAATAACCTATTCACCCCCCTCTAGGCTTATTTGATCCGTGATTAAAAACTTTTTCAGCTACTTTTATGAATTATAGGATTCTTTTATTCTTTAAATGTAGCATCTAGGCTACGTTACATAGAAATTGAGGAAGAAAAAGAGGAAGAGGAAGAAGAAGACGAAGAGGAAAGAGGAGAGAAGAGTAGAGAAGAGAAAGAGGAAGAGGAAGACCTGCTAATTTATAAGTTTTAGGTTCAAAGTCAAAAATTGCCCATTTCTACACTAAAACCTAAATGAGCCTTTTTTTTAAACTATTATATGAGATTTGCCCATTTTAGACAAAAACCCATATAATTATTACTATAGGAAGAAATAGCTAGAAGAAAGGGAAACGCTGAAACAGAAAGTAAGAAGGATATAATAGGAATTTTAAAACAAAAAGGGAATGAAAATTTTTTAAAAAAAAGATGGCCCATAAAAAAAGCACAAGTTGGAGTGAATATGTAATATATTGGAAGGGGGGTTAAAGAGTTTTTTACCTATATAACAAGGATATGACAAAAGTGTCATTTTTACCTAAATAACAAATTTAGGTAGTGAAACGGTGAGTTTCAATTAGGTAGTTGATATAGATTTTACTCAAATACCCTTTTATTCATTCCTTTAATTTATAAGTTTGTAAAACTTACAATATTTTTTTGAAAATTTTGTAAGGCTTACAAAAGTCATGATAATTCAATTTTTATGTACCTATGCTGATTTTAATTTAATTATTAAATTATATTTATATTTATGACTTTGATACCGATTTATGCACAGTTATAACAAATTTGACATTTTTTAATTAAATTTCTATTTTTAAATAAGTGTCTTTAAATATTCTATTATTTTGAGAAATAAATTTATTTTATATATATATTCTGAACAATTACAATCTTCATCATGATATTCATTATGTAAATTATTTTGTTCAAATCGTGAAGATAAAATTTGTTTTTTTAAATATTGGACTACTCTTTGATTTGTTAAATCTATTAATTATAATCTTGTTATAAGTTTCTGAATATTATCTCTCATCATTATTAATTAACTTTTATCTGCCTATATGTTCTTTAAATAAATAAAATTCAAATATTAAGTTATCAAATTTTGTGTCAGTTACTTGAACAAAGTATTGCATAAAATAATTTCTTAAAATTATTCACATGGAGTGATCTATTAAATATAAAATACTAGAGATATAATTAGTATAAAAATCTAAAATAGTATCAAATCTTTTGAAATTTTTCAGACAGGTTTCATAGCATTCACCATCAAAATATTGTTATAAATTTTGCATAAATTTACTTTCAAATAATTCTATATTAGCCATGATTTTATTTTATGAATTTATAAATAAGTTGTAAGGAAATGTTTAAACATTCAAGACTCTTAATTAGCTTAAAGGTTATAATTACCATACCTGAACTTAATGGGTCCACCACGATCTTCCTTTCCTTTGTTCGTCTCCTTTTATTACAACGAATATGCCTCAGCTTGCTTCGATCTTCAAAACTCATCTAGTTATAGAAAAGCTCTTGCATCCATACATATTTAAGGTGTACAAAATTTAACTTACAGAAAAATGAGAAAAAAATGACTTCACTTCATTTTATTCATGATACAATAATTATTACAACCTAAGGCTACCTAAGAACCTTAAAAGGGTGCTTAGTTGCACATTCCTTAAAAATACATAACTTCTAGATAATACATATGTCAAAAATTAATTTTTTTCAGAGTGCTTCCTCAGATAGAGTTAGTGTTCTGAGAGTTAAGTTAAGTGTTGAGAGAGTGTGTGAAGATAAGAGATAAGAGTTCCTTTTATAGACGAAAGAATGGATTTTACAATAATTATCCAACTACTTTTACTGTTCCTTGGCATGTGCTACCAGCTAATGAGGGTCCTACATCTTTACTCCTATTTGTTGCTTTCCTGCCGACGGGCCTCCTTCACTATTCTTCATTTTTTTTTTGCCGACAGTTTTGATGACATAGATGATAATGTTTCTTCATCTTCTCTATCTTTTATGTAGTAAATGCATTTATGATCTGTGGTAATCTTTCTGGCATAGAAACAAAAAAACATTCTTGTTTCTTGACTGGCTTCTAGATTGTTGGAATTGAAATTGGCTTCCAACCTACTGATTTTTTCACCATCTTCTTCAATAATAGCCATATTACTATGGGAAAAGATGAGTAAATTATTGTTGGAATAATTTATTTTGATTTTTGTAGAGTTGTCAATCTTCCTAATTTCATAGTAAATTTCGCTTAACATTTGACCTCTGGATATACAGAATTCTTCTGTATTAAATTCCTTTTCTGGCAATACCTATTTTGATAAAATGATAAGGACTGATACAACTCTCATCATTCTAATCCATTAAAGAACTAAAGAATCTAAGGTAAATAGGCTTATCACCTACCCTAATTTTCTTTCTCAAATTCTTTATGGATTTTTTAGAGTTTTTAAGAAAATAATTGAATTTACTTAAATTAATTCTTGGGTAAAGATTCACGATTAAAATTGCATGGTATGCTCTGTATACGAAAATAGGATCTGCTCCTTCAAGGATGTTAAATTTGCTTCCAGCTGGATAATCTTTTTCTACAGTGTAGAACTTCATATCTTCTATATGCTCTTGGGTAGATTTTCTAGCCAGATTGTATAAACTTAACCAAATTCTGAAATTTGTCTGGGAGATGTCTCTCTGAATATAACTGGTGGTCTGACCACTTTTCCTAAGGTTCTCAATCTGCTGGTTGGAGCTGGTTGTTATTGTAATACTGTAGAATAATTCTTTACAATTTCTTCTGGATTTATAAATTTTGGTGTCTTATAACTGGCGTAGCTTCCTTCAGCTTTTACTCGATTGGTAAAAGCTCTGTAAGTTACTGCACTAATTCCAATAATAGTTTTGCTTGCATTTGCCCAATGACTATAAATTTCAGGGTTTGGGCCATTGTAAACTACATAAACTTTCTTTTATTCTGATTTTTCAGCTTCCTCAGCCCAATTAAATTATCATTTTCCTTTATCAGAAGTTTTTTCTTCTTTTGAACTGTTAAATTCTTCCATTTTAATCTGCACTTTTTCCTCAGAATTTTTTGGTTATGAGAATTGTTTTGAGTAATTCAATTCTTCCTTTACATCACCTATCTGCATAAGAACTTTTTCAAGTTTTAAAAGTGCAAGTTGTTTCTCAAGGATTTTTATCTCCTTTTCTTTTATTTTGATTTTCAAATTGATTTGCTCCATTCCTGAAATCATAAATATAGCTAATGGTGCTAATTCTCTAGTCAATGCATCTGCTAAACTATTTTTAGTTCTTGGCAAATGTTCTACATCAAACTTGTAATAATTAAACCATTGTTCTCATTTGATGAGTCTTCCTTGGTTATAATCTCTTGCAATATTAGTTCTTAAAAAATGTTCAAAGTTTTTATTATCAGTTCTAACTTTAAACCTTGAACTTATAACATATATTGTAAATTTTTAATAGCCTTTTTTACAACTAAATATTCTTTTTCATTACTATAATAATTTAACTCTGGGCCTTGAAAGGATCCTGAAGTAAATCTACAAAGATATTCGTCTTTGTCATCAACTTTTGCCTTTAATACTACTCTCCAATATTCATGTGAAGCATCTGTTTCAATTATCATTTTATTATTTGGCCCTAGATGATATAAGGCTGGTAAATTTTTTACTTGTGATTTTACTTTTTTCATATATTTAGTATCTTGATCAGTCCATTGCCAAACATAATCTTTTTTAAGCTTTGTTTGCAATGATTTTCTCATTTCTGCTAACTTTTTTATATAAGCTTCCGCATATATTAAACATCCTAAAAATCTTTGTAGTTGATTTTTATCTTTTATTGTACTAAAAAAACTTTGTATATTATTTAAAATATGAGGTTATAGGTGGTGTTTTCCATTTTTAATTTCTAATCCTAAATATTTTAGTTTTTGTTGAGCTATTACTGCCTTTTTTTGGATAATACTATTCTT
Source organism: Elaeagnus macrophylla (assembly GCA_029378325.1). Taxonomy (NCBI): domain Eukaryota; kingdom Viridiplantae; phylum Streptophyta; class Magnoliopsida; order Rosales; family Elaeagnaceae; genus Elaeagnus; species Elaeagnus macrophylla. The sequence goes on from CM055640.1 coordinate 52,299,196, forward strand.
GATTTCCTACATTCTTGTAAAATATTAACAATGTCTAGGTAATATTTTTGTAAATTATCACTAAATACCAATATATCATCTATATAGACACAACAAAAATTATGAAATTTTTTAAATACATTATCCATATATTTTTGAAAAATTCCTGATGCTTGTTTTAAACCAAATGGAACAACCGTCTATTGAAATTGACCTTGTGGAACACTGAAAGTTGTTAATTTTTGAGATTTTTTATCAAGTCTTATTTGCCAAAATCTACTTTTATAATCAAAACTTGAAAAATACTTTTTTCCTTTGATAAGTGATAAAAGTTCTTCTTTCTTTGGAATGAAATAACCATCCTTTATGGTTTCATTATGACCATTCTTTTCTTTCCTCTACATTTTTCAGCTTCTTTTTCTATTAAAAAGACTGGACTTGAATGAGGTAAATTATTGGAAATAATGACATTTAACTCCAAAAGTTCTTGAATTTGTTTTTCAAATTCTTTTCTATCTTCTGGGGGTATAAATCATAGGTTTTATCCTGATAACTTTTAAGAAATCTTTTAATTTTATGGTTGTCATTTCATTTGATTTATTTATAATTTGATCTAAAGGATTTTATGAACATACTTTTCTTAGTAGTGTTCTTACTCCTGTTAAAGCTTTATCTTCTTGAGTTTTATTTGGGAAAGAGTTTTGGTTAACCTCTATGTCTAAAGAAATATTTTTTAAATATGGTTTTTAGTTTTGGTGCTCTAAATTCTCACCACGTTTTCGCTTTTTATGTTGTGACATAAAACTAGGTGATAAAACAGTTAAAACTTTTCTTATTTTAATACGTATATAGTCTCGTCTTCTAGGGTTATTAAACTTATTCTATCTAAGTATTGAGTAAAAGGTTGATATAAGTTTAAAAAATTATTTCCTAAGAGAATATCAACTCATGTTTCTTGTTGATATATTGTAGGTATATGAAATATTTCTTCTCATATTAATATATCAATATCTTTTAAAACTTTATTAAGATTTATTGTAGTATTATTTGTAATTCTAACTATTAGTTCTCTTGGTAATTATTTCCAAAATTCTTCTAAAAATACATTTTTACTAGCTATACACATACTTGCACATGTATCAATATATGCATGTAAATGATAATTATTATATCCTTTTAATTTTAATCCAATTTTTATATAAATGCTGTTTGGATTTGTTATACTCAATAACTCATCCATTATTCAAAATCAAATTCTGAATCAGAGTCGGATGTTTCTGAATCTGTTATTTCTTCTTATGTTTCTTCTAATAGATAGATACTGCATGTATCATCTATATCAGATTCTTTCATAAGTTCTAGTTTCATTCTAAAAGCTTCTTCTAAAAATTTTGCCTTTTGTGAAAATTTCCTTTTAAATTCTTTTTTGTGTTGAAGTTTATTAAGACATTTATTTGCATAATGACCTTCCTCATTACATATCTAACATCTACATTTTTTCTTTTCTGAAGGATAATAATTTTTCTTTTTTGATATATTATATCTTTTTTTTCTAAAATATCTTTGTCTATAAGGTTCCCTATAATATCGTCTTTTATATTTTTGAAAATTTTGTTTTCTAAATTTATACCTTTTGAATTTTTTATACTTTTTATGTTTCTTATATTTATTATAAGGTTTTATAGTACATCCATATTTTCCTAGCATTCTAAAATCTTTTGTATCACAACAAATTTTATCATTTCCTCTGACCTGCTTATATTCTTTCTTTTCTTGACATTTTAAAATTATTTAGTTCTTAAGACTTCTAATTATTCCTCCTAATGTATGAGGTATATTTTCTTTTTCTCTTTTATTATTCCATCCTTCTGTAATTGTTTTATGCAATGTTCCAGGTAATTTTTGAAAAAATATTTCTTTATAAGTTTCTTGCATAGAGAGTGGTAGTTTGTGATTATAAAGTTGATATTCACATATAAATGAATCTATATAACACATATTACAAATCTCCATATTAGTTAAATGCCATTTGGCCTCATTTATCTCGTTTTTACTAGATTTAGTTATATGTTTATCTTTATCCTCTCTTATGAATTCTTTATATATTTCATTTACTACAGTTTTTAAGTATTTCTTACTTGTGGATGCATTTTTTATCATCAATAAATGTTGCCTTTTGTTAGATTTGTAAACCAAACTTTTATGTTTTCTGTCATTTTATGAGCTACTAATACTCTACAAGTGAAAGGGTTTGTTTGTGTGGTTTTAGAAGTTTGTATGATTACACTCATTCCACTAGCACATTCATCTAAAACTTTTATCCTATCTCTTATACAATTTAGGTCTAAAATATTATATTTATAACTTTCATGTGGCCTAAATTTTGGTGGAATACTACTTCTAGTTTCCCAATGTAGACTTTCTTCTATTTTAAGTGGATTTCTTCTTCTATTTAAGGGTTCAGTTTCTTCTTGTCTTTGTCTATATCTTTCTTCCTTATGTGGGTCAGTTGTTTCTTCTCTTTTTGGGTTTGATGGATTTGGTCTTCTTAGAGCTAATAATACTGGTTCTATATGTATTTTTGGATTTATATTTTCTTCTTCAGATTCACTTTCACTAATTATAGTCATATCATCCTCTTCTTTATTAGAGCAAATTTTTTCTTCATAATATTTTTCCAATTCTGTATCTATTAATGTTAAAAGACTAATTAATTTTCTTATATTCTTATTTTCAGGTGCATGAATTATTCTTCTAATTCTCTTCTATATTCCATTATATTGGAATTATGTCTTTGTCTTTTGATATTTTTCATTTCTTTTATTATTTTTAGGTATCATTGCGTTAGATCTCCTAAGGGTTCTTTTTTTAATCCTTTTAAAGAATCGAATTTTAATACAGTAGTTTTTGGTATATTATTAACATTTTTTCTTAATTGTATTACTTCATTATGTATGTCCAACTGTTTTTTAGTATGATTATGTTCTCTTATTTCTTCAAGAATTTCTTTTTGTGTATCATTTATACTCTGTAAATATTTAGTATTTGATTCACATGTTGCATCTTCTTTTTCAGCTAAAAGAATTAAAGCTTTCATTATAGTTTTTATACTTCCATTTATATTTTCATTCTTTTCTGACTCTATTTCTTGTAATTTTGATTTTAACATTCTTTAATCTCCTATTACTTCATGTATTAATAAATTTTTAATTTCTTTAACCTTTTGTTTTAATTCTTTTATCTCTTCTTGTTCTTCCCATTCAAATTTACTAACCTTTGCATTATCTTCAACAAATTTTTTTATAGGAATACGTTTTCTACCTAGTAGTAGAGGTTTTTCTTTAACATCTAATTTTCATTCTTCTGGTATTTCAAAATCTATCATTACTTCTGGTTTTATTACTTTACCTATTTTTTGAAAAGTTTTTTCTATTTTTATAAACTCATTATGATCATATATTGAATTATTATGACTATTAGTTAATTAATGTCTTACTATATAATGTATTAAAAATTGATGATTTATTTGTTTCATTAAATTTCCTCTCTCAAATTCATATGTTAAACTTAATACTTGATTTAAATTTTTATCATTAATGTTAACAGCAAACCTAGGATATATTGTGAATATTAATTTATAGTATCCTAAATTTTCATGCACCATTCCTAACATAGCATCTCTTCTATTTATTATTCTATTATCCAATAATGCTAATTTTATAGTTGTATCAATACCTTCTCTAAAATGTGCTTTAATTAAAATTTGTATTCCTCTAAGATGGATATATCATATTTTTTCTTTATCTTTTTGTGGGATTTTTGATAATTTATCAATAATTATCTCTTTATCAATTAATGGTATATTAAATCTTTCTTTTGCATCTATTATAGTTATACTAATTCTTTATTACTTATACCACAATATATTATATCTTTTCTTGGAAACATTTTTTTTATTTTTGAAAAAAATAATTCTTTAAATCCGTCGCCTTATTTAAGATTTAACTTTGTTTTTTAGATTTGTTCAAATCTTTTTTTACTAAAAATTATTTCTTGAAAAAAAACATCCTGAAATATCATGTGTCTCTCTATTTTCATTATTTTTTGATTTTTTGTTTGGTTTTCTATGATCTCTCTCATTTTACAATATATTTTTATTGTATGTATATTTAAATTTAGTTTGTATGTAAATGTTATTTTTAAATCTATAAACTTTAAAAAATATGAGGGTCAAAAATGTCATTTATATTTTATCAAAATACAATCATTTTGCTATTTTGAGTAAAAAAGTCAATTTATTTCTTTTATGTGCTACCTCAAGTAATTAATACGGGATTAAATCTAAAATACTTGGTCAAACCCGAGTCACCTAATGCAATTAATCCAAAATATAATCCAATCCGGCTTGAAAATATGCATTGTCCAACAATACCCGAACTAAATTTGGACAAAACCAAAAGTTTCGGACTTAAGACCAGCTCGACCCACCTAAATACTAAAGTATATAATGAAAATTTCCATTAGTTTAAAATGAAGCTATAGAACGTACGTTCCTTGAGAGTAAGGAAAAGAAAAAAATTAAAGAAAAACACAGATTATAAAGATGTCAAACTAAGAAGTTAACGTTGCCTAGGTGAAGTTAACTATTAATCTTCCTCGTTGATTACTGCAAATACATTAAAAAATGAAAGTCTTAAAAATTAATAATGCATGTACAGTATGATCATGCTCACCAAGGGTTTAATTAGCTGCTTTCATTTATGTAAAGACATCAATCAAGTTTTAATTCATGGAACTTGAATGAATGAAAAAGCTTATAACTTTAATATTCAGTCTGATAACTATGAACCCACGAACTCGATATTTAAAAGATAACTAGCTTAAAATAGTATTCTGACTCTGCAGAGTGTAGTTTTCTGGGTTGAATCAAATAACACTAGCTTATGGTATTTACTTGCAGCCGCCATACATAATCAGCATGCACTATAGCAATGAAAAACAAAAGGTACGTGATGCTATAATGGCATAATGCAATGAAAATATTCTAGTCTTCATACTCGGTTTCTTCATCATCATCGTAGTTTTCGGCATATCTCCAACCATTTTCAACATCCTCACGATCCTCCTCTGTTTCTTCACTATCTTCTTCAGAAGCTTCTTCTTTGATTGGCCACTGTTTTTTAACCATGTTCACCACAGCAGGAGACGCATTAGAACCTTTACGTGCAATTTTTGATGGAGGCAACTTCACTTTTGGTTTGGACTTGTTTTGTTTTTGGCTAGACTGGCCTTTTCCATTCACGCGTCTTCCACCATAGGCATCTTGGTCACTGGCTTCATCCATCTCATTATAAGCAGTAGCTGGGGCATTTTCAGCATTCTCATCAGACATGTGACCAGGATGCTCCCTCCTCAGATGTAGTTTAAGCTTGTATTCATGTATGTAATCCTTGTCACACCCTTCATAGGGGCAAGCATATGGGCGATCAGAGGATGCAGAGCCATATACCCCAGCTGGAGCCTTGAGAGCTTTGGCAGGCTTCTCTGAAGGTGGGACATGCTTTGTTCCATCAACTGCTGCATTCTGTACATCAATACTAGTTTTATTAATAAAAGCAAACTAAAAAAACCTAATGGGAGGTAACTAAATTGATCCAAAATTTGAAATTGAAAACTTTCATGCAGCTATAATATCGAAAACGGTGGGAAATAATTATTTTACAGATGTGTACTCATATACCTCTGCCTGTCTGCTATAAGCTAATCAACATAAAATTTGGGGAAAAGCCATTCAACATTAAGCAAATAAAACAAAATTTTATAATGGTTTGCATAGAAATCCATATTCATCTTCACACCACATTCACTGTTTTTTTTTTTTTTTTTTTTAAGACATGTCATACATTCACCATATGTTAAATCAACAGAAAAAATGGAGAAAAGCTATTTAGCACCAAGTACAAGAAAAGATATTTAGCACTAAGTACAAGATATGGTTTTACATATGTCTGGTGCAATGCAAAGAGGTACATTTATTAATTAGATTCAGGGGCAAAGTTATTTAATTGCAGATCATCAATTTCCCAAAACAGAGACTTCATAGCAAAAGGTTAGGAGCATAATGAATTAATTTCTACCTAATAAACCTCAAGTGTACTTGGAGTGCTGTACTTCAGTTAACAGTTGGGAAAATAAGTGAAAAACTCTTAAATAGCACAATGATTTTACTTAAATTGCTTCCTGTGTTTGTACCACTGGAGATTATAGACAGCTTCCTAAAATTGAACTGTGATACTTGCAACTGGCACCTTTTTTGCTCAAACAATGTAACTTGCAAACAACAACAACAACAACAAAAAAAAGCAAACGAACCAAGGGATCGATACCAACCTTTTCATGATGAGATGTAATATGATTTTTTAGCTTGTATTCATGTGCATATCTCTTTCCACATTCCGGATAAGGGCAAATATGATAGTTCTCTTGTGAATGAGTTTTCATGTGGGATCTTAGGTTGAAATCCAAGGAAAATGCCTGCATATTGCATCATATTCAAAATGGATTAAAACTAACATGTATTCTAACAGTACACAAACAAAGAGAAAAATTGAAGCCCCAAAAATTCTCAAGATGATAGCAGGTGCTTTGGAAAGGGAAATGTGCTCACAAAGATTAATAAATCATTAGTGACTAATGCATTTTCATTTCCCTTCAAAGACTGAACTGTGTCAAAATCAAATAGACTTTTGAATATGACAGAGAAGCTGGTCAAAGTGTACGATATATCAATACATGGGTGTGAGCGTGAATATTAAATATTTAGCTAACAAACAGTTCAAAGAGAAAAGGGGGCAGGGAGAAGGAGGAAGGGGGAAAAGAAAGTGTGTAAAAGAAAGCTTCTAAATGGTAAACAGAATATCACCTTACCACAGCCTTCATGTGGGCATACGAAATCTCTTTCTCCTGTATGTATCAAAAAGTGCCTTTTCAGCTTTGAACTATCCAAAAATTTCTGCAAGAGAGAATTCTCTTTAACACTAAAATGTAAGGGTGAAAACTAAGAGAGGCAAGAAGAAATGGAAAATAAAAAAAATAAGCAGTTGTCATTCACAAAGCTGAGGGCAAAAGGTTGCCTTCATCTGATTAATCTAAGAACAACATGAAGGATTGGATAGTACCTTTCCACATCCTTCATAATGACAAACATATTGTCTTTCTCCATGAATGTGGGAATGCTTCCTCAAAGAACCAGCATCAATGAAGGTCTTTCCACAGCCTTCACAGCTGCAAAGAAAAAGTACTTCAGTAGTTGGTTCTGGCTCTGGCTCTGGCTCTGGCATCTCTCGCTCCTTTGCTTTCTCCTTCAGTCCCTTCAATGTGTCCTCTAGTGAAAACGAAACAAAGGATGAGTGAACATGAAAACCTTCATTAAAATCAACTTGATCATCATCATAACAAGAAGGATAGAGAAAAGGAGCTCACTATCATGTCATCCCACTAAACAAAAGCTAAAAGTAATGTTTGAAAATGAATAATGGTTAAATGTTATAGACATCATAAACTAAGATGTACAAAGGACTCAAAATACTTAACAACAAAACCTAAAATAACTTTCTTGACACTCATCTAAGCCTAAGCCTCATCTCAATAGAGAGAAAAAAAAGGAAACTAAAAATGTCACCAAACGAGATATCAGCAACAACCAATATTTTACTCTTTTCAAAACCTCATGAAACCTAAACCCTCCTTGGGTTCATAAGATACTCTAAAACAACAAAAAAGGAGAGCTGCTATGATCAAAAGGAGGAGTTGGATGACTCACTTTTCACATAGAACATCAGACATAGTTTGTATTTTGTAATGGATACTAGATCCTCATAACATAATTTCTTGCCAAAACGCTAACCTCGAATGAAAATCAAATTGTCAATGAGAAGGGAACAAAAGGCAGAGCAAGATGTACCTGTCACCCACTTTAAGATTAAGCACTTCCCACCAGTTGTGACGACATCTTGGGGAACCCTAAGAAAACATTGGCTGAATCATTAACTTGAGTAATGCAATGATTACACGTTATTATGCTAGCCTTAAACCCTTCAGTGGATCCGATGCATCTCACTATTACATGTATCAGTGTTTCATTATTTGTTGGAGCAGAAAAGAAATATGCAAATCATGATACTTAAGTATTCTCGCGTACTCTACATTCTTTACGTCCATCAATTTCCTTTAACTAAAGGGAATAGTTTTTAATGAGCAAAAAGATCCTTAAATAACCATAAAATTTATGCATATCAATTCAACAGTGTTATGAAGGAAATATTGATAAATTTATCTAAGTGCCGCACACACCTTAGTATTAGATTCAATCTGTATAAATAACTCAATGGCCAAATTAGTGAAATAAATAATAACGCACAAACATAAGGCTCAAAACATCTTTTTTTTTTTTTTTTTTTGGTTATTCATCTCAACTTTCTCAGGAACCAAATAACTATAGCAATTGAGCCCTAAAAAAAGAAAGAAAAAGTAAAACTGGGACAGACAAATAGTTAAAACGCAAATAAGAAGATAGAAAAGATGAATACCATTCTTTGAACCATTTGACAGCAGGAGTCTTGGACTTGACATTGGGACGCCGAACGAAAAGATTGTGATTGAATTGGGTTTCCATCAATTTCTTTTGCGTTCAAGCTGTGGCGGCTAACCTCGACAGAAAATCAGTTCACCTTCTAAGCTTATAGCGTAAGGTTAAAGGTTTAGGGTTCGGGTTAAAAATAGGGTAAGCTATGGGTTTCGGCATGGGAAGTCCTCCAGAAGGAAGATGAAAGGAAAGAGAGCCAATTGTGCTCTTCATGTTCGATTGGGATTTTCTTGCGGACCGGTTCAGCAACCGGTCTCGACTATAGTACCATTACCATACGGAAAACTATATATATCTCACAAAAGGGTCGTATCCGTTAATCATTATTTGTAAAATTATTTATTGATATTTTATTAATCTTTAAATTATTGAAAATATATTTTTATACTAAAATAAACAATAATATTATTATATTTATTTATTGAAGAATTATTATTATTATTTTAATCTACTATATATAAAAGAGGTTCGCTACGTTGTATTTATTTTATTTAATAAATTTTTTTATTCATTTATTTTGTTTATTATTATTTAATAAAATGTGTTGTTTTTTATAAATAGTTATCATTTATTTTAAATTTTTTGTTAAAATTTTAAAAATAAAAATAATGTATAGAGAGTTTTTAATGTATATTTCTATTACTCCTATGTATTTATTAATATTAAAAGTTTATTTATATCTATAAACATTTTTATTATTTTTAAAATATATCAACTTTTTTATCATCTATTAAATTATCTATTATTTATATTTAGCTATATTTTATACTAAAAAAAAATTCACTCTTTTATTTATTTGAAAAATATATATAATTTTTTTACTTTAGTTTTTTAAACTTATTTATTAATTTTTTTTATATCAAAAAGAGTTTTTATATATAATACATATTAAGAGATCATTCGAATTAAAATTTTCTTTAACAATTTTATTATTTTGATTAGAGGTGGGCGTAGGTTCGATAGGTCTGCTATTAAGTTATTTTATATTTTACAAGCCTACTTAGTAACCCTTAAAAAACCAACTTTAAGCCGATCTACAATATCAGTTTGAGAGAGGTTGATTTGACGGTTTTGGACCTATAATTTTACTTAAAAATTATTATAATAATAAAATATGCAAAAAAAAAAAAAATACAAAGAATATTTTACCCCTTTAAACACTTTGTTTAAAGCTAGAGCATACAGATGTCTTACTATCGATTATAAGAACTAATATCCTTACTCACATCTAATTCTTGATAAATTTAAAGTTATCAACATATGCCATATGAGAATGATATCTCATTATTGACATTTCATGTTTGATGCTCCACTATTCACCCTCCTAAATTTAAAATCATGATTCCACACACTAAATATTTGTTTAAGACTTTTACATTGTATATTTGTATAATATTAATTAATACTTCATTTTATTTATTTTTATAACATTTATTATATAATATTTAAAAATATTTAAAAAATATATTAATATATAAAAGTGTAGGTCAGTTTGGTTTTGTCGGTTTTTATTTTTGTTGGACCTATAACCGAATCGACAATGTCAATTTTGTAATATTTTGTACCTATTGGACCAATCAACCAACCTCCAAAAACAAAAACAAAAAAAATAGACTCGATTTGGATCCGGACTTAAATTGGTTGGTCGATTTTTGAAAAAAAATACCCACCCCTAATTTTGATATTAAAATAGGGAGTTTACTCTATATATATTTGAAAAATATTTTATTCAAAACAATTTAAATTCTTTTATTCATTTTTTAGTTTTTTTCCTTCAAGAATACTTATAAGAAATGCATAATTAGAGTTCATATATTATTTTTTTGGGATAATTTTATTAGTTTTGAAATTCATTTATGTTTTTTTATAATAATTTTTATATTATAACTCGATGCATGCATCAATTAACATATCACAATATAATTAGTTATATTGTATGTGTTCTTTTTGATATAAGGAAGGAAAAAAAAACTAAAAAAGAAGTTTCAAAAAAATTTAAAAATAATATCAAATAAAATATTTGTAAATATATAACTAGTTAGCTTTCTCTTTTAGTATAAAATTAGATAAATATTAATTTTCAAATAAAATTTATCAAATAAATATAAAATCAAAAACTCTCCTTTATATATATACTAATAGATATAACAAAATAATAAAATTATCAAAGAAAATTTTAATCCAAATAATTTTTAAATATATATTGAATAGAATAACTTTTTTTGACATAAAAGAAATAAAGAAACTAACAAATGAGTTTAAAAGAATTAAAGTAAAAAATATCAAATAAAATATTTGTAAAATAAATAAAGAGAAAACTCCATCTTTTAATATAAAATATAGTTAAATATAGATAATAAAAATACTAATAAATAATATAAAAAAAGTTTGTATGTTTTAAAAATAATATAAATGTGTATGGATACAAATAAACTTTTAGTAATAATAAAGATATAAGAGTAATAAAAATATATCTTAAAAAAATTCTCTATACTTTTTTTATTTTTATTTTTAAAATAAATGATAGCCATTTAACTAAAATCAAAACATTTTGTATAAATAATAATAGATAAAATAAATAAATTTATTAAATAAAATAAAAATAAAATAAATATAATGAATAAACCTCCTTTTTATATGTAGTAGTAAATTTATTATAGAGGGGATTAAAATGATAATAATATTCCAACAATAAATAAATGTAATAATATTATTGTTTATTTTGATACAAAAATGTATCTTTTTAATAACATGGGGACTAATAAATAGTTAAATACCACTCAATAATTTAAAAAATAATAAATATTAAAATATTAATATGAATACTTATAAAATATTATCCCCTCTTATTAAATATATACTATATATTTTATAAATATTTATAAGTTAAATTTAATTTAAAAATATAAAGTATATTTTAAATTAGTAGAGTACTGATCTAATAAAAATAAATAAAATTACTGTTATTATATAATAATATAATTGATTTTATTATATTAATCATTTTATTTATTTAAGAATAAAAAGAAAAATATTTTTTAATGAGTAGTTCAAGCTTGTGAGCGGACCGAGGCGAGAACACTATCGCATTTCCTATTTAAAAATTGTGAAGGACAAGGTGAAGATTTTCCTTGGTATTTTATAGGTATTGAAATTCTCTATTACTAAATAAATTAAAATATATTAAATTTTAAATAACTTAATTATCATAAAATCTCAAATATATTTATTTATTATATAATTTATATTATACAAATTTAACTACAACTAAATTTTTTATTTTAATAATCATTATAATAATTATATTCTCATATATTATAATATTAAACTTTTGTAATTTAAATATTATTTTTACTTAAAAAAATTTAATTTAACTCAATACGTAACACATTTATAAAAAAAAAAAGTTATAAGAAAATGTTAATCAAGAAAATTCTCAAACTCAACTCTCTTCGCAGGATCATTTTCTCTTAGTATTAGAAATATTTTAATGATAAATGGCTAGGCAAATTATTAAATTGCTATAACATTATTGATTATTGCTATGAAAATAGCGTTTTCCTTTTTTTTTTTTTTGTTTGTAGTGAAAGTATCATATACTTGGTGCTTGAACTCATGACCTTTTCCTTGCATCCAAGAGCAAATCCATCAGGCTACGAAACACCAGTTAGCGTTTTCCTTTTTTATTAGTGATGAAGATATCTTTTTCATTATTTTAAAATATTGCATCACTTGCTTTAAGATTTAGGATTGATGAATAACTCATCTTTGTCCCTAAGACATAGTAAGATATTAAAATTTGGTTCATAGCATTCTATTCATATAGTAAATTTTTAAAATTATAATTTTCATAAAATTGATTTATCAAAGTTATAATTAATTATAGGGCATAGCTTAATAACTAATATATAAATTTGTGATTTAAAATTTGAAGATAAATAATAAATATTTGATCACTAAATTATATAATTTAAAAATTTTATGACAATACATTTAAATTTAAAAAAATCATGAAAATACTTTTAAATTTTAAAAATTCATGGCAATATATTTAAATTTTTTTTTAAAAAAAATTAAATATTTAGTTATACATTTTAAAAATTCAAATGCCCATTTTAAATCTAATCAATTTTAAGAATCATTCCTAAAATAATAGTAATCCCTTATCTTGTAAATCAACAGAATGATTAAAATTTAGAGAAAATGATAGGTTGCAAATTTTATTATACTCGTAAAGCTTCTCTTTTAGCCCTAAAATAACAGTGACCCCTTTTATGGTTAATCAATCAACAGAAAATAATTATAACATCATAGTGAAATTGGATACAAAGTGCATGTTTATTAATATGTAATTCAATTAATTTACAAGTAATTATTCTAACTTACAAAATAAATTTTCCAGTATAATGAAATAGTTGCTAATTTTTTAACAACTTATTTAGCATATGAGAGTCCTAAATTAAATAATTGGAAATTTTTTAGATCTTGTCTTCTCAAATTAATCTTTTTTTTTTTTTAATTACTTTTACATTCAAAACACATTTTCGTAAAAAATTATTTTTTATTCCAATTATATAATAAAACAAGTAAACATAATAAAAAAAAATTAATTAAAATCAATTTTATTTCCATTTTTGGTTTTGTTTCAATTTGTCTTTTTTGTAATTCTTTTTTATATTTAATTATGTATTAGTAAACATGCCCACAATCCAAATTTTATTATGCTGGCCAAGCTTCACTTACATAATATCATTTCATATTAATCTCAAAGATTATTAGATGCTTACAGTTTGAATTTTAGATAGGTGAGATTAACACACTTAGTCTTTTTTTTTTTTTTTAGACAGTAAAAAAATCTAACCAGATTAGTGCTATTGCCGTACACCCAAAACATCGGAATTGAATTCAAAAGTGTCATCCACAAAAATACCTAAGGTAGTGTTTAGGCTCACACTTATTCTAAACTATAATATAAAATAGTAAATAATTTAGGCCAAATAATAGCATAAAATTTAGAATAATTTAGTTATTATTATTCTTTTTTTTTTTTTTTTGTCTTTATTGTTATTTTAATTATGATGTTATTTTTAAAAAATAAATAATATATATATGGGTTTCGTTTCTGGACAACTAACTCTTTCAAAATTTAAGTTGTTAGGAGAATGACCAATATTACTTTTATATATGTGTCAGTTATAAATGATTTGTCAAAAAATTTATCTAAATCATTTGTATAAGAAATGATCACCTATATATATATATTCAAGATCAACAATAATAAAATAATTATTTAAATAATATTACTAATTAATCACTATAATATAATTAGTAATTAGTTACAAAATTTTTGGAATCATTTCTCTAATATTATAATAAAAATATTATTACGACTATATCAAAGTAAACATAAAAATAGTTATGATATCTAACTAATTATTAATAATTAATTATAAAATTTAAGATAATTTTTATTTAAAATATTAAGTTATTATGTCGCGTTTTATTTATTCTATTGATAATAAGAATAGATCATTTTATGGCTGATGTCTCTTTTGTACATTTTCTTGTGAAAAGCATACTACCGAAACTCTTGCGACAACAATACATGTGATTGTCTTGGTAGCCCTCAAGTATTTTTTAGCTATGAATGAGGTCACTTGCCGTTAATTGCGCATAAATATTATTTATTATTTTTAAAATATACTCTTAATTATTTTTATTAATTATGTAATTATACATTTTTTAAAAATAATTATTAGAATATTGTATTTTATTAATGTCACGGTCTTTCGAAAAACCGTGGCCTTAAATATTACATATGGTCACGTTTTTATTAAAAACCGAGACCTAAAGTTAATAATTGGTCACGGTTTTTTGAAAGACCGTGACTATATCATATTCTACGGTCACGGTTTTTAACCGTGACCATAGGTCATAGGCTATGGTCTCTCCTTCTTAGGTCACGGTTTTTAAAACCGTGACCATAGGTCTACAGTCACGGTTAAAAACCGTGACCATATGCCAGTTTTGTGGTAGTGTTTCTGATAGAAACTGTTATATTCACTAATTATGTTGTTTCATCTATGGATCCACAGAAAACCCAGTGCTTGACAGTTAATGGCCAACCTGAAATAAATGGTTAGAAATTATTTTTTTGTATGACCAGAGTTGAATTGTTCAAATTTAACTAATTTGGCTAATGTTATTGATTCAGGAATCATTCACTCCCGAAATCCAACCCAAATGTTTACTTCAAAACCTTCAAAGAAAGTAAGTTTTATTTTTCATTGAAATAATAGAAGTGGTTTTGTTTTTGATTTGCTCAATGTTGTTTGATAATTGATATATATTATGTTTTGAGATGTTGTCATATGAATATATAAAGAGAATTTCAGCAGTCATTTGCTTTCCTATAGTTTGGTAGGATTATGCAAGAAATATTTAACCAGTGGATTAAATCGAATATTATATTAATAATTAGTTTTTTTTGTTAGTGTTGAAGACTATTATGATTAGGATATTAGATAATTATTCTAATATTTTTCTATTAGTTTAGGAGTCTTGTTTAGAGTCCTATTAAGATTAGGATTTTAGTTTATTATCACTATAAATATTAATATAGTCATTCAATATTATATATGAATGAGAATTAGAATGTCTTTATTTGACTTTTTGATTCTCTTTTCAACTTATTTTGATTATATATTATTTTAACTTTTACATTTATTCTTTCATATATTTTATATCTATATTTGCTTCCGCTTTATATTTTAACATGGTATCAGAGCAGTGTTCGATCTTGAACATATTTTTCTATTTTTTATCATCTGTCTATCATCTGTCATACATATACCCCTACTGTCATTGTGGTCTGCTTCAGTTTTTCTACTTCATTCGGTTGCTAGTACTTCTCATCTTCAGTTCGATTTCTTCTAAAGGTTGCTGGTTGGTTCTTTAGTTTCATCATTTATCAAACTGTCACCGCTGTCGTTCACCTCTGTTGCACCGTCGTTCACATCAATCTCATGGCTTCACGACTATTGGTATCATCTATTTTCATCGCCATCGTTTACGTCAACTTCATGACCTCACGACTGTTGGTATCAATCTCTACCTCACGACTTCGTAGCTGCGTTTTCTAGAATGATCAACCGACCCACCGTCGTTTTCTAGAAAGATCAACCGGTCTACTATCGTGTGTTGTTATCACCAATTTCAAATCCCACCAGCACTAAAGCACCTTTGAAGTTAAATATCAAGTACAAATATGTATGTTGTAATTGTCCAAACTGAACATAAATATATTCAACTTGAGGTGGAGAGTTGAATATTATATTAATAATTAGTTTCCTTGTTAGTGTTGAAGACTCTTATGATTAGGATATTAGATAATTATTCTAATATTTTTCTATTAGTTTAGGAGTCTTGTTTAGAGTTATATTAGGATTAAGATTTTAGTTTATTATCACTATAAATATCAATGTAGTCCTTCAATATTATAGATGAATGAGAATTAAAATATCTTTATTTGATTTTTTGATTCTCTTTTCAACTTACTTTGATTATATATTATTTTAACTTCTACATTTATTCTTTCATATATTTTATATCTATATTTGCTTCCACTTTATATTTTAGCAGATTAGATTTTTGTAATTGGTCATGTAATGGATATTTATAAAGATATATGCTCTACCAAGCAATCCTCAATTTAAATTTCTATTAATATTTTTCTATTTATTATTTGATTAATACCTGTGAGAATTGGTACTAGTGAGTGTACCAATTCTTTAACACTAAATATTTAATTTGAATGTGTAATATGTTTGATTTATTTCATATTTGCAAACTAACATTGATTTTATTGTAAAACCTATGGTCATGCTTTTGAGTCAATATTCAACTGGCAAGACAACATTTATCAAATTAGGTATATTAATTATTTTTATGTTTAATTTAATGTAAAAATTGAAGACATATATTAAAAATTACTTCAATAATTTTATAACTAATCATTAATTATATTATAGTGATTAATTTGTAATGTTACTTAAATAATGATATTATTATTGTTGATTTTGAGTATATATATATATATATATTGAGAATTTTAAAATTTTACAGGAGACATATATGTTTCAATAATAAAAGCACTATATTGAAATTAAAGAAAAAAAATTTAGGGATGGTTAATTATGAGTATACTTTTTTGAGACAATTATTAATAAAAGTTTAACCGTCCCAAAACACTTTTAGGGACTATTATTTGGATTTTAGGGACGGTTACACTTTACTTTTAGGGACGTCCCACATACGGGACGGTTACAACTCAAAAAAGAACCGTCCCTAAAGGTCTTTCTGGACGATTAATCACTGTCCCTAAAACCCTTTTTTGTACTAGTGATCATTTGGATCAAGTTAAAAGTAACTTCAATATTACCACCAGAAAATTGCATATGGAAAATGTTAATGTGAGTCGTGTAATTAATGTGTGATATGTTGTAATTAGTACTTATCTATCTATAATAGAACTCTAGTTCATACAGGACTCTAGTTAATATAAAACTATTGTATTTTTCTATATATACCTTCAGTATGAGGTGTGTAAATAATAACAAGACAATAATGTATTCTCATTATATTTAACTTGGTATCAGAGCGAGCTAAAAAAAAAAGAACGTCGTCTTTTCCTTCTTCGACCTCACTGCAGCTGTCCAGCCACCGCCATCGTCAGACCCACCGTCAGCACCGTTCCCTCTTTAGCCATGGCACCGTTCACTCCTCAACCACGTGCGCAGCTCATCTCTCAGTCAATGCCATCCACTGCTTGGTCTCTCTCAGCAAAGCTGTCAATCCATTAGTCATCTGTCTGCCATTCAACTTCAGTCATCGCCACTATCACTCCATCTCTGTCGTTCGAGCCCATCCAAAACTCTTAAGAAGTCGTATGGCTGCTGCTGCCGTCAATCCACTAGCACAGCTCCAGCGTTTTGCTCTACACACCGCTCGTGTTTCATCCTTTCATTTGTCCTTCCATCCTTCGAATCGGCACAACACGATTGCGCCGTCCGTCCATCTTCAAGCCTCCATCCGTCCGCCGCCATTTCTCTAGTCTAAGCCTCCATCACATAAGCAGCTTGTCCTTTAAGGGGAGCAGGTAGTAGGGTTTTTCCTTTGGTTTGGTTTCTCCTTTAAGCCCTAGCTCAGTCAAATGCCCAATCATCTTTTCAGCCTTAGCCCAATCTCTCTTTCCATCAACCCAGTCAACAGTCAAGGTCAACAGTCCACAAATAAAAAAAATAAAAAAAAAGATATGTTTTATTCCACTGCACATTATTATTGTCTGTTTCAATGAAAGATTTGAAAGAAAATCAGGACTCTAAGAGCAATGAAGTATCTAGCTTGGCCATTCAAGCAAAGTCATCAGTACCATATTTCTATGGAATAGCTAGATAGGATCATCATGCAACATATCGAGGTAACCCTATAACTTTTATAGCTGGTCGTGGTAAGATTGGTATGGTTTCAAACATTCTCACTTTATTCGATCTAATACTTGGATTATTAATTCTGATGCATCTGATTATATGACTTATAATAAATCTTATGTTACTGACTTGTCTTTCCCACCAGTGTCTTATGTTACGAATGCTAATGGTGAAGCTTTTCTTATGTTAAGGATGAGATCAGTTCGTATTACCCAAACCTTACAATTCCATAATGTTTCATATGTATCAAATTTATCTCATCACTTAATATTTATCCCACAGTTTAATATTGAGTCTAAATATTTTGTAACATTTTATCCTATTTATGTGATTTTTTAGGATCTTCTTACCAGAAAAATAATTGGTCGGGGGTATTTCAGGTGCAGATTGTTTCATCTAGATTAGACCTACGCGGGGGAGAAACCAGGAGCAAAGTCCCGCATTGCTTTGACTTCAAGTTCAGACTAGTTAAGTGAAATTTGGTTATGGCATTGTCGCTTAGGATATTCATCTTTTAGCCTTATGAAAAAATCTATGCCTACAAGTCCTTTAACAGCCCACTGTGCGCCTCCTCTCGGCTTTCCACAACCCAGAGCCTCCTCCCCCCATCGTAGCCTCCTTTCCTCGCTTCGTCGTCGCCAGCTCTCCTTGCTCCAGTCCGTTGCCGTCCCACACGGCTCCATTTCGTTCTAGATCAGCAAGCAGCCCCTCCACGACACCGCTTGCAGCAGAGGCTCAACCACAGCGTCTCCAGAACCGGTGCGCCGTCCACGGTGAGAAGCGGTGTGCCCTCGCCGACAGCCAGGTTCTTCTTAAAAAAATTATTTTCCTGCAATTATTTGTAAAGATTTTTTATAATATTGTTTTTATTATTATTAAATCTTAAGTTACAAGCTGGGGCTTCTTTGATTGTAAGGACGCGAGTTTAGGAGAACCAAATACTTTCCCTAGATTAAGCTTATATTCATCTGTAATACTGGTGTTACATTTTGAATTTCGTCTGCAAATGTTGTACTAATATGTCATTCATGTAACGAATCATGCATGGGTCTTCCAGTTCCTGCTCAAGTGATCTTTGATGTGTCTAGCTTTCTGAAACTATTTATTTTAGATTCTTCATTTCCATTCTAACATGATAACATTTTCATTTCACTGAAACTTTTCTTGTTCACTGAAACGTATTTATGACATATAATTTGTTTTTCAAGAGATCCATTTGTCAGATTTGTCAAAAGCAAGGGCATGTAGCTACTTCCTGCAATATGCTTCGTGATGTTCTCTATATTGGGACAGAGTTATGTGGGTTCTGTTTTAAACAAAGCGAATATAATTTTAGATTTGTCAACTCCTACTCCTGCTTGTTAAGATAGCTATTCTATCTTGCATGTGCCTACATTGCTTGGTTTGCCTCAACCTTTGTAATTGTCTCCTTTTGCGGCATATATCTCCTCAAGTTGTTTAGATAGTCTTGAAGATAATAGAGTTGTTTGTCCTATTGTACTTGCTATGCAGTGAGTCCATCACCTATGTTGGTCCACCAATTGAATGTGGTACAATTCTTGCTTATGTTCTTATCTATCCACAAGCACCTAGTGTCTCAGCACCTATGTCCTATTATGCCTGCAACTAGCTTCACTACTAAGTTGAAATTTCCAGTTTTGTTTGATAGTGTATCAACCACGTTACTTGGTGATGTTCCATTTCTCTCTGCCCATAGTCCCATGGTTACTTCTTTTTCAGTGGTTAATAACGTGCCTCTATTCTCATATCATGGTTTGCAGCTAGTGATTGATGTTCCTTCTATTTCTTTTATGTTCCCAATTAATAACAATGTTGTTGGCTCAAAGTCAGCTCCTAATTTTCCTGTTGGCAATCCTATGTCATCCCAAGCATTTCATTTGGTTTCTAGTGGAACTTGGTTGTTTGTTCAATTACTTAAAGGGTAAGTTTTCCATTGGTTGCAAATGGATGCTTATAGTGCAATTAAAGCATAGAGGATTTTGGATAAATCTAAGGCTCTATGGAAATGGCATAGGATTTTGGCTTTTGGTTCCAGATAGGTGTGACATAGAAGTTGCTACTAAGGCAAGTTTGGAGATTTGGATTGACATCACATGTATGTAGATTTATATGTGTTTCGTTGATATCTTATCAGTTTTGAAGTATGTCTCAATAGTGTGTTGTGGTTTGTTTTATGCCTCGTTCCATTGTTTCCTTTTATGGCTGTGTTCATTACTCAATTTTATTCTCTCCAATTCAAATTGATGGTTCTACCCAACCTCAGTTTGACAGGGGGCTATTAGGTTATGCATAGTTTCTAAATATTTTAGATATTATAGATATTATTGTTAAAATATCAACAAAATATTGTTTCAATGAAATTCTATATTATACCTTGAAACTTGAAAAGAAATTGGATTTTTTCCTTAAGATGAATAGTTACTTATTTTGTTTAAAAATTGTCTAAAATAGAAAAAGGACCTCAAGGAACTATATCATAAATACGTTTATACTAGCTAGCTTGTAGAACAACTAGCATTCGGGTTGTCAAAACATTTTCTTGAGATTAAAATTACTTTAGCATCCATTTGTTTTAATTAATCTTCTTTTAAGTCTTAAAAGACTTATTATCAAGACTTGCTAGAATCTTTGTTTCTAATGATATTTGACCTTGTCTATGTGGTTCTTCTTTTTAATTTATTGATGACAGTTATCAAAGATTACATTGTGCCTCCTTCCATGGAAGGTTTGGTTACCTTAATAGCAGTAAGTTGTCTTCCTTGTCCTTCTATGAGGTTTCTGATAGAAACTGTTATATTCACTAATTATGTTGTTTCATCTATGGATCTACAGAAAACCCAGTGCTTGACAGTTAATGGCCAACCTGAAATAAATGGTTAGAAATTATTTTTTTGTATGACCAGAGTTGAATTGTTCAAATTTAACTAATTTGGCTAATGTTATTGATTCAGGAATCATTCACTCCCGAAATCCAACCCAAATGTTTACTTCAAAACCTTCAAAGAAAGTAAGTTTTATTTTTCATTGAAATAATAGAAGTGGTTTTGTTTTTGATTTGCTCAATGTTGTTTGATAATTGATATATATTATGTTTTGAGATGTTGTCATATGAATATATAAAGAGAATTTCAGCAGTCATTTGCTTTCCTATCTTTTGGTAGGATTATGCAAGAAATATTTAGCCAGTGGATTAGATTTTTGTAATTGGTCATGTAATGGATATTTATAAAGTTACATGCTCTACCAAGCAATCCTCAATTTAAATTTTTTATTAATATTTTTCTATTTATTATTTGGTTAATACTTGTGAGAATTGGTACTAGTGAGTGTACCAATTCTTTAACACTAAATATTTAATTTAAATGTGTAATATGTTTGATTTGTTTCATATTTGCAAACTAACATTGATTTTATTGCAAAACCTATGGTCATGCTTTTGGGTCAATATTCAACTGGCAAGACAACATTTAGGGACCGTCTAATAGAAGTACTATTCTTTTTGAATTAATTTATTCTGATATTTGCGGACCGTCTAGAGAGACTATTATATCAGGTATGAGGTATTTTGTGTTGTTTATTGATGGTTGTACAAGATTATCATTTGTTGATTTTCTTAAAATCAAAGATGAAGTTTTTCCAGCTTTTCAAACTTTTTGTACGCTTGTTTAAACACAATACAATAGCACCATTAGGGTCCTACATTTTGACAATGAGGGAGAATACGTTAATCATACTTTCCAAGATTTTTTCCAAACACATGGAATTGTTCATCAAACTACTTGCCCACAAACACCAGAACAAAATGGGGTATTCGAAAGAAAAAACTATCACTTACTTGATATGGCTCATGCACTCTTATTTAGTGTTCATATGCCAAAATATCTTTGGGACGATGTTGTACAAGCTTCCGCCCATCTCATCAATCGTCTCCCATCTAATGTCCTTAACTAACAAATCTCATTCGAGGTTCTCGCATCTCATGTATTCTTGCCATCATTTCATAATCTTCCTGCTCGTGTATTTGGTTGTGTTGCTTTTGTACATGTTCCTAAAAATCAGAGGTCTAAATTAGATGTTTGGGCAATTAAGTATGTGTTTGTTGGTTATAGAGGTTATTAAAAATGGTACAAGTGCTAACATTCACCTACTAGAAAGTATTATGTCATTATGAATGTCACTTTCTTTAAGAATATGACCTATTTTTCCTCATTTAATACTGCTCTTAAGAGAGAATTCGTATTGTGAATAGTTGTATCATAGTGAGGGAAGGAATTGGAAGTAACTAGGAAGTAACGCAATTAGGAGATATTTCGATGGGTCCAGTTGAGGTTCTTATCCCATTGAATCCAATAGTCGAAGAAGTAGATGCTTCAAATATACAAGCATCAGTTCCGATCACTGAAAATGAACTAAAAGACAATTGTTCCCTCAGGCATCAATCCTACCCATGATCAATAACTCTCTAGTACTAAAGGTCGCTCATATGAGGTATGTATACCCACTGATACTAATAGGATTGAGTCTAATGTTGGACAATATATGTTATGTTGCTCTAAAAAGTGTACAGGTTAATACGCAAGTGCACGTGTCATAAACAAGTAATATAATGATAAGAAAGATTATTTCCATGGAGATTGAAACATCAGAAAGTATTGTAAAAATTAACTAATAAAATCACTATTCGATGTTTTTGTGTATCAAAATAAAATAAATAGCACGAGATGAAAAGAGTAAAAATATTGAAACAAAGTTCAACGAGAAGGATAGCAAAAATCTCAAGTGGATAAATCAGTTAGAATTGTAAATTTAACAAATGATGTAATCAAACTGCGTTGTTGTAGCAAAGTGCACCAGTAACTAGAATTACAAAAATTACAAAGGATTCTTCCGAATCTGCAATGTCTATAATTTCCTAAGAACAATATTTAATGCATCAATTCTTTTAAGGTATGTGAGACAATTATATATTCTTATATTAATTACAATTTTAATTCTTATCCTAAGATTCAAATTAAACACACATTATTAAAGCTTCATCCAACTTCAACTAACATTTTCAGAATTAATCTCAGTTTTACTATCCTATCAATTGATGATGAAGCAATCAATAAGAATTAATCAATAAAATAAGTATTGAATAACTAGCACCCTTTTGTCAAGCAAAGCACAAATCTTTAAAATTGAAGAACAAAGGCTATAATCACTTGTATATCTACAACTCTAACTGAAGGAAAATTAGCCAATTATATTTAGGAAATTAAATATTAATTCATTCATATTCAAAATCAGATCCATTGAGTTATAGAAATTTAAAGAACAATAAAAGAATAATAGAAGAAGGAATAAATTAACAAAAATCTCTTCAATTAAATTTCAATCAATTGGATTACAAAAATTTCTAAATCTCTTTTGCTTTCCTCACTAACAATCCTTGCTGATCTAGCCCTTGAATTAATCTATTTCTAGATCCCAATATGCTGCTGTATTTACTCTGTTTCTGGTATTCTTTTCTGTTGGTATATGTGACTGATAACTTTAATTTATTAGAGTATTTTTAGTTCTTATTCATAAATACTTGCTTGTTCATTTGAAAATGTTTGCACATTATAATCATTTATACAATATTTGTGGACTTTGTGATTTAAGTAATTTTTTTGATAATAAATCCAAAATAATCATGAAATCTATTAAAAAGAATTATATTTTGATGTGCACTCATTAGATTTTCATTGCCCTTTGCAGGAGATAAAGAAAACAACAAAAAAATGTAAGAATTCAGCTTTACTACAGCAAAATCACACCAGGAAAACAACGTGGAAAAACAAATCTGATCTGTTTTTAAAAATTAAAACTGATTTTGACTTTCAAAATAAAGGACAATATTGGACACTCATTAACTCACCTTTTTAGGGATAATTTTGAAAGTCAACACAAAAAGAAATTATCTCTAATTAAACCTAGGGTTTAGTATTAAAAGAGGGGCTGATTTTTATAAAGCAGTTTAGCGGCAACAGAAAAATATAGACACAACAGAATTCTGGGCAGCAGCTCATGGACCAGAGGAGAAGAGGAACAAGCAAATCTGGGTTGATTTATTTAGATAGATTCGGCAGCAGAGGAGAATAAGAACGCAGCAGATCTGGATAGAGAATAGAGACAGATTCATCACACCAGAAACAACAGAATTTTGCAGCAAAGAAGAAGAGGCAGAACAGAGCATCAAGGGGGATCTGGAAAGAGACCAATTGAAGGCTTGATTTGCAAGAATAATCATTGAAGAAAGCAAAAGAGATTTAGGGATTTGGAATCTAATTGATTGAGATTCAATAAAAGGGAGTTTTATTAATTTATTCCTTCTTCTATTCTTTTTTTATTGTTTTTCAAATTTATATAACTCTATAGATCTGATGTTGAATATGAATGATGTGATGTTTAATTTCATAAATATGCTTGGCTAAATTTTCATTCAGCTAGGGTTGTGGATATGCAAGTGTATGTAGACTTTGTGGTTTAATTTTTAAAACTTGTGCTTTACTTGACAAAGGGTGCTAGTTATTCGATGCTTAATTTATTGATTTATTTTTATTGATTGCTTGATCAACAATTGATAGAATAGCAAACTGAAATTGAATCTGGAAAGGTTAATTTAAGTTGGATGAAGCTAGAATAGTGTGAAGAAATTAATATAGGAATCTATAATTATCTCACATAACCCAAGAGAATTTGTGCATGAAACGTTGTTCTTAGATTTAGTTATGCATAGAAATATGTTTCATTGAGACATAGAATATATAAACATTGCAGATTCGGAAGAATCCTTTGTAATTTTTGCAATTCTAGTTACTGATACACTTTACCACAGCAATGCTACAGCAATGTAGTTTGTCTACATCACTTATCACATTCACAATCCTAACTGATTTATCTACTTGCGATTTTTGATATCCTTCTCGTTGAACTTTGTTTCAGTATTTTCACTATTGTCATCTCGTACTATTTATTTTATTTTAATAAACAAAACGTTCCCTCTTTAACCATGGAGCCGTTCACTCCTCAGCCACATGCACAGCTCATCTCTCAGTCAGTGCCATCCACTGCTTGGCCTCTCTCAGCAAAGTTGTTAATCCATTAGTCATTAGTCCGCCTCTCAACTTCTGTCATCGCCACCAGCACTCCATCTCTGTCGTTCGAGGCCATCTAGAACTCGTAAGAAGTCAAATGCCTACTGCTGCCGTCAATCTACTAGCACAGCTCCAGCGCATCGCTCGTGTTTCATCCTTTCATTTGTCCTTCCATCTTTCGAATCGGCACAACACGATTGTGCCGTCCGTCCATCTTCAAGCCTCCATCCGTCCGCCGCCATTTCTCTAGTCTAAGCCTCCATCACATAAGCAGCTTTTCCTTTAAGGGGAGCAGATAGTAGGGTTTTTCCTTTGGTTTGGTTTCTCCTTTAAGCCCTAGCCCAATCAAAAGCCCAATCATGTTTTCAGCCTTAGCCCCAATCTCTCTTTCCATCAACCCAGTCAACAGTCAAGGTCAACGGTCAACAAATAAAAAAATAAAAAAAGATTTGAAAGAAAATTAGAATTCTAAGAGCAATGAAGTATCTAGCCTAGCCATTCAAGCAAAGTCATTAGTACCATATTTCTATGGAGTAGCTAGATAGGATCATCATGCAACATGTCGAGGTAACCCTACAACTTCTATAGCTGGTCGTGGTAAGATTGGTATGGTTTCAAACGTTCTCACTTTATCGGATCTAATACTTGGATTATTAATTCTGGTGCATCTGATAAATCTTTTTTTACTGACTTGTCTTTCCTACCAGTGTTTTATGTTACGAATGCTAATGGTGAAGCTTTTCTTGTGTTAAGGATGAGATCAGTTCGTATTACCCAAATCTTACAGCTCCATAATGTTTTATATGTATCGAATTTATCTCATCACTTAATATCTATCCCACAGTTTAATACTGAGTTTAAATATTTTGTAACATTTTATCCTATTTATGTGATTTTTTAGGATCTTCTTACCAGGAAAATAATTGATCGGGGGTATTTCAGGGGCAGATTGTTTCATCTGGATTAGACTTACGCTGGGGAAAAACCAGGAGCAACGTCCCGCACTACTTTGACTTCAAGTTCAGACCAACTAAGTGAAATTTGGTCATGGGTTGATTTTCTTAAAATCAAAGATGAAATTTTTCCAGCTTTTCAAACTTTTTGTAGGCTTGTTTAAACAATAGCACCATTAGGGTCCTACATTCTAACAATGGGGGAGAATATGTTAATCATACTTTCCAAGATTTTTTCCAAACACATGAGATTGTTCACCAAACTACTTGCCTACAAATACCAGAACAAAATGGGGTATTCGAAAGAAAAAACCGTCACTTACTTGATGACTCATGTGCTCTTATTTAGTGCTCATATGCGAAAATATCTTTGGGACGATGCTGTAAAAGCTTCCGCCCATCTCATCAATCGTCTCCCATCTAATGTCCTTAACTAACAAATCTCATTCGAGGTCTCACATCTCATGTATTCTTGCCATCATTTCATAATCTTTCTGCCCATGTATTTGGTTGTGTTGTTTTTGTAAATTGTTCCTAAAAATTAGAGGTCTAAATTAGATGTTCAGGCAATTAAGTGTTTGTTGGTTATGGAGGTTATTAAAAAGGGTACAAGTGCTATCATCCACCTATTAGAAAGTATTATGTCATTATGAATGTCACTTTTTTTAAGAATATGAGCTATTTTTCCTCATTTGATACTGCTCTTAAGAGAGAATTCATATTTTGAAGAGTTGTATCATAGTGAAGGAAGGAATTGGAAGTAACACAATCATGAGATATTTCGATGAGTTCAGTTGAGGTTCTTATCCCATTGAATCCAGTAGTCGAAGAAATAGATGCTTCAAGTATCCAAGCTTCAGTTCCGATCACTGAAAATGAACTAAAAGACAATTGTTCCCTCAGACATCAGTCTTACCCCTGATCAACAACTCCCTAGTACTAAAGGTCGCTCATATGAGGTATGTATACCTACTGATACTAATAGGATTGAGTCTAATATTGGACAATATGTGTTATGTTGCTCTAAAAAGTGTACAGGTTAATACGCAAGTGTACGTGTCACAAACAAGTAATATAATGATAAAAAGATTGTTCCCATGGAGATTGAAACATTAAAAAGTATTGTAAAAATTAACTATTAAAATCACTATTCGATGTTTTTGTGTATCAAAATAAAATAAATAAAATAGCACAAGATGAAAAGAGTAAAAATATTAAAACAAAGTTCAACAAGAAGGATAGCAAAAATCTCAAGTGGATAAATCAGTTAGGATTGCAAATTTAACAAATGATGTAGTCAAACTGCGTTGTTGCAGCGTTGCTATAGCAAAATGCACCAGTAACTAGAATTACAAAAATTACAAAGGATTCTTCCGAATCTGCAATGTCTATAATTTCCTAGGCTCAATGAAACATATTCCTATACACAACTGAGTCTAAGAACAATATTTAATGCATTAATTCTTTTAAGTTATGTAAAACAATTATATATTTCTATATTAATTACAATTTTAATTTTTATCCTAAGATTCAAATCAAACACACATTATTAAAGCTTCATCCAACTTCAACTATCCTTTCCAAAATTAATCTCAGTTTTATTATCCTATCAATTAATGATCAAGCAATTAATAAGAATTAATCAATAAAATAAGTATTGAATAACTAGCACGCTTTTGTCAAGCAAAACACAAATTTTTAAAATTGAAGAACGAAGACTACAATCACTTGCATATCTACAACTATAACTGAAGGAAAATTAGCCAAATATATCTATGAAATCAAATATTAATTTATTAATATTCAAAATCAGATATAAAAATTTAATGAACAATAAAAGAATAATAGAAGAAGGAATAAATTAATAAGAATTCCTTCAATTAAATCTCAATCAATTGGATTACAAAAATCTCTAAATCTCTTTTGCTTTCCTCACTAACAATCCTTGCTGATCTAGCTCTTGAATTAATCTATTTCTAGATCCTAATATGTTGATGTATTTACTTTGTTTCTGGTATTCTTTTCTGCTGGTATATGTGACCAAATCTACTACATTCTCTCTATCTATTGCTGCTTTCTTCCTCTTTTGCGTGCCCAAAATCAGTCCCTATTTATCTCTTAATCCCTAGGTTTAATTTGAGATGAGATATTTATGTTGACTTCCAGATTTTTCCTTAAATTGGTGAGTTATTAGTTGCCCAAGCCCAGTTGTCATTTTATTTAGAAGCCCAAGCCCAATTGCTAATTTGGCTGTTTCACGCTGTTTTTTCCTATGTTCTTTGCTGCGGCAACGCTACAACAAAGCTGATAAATGCTCATTTGTTGCTCTTTTTGTTCTTTGCGAAGGAACACATAAAAATCTCATGAGTGAACTTTAAAATATAAGTCTTTTTAATGCAATGTAAGATAATTTTAGAATTAATACCAAAGAATTTACTTATTTTCACAAATTTCATAAATAGTGTCCAAATGAGCATATTGTGTAACTCTTTTCACATGACCAAGCAAGTTTAAAGAAATGAGAAATAATATTTACTCTAATAAATTAGATTTATCATGTTACCAAATAGATTTACTTGGGTCAACCAGCCAAAAGGTATAAACCAAATATTCATGCAAAATTAAAATATCCAGTAGCAAATTACATGTCCACTAAAAGATTGTCTAAGTTATATAAATCATTTATAAATCAAATATCTGCTGTATCAGTACCTAACAAAGTATAGGATGCGTTGGGAGATCTAAAGTGGAGGAATGCAATGGATGAAGAGATGGAGGTATTACAGAAAAAACAATAATTGACAACTTGTGCCTCCACCACAAAGCAAGAAGACAGTTAGTTGTTGCTGAGTGTTTACTTTTGTTCCTGTTGCCAAAATGAATATTATTTAAGTTCTACTTTCGCTTACTGCTAAGTTAAATTGGTTACTTCGGTAGTTTGATATCAAGAATGCTTTTTTTCATAAAGAGTTAGTCGAGGAAGTGTACATAAATTTTTCACCTGGGTATGTAGCTGCTTCTCCGGATAATTTTGTATGCAAATTAAGGAAGTCTTTGTACGATTTCAAGCAATCCTCTCGTGCCTGGTTTGGAAGGTTTTCACAGTTTATACAGAAGGTTAGTTACAGACAGAGTAATTCAAACCATACGTTGTTTCTCAAACATCAACAAGGAAATGTAACGGCTCTAATTATTTATGTTGATGATATGGTAATTATTGGCAATGATACTGTTGAGATGGATAGATTATAGAGACAACTAGCTTCTTAATTCGAGATGAAGGATTTGGTTCAACTTAAGTACTTCTTAGGGATTGAGGTAGCTAAGGAGAGAGAATGAATTTTTCTATTTTAGAGAAAGTACATTCTTGACCTGTTGACTGAGACATGTATGCTGGATTACAAACCTATTGATACTCCTATTGAGCAAAACCATTGTTTAGTAAAGTGTTCAAATCAAGTACTAACTTATCGAGCTCGCTATCAGAGGTTGGTTGCGCGCTTAATTTATTTGGTGCATACTAGACCA
This sequence comes from Elaeagnus macrophylla, assembly GCA_029378325.1. Lineage (NCBI taxonomy): Eukaryota > Viridiplantae > Streptophyta > Magnoliopsida > Rosales > Elaeagnaceae > Elaeagnus > Elaeagnus macrophylla. Next base: position 52,328,930 of record CM055640.1, read on the forward strand.
GATGTTGCATATGCTATAAGTGTGGTAAGCAGTTCATGCATAACCCGAGTGAGAGTCACATGGATGTAGTTGTGAGGATTTTAAAGTACTTGAAGTTAGCTCTAGGGAGAGGAGTAATGTTCTCTAAACAAAACAACCCTCTTGAAGTTTGTGGCTTCATAAATACAGATTAAGCAGAAAATATTACAGACAGAAGGTCGGCATCATGTTTTTTCACTTTTGTGGGAGGTAATTTGTTTACATGAAAAAATAAAAAGCAGAAAGTTATGGCGCGATCTAATGCTGAGATTGAGTATAGAGGTATAGCTCATGAGGTATGTGAATTGCTGTAGATAAAAAATTTGTCATTTGATTTGGGTTTCAAACCCAAACGCAAACCCAAAAGTACTATGAAGTTGTATTGCGACAATCGAGAAGCAATTAATATATCATAAAATCTAGTACAGCATGATCGCACTAAGCATGTAGAAGTTGATCGTCACTTCATAAAAGAAAAGCTAGATATCAAACTAATTAGCTTCTTTTTTGTTTCCACTGAAAAGAAACTTATAAATGTGCTCACTAAAAAAGTTTTTAGGAAGGTGTTTTATGACTCACTAAGCAAATTGGGCATGGTCGATATGTATGTTCCAACTTAAGAGGGATGTGTTAGCGTGAATCGTGTAATTAATGTGTGATATATTGTAATTAGTACTTGTCTATCTGTAATAGTAACTCTTGTTCATATAGAACTCTTGTTCAGAACTCTAGTTAATACAGGACTCTTGTATTTTTTTTATATATACCTCAATTATGAGCTGTGTAAATAATAATAAGACAATAATTTATTCTCATTATATTTAACGAAAGTTCATATTCTACATCAACTTCTTTTTTAATCCATATGAAAAAGGTCAAATAGATGATAAAATAAAATAAAATCACAAGATTCTGGATGCATTAGCGAAATTCTTGTTAGGGTGAAATGGGCGGATGAATGCAGAGTTCATCTGCCATACTTTGAGATTTGCAGTGACACTGGCCTCAGTAGCATTGTTGAACATAAAAAGCTTAGCAGCTCCATAAATTGCCTTTGTCGGATAAACCCGAGATGTTATTACTATTCTTCCACCTTGTGCAAAGCTTTCCACAATTGAGTGATCAATCTGAAATACCACCCATCGTTTTAGAGTTTAAAGTTTGGTCTTTTACATAATCACATTAATGAAATTCAACAACCACTCACCAGTATCCTTAAGGATAATTTTTCATCTGACAGTACTGGAACAATACTGCCATATATGTCTTTCTTCACATCATTTGCCCTTGAAGATCTATTAGGAAGAAAAAATAATGTAACAAGATTAATACATGGAAAGAAGCACATATAGAAGTAACTTAGTTTAATTTAGTATAAAAAAAGGCATAAAAAAAACCTTTTTTGGTCAGTACAGAAGTGAGTCTTGAGATTGCCATCAGCTCCTTTGACAACATAGAAATATACAGGAGTCTTCTCAATTAGCTTCTCATCTGCAAGAACAAGAAATCCGAAAGGTCCCAAAACACCGCGTTCAGCAACTCCATCACTTGCATTGCAATTGAAATTTGTATTGGCTTCCACTACTCTTTCCAAAGCTTTCTTGTTTAACTCAAATTCAGCAACAATGTCTAACTGTTGATCATGAATTGCCAAGAATGGTCTTGATTAAGCTAACATATATTCTCTTTGTTGTCTTAAATCATATGCATTTTAGAAAGCAAACACAAACCTGAGTGGCTGGGCCAACATTAAGTGGAAAAACTGATCCTGGCTTAACTTCAATGTTATCAAATGTCTTGCTACTCAATCTCAAGCTTTCCGCCTCCTCCACTGGCCATTGAAGGAGATAATTACCAGTCTTCTTGTCAAGCACTATTACCCTCGGCATGCTCTGAAATTTATCAATATAATATTAGTTCATGAAAATAAGCGATACCCAAGATCATTGGTTATACTTTTAACATTAATAGGAAACAAAATATTTAAAGTTCAAAGATAGTGCTGCCTACCTGAACAGATGCCCAACCTTTCTTGACATCTGCATATTCACTATCAGATTCACCAATCCAACCCCATAAAACTCTCCTATGCTTGGCCTGGTCATAGAAGGTTTTTGAAGCATAAAAAATACCATAATCATACCTAATTCCAATACCAACATCAATCTTAGGATCATCTGGAACCCATTTACTAGTTGATTCATCATAAGTACCAATAGCATAATAATCATGTCTATCATCATCAAGACTAGCCTTTAACACATGCTTCAATCCAGGACCATTATCTGATGTATCTACACCTTGTTTGACATCAGTTAATGACACAGGAAAGAAATCAACACACTCCCACATTCCAGTGCCAGGAACAGCATGAAGAAAACCGTCCAATCTTGTATAAGTCTTGAAGTCCTCAGTATCATAGACAAAGGAAATGCCAGTTTTGTTAACTTTGGAGCCAATAACAATTCTCCATTTTCCTTCTTTTGTGAGCCAAGCAGTTGTCGGGTCACGAAAATCTTTGTCTAGAATGCCAGGTGGAGGAATAAGTACTGGGTTTTTAGAGTATTTTTCCCACTTAATAAGAAGAGGGTCAAAGGGATCAAAAGGATAAGCCAAGTTTTGAACTTGAACAGACTCATTGGTGGAACCAGTATAAAGTATGACTAGTTTGTCATTGGGGAGAATTGTAGCAGAACCAGACCAGACACCATTAACGTCATACCATTGATCAGCAACCATTGCCAATGGAAGGTGAAGCCAATGGATCATGTCTTTGGAAACAGCATGCCCCCAAACAATGTTTCCACATATTGCACCGTTGGGATTGTATTGGTAGAAGAAATGGTACCATCCCTTATAGTACAAAGGCCCTGTAACATAATATACATAAATATTGTAACAGTTTGTTACACATGCTATCCAAAAATAAATTAAAAACTAGGTTCAAAATAGTTTTTCATTCCTAGTATAGTCACTACTAATATAAAAATAAGAAAAAAGTTGGTAGTGCTCTTACCGTTAGGATCTGGAGAAGCAAAATGTCGATTCCAAGTCAAAGTAATGAAATGTTATATAAAAGAAAAGAAATAGTAGTATTAGCATAATAAAATTCAATTAAATGAGTGTAATGATAATTATATTATTAAATAAAACAGTAGAAGAAGACCACAAATAACTTTTATAAGATTTTATATTAGCTAGAAGAGGAAAACAAAGGGACGAAAACAAGAAATTGTTATGCCTAGTATTGCCAACCAATAATATTAATTCAGCCTAAATTTATATTTAACAAAATTCAAACAGGATGATAACGACAAAATCAAAGGTATAATTCCCTTCATATATATATACACGTATTTTGAGCAAAAAAAAAACTTGCTTTATGTAGAAATCCAAGCCTAACTCAACCAAATAAGGCCTCATTGAGTTAAGGGTTACCCAGACTTATATCTAGCTCTTCACTGAGCTCCCTGGTCGATATGGGACTTCTCAACACCCCCCCTCACATCGGCACCAGCACCGATAGACATAAATGAGGTTGATTGGGGTTGACTATGTTGGGTACAATCGAGAACAGGGACCCGCTCTGATACCATGTAGAAATCCAAGCCTAACTCAACCCAATAAGGCCTCATTGGTCTTGGAATACGAACTGGCCTCATCCCTAACACAGGAAAAGCTTCACCATTAGCATTCGTAACATAAGATACTGGTGGGGAAAACAAGTCAGTAAAATAAGATTTATCATAAGTCATATGATCAGATGCACCAGAATCAATAATCCAAGTATCTGATCCAACAGAGTGAGAAACGTTTGAAACAATACCAATCTTACCACGACCAGCTATAGAAACTGTAGGGTTACCTCTACAAGTCGAATAATGATCTTGTCCAGCTACTCCATAAAAATCTGGTTTTGTTGGCCTTGCATGAATAACTAGGCTAAATATGTCATTGGTCTTGGAATCCTGATTTTCTTACGAATCTTCCATTGAAAAAAAAAATAATAATATGCAGATAATTTTTTTTTTGACTGGACGGTTGACTTGACCGTTGACCGGTTGCTGACTGGGCTAATGATGTGTTTGGGCTGATTGGGCTGAGTTGTGTGGGCTAGGTTTTTTTTTTTTTTGATGTGGGCTAGGGTTTTTTTATGTGGGCTGATGGTTTTTTTTTTTTGTGGGATAAGGTGGGATTGAGATAGAAGTCTCTAGTCTTTGTAGGTAACAGACGGCGCCACAGTTCGGCAGAGGAGGCTCGAGAGGCTGCCGGAGCAGAGGAGGCGTGAGAGGCGGCTGGAGCAGAGGAGGCGCGAGAGGTGGCGCGTGGGTGGCGGAGCGGAACAGGAGGACTGTGACTTGCGACTAGTGAACGGTGGCTGGTTCGTGAGCGGATGGAAGCCGTGGGTTTTCTGGAGCGGCTGACGGTGGAGTTGGTGGACTGGTGCCGACGATGGACGGCTAGTGATACGGACGATGAATAGGCGGAGCTGGTGATACCAGATCTGGCGACGATGGATGGCTGGTGTGGACGGCGCTGCTACGGAAAGGATGACCGGCGGACGGCGCGGACGGATCTGGGCAAGTGCGAGGAGGTGGCGCGAGGCAGATCTGGCGTGGAGGAGGACAGGCGCGGCAGACGGTGAAGAGAGGCGCGGCGAGCTGGCAGACAGGCGCGCGGGACAGGGTGCGGCAGAGGCGCGTGGACAGGCGGCGATGAGCGGCGGCGCTGATGGTGACGCTAACAGAAAAAAGAAAATAAAATTTCTTTACGAATCTTTTGCTCTGATACCAAGTTAAATATACTGAATGAAATATATTTCTTGTTATATTATTACCTCAAAATAGAGGTATATATAGAAAATAAAATACAAGAGTCTTAAATAAAATAAAATTATGTACAACCTAGAACTCTTTTACAGATAGACATATATGCACACATGACTCACACTAACACTTTAATGTTTAATCGTTTTCATTTACATAGCTATCTTTTTGATAAGCAATCAAAGCTCTAAACATGGTTTTACGTTGTGCCTCACAAAATTCAAAAGTAAATTATTTTTTTATTCTTAAATTTATTTTAACACATAATACACGATAACTAATATAAATATAAATTTATGTATTTTTAATTTTTATTTATTTTTAGTAAAAAAATGTAAATTTCCAATGTTTATAGATCACGGGCTCAAGATAACATGTATCATTTTTTCGTATACTAGTCTATATATTATTAATAAGTAGTTAATAAATATACAAAAAATTTCACATTTTAAGCAAGTTTGCTTCTTACTTTAATAATTACTACCTATATGATTGTGTATTGATGATATACTAAAAATGGTATAAAAAAATTAGATTCATAAATTATGAGTTTAATAAAAGATATATAGAAATAAATAAGAAAATTTACAAGAGAAAGATAAAAATATTGGACTCCTAAAAATAAGGATCAGAGAATTTAAATTTACCTTAAAAAAAAAAAGGAAAAATAACAAAACTAACACCCCCTAAAAATTATAATAACAAAACTAGCACCCCTGTGTTCAATTAAAATTGAACGACAATAATTTAGACTCGTTCAATATTGAACGTTCAATATTATCCGTTCAATTAGAATTGAATGACGACAATTAGACCTATTTAATATTGAACGTTCAATATTTCAATTTTAATTGAACACAGGGGTGCTAGTTTTGTTATTATAATTTTTAGGGGGTGCTATTTTTGATAATTTCCCAAAAAAAAAAAAAATCGTGTTAAGTTGCTAGGTCTCTAATGTCAGCAACAACATCGACTAAAATAAACAAAGAAGCGATTAAAACTGAAAAGAGAGTTCACGTAAGTACCATTCATCCAGTTCTTCTCAGGCTGGAAATGGAAAGCAGTTCTTTGCCACGATAACATGTTATTATTCCATGGAAAGTTTGGATCAGCCGATAAATGGTTCGACGTTTCGGAAACTCTGGCTGGTTTTCCTCTTAATAACGGCACAAGTTTTTTGGGTTCTTTTGATGAACCGTGGTTCTGTTTAGATGCAGATAATAATTGGTTTGAACTGACATTGGGATCCTTGGTACTAATAAAAATGACAGCAGCAGCAATGAAAATAACAGCAGCAGCAATAAACCCAAAAAAGATCAATAACAACTTCTTTTTTGGCCGCCGTTTCGACGGAACTCCATTGTTGGGTCCATCAGGAAAAGGATTATAAGATGTTGATGGCGAAAGGATAAGGTTGGAATTGCCCGCCATTTTAATAGCTAGGCGACCTCTAATGAGGAATTTAGATGTTTGCTGTGATGGTTGCTATAGCTACTACGTACATAATATCACTGAAGCTCACATAAATAAATAGACTATTGTTTTCTGGGTAGAATAATGAATATCACATAGATATAGCGCTAATCAAGGCAAGGATTATAAGATGTTGATGACGGAAGGATGAGGTCGGAATTGCCGCCATTTTAATTGATGCTATAACTACGGAAGCTCACATAATAGACTATTGTTTTCTGGGTAGAATAATGAATATCACATAGATATGGCGACCGCTAATTAAGTCAAAATAATAAAATTAGTACCCTTCAAATTTATAATAATAAAATAAGTACTCATTGTATTCAAATTTTTATTTTTACAATTAAAAAAAATAATTAATATGTCATTTTTCTTTGAACACCTATTCAATTAGAATTGAACGACGACAATTTGGACTCGTTCAATATTAAACGTTCAATATTTCACGTTCAAATTGAACGTTCAATATTATTAAGGGTGCTAGTTTTGTTACGATAAATTTTAGGGGTGTAATTTTTGATAAATTTCCAATAATAATAATCAATTGAGTAAATTTTAAAATTCTTATTTTTTAGAGGTTAATATTTTTTTCTCTCCTAATTCAATCCGTAATTTATATCTATCTCTCTCTTAGTGTACCTATAATTTCTATACATTCATAGTATAGAAAAAATTTTCCCAAGAGAGGTAAGGATTATAATGGCAAAAATTAGTATTTCAAACGTTTCGATTAATATTCATTTTTAATTACAAAATAATTATATGTATATTATTTTCATAAAAATATGTATAAATTATTAAATTTATAAATGAGTTATTAATAAATTCAAGTATAGTTATAATTATACATATAATTTATCTATAATTTAATAAATATTATACTTAGGAAAAATAACATAAATAACATCCCCAAAATATATAATAATAAAACTAGCACCTCTAAACAACCCAACACAAAATACCTAAACAATTTTTTCTCGTTCAATTATTATTGCTCAATTTTTTTCGTTCAATTATTGTTGTTCGATTTTTCTCGTTCAATTATTGTTGTTCGATTTTTCTCTTTCAAATCTTCAATTTTTTGGTTTAATTGTTGTTCAATTAATTTCATTCATATGTGTTTTATGATTTTTTTCGTTCAAGTGTTGTTCAATTTTTCTCATTCAAATTATGTAGGTAATCTTTCCTAAACCAAAACTTATGTTACTGTCCCATTTGTCCACCAACTTCTACATTTTACATTCTAGAAACTTAATTTAAGTGGATTATGAAACAACACACAGAACCCAAGAAAAATAAAGTGAAAGAAAAAAGTTAGAAGGATCATCAGATATATATTTATGGAACTTTATACTAATTATGGATACAATATTTACATTATTCTCAAACTATGAGGAGAATCAAAATTCAAAACTCAGAAGTAGTCATGTGAGTAGAGGAGTTAGAGTGAACTTCTCTTTTACTATGACTATTACTAGCCCTTTATCTGAATGATAGGACTCAGAATGCTTCAGTTGTTGTCTTTAGATCACCGATCCTGTTTCTTGTGCTATCTAATGCCTTAGGGCACAAATTTTGGTGGCTTGACCAACATTTGATGGTTTTATTGTCGCTGCTGCTGTTGTTGCAATTGTTGCATAATCTAGTAAAAAAAATAGATTGAAAATGATTAAGATAGTTCAAAATATAAAATCTAAAAATTGGTAGACATAAAAAAAGGAGCAAGACAAATGTACCTGCAAATGGCTTATGACTTCATCATTTGTAAGCCCATCAATCGTCATCAGCTCTCTAATTTGTTTTGGAGTAGCAGCTAAAAATAAATCAAATCCTTATTTCATTACTCATATTCTATAAAATTCTAACTTCACTTTGTAAAATCGATTAATTTTTAACCAAGAATGAAGAGCATTCAAGAATCTCTGGTGCAACTCTGGCATCCAATTTCTTCGTTGTTTTCTATGAGAGTCGAACTGATTTAGGATATTAGGTTGTTTACCAACACTGATCAACCTAGGAAGCTGGACGACGTTCGTCGGCGAGGAAGATCAGTGAGAGAGGTTGAAGCGTGAAGGAGACAACAAAGATTTGGGGATTTGCTGCATATGAGAGAGTGTGTAATATTAGGTTAGCAGGGGTACTTTTGTCAACACAATTTAAAAGTGTTAATTTTGTTATAATATGTTTTAAGGGGTGTTAATTTGTGTAAGGTTTATTTTGTATTGACAATTTTCGTGGACAAAATATTTGATTGTAATCTAGAGTAAGAATTCACCGTTCAATCATACGATACATGATGATGGAGTCACCAAACTTGCAATGCCCATATGACAGGTAAAATATTCTATCATGCATACATCCTCACAAAATTGAGCACTACACTTAGTATGGATCGTAACGAAAAATATATTGTGTACATGTTGGTCGATCGATCGAGTATATAGTTCGATCGATCGAGTGATCGATCGATCGAGTGTGGAACAACATCGATCTAGGTGCTCACGGGTTGAACTAGATCGATCGAGAAAATTGATCGATCGATCGAGTCATGTGTTAATCGATCGATCGAATGAGGTCTTCGATCGATCGAATGAGGTCTTCGATCGATCGAGGCATGTGAGATCGATCGAATGTGGGACGACATCGATCTAAGTGCTCTCGGGTTGAGATAGATCGATCGATACATATGGTCGATCGATCGAGAATTGGTCGATCGATCGAGCCAGTCGTTAGATCGATCGAGCCAGTTTTCCAGTTGTGCTAAAACTCCTTTTTAATTCGATCCTTATGTTACTTTTACCTAATTGACCCCATTTAATGTTTAATACAATGTCCTTGTTTGAGTATATTTGTGGTAAAAGATAAATCCTAATAGGAGTAGAGTTGTGGTCCATTACAAATCCTGTTTGAGCTAAAATTGGACTCTATATAAGTGAGGGCTGTTTGTGCATAAGACTAACTACACACAAACTAATATTTTCGACACATGATCTGAGCTTTCAAAAGAAAAACACTCTTCTCTTCATCTATCAATTTTAGGCGCTTTTATATTTTAATTGTTCAAACATATTGTGTGGTTATGTTTGGATAATTCACGCGCCTAATTGCTTTTCATGGTATTGAGCTTTATATGATTGTTCTAGAGTTTGTTAGCTGATTTTATTTTAACATCACATTCTGTTGAATCTGCTAGTTAGGATATTTATTGATTGAATCCGCTTTAGGACACACTTTGCACTTGTGCTATTTGTGCTAACGTTTCAGGTGACGTGTTCGGTATTTCATGTGACTCAAAATTACTAAAGTTGACGGGTTCGATTGATCTTGTGTGACTCAAGTAGATCGGAACGTTGGTCCGGATCCAGACATCTAGCTATTGGAGGTTGTGAAAGGAGCGACGGCTCGTAAGTAAATTACAGAAAGGGGGATCTATCTGTGAAGGGTAGTTCTAGGACCTATGGTTGTAATTGAACATTGATCTTCATAGTGGATAGTTAGGTGGTCCGGTGGACCGGTGGTTTTCCTCTTAGGTCATTGGAGTGGCCTAGGTTGTTTCCACATAAAAATATCGTGTGTTGTTTTTATTCCGCATTTTATCTTTATACGCGATTGCATGTCTGGCCGTTGTGATTAGGTTATATAATTAATATTTGTTAAAATTTAAAATAATCTATTCACCCCCTCTAGGATTATCTGATCCGTGATTAAAAACTTTTAATTTGGATAATTTTTCAAAATTTTATTTATAAAAAGTTAGTCACGTGCCGCCCCCCTTCTCCGACAGAAATAAATTGAAAAAAGTTTGGGAAAATAACAAAACTAACACCCCCTAAAAATTATAATAACAAAACTAGCACCCCTGTGTTCAATTAAAATTGAACGACGATAATTTAGACTCGTTCAATATTGAACGTTCAATATTATCCGTTCAATTAGAATTGAATGACGACAATTAGACCTATTTAATATTGAACGTTCAATATTTTACGTTCAAATTGAATATTGAACGTTCAATATTAAACGTTCAATTCTAATTGAACACAAGGGGGTGCTAGTTTTGTTATTATAATTTTGGGGGTGCTATTTTTGGTAATTTTTCAAAAAGTTTCCGGGGCAACCTTTTATTGCGGCTATATTTTATTGTACTCGAGTACTGCGTCAAATAATCAAATTCCAACAATTATCCTCATCTTTATGACCACTTTCAACAAGACATTAATATTTCCGATATTTATAATAATATTTATAATTATAAATTTTATTAATAAATAAAGACATAAATGTCATATATGGAAGGCCAATTATTTATTGTAATATTATAATATGCATAAAGTATTTTATAAAAACAAATTAACGCAATAATATGTTATTAATAAATTAGAGGTAATTTGAAGATATAAAATATTTAACTACTAAAACATTACATATTATATTATATATTTTTATTATAAAAATATCTTAACACAAATATTTATTAAAATTTATGATAAGTTAATTTTTTTAATTAAAAAAATCGGATATAGAGTGGTTATTTTTTTGTATCCATTCCCGTCCGGTTCTTATCCAAGTATACCCGTCTCCAACTCAGAACAGTTTTCAAACAATTTCAAATATACAATTATTTGTTCAATTTTAAATATAAATATAAATATAACAAAAATTGTCTCGGTTTATCTAATGCCCATTCTTACTTTGTAGTAAAAAGATTTTCATTTCCTCCAGAATTTGGTTTTGCCGGTCTGCTTGATGAAAAGGTCGACCATCTACCTGTTTCCAATGTGGTCCTTCGGGTAAAGGAGCCACAGGTTAAAGTTATGGGTGTCTACGGTCCGATTTGGTTTGATTTTTAGTAAAAAAAAATTAACTAAATCGGATCGTTCATATTATTTTAACCAAACTGGACCGAACTGTTTAACTATAAAAATTTTAAAACTGAACGGTTTGGTCCGATTTGGTTAACGATTTTTAATGGTTTTCAAAACTTTTTTTTGCTAAACTTTTTTCTATAACTAAGAATGTAATAAAATTATAACGCGACACACATAATAACAAATTAATACATTAATCCATAAAATATATCTTCATAATACATTAATTAATAAAATATATATTCATAATACATTAATCTATAAAAAATTTAAAACAATTACAATCTAAATTTTAAAATAATAAAAAGTTTACACTAGTAAATTTTCTAAGAGGAAAATAACATTTAGTAAAAATATATACCTGGATCGAATAATGGTAAGAATCTTGTGAAATGAGCAGTGTTTCATGTCTCTGTAACATGATGTTAATTCAAGAATACTATGAGAGACTTTCTCTGTGACATGATGCTAATTGGGTTAATAACTTAATATTAATAATAATAATAATAATATTTTATTTATAACGGTCTAGTTGGTTAAAAAATTTACAAAATCGAACCTGATCGTTTTACAAACAATTTGTGTTATTTTTAATCGGACCGGACCATGCATTTTATGAAATTGTTCAATTTAGTCTAATTTGGTCCGATTTTTGGACACCTCGAATTAAAGTAGTGGATATGTTGATGAGTGCGATGAAACAATTGACTCAATTTTGTTTTTGTTTTTATTATATATATATATATATATATATATATAGATGAATAATATTATATTAAGTAAATTTTGAATGTTATATTTTAGAATTGAAAGAATTTTTTCCCTTTTTGGGATTTTTTTATTGTTTTGATTTAAAATAATTCATCTATTTTTTTACATCAAATTGAGTTCGATATTTTTAAAGTACCTTAATATTTACTTTGAATTTCAAATAACTATTAATTAAAGTTTTTTAAATATTTAAATTTTAATTATAAGTATTTTTTTTTATAAATTATACAAAAATATTTTAATTAAATACAAATTTTAAAATATTAATATACTGTCATTTTTAAAAGAATATTTTTATCTTTTCAAATTAAAATTTTTTTATTAACTTTTTTCGATAGCGGAGATTGGAATCGTATCATTGTCGGAGAAAATGGAGTCCTACCGTTGGGGTGGATCGAAAGCTTCATGGAAATCGAGCTGGAGATTCATTCCACCGGAGAAACGATCAGAGAAGGTGGAGTGCCCACCAACGAACATCTCCTCTACCCTCATCTCACAAGTATACCCACAACCATTACCTATCTTCATCATCTTCTCTGTATCTACCCAACACCCACAATACCCAATCCGTTGTACGTAAACCATATACAGAAACTGTTTAAACAATTATGTAAAAAGATAGGAACGAGGTTACCAAATTACTGAAATAACTGCTTGGGTTGAATCGCGGACTAGGTCGCTCTTTTTAAGACGTTTCGCGGCTCTGCCCAAAATTATGCAAGCAAACACAGCCTCGTCGTCCCTAGGATAAAACAGCCCAGCAAAATTCTGTCTCGGAATTACACTGCACTGATGAACTCAAGAATGCTACACCCTGTAAAATAATTTTTTGTTGCTCGGAAAACTAAAAATTATATTTAACGTATACTGGATGGTATTTATGGTTTTTCTTTTCTGGAATTTTTGTGATGCTCAATAGTTAGAGCGAGAGAGAGAAAAGTGAGAGGAGAGTTGAGAGCTGAGGGATGAAATGAACTATGAGCTGATAGGTGTATTTATAGGCTGAGGGTGTCACAAAAAACGGACCCAAAACGGTCGTGGAGAACGTGCAACGTTCATAACGATCGTTCCGTAAGACTCAGTCCAAAACGGAACGGAACGGTCACGTCGTGGGGTAACGAATTCCGTGAGACTCGGTCTCAACGGAACGGAACGTTTAAAAAAGTAACTGTCACTTTTGGGTAACGGAACTGTTGGAAAAATTAATTTTAATAAATAAATTTTTATCAAAAAATAAAAATGCTACCTCACCTCACAGACACGCACTTGGCTCGGAGCGGTCGGTCAGACGGACGGCGGCGCGCGTGTGTGTGGTGGACCCACAATTGCCTAGGTCCTCCCCTCTTCCACAAAATTGGGTGCCCCTTGGGGCCCAATCCCACTAGTAAATTTTTCCTTATATTAATACCTCCAAATAGATATATAATACCAATGTGGGACAAGTTTTTAAGAGAGAAAATTTTAGCATTTTTTTTTCTCTTTCTTTTTATTCAAATTCACAATTTCCAACAATCCCCCACTTGAATTTTATATAAAAATAGTTTTTCATCGAGCAACCGATCAATCAAAGATATAAGATTGTGTATAAGCAGAAGGTGTCTATCGACTTGAACTTTTGCATAGTATTGATGTTTTAGAATATACTAGAGTAACTTGTAGTTTTGAACTCTATCTCTAACAACATTACACACACAACCTTTCCAAGGTATAGTTCGAAAAGCCCGTGCTTTACGGCCATGCACGTATATCCCAATATAGTGAATGCTCTAGTAAATTTGGCCCAAAATTTCATAGGAAGCGGCCACACTTCCACATTCACATAGGTGAGTCTATCAAGAGTACTTCTGTAGTTATGTACTCCACTCCACATAGAGTATAGAACTCATTAAGAGTTAACAATTAACTCATACTTCTGTCGCTTCAGGACTTCATGCTTCTAACAGTATAGGATGGGACCCATGATAGCATGATTCATCTCATATCACTTCATGACTTGTTATTACCCATTGAACTTATTTCTTGGGATCTCCAATCTATAAGTCGTGTTACCATCACGAGTGATTCTTCATTCTAAGGGCATTAGTCCCATTCTTTTCGAGGTTTTGAAAACTTTCTCTCTTGCTAATCCTTTCGTCAAAGGATTAGCCAAATTGTCATCAGTACGTACATGATCCACTCTTACAGCTCCTATAGAGAGAAATTCTCTAATAGTACTGTGCTTATGACGTATCTGTCGTCTCTTGTCGTTATAATAACGGTTCTGAATCTTTGCAATAGCCGCGGTACTATCGCAGTGGATCAAGACAGCTGGTATCGGTCTTTCCCATAAAGGGATCTCAGCTAACAGACTTCTTAACCAGCCTGCTTCTTCACTAGTAGTAGCTAGTGCTATCATTTCAGACTCCATCGTAGATTGAGCCAAAATTGTCTGTTTCTTAGACTTCCAAGAAACAGCTCCACCATTAATGCTAAATATATAGCCGCTAGTTGCTTTGGCGTCTTCTGAAAGAGTATTCCAATCAGCATCGCTGTATCCTTCTAAAACAGCGGGAAACTTCTTATAGTGTAATCCAAGGTTCATTGTTCTCTTAAGGTATCTCATGACCCTTTCAATTGCATTCCAATGCTCTATACTAGGTCTACTGGTAAACCAACATAGTAGTCCCACAACATAAGCTATGTCGGGCCTAGTGCAATCAGTAGCGTAACATAAGCTACCAATGATGCTCGCATACTCAATTTGTCTAACACCTTCTCCGGTGTTCTTGAACAACTTTACACTAGGATCATAAGGGGTACATGCAGGTTTGCAGTTAGAGTAATTATATTTTTTTTAAAATCTTCTCAATATAATGAGATTGATCTAGAGAAAGTCCCTCTTCAGACCTAGTAATTTTTATACCTAAGATTACACTCGTTTCACCTAGGTCTTTCATGTCAAAATTAGCACACAACAAGTTTTTCACATTATTTACAACATGAATATTTGACCCAAAAATAAGCAAGTCATCCACATATAAACATATAATAGTGCAAATGTTATTTTCTGTTTTATGATAAATGCATTTGTCACTTTCATTTAATTTGAATCCATGTGAGATGACTAGATTATCAAATTTTTCATGTCATTGCTTAGGTGCTTGTTTTAGACCATAAAGAGATTTATCTAGTTTACATACTTTGTTTTCTTGACCTGGGACTATAAAGCCCTCAGGTTGGTTCATATAAATCTCTTCTTCTAATTCACCATTTAAGAAGGCAGTTTTAACATCCATTTAGTGCACCACTAAAACATGGATAGCAGCTAGGGAGAAAAGCACACGTATGGAAGTTATTCTTGTGACAGGTGAATATGTGTCAAAGAAGTCCACATTTTTCCTTTGCCTATACCCCTTGGCTGCAAGGCAAGCCTTGTCCTTTTCAATAGTACCGTCGGGTTTTAATTTATTCTTTAGTATCCATTTACATCCTATAGTCTTGCAACCAGGAGGTAAGTCAACTAAATGCCAAGTTCTATTATACTCAAGAGTGTCCATTTCATCATTTATGGCTTCTTCCCATAAGTTGACATCTAAAGAAGATAAGGCTTCTTGAATGGTTTGGGGATCTTCCTCTAAGGTATAAGCATAGAAGTCAGACCCATAATCCTTAGAGGTTCGAGCTCGTTTACTTCTCCTAAGTTCAATTTCTAATTCCTCATTTTGTTCACTAGATGTAGTTATGGGTAAACTACTAGAAGACGAGCCCTCACTATTCTTCAATTTAAAGGGAAACCTATGTTCATAGAAGTCTGCATCATTTGATTCTATAACTACATGATCATTTAAGTCATAGAATTTATAAGCTTTACTATTCACTACATATCCTATGAATACACATTCATATGCTCTACTAACAAGTTTATTTCTTTTTGGATCAGGGATCCTAACATAGGCTAAACAGCCCCAAGTTCTTAAATAAGTTAAGTTAGGTTTCTTATTTTTCAAAATTTCATAAGGTGAAGTTTGACTAGTAGATTTAGGCACTCTGTTTTGCACATAGCAAACAGTTAGTAAAATTTCTCCCCACCAATAGGAAGCAGCACTAGAGTTTAATAAAATTGCAACAACTGATTCAGTAAAAGTTCTATTTTTTCTTTCAACTTTGCTATTCATTTCAGAAGAATAAGGTGCAATTTTTTCATGTATGATTCCATGGGTTTTATAAAAGTCATTAAAAATATTAGAATCATATTCAGTGCCTCTATCACTTCGAAATCTTTTTATTTTTCTGTTAAGTTGATTTTGAATTTCAGTCATAAATATTTTAAACATGTCAAACGCTTCACTTTTATTTTTCATTAGATATACATAAGTATAATCTGAACAGTCATCTATAAAAGTTATAAAATAACGTTTTCCATTTCTTGTTAGAGTTCCATCTAGTTCATATATATCAAAGTGTATTAAATCTAATGGTTCTGATTCTCTAATTACTGATTTATGTGAAGTTTTGGTTATTTTAGCTTGACTGCAAAAATCACATTTTTCAAAATCATTCATTGATAATTTAGGAATTAGTTCTAAGTTACTCATGTTCTTAATTATTCGTTTATTAACATGATAAAGTCTAGCATGCCAAACATTAAAAGAACACAACATGTAAGCAAAAGAAGATACTTTATTAATTTCAACATTTAATTTAAACATGCCATCAGTGGCGTAACCTTTCCCAACAAATACATTATTCTTAGTAATTGTATACAAATCAGCCCCTATAGTTTGAGTAAACCCAGCCTTATTGAGAAGATAGCCTGAGACTAAGTTCTTTCTTATCTCTGGAGTATGCAGGACATCCTTCAAGATGACAGTCTTTCCAGAGGTAAACTTTTATTCAACCTCACCAGTACCAGCAACTTTAGTGGAGTGAAAGTTGCCCAACAGCACTTTCTTATCCTCAGACACGAAATAGGACTTGAACATGTCACGATCATAGCAAACATGACGAGAAGCACCAGTGTCCTCCCACCACCCCTCAAATCCACCAATAAAGTTGATTTCCGATATCATAGCTATAAGCTGATTTTCGGTAAGGTTTGCCTGCGGGGCAGGACGATTCCTGTTCCGGCAATTCCTGGCCATATGGCGATGCCTGTTACAACTATAACACATAAATGTGTTATTTCCTAAGGGAGGTAGAGTTCCAGGTCCAGGTCCATTTCGTGAAGGATTTTTATTTTTATTCTGGTTGTTACGGTTCTAGTTATTATTACGATTCTGAAATTTCATGTTTCTTCATTTTGGTTTCAGAATTACAGAGAGATGATTTTTTATTTGCACTGTTGTTTGAGACAACAAGTACTTCATCTTTTTGTTCTTGTTTTCGGGCTTCTTCTATTCTTAAACGGGTTATTAGACTTTTTAGGGAGAATTCTTTAGTTTTATGTCTCAGAATATTCTTAAAGTCTTTTCATGCAGGGGGTAATTTATCAATAATAACAACTACTTGAAATTGTTCATCTAAAGTCATACCTTCAGAAGTTATTTCATGTGTTATCTTTTGTAGTTCATAAGATTGAGCTTCCACAGATTTGTCATCAGTCATTTGGTACTTCAGATATATGCTGACAACATACTTCTTGGTTCTAGCTTCCTCAGTATCATACTTCTTTTGAAATGCATCCCAAGTTTCTTTAGTTGTCTTATCAGAGTTATAGTAATCATACAAATCATCAGCTAAACCATTAAGAATAAATTTTTTGCATAGAAAATCATTTTCCAGCCAGGTATTTAAATCCTTAGTTGTATCTTCAGTAGGAAGATTTGGCAGTGTTGGTTTTTCAGTAGTAAGAACAGAGACTACTTTTTTCGTTGTTAAGAAAAACAACATTTTTTGTCTCCATCTTTTAAAATGTAACCCCTCAAAACGAAAAGGTTTATTAAGGTCAGCAGCTAAAAATTCAGTAGACATGACAGATAAAATTCGTCTTAAAATTGTTGAAACAATTACGTAAAAAGATAGGAACGAGATTACCAAATTACTGAAATAATTTTTTGGGTTGAGTCGCGGACTAGGTCGCTCTCTTTAAAACGTTTCGCGGCTCTGCCCAATATTGTGCAAGCAAACACAGCCTCGTCGTCCCCAGGATAAAATAGCCTAACAAAATTCTGTCTCAAAGTTACACTGTACTGATGAACTATGGAATGCTATACTCTGTAAAATAATTTTTTGTTGCTCGAAAAACTAAAAATTATATTTAATGTATACTGGATGGTATTTATGGTTTTTCTTTTATGAAATTTTTGTGATGCTCAATAGTTAGAACAAGAGAGAGAAAAGTTAGAGGAGAGTTGAGAGCTGAGGGATGAAATGAACTATGAGCTTATAGGTGTATTTATAGGCTGAGGGTGTCACAAAAAATGGACCCAAAACAGTAATGAAGAACATGCAACGTTCAAAAACGGTCGTTCTGTAAGACTCGGTCAGGAACGGAACGGAACGGTCACGACATGGGATAACGAATTCCATGAGACTCGATCTCAACGAAACGGAACGTTTAAAAAAGTAATGGTCACTTTTGGGTAAAGGAACTGTTAGAAAAATTAATTTTAATAAATAAATTTTTATCAAAAAATAAAATGCCACCTCACCTCACACACACTCGGCTCGGTTCGGCTCAACATGACCGAACAACGGTTGCGGCGCGAGCGTGTATGATAGACCCACAATTGCCTAGGTCCTCCCCCTTCTACAAAATTGAGTGTCTCTTGTAACCCAATCCCACTAGTAAATTTTTCCTTATATTAATACCTCCAAAGAGATATATAATATCAATATAGGACAAATTTTTAAGAGAAAATTTTAGCTTTTTTTTTTTTTCTCTTTCTTTTTATTCAAATTCACAATTTCCAACAGAAACTATTACGGCAGAAACCCATTGGCCTTACCTTCACAGAACCTCTTGTGAGGTACCCAACACCCATACATAGAACCATCCCGCATTTGTGCACGATTCTTATCCGCAACACGAATGTGAGTCCATGCAAGCCTGTCTTCCTCAAATACCCATCAAATATCATCCAAAGTACTTATATGGAAAAATAAGATTTCACGAAGAAAGGAACTTATTATGGAGGCTATGAAAAAATTGTTTTTGGAACGAAAACAAAGGTTAGATGCCAAATTTATTCTGTTTTATGATGAATTGAAACACACAATTGAACAATTCCGTAGTGCAAATGCAATACATGGATTCAGAAACCAACCACCCAATCTTACTACCCAGCTTGAAATTGAAGAGCGACACATATCAGAAACACTAACTTCGAGCTTCAATGAGGTGGAAGATTGAGGCGCTCAGGAACCCCTAATAGCGGCAGCAAAGACTTTTACAGGAGCGAATAACCCTCAGGCGGCATCGACTTCCTCACAGTCAACCGCGGTGGTAGTCCCCATTTGTGCTGGCAAAGATGGCGACTTGTTTGCGAAACAGGGTCTCTCGGTTTTTCCGTCAACGGACCAAGAGAGCTCTCCTTTAGGCGGCGATGGTGAGACCAGAAACCACACGCAAGCCAAGCCACCGGCTGTAGGGATTGCTGGAGAGGAAGGTCTTATCGACTGCAATCTCCAAGTAGCAATCATAGAAGCTTCAAGAAGCTCTTATCCAGTGAATTACTCACATAGCAAAGATTTGAGTAAAAAAGTTTTTTAGATTTAAATAGTACTTTTTGGACCTAAAACGGTGAGTTTCATTTATATAATATATATGATTTTTACCAAAATATCCAGTATTCGTAAAAACCTCGCCATTTCCGTGTTTCCTTTAAGCTTATGGTTCTGTACATTCACATTTTGTATGTACAGGTTACATACATATTTATTTTGTATGTAACCTGTACATTCACATTTTGTATGTACAGGTCATGTGAATGTACAGGTTACATACAAATTTATTTTGTATGTAACCTGTACATACAAATTTATTTTGTATGTAAATTTGTATGTAACCTGTACATACAAATTTGTATGTAACCTGTACATACAAATTTGTATGTAACATTTACATACAAATTTGTATGTAACCTGTACATTCACATTTTGTATGTAACCTGTACATTCACATTTTGTAAGCTGTTTAAAACAACAATAACATACAAACAATACAATGCATTTCATGTGAATGTACAGGTTACATACAAAATAAATTTGTATGTAACCTGTACATACAAAATTTATGTAACCTGTACATACAAATTTATTTTGTATGTAAATTTGTATGTAACATGTACATACAAATTTGTATGTAACCTGTACATTCACATTTTGTAAGCTGTTTAAAACAACAATAACATACAAACAATACAATGCATTTCATGTGAATGTACAGGTTCACATTTTGCAGGAAGAACAGTTCGTATGTACAGGTAACCTGTACATACAAAATGTGAATGTACAGGTTACATACAAAATAAATGTGTATGTAACCTGTACATACAAAATGTGAATGTGTGTATGTAACCTGTACATACAAAATGTGAATGTACATAAGCTGTTCTTCTTCTTCTTCTTCCAGTGGGTGATTGCTCTACTATTCCCTCTCTCCTAAATCAAAATTCAAAAGAAGAAAAAATGGCAGGCATAGTCAAACAGTTCGTATGTACAGGTAACCTGTACATACAAAGTGTGAATGTACAGGTTACATACAAAATAAATATGTATGTAACCTGTACATACAAAATGTGAATGTATATAAGCTCTTCTTCTTCTTCTTCTTCTTCTTCTTCCAGTGGGTGATTGCTCTATTACTCCCTCTCTCCTAAATCAAAATTCAAAAGAAGAAAAAATGGCAGCAACAATTGCTCAATTTCCAATGCTCAACATTGAATCAAAGCAAGATGCCGACGAACTCATCACCCACGAAATCTTCTCAATTTTGGAAAACAACTTCCTCTTTGGTCACAACAAATCAGCTTCAAAGCTTTTAAGTCTCATTAATGTCACGCAGAGGAGAGGAAGTTGTATACACTAGATTATATGTACGTAAATTCCTCACGCAGAACCGAAGATAGTCAGGCAAGCAAGGATGGTTAAAAATGTCATTATGCTTTTATCAAAACACAGTCGTTTTGCTATTTTTGTTTAAAACTCAATTTTCCTTGAATTCGTAACATATCAGGTAATTAATACGCTCTTATTCCCTTCATCTGAAATTGTAATGGGCCAATTTTGGCTGGGCCCAACATAAATCTGACGAGAAACAAAGTTAAAAAATTGGCCAAGCATCCCACAAGTTTTCTAACACATCTTTTTAAAATATTGTGTATTTTTTTTATTTATGCCCTTTAGAATATAAAAATTTATTTTTTTATTTAAATGTTTAATTTTTAAGATTTTTGAGTCAAAATTCATAATTTTTAAAAATAAATTTTACATAAAATTTAATTATTTTATTTTATTTTCATGATTATTTTATTTTTAAAGAATTTCTTTTAATTTTAAAGAAATTCTTTCAATTTTACTAAAATGATGTCTAAACAGACTTTAAATTATTTTAAAAAAATTTCTTGTATTTTTTAAATATTTTAATTTTTCTTTTAAGGTATCTATTTTTTCTTGTGATAATCTTATGTTGTTTATTTTTGTTTCTATACATACTAAAAATATTTTTGTAAATTTTTTCTTTAAATCTTTATTATTTTCAGTATTTTGAATTAAATTAAATAATTCTTTTAAATTAGAAATTTTTATGGTTTAAGTATTTTTTTTTATTCTTAATAAGTCTTTTATGTAACCATATTAATTCTAAGTTTAAATTGAAAAGTACTTTATAAATTATAATTTATGTTATTTTTTTTGGGTAAGTTTTTAATTATTTTTTTAATTAATAATATTAATAATATTATTTTTTATTTATAATATTTTAAATAATTTACTTTTTTTTTTTTTGAATTAGGTTGGTTATACTTTATTTTAAACATTTTATTTAAAACATTCTTATCAAATATATTAATATTTATGTCTCTAATACCAAATCTTTAGCTGAATTTTTTTAATTTTTAAGCTTCGGTTAGCTTATTTTCCTATATGTTCTTTAAATAAATAAAACCTAAAAATTAGGTTATCAAATTCATCTTCATTTACTTTGATAAATTTTTATGTAAAATAATTTCTTAAAATTTTTTTCCTACATGATGATCTATTAGATACAGAATACTGAAAATATAATTTATATAATAATCATAAAGAGTGTTGAATCTTTTAAAAATTTTCAAACAAGTTTTCATAACATTCATTATCAAAATATTGTTCTAATAATTTCATCTATTTTTTTTCAAAATATTATATCTTAGTCATAATTTTTCTTCTTGAGTTTCAAGTTTATAATTCTTAAGTTCTTGGTTTATCCAATGACTTAGCTCTTAGATTTCCTTATTTCTTCTATGTCACTTTTTACTAGTCCAATGCTTGCTTCAAGATTTAAATATTTTTTGTTTCGATTTTTTACTAATTTTTTTTCTTGTTTAGAAAAATAATTGATTAATATTTAAAAAATTTTAATTACTTTTGATATTCCTGCACTTCTTTTAAATTTATATTTTACAAATGTTTTAAAACAAACAAGATCTTATTTAAGATAAATTATATATTTTAAATTTTCTTGAGTTTCAAGATAATTCTTAATTTTACTTCTATATAAATGTCTCAGATTTCCTTTTCATATTATGGTGTTTGTTTTTCATGAATCAAGATATAATTTCAGTAATATTAATAAAATTCAAGGTATATTAGTCTCTGATCGTAAACTAACATATTTTTGAATATGAGTCCATCGAGTACTTTCACTTCTTAGCTATTTCCTTTTTGTTACAAAGAGTTAAGTGATGTGTTAAAATGTGTACTCGCAAGTGTACGAATCACTCGTAGTAAAGTGATAAGCAACTTCCAAGGTCGGTCTCTCAAGGAATTGCAGTGGTTTTAAATAACTAACTTTTTAATCTAAATAGAGTTCTAATGAAAATAAAAGACTAATTAAATAGAGTTCTAGTAAAACTAAAACTCTAAGTAACTAGAATCCTAAAGCTAGTAAAACTGTAAAAAGGTGTTTGATTTGTAACGGGAATAAAGTACGCGCAATTAAACGAAAACAAAATCGCAATTAAACAATCAATTCAGATATATTTGAAGATCAATGGAGAATGTATGGACGTTTAGCTTGGTTGACCATGCTTGCATCGAAAAGGTATGGTGAAATAACATGAATGTCCTATATAAACAAAACTACCGGCTTTCCTTTTAATTTCGAAACTCCTTTTGGCGGGGGTAGGTCTCTTTGTTGATTAACTAATTAACTGCCTTTGGCGGGGGTAAATCAAATAGTAATCAAATTATGCGCAAGGAAAACATGCCAATCAAATCAATGCTATGACTAAGTCACTAACTTGAAGCTTTGATTAAGTGTTTCGGAATAAAGTTAAGGTGACGTTCCTATAACTAAATTCTCAGATTTTTCAATCTAACTACGAACATCAAATGGGCCCATGATTATTCATAATCAAATATCTAAACATGCTCTTAATCAAAAAGTAATTCGTTTATATTAAATCAATAAAACATACACCATACACAGTTCTAGCAAACATGGCAACACAAACTAAACATCCATAATAAAACTAGCCAGATATGTTCATATTAATATTCATAGACAAATAAAATACGAACATACACTCCAACGAAAAAAGAAGAAAAATAGAATTCTACAACACCAAAGAAAACCTAGATCTAAATACCGCTTATGGATCGGTTGACGTACTCCTTCGTAAGCTTTATCTTCGATTGTCGACGGCTTCTTTGGATCCTTAGAATGGTTTCTCTTGCTTCGTTTTTGTGTAGCAAAACTCCCAAAGTTGATTGAATGTCGTGTTTGGTTGCAAAATTGTAAAGTGTAAGAGTTGTGTACCAATTCGAGTTCTGCTTGTAAAGGGGGTCTAAGGGGGGTATTTATAGATGTAAGGGATTCCTGATTGCAATAGGAATAGGCGCGCCGCGGCATGCATTTTCCCCGCCGCGGCGCAACACAAAATTTGGAAAATATGCAAAAACCCGAGAGCTCCCCGCCGCGGCATGCAATTCTCCCGCCGCGGCGCGCGATGCTTCATTGTTTTCCAGAATTCAACCCGAGAGCCTCACGCCGCGGCATGCAATTCTTCCGCCGCGGCGCGCGATGATTTCCTTCTTTTCACGTCCCCCCTTACATATGTGATGGCACTATATGTAAGGCTTACATATTTTGTCTTGATTAGCCCGTAACTTGTGATCCGAGCGCCGTAGGTGTCCCGTCTTTGCGTGATTTCATCATTTGACTCATTTGACGCTAAAAACACCTGAAATGCACTAAAATATACCCGTGACTCCGAATGGATAGATTTATGAAAATAATCGAAATAATAATCATAATAAATCTATATATCAATCATTTATGTTATTTTTTTGGGTAATCTTTTAGTTATTTTTTTAATTAATAATATTAATAATATTATTTCTTATTTATAATATTTTAAATAATTTATTTTTTTCTTTGAATTAGGTTGGTTATACTTTATTTTAAACATTTTGTTTAAAGTCTTCTTATCAAATATATTAATATTTATGTCTCTAATACCAAATCTTTAGCTGAATTTTTTAATTTTTAAGCTTCAGTTAACTTATCTTCCTATATGTTCTTTAAATAAATAAAATCTAAAAATTAAGTTATCAAATTCATCTTCATTTACTTTGATAAATTTCTATGTAAAATAATTTCTTAAAATTTTTTCTACATAATGATCTATTAGATACAGAATACTGAAAAATATAATGTGTATAATAATCATAAAGAGTGTTGAAACTTTTAAAAATTTTCAAACAAGTTTCATAACATTTATTGTCAAAATATTGTTTTAATAATTTCATCTATTTTCTTTCAAAATATTTTATCTTAGTCATAATTTTTTTTCTTGAGTTTTAAGTTTATAATTCTTAAATTCTTGGTTTATCCAATGACTTAGCTCTTAGATTTTCTTATTTCTTCTATGTCATTTTTTACTAGTCCAAAGCTTGCTTCAAGATTTAAATATTCTTTGTTTCGATTTTTTACTAATTTTTTTTTCTTGTTTAGAAAAATAATTGATTAATATTTATAAATTTTTAATTACTTTTGATATTACTGCACTTCTTTTAAAGTTATATTTTACAAATGTTTTAAAACAAACAAGAGCTTGTTTAAGATAAATTATATATTTTAAATTTTCTTTAGTTTCAAGATAATTCTTAATTTTATTTCTATATAAATCTGTCTCAGATTTCCTTTTCATATTATTGTGTTTGTTTTTCATGAATCAAGCTATAATTTCAGTAATATTAATAAAATTCAAGGTATATTAGCCTTTGATCGTAAACTAACATATTTTTTTAATATGAGTCCATCGAGTACTTTCGCTTCTTAACTATTTCCTTTTTGTTACAAAAAGTTAAGCCTCACTTCAGATCTAAGCTTTTAGACCTCCTGTCTCTATTAAACATATTGAGATCCGTAATTAACTTCCTAAGGTTATAATAATAACTTGATTTGAAGTTTGAAGATGAACTTTTATTCAATAAACATAAAGTTTTACAAACTAGAGAACTAGTAACCTTAAAAAGGTTTCTAGTTCTTACTCATTCTAAGAATACAAGTAGAAAATAGTAAAATAGATAAGAGCTAGACTATTTTTCTCGTCTATCTCTCTAATAGAAGATAGTCCCCTTATATAGACTAAAGTTCTCTGTTTACATTGGTGGAATATTACTATTTAGCCAACTTTCTTTTTTGGCACCTAAAACGCCCACATTATTGACGCTGTTGGCGCTAACTTTGGAAGTGGCCTTACACGAATTATTCTACCGACATTAAGCTTTGTGATAAGATTATGTTCCTTATCTCTCTAATGCAATAAATGCATTTATGGTCTTCTGATTTCTTTTTAGAATAATGATAAAACATCTTCTTGGTTTATTCGCTTACTTGAATCTCATTACAATTGAAGTTGGCTTCATATGTAATTATTTTTTCACTATCTTCCTCAGTTATAACCATATTAATTTGGAAAGTAATAATAGTTTTATTGGTACTATAATTAACTTTAATCTCATAAGATTTATTAATTCTTCTTATTTCATGGTAAATCTGGCTTAAGCATCTGTCCTCTTTCTATATATAGTTCTTCAGGATTAAATTCTTTTTCTGATAAAGCTTTTAGTTGAGGAGATTCTCTTTTAGTATTTGCTAATCAAGTTTAATAAAATGATAAGGACTTACTAATATTTTTTTGTTCCAATTCATTATTGAACTAAAACATCTTAAATAAATTGGCTTGTTTGTAGCCTTGATTTTTTTTTTGAAATTTTTGATAGATTTTTTAAAATTTTCAAGAAAATAAATTAATTCCTTTAAATCGTCTAGGATATAAATTTTCTATTAATCCAACATGGAATGCCCTATACACAAATATTGAATCCGCTCTTTCTAAGATACTAAATTTACTACCTGGTGAAAAATCTTTTTTTGTGATATAAAATTTCATATCATCAAGAAGTTTCTTAGTGATTTTTTTGGCCAAATTGAATAGATTTAACCATTGCTATTTTGTTAGATTCATATACCTTTCTCTTTCTTCTTCTGAGAAAGTATTTGTTGCTACCTAAGGCCTTATTTGATAACGATTTTGATTCCTAATTTTTGATTTTTTTTCAAGTGATTTTTCAATCAAGGGTGTTTGGTAACAATCTCTAATTTTAACTTTTATATTTTTAAGGAATCACAATCAAAATATGGGATGAATTATAAATCTTTAAAAATAAGATTTTTCAATCAGATTTTTGATTTTTGATTTTTTTTTCATTTTGACCAAACATTTTTTTTAAATAGTAAATAAAGTCTTATAACTTTTTTATGATTAAATATTGAAATAAAATGATTAGAAACTTCAAATTTATAAAAAATAACTAAATTTTTTTTGAAAAAAATAAAAATTATTACCAAATAACTTGAAGGTAATTTTTGATTTTTTTTCTTGAAAATTACTATATAAAAATTGTTATCAAACACATTTGTGATTATTTTTATAAAAGAATCAAAGATCACAAAAGCAATTATTTAATCATAAATTAAAAATCGTAAATCAAAATTGTTATCAAACATGCCCTTAAAAATGATTAGTCTTAGAATTTTTCTAAGGTTCCTTAATCTACTAGTTCTTTTTGTTGGCTGTTGTACTATCTAAGAATATTTTTTGCTATTTTTATTTGTGATAATAGTTTTGGAACTTTGTAATTAATATAGCTTCTTTCTGCTTCTATCCTGTTGGTAAAAGTTTTGCTAATAATTTCACTAAATTTTATTATTGCTCAGTTTGCCTCTCGCCAACTGGTATAAATTTTTAATTTTTGTCCATTGTATACAACATAAATTTTTTTTGAATCTTCCTTTTCAACTTCATCTGCCCAATTAATTTTTTCTTTTTTCTTTTTTCTTTTCTGTGTTTTTATCAAACTCTGGATTGTTACTACTAGTTTCCTCATTTTTTGTTTTTGGAATTTTAATTCATTTCTTTTTTCTTTCTCTTTGAATTTTTTAGTTCTTTAGTATTTTCTGGGTTAATCATAGTATATTTATTGTCTAAAGATTTTTTAAGATATAATACCTAAGTCAATCTTTAAGGATCTTGATTTCAGTTTTTTGAATTAGTATTTTCTTTTATTTGATCTGAATTTCTATGTCAAGAAGATCCATTCATGTCATTAAAAACATAGCTAGAGGTGTTAATTCTCTGGTTAAAGCATCTGCTAAACTATTTTTAATTCATGCCAAATGCTCTATATCAAATTTATAATGGTTAAACCATTGTTGCCATCTAATAAGTCTTCCTTATTTATAGTTACTTGCAAATTAGTTCTTAAAAAATGTCCAAAATTTTTATTGTCATTTTTAACAATAAATTTTGAACTTATAATATATATTGCAACTTTCTTAATAACTTTTTTAATAGCTAAATATTCTTTTTCATTACTATAATAATTTAATTCAGTGCATTGAAAAGATCTTGAAGTAAATCTACAAAGATGTTCACCTTTATCATCGACTTTTACTTTTTAATACTACTCCTCAATATTTATATAAAACATCTTTGTTATTATCATTTTATCATCTGGTCCTAGATGGTATAAAGCTATTAAATCTTTTACTTTATCTATGTATTTAGTGTCTTGATCAGTTTATTGCCAAACATAATCTTCTTTAAGCTTTGTTTGTAATGATTTTTCATTTATGCTAATTTCTTTATATAGGCTTCTGCATATGTTAAATATCTTAAAATCTATGTAATTAATTTTTATCTTTGATCATACTACGAAAACTTTGTATGTTGTTTAAAATATGGGATTGTAGATGATGTTTTTCATCTTCTATTTCTAACCCTAATTTTTTTTTTAGAGTAAGGACTGCTTTCTTTTATGATAATACTATTATAAATTTTCCACATTCTTGTAAAATATTAATAATGTCTAAATAATATTTTAATAATTTATTACTAATACTAATATATAATCTATGTATATACTACATAAATTGTAATATTTTTTAAAAATATTATCAATTTATATTTGGAAAATATCTGGTGCTTGTTTTAGTCCAAATAGAACAACTGTCTAATGAAATTATCCTTGTAGGTTGCTAAATACTATTAGTTTTTACGATTCATCATCAAGTTTTATTTGTCAAAATTTACTTTTACAATCAAAACTTGAAAAATACTTCTTACCTTTAATGAGTAATAATAATTCTTCTTTCTTTAGAATAAAATAACTATTATTAATAGTTTTTTTTTTATTTAAAGTTTTGAAATTTATTATCATTCTTATTTTCTCTCATCGTTTCTCAACTCCTTTTTCTACTAAGAATGTTATACTAGAATATGGTAAATTACTAGAAATAATTACTTTTGATTCTAAAAGTTCTTGATCTCGATCTTTTGGAGTATAAACCATTGATTTAACTCTTATAACTTTTAAAAGATCTTTTAATTTTATGTTTGCTATTTTATGATCTATTAATATTTGGATCTAATGA
Organism: Elaeagnus macrophylla; assembly: GCA_029378325.1. NCBI lineage: Eukaryota > Viridiplantae > Streptophyta > Magnoliopsida > Rosales > Elaeagnaceae > Elaeagnus > Elaeagnus macrophylla. The sequence continues at coordinate 52,358,008 of CM055640.1, forward strand.
ATTTTATAAACATACTATTTTTAATCATTTTCTTATACGTACTAAGGCTTTATCTTCTTATGTTTTATTTAGAAAAAGATTTTGATCAACCTCTATGTCTAAAAAAATATTTTCTAAATATGATTTTTGATTTTCTATATTCTCAACACGTTTTCACTTTTATGCTATAACATAAAAGTTAGTGATAAAGCAATTAATGCTTTCTTTATTTTTGATACACACATGGTTTCTCCATCTAGGATTGTCAGGCTTATTTTATCTAGGTATTGGGTAAATAGTTGATATAAGTTTAAGAAATTGTTTCCTATTAAAATTTCAACTCGAGTTTCTTGTTGATATATTGTAAGTATATGAAAGATTTCACCTCTTATTAATACATCTGTGTCTTTTAAGACTTTATTAATATTTATTGTAGTATTATTTGCATTCTTACTACTAATTCTTTTAATAATTGTTTTTAAAGTTTTTCTAGAAATACAAACTTATTAGCTACAGACATACTTGTACCTGTGTCAATATATGCATGTAAATGATTATTTTTATATCTTTTAAATTTCAGTCCTATTTTTATATACATGTTTGGATTTGTTATGCTTAATAGTTCATCCATTAATTAGAACCCAAATCATAGTCAAAATTAGATATTTCTAAGTTTGTTATTTCCTCTTTAGTTTCTTCTAATCCATAAATACCGCATTTGTCATCTATATCAAATTCCTCTATTGATTCTAACTCTATCTTAAAAGCTTTTTCTAAAATTTTTGCTTTATGAAAAAAATTCATTTTTAAATTATTTCCTATGTTAAAACCTAATGGGACATTCATTCGCATAATATCCTTATTCATTGCATATCCAACATCTATATTTCTTTCTTCCTGATGGACAATAATTTTACTTTTTAGGTGTATTATTTTTTTATACTTTTAAAAATATCTTTACTTATAAGGTTCTCCATTATACCTCTTTCTATATTTTTAAAAATTTTGTTTCTTAAATTTATATATTTTGAATTTTCTGAATTATTATGCTTCTTATATCTATTATAAGATTTTATATTACAAACATATTTTTTTGGCATTCTAAAATCTCTTGAATCACAACAGATTTTATCATTTTCTCTTATTTGTTTATATTCTTTTCTTTTTTAATATTTTACTATTATCCAACTTCTAAGATTTTTTATTTTTCCTCCTAAAGTATCAAGTATTGATTCTCTATTTCTTCAATTACATCATTCTTTCATAGTTTTATGTAATATTTCAAGTAATTTTCAAAAAAATATTTTTTTATAAGTTTATTGCATAGAAGGTGGTAGTTTATGATAATACATTTCATATTCACATATAAAAGAATCTATGTAACACATGTTGCATATTTTTATATTTACTAAATGCCATTTGGCTTTAGTTATTTCATTTTTACTAGATTTAGTAATATTTTTGGCCTTTATCTTCTCAAATGAATTCTTTATATGTTTCATTTATTACAGTATTTAAGTATTCTCTTTTTATTGTTGCATTTTCTTACATCCTTAAATGTTATTGTTTTGTTAAATTTATAAATCATATTTTACATTTTCTATCATTTTATGAGCTACTTAAACTCTACAAGTTGAAGGATTTGTTTGTGTAGTCATAGAAGTTTGTATAATTACACTCATTCTACTAAACCATTCATCTAAGGCTTTCTTTCTATCTCTTATACAATCTAAATCTAAAATATCATATTTATAATTTTCATGAGGTCTAAATTATGGTAGAATATTACTTCTAGTACCCCAATATAATCATTCTTTCATTTTAGGCTGTTATCTTCTTCTGTTAATTAGTTCAGGTTCTCTTGGTATTTGTCTATTTATTTCTCCCCTATGTAAGTTAAATGTTTCTTTTCTTTCTAAGATTGATCTTTGTGGGGTTGCTAATAGAGGTTCCATGTTAATTCTTTAACTTATATTTTCTTGTTGAGATTCACTTTCATTAATTACTGTCATATCATCTTCTTCTTTATTTGTACAAAAAAAATTTCATGATGTTTTTCTGATTCTTCATATGTTAGGGTTAATAAATTAATTAATTTTTCTATATCTTTATTTTCAGCATTCATAAATTGTTCTTCTAAGTCTTTTCTGTATTTTATTATACTTTAATTATATCTTTGAATTTTTTTTTTATCCATTTCCTCTTGGTATGTTGTTAATATGTCTTTTTAATTATGTAATTTCTTTATACATATCTAATTGTATTTTTTTTTTTAATTCTTGCATAATTTTAATATTCAATTCATTTGTGGTATTTATTTTTTTTTGCTAAAAGAATCAAAACTTTCATTATAGATAATTGGTTGTTACATATGCTTGATAAATTATTATTTTCCTCTAATTATATTCCTAATAATTCATCTTTTACCATAAAGTTTTAATATTATTTTATTGTATAAATCAATTCTTTTACTTCTTCTATTTCTTTGTCTCTTTATTGATTTTTTTTTCGAGTATTTGTAACCTTAATTCTTTGTACATTAGTTATTTTTACTAGTATTAGAGGTTTTTCTTTAATATCTAAATTTCACTCATCATGTATTTCATAATCTGTTAATATTTTTAGTTTCTTTATTATTTGTCCTTTTCTTTGAAGGTTTTATCTATTTTTATGAACTCATTTTGTTCATATATTGAACTATTGTGGCTATTTGTTAGTGAATATTCTACTAAATAATGAATTGAAAAAAGGTGGATTCCATCTTTCATTAAATTTTCTCGTTCAAAATCATAGCTAAACTTAATACTTGATTTGGATTATTATCATGAATATTAACATCAAACCTAGGGTATGTTATAAATTTTAATTTTTGGTATCCTACATTTTTATTAATTATTCCTAACAAAGTATGTTTTATGTTAGTTATCTTATTATCTAATAATGCTAATTTTATTGAGGTATCTATTCCTTCTCTAAACTATATTTTTATTAAAATTTTTATTCATACTAAATAAATGTATCTAATTTTTATTTTATCTTTATGAAAAAATTATCAATTTTTTTTATAATAGTTTATTTATTAATTAATGGTATATTAATCATTTATTTTGCATCTGCTATAGTAATATTTATTTCTTTATTAGTTATTCCAATAATTTTCTTAAAAATAATTTTCTTATTTTAAAAAATAGTTCTTCTCTAAATTCATCTTCTTCTTTAAGTTTTAGTTTTAATTTTTGTATTTCTTCAAATTTCTTTATGTTAAATATCATTTTTTGTGAAAAACATCCAGAAGTATTTTGTGTTTCTACTTCCATTATTTTTTGATTTTATACTATTTCTGACATTTTTAAAAAGCATATTTTTTTCATAGTTTGTTTGTAAGATATTATAGACTTTCATTATTTTTGTAAGTGTTATATATGTTTAAGGATATGAATTTATAATGGGTGGTAGATGCTAATAATAATTCTAAAAAAAATATTTGGCACAATTTTCTCCTTCAATCTATTTTGAAACCCCCATTTGCTTCATGAAGTCCAACCCAATTTTAATTCAAAATGCAAGTCAACTTTACCTTAAGATTTTGAAATGATGCTAAACTAAATTTTTCACTATTTTTCTATTATTTAATTTGCTAAAAATTGGTGTCATAAAGATCAAAATCAAGGGAATTTGTTACACTCATTCGAAGGAATTTTTCAATCAGAGTCTACCACTATCGCAATTTAAATAGTACACTTCTTCGTATACTTCAACTCGAACTTGAGGACAAGCTCTTTTTCTTAGACGGGGTAAAGTGATGTAGGACAAATAATACTATTAATATAGAATAATTTAGTTGGTTATTTTTTTATTTTTATTATTATTTTTAGTATGATGTCATATTTACAAATGAATAGTACCGCAGACTTTAAATATCATATTTTAGAATCCCGAGAGTTTTTTCTCTTTATGAATTTTTCCTTTGTTTGCCATGAATTTATCGCAACTCGTCCATTCTGCTGAATCAGTAAAATACCAATCGTAGATTTCGAACATAGGTATTTTCTCTTGGAGATATATATACATACAGTCATAGAGGTCATAAATGATCGTCTATAACTAAGGAAATAAAACCAAAACGATAATTTGCTTGTGAGAAGAGAAGTATAATAAAGCATAAAATTCATTAAATGGAATGCCAGCAAAACAAAGTAAAATCTTTCTGTTATTTTTTTGTCCACCTAATGTTGGGAATCTTCTGTTTGGAGTTCATGCCCAGCATGTTTCGTAAAAGACTCAAATTCTTTTCTTTTTCTTTTTTCTTCCCTTTCTTTTCTTGGCCTACTTCCAAGTCATTGACCAGTCCGAGTTAATTGCTTGACTCAGCTGATACTCCGTTAAACCCAGTTTCAATTATTTCATAGCAAGATCAACCATAACCTTCCTGATCAAGAAAAGCTTCCCATTTGAACTATCTCTTCGTAAGTACTAGTATTAGATTTCAAATTAGCTACACATGATTTTTGATGACCTCTTTTGGGAAATTTCCTCCTTTTTCTTAGTAATATCACAGTACTCTGTAAAAGGTTCATCCAATTAGGAAATTTAACTCTTTCAATAAAGCAACTCTCCATCTTCTTAACAACTTCAGCCATTGATGGACGACGAGCTTCATTCAACGAAACACAACTTGCTGCTAAACCCAATATTTGTTTTATTGTAGAAACCATATAATCAGGCAATGCAATTCTTTTATCACGAATCTCATTTAATCTTTTTTCTTTAATCAATGGCTCTGCCCATTCGGCTATACAAGCAGGTTCTCTATTAACATCAATTGCTTTACCACCACTTATTATCTCTAGAAGCAAAGCCCCAAAACTATACACATCGTTTTTAGTACTTAATTTAGTTGGAAGTGTATAACAAGGGTCTATATACCCAATTGTACCAGCTGGTAAACTCACCTGACTCGTTGAGTCTTTGACAACCAAAACAGACAGTCCAAAATCTGCCAACTTTGCCTCCCAATTTGAATCAAACAAAACATTGGCTGATTTGATGTCTCTGTGAATAACTCGAGGTTGGTTTTCATGTAAAAAATTGACTGCCCGAGCGATTTGAATCGCGATTTCGACTCGTTTTGACCATGTAATTGGTGGGTTTTTGTCAGAACGATGAAGCAAATCATGAAGAGAACCATTAGGCATAAACTCCATAACTAAGAGATTGTTTTTGTTCTTCAAATTTTCATGACTTGTTCCCAAAAGGCTTATTACATTTGGTTTTTCAGACAACGATGATAAAACTCGTATTTCGTTGTCAATTTTCGAGTTGTCTTGACCATATTGTTGAGCCTTCTTTATAGCAACGACATTGTTGTTTTTGAGTTTGCCTTTGTAAACCAGCCCATGACTTCCTTTTCCTATAAGTCTATAAGAACAAAAGCCATCTGTTGCTTCAACGAGCTCTTCATAGTCAAATAATTCCACCATTAATAATAAAAAACTTATTGTTTGCTCTGTTTATTAATTACTCTTCTTGGTTTCTTTGAAAGCTCAAAGATAGAAACTTTGCGTTTGGTGAAGAGCAAAAACTGGTGGAGCAGTCTTTATTTTTGAGAAGTTGAATGCTTCAATGTACGTGAAGAGCAAAAAAGCTTTTGAAGAAAGCAGAGGGAATAAAGGAGTTTTGAGTAACTTCAAAAGGGAAGGAGATATAAATAATAAAAAAGAAATAATTGAGAGAAACAAAAGTTGAGAAAGATGAGAGAGAAGAAAAGAAAAAGCAAAGGCTTGTGTTTTTTAAAAAAAGAAAGGAGGATTTCTGACGATGGATTGGATTGTCTGGTCTCTGAGTTGGTTGTTGGGTCATGATTCCCACCTTTTTATTTAACAAATTAAACAAGTAAACGAATATTATTATTATTATTATTATTATTATTATTTGTTATTATTTTTTGTTTTTTCAATTATAAATGTTATTTATTTTTAGGGGAAGAGAAATGTGTATGCGAATTGTGATTGATGTATGATTGTTCAGTAATTGAATAACATGGTTTTAACTATTTTAGAATTGGTTTAAAATGGTGATGCTGAAACCAAGTACCAAACGTTGGATTTATATAAATGTTGCAATTTAATAAAATCTATGCTCGTTGATCCCAAATGAACTGTCACAAATGTTTTGCTCAGCAGTTATTTAAAAGCTATTTTTGATATGCTAACACAAGTTTTTTTAAGGGTTTTATTAAATAGAGTCAGTATTGTATATTTAAAAAAACAGAAGAAAGGAAATTATCAATAATAATATTTTTAAAATTTATAATAATAAAACTAATACATTAATAATATTTCAACGTTCGATATTGAAAAGCAATTTAAATTGAATGGGATTTAATTGGACAGATGTTTAAAAAAATGATGTAAATGTTATTTTTTTTAATTATAAAAATATATGATTTAAACATAAAATATTATATTTTTGTTATTATAATTATAATAGATGCTAATTTTGTTATTTTTTAAACAAAAAATTTATCATGAAAAAATTTAAGAGAAAATACTTAGTTAGATTAGAATAAAACATGGATATTTTTTTTAGAAAAAAAAAAAAAAAAAACATGGATATACATATGGGAGTATAACAAATATTCGTTAAAAAAAATATTTGGACAATGTTTGAAAAAAAAAAGATTTGGACAATTCAATGAGGCGTAAAATACCGAGGAATGTAACCTATACATTTTAAGATTACATTCTGTCATGACTTTATATTTATTAAAAATTAAATATGACTTATTCTACTTGATTTTTTAACAATTGTAACAAAAATATCCTTAATTTCATTGACAAATTATAATGAGTTTTAATTAGATGCATGTCCAATTAAATTGGCTAAAATTAAGTAGCTATTCAACTTATCAAATTTTGATTAATGGTAACCCCACTCACTGGTGCTAATTTAAACACAAATCCAACTGGCCAAATTTTGATCTATTGGTGATCCTACTTGTTAAAGCTTAGTTAAACACACGTTTAATTAATTGAACTTTGATCAATTAGTGACCCCACTTACTAGAGCAAGTGTCCAACTAAATTGGATAGTTATCTAACTAGCAGGATTTTAATCGGTCGGTGATCTCACTTACTAGAGCTGAGTTGGAAACTAAATTGGACAACTATCCAAGTAACCAAATTTTAATCGACCGATAACCCTATTAACTAGGAATCGAATTGAACACATGTCCAACTTAATTCATTGAGACAATATAGTAGCAAAACAAGCATCATCCCCTAGAAAATTAAAACAATCAAAAGCTACCAAAACCAAACAAGCGTCATCGTCAACCCGTTACCATCGTCTGTAAATCCCACCGTACACCATCACCCATGTCCCACAATACCCATCACAACCCACACCACAACCAACAACAACCATACCATCACTTAGAAAATCTCCCAAATCCATTCAAATTGTCATCCAGAAAAAAAAAAAAAAAATACTAGAAGCATCGCTGCTGTTCGTCCTCAACCAAGATATGCAGCTATTGTAGATCCATGCCCGCATCACTGTGCTTGTCGTCACCGCCACTTGCCCACTTTCCATCATCATTGCCAGCTTCCTGTACGGAATGCACAATAGGTAAAATAGACTCCTCTTTCCTATTTACTGATTAAAAGAAAAGAAACATTGTAAAAATCCTAGAAAATATTAGAGTTTAAACTTAAATACAAAGAATATTATCATAAGAACACTACGAATTGCTTAGCTATCTGCTTACTAGAGAAATCAAAGTATTTTTTAAGTTCATAATATTCTTATGAAGTACTTAAAATCAATTTTACCAAAAGAAATTAATTTTATCATTGTCGAGAGGACAAGATACCAAATCAAAAGCTCAGGTTGAAATTAACCACAAATGTCACTCTGGAAGATGATGGCTCCAATTTTATCTATGACTCTCTTGCCTCCTCCACTTCTAGTCGATGATCGCCCCTCGTAAATCATTGTTAATCATAGCTTGGATATCGTTGTCTAATTAGATATCGTTCGATAATATTTAGAGTACTAATTTTTATTATTATAATTTTTAAAAGTGTTATTTTTGACAATTTTTCAAAATTTTCTATTAAGCACCGCGGATATACATTTCTTATGTTACATGTCTAATTTTGACTGATTATATCTTAAGGACATTGGGTGCAGTCGGTAACATTCTAGATCATGTAGAAAGAAGGATTTCTTTACGCATATTTACACTCACATAAATTATAATATAATAAAGCTAAAATAACTTTAAAAATTAAAAATTATTTAATTTTCAATAATTTTTTTATGCAGCATTTATCTTTCCAAAACAAACTTGTCATGTAAATTGCTGTCACATTTGGAACAAATTCAATTTCTTTATTTTTAAAATTATATTCTTTTAATAACAAAATTTGAATTTTTATTTAAGCTTTTAGGTTAAGAAAATATGGACTTCCAACTTTAAATTATATTAGTTGAATTGAATTTGATCCGTATTAACTTCAACGGTCAGTTCTTGTGAAAGATATAAGCAATATCAATTAAATAAAATGCTTTTATTCTTAAACAAAAAATAAGGTTTTGAAATTGAATTTAAAAATCTGCACTAGTATTGAAAGGAAAAAAAAAAAACATAATTTCAAAACTCAATTTGTATTACATTCTTAGAAAAATGAAATTATAGATTAATCATGAGCATATTTTGAACAAATGAAATAAAAAAACTGGCTGCAAATAAGTTTCCAAAGCATAAAAATTGAGACTATAACAATATAAAAAATATTGATTTAGTCTATCACATTAGGGTACGTTCCGTTGGAGATATTAGACCCATGAATGGAATTGATGTTTTTTTTTTTTTTTTTACAATTTCTAAGGTTAGGAATTAAAATTTCATAAGAACTTAAATTTAAGATAAGGAATAACTATTCCTATTAATAAATTTTTACTAAAAGAACATTTTATTTTATTTTATATATATATATATATATATATATATATATATATCATCCTTGTATTAGGAAACAGGTTTCTTTTGATGCTCAATTGAAGTTTCACTCCATAACTTTTCATCCTTCTATTTTTTAGCTTTTATTGCATTGTTTTTTATTAACTTTTCTTTCTTATATTTGTTTATTGAATTGTTATTTATTCTCTGCATTTTTTTTAATTTTTTTATTTTTTTGTGATTGTATTTATTTGTTGTTATGAAGCAATCCTTAAATTGTAGGATTTTTTAAGAAAATTGTAGTGGTGTTGATTAATGATTAACATTTAAAAAAAGAAAAAAAAAATAATGTTTCAAATAAAAAGATTGAAGCCAATATCAATTTCGTTAATCACGAAAGTTGATTTATTTTGATTGGATGAGACATTTTTTTAGAATACAAATTCTTTATGCTTATTTTGTTAGGACAACTGAATAGGGAATTGTAATTGTTATTCCATGTTTCCTATTCCTAAAAATTATTAATTATGTTTGATTAATAACTTCAATTTTATTAACCTAACATACCCATATCTAAACTAAGACAGTTTATTTTATTTTATTTTTCCTTAAAGAAACTGAAGCAGGATTTATAAAGAGATAGTACTAGTGAGCAACCAGGGAATAAAAGTTCCATTATAGTAGATTTTTGTATTTAACTACAAAAACTATAAAAATAATATATTTAAAAAATATAAAATACATATTTTAAAAAACAAAATCATTACTTTATCTAAAATATTCTTTTATTAATTAAGATTAGTTAAGTGAATCGATTAGAACCCCTAAGTAATGAAGAAATATTTTAAATAAAATAATAAATTTACTTTTTTAAAATATATATTTTTTTATTTCTTAAATATACTCTTTTTATCTTTTTTACTATTTTTTATTAATAATCGTTGTATTGTATCAGTCCTTTTTAGGGGTGTCAATCGTGTCGTGTTAGTCATGTTCGTGTCGTATTTATTCGTGTTATTCGTGTAGTGTTTTCGTGTTGGTTGGCACATTAAAAAATTTGCTTGAATTTTTTGTGTGTTACTTATTTATAATAAAAAGAAATAACAAAACATTTAAGAACATAAAAAAATTATTGATCAATTTTTACTAAAAAAAATTCGTATCATGTCGTGTTCGGATCGTACTATCGTATCTTGTCAGAAATTGCCACCCTTAGTTATTTTTGCATCCAAACAACTCGGCTCCTGGACTTTAAAATGAAGCCCAAACCATCGTTTTTTTGGTAGGCGGGCCGATAAAACACAAGCTCATGTAAACTACTTATTGAATCCAAAATTGGATAACTTCACTTTTTGTAGCTGAGTGTAAAACTTGGACTAGTTAAGAGCCCGTTCAGATGTGAGAACGTGCATGTTACCCAGACCCACTAATTTTGTTGCAGGAATTCGAACCACAATCAAAAAATTATTTTTATTTTCAAAATTAATGTTTTTTTATTTTTAAATGATATTACACAACTCAGAAATCAAACTCTTAATCTTGCATTTAATGCCATAATCACCCATTATATCCCGTAAAACAAAAAAACAAAAATTTTTTTTTTTTGCCTTTGGACGAATCTGACAAGTTAATCGAAGCTAATTAACATAGGAGAGAATATAACGAATGATTTTCTCACTCTTTATATCTCTCATTAATATTTATTCTCTATTTTAATTGCACTAATAGTACAAGAATAAATAATTTTTCCGACGTTAAAAATTATAAATTTGATTTTTTCCAAAAAATTTCTGTAAATATCTTTTAAGCCTCATCGTCTATTCAATGGAAGTTGATTTAGACGTTATGGTTTGTTATATATATATATAATAAATAATATATTAGTTATTGTTAAAAATATAAGAAAAAAATAATTGTGAGAATTTAAAAAATTAATTAAATTGTGATAAAATATATTTCATTATTTCCCTTCTTTTATTGTCTGCTGTTGTATTTTGAAACAGTCTATTCAACTGTTGTGTTACTATAGTGGGCATTCAAGTGGGCATGATTGAATGTATCAAATTGGTATCTCATGATCAAAGCTAGTGTAAATATATATTGCTCCATTAACAGTTATAAATCTGAGCGGTTCTTTAATTAGTCAACAGTATTGCAATAACTTGTTAGTCGCTAATGTTAGTAAATGATGATATTATCATTATTAATTTTGAATATATATATATTTTTTGATAATCATTTTTTTATAGGTAATGTTTTAAAAAAATAGTGATAATGATATTAATAATTTAAAATATATATATTTAGAGTTGTTCCTAATTATTAACCCAAAATTGTCCCAAAACATATTTAAGAATAATTATTTATTTTTTAAAGCTGATTGTATTTTACTTTTAAAAATGATTAATAATTTTCGTTAAATATAATTTTTGTAGCAGTGTACGTACGTTCAAGTTTGACAAGACTATTCCATGTGTTGTAATTAATATTATCAAAGTACTGGATGATATTATCTTTGGCTATGAATTCACTATTAATTGTTATATTTCATGCAATTCATTTTTTTTTTTTTTATGATCTTGATTCTTTTTCTTCAACTATCTCCCTCTTGATATGTTATTAGCTACTTAACACGAATGAAATATATGTTGTCTTTCGGAATGTGTTATTTGTAACTCTAATTTCTCAGTAGAACTCTCTAATGTCTTTCAAAAATTAGAGATTAATCCAAAAATTTAACAGCCTTAACATATTTAACTTAATATAATATGGTATATGGCTACATTTATCATTTTTCTTTGTGAATTACCCAAACCATATTGTTTAGCTTTTATATTATTTTCTTAGAAACTTTATCTTCAGTTAAACAGGTAAGGGGTTCACAATTTTTAACATGATACGACATAGATAAAAAAATTTAACTAAAATTAATTAATAATATTTTCATGTTTTTAAAGATCTTGTTATTTTTTATTATTACATATAAACAATATAAGTAAATTTTTTATGTATCAATTAACACATTACACGATACGATTAAAGTCAAAAAAAAAAAAAACATTACAGAAGCCCAACACAAACACAGTTAAATGACATGATCAGGTATCCCTATAGTTAGGTGCTGAATCATGAATGATATTAATTACTAAATTTCGTTTAAAAAATAACATTTTAACAAAACCGAATTGTAAGTCATTTAAGTGGTTGAGGGATATTGTAGCCATATTTATTTATTAACAATTTTTGGTTGAAATTTATGATAAACTTGTTATAGTAGTTAACTGAAAACAGGGTGTCAAATTGAAAGATTATGAATGGATTTATAGTCAATGACTCAAAATGAAAAGGGGTGATCCAAATATGACATAATTTTCTTCGCAATTGAAATATTAATTTCCTGTCATGCTTGATTCGACCTAATTATATTTCATGCCACAAATCACTACTCCTAAGTCCTAACTATAACTAAAAGGGATATAGGAGGAAAAAAAAAACTGTTTTTTTTTTTTAAATATATGCATTTTATGTGCCTTTTATTTTTGTGAAGTTGTATTTTATGTTTTTTATTCTTCTAATGGTGCATAAACATGATTTATTATATGGTCTCTCATGATTTTTATGTGAGAGAAAAAATTAATCAACAATACATCTCATCTCTCATTTAGTTAGCTCAATATTTTTTCTAAAATAATACTTAATATTTTATGATAAAAAATTTATGTTTTAATAAAAATTAAACTTATTTTCACTTTTAGAAAAATTAAATAATAATAATAATAATAATCAATGTGCTCCTTTTCAAAAAGTAAATTATTATATATTATAAACATATCACAATTTTAATTAATTTGACTTAAGTTTTTTATAAGTATACTGTAATTATTAATAATATTTTGTCAAATTTAAAATAAATAGTATTTTATATCAAATAATTTGTTCTTTTCATAGTATTAGTGATTATATCTGATCTACTAATCTTAATTATATCGGTCAATTAAAAAAAATCGAAAGAGATAAAATATGGATTTTTAAAATAAAAATAAAAACACAAATGAAATGAGTTGTAATATTATTATAAATAATTTTTATTAATTATTATTTTATTAAAAATTAATATTAATGTATAATTAATTATAAAAATACAATAAAAAATTTATATAACTTTATAATAATAATAATAATAAGTGATAACACGGAGGAGGACAAATGTTGCTGCACAACCGTACATGTAGCGGATATGATGGTAGAGGTATTAATTTTTGCTTTTGGTTTGTCGTATATTTTATTGTTTATTTAAAAAAAAAAATTTGATAATTGTTTTTTTTTTTTTGAAATTGTCATGTTAACTATATATTTTATTAAATTATAGTAAAATATTATTATTTATTTTAGAAATTAAATATTTTTTTAGGAAATATACATGTGGAAGCCTGTCCATGCTGATAGTGACGCATGATATTTTCTAGAAATGGGACATAGTACAATTGTACTCCAATTTTGGGTAATTATTCAAACTAAATGCTCTTATTTTATTTCTCAATTACCGTGTGTCCTTTTATGAATTCACTGCAAAAAGGCCCAGTGATATTTGCAGCCTTTACTCTTTTCAACCTTTATGGAAAGGTGGGGTGGGGGTAATAAATTATTTATATTTTAAATAATATATTAATTATTAATTTAATATAAAATTATGATATAAAATAAAAAATTAATTAAATTATAATATATAAATTATTATATGTATTAAATTATAATAATAAAAAATATTTTTAATAATAATGCAGAGCTTGTTATTGTTATTGTTATTGTTTTATTTTTATTTTTAACTTTTACCTTGTTAAGCAAAACCAATGTAATTAAGTAGAAGTTAAAAGGGAAAAGGTTGAGATAGGAACTGAAAGAAATGAGGATCGTCACCGGAAAAATCAATATAGGGAGATGGTAAAAGGACTTAATTTGACGATAGTGCACGATTTTAAAAGCGTAACAGACCAATAATTTAGTGGCTTTAAATGGTATGTAATCCAAGTGGGGCTAGTTTTATCTGACTTGGTCTGTGACACCATTATTATGGAATGTGATGTAAATTTTATTAGTTGCTTTGGAATTTAAAACTGAATAAGAGAGAAAAAGTATAATTTAATTAAAAACAAAAAAGGTACTATGGGAGAGGTCTCTATCAAGAATCCCTTTTAATATGGAAAACCAAAGGAGGGTATGATGTATACACAGTACATCCTTGTTGTGACCACCGTCCTTTCCTAGCAGACGCGTAAATAGTATAAATACAGTTTATTATATTTTTACCCTTTATCACATCTCAATTTCTATAGCATAGAAAAGCAAAAGTTTGTTAATTTATATTATTATACTTAAATTATTAAAAAGTATAATCACATGATAAAAGACATTATAAAAATTTAATTAATTCTATTCATTTGTTACTATTTTTATAAAATCAATAAGTGGATATCGAATTAGGACAAAAGACAATTTCTTTAAAAAAAATCAAGAGTAAATAAATTTGTTTACTATTAAATTTTTGAAATTATTACAAAAATATTATTAAATTTTAATTTATTATTTTCATACCATTAAATTTTACAAATATTATAAAAATATTATCGAATTTTTTATTGCAAAATTTTATAAAAATATCATCAAAGTTAACTAGTTAATGGCAAGTTACATGTAAGTCGAATATATTTTTGTAACATTTGTAAAGTTGAATGATACTTGTGTAATATTTACAAAGTTTAATAGTATGAAAGTAACATAAAAAAGTTCGATGATATTTTTATAACATTTGTAAAGTTTAATGATATGAAGTTAACAAATTAAAGTTTGATAATACTTTTTTAATAATCATAAAAACTTGGTGGTAAAAAAATCTATTTACTCAAAATATCAGGTTGTTGATTTCGATTTAGTTTCTATTTTATTTTTCCAAATGTAGCAAAAAATATACAAAATATAAAATATATGAGTGAAAAATACTAGTCAAAATTTAGGTGAGAAAATTTGCAATTTTTTAAAATAAGTATTTTTTTTGTTGTTGTTGCAGTTCATTCAAATTAATATTTGGACAATAATTTTTTTTCTTTTATAAAAGCTAAAGTTGTAATAATATTTGAGTAAACAAATAAAAATAAAATCTAACCAAAACGAGAACAATCAAATATTTATTATGTATTGTATTGCATATAATTTTATGTATTTACTATCCTCCACTTTATTATTATATATTTCTCATTCTATTTAGAGTTGTATTATATATTTTATATTTATATTTGTTAAATAGATATTATGCTTTTGTTTAGTTATTGTTATATGTACATTATATATATATATATATATATATATATATATATATATATGTATGTCAAACATGTTATTTAAATGATAAAATTAGTTTAAATAATGTATTATTAAATATTTTAATAAATAGAAAACTTCTATAAAATATTTTCAAATTTTAACAGCAATTTTTATAATTTTTGAAATTTAATTTTTCTTTAAATATTCATTAACTTCGATAATAACATCAATATATCCATATTTTCATGCTATCACCATTGTAGTGATGATAATATTGCTTCTATTTAATTAAATGGATACTTTTCTAGCCCCCATTGTGAAAGTAAGCCTGCTAGTATCTTAGATTTTTTTTCCCCAATTACATAATATCTTTGTGGGGGAATTATCGGACTTAGGTTTGACTAAATATTAATATGCTCCTAAATTTTGAATTTTTGTTTTTTTGTTTTTTTTTTTATGAATAACATAATATTAAAATTAACATTGACAAAAACCAATTTAAATTAAATGGACCAATATGCATCCACCAAACATAAATAAAAAAAAAATTAAACAGTAATCAAGAATAATAAAATAATTTCTGAAATATTGAAGAATTAAAATAGAATAAAATATGAAGTTTTTGTTTTTAATTCATTTACACTAATTTATTCGTCTTACTCTAAAATTACAAGTTCTTTTTATAAAAAAATAATAATAATTAAACATTCCAATTAATACAATGACAAACTGAATTCCAATTAAGGATGTCTACTCAAATTAATATATTTTGATAATTACCTTTGAGTCAATTAGAAATTTGTTTCAATTTCTTTTTTAATTTTTCATTATTTCTTTTATAAGAAACGTCTTAAATTTTTAAGTAAAATATACAGAGATATTCTTTGGAAGGGAGAACATGAAAAATGAAAGAGAATTACAGTACATATATTTATTTATTTTTGTATTTTTAATTTTTAATATTTCAATTTTTTTTTAGAAAGTTCCAAAAATTAATATATTATTTTGTTTTGCATTTAATCTTATTACTATGTACCTTTGTCAAGGTATCATTTTTTATATTGGACAACTTTGTTCTCAAACTTTCGCTTAATTAAAAGATTACTTTTATAATTAATAACAATGATTAAATTATTTTATTATCAAAATCTTATTTATTCTCTTCAACAAGTCCTATATAACATAAAATGAATAATTATATATTTTGAGTTAATTTTTTTAATATAAATAATGGGTTAAAAATATAATAAAAAATTAATTTTTAGCTTTGGAAGATTTTGTCCAAAAAATTTCACTTTCAAAAATTATCATTGTTATTTATTTTATATATTTAATCTTAACTATTAATTTTTTTATTTTTTATTTTTCTTTTAAAGTATTGAGTTAGAAAAAAATAACGTTTTAGTGAAATTACTTTTTATCTATTATTTATTTAATTATAATAATTAAATAACTTGAATTTGTCTTCCTTAACTTGATAACACTATTATAATTTGGACAATATAGAACGGCTTATAATTTAAAGTAAGAAATAAATAAGACGGTCTCAAATATATGGCCGTCCTATAAGAAATATAGGACGGTTATTACGAAAAAAATTAGGCGGAACTAATAGCCATCTTAAACAAATTTACACATAAATTCTTTTAGGATGACTTATAATTTCAGTATTGGACGAACAAAAAAAAAAAATTCGCCGTCCTAAAAGAATTTTTTTTTTTTTTTTGTGTTCATCCTAAAAGAACGAGTGTAATTTTTTTTTACTTATATATCTTTTTTCTCGCAAGTGAACCTAACTCATTTTAAGTTAAAAAAATTCAATCCCTCGTCCTCCTTCCTCTCATCATCTTTCTCACCATGACACTTATCCTTATCCCATCCCCTTCAATATCACCACCAACAATAATTGATTTTTGCTAGCAGAGCTGGTAGCATTTGAAGGCTTTGACTATTTATTATGCACTTATTATTTGTTTTATTCTTACGCTAATCTTTGGTGATTTTTTTAAATATATATATATTCTCCACTTTGGGTTGATATTTGTATTTTGCTCGACTTTAATAATTATTTTTTTCTTTAAATAGTTGGACATTTGATTTCTTTGTTTCATTTCACTCACTCTGATCATTCTCCTTTCTTGATTTTTTTTTGCCATTTTTTCGCCAATCTTTGCCCATTTTTTTTTGCATTTTTGTTATGAGTATCAATCTTAATGTTGAGTATTAATAATATTTGGTTTGTTAGTTTCTTATTGTGAATCTATGGGTTGAATTTTGATTGTCAGGTTAAGTCCAAAAAAAAAAAGGGAATTGAAAAACTAAAGCGGGAAAAGAAAAATTGAAAGCTGCGACAATTTTTTTTCTTTTTAATTGGTTATATCTTTAATTAAAAATATTATTTAAAAATTGTATTTGTGTATTTAATTATATATATATATATATATATATATATATATATATAATCGTGTTTTTAGAATAAAATAAATTTGTACATGTTATATACAGATTTCAGTACTTGACAGAACACAAAAAAAAAAAAAAAAAAATCTTTTAGGACGGTTACTTTTTTTTTTTTATGACCGTCCTGAAAGAATTTTATAAGACGGTCAGTGGCTGTCTTAAAAGATACTGGCCGTCCTATAAATTTTTTTTTAAGACGCTTCGTGAACGTTCTATTTTTTCGATTCTTTTAGGACGAGGTTTTATAAGACGGCCAGTGGCCGTCCTATAAGACTTATAGGACGGCCAATGACCGTCATATAAAGCCAAATTTATAGTAGCGTAATTATCTATTTTTTAAATTTATAATTAATTAAATAATTTTAAATTTTTTGCTTTAACTACAAAATTATCATTACTATTTATTTTATATATTTTATGATAATGATTAAGCTTTTTATTTTTATCAAATAAATAAAAATATTTCAAATATAAAATATAAAATATAAGATCTTAAAATTTTTATTTATGGTTTAATTTTCTATTTTAAGTATTAGATAAATTATAATACATATTCTTTTAAAAATAATGAAAATATTATAATTAAAAAAAAATTGGACAAAATAATTCAAATTGAATTATGAAAATTATTAATTATGCCTTTTATTAAAAATTATAGCACTTGAGATACAAGAACCACAAATTTCAGAACTAAAGTACTTTTTTTTAAAAATAATTATAATTACAAGACTTATGATGTCATGCATTCATTAATTTTATACCTATCATATTAATTCTAAATGATTATTTTAATTTTTATTTATTTTTAATTGATAAACATTTAATTGTTTTTCCATAATCATCTCAATTATAACCGTCTATTACTATATATCTACAATTAAGGGTGTACACCCATACTTTATTTTCTCTCATATATTTTAAAAAACTAAGACTTTTAAATATTATAAAAATGTACTTGTTCTAAGATATATAGTTAGTTAAAATTGAAATAATCAACTCTTTTCAAAGTGAAGGATTTCAAATCCTTAACCCCATTTAAAAAAAAAAGTCATTTAAATTAACTTTTTAATTTATTTTAACTATGTAATTGAAAAGGAAAAATAAACTCTTTCTATGTTATACATAAAATTAATTTTATTCATCATCTTAAATTTATTAATTTTTACAAAATTTAATAAGAGAATTTTAATCATAGTTGATAAATCATATAAAATATTTATTTTTTTATTTTTTATTTTTCTTTTAAAGTATTGAGTTAGAAAAAAATAACGTTTTAGTGAAATTACTTTTTATCTATTATTTATTTAATTATAATAATTAAATAACTTGAATTTGTCTTCCTTAACTTGATAACACTATTATAATTTGGACAATATAGAACGGCTTATAATTTAAAGTAAGAAATAAATAAGACGGTCTCAAATATATGGCCGTCCTATAAGAAATATAGGACGGTTATTACGAAAAAAATTAGGCGGAACTAATAGCCATCTTAAACAAATTTACACATAAATTCTTTTAGGATGACTTATAATTTCAGTATTGGACGAACAAAAAAAAAAATTCGCCGTCCTAAAAGAATTTTTTTTTTTTTTTTGTGTTCATCCTAAAAGAACGAGTGTAATTTTTTTTTACTTATATATCTTTTTTCTCGCAAGTGAACCTAACTCATTTTAAGTTAAAAAAATTCAATCCCTCGTCCTCCTTCCTCTCATCATCTTTCTCACCATGACACTTATCCTTATCCCCATCCCCTTCAATATCACCACCAACAATAATTGATTTTTGCTAGCAGAGCTGGTAGCATTTGAAGGCTTTGACTATTTATTATGCACTTATTATTTGTTTTATTCTTACGCTAATCTTTGGTGATTTTTTTAAATATATATATATTCTCCACTTTGGGTTGATATTTGTATTTTGCTCGACTTTAATAATTTTTTTTTCTTTAAATAGTTGGACATTTGATTTCTTTGTTTCATTTCACTCACTCTGATCATTCTCCTTTCTTGATTTTTTTTTGCCATTTTTTCGCCAATCTTTGCCCATTTTTTTTTGCATTTTTGTTATGAGTATCAATCTTAATGTTGAGTATTAATAATATTTTTTGTTAGTTTCTTATTGTGAATCTATGGGTTGAATTTTGATTGTCAGGTTAAGTCCAAAAAAAAAAAGGGAATTGAAAAACTAAAGCGGGAAAAGAAAAATTGAAAGCTGCGACAATTTTTTTTCTTTTTAATTGGTTATATCTTTAATTAAAAATATTATTTAAAATTGTATTTGTGTATTTAATTATATATATATATATATATATATATATATATAAATAATCGTGTTTTTAGAATAAAATAAATTTGTACATGTTATATACAGATTTCAGTACTTGACAGAACAAAAAAAAAAAAAAAAAAAATCTTTTAGGACGGTTACTTTTTTTTTTTTATGACCGTCCTGAAAGAATTTTATAAGACGGTCAGTGGCTGTCTTAAAAGATACTGGCCGTCCTATAAATTTTTTTTTAAGACGCTTCGTGAACGTTCTATTTTTTCGATTCTTTTAGGACGAGGTTTTATAAGACGGCCAGTGGCCGTCCTATAAGACTTATAGGACGGCCAATGACCGTCATATAAAGCCAAATTTATAGTAGCGTAATTATCTATTTTTTAAATTTATAATTAATTAAATAATTTTAAATTTTTTGCTTTAACTACAAAATTATCATTACTATTTATTTTATATATTTTATGATAATGATTAAGCTTTTTATTTTTATCAAATAAATAAAAATATTTCAAATATAAAATATAAAATATAAGATCTTAAAATTTTTATTTATGGTTTAATTTTCTATTTTAAGTATTAGATAAATTATAATACATATTCTTTTAAAAATAATGAAAATATTATAATTAAAAAAAAATTGGACAAAATAATTCAAATTGAATTATGAAAATTATTAATTATGCCTTTTATTAAAAATTATAGCACTTGAGATACAAGAACCACAAATTTCAGAACTAAAGTACTTTTTTTTAAAAATAATTATAATTACAAGACTTATGATGTCATGCATTCATTAATTTTATACCTATCATATTAATTCTAAATGATTATTTTAATTTTTATTTATTTTTAATTGATAAACATTTAATTGTTTTTCCATAATCATCTCAATTATAACCGTCTATTACTATATATCTACAATTAAGGGTGTACACCCATACTTTATTTTCTCTCATATATTTTAAAAAACTAAGACTTTTAAATATTATAAAAATGTACTTGTTCTAAGATATATAGTTAGTTAAAATTGAAATAATCAACTCTTTTCAAAGTGAAGGATTTCAAATCCTTAACCCCATTTAAAAAAAAAAGTCATTTAAATTAACTTTTTAATTTATTTTAACTATGTAATTGAAAAGGAAAAATAAACTCTTTCTATGTTATACATAAAATTAATTTTATTCATCATCTTAAATTTATTAATTTTTACAAAATTTAATAAGAGAATTTTAATCATAGTTGATAAATCATATAAAATATTTATTTTTACAATTAAATTATTTTATGTTAAAAAAATAGTTAAAGTAAAATGAATAAACTTAGTACTCATGTGTATGGTTGTATTCTTTTATTTAGTGTTTTAATATATATATATATATATATATATATATATGGTACTTAATTCAACATGTATAAAAAAGTAAAGTAAAATAAATTGAAATGCTCTAGTTCTTGTCCGCGTTAGAGCTCACTATTGTCTTTGAACAAATAACTTTTGAGACCGACAAACAGAGAGAGAGAGAGTGTCACACATATATAATATCAAGTCTCTTTAAATTTTTGGCTAACCTTTGACCAAATGGCATATCTTCTCAATCAAAGCCAACCATGGAGGATAATTTCTCCTCATTTAAACACTAGATTGTTGGCTTCAAAACATATGAGAGTGAAAGATATATGAGAAAATCGTGCCAAATCCTTAGATGAGAGAAACATACTAATGTTGGTGAAAGAAAAGAAAGGATATATGAGATATGAGAAAGAAGAGGAATCGATCGTAATTAATTACGGCCAATAGGCATTGTTATTGCCGGCGACAGATTAAAGATGAGATAATAAGGTATTAATCATAGAGAAAAATTTAGAACCAGTAATCTGAAGCCCAATAAGCAATAATAGCTTTAGAAAAATTATAAGGGCAAAATTGTAAAAATTAAAGCTTAAAACGACACCATGAAGCAAATTAGAAAAAAAGTATTAAAACTCTTAATTCGGTGCTATAGTCGGTCATTAGTTTAGCATTTGTAGATATGTTTTATTAGTATAATATATAAAAAATAAGTTTTGCCAATACCCCAAAATTTCTATGCTCGAATCATATCACAAAATTGCGATATTATAAATAACGTAATACAATTAATTAATAATTTAATATGAGTTTACCTGAGTATTATTTGAGTTAATAAACTTTTAACATTTCATTTATAATTTGGTTTGGTATTTTACTAGTCTCTTATCTTTTTAAAATGTATAATTTAATCCTTTTTTTTTTTTTTTTTCAAGTGATACACCTTAGGCTCCTTATCTTTTTAAAAGGTACACTTAAGTTTAATTTTTCGAAAAAATTATAATTTAAAGGAATAATTTTAAAATTTAATTTTTTTACTAAAATTATTTTAAAAAAATAAATCAATTTCTGATAAAAAAATGTAGTTTTTTAAAATCTTGTGAGTTTTTTAATCAATTTTTTTCTCATTATTTGATTTTTTTTAAAAAAAATTAAATTTCTAAAATTACTCCCTTAAAAAATTACATGTGAATCATTTGCTAAAATTTAAATTTTTTTTTAAAAAAAAATTGAACTTAAGTATATATTTTTAAAAGTTAAGAGAGTGTAACACTTAAAAAAGTGACTAAAATATACATTATATAAATATAAGAGACTTGTAAAGTACTAAACTTTTATAATCTATATCCATTTATTTATCTACTAGTTTATATTCTATATAAAAATTTAAATCACGTATAATATTTTTTTTAGAAAATCTTATTAAATGATAATTCTAAATATTATTTAACTTTCATAATTATTTTAAAAGTATAAAAAATTAATTTTATATTTATTTTAAATATGTTATAAAAATTAATTAAATATAAAATTTAAAATAAATAAAATAATTTACTTATTATACAAATATTTTTAACTAATTGCATGTGTTTTTAATTAGTAATTACAAGTAATAGGTAATTTAAAAAAAAAAACACGGCTACAATAGACAAAATTAAAAATATATAGTGAAATACCAACGATCATAGCGTGTGGTTGGGTTGGGATGAGCTGTCATAATGCATTAGATGCTTTTATCTGATGCTCACCTGCGCTGTCTTGCAGTTGCAGCTTCCTGCTTTTGGATTCAATTGTTTTACCATTCAAACCACAACGCTCTTTCTTTCCTCACCTAATCACACTTTTTCTCCTTAAACCCTAATCTCTTTTTACAGCCAAAATTCTACCAAAAAGAGTTTGGTAAAAGTCTTATTTACTACGGATCAAAGATCTGTAGCTCTAAAAAGGGATAGTGAAAGAAAATATGGTAAATAGTAAACTGTTAAACTTTGTTTGACATTGGAATTAGTAAAAACCTTTTCTTTATGTAGGTAAAATTTCTATTAAGAGAAAGTTGCCCTCATTTTACACCAACAAGATCGGTAAATAAGGCAGGACAGACTTGGGTTTTAGTATTACAAGTTTAATTTTACCCACATGTTTCTAAAGTTTTACCGGCACAGTTTTTTACCTATGAGAACGTCTGAGACCCACGAGTGGACTTCTCTATTATTATTCTTAGCTATCAACTATACTCAAAGTAATATATAAATTTATATTTATTTTTTATCTATAATATTTATATTTATAAGATGTTAATATTATCTAAAAAAAAAAAAATCAGTTTTATAACTTTTAAAATAATTTTTATATATGATATAACATATATATTTAGAGGTATTATTATATTTTGATATTAATATAAAGTTTATAAGTAATCATTGAGACTTAGTTACTTTCAAAGTTAATCTTTTAAGGAGTGAATGTCTCATGTTATTTATACGTTATATAAATATTCGATCAATGAGCTTAAATATTTTGGACCTCGTCTCGCAAAAAAGACTGAATCTTGCAAAAAAAAAAAAAAGATAAGTGATCCAAATAAAATATAATATAATAAAATATATTAAAAATATAAAGTAATGGACTTTACAAAAAAACAAAGACTCATACTTTGAGGAGAGGGGATGTTAAAGGTATTATCTTATATTAATATTCTTATATTGTTTAAGTATAATATTAATATAAGATTTATAATTAATTTTTAATTATTTTAAAAATTAATTTTTTAAGAAATTAATATCTCATATTATTTATATAAAAGTAGTTGCAGTGAATATTAATACTTCTCATGTTCATATATATTGGAACTCAGAAAAGAAAAAAAGAAAAAAAAACAATGGTCAATTGAGAAACAAAAAGAGAACCCCACAAAACACACTTCGAGTCCTTCTTGGTCCAAGCCCAATATCTCAGCAAAGATTACAAAGTGCTTCTGAGTTCTCTCATTTCACTCTTCATCTTTTGTCTCTCTAAAACAAGAATAATAGTGGGGACTGAGGATGAGTTAAAGAAGAGTTAGCACAGAATCAAAGATATGGGATTTATCAGTCAGAACCTAGCCTTGAAAACCCAAGAAACAAAAGGGAATTTTTAAAATTAAATCCCTAAAAAAAAACCTTCCCCCACCAAATGGACTTGGCAGATTTGCAAAGCAACAAGAAGCAGAACAGTAACAACAGCAATTCAGCTCCTCCTCCTCCTCATCAACAACAACAAAAGCAACAATCTTCATCTTCTTCACAGTTTGTGGTCCCTTCTAATTTTGATGGTAGATCTTCTTCTTTAGGAGGGCCATCTCAAGGTCCCTCTAATTTCATGGCCTTCACCACTTCCTCTGCTTTACCCTCTTCAACTACTACTTCTTCAACTGCACCACCTCACTTGGTTGATGCTTCTCTCGCCATAGCAACCAGATCCGACTCAAACCCACCAACCCGACCCACTAATCTCGTCGATTCTGCCAAGAAAAACCAACAACAATTATCTACCGTACCAAGCACAGCAAACCCAGTAAAGCGATCGACAAAAGACCGTCACACAAAGGTCGATGGTCGAGGCCGAAGAATCCGAATGCCAGCTGCTTGTGCAGCTCGGGTCTTCCAATTGACCCGAGAATTAGGTAACAAGTCAGACGGGGAGACCATCGAATGGCTACTTCAACAAGCTGAGCCTGCAATTATTGCTGCTACAGGAACTGGGACCATGCCAGCTAATTTCTCGACTTTGAATATATCGCTTCGTAGCAGTGGATCAACTCTTTCCGCTCCTCCTTCTAAGTCTGCCCCTCATACGTTTCATAGTGCTTTGGCTTTAGCAGCAGCTGCTCACCATCATCATCCTCATCCTCACTTCGATGAAGGTTTTGGGCACTCGGGTTTGTTGGGTTTTCATCAAAATCATCATCAACAACATCAAACACTTCTTATGACAGCCGATCAAATTGCCGAAGCTCTTCCCGGTAGCAGCGGTGGAGGAGGCGGAGATAGTACAGGTGGTGGAGGAGAGACGACTGGGAATTATATGAGAAAACGTTACAGAGAAGATTTATTTAAAGAAGAAAGTCAAGCTCAAAATGAAAGTGGTGGTACTAGTGGAGACTCACCTTCCTCTAATAAGGCATTTAAAAGTTCCGGTAGTGGTTTACAATTGCCGAATAAACAACAACAACAACAACAAGAGTCGGGTGGATCTTCAGGCTTGCTTCGACCATCAAATGTTTTGCCAGCGACTGCTATGTGGGCAGTGGCACCAAACAGCGCTGCCGGAAGCACATTCTGGATGCTTCCGGTAACTGCTGGTGGTCCTTCAATGTCCACCGGCACTTCGGGGGCCGGTCCTTCTGAGACCCAAATGTGGACATTCCCTACAACGCCTGTTAGTCATGGTAATACATTACAAGCACCTTTACATTTTATGCCAAGGTTTAATCTACCCACAGTTAGTAATCTTGAGTTTCAAGGAGGAAGAGCTGGGAGTCCTCTTCAATTGGGTTCTATGTTAATGCAACAACAGCAACAGCAACAGCAACATCAACATCAACCATCACATCATCTTGGGTTAGGAGTTTCTGAGTCAAATTTGGGAATGTTAGCTGCTCTTAATGCTTACTCTAGAGCTGGTTTGAACATGAATTCTGAGCATCAAAGCCATCATTTAGACCATCATCAACAACATCATCAATCTCAGGCTACTGATAGTGGAGATGAAGGAGGTCAAAATAGTTCACAATGATCAATACAATCAGAGTATAATACAAATTGGTAACTAATTAATGCTCTTTAATTTAATTTATAAAATACTAAATATTCCTTCCAATATTTGTTTACGTTATTATATAGAAAAGGAAGCTATCTTAGATTTGTTGGGTTTGTTTGTTCTATGCAGATTTGGATGTTGTTAAATTTATGGTAATTAGCCGAGTGTTTGGAATTCCTTGGATTAGAGTACCCATCGATCTGAGAAAAAAGGTTCATAGTTCTAGTTGTAGATTTGTTTGTTTATTTTTGGTCAATTTTTAATTTTTTGTTGGTAATATTCCAGCTGATTGCCGTGGAGGAGAATGGTGATGTGTAATTTGTAAGTTAATTTGGTCCAAAGGGACTTGAGGAAACATGAAGAGTGAGATTGTATAGGAGGAAATCAGTTTGTTGTTTTAGCATCTTTATTTGCTATGTTTTTTTCGGAACAATTAGAAAAATAGGCCACACAAAAAAGAAAAAATTGAGAGAGAACTAAAATAAATAAAGTTATGTTCTTAATTAGCAATTAGCAAAGCATCACTTTCTTCACTTCTCTTTCAACGCACCGTATAAAGCATCTCTTTTTCTCCTCTTCTTCAATGGCAAAAAGATAGAGCTTATCCAAAAATGCTGAGTCCTTCTCTTTATGGGATGGGTAAAGAATTTGCTTTGCTAGATTAGATGCATGCATAGAGTTCAGTGACTCTAATAAGCTTTTCTCAACGATTTAGCAAAAAAAAAAAAAAAAAAGAAATTGTAAGAAAAGGAAAACCCACATTTGAAACTGAGAAATCGAGCAATCTACAGATTTTGCGTGCATCTAAGGATGCAAGATAGAAAGCACAAAGATTGTATGTAAATATATAGTGATTTGATTGATTTCAATTTTTATCCGAGATGATTGCAACTGATCATAATAATCGACAAAACACAAGGTAGTAAAAGGTCAAGAAAAAATACAAAAATAATTTTTATTTTATAAATTATACAATAAAGATTTTCACAACCATTTCATATCTTCACATCATTAACTTAATGTTTAATATTTTTTTTTTATTGATTCATTACTTAATGTTTACAAAAATTTAATATATATAATATTATTAAAAAATATGATAAAATATGTGTGTTTTGTTATGTTTATTAATAAAAATGGTAAGAAGAAGGTTAAAATTCTATGAATGAGAGAATACAAAGAGCATCTAATGCTACTTTATCCCATTATTTTAATGCAATTTTTATTAAAAATTGCTCCAAATATATTTTAAATTTTTGCACTAAAATAACACAATGAATATTATCGCACTATATTTGGCACAATACTGTTTATATAGTACGATACTGTGTACACCCTATTTTTTATTATTTTTTTTGAATATTTTTTACTTTTATATTTAGTGTAATGGGTTGGAGATGAAAAAAAATATATATATATAACATTTGCACTAAAAAAAATAAAAAATAATATTTTAAAGTGTAATACTAGTATCGTTCGTTAGAGATAAAAAAAAAAAATAGTATAATTTTTACTCAAATAAAATTTTGAGTTCTTTTTAATGTTTTTTTTTTTTTAAAACTTTTTTCACATAAGTTGTTGCGAAATAGTGTAAATAATATATTTTGATCATGATACCAGTACAGTAACATAAAAAAATATATATATAGACAGTTGAATTAATCCGATAGAGGTTGAGTAAATATGTTTATTAATTTGCTGTACTCCTCTATTCTTTTAAAAAGTAATGAATAAAGTATTTTATGTGAGATGAGAAATACTAAGAATAATAGTTTAAGAAATATTAAGTTTTTTTATATTTTTACCTCTCTTTACACTAGCCTCGTATTATTCTACAGCATGGTTCAAGATTAAAGAATAACTTCTCCAGGCAACTAAGAAAATTTTTGATTTTTTTTAATGATATTTTTTTTAATTATTTTTGTTATTATCACAATAAAAATATAATAATTTATTATTATATTCCTATAATTAATTACATATCATTTACTATGAAAATAATGAATAATTTCTCTTACTTTTATTAATAAAGTTATCATTAATAAAAAATAATTGTAATAATAACAATTTTATTCGTAATAATATCGCCACTGTATTACGGAGATGAAGGAGATAGCGCATGTTAGTTGAGTTTTACCTTTTCTTTAATCTATCCTTAGGTTTGATCTTCTTGTATATTAGATTTTAAAATTGATAATAAAATGTGATATTTACACGAAACTAATTAAATAAAGTATTGTTTATTAGCTTTGCTCATCAAGTTTTCTTGTAGCATCTTTGATTCCTTTGAAGTTTCAAGCATCTTACCTTCATAAATAAATAACTAATCGTTTTAGAGATTGCATGACTAATCTTGAATACCCAAATCCCGTAAAATAGTTACATTTAAGTCTTCTATAAAAGCTTCTAGAAAGGCAAAATGACAAAATAGTATCACTATTTAAAAATAAAATAAATAAATAATAGTACCACAACCACTTTTATTATTGTTAATACAACAAAAAAATATTTGAATTATTTATTCTATTCATATAATTAAGATTGAGTTAATAGCATAATCTTATTTTTAATCTTGTGAAATATATGTTTTTTTATGATGAATATATGTATAAGACATCTTTATAAATGCGATAACTATTTTTTTTTTTTAATATAACAAGATGAATATATATATATTTTTAGGGGATTAAAAATAAAACTAGTTTAATAAATTAGTTATATATAAATAAAATTATCAATATTATTTAATAAATAAAATTATCATTAATGAAAAATAATTGTGATAATAAGAATTTGTATTGCGGCAATCATCACCCCTTAAATAATAAATTAAAAAATAAAAATGAAAGGAAAAAAAAAAAAAAAAACACCCACATTTCATCTTAAGACACCTACCACAATTAATAAATTCTAAATTAATCAAATACACTTATTTAAAAAGACAAAACTTATAATAGATGGAATCTATATGTATTTTTAATTATGAGTATTTTTGATATTTTTTTATAAAAAGAGGACTTTGCTATCTTTTTTTTTATAAGAGAATGACTTATACTATCATTTTTTCATAAAAAAAAAAGGACTTAAGTGTGTTAAAAATATGTAGAAGATTACACTGTTTTTTTTTTGGTTATATGCTGTCATGACCCCCTATTTATTAAAAATCTGATATGACCCCCTCTACTTGATTTTTTTACATATTATGACAAAAATGCCCTTAATAACCCCTCAGTTGGACGACTGTCCAACTCACCTCAACAGAGTTGGACATGTGTCCAACTGAAAATCAGAGGAGTATATTTTAGATGACACATATGTCCACTCGCCGGAGCTCAGTTGGACGACTGTCCAACTGATGAAATTTTGACCGGCCGGCGACCCCACTCGTCGGAGTCGAGTTGGACACATGTCCAACTAGACTGCCCAGAATAACCCCTCAGTTGGACATATGTCCAACTCACCTCAACAGAGTTGGACATGTGTCCAACTGAAAACCAGAGGAGTATATTTACCGGAGCTCAGTTGGACACATGTCCAACTGATCGAATTTTGATTGGCCGGCGATTCCACTCGCCGGAGCTCAGTTGGACATATGTCCAACTACGTCCAACTTAAAATCAGAGAGCTTATTTCAACAGAGTTGGACGCACGTCCAACTAAAAACAGCTTATTTCAACAGAGTTGGACGTACGTCCAACTAAAAATCAGCAAGCTTACGTCCATCTTTATTTTTAATTTTCAGTAGAATTTTTCTTAGTGTGCTCATAAGTGAAGGTTTGTTTGTCCAAAAAATCAAAGAATGAGCTAAATCTTGATCTTGAATTAAATAGAGCATGTATATTTCAGACCATGAAAACTTAGAAAAATTACATACAAATTTATATGGAGAAATCAAAGAGGAGAAACCACAAATTTTTCCAGAAGAGTGACAAAGAAACAGGGACCCTCGATGTCGCCATCACTAGGTGGAGATGCGTTGATGTCCAAAATCCGCTTGCACTCTCCACAAACCCACTCCTCCAAACTCAACAAGTAATAGCCTCGCATTCCCGCGCAAGAAAGATGAAACCCGCTCTCGCAGCCGTCACAGACAACCACGATTTACCGGACCTCGGGGTTGCAAAAGGAAGAGCAGAGCTAGCCAAAAGAAGCTTCTGGAACGCCGGCGGGGTAGGGTCTCGGGAGGAGAAGGGATCAGACCCATTCCACCTATCACATGCTCTGCCATCAGACCCCTCCTTTCGCCTCTTCGAGGAACTGTAATCCTCCGTATATTCCCCATTTCCTGAACCAACAATTATCAGAGAGCGAGAGACAGATAGATGTAATACCTGAGAACTAGAAGATTGAATGCGATGGAGTCGATTAGGGTTTCCTCAATTACAATTTGGGATTTTCGATTCGCCCCTGAGAAATTTTTTTTACAATTATAAAGTTGCTGCAAAAGTGTAAAAGAAAATGAGGAGTGCAATACGACTCGAGATGAAGAGAATTTGATGCTCTTTGGGAAAAAGACTAATAAGAGGGGAGGGGTATATTTGGAAGTTTAGTAATAGGGGGTTAGTGTAGAATAAAATTAATAAAATGGGTCTATTGCAGCCTATTTTCCTTTTTTTTTTTTAAGAATTAAAAAACCTCTAGAATACTTTTCTCTAAAATTAATTAAGTGAATAAGCCATTTATATTAAATACGTACACACCCATTATATAATCTTATGTACACTAACTAAACATTTATAAACTAAATATACATTCAAAGAAAAATGTTATCTATGCAAATCAAAACGTGTATTTTTCAAAGAAATTCAACCTTTTCAATTTATTTCTAAATATAAAAAAAAAAAAAAAAATTGCAAAGTTCATAATATGTGTGTAATACATAACGATAAAAATGTGATTTTTTAAATAAATGATTATGCACTTGCACATCCATTTACATTATATTAGATTGAAACTTATATCCTTTTAATATCCACTTGGGAGCATATGTTATTATGCTATAAAAGAAATGTCGAAGATAAAAATATTTTATATATGAATATTGTGAGGTTAAACTTCTTATTACTTTAGGTGATGTAATTTGTAAAAGTTTAAAATATCATTTTTGATAAAGTTGAGAATAAAATGTGAGGTGATTTAAGTAATAAATTATATACTGTTAAACAATAGGCTAAAATTTTAAAATGTTAATGTGGGTATTAAGAATGTGGTGAGCTGAGATGATGAAGAATTGACCAAGCTAAAACGTTAGAAAACAAAGGAGAAATTAGTAAACCTTGTTCTCTGAGCTTTAACGGTGAGATGAGAGCGACTTATATTTTCTCTCGTACATTCAATTCAGATAACTTTTCTCGTTTTCATTGCTTAATCATTTTTCTCCCATTACCCCTAGTTTCTTTCTTTTTTTTTTTTGGTTTAGGTTTAATTGCATATAATAATTTTCTTGTATTTTTTTTAATCCATTACAGAAAAAAAAAATGTTATTTTTTTTACAACATAAAATAACATATATATTTTATGAATAATATATGTTATTTTATATTGTAAGAAAAATAACATGTATTTTTTTAGGTATTTAAAAATAAAACTACATGAATAAGTAGGATATATATGCACTTGAAGGTTTTTTTTTTACTCCTAAGATTTTAAAAAATTTATAATAAAAAAATTTAAAAATATTTTCTATCACAATTTAATACAAGCATTAATTTACATTTCATAATATAATTGAATGAGTAATTACATAATATAAGTGACCCAATGATATAATAGAATTTCATATGATTTTTTTTTTTTACTAATAAAATGATATCACCTCATTTAATATATCATCACAAATTTATAATACATGATATATTAGCATTTTTCCAATATACATTCATTTATTTATTTTTTTATAAAAATTAATGCAATATGATTTTACACATGCATACAATTCCTTACCGGTCATCTTGAAGCATGTTCCAATGTAATATTTGATAAACTCGTTGTAACTTATAAGTAAATAAATGTAAAGTTGCATTCAAGAACTTCAATTAATAAAATTAAGTATTTATTTGATAATGATTATAATTTATAATTTATGATTAAATAATTAGCTTTGTTATTTCTAATTTTTTTAAAAATAATATTTTTTTTGTAAAAGCAATCACCTATATATATGATAAAAATTTCTAATTAGTATTTTCAAGAAAAAAAATCAACTAAAAGTTGTTCTTAACATTTTTTTTTTGGAGCAATTTAGAAAACTATAAAAATAAAGATTTTTGTTGTTGTTATTATTTACAAATTTTAAGTGTTTAATGATTTTCTTACAATACTTTTTTACATGAAAAAGTTATAAGATTTAATTTATTCTTTAGAAAAAAATGTTTGGTGAAAATGAAAAATTAGAAATTAAAAATCTTATTCAAAAATCTTATTTTGAAAGCTTTATGAATAACCCTATATTTTTGTAGTGATTTCTTAAAAATGTAAAAATTAAAATAAAAAATTGTTACCAAACACATTTGATTGAAAAATCATTTATGAAAATCAAAATTTAGAAATCAAAATTGTTATCAAACACACCTTAAGAAATTTCTGTCAAAGATGCATGCAAGAATAGTAGGGGTTAGGGCTAACAAGCTATGGCTCAAAGATATGAAGTTCATTTGAGTATGAAAAAGATATGAGGTTTGAGTTTCAAATGAAGACATGTGAATAGTGTATTTTTTTTTTTTAAGAAAGCATAGTAGGGTTCAGGTTAGTTTCGTTATTAGACACGATTTTTGCTTAAAATTAATGTTAATTGAAAGGACATATTTATGTTCACTAAATCAATAATCAAAGATGGTGTATGAAATGTTAGATTACATTCTTTAGATTGGTCATGTTTAGTTTGTAGTTTATATCTAGTAATTTTAAAGTGAATTTAGAATATTTAACTCTACGATGATAATAAATGAAGGATTAAGATTTAATGCTCAGTCAATAATTTAATTTAAAAATCTTGTATCATTTGAACTATAATATTACCAACAATTTTTAAGTAGATAATAAGTTCATAAAATGAGTAAAATAATGCAAATTAAAGAACAAAAAGTCATTAATTTAAATATTTTATTATCGTTATTTATAATAAATATTTATAAAAATGAACATTATAAAAGAACAATATATGTTGTTTTCACCTCTTAAAGACCTAAAAATTTATCTAAAGTTAGATGAACACAAACATATATATGTACTATAAATGTATCAAATTTAAAATAATTTTCTATATTAGCAATATATGTGCAAGTTAATTCAATTCAGTTCAGTGATGGTTTGCCAACTTTTTTAATATCAATATTGTCCTAACACAAGTCAGGTTTTGAATTTTCAAAACCAAAACAAACTTCTTAATTTGGACTTAAAAATTCAAAACAAAAGTCTTGTTCGATTTGACTCAATTTCAGTTGGATGAATTAGTTTATTGGTTATTATGCTTATTCTAGAGTATAGCGGATGAAAACTAAGTTAATAAAATTGGCTAATTCAAATATATACAAGTTATATATTGTATAAACTTATTTTAGATTTATTATAGATAAAATTTTATTTTTAATCCTTTTTCAAACGTTAAAAATTAATTTTTTAAGACTAATAACATATATTTAATATATTTTCTTAAATACTTTAAATATATATATTTTTTAAATGAGATAAATATATATTCTTAAGAATAAAAAATAAAATCAATTAAATAAATTAGTCATATAAAAATCGAAGATAATTTATTTTCGTGGGTTCATGTTAAGAGAACAAAATAATTTGATTATAAGATTAGCTGCAGGGGCAATTCAATAATTTTTGTGGCATAAAGCAAAATATATAAATGTAGCTCATAAATAATTTTTTATAATTAATTAAAGTAATTTAAAATATAAATACTTTTTTTTCAATTTTATTAATTTATTTAAATAGAATGTATAGGATAAACCAAACAAACAACAAATATATATTTAATTTTATCATCACAATTAAGTTTTCATACCTTTATACGATAAAATTGAGAACATAATAAAACACTTACTTTGATCATAATCAATCTATTGGAAATAAATAATGAATTTTGAAAAAATAAGAGAGAAAAGTGTCCATATAAGTTTACCCTCTCCATTTGTTATCTCAAGTTATTTTTTTTAATATCTCTTAGAAGGTATATAAGCAATTAAAAATAGACTTAAAATTGACCTTAAGGGGTACTTATTTTTATAGAGGGGAGAGAAGTAGGCAATGTGGGTCCATTTTCCACACATGCGTCCTACCGCCGTCGGCCAGCAGTGCAGAGCCAAGTGCTTGTGTGAGGTGATACTTTATTTTTTAAAATTTTATTTATTAAATTATTTTTGCAATGGTTAGATAAAACACAATAAAAAAATGACTATTACAATTATTCATTCTTATCCATGATCGGGTCTTTCTTCCCCACTTTTCTTTCCTATTGCTCCATCTCTATCATGCTTGTGACCGTTACCACTCAATTTTTTGCTATAAATAGAGGCTCTCGACCTCAATTACAAACACATTCAAAACAAAAAATATCTCTTACAATAAAAACTTTCTCAAGCTCTCACTCATTTCTCTCGTCCAAAAAATGCTTTCTTTTGAGACAAAAGCATATAAAAATATATTTTTCGATATAAAAAACTAGAAACCATTCCTTCTTTTATTTTTTGATTCTGAGCAACTGATGTGAACTCCGTAACACGATTCCTACGACCCAGCTAGCTACGAGGCTAGAGAATCACAAGAGGACGGTTCAAGACCCAACAACAAATTAGCATGCGAATTCTAAGCACAACAACAGATTTTGGCTGCAAGAAACTCACCTCAACACATGGATATTACGCACCACGCACGGAGAAGAGGGTGAACGCCACAAAGGGATGCAAATCCTTTGATAAGTTCTTGGTTTGCATTGAAGCAAAGAGCTTTGGCTCTCAATTTGTTTTCAAACAAATTTTCATAAAAATGAACAAAGGTTACATTTGCTGCACATAATGGTCCTATTCATAGAGTACATCAAAGCCCTAAAAGTTAAAATGAATCATAGCCATTGGTTTTTAATCCAATGGTGCAAAATTACAATTTTATATCTGTACCGCGGCGGGGAATTATCTATGCCGCGGCGAGGAGGCTCGAGAAGATAATTAAAAGTAGGCGGGCCGCGGCGGAGTAAATTCCATGCAACGGCGAGGAACCATGGCATCCAACCCGAGAGGCTTGTGCCGCAGCGCGCACGTCCTTCCAACTCTGCGTGCTAGTCTACCCAGTGCTGCGCGCGCGTCTGCTCTGCGCGCACATCTACCCAGCCTTCTGATCAAAAACAGAAACACTTGTGCCGCGGCGCACATATTTCATGCCGCGGCGCGCACCTCTGGCAAAAAATCTCTACCAAAACAGAAAGTCGCTAGCCGCGGCGGGGGAATATCATGCCGCGGCGCAGCTCAAAATTTCAGAAAATCCACAATTAGCTTGGCACTCCCATGTCACACATGTTGGTACCCTTGCTCGTGTTGTGGTGTGCCTTTCTGCGCCAATATTTCACCCCTTCTTCGGCTTGGTCCATGATACGTGTCAGGCCTTATTGGTGGCGCGATCTAGTTCGTATCATTCCCTCCCTCTTTAAGAGAATTCGACCTCGAATTCGGACCTTCATCATGGGGTAAGTTTTGTAGTCCATCCTTATTGTGCTCTTCATCATAAGGATCCTGCAAGAAGAAAAATTAGAAAAGAAACATTCCTTCGTTTTTTTCTTCTCTTCCTTTTGTTTGGCATGCCCATTCTTCTCCTTGGGCACTTCACCTTTTTCTTTCCCCTTTCCCTTTTCTTGTTCTCCCTTGTTCTTGATTTTTAACTGATCTTCAAGTACTTCTTTCGGGGTAAGGGGGACAAAGGTTATTTTACTGCCATCCTTCTCGAACGAGTACTTATTCTTATAACCGTCATAAGTCACCCGTCGATCATATTGCCAAGGCCTGCCCAATATCATATGCCCAACCTGCATCGGTACCACATCACATAATACAACATCTTGATAATTTCCCATAGCAAAGGATACCAAGACTTGATGTTCAACCTTCTCCTCACCTTGATCATTCAACCATTGTAGTTTATAAGGTGTGAGATGTTCGGTTGTGGGTAACCCTAACTTCTCAATTAGGGTAGTACTTGCAATATTGGTATAACAACCCCCATCAATGATTAGGCTGTAGACTTTGCCATTCACGTGACATCTTGTATGGAAAATGTTTCTTCTTTGTGAATCCATGTCACATTCCTTTAAGTGATCCTTGGGCGCTCGCCCTACCATAAGCAAGTCTCCCTTAACTGGAACTATTTCTTCCTCACTTGCTTCTTCCAATGGTGGCATCTCCTCACCATCACTCTCTTCATCAGTCGCCACCTCCCCATTGGCTTGCATGATCATTGCTTTCTTGTTCGGACATTGGGATGCATAATGACCCTTTCCAAGACAGCGAAAACAACTAACATCTCGATTTCGGGGAAAGGTTTCAACTTTACCTTTTCCTTTATCCTTACTAGCCTCCATCTTTTTACCCTTGTTGACTTCAAAGCGGGGCTTGGAGCTAGTTCCTTCTTCTTTCTTAAAATCTTGTACCCAAGGTGTTGGAGCAATCGGCCTTTGTGGTTGCATCCGGTTGCTTCTTCTCTTGAATTGCCCTTCCACTTTGATTGCCATGTGGACCATGTCTTCCAACTCCACATAATGATGAAGCTCTACAACATTGGCAATTTTCGGATTTAGCCCACTCAAAAACCGAGCCATAGTGGCTTCTCTATCCTCCTCAATGTTAGCCCTAACCATGGCTACCTCCATTTCCTTGTAATACTCATCAACCGATCGAAAGCCTTGATTGAGCCGTTGCAATCTCTGATAAAGCTCTCGGTAGTAGTGGCTCGGAACAAACCTCTTCCGCATGATTGCTTTCATATCCTCCCAACTACTTATCGGCCTTTCTCCATCCCTCCTCTTACCAACTACCAATTGATCCCACCAGTTCAAAGCATAGTCAGTAAACTCAATCACCGCCAATTTAACCTTTTTTTCATCGGAGTAGTTATGGCATTCAAATATATGCTCCACCTTCTTCTCCCACTCTAAATATAATTCCGGGTCATTCTTTCCTTGGAATGCCGACATTTTCATCTTAATATTTCCTAAGCTCCGATCAACCCCATCAAAAGGTTGGTGTGGGGGTCTCCTCATTCCTCCCCTCCTATGACCACCTCTAGGCCCATATCTTCCCCCGAAGGGCATCCTCCATTCATCCTCATTATAATTTTCCCCAAAACTATCATCATCCAACTCTTCCACAAAATGAGCTCTCCTATTAGGTCTTTCTACATCAGGAGCAACTTGTGGTGCCTCTTGCCCTAAGTTGGCGATAGTTGCTTCTTGTCGTTCCATTCGCTCGTTCATATTAACCATGACGGCATTCATCCGTTCCATGGACTGTTGTAACGCCCTCATCATAAAAGCTGTGTCGGGCCTTTCTTCTGAGCTGTTTCTGTCAGACATACTTAACAACAACTAATACAAACAAACGATTAACAATTAACAAATTGGGACTTTCACTCGTTACCTCACGTGTTTACACTCGAATTTGATTGCCGTAGCGCTCGAAGCCCTATGACAAACCAAACCGTCCAAGTCTTCCACACAATTGTAGAGTTCTCGTCCTCAACAATCCGTAGTTTACAATATCCAATGTTGAACACAAAGGAAACTAACTCGAAGTGTTTTGAAACTCTAACTCTATTAGTTTGGAAACAAGTTCAATTTAGCAAATTCAAACTCGTAAAATGCAAACAAACAAAGAAACGATCCGTCAAAGCATGAACGACGCTAAAACGAAAGAAATTTCCTAAATTCTCGAGAAATCAAGAATTCACTCTCTTTTCTCTTTTTTTTTTTTTATAATCTCCGAAATATCCTCTTTCTTTTCTTTTTGTTTTTTTATAAAATATCTAACGAGATATTTTTGGGAGATATTTTCACGAGATATTTTCGTGAGATATTTTCACGAGATATTTTCGTGAGATATTTTCGGAAGATAATTTTTTTTAAATAAGAGAAAATAGTTTTGTTCTCACTTTTCAAAACGAACAAAACATGTGAGATTACCAAAATACCCTTCCTCTATAAAAACGATTTTTGGGAAAATTTTCAAAACGAAATCTTCTCCAAATTAAATCAGAATAAGAAGGAAACAACAACACCAATCAGATTAATCCAGAAAATGCAATAAACACATAGAAACAAGAAGAACACAGATTTTTTTTTTGAAGAAATTTTCTTATGTGCTATGAAATAGAAATTGACACAAACTAAGATAGGAATCTAGAGTCTCAACCTAGAGCTCTGATACCAAATGATGCGAACCCCGCAACACGATTCCTACGACCCAACTAGCTACGAGGCTAGAGAACCACAAGAGGACGGTTCAAGACCCAACAACAAATTAACATGCGAATTCTAAGCACAACAATAGATTTTGGCTGCAAGAAACTCACCTCAACACATGGATATTACGCACCACGCACGGAGAAGAGGGTGAACGCCACAAAGGGATGCAAATCCTTTGATAAGTTCTTGGTTTGCATTGAAGCAAAGAGCTTTGGCTCTCAATTTATTTTCAAACAAATTTTCATAAAAATGAACAAAGGTTACATTTGCTGCACATAATGGTCCTATTTATAGAGTACATCAAAGCCCTAAAAGTTAAAATGAATCCTAGTCATTGGTTTTTAATCCAATGGTGCAAAATTACAATTTTATATCTGTGCCACGGCGGGGGATTATCTATGCCGCGGCGAGGAGGCTCGGGAAGATAATTAAAAGTAGGCGGGCCGCGGCGGAGTAAATTCCATGCCGCGGCGAGGAACCATGGCATCCAACCCGAGAGGCTTGTGCCGCGGCGCCCCAAAGCCATGTCACGGCGCGCACGTCCTTCCAACTCTGCGCGCTCGTCTACCCAGTGCTACGCCCGCGTCTGCTCTCCCTGCGCGCACATCTACCCAGCCTTCTGATCAAAAACAGTAAACACTTGTGCTGCGGCGCACATATTTCATGCTGCGGTGCGCACCTCTGGCCAAAAATTCCTACCAAAACAGAAAGTCACTAGCCACGGCAGGGGAATATCATGCCGCGGCGCAGCTCAAAATTTCAAAAAATTCCACAATTAGCTTGGCACTCCCATGTCTCACATGTTGGTACCCTTGCTCGTGTTGTGGTGTGCCTTTCTGCGCCAATATTTCACCCCTTCTTCGGCTTGGTCCATGATACGTGTCGGGCCTTATTGGTGGCGCGATCTAGTTCGTATCATTTGATACCAAATTTAAGAAGCAGACGCAACCATTCCAACTAAAACCCGCAGGTGTTAGTTGAGGCGTAATCTGCCCTTATAACCCAGTCTCAACGCCGATACCGAACCCTCACCCTCGTCAGCGACCAAACCCAAGGTACTAAATGAGCCACTGGATGTTACGCACCCGTGTAATCTGGCACCTACCAGACCCTTGGATGTTACTCACCAAGGTCGCATCATTCCCTCCTTCTTAAAGAAGGTTCGTCCTCGAACCTACGCCAGGCGGGATTCGAACCCGGGACCAGGCTCTGATACCAAATTTAAGGAGCAGACGCAACCATTCCAACTAAAACCCGCAGGTGTTAGTTGAGGCGCAATCTGCCCTTATAACCCAGTCTCAACGCCGGTACCGAACCCTCACCCTCGTCAGCGACCAAACCCAAGGTACTAAATGAGCCACTGGATGTTACGCACCCGTGTAATCTGGCACCTACCAGACCCTTGGATGTTACTCACCAAGGTCGCATCAGCAACACTAACTTGCAGGTATAGTATTTCGGTCTTCAACAGTATAGTTAAGATTCAAGACATATAAAGTTTTTTAGGCTATTTTATTCTAGGGACGACGGGGTTGTGACTGCTTGCACAACATGGACAGAGCTGCAAAATGCCTTAAAGAAAGCGATTTAGTCCATGACTTAACCCAAGCAATAACATTTGGTAACTTCATTCCTGTTTTATTTTTTCTATACCAACACAATCTTTATTATATAAAATAGAGGAAATATTTTTTCAAGCATCTAATTTTTTTTTTTCAAAAGAGCCTATATCTTGGATTATTTATTGTTCTCACATGTTTTATTTATTTCGCTTCTAGAACCGGAAATTATCTTTTCAAATATCTTATTTCTGGAATTATCAAATATTTTACATGTCAATCGAATTAAATTCTTACTAACTGTTTTATTTCGGTTCATCTACTATTATTGTCATATGTTCACGTAGAAATTAAGTTCCCGACTATTACCTTACTTTATCATTTGTCTTTATTGTCATTTACTTTGCTTCTTTACTTGTTTTATTTATTTTGTTATATAGTACTCCTACTATACTTCACAGTTTTATTTTTTCTTTGCAGAAGCTATTTTAATTCATCCAATTTTCTAACCTTTCCAAATTTGTTGGAATTGATTACATTTTATTCCTTTATTTATTCTAATCATTTCTTGATTACAGATCACTACTTGTAATTTTACTTTTATAGGTCTATCTGTTTAGTCTTTCTTTACTGTCTTTTTTCAAATTAGATTATTGTTTTTCAAGTTTTTCCTGCCTTCTACTTTATATATATAAATATATAAACTGTATGCAATTTTAAAAATTTCTTCCCTTAATTCTCCACTATTACTTGGTTTATAACATATTATTTTTTTAATTTATTTTAATCACTAGCATCAATATTTAAATTACTTGCATATTAACAATTTTAATATTTTTTTTCCTTTACTGTTTTATATTATTTACTGGCTTTGTCATATAATCTGCATTTGAAATTGTAGTAATAACAGCCTCTTAATTCCTTTCCTTGTTAATTGCTATATTTCATACAAATAATTATAAGCTTTGTAATACAAACTAAATTTTATTTGGTGTTTTAACACTTTGATTATTACAATTATTTTTCAAAAATATCAAAAATGACTTCTGAGATAACCACTCCTAAAATTCCCATTGTGAATGCTGTTAATCCTTCTATGGATGGTTTAAATGTGAACAAAGTGGTGAGGCCTACTGTGGCTCACGGGGTTACCCCAACGTTATCGGTTTCAGTTCCTTTGAACCATGATGTGGCAGGGAAACCGGAGAAGTTCAATGGATTGAACTTCAAGAGGTGGAGGAGTAAGATGTTATTCTATCTTACCACCTTCAATCTAGCAAGATTCTTGACTAAGGAATCTCCCAAACAACCTGAGAGTGAATAGGATTTTCAGTCTGCTAGTATATTGAAGCATGGAAGCATTCTGATTACCTGTGTCGAAATTATATTCTGAATGGCCTAAGTGACTCCTTATAATAAGGAAAAAAGGGCTAAAGACTTGTGGGAGTCATTGGACCGAAAGTATGAAACTGAAAATGCTGGTGCCAATAAATTTTTGGTTGGTCGTTTTCTTGATTATAAGATGGTGGACAATAAATCAGTATGTAGTTAAGTACGTAAACTCCAAGATATCTTAACAGAGATGCATGATGAAGGGATGGTACTGAGTGAGACCTTCCAAGTCGCAGCTATTATTGAAAAGTTGCCCCATTCATGGAGAGAGTTCAAAGCCTACCTTAAGCATAAGCAAAGAAAAGTGTCTATGCAAGACTTGCTTGTAAGATTTAAGGTAGAAGAAGACAACAAGGCTTTTCTAAAAGGGTAATATTCCATCAGCACCCAAGGCTAAAGTGCTGGAGCATGGTCAAAGCTCCAAGCACAACAAGTATAAGTGCAAGCTGAATAAGGGTTCAAAGTTGAAACCTAAGGAAGCAACTTTTAAGAAGTCAAGCTTTAAGGGGACTTCCTTTAACTGTTAGAGGACAGGGCACAAATCTCCAGACTACATCCAAAGAGAAATAGAAATCGTGAGGCAAACATGGTTGATGACACTCAAGACTTTTATGATAGTGACTTGTGTGTAGTTGTCTCTGAAGTGAACATGGTTGGGTCCAACCCAAGGGAGTGGTGGATTGACACTAGTGCAACCAGACATATTTGCTCAGACAAAGGGCTATTTACCACCTTTGAAACTGTCAAGGGAGTTGAAAAGCTATTCATAGGCAACTATGCAACTTAAGCTGTTGAAGGGCAAGGAAAAGTTGTCCTGAAGATGACCTCAGGAAAGGATTTGACTCTGAATAATGTGTTGTATGTACCTGAGATTCATAAGAACCTTGTGTCTGGTTCATTGCTGAATAAACATGGCTTTAGAATTGTATTTGAGTCAGATAAGGTAGTGTTGACCAAAAAGGTATATTTTTGGGCAAAGGGTACGCTTGTAATGAGCTTTTTAAGCTTAATGTAACAACTGTAATGCATAAGAAAATTAATAAAGTTAATTCTTCTGCTTACTTGCTTGAGTCTTCCAATTTGTGGCATGATAGACTAAGTCATGTTAATTATGAATATTTACGTAGATTAATTAACATGGATCATATACCCTCTTCCCAAATTGATTCCAAACACAAATGTAAGACTTGTGTTGAGGCGAAAATGACAAGGTCATCGTTCCATTCAATCAAAAGGAACATTGAACCTTTGGACTTAATCCATAGTGATCTATGTGATTTGAAGTTTGTTCAAACAAGAGGTGGCAATAAGTATTTTATTACTTTTATCGATGATAGCACAAAATATTGACATGTATATCTGCTTAAAAGCAAATATGAAGCTATAGAGAAATTTATTTTCTAAAAAGCAGAAGTTGAGAACCAACTCAACAAAAAAATCAAGGTACTATAAAGTGATCGTGGTGGTGAGTATGAAGCACCTTTTGGTGAGTTCTATGCAGAACACGGAATCATTCTTGAAACCACAGCACCTTATTCGCCTCAGTAGAATGGGTTAGCTAAACGAAAGAATCGTACCTTGAAAGAAATGATGAATGCAATGCTACTATTCTGGGTTACAACAGAACTTGTGGGGGGAAGCCATTTTATCTGCTAACTATCTTTTAAATAAGGTTCCCA
Source organism: Elaeagnus macrophylla (assembly GCA_029378325.1). Classification (NCBI taxonomy): domain Eukaryota; kingdom Viridiplantae; phylum Streptophyta; class Magnoliopsida; order Rosales; family Elaeagnaceae; genus Elaeagnus; species Elaeagnus macrophylla. The sequence continues at coordinate 52,401,245 of CM055640.1, forward strand.
AAGAAAAAGACACAAAAGACAACGTATGAGTTATTTAAAGGAAGGGCACCTTCTTATAAATATTTACGAGTGTAGGGGTGTCTTGCTAAAGTAGTACCTATTCCTAAGAAGGTGAAGATAGGTCCGAAAATAATAGATTGCATTTTATTGGATATGCACATAACAGTAGTGCTAATCATTTTCTTGTGCATGAGTCAAAGATTCCAGACATACACAAGAATATAATAATGAAATCAAGGAATGCATCGTTCTTTGAACATGTATTTTCATGTAAATCTCAAGGGGAATAGAGTTCGTCTAAACGAACTTTTGAGACTATGAATGAAGATAGTCAAAGAACAAGAATCTGAAAAAGAGGTTGAGATTGAGGTTGAACCTAAACATAGCAAAAGGGCTAGGACAGAAACGTCTTACGGTCCAAATTTTCTGACTTATTTGCTAGAAAGTGAACCTCAAACCTATGAAGAGGTTGTAAACTCTTCTGAAGGTCCTCAATGAAAAAAGGCTATTAATAGTGAAATTGAGTCCATTCTGTAAAATCACACTTGGGAACTAGTTGATTTACCTCCGAGTAGTAAAACACTAGGATCCAAGTGGATTTTTAATAGAAAACTTAGATCAGATGGATCAATAGAAAAATGCAAGGCCAGGCATGTAATTAAGGATTACAAACAACGACATGGCCTTGATTACTTTGATACTTATTCTTCCGTGACGAGAATAACATCCATTAGGATGATAATTGCTATCGCAGCTTTGCAAAATCTTGAGATACATTAAATGAATATTAAAACAACCTTTCTAAATGGAAATTTAGATGAAAAAATTTACATGGATCAACCCAAAGATTTTTTTGTCCCAGGGCAAGAAGGAAAGGTCTATAATTAGTGAAGTCATTATATGGCTTGAAGCAAGCACCAAAACAATGGCATAAAAAATTCGATAATGTCACGAAGACAAATGGATTTAAGATCAACGAATGTGACAAATGTGTATATGTTAAGGACACAAAAGATGGTTATGTCATCTTGTGTCTATATGTTGATGACATGTTAATTGTAAGTAGTAATGATCAAATAATCAAATCTACCAAAAATATGTTGAACTCAAGGTTTGACATGAAAGACATGGGACCCGCTGATGTAATTCTAGAAATTAAGATATTAAGGATATCAAACGGTCTCATTCTTAGTCAATGTCATTATGTAGACAAAATCCTTGAGAGGTTTAATAAAGGTGATTCTGGTATTGTTAGAACACCAGCAGATGTTAATCTGCACCTATCTAAGAATAGAGATGAGAATGCATCTCAACTTGAATATTCTAGAGTGATAGGAAGTTTTATGTACTTGATGTGTTGTACAAGACCGGACATAGCTTACGCTGTAAGTAAACTAAATAGATATACCAGCAATCCAGGATCTAACCACTGAAAAGGTATTACTAGATACTTAAGATCCACATGTAGCTATGAACTGCACTACACAAGATATCCAGCTGTATTAGAAGGATACAGTGATGCAAACTGGATATCTGATATGAAAAACTATGTCTACTAGTGGATATGTGTTCACACTGGGTGGTGCAGCTATTTCATGGAAGTAATCTAAACGGTCTTGCATAGCTAGATCTACGATGGAATCTGAATTCATCACTTTGGATAAATGTGGCGAAGAGGCCGAATGGCTACGAAATTTCTTAGAGGATATGCCAAAGTGGCCTAAGCCTGTGCCTGCAATTTGTATCCATTGTGATAGTCAATCTGCAATTAGTAGGGCACAAAGCAACATGTATAATGGTAAGTCTCGATATATACATCGTAGACATAATACTATTAGACAACTACTTTCAATTGGGATTATTTCTGTTGACTATGTGAAGTCAAAGGATAACATAGTGGATCTGTTAACCAAAGGGTTAAATAGAGAGTTAGTTGAGACATCATCGAAGGGAATGGGACTAAAAGCCTATGAATGAATAAGGCTTGCAAAGGAAACCCAACCTAGTTGATTGGAGATCCCAAGATCTAAGTTCAAAGGGACAACCTAATTATAAAGACTTAGTGTGATCACTGTGGGACTTTTCCTCAAGTCCATTCCTATGATGAAAGCAGTGATACCTGTAAATACAGGTTAAGCTAATGCTTTTAATGATTCTTACGAAGAGAATACTGAGCGCGTACAACGGGTTACTCTTTGCAGATTACTTTTATAGATAAGAGATAACATATGTGAGAGAGAAGTGGGGCCGCTTCGAAAGGAAATTTTTAGGCTTAATTCTTGAGAAACTCTCACAGAACTAGGCGTATGTTCATGGCCAAAATGAACATAAAAGTGAGAACTGAATTGTATCAGGAATGATTCATGTGTGAAGTATGTCATCGTTTACATAAATGGCTGAACAGTTCAAGGATATCACGTCTATTGTCAGCCAGTAAAGTAAACATATTCTCACAAGGGAAGATTCAAAGGGTTATACCTACCTATCTTATGTAGGTCTCAAATCGTTGAACTCTATCACTGCATGTGAAATTGATTTGAGTCAGTTTTCTTTTGGAAAAACTCCGTCAATTTTAATTCATGTGGGGGATTGTTGGAAAATGAGAAAAATGGGTATTTAGACTCATAGTTAAATACCATTTTGATGCATCATTTTGAGTGGGACTCACTTAGTATAAGTATAGAGTCATGATTGATTTGGGTTCTCCTCCGTGAGGGCTTCGAAATCATATATTTATACACTCAAAATGATATTGAGATGAATGAGAAATTGTGTCTCAAAGTTCACTTATTGAGAATAAAAAAATGTTGTGGTTTTTAGTTTGTCCCACATGAAAAAAATACTAATACATGAAATGTTTTATATAACATTTGCTTTCCTATAAGAGGTAAGCTTGTGCAGCATAAAGGCTCTCTCCAATTGCGGGCCCACACGTCCTACGGACACGAGTATCGTCCAATTTTGATGGGCCTTGAGCGGTTCGAATTTTGGTACACATAATTTTATTTTTTTTCTCAGAATTAGATTGTAACTGTTGAGGAGATTTATTGTTGCAGTTTTAGTAGCTCAACAGTTACAAAAATTAAAGTAGCAATTTTTTGTAATAGCTGCAGTTGTTGCAGCAGTTTTTAACAACAGTACATGTTGTATTTGCTGCAGCAGTTTCAATAGCCATTTCCAACAGCCACATTTTGAATGCCTATATTTTGACATTGTAGCTGAGGAAAAAACATACAGCAAACATCAACCTTTCTCTTCTCAATTTTTTCCTACAGCAAACATTACTCATCTTCCAGTAAATTCATTATAGAGCTAAGCTTTGTGTGATAGAGAGTGGATTCAATTCAGTTCGTACAAACAGATTATGCTTAGTGTTCTTAATCTGTCTTACATCATTGTATCCTAAGATGTATTTTTTTCTTAATCTCAACACCCATTGTAAAGGAAAATTTTTATCTTAAAGAAATCATTTACAGACCTCAATCTTCTTTTTTATTTTCTTTTGTATTTATTTTATTATAATTTATAGTTTTTATTTATTCGGTAATTTTAATTCAATTTATTCATTTATTATATTTAATTTCTTATTTGTCCATTACATTATTTCCTACAATATAAACGTTAAAAAAATCAGAGAGGAGGAGATGTTGATATAAAAAGCTAACATTAAAAAGTGATGCTTCAGTTTGTTTTTTAAGACAATTTGTAAACATTTATTGGTTCTTGTTTTGCACAATCTTTATTAAAAACATAGAGATAATTAAGAAATTTATAAGAGTCTATTTGTTTTTTATTTTATTTTTTGTATTATTTAAGAGAAAATAAAAGTTATTTTTTTATCATGGGTTATTAATATGTAAAATAATATTGAATTGTATACATCATATCTTTTAAAATTATTATTTTTATTTTTTAATAATATATACTTTTTAAATATAAAATATACATTACAAAAAATTGAGAATCCTACCTAGTTAGGACCAAGACAACTGCCTCATTCATCTAAGGCACGAGTCGTCTCTAATAAGCTGTTAGGAATGGCAATTCGTGTCGTTCGGATTACATTTGGGTCAACCCATTTTTTACTTGACCCGAACACACCCAACCCAAATACGACCTAATTTTAAAATAGGTCATATTTATCAAACCCGGATTGAAAAAACTCGAACACGATCTGAATTCAAAATAAGTCATGTTTATTGAATCTGTCTCGACCTGAACCCAAACACGAACTCGAGAAATCCAAACACAACCTAAATTCAAAACAGGTCATTTTTAACAAACTCGGTTCTGGACTCAAACCTGAACCTGTATAATTATAGAGGAACTCGAAAATGTAATATGGCAATACCAATACTCCAAAAGAACATCCTGCTTTTTATCAAAGGCTAATGTTATTGTTTTTACCTGTCAATATAAGGGATTTGAGTCTTTACCAAGGGATAACACCCTTAAAATATCTTTAAATCCTACATAAAATACATCTGAAACCACTATGATTCAAAATTTTGTTTCAAAATAACATTTATAAACCTAATCAACAAAGCTAAAGCTGAATTTGTTCAAAATACCTTATTTTAGGTATTTTGGCACCTAAGATCAAAATATAAAGGCTAAAATCGATGTGTCACAAGCCTAACATCAGGATTCCCTATCTCATCTACAACTTCACTCCTTTAAATGTTTGAACCCTTTTGATTGCAACACTACTGCAAAGTAAGGGAGCATACATTATAAATTCGCCAAACTTATATAAGACATCATGAGTAACATAGTTGTGTACAAAACAAATAATGGAAATTTGTTGTGAAAAGAATTATCAAAATGTGTTCAAGAGTTCAAGTATGGACCATAAAAATAAGATACATGAAGCAACGATAATCCATAAAGAAACAGCTTTCAACAAAGGAAGAGACTTTGATGATACATAAAAATATGCCTAAGATTGTGTAACTATGAAATAATAACACCATGTCACCATTAAACTAAACCTTAAAAAGCAATATTATCAAATATAAAGAATAAAGGAAGTCGAAGGTGGGGGAATCTTACTCTTCATTTCAATTAAGGAACTATTGACATAGTTCCAAATAGCCCAAGTTAAGAGGAGGAGTGTGTCCGAGAAGTGCACGTAGTAAAAGTAATATTTTAATATAAAATTAATCATTGCCTCTCAAGCATTTGTACTTTAAGTAGGAGCTTAATTTACAACATTGCTCATAACATCTTGCATTAACTCATCTAAACTTGGTTCATTATCTAAAAACAAATAGAAAAAAATTAAAATTTTGTAAAACACATAATGTAACTCTTATAAAAAATTGTACAATACTTTTATAGCCATAAAACCAATCTCTGATACAAACTAATGGCTCAACCGTGCTAGGAAAAAGTGAAGTACGAAATTGATTTAGAACTCTCTCACCAACACTAAACGCAGATTCTAAAGCAATTGTTGAAACAGAAATGGCTAGGATATCATGAGCCATGGTATCCACTCTAGAAAATCAAACATTGTTTCCTTTCCAATATTCAAGGATATTAAAATCACCATTTCTAATCAGTTGTTCACTAAAAGTTCTTCTAAGTAGCCTCCAATTGACTTTTTTTGTAGAGTGTCATCACGACAAGAGCTAAAACTCAAAAATTAAGAAACAAAACAAAAACTAAAAATAAATATGATTAACTTTTAGTCATAAATAAAAAAGTTAAATTATTATAAATTTTACCTTCACTAGATCTTCTTTTCTATTGAGGATACAAACTTTAAAATATCGCTATCGTTATCCATAAATATTTCTCAAACTTTGGGAAGAAACATCTTGAGCATACTCTTTATGAATCTCAGTTCAATATTTCTCAAACTTTGTAAGCATCCTACTTCACATGTCTTTAATATACTTATCATCACACTGCTCTTTCTTCTTTAAAGTAATATAACATGAACTAATATAAGTAAAATACAAATTTGCAGTAGGGTACTTGTTCCAAAAAATTGGAGCGTGATCTCATAAAATAATGCCAAAAAACTACAAATCTTATCCATATTTTCCCACTCAGATGTCATAGGACAATTAACATAATTAGAATCAATCAAAGAAAATTGTTGAAATGCTCGACGATAGCATGAAGCACTTTCAATCATGAGATAAGTCGAATTTCATCTAGTTGTAACATCTAGCTTCAATTCTTTCATGGAATCCAAATTTGTCAATTTTACTAATTCTTTAAACTTTTCCTTTCTCATTTGTGACCCTCCCACATATTTGATGCTATGACAAAATTTATCAAGTGCATCGTGAATATCTTTTAGACCATATTGAACAATTAAATTGATGATGTGGGCACAATAACGAATATGATAGAATTCATCATTGCATACAAGAGAACAACACAAACTCAAGTTATTGACTAACAACAGAACAAACTTAATATTAGTAGAAGCATTGTTCAGTGTCTGTAAAAAAGTTTTCTCATTAACTCCTCACTCACGCAACCTAGAAGGAAATTTATTACATAAAGATGGGACATCGTGTGGAAGTAGCACGAAAGAGAAGTTCAACACTCTTTTTTGTAATTTTTACTCATTATCAATGTAATGACATGTGAGGAAAATATAACCACTATAGGTTAAAAAAGACCAACAATCAAAGGTCATACAAACTCTTGCAAGACATTCATCTAACATAGATCTAATATTAGATTTTTCACTTAAGTACATATTAGATTTTTCACTTAAGTACATATTAAGAACATCATCCTTAACATTGTTCCTAGAAACTACTTTAAAATCAGGATGAAGATGTTCAAATTGAAAAGGTAAGTCATGCATTATAATAAACAGAGTAACCAAATTCCTAAATATTTTTGGATCATATTTAGTGGAGTGAATTGTATACCCCTTGTTACTCTTATTAATAATCATTTGACCAAAATCACGATTATCTCTCTTACGAAACTTTGCATAATGACGCATAAAATTATTTGTCCCATAGCATGACTTAGATCTAAATGAAGCACCACAATATATACACGCTAATCTCACCTCTTTGTTAGGTCCTATTGAAAGATCTTTATAATAATCTCAAATTTTTGCTCTATTTTTCATACATTTCTTTCCTTTTTTCCTTTGAATCCAAAGTCGTCGTCATCTCATCTGTCTCAACCTCATCGTCATTCTCAAGGTCCTCAATTTGAGGATAAAGGTGTTTTTCAAATGATTTTCTCATTTTTATTTTTAATCTATATATCATATAAGACCATATGAGAGAAACGAAGCATAACATGATATCAATATATAAATATAATAAACGAAGTCATAGAAACACCTAACATATCATGATATCAATTAGTTCTATAAATTATTCGCAAAAGTGTAATTTCCAATAAACACCTAACTATTGTTAATGATTATACACGCATAAACTGTGTTGTGACTATTTTCAAATGTATCCAACAAAGTTTCCATGCTACAGATTTGTCAATCAACTTAGCCAACTAAACAGGGTTCTATTAATTTGAATAGAGTCAAGCTCAACATCATACATACATGTTAAATTATTTTAATACATGCAAGGTAACATTTTAATACATGCAAGTTAATGAACACAGTTTTATCACAGCTCCAATTTATGTTTCACACCAAAGTAGGCAAGACTTGTAGTCTGCATAAGTTTCAAGTGCATGCCAAAATCAAAATATGAACTCCAAGAAATCATTGACATTAACAAGAGCATTAACAGCTATTCACAGAACATCTAAAAGTTATATATGGTGAAAGCATGTAGGTAATGAAAGGTAACATGCAAGAAGCAACACTAGTCAAGGAGTCACATAAAGTTGGTTACCAGATACACGTACACCTAACCTAAGGGAGATAACATTATAACAGTATGAGCTCTTGGGTTGAAATTATTGCAACATATTGATAGTAAAATAAAAGGGTAATGTTGATTTCCCTAGTATATATTGGGTGTGAAGATGATATAAAATGTTAAAATGGTTGGTTCCTTTTAGTCAAAACTTAAAAGTACAACCACCAAGCATGCATGAGTGTAACCTCCATTTTGTAGCCACATGGAATAAGTAGGTTTTTCAATTTAGTATATATACTTTTTCCCCTTATTTATTAAAATAAAATTTAATTTAAGTTAACTAGAAAAATATTTTATCACGGGCTAAACCGCTAAAACATTGGAGCTCATATTATCATATACCAACAAAATTCAATCAATAATAAACTATCAGATACACGTACACGAGGTTAAATATTGACAATAATAGTATGAGCTCCTGGATTGAGCGGGTTGCAAAATATTGATAGTAAAATCATACCCAAAAGCAAGGGAAAAAAATTTAACACACATCTAAGAAATAAAAACATTGTACCGATGGGTTGTGGTTCTACTTTCTTAATGATCACTCTACGAGGAAGAGAAATGGAAGGATTTAAGAGGGGGCGATGGAGGTGGGTTGTGGTTCTCGTGTCGTGAGAGAGAGAAGTGAGGGCGCGAAGGCGAGGCGGCGAGGGACATAGGTGGTGTGGTTATTAGGATTGAGAAGAGCGAGAGCGCGAGGTGTGTGTGGGTGTGACTAGTGACTTTGTAAGGGTGTCAATCTGTGACTCTGTGAGTATGTTGTCTGAGTGGGTTCTGTATTTGGGTTGGTTTATTTCATTTAATCTTCTTCTTCTTTTTTAAGAAAGGGTTAACACGGTACTGACTCGGATGCTACCCTTTTTTCGTATCATTTCGAGTTGATCCTTTTTTGCCCAAAATTAATTCGATTCATATTCGAGTCAGATTTTTCGTGTCATGTCGTGTCGAAAATTTATAACCTCCTATAGGTTGTTATCTGCTAGAATTTTGGCATTGAAGGTTATTTCACTAATTCCTTAATTTACTCACCTAAAAGCTACAAAATGGGGTTAATAACATGAGCTCAACGTTCATTTTTATTTGAAAGTATCTCTACCAATAACTAACATAAGTATGGTTTCTAATGCATACAAGGTCTTATTAGTATTTAATATATCAACAATTTCTTATTTTAGAAAGGGTGGGTTATTGGTACGCTCTTTTTATTAGTTCTACTATGAATTTTAAAAATTTACAAAAATATAATTAAATAATCTAAAGAATAAATATATTAAAAAAAATGGTATTTTTCCTAATTCAAAAAAAGTTAGAATTAAAAAATATTATGAAAATAACAAAAAAGATTGCAGCAATAACACAACCTTATGAAAATTGAAAAAAATAATATTAAAAACACACAAATTTACATTTATATTAATTATAATGTAATACGTGTTGTTTAAAAACTAATAAATTGTTTTATTTTTCGTAACAATTTAACGCATGACATGTGAGTTCAAATTTATGTTTAGCCTTTATGATCGTGCAGCATAGTTTGTTACTACACCTTTTGCAGTAAGGACACAGAAAATAGGAGGGATAGGTTATGAATTTGTGATGTGTGGTTCATTAAAATGTCGAAAAAAAAAATAACAAAATTAATTAATATATTAATTTATATAATATAATTTAATTGATTCTTATTACTAAATAATTTCACAATTATTTATAATCTCACATTTTTAACTACATCAAGTTAATAAGTGACACACGCATACAATATTTTGAAGCATATAATAATATTACAATTTAAGTGGAAGTGAATTAAAGGCTAAGATTAGTGATCTCAAATAGTCCAAGGATTAAAATATTGATGTTTATGGATTTATCTACTACGAAAATATTTAAAAAAATCTCGATATTAACAAAAGTTATTTACATATACTTAAAATTTAGATAATAACTTAATATAGAAAAAATTAAATAATATTAATCTAATATATTAGTATTCTTAATAAACTAATAGTAAGATGCTAAATAAAAGTGTAACTTGATAAAAATAAGATGTTTCAATATTAATAAATTAAAAAATTATGTTATAATTACATCCAAAGGATTTTTTTTTTTTTTTCGAGGAGTTCAAAGCAAATTCTATATTAATTTAAGGATATATGTACCATGACATATACTAAGAGGTTATTTGCATGTAATAATTAAGATATCATGATTATGTTATTTAATGTTCTTCTAGTGTTTCTACATGAATAGAAAACTATGAACTTAATAATTTATAAATTGTTGTGATTGATTTCCAAAAATTTCACAAATATTATTTATATTTATGTTATTTGAGAAATCACTTTCATTATTAAGATAAACTTGAGCTATAGTTTTTTTATATCATTCTATCATATCACTATATTCTTGGAACATAGCTTGACACCTATAATCTTCATTCAGAACATACACAGCACTAAAAAAAAATTGAAAAAATTACATTATAGAAATTTATAAAATAAAAAAAAAATCAATAATATTGTGGTTCATATTCAACATTTTTTTTTTTTTTAAATTACACTGCATAAATTAATATAATTATATTGCAGATAATATGTATCTACACATTTTCCAATATCATAAAAAATTGATAAAAATAATAATTATGTCTATCAAAATTTATGAATATTGGATATATCTGGAGTTTTTAATCATGCACTAATCACGTTATAAATAGTGTTATGCAAAGGAATATTTCAAAAAAGAAAAAATGCAAAGAAATGAATTATGAGTCCACGCTCTTCACGTGATCCAATAATCCAATCATATTTGCTTTAAGTGCGGTTCTCGTAAGAGGGGTCGGATGTGATAGACCGTGTGGCTGTAAAGTAATTCTTAGAATAATTTTATACGACAAGATTGAACCCTAAAACTACTTAGTTAAATGACACGAAATTATTGAGTATATTTTATTAAAATATAAAAAAATTTAAATTTGTGGCATATATTTTATCTTATAACAATTATTAAAACAGTAAGTTTATACTTTCTCTTTCATATAAAAATATCATCTTAACATCATATTAATTAATAAAGTCTATTATAAATATCCATATATTTTTTTATATAATATAATTTAATTATAAATTAATTTTAATTAATTTATTATTCAAATTATATTTTGTATAAAAATAATTAATTATATGTATTAAATATTTTTTAATAAATAATTAAAAAATAAAATTTTAAAAATCTTAAAATAAACTGATTCTCTGTGAAAAAATTTAGAATTTAAAAATTCTCCCTTAATGAAAATTTAAAAGGAAAAATCAAAGGCTCAAGAATTATCATAATTATCTATTATAATGGATTTAAAAAAAAACTAAAAGACTATTAAATATGTATTAAATTTTAATTATATTTAGTATAAAATAATTGATTATATGTATTAATTACTTTTTAGTGAAAAATTTGAAAGGAAAAAAACCAAAATACTCCTAAAATTTTTGATTGTTTAAGGAATATTTTATTGGAATATTTTATTATATGTGAAATAGTAACGAAATTGATAATTGCAAAGAAAATTAAAAGACTAGTGAATATTTTAATAATTGTCTATTATTATGAAAATAAAAGAGAAAATCAAAAGTCTCCTAAATATGTACTAAATTAGTATAAATAAAAATATTGCAATTCATAAAATGTGATTAAAAATGTTAATAAAAGAGACATTTTCATTTTTATTTTTTTCTATAATTTCTTAATGTGTCCAATATTTTGAGAATTTTAATAATTTTCACATTTTCTTCTCCAAATTTTGAATATTGCCTATATTGAACGTGTTTAGATATTAATGCATATATTGTGGTTAAGAAAAATGAGGTAAAGATAATTGTCTCTTTTATGTTTGAATATTAAATGTATTGTGTAACCATGCATTCAAATATATGGTCATTTTGATAAATATAAAATTTAAGTATTTTAAGCAATAAATAAAACTTGATTTAATTAATATATTTTAAAGTTACTAAAATCATTAAATTTTATTGTTATTGTTTGTAGTTCTCTATGTATTAGTATGATATTAGTCATTGCACATATTTTTTTCTTGACCTTATTAAATACTACAGCTTTAATTTTGATTTTGAACTTTTGCTTTTTGAATTTGACTTTTTGAGTTAATAATGGCACAAAATTAAAATAAGTAAAATCTTAAAAATCTAAGATTGCAAAAAATTACATGATCCTTTTAAGGATAAAGTGTAGCAGAAGTCTCTTACTTAGGTCTAAAATGCACTTTATATTCATTATTATTTGATAGCAGTACAAATTTGTTACTTTTTATAGAAGGGTCATCGAAATCCATTTTGCAACAAATTCATAAGGGGTAAAACTTGTATTTTTTTAAAAATTATTATTTTTACTAAAAACAATGTAACAAGCATTTAAGTAATTATTTTTTGTACAGAGCTACCTTGTTGTTCATCTTTTGGCACAAATATTATTTGTAAAAAAATTTGATATAAAAAATTATGTACTATTCATCATATTAGTTAAAAATACGTGTTTTGTACATATTTAATTTCTTACGTATTATTTTATTTATTTTAATTTTATTTATTAATTTCTGCAATATATTTGAAATAAATATGAAAGTTAATTTTTTATGCTTCCAAATGAATTAAAAAAATAAAATAATATTTAGAGAGTCCTTATATATGGTAATCATGGAGTCTTTATTGTATGAGAGTCCTTATTTAATGTAAATATATGATAATAGAGTCCTAAAAGGGCAACAAATGTAAATATCTTATGTAAATTTTTTGAGTCTTTGTTGGCGTTTATGTGTGTAAAATACAAAATTTGTTTTATTTTACTTATAATTTTTGTATATATCTATGTAAGGTTCTTTACTCGCAGTCAATATTGCACAATTTCACATACAACTAAACATTTCATATGTTTTCATGATATACACACTATGAAATAGTTAGGAGCATATAATTTGCATGTTTAAGTGTGTGTTTATTTGCATTTAATTTTCACTAATTATGGGTATTTGTGAAAATTTTATTTGTTAAGTTTTATTTGAAAGATTTTGTTTTATTGAGCTCGCCAAGGTCCTTGCAGAGATCCTGTCCAGATATGCGAGGGGTTAGCAAGGTTGTTATATTTGTTTTTAAACTTGTTGGACCTCATTGAGGTACTCTTAGGGACTCGTTGAGGAGCCAGGTAAGGGGTGGGTAAGGGTAATCGAGCTCGAAAATTTCTCTATATATACCCATTCATTCTTCTTGTTTTCTCCAAGAAATTAACATGGGAAAATCTAAATTTTTGAAAACTTATTTTGTGCATTGAAAATCTTTTAGCAATCCTTAATCATTAATACGTAGAGTATTCTTTCGTATTAGTGTTCGTATTAGTGATTTGTAGTTCTTAAAAACAAAAAATGATTTTGAAAAATTATGTTTATGTATTGGCAATACATTGAGTGTTATTATGTACTGCAATTTGAGGAGTTTTTGTGAAAACTTATTTTATGATAAACAGAATTTATGTGTCAATTGAGTATTTTTTTTTCTTATTGTTGATACGATTTATTTTTGTGAAAAATATATTTTGTGATAAACAGAGTTTTCATGTCAACAATATGTCGAATATTTTTTCATATTGTTGATATGAGATATTTTTGTGAAAAATATATTTTGTGATAAACAAAGTTTCTATGTTAACAATATATCAAGTATTTTTTCATATTGTATGAGGTATTTTACAAAAAATTATATTTTGGGCAGGTGTTTTCTATTATTAGAATTCATTTACTGATTGTAGGTACGAGTACCACACTATGTAGTGGTGGGGCTCTTGAGATGAACCAAATCGCGTAGGGACTGAAGTAATTGTGGAGACAATTGGCAAAAGCAGCATATGTAATTAGGATGTGTGATAAATAGAGTTTTCATGTCAACAATATGTTCTATTATTAGGATTCACTAGCTGATAGTAGGTACAAGTACCACATATCAAAGATCGTTTCTTTGAATGTTTTATTGCATTCGTTGGTATAATCTCTAATATGTTCTAGTATGTGCTAATATATAAAAATTACTCAGTGATTAGAAAGTTTTTATTGCTTACTCTATTCCTTCCTACTTTATTGCTTTATCTATTTTTTTTTCAATGTGTGTACGAAAGGTGCGAGTCCTAAAGTATTTATATTACCTTATCTTGATAATTAGCCAGGTTTAGATTCTTTCTACTTAAAATATAGAGATTATGGATAAAAAAAAATTACTTAAGCGTGTTTCATATTTTTATATATAATATAGATTATGAATAAAAAGAAATTACTTAAATAATGTAATCACAAATTATTCATTTTTTTAGTTTCATGATGAACTATGATATCATATACCTTACTCATTTTTCTTATCGAATTCTCTTGATATTGTTGCTTAAATTTTCAAAAAATACTAATTAGAAATGTAATTGAAATATATAATAAATAATTGTGAATATTGGTTTTTTTATAATGATCTTGAAGATATAAAAAAATTGTAAAACATTTTTACTATCTATGTGCAAATTGAAAAACAAATAATAACTTTTTTCAAGATTTAATGTCAAAGAAATTTATATTAGAATGATAAAATGAAAAGTAGCTCGTAATAAAGTGCTATTGAATGCATACAAGGATAAAAAAATATATATATATAGAATAAATAATGGATAAACTAAAATGATTCATTAGACTAAGTAATAAAAAACCATATTTAGTATTGATAAAGAAATTGTTCATATGAATAAGATTAAAATAATAACAATAAATTTATAAATCATTCATATATATTTTTTAAATAAATAATTTATAATTTAAAGTAACAAGTAAATAAAATATTAAAAATATTACTGACACTTATTCAAAGATGAATTGCGGTGTAATTAATTATAATTTATCTTTTCAATATTTATTGTCGTCATTTTTAGCCAAAAATAAATATTTTAGCCTAAAATTATCAAATGGCTTTGATGATCTTTTTACAATATATAAAGGACATAAAGTATCTCACCAAATAATAATTGATTTAAAGTACTTGTCGATAGATTCCTGCTGCCCATTATTTTTCTATAAAACTATATGAATTTTTGAATTCAACTTTTATATGTAATTTGAAGTAATTGTATAATATTATAATTAATTATAATTTTTTTAAATTAATTTTTTTCACTCACCCACGTTAAAAAAGAGAGTAATTTTTTTCTGAAAAATATCTCTATGCATTCTTATTCTTATTTAAAAAAAAAAAAAGAAGAAGAAATTTATGGTGTATTAATTTGTTCCTACTCCTACTATAAAACAAATTTCAATTACTATATATTTAATTAAAAATTATATTCATATTTGCAAATTATCAATTAATGCAAGAAATTGATGGCGTTGTTCAAATTAATTTATTGCCGTTTTTATGATATATAAATCTCTAATATTGATCTTGAATTAAACTGTCATGTTGGTTAAACTAAATTAAAATCGTGAGACAAATTAAAATAGTGAATCAAAAGGAGAGAGAAAATGTGTATCGGCAAAAATATTAATTGTTAGAGAATAAAACAGAGCATGAAACATTGATTCTCTCCTTCGCTGCCTCTCCAAAAATTCCACATGTACCAATTATTAGCAGGTCACGCCGTCTATATATTATTTATTATTTTAAACAATTTTACCATTATATTTTATTTTAATTACAAATTATTATTATTTTATTTATATAATAATAATATATTATTTTAATATAAAATTAAGATAACAAGAGTCTTACTTATAATTTCCTTTCTTTTTACGAGAATACATCATTATAAATTTAAATTAATTTTTTTTCTGACTTTCTCTTAAAATAATGGGTTAAAAAATTCATTTTAAATATGATTTTATTTCCAAATTTTATTTTTAATTATAAAATTATCATTATTAATTATTTTATATATTTAATAATAATGATTAAATGTTATTATTTTTATAAGATTATAAGATTTTTATTTATGGATAAACTTATATACATATTTATTTTTAAAATAATGACATTATTTATAATTAATGAAAACTTTTGACAAAATCATCAAATTTAATTATGAAAATTTTTATTATTATTAATTTTATTTATTTAATTTAAATTTATAATATTATAATAATATTATTTATTGTTTAATTTGTTTTACAAGAAGTACTATATAATTTAAAATACATAATATAAATTTTAATTAATTTTTTCATTTTCTTTTATTAGAACAATGGGTTGATAAATAACTAAAAAATAAAGAAGAAAAAACATTGAAAGATAAAAGGAAAATATTATAATTTTTTTTTTATGATTTAATTTTTTGTATTAGTCATAGATAAGCTAAAATATATATTTATTATAACTAAAAGAAAATTTTGACAAGATCATTCAAATTTAATTACAAAAATTACTACTATTATTAATTTTATTTATTTAATTTAAATTTATAATATTATAATAATATTATTTATTGTTTAATTTGTTTTACAAGAAGTACTATATAATTTAAAATACATAATATACATTTTAATTAATTTTTTCATTTTCTTTTATTAGAACAATGGGTTGATAAATAACTAAAAAATAAAGAAGAAAAAACATTGAAAGATAAAAGGAAAATATTATAATTTTTTTTTTTATGATTTAATTTTTTGTATTAGTCATAGATAAGCTAAAATATATATTTATTATAACTAAAAGAAAATTTTGACAAGATCATTCAAATTTAATTACAAAAATTACTACTATTATTAATTTTAGTAATTACATTGTATTATAATTGTATTTCTTTCTTTTCTTTTTTTTTTTTTCATAATAAGAGTTCACATTTTATATTACATGAATATTAGTTACTTTATAATTAAAACTTACATTTTTATGTTTGTAATACTAATTTTTCATGTTTTAAATAATTTTTATTTTGTGATAGTTAATTATTTTCATAAATGTTCATTTTTTTTTTTTTAAGTTTGAGAATCTCAAAATAAATCTTAATATTATTGCCAGCCTCACAAGGATTCTTTTTTTGCATAATTAACTAAGTATTAAATTTTCAATACTTTATTTATTAAAAAAATTAATAAATATATATATTTTATTACCATGCAAAAATATAACAAAAACTAAAATAAAAATAAAATACAACACATGTTAAATAAGTACATCTTACTAATATTTTAATATTACACGATAATACTTTAAAGCTACAGTCATAAAAGTAAATTTATTTAAATCAATTATTTTAAAGTATTGATAATTTTCTAAAAAAAATGTCAAATTTATTCATTAAATAAATGTTCATATCACATGTGTGATATTTTAGGGATATTTTTTCATTATCCAACAGTACAAGCAAACTTAAATTTTTCAAGAAAATATGACATTTTTTTTTTAAAATTATCCAACAATTACCTAAACTGTTTTTATAAACCTAAACGGGTAACAGTTTTGAACAGTACCCAAACTTTCTATAAAGATATATTTTAGTAACACAATTATTAAAAAATACAGCACTAATATCTTACTTTATATTGGAGTACATCATTAGTTTTTTTTTTTTTTGCTAAAGTTGACTAAATTTGATCAATTTGAGTCATTATAAAATGGTAAACTTGGGTTAATTTTTTACAGGACATAAAAATACAATAACTCCAAGCAGTCTTCTGAAAGCATAATCTCGAAGACAAGAGCCTTTATATGCACATTGCTCTATGGCGTATCAGCTTGGATACACTCTCATCCTGATCCATCAAACTAAAGTTTTAAGGACTAGAAATGAATTTTGAGATTGCTTTCTAAAGACTTCTTAAATAGTTCATAATATACAAATTGGGTCATCCCTCCCAAAATTGTTTAAATCCAAACTTTTGAGAGAGTTTTAGCTATTCTTTCTTTCATCTGTACTGAAAACGGACAATAACCGCAGCCTACAAAAAAGAAAGACAAAAGATATCAGCGTTTAGGAACGGGACGGGACTAAAGCACAGGGATCCCTTTGTTTTCTAAAAAGTACACTTAAGTCTCTAATTTTTTAAACAGGTGCACGATATGTGCTTTATTTATTGTAAAAGTGCACATAAGTCCATTTTGGATTAATTATTTTAATTTAACTACTATTAAAACATTCAAAAGCCACGTGACATCATAAATAAGGATAAATTTGTTGATAAAAAAATATTCATTTTTCCACAAAAAATTAGCTATTAATTATTTTCATTTATGATAAATTTACCAGTTATTTATAGTATTTTTTATTTTTTTACATATTCAAATTGTAATTAAATTGAAATAATTAATTAATGTAAAATGAACTTACGTGCACCTTAAAGATAAGTAAAAGACTTATAGTCCATCTTTTAAAAATTAAGAGACTAAAGTACACATTTTTTAACCGTTTAGGAACGCTATTGAAACTAGAAATCATGATGGCAATAACTTCCAAGTAGTTGAGCATCATCAGCAGTTCTCAAACATTTCACAAAACGCATTGATACAATTTGCATTTTATGAGTTATGATAAGAGATTTGAGTAAAAACGGTAACATACGACAAAATATCAGCTGCATAAAATATTGGTAGCCTTCCAAATACTAAATCTCCCCATTTTCTTCTTCGAGAAGAAATAACTTGCTCAGCCCTTGAATCTGTAGCTGTCAGAACAAACTGAAAGACACACCGTTTACTACCACATAGAATCATATTTCAATTTTTATAAAAAAGAAAATTGGTTATAAATAAGTTCATACCCAGTAAACCTTACAAAGAAAAAAGGATTAACATACCAGTGGAAAGAGTATAGCCATAACTGCATAACTCACAAGAGGTGAGAAAAGGAGAGAAGGAAGAACACAAGGGCTTCCTGCAGAGAAATTCTAATTATGAAAAATAGCAAAACATACAAGAATCGAATATTTTCAGATGCATGTTCAAGAAGATTAAGATTACTGGTGCTTTTTCTTACCTAAACTAAATTTAATAGTGCTTGGATATGGAATTCTGAGGCACAGCTGGAATATTATATGAAATGAACTGTCTAAGCTTTATAGCCCATATAGATTATATTATTTATTAATAGGACAAAATTGTATAAATGTATTTTTTCCCAAAACTAATACATTCAGCATTCTAATATTTAAAAAGTTTCATTTTTTCCAAAATAATATATGAAGTTCATTACTTTCTTCCAAGCTCAACATGTTAAATACATGCTAAATGGCCATTTACTAATGTTAACTAATTGTGACGGATCATTGATCAGCATTGACCTGTCGTTGACTGGTCGCATAGCACCAGGGTGGTCAACTGTCGACCGCCCATTGATCACTTGATGAAGTGAATCTTATATGGTTGAAATATAGATGAAGGTGACTTCATTTGGTCGCATTCGTCAAACGAAGTATTTCATCTGGTCGAGTGCATATGAAGTCACTTCACCAAAATGAAGTACATATGAAGACTTGGTGATGTTTTGATAAAAATGATAATTTTGTCAATTTTCGTAGTATTTTGGAAAAAGTCCCATCATATTATTCACACATTCTTCAATTTCTTCTCCTTTGAGAACCATTCAATATTCATTTTTCCTTCTGAACAATGAATTATGGATACTACAAAAAGACAATAACTAGGGGGAGAAGAAGTGCATGGAAGTTAACTCAACAATCGCCAGCACAGAAAAAGAGAGAAACAGAAAGAAAGAGTTCTGCATGTTGAGATCTGTGAATTGACAGGTAAATTAGATAAAGCTACAGTGAAAGGAATATTACCAAACCCAGCAAAAAAAGCCCAGTTAGATTCAAAGAAGTCCATCCTTCTGTTCAGACTCACTTCAGAAAAGTTCCATTTGTACCTTAGTAATTAAAAAGTGTTAGTATCATAGTATGTATTTAAGAAATAAAATAACAAAAGCAGATGCAGCACCAGCAGCACCAGCACGTACTCAAAGCAGTAGTAGGCGTACATCCAGGAAAGAAGTAGAAAATTTAGTGCCTTCCCTATATAGGGTAGAAATCCTGTCACATAAACCTGTGTACCGCAATAACCATGAAGTGAATCATCTAAAATGAAAACATCCTACTCCCTAAATCCATTTAATTTTCAGCTCAATGATTGCTTAGTGATCATTTTACACTGAACAAATATTAGCGGCTGATGAACGTGTCATAATTGACAAAAGATACAAGAATGTAAATAATATATATATACACTCATAGAAAAAAAAATACAGACCTCTAGGAAGAAAATACTTAGTAGGAGTATTGAGTACACCTGCTCTCCAATTCCAATCATGATCCTGCAAAAATATCAGACAGCAAAAACAGAACTATAGAGGTTGTTTGACAAAAAGTACGTGAACATTTAAGCAAAAACGTCTGCACTCAGGTTCCAACTTGAAGCATTGACCAAGGATTAGGTTCCAACTTTACCCTCCCAGGCCAGCATGTCTTTCCGCATGACCAGTACTTGGCATGGCTGTTATCTCTTTCTGTTTCAATGGAACCTCTTCTACCGGCCCTGATCTCCCCATTGCAGCAAAACCAAACTTAGCAATATCATTGTACCTGGATTTATTGCAGATAATAGACAAAAAGTTGTTTAACTTTGCATAGAAAAATGAAAATAGGATTCAAGTAAGAAATAATATTCTTCCAACTCAGACAAAACTTTTCTTAAAATTCGATGGAAAGATTGGTGCAATAGAACACACACTAAATTCTAAATGAGAAAACAGAATCAAAACTCAGAGATGAAGTTAGAAAATCCATGAAGCTGCTCTAGTTATAGCTAATATAGACAGGTTTAAACTTTAAGCTACAAACCTAAGGGGAAAAGACTGACCACAAAATAAAAAGGGAAAAATGGTTAACAGAAGTAAAAATACCAGATGTTGCTCAGGATAAAGCTGAACACATACAATGGATAGAACCAAGTTATCTGCAAAGTAATAATAATAAAAACTGATTAATAAATGAAATTGAATTTGAAACTTAATAGAACATAGGTCCTTCAACTAAATAAAAAAGGAGCTACCAAAAGTAAGCCAATCAGCATATATACTAAACAATCCTTCAAAAACTAATACTTCTTTGTTCTAAGTAAGATCAATCAGAAAAGAAAATTCCTCTTTAGTTAAAACAGAATGTCCTACTCTGCAGAAAAAGAAAAACTCCTTTCTGAATTGGCTTCAACCAATAGTAACCTATTGACTAGGCCATGGAATCAGACATGATAATCAAATTCATGGAAGTTAGATGATATACTAGAGAAGACTTCCTTTTGAGCTTTGTCACATAAAGATAGCTAAGCAAACATTGTCACATAATGATAGCTAAGCAAACAGACTTCTCTCTGTTAGGTGGTCTTCATTTTCTTTAAGGCGAAATGATAATGTTGGGGAGGGGGAGGGATGTGAATCAATCATGCTCCGTCTTCTTTGAGAGAAAGTAGACTCAACCAATTGATTACGAGGTGATTTTCTTGTACCATCAATTTTATCAAGCTTACGAACATATGTAAGTCAGAACTAGTAAGATGCCAATTATAAAATACAATGGAAATACTAAATGAAATGTACTTTATATAATTGTTAAGTATGTGAGATTACTTGGTCATAAATGCAATTCAAAACCATACTTACATAAAATAGCTGCACCAGTCCATTACGTAACAAGGAATAAATTTTTAAAAGACTTTCAAAAGAGCAGAAATGTTGAGAACTGAACTGAGCACATTCATCAGGTAAAATTCGTTGTAATGTTGGGACAACAAGTGAGTTTAGGATTATAATACTGCATTGAGACAAAATTTGAAATATTCAATATCAACAACAATCATGATAAACATAAAAGTATGATACTTGCATAGGAAACAGAAGATCCAGAGCATAAAATAGTTATGATAGCATGTTAGAAATTTTTAGATGAAATCATACAAACAAACCGACAACTTAAAGGATGTTCAATTATATGAACATGACACAATCACATGTTAGCTACATGTAGGTGAAACCTATCAGTTTCTTAAAAAACTGAAACCAACCAATAAAAGCAATACATCAAATTGCAAAAATGCTATAGAAAGAAGACTGGAATCACTCAATAATAAGGTTTGCCACTTTTATTTGCATTCCTGCAACTGCAAAACCTGAGAAACAACAAACATAAACCAACAAACCAAGTACTAAGCTTCTGAAGCTCACAGAATTATTTGACGAGAAATATAAAAGGAAAGCTACTAATTTAAGTTAATTCCATTAGAATAATTTGCAAACCAAGAGAGAATTATAATTATGCTGACAAAAGTTACAAAAGGAATTTTCTGGTGAAAGTAATTGAAAATCTGTCGCACAAACACTCCAAATTTATATATTCATATCTATAACCCATGTGAACTGTAAGAAGATCGGGTTAACCGTAATGCACCCAACCAAAGTTTATTACCAATTTTCCAAGAGCAAAAAATACAATATAAGTTAATATCACCTTCTGGAAATAAATATTATATCAAAGTAAACGAGATGTAGATAAATACCTTCCTAGGAAAATGAAACCATTTAATAAAAAGCATTGACCTGTGCGAATGAATAACTTCCTTGACCTGTCACAAACAAAACAAAAAAAACAAAATTTGAGATTTCTTACAAAGTGAAGGAAAAAACTTCTACCCATAAAAATTCAATTCCTTATATACGAAAAGGGCAGGGGGAGAAAAACTTTACTCAGAGGACCCAGTTAGAATTTTAGAAGATATCTCCGATTATCTGAGCCAAAAATTCACATACAGAAACAGAAACGGTATTCCAGAGGTTTATCTTCTGTATTCTTTTATTTTCACGTCAACTAAACAGAAAATTAAAACCAAGATTCTAATCCAGATAAGAAATACGGGTATGTGAAGTAATTATCGAAAGTAAGAGAGAGAAAAAGAAGAACCTGAGACAAAGAATAACAACGCGATGGAGACAACAAGCTTCTCTGAAACCCTCAAGCCAAAGCAGCAACGCTTTCTCTAATTTAGCACCGAAACCGTTCAACATCTCCATTTTAGCTTCCATTGAAACTCCGGAATTCCGAAAGTGAAAGTGACGGAAGATTTAGAATAGACAAAGGACCCGAGTTCACACAAAGGGATTTATGAGTAATTTTCCGCTTGTCCGGGCCCTTCTCGTTAAATACTTATCTGCTTGACCGCTAGTTTACGACTGGACCCCACTAACTATGTCTTCTTATTTTAATATTTTTTTTAAACAATAAATATAATATCCGTAAAATTTATACTAACATAACACAAATTCTTCTAAATTTAAAATAAATATGTTGTCTGTTTTATGAGTTTAAGGGATTTTTTTTTTTTTTTTTACTTCTTTTCTTTTTAAGCCATAATTTATTAAATTTTTCAATTTTATTAAAGTAATTAAATATGAAAGGAATAAAATTTGGAGAATCCAAAGCCTCCAATGAGGCTTACATCGTAGAAGCTTGTCTCTCAAATAAGGGTAACAATTAATGCACGTTGGATCAATTTGGATTAGTTTAAATAAATTTAGTTCAAATTTACTTAACTTAAACACTGTTCGAATTTAATTTGGGCTAATATTATAAACCCAAATATAAAATATTAAAATTTGGGTTGGCACGAATTGATCTAAAATATCAAAATAATCATAATATTTAAATAAAGATTTTTTTTTCTCATGGCATATTTTATAGCAAGTTATCAAATAATTAACATATCATTCAAAGATCCAAAAAAATATAAAAGTATGGAATTTAAAAGAAAATACATATATGATAAACTGACATATTATAAAACAAAATATAAAAAAAAGGTATACATAATAAACTGATATATTACAAAACAACTCAAAAGAATTTAATTCAAGAAAATAATTGAATTATAATTTCTATTCTTGTATGCTCAAGAGTAGAGTCAATGTCCCGCTTGATCCCACAAAATTCAACTTTTTTTTTTATTCTTAATTCGCGTTAAACGGGTTAGCTCAAACTTGAACCGATATTTTTTTTTTTGTTATTTGTACCAACTAGAATTTGACCTGAATTTGAAACTATTCGTGTTCATTTCGTGTTTTTTTTGTTCGTTTATTCAGGTTTCGACACGAATTATCACCCTTACTCTCAAACCACACACCCATGTCTCTTTCACATTCATCAATTCTCTAAATTTACGTGTCTATTTCTTCATAATATTTTGCTCTTGAGTGTGTCTACGACTTGCTAGTTAAACATCTGTTGAGAGAAAGTGATTAAATTGTATTAATTTATGGTCTATATATAAAAAATAAGTATGATCGAAAAATATAAAAATTATTAAACTATTCCAATTATATAAAATAACAAAAATATAATTATTTTAACATTTTCTATCAAGTTAGAGCATATATATTCTTCATGCTCAGCTTGATACAAAGATAGTCAAAGGTAGTCTTGGATACTACATTGATAAAAAAAAAAAATCTCCATGTTGCTCAATTGATTTGATGTATGATATACTAACTTCATCACTCATGACTACTTTTCTAATGAAATGACAATCAACATTGCTCCTTGAACTTAACATTCAATTCTTTTAGAAGATTTTTTATCCATTTAAGTTCATATGATGTGTGCACCATAGCCCTATACTTTGCCTTTCCACTAGATCTAGAAACTACATACTACTTTTTACTTCTCAAGTGACCAAGTTCCTCCAATAAAGGTACAACAACCACTAGTAGACTTTTTGTCACCTTTAAAACATGCCTCATCAACATTTGAATATCCAACTACATCAATACAACTCCCTCTTCTGTAGCAAACTCCTAAACCAACAGTGTTCTTTAAGTATCTCAAGACTGTAACATGCATCTCAATGATACTGATTTGAACTCTGTAAGTATTGACTTAAGACACTAACAACATGACATCAGATCCAGTGAGATAAATAAGTTTATCAATTAAACTTTGATATCTTTTCACCTCTTCAAACTTAGGACTGGATGAATCATCAAGCACAACACTTTGGTCCATAGGAGAATCAGCAAGTTTGGACACTTGTATGCATGTGTCAACCACAAGGTCCTGTGTATACTTGTGTTGAGATAGGAATTAACCTTGTTTGCTTCTTGTTACTTCAATTTCCAAAAAATATCTTAATAGACCCAAATTCTTTGTTTAAAAATGTTTCTTCATGTGGTCTTTAACTTTTTCAATACTTGCCAAATCACCACTAGTAACAGTGATATCATCCCTATAAATACAAGAATTTTAATTTCTTTATTATTGATTTAACAAGCACAAAATGGTCAGAATAACAATATTTAAAGCCAAAACCAAGTAAAACACTACTCAATCTTATCAAACCATACCATAGGTGATTGTTTTAAACCAAATGCCTTTCTAAAGTTTGCAAACCATATGTGTCTTCCCCTGAGTTACAAACCCTAGTGGTTGCTCCATATACACTTCTTCTTGCAAATTCTCATAAAGAAAAGCATTTTTGACACCCAACTTGAACAAATGCCACTCAAAATTAATTGTGACAAAGATTATTATGCGCATAAAGTTCAATCAAACAACAGTTGCGAAAGTCTCAAAGTAATCGATGCCATATGTTTGGGCATATCCCTGGGCAATTAGTCTTACCTTTAACCTTTTTATAGAACCATAAGGAATATATATTTAATAACAAACACCTATATGCAACCTACCACCTCCTTACTAGGAGGCAAGGGTTCTAACTTCCACTTACCCTTGTTTACAATAGCCCTCATCTCTTCTTCCATAGCAGCTTGCCAACCAGGATGAGTCATAGTCTTTTTATAAGTTTTAGGAATAGTTATAACAAACAAAGTAGGTGAAAAAGTAGCAAATGAAGGTGAGAGATGATTAAAAGTAACATGTTGAGCTAGTAGGTACCTCGCAGGACGTCTTATGACCTACTTGCTTTGCGAAGAGCAATAGGAGTATCAATGTTAGAGAACTGAGAAATATGTAGAGAGTTTAATGATTGAGTGTTAGGCACTTCAGAAGACTGATGATCAGGTGCTAGATCAGGCAATTGAGTGTTAGGCTCTTCAAAAGACTAAGGATCAGATGCTAGATCAAACAATTGAGTATTAGGCCTTTCAATTGTAGGAATATGAGTGTCTTATGAATAGTACCACTGTCTTCAACACTTATATCTCTCAATTCACCAGGCTCATACACAAGTGAATGTTCATTTATAGGAGAAAAGGAGCTAATGCGAGAATTGAAATTAAATTTTCATCAAGAAACTCACCTTTTGTAGAAAAAAATGTAGTAAAATCAACAAATGTGACATCAACACTAACAAGATGCTTTTGAGTTGGATGATGATAAAACTTATACCCTTTTTGGGTTCTCGAACACCTAGAAAGACATTAAGGGATTTAGGAGACAACTTATTTTGAGGATTGTGCACTTGAACAAAACAAACATAACCAAACACTCTTGGAGGAAGAGTAACAAGTTGTTTTTGAGGATACAAAACAAAGTATGGAATCTTGAACTTGAGAACAGATGAAGGTAAGCGATTTATGAGATGACACGCTGTTAGCACAACATCTCCCCAAAATTTGGGAGAGAATGCATATGAAATAGAATAGTTCGAGCAATGTCAATTAAATGTCTATTTTTTTCTTTTAGTACCTCCATTTTATTATGGTGAGTAAACCCATGAAGTTTGATGCACTATGTCAAGTACATGACAAAAATTAGAGACAAAAGATGAACAAAATTTCAAACCATTATTAGATTGAAATTTTTTAATACGAAATTGAGTTTGTATCTCTTAATAGAATGAATCAAGTATATGAGGAAACTCTTTTTTCTCTTTTAAAAGATAGACCCAAGTAGTTCTAAGAGTGATCATCAATAAAAGTAACAAAATACTTAAAACCATAGACATTAGGAATCCAAGTGGAATGCCAAAGATTTGAATGGACAAAATCAAAGAGATGTAACTCTAGCAAGGAATGAGAATCTATGATATTTACTTAGTTGACATGCCTCACATTCTAATGTAGAATTATTAGAAGGCAAAACCAAGATAATGAAGGAGAGATAAAGGAGCATGTTCTAGACATAGTAGAAGACAATGCATACTAAGGTGCGGTGGTCGACTTCAACAGTACATAAATGCCATTAACTTCACACCCAGTACCAATTATCCTTCTAGACACCAAAACTTGAAAGATAATGACTAGGAAAAAATGTCACTTTGTAATTTAAGAGCTTCATAACTTGACTAACAAATAAAAGATTAATAGGAAAATTAGGAATGTAAAAAATAAAGGGTAGAAAGCACTTATTTGTCAACCAAACTATTCCTTTCCATTTAATAAAAGATTTGGAACCATCAGCCAATGTGAAAAATGAAGGTTTATTAGGCCAGTTAAGACTCTTAAATAGAAACTTATCATTATTCATAGTTTTCGAGCACCATAATCAATACATCAAAGAGAAGAACTGAGTGTACATATGATTGAATTACTTGGTCGGGCAAGAGAGTCTAGATAGTCATGCACTAGTGATGAGTACCTAAAAGATGATACAATTGAGTCTACAATAAAAGAAGGAGTCAAAGAAGATTTAGACCTAAGTTGAGAAGGAGCAAGTACAAAAGCTGTATTTCTTTACTTTGGCAAGATACTGATGAACACTATTTTGACCTACTATTTGTTATGTTTTTAAGTGTTTATTTTGCATTTATTCTCGATATAATCTTGTTTTGGAGGGTGTTCTATTATTTTTTAGATCAAAGTAGGTTTGGGAAGAAATGTGGAAAAAGAGAGCAAAAATGAAGCAAAAGTGTTTAAAAATGTAAGCCTTACATCGAGAATCAGCAAAGTATGTAAAGGTATTTACATAATCAGCAAAGTATGTACAACGTATGTAAAGTCATTTACATACCATCACAAAGATGCGCGCCGCGGCGAAGGAATCATGTGCCGCGGTGAGAGAATCAGCAAAGTATGTAAAGTCATTTACATACAAGGCGCGCCGCGGCGAAGAAACCATATGCCGTGGCGAGAGGCTCTCGGATTGCATCCTAGAATTTCATGAAAACATTGCGCGCCACGGCATGGTTATTGTGCGCCGCGGCGACGAGGTTTCTACTTTGGTTCGCAATTCTGAAAAGCATTGTGTGCCACGGCATGGAAAAAGGTGCGTCGCGGCGCGCGCGCGCGGATTGCAATTCCCCCCAGCCACACACGCACATGCTCTTTGAGGAAACCCTTACATATACGAAAACCTAATTGAACACAACCATCAACTCCAGCCTCCAACGATTCTTTACAGCCAGAAAACAAGATTTTTAGCCTCCAACACAACAAACACACGAGACTCCAATGGTGAACAGTGCATGAACAGTACCAAATTCAGGTTTTTCATACAATTTCGGGAGAGAACTTACTTCATCAAAGACTATTCAATTGGATCTTCATCAAGAGACTTGAAATAGGTGATTATCCAACATCAAGGATCTTGTCGCAAGAGTGAAAGTTGGTAGATTCTTATTTGTAATCCTTCTTTTCCTCATTAGAATTCTTTCTATGTCATTTATAATGAAGAATCTGGATTTAAGTTTGATCATGTGTAATTAAACCCTTGTGTGTGGGAATTTAAGGATGTGACTTTGAATGGATATTATTTATGTGGTTTGATTATTATTTGAGTGATTTATTTCATGCTTATTGTTTATTAACATCTACATTCATTAATTATTTTTGGCCAATTTAGTTATGGATGTTTGAGACTATTTTAGGATTGAACTTTAGAAACGCCATCTAAGTTTAATTGGGCATTCTTGAGCATGAACTTAAATTGAGTGCATTGACTTGTCTTAATTTAGGTGATTGAATTACCTTTTCTAAGATTAATGCTAATTAATTAATTAACGGTCCGGATCAAAGAAGTTAATTAGTTAATTAAGGGGAAATCACTATTGATTTGGGATTTTCTAAAATTAGTGAAAAGAATCAATAAATCCACTTAATACGCTTGATTGAGGAGACCACATAAACTAATTTATCCATGCTTAGTTTACTACCTAATTTTTCACACTCGTTCATCTTATTGTTTCAGCGACACTTTCACGCATTCACTTTATTTTTCTTGTTTATTTTAATACATTTAGCAACCATTTTCACACCAATCTTTGATTAGAGTGTTTAGGATTTATTTTTAGTGTCACGTTTTAGATTACATTTGACTCTTTCAAAAACCACCGCAATTCCTTTGAGAGACAATCTTGGGAGTATACTTATCACTTACTATAAGTGACTTGTGCACTTACTATAATGTTACGATCATGACCTGATCGCAATTTTCCATGCTCGACTTTCGATCTTACACAAGGGTTTCTTGTACACAAAATGTAATATTTATTGAAGTGTAACATCAAAGTTTATGATGATGAGCATCACAATTATAGCTAGGAAACTAAATAACGATAACTTTAAAGCATATAGAGAATCTATTTAGTTTAATAAGAGAGAGAGAGAGAGAGAGATCACGACTTATAAAAAAAATTAGACGATACACATGCCTGACGGATGTACAAATCTTTAGTGCTAAGAGAGATACAGAGGGAGGATGAGGTTAAGGGTCCTTTTAAGTTCAAATTTTTCATTGAATAGCAATTATGAATTGATATACAATCGATATGTATGACCAAAATTACAATTGGCTTAGTGCGTTCTGTGTGGAACAATTAAAGATAATAGATGGCAATTAGGGATGGACATTTTATCTGAGGGTT
This sequence comes from Elaeagnus macrophylla, assembly GCA_029378325.1. Taxonomy (NCBI): domain Eukaryota; kingdom Viridiplantae; phylum Streptophyta; class Magnoliopsida; order Rosales; family Elaeagnaceae; genus Elaeagnus; species Elaeagnus macrophylla. Next base: position 52,430,937 of record CM055640.1, read on the forward strand.
CGGGTATCTGCAGATATCCGATTTGTAGAAAAGAAGAATGTAATATTTGGTTTGAATATTTCATTGAATTAAATTACTTTGCACAGATTACATGAATTTATAATAGAAATAAAACGACAAAAAATGATAATAATTAAGTACAATGATTTCTACCATATTATGAATGATCTCTACCATATTGTGAATGATTTTATTTACTTTCCTATTTCAAAATGAATCTCAACACTCCCCCTCAAGTTGATGCATACATGTCCCACATGCCCAACTTGTCTAAAAACTTTAAGAACACTCGATTTGAGACTGCTTTGGTGAGAATGTCAACTAACTGATCTTCTAAATGAATCTTTGGTAATTCCACAATCTTTCCATCCAACTTTTCCTTGATTAAAAATCTGTCTACCTCGACGTGCTTTGTACGGTTATGTTGAACTGGATTATGTGCAATATCACATACTGCTTTATTGTCACAAAAAATTTGGACAAGTTGTTCAGAAGGCAAACCCAAATCTTGTAAGAGTAGTCTTAGCCACAGTGTCTCACAAAGTACATTTGCTAAACCTCTAAATTCAGCTTCTGCACTTGAGCGAGCTACAACATTTTGTTTCTTGCTTCTCCATGTCACAAGATTACCTCCTACAAAGGTGAAGTAGCCAGAAGTAGATCGCTTGTCACCTTTATTACCAGCCCAATCAGCATTAGTATATGCTTATATACTCTAATAGTTTGTATTTTTGGTAAAAAATACTCCTTTTTCAGGAGCAAACTCTAAATATCTCAAAATGCGAGTAACTGCATTCATATGTTGTTCTCTAGGATTATGCATAAATTGGCTAACAATACTTAAAGCATAAGCCAAATCTGGTCTAGTTTGAGATAAGTACATCAACCTCCCAACAAGTCTTTGGTATCTTTCTTTGTTAACTGGTACCTGGTTGGATTCAACACACAATTTTAGACCTTCTTCTACTGGTGTATTGATGAGTGCTCAAAAAGCACTAATATTTCGTGATTAATTGTGCTTAATTGTTTTAAATATAGATTTGTTATGATTGTTTATTTGATTATTTTCATAAATCTATCAATTCGGAATCACGGGTGTGTTTTAGTGTATTTCAGGTGTTTTTAGCGTCAAATGAGTCAAATAATGAAAACACGCAAAGACGGAATACTTACGGCGCTCGGATCATGAGTTATGGGCTAAACGAGACAAATATGTAAGCCTTACATAACGAGCCATCACATATGTAAGGGGGTACATGTGAAGAAATTGAAGACAACGCGCGCCGCGGCGAGGAAAAGTCATGCCGCGGCGGGGAGCTCTCGGGTTTTTACATTATTTTCAGAATTTGTGTTGCGCTGCGGCGGGGAAAATGCATGCCACGGTGCGCCTATTCCTATGGCAATCAGGATTTGTGTAAACCCTTACATCTATAAATACCCCCTTAGAGCCCCCCTTACAAAACAACTCGAACTTGTACATAACTTTACACATTACAATTTTTGCGACCAAACACTACATTCAATCAACTTTGGGAGTTTCGCTACACAAAAACGAAGCAAGAGAAACCATTTTAAGGATCCAAAGAAGCCGTCGACAATCGAAGATAAAGCTTTTGGAGAAGAACGCTATCCCATCCATAAGCGGTATTTAGATCTAGGTTTTCTTTGGTGTTGTAGAATTCTATTTTTCTTCTTCTTTCGTTGGAGTGTATGTTCATATTTTATTTGTCTATGAATATTAATATGAACATGTCTGGCTAGTTTTATTATGGATGTTTAGTTTGTGTTGCCATGTTTGCTAGAACTGTGTATGATGTATGTTTTATTGATTTAATATAAACAAATTACTTTTTGATTAAGAGCATGTTTAGATATTTAATTATGAATTATCATGGGCCCATTTGAGATTCGTAGTTAGGTTGAAAGATCTTAGAATTTAGTTATAGGAACGTCACCTTAACTTTATTCCGAAACACTTAATCAAAGCTTCAATTTAGTGACTTAGTCATAGCATTAATTTGATTGGCATGTTTTTCCTTGCGCATAATTTGATTACTATTTGATTTACCCAGACCGAAGGCAGTTAATTAGTTCATCAACAAAGAGATTTACCCCGACCGCAGGCAGTCTCGTAATTAAAAGGAAAGCCGGTAATTTTGTTTATATAGAACGTTCATGTTATTTCACCATACCTTTTCGATGCAAGCATGGTCAACCAAGCTAAACGTCCATACATCCTCCATTGATCTTCAAATATATCTGAATTGATTGTTACTTGCGATTTTGTTTTGGTTTAATTGCTCGTACTTAGTTCCCGTTACAAATCAAACACCTTTTTACAGTTTTACTAGCTTTAGGATTCTAGTTACTTAGAGTTTTAGTTTTACTAGAACTCTATTTAATTAGTGTTTTATTTTTATTGGAACTCTATTTAGATTAAGAAGATAGTTATTTAAGACCACTGCAATTCCTTGAGAGACTGACCTTGGAAGTTGCTTATCACTTTCCTACGAGTGATTCGTACACTTGCGAGTACACAATTTAACACATCATGTATCAACTGGTTGACACGTTGACATACCAGTCTCTTGTAGTAGATCCAAGGCATATTTTCTTTGAGATAAAAAGATTTCATCCTTGGATCGAGAAACCTCGATCCCAAGAAAATACTTTAAGAACCCAAGGTCTTTCATTTCAAATTCTTTAGACAAATAACTTTGAAGAGCTTTTCTTTCTTCAAGATCATTTCCAGTTACGATCATATCATCTACATATACAATAAGTATAGTGATCTTACCATGCTATTTCTTTAAGAATAAAGTATGGTTTGAATTGCTCTGCTGATAGCCAAATTCTTTCATAGACTTTGTGAACTTGCCAAACCATGCTCTTGAAGATTGCTTTAATCCATACAGTGATTTCTTTAATCTGCACACTTTTTCATTATGAATTTTTGACATCTTACTTCCTGGTGGGAATCCATGTAGACTTCTTCAGATAAATTTCCATGTAGAAAAGCATTCTTTACGTCGAACTGATTTAATGGCCAATCCAGATTTGCAGCTAGGGATAATATGACTCGAACTGTGTTCATTTTTCTACAGGTGCAAAAGTCTCTGTATAGTTAATCCCATATGTTTGAGTGTATCCTTTTATCACCAATCTTGCTTTATAACGTTCAATTGTACCATCTGCTCGGTACTTCAATGTAAAAATCAATCGACATCCAACAACTTTCTTTGTTGGTTGGCGATCAACAAGTTCCCAAGTCTTGTTCATTTGTAAGGATCTCAGCTCCTCATTCATAGCAGCTTTTCACTTTAGGCCAGCTAAAGCTTCCTGCACACTGTTAGGAATAGATATAACAGATAATTGATTCACAAATGACATGTTTGATTTTGACAAACGATGGTTAGACACATAGTGACTCATGGGATATTTTACTTTACTAGAAAGTTCGAGTTCATATGTGGGTTTAGGAATACCTCTTGTGTTACGTTGTAGTAACTGTCTTCTGTTTGGCTCAAGAACAACTTCAGTAAACGATTGGTGTGATATATCGACAGGAGATGGAGCCATACTATCCAATGGCTCGATTTCAGGCTGAGAAGTACTCAATTCGTCAATGGGATGTTCATCACTTATTTGTTCAGTTATTTGGTTCTCATAGACATTTTGATCTAATGTCGTACCATTTGAATTCATATATTGCTTGGTTCGGTTCAGTTTGTGTGTCATCAATAGTGTAATCCAATGCTATGCCATTTACATCTAAGTTACTCACATTTTGGTTTTCACTTTCATTATAATCGAGAGTTTGAATTTTCGTCTGGTACTCCCCCTGAAATTCAGCTTCAGAAAAGTACATTGCATCTTCATGAAAGACAACATCCATTGTGACAAACAATTTTCGAGATGGGGGATGGTAACATCGATATCCTTTTTGATGACTAGCATACCCAACAAAAACACATCGCAATGCTTGAACAGTTAGTTTTATGCTTTGATGTTCGTGTAGGTGTACAAACACCACACAACAAAAGACACGAGGAGATAAATTTGAGACAGTTGGGGCAACAACTGCATCTGTTAGGATTTGGAATGGTGTTTTAAAATTGATGGTACTGGAGGGGACCCCATTAATTAAATAAGCTGCAAAAGTGAGTGCTTCACCCCAATAAGATAATGGCATATGAGCTTCAATTAATAAATCTTGGACCATGACCAATAAGCGTCGATTCTTGCATTCTACCACCCCATTTTGTTGCGGTGTGTAAGAGCAAGTTGTGTGATGAACCATTCCTTGTGTCTCCAAAAATTGTTGAAACTCAATACTCTAGTATTCTCCACCATTGTCGCTCCGAAGAACTTGAATCTTTGCACGATATTGAGTTTCAATCATTTTATGAAACCTTTGAAATAACGAATTCACTTCACTCTTAGATTTCATCAAGCATAGCCATATCATCCTTGTACAATCATCAATAAACGTTACAAACCACCGTGCCCTACCCAAAGTAGTAACTTTAGATGGACCCCAGACATCAGAGTGAATAGTCATGAAAGATAGTAGACTTTTGTTCAATCATAATGGAAATGAAGCACGATGACTTCGTGCAAGTTCACAAACATCGCAGTGAAAGTTCGAAACATCAGCTGTTAAAAATAAACTGGGGAATAACTTTTTTAGATAACCAAAGGAAGCATGTCCAAAACGGCGATGCCACAACCATATTTCTTTCCTCTTTTTTTCTTCAGAACTAACAACTGCCAATGCTTGTTGTGAGCTTTCAATACTTGTTGAGTCCAAATCTAAGTAATACAGCTGCCTCCTTCGAATACCACAGGCAATCATTTTTCTGGTGTTGATGTCCTTAAACACACAATAATCAGGCCAAAAAATGACAACACAAGATAAGACAGTGGTTATTTGAGAAACAGATAAAATGTTATGATCTAAAGATGGAACAACTAAAACAGACTCTAATTTTAATGTATCAGTCAGAGTTAAAGAGTCTTCCCCAATGATTGGGATTGAAGTACCATTTACAACAGAGACAAAATGTTTGGTAGAGGGTCGAAGTGATAAAACATGTCTAGCATCATTTGTCATGTGATCTGTTGCACCTGAATCAATTATCCATGTATTATTCAAAACAGAGGTAGAACTATTTAAAGCCTTACCAATATTATTCGTAGATATTACCAATGTTGAAGCTTGGTCAAGAATTTTATCTGCTGTCTTGGTTTGAACAATCGAAACAAATCTGATGCTTGATGAGTCACTCATTTTATCTCTCCTTTTTTTTTTGGTATTGTATTGGGCACTCTAAATAAGGCTGAGACAAATAGAAATTAAAGGAAAATGGCGTTGGGTGCGACGCTGATTTCGACATGAGAGCTGGGCACGGCTGTGGGTGGTGGGATCTGCGGCAAGTTTTGGTGGGGTAGCGGCCGTGGGAGCTGGTTTGTTTGGTTATGGTGGACGGTAGCGGGGCGATTAATGGGTAGCGGCGATGGATAGTGGGTTTCGAGAATGGGTGGTGGATTTGGGTTGTCAATGACTGGTTGGTTTTGGGTGGTGCGATGGGTATCGCGATAGGTTGTTGGTTTGGTGCAATGATGGCTGGTGGCGCGATGGGTGGCTGGTTTGGCGCAATGGTGGTTAGTGGCGCGATGGTGGTTGGTTTATGGTTTATGGTTTATGGTTTATGGGATCTGATGATGGTTGCCGTGGGTGATGCTGGATTTGTGGACGGTGGCAGACGGTGGGAATTTTTTTTTTTTTTTATTAAAGGGCTTGCAGAGGGGGGCTTTTTGGTTTTTTTTTTTTTTATTATTTTATTGGATCTGTTATGGGTGGATCTGTTTATGGTTGATCTGGTGGGTTAAGATGATGGGATCTGTTTGGGTTGGCTTGGGAGTGGCTTGTGGTCGTGGTGGCGCGATGAGTGATTGAGTAGGTTAGACGGGAATGAGCGGCAGAGGTGATCTGTGTTTTTTTTTTTAATAATTTACAGAACCTTAGTCGGCTCTGATACCATGTAGAAAAGAAGAATGTAATATTTGGTTTGAATATTTCATTGAATTAAATTACTTTACACAGATTACATGAATTTATAATAGAAATAAAACGACAGAAAATGATAATAATTAAGTACAATGATTTCTACCATATTATGAATAATCTCTACCATATTATGAATGATTTTATTTACTTTCCTATTTCAAAATGAATCTCAACACGATTTGAATGATCAATTTTTACCCATTATTTTCGAGAACGGGTACAATTTCGAGGATTACCCATGCATAAATTATCGGGGACAGGACGGGAACGATTATACGTAAAATCGTACCCACCTGTACCTGAAATATATTTTTAATTTAATTTAATTTAAATATATATAAAAAAAATTATTTAAATTATAAATATAAATATATTTATCTATTAAAATTATTTATTAATTAAAATACTAATATTTATTAAAAATTATGATAAATTATTTTTTTAATTAAAAAAGCGAATATGAAGTGATTATTTTTTGTACCCGTCTTTGTTCGATCCCCGCTCAATTATACCCTCCCCGAACCGAAGCAATTTTCAGACGGTTTCAAGGACGAATATAGTAAAGACTGTCCCCGTGCCCATTCCTAATGGCAATAATGCCCGATAATGCCGTTTTTGTAATGCCCAGAGAGCTGAAAATTAAAAGAGACGAGGATGAAAAATATCATCCTCTAGATGCAGGAGAGTGACGTGGGAGAAGTAAGAATAGGAGGCATTAGCAAGGGCCTTCCCACAAATGCACGCAATGCTTCAGGAGAGGAAAAATACAGTAAAGAATTAATCAGGGTGTTCTAAAGAATTCCTGATGTCTAATAGGTACGCCCTCAGGGTCCTCAAAGCCATTTACATCCAAATGCTTAGATAGTCTACCTGTAAATGATATGACAAGAGTATCAATCAAACATGCATTCAAAATGTAAAAGGTTATATAAGGTATATTCACACGCCATCAGAAACTAGGAATACATAAGTTTATGTGCCAGTTCGAAGGAAAAGCATAGATTTTTTCGTAAATATATCCTCAATGATAGTATCATAGCCCAAAAAACTGCACATTAATGACTTAACAATGGGATTATAAATATTATACCATCTGCCATATCTTTTGTTTTATGAAGAAGAAACGTTCCACAGAGGATGGTCACGAATCTGCACATCTCTGTGACAACCTGGGTAGGACTTTGTCTATCCCAGTCCTGAAAAGAGAATCAACGAACGTGTAACATCATTATCCAAGGACAATTGAAAGCGAAGTGAGGCTATACTGGTAAATGTGCAAAGAATTAAAATAAAAAAAATCATAGTGAAACATCAAAATTAATCTTCCTATTTTCAACAATATATAATCTTCATGTAACAGCAATAGGCACAAGCTCTCATTATTCATTAAAAATGAAATTGAAAGAAAAAGGATACAGAAACAAAAACAATCACCACATAATACAGAGAAACAAGAATGGTAGTCGTCAACTTATAAAACCCTACGCTGTTCTTAGTAGCAGGTAAAGATTAGATCATTGTCAACTTTTCCATGGCCTACTAAAGACCCACTTTTAAAAATGCTTATTTCAGAGGTATTGTCTCTTGAGTGTTAATGCCCAGAGGGATACTATAAAGTTCCAAAAATATCTGCACTTGCACTAGGAGCTAATTTATGCAAGCACTAAAATTTAAGGATGTACCTTGTGACATTTTTTCAGATGAGGTGTATCAAATTACAAGTTTAAGACAATCCACAAACTACGATTTATTTTTGAGAGCGTTTATAAATAACACAAGGCTTTCCCACGGACATTGTCTCATATATGATAGACTTCGCTGATAATGATACTAGAGATTTAAGGTAAAAAAGCACACAGAGAAAGTATTATTTAGAAGCAGAAGAAATACCTTGAACATAATTACACTGGCTAAAATAGTTAATGATGTGAACATAACATAGTATGTTGGAGAAACAACAGCCGTGTTGAAAGTATCAAGTGCCTGCAATATAAGGACAAAGATGATTAACGAAAATATCAAACAATGGTATCCGTCCACGAACAGGGTAAAAGAGAAAACAGAGAAAGGGTGAAATATGTTTACTTGCATGCATGATCACGTGAAGGTCTATCTTATAGCCATGCAACTATAAATGACAGCATTGTCTTTTGGAATGTGAAAAATATAATCACTTCAGAACGAGCTAAATGGAAATAATTCGAAAATATATTACCCTAACCCACTCTAAATAGTCAATATTCTAAAATATGAGATGATATTCCAATTACATAGACAATTATTTCCCTGCCACAAGTCTTATGATTCCAATTTAAATAGTTCATTTGGGTAAGCACACAAGTTATCACAACTAAAGCGAATGCCCAAGTTTCAGGATATACAAGTTGATTCATTCCTGAAAATGTCAACTTCAAAGCAATTCCAAGGGCTTTGACACTCATCACCTATCAAAAGATACTCTTAAAATAAAAATACTTAGAAAAATGACTCCATCACAAACCCATTTCAAAAGTTTTATTAAAACCAAGTACAGATACATACCGATAAGGAACCTACAAGAGAACAAACTCCGATATAGACCATAACATGTGTCTAGCCATACAGTGGGATATTGTGGAATACAAGTATAAACACAACAATTATGACCAGAGCAGCATACAAGAGAAAAGCTGTAAAACAGATGAACAATCTTTGAGCTTATATTTAGCATAAAACCATGAAAAAATGGAATGTAATTTAACATGAAATGTTATATATAAGGAGAATATGCAGGCACAGAAAAAAAGATCTGGTTCCATAGCAAGACCCCAAACTTGTGTCACAGATTCAATCTCACGTTCTTGTGGAGCATGTAAGACAATTGTTATCGAACCCACAACACATAGAATACAGCCAACAATTCCAAAAACATGTAGCTTCTCCCACAAAATAATGTCTGCAAGCACAGCACTATATAATAATATATAAAACCATCAGGAATGAACTCAATTGAAAATCAATAATTTTGTGCATGATACATCAACCATGCCTGATAATAATGCTAAGAGCACCAAGAGGAGTCACCAGTATGGCTGGTGCAAATGCATAAGCCACAAAATTAGCAATTTCTCCGACGATCACTGTGACAAAGATAAAATAATCAGATTATTTTCTTTACTTGGGACTAGAATCAAAGAATGTAAAGGATTTAATTATGATGTACATATTATATTGCTTCAGGGAAGAACAAAGGCACTAATGTCATGATATATTAGTCATTTATTTTTGCGCACACTTTTAAAGAATAAATGTCTAACCAAGTTCGTTCTATTAAGAAGTAGAAATCTTTGTCTAGTAGCATCTAAGTGAAAATAAAGTGCACTTTAAACTCACTTGTTATCATGCCTACCCACCAAAGTGGTTCATACAAGTACGAGTATCCTCCAACTCCTGCAAAAGAATCATTAAGATCAATTTAATGAGCCTCTGCATTAAAATTTTGTGTCTCAATATGGCAATCCTTAAAAAAATCCATAACCAAGAACGAAATGGCATGAACTATAATTAGGTATCAGACATCGAACAAGAACAGAAATATAAAGATGGAACTAACACAGGTAATGATTCTGCCTGTCAAAGGCAAGAGGAATAACCATTCGTATAAGCCTCACTGTCATGTGGTGGAACGGGATAAGCTCATTTAGGCATTTTTCCAAGATTAACTTAAAGTTATGAAATAAAAATAATATAAAAAATACAAACTAAAAGTACAATTGTCCCCTCAAAAATTGGGCACTCATCAATTCCACCTCAACATTACTAATCTAAAAAATACAACCTGCGTAAGCTAATTTTGCCACATTAATAGTTGTTGAACTCATTTGTAATTTCCATCTATTTCATGCTAAATCTCGACAATAAAGGGTCAAACACATAAGTCATTCATTAATAGTGTTCGTAATAAAATGCCTAAATTTTTAACAATTGCATACCTGCTCTGATTCCTGAAGCTCCGGCCTTCTTTAATCCCTTCTTCTTAACAATGAAACTAGCACCAGCCCTTGATGTTATCAGATGACATACCCTTGTATGAATCTTTCAAGCTCGAATCCTGAATCGCCATGGTCGTGTCTGAGTGAAACTGTAGGAAAATAATACGTTGGACAAGAAATTGAATATTATAAATTAGTAAAATGAATTAAAATTATAGAATAAATAAAAGAAATTGTAAATTATAATAAAGAAAATAAAAAAAGAAAGATCGAGGCTCGTAAACGGTTTCCTTAAGATAAAATTTTCTCCTCACAACGGATGTTTGAGATTAAGGAAAAAATATCTCTCAGGATACAATGATCTAAAAACAGTTTAAGAACACCAAACTGAAACTGTTTGTACGAACTAAATTTGTACCCGCTCTCTATCACACAAAGCTTAGTTCTAGAATTATATTTCTAGAATATGTTAAATGTTTGCTGCAGGAAAAATGAGAAGAGAAAGGCTGATATTTTTTTTGTTGTTGTGTATTTTCCCTCAATTGCAGAGTCAATATATAGGCATCCAAATGTAGCTGTTGGAAAGAATTTTTGAAACTGTTGCAACAAATGCAACTGTTACAAAACTGCTACAACAAATGCAACTGTTACAAAACTGCTGTGAGCTTTCTTGAATCTCAAAACTAATTGGAGATAGAGAGAAACGACAGGCGAGTGTGACTCACTGAGTTGGCCTTAATTTGGTCTTACCGGCACAATGACTCAACTCCGACTCGAGTCTTACTGTTAATTGATAAGTAGCATGCTCCATCCTTTTATTTTATCTTTCTATATCTTACTCAGGTGTCAAAAGAAACTGAACTAAACAAAATTAAATCGAAAAATTAGGCCAAATGGGATCGATCTATATAATTTCGTAAGTGACATAATCTGGTCTAGTTTATATTAACTTTTTCAAAACAGTATTATACAAATTTTTTAATCAGTTAAAATAAACGGATCGTTATTAATAATATATTAAAAAATTATTTTTAAAATATATTATATTATTATTATTTTTTAAAATACGAAAAATATATTCATAAGAAAGTGCATGTCTGGAAAAACTTATTAGCCAGTTTATTCGATCTGTCATTAAAGATGGGTTGGATTGTTTGTATCTTTTTGTACGTGTTAGGGAGATTGAGAAAGATTACACGAATCTTGTTTGAAGGGCAATATTTTTTTTTTAACAAAGAAAAAGCTTTCAAGGGGGAGACAGAGTAATGCTTGCTATGCTCCATTTACTCGGATTAACGTCTTGTTTTGAGAGTACTAACAGTAGCTAGCACCTCAACCTGTCTTCAGAGGTGTCTTTATGCACAATTACAGCTGTTTCACCCCTCAAACCTATGACATGGTGCATGTAGCTCAATGGCGTTACTTGGTTGTTTGAAGGGCAATATTGCTCTTTCAATTTGATAAACTTAGTATTAGGGAATTTATGGGTCGAAACTAATACACAATTAAAGTAAAATTGAGAGAATGAAGATAAAATTGACACAAGTATTTACGTGGTTCACACAAAATGATTACGGGTTACTCCACGGGCAAAGACCGAAAGGAATTCACTATATCGAAAGATTTACAACTTCTCTCTAAATACAAGGAGAGAACAATATACCTCTCTCTCTTATAATGAGAGAATACAAATAACCTCTCTCTCACAATGAGGAAAAAACTCTTTCTAAGTGGGAAAGCTTTGAATGCTTAGAATATATGAGATTTTGGAATTGGATGATGGAAATGAGCAAATAATCTCTCTATTTATAGAGAGAAAAATATTACTATTTGGAGAGATGACATATGCGCTTACATATGCCTCTTCTTACTGTTTGAAGAGATAATGACATATACGCTTACATATGTTTTCTTCTCCCATTTTCAATGGTAGGTAAGCAACCATTGAATTACAATAATATTCCATTAATTAAGCCATCTCTTTTGACATTGTGAAAGTGGCTTCACACTTGTCTTTTAATTTCCCACTTGAAGTCATCTTTCACGGTTAGTTCTTCCAACTGCCTTTGCTCAAGTCTTGCTGCTTACGTCTCTGCTAGGCCATATGAAGATCGACACCATACAAACTTGTCAGGGTTGATTGGTTTTGTCATTACATCTGCTAGGTTCTCATCGGTGTGAATCTTTTGCATATCCACACTTCCTCTACTACTTCTCGAATGAAGTGGTACTGAACCCTTATTGCTTTGTCCGGGAATGAAAGGCTGGATTTTTTACGATGTGTAAGGCACTCTGACTGTCACAAAACAAAACAATCTTCTCCTGCTTGTGCTCGAGTTCCTCCAATAACCTTTGAATCCAGATTGCTTCCTTGCAAGCTTGTGTAGCTGCCATGTATTCTGCTTCCGTTGTAGATAAAGCCACAACAATTTACAATTTAGAAACCCAGCTTACAGCTCCTCCTGCAAGTGTAAACACATAGCCCATAGTGGATTTACTTTTGTCGAGATCTCCTGCAAAATCTGAATCCACATAACCTCTGACAGTTAATTCTGATCCTCCAAAACATAATGCAGCACTTGAGGTTCCTTTGATGTATCTAAGGATCCTCTTTACAGTGTTCCAATGCTCTCCACCAGGATTCGCCATAAATCGACTGGTCGCTCCCACTGCTTCTGCAATGTCTGGTGTTGTACATATCATAGCAAACATCAAACTTCCCACTATTGATGCATACGGTACTCGAGACATCTCTCTCCTCTCTGCTTCATTGCTAGGAAACATACTTGAGGATAACTTAAAATTAGCAAGAAGTGGGGTAGATATTGGCTTACAATCTTGCATGTTGAAGCGTCGCAAGATCTTGTTGAAGTAATTCTTCTAGAAAAGCCAAATCTTCCTGTTATTTCTGTCTCGGTGAATTTGCATTCTTAAAATCTTATTTGCTGGTCCCAAGTCCTTCATATCAAACTCCTTAGCCAATTGAGCCTTTAATTCTTGGATTCGATTTTTGTTGGGTCCTGCTACCAACATGTCGTCCACATACAACAATAAGATAATAAAATCATTATCCCCATCAAACCTTTTGTAGTATGTACAATGATCTGAATTGAGTTTGTTGTATCCAAGGCTAATAATGAAGTAATCAAATCTCTTGTACCAACACCTCAGCGCCTGTTTGAGACCGTATAGAGATTTGTTCAACCTACAAACCAAGTCTTCCTTGCCTGTTTCAACAAAACCTTCTAATTGAAGCATAGAGATTTCTTTTTCAAGTTCTCCATGAAGAAATGCAGTTTTTACATCCAACTGTTCTAGATGTAAGTTGAACGTAACACACATAGCCAAGACTATTTTGGCTATTGTAAGTCGTACTACTGGGAAAAATATTTCATTGAAATCAATACCTTCTTTCTGAGCATATCCCTTCACCACCAATCTTGCACGATATCGTTCTACTTGATCATTGCCATCTCACTTGATCTTGTAGACCCATTTGTTACCAATGGCTTTACTTCCACGTGGTAATGGTACTAGTTTCCAAGTCATGTTCTTATGTAGAGCTTCAATTTCTTCCTGTATTGCTGTCATCCATAAAGGTGCATCTGAACTACTTGTAGCTTCATGAAAAGTTGATGGCTCTCCATCCTCCGTTAAAAGACAGTAAGCAACATTACTCTTAGTAACATACTCTGAGTGCCAAGTTGGCGGCCTTCTTTCACGAGTTGACCGACGTACTTCTGGAGCCTTAGATTCAACTGGTTCCTGTACCTCGTATTGTGGTGCTGCTTCAGTAGAATCTAGAATTTCTTGTATTTGATTATTTTCCATCTGAACTGTTGTAGTCTCTGAATTCTCATTCGACGTGCTACCTTCTTCATCTTTTCTTTGTAGTTGATTTTCTACAAAGATCACATCCCTGCTGATTATAAGCTTGCGAGTGGTGGGATCCCACAAGCGATACCTCTTGACACCATCAGCATACCCCAAGAACATACACCTTTTGGATTTTGGATCCAACTTTGATCTTTCTTGGGCATTGTACATCACATACACAGGACATCCAAATGAATGTAAAGTAGAGTAATCTGCTGGCTTACCAGTCCACATCTCCATCGATGTCTTTAACTCAATTGCTGTTGATGGCGACCGATTTACCACATAACATGCAATTTTGGCTGCTTCTGCCCAAAATGAGTTGGATTGACCTGCAGTCCTCAACATAGCTCTTATCTTTTCTGCAAGAGTTCTGTTCATCCGCTCTGTCACTCCATTTTGTTGAGGCGTATATATAACTATGAACTGTGTTTTGATTCCTTCTTGCTTACAAAGTGCAAGAAACTCACCGTCTATATACTCTCCTCCATTATCCGTCCTTAAGCACTTAATCTGCTTCCCAAATTCAAGTTCCACTTGCGCTTTAAAGTCTTTGAATACTTGAAAGACATCTGACTTTTTCTTGATTGGATATACCAACACCTTCTAGAGTAATCATCAATGAATGACACTAGGTACTTTGCACCTCCTAGTGACATTTCTGGTGATTCCCATACATCAGAATGAATCAAGTCTAAAATGCCTTTACTCATTGCATCAAATCTGCTAAATTTCAATCTATGCTGCTTACTTGTAACACAATGCTCACAGAAAGGTAGATTTATCGATTTGAGCCCTAGAAGCAACTTTCTGTCTGAGAGAATCTTCAAACCTCGTTTTGACATGTGGCCTAATTTGAGATGCCATATCATTGTTGATTCTTCTCCTTTACTAGTTGACGCAATACACGCATCAGCTTCTTGTAGTGTTTTCCTTTTAAGCATGAATAGATTTGCTGCAATCTTTTCTGCCTTCAAAACCACAAGTGCACCTTTGATAATTTTCATGATCCCATTTTCGACATGGATCCTGCATCCAAGACTGTCTATTTGCCCCAAAGATAATAGATTCTTCCTCAAGCCCTTCACATGTCGTACCTTCTGAATAGTACGAACTGTACCATCAAACATTTTTATTTTGATAGTACCAATACCAACGATTTCCAAAGCATGATCATCCCCTATGTGTACATAACCTCCTGAGATTGGTTCATATTTGTGGAACCATTCTTTCCGAGATGACATGTGTCATGTTGCTCATGAGTCTAGTAACCAAACGTCAGAAAACTGCCTTTTGCCTCCAACCGTTGCTATAGCCTCGCTGTGTAAGACTTCACCATTATCAGGGATACTTGATACATTCCCTTGAGCATTTGATGGCTCAGGGTCTCTCCTTTCTTTTACTCCAACAATCCTTTTTGACGTGCTCTTTCTTGCCACAATTATAGCACTTGAAATTCTTCTTACTTCTTAATTTCGATCTACCATAATTTTGACTCCCATTAGAGCCACGTTCTGTTGATCTTCCACTCATCACCGTCAAAGCTTCTTCTTGCTGCGAACTTACTTATCTGTCTTCTTTGTTTTTACGCCGAGTTTCTTCTTCCAAAACAGCAGCTGAAATTTCATCAAAGATTAGATAATCCGAAAGGATGTTGTTCGTCAAGTTGATGATGAGTTGATCATATGAGTCAGGTAGACTTTGAAGTAGAAGCTCCGTATGTTCAACTGTCTCTATTTTGTAACCCATTGATGTAAGTTGCAAAAATAGAGTATTGAAGGTGTTGATATGGTCAGTTACCAATGTGGATTCTGCCATTCGAAAATAGAGTATTGAAGGTGTTGATATTGTTGTGAAGTGACTTAGCCTCGTACAGTCTTGTTAGAGTATCCCAAATCTCCTTTGTCGTCTTCTTTTCTGCCATACTGGATAACACTCCATCAGCTAGTGCTAAGTGTAGATCAACAATTGCGTTGCCATCCATTTCGTTCCACTTGATATCGTTGATTATTCAAGCGGGCCTATCTCCAATCTCTTCCAAACAATTATCCTTTCTCAAAATTGCCTTAATCTTCATTTTTCACAACGAGAAATTGTTTCCGTTGAACTTTTCAACATCAA
The DNA here is from genome assembly GCA_029378325.1 of Elaeagnus macrophylla. Lineage (NCBI taxonomy): Eukaryota > Viridiplantae > Streptophyta > Magnoliopsida > Rosales > Elaeagnaceae > Elaeagnus > Elaeagnus macrophylla. The sequence goes on from CM055640.1 coordinate 52,446,975, forward strand.
ACTTTGTTGTTGTCGTCATTTTGATATGCTTCTCACTTGAATCGGCTTCCACTATTACACATGAACAGTAACCGTATATGTGAATAGTAATTGTATATGTGAATAGTATCCGTGAACAGTACCCACAACCAAAGCTCTGATACCACTGTTAGGAAATTTATGGATCAAAGCTAATACACAATCAAAGTAAAATTGAGAGAATGAAGATAAAATTGACACAAGTATTTACGTGGTTCACTCAAAATGATTACGGGCTATTCTACGGACAAAGGCAGAAATGAATTCACTCACTACTACAAATTTACCTTTATAAGACGGTCACTGGCCGTCATATAAGTCTTATAGGACGGCCAGTGGTCGTCCTATAAAGTCCCGTCCTAAAAGAATAAAAAAAATAGGACGTTCACGGAGCGTCTTATAAAAAATTTTTATAGGACGGCCACTGGCCGTCCTATAAAATTCTTTTAAGACGGCCACTGACCGTCTTATAAAATTCTTTTAGGACGGCCATAAAAAAATAAAAAAATAAAAAAATAAAATAAAAATCAATTTCTTTTAGGGCGGTCAGTAGCCGTCCTATAAAATTCTTTTAGGACGGCTACTGACCGCCCTAAAAGAAATTGGTTTTTTTTTTTTTTTTGTGTTCGTTCAGTACTGAAATTTATATATAACATGTATAAATTAATTTTATTCTAGAAACACAATTTCAGAATAAATTTCATTCCAAAAATATCCATAATTTACATCACATATACATATATATGGTTCAAAAAAAATTGGCGCGGCTTTCAATTTTTCTTTTCCCGCTTTAGTTTTTCAATTCCCTCTTTCTTTTTAGGACTCAACCTGATAATCAAAATTTAACCCATAGATTCACAATAAGAAACTAACAAGCCAAATATCATTAATACTCTCATAACAGAAATGCAAAGAAAATGGCCAAAGATGGGGGAAAAAATGGCAAACGAAAATCAAGAAAAGAGAATGATCAGAGTGAGCAAAAGGAAACAAAGAAATCAAATGTCTAACTATTTAAAGAAAAAAATAATTATTAAAGTCGAGCAAAATACAAATATCAACCCAAAGTGGAGAATAAAATAAATAATAAGTGCAGAATAAATAATCAAAGTCTTCACATGCTACCAGATCTGCTAGCAAAAATAAATTATTGTTAGTGGTGATATTGAAGGGGATGGGGATAAGGATGAGTATCCTGGTGAGAAAGAGGAGGAGAGGAAGGAGTGGTCAGAAAGAGGAGGAGAGGAAGGAGTGGTCAGAAAGAGGAGGATGAGGGATTGGAATTTTTTTAACTTAAAATGAGTTAGGTTCACTTGCGAGGAGAAAGATATATAAGTAAAAAAAATTACACTCGTTCTTATAAATTCTTTTAGGACGAACACAGAAAAAAAAAAAAAAAAAATTCACTGGCCGCCCTATAAAATTCTTTTAGGACGGTCCCTAAAAGAATTTTTTTTTTTTTTTTTTTTTATCCAGTATTGAAACTATATAGGACGGCTAATAGCCGTCTTATATAGTAACATATAGGACGGCTAATAGCCGTCTTAAAAGAATTTTTTTTAAGACGGCTAATAGCCGTCCTATAAAGTTCCACCTAATTTTTTCCGTAATAGCCGTCCTATATTTCTTATAGGACGGCCATATACTTGAGACCGTCCTATTTGTTTCTCACTCTAAATTATAAGCCGTCCTATATTGCCCAAATTGTAGTAGTGACTATATCAAAAGATTTACAACTTCTCTTTAAATACAAGGAGAGAACAATATACCTCTCTCTTATAATAGGAGAATACAAATAACCTCTCTCTCACAATAAGGAAAGGACTCTTTCTAAGTGGGGAAGCTTTGAATACTTAGAATATATGAGATTTTGGAATGGGATGATAGAAATGAGCAATGATTTCTCTAATTATATAGAGGAAAATGTTACTATTTGGAGAGATGACATATGCGCTTACATATGTCTCTTCTTACTATTTGAAAAGATGACATATGTGCTTACATATGTTTTCTTCTCCCATTTTCAATTGTAAGTGAGCAACCATTGAATTGCAATAATATTTTATCAATTAAACCATCTCTTTTAACATTATGAAAATGACTTCACATTTGTCTTTCATTTAGATTTGTACTAGAGCTTATGCTGCACAATCATTTTACTGTAAAGAACGGAATAAAGCTTATTTGACACCTCCATTATTTATTTTGCTTTTGAAATGAGACATGAGCTTGTTTAATTATTCACAACTAGTAATGCGCATGACGTTAATAAAAAGGAGAGAAAGTTGAGCACATTGATATATTTTTTATTTCAGCTTGTTTGTAGTTATTTGGATATAGAAGTTTCAGTTACAAATTGGGATAAATTCTATGAATAAGTTCAACAAACTTGCTGACAAATTAAGTTACAAATTTAATAGCATGTCGTTAAGTGTCTTTACTCTAAACTGTTAAATTATAGACAAAAAAACAAAAGATACTTAATAAGTGAAATATGGACTTATAATAGTTTCATAATTTATAAATTTTTAATTCTTATTTAACATGATAATAAATTTAAAAAATAATTAATATTAATAACTTTAAATATATAAATAGTTTTATTTAAAATAATTAGGTATAATTTAGAATTATATATAATATAAATATAAATCTACTACTTTTCAGTTCCTACGCAGTAAAGTATCAAAAATGTTCCGACCTATACTTGGTAAAGAAAAAGATGGATGATGGTTGGTAATCAAATATTTAAATTAATTTATTTTCAATAATCCTTCAAAGATAAAAAAAACAACAAAAAGGCACGAAAAAAAAGGGGTAAAAGAGAAAAATAAGAGAACGAGAAGAGTAAAGGGGAGAAAATTCAAAATTCTATTGACGAAGAAAACAATTGAAAAAAAAAAAAATAGGAGTTATTTTCATCACAATATAGGAAATTAGGAGTAGGGTATTTATAGTTCACTTTAGTCTAATTTTTTATATAAAAAAATAATCAAATTAGACAGGAGTATTTGGCTATAAAAATATTATAATCAAATAGTTTAGTAATTTAGTTCAATCTGGTTAATGATTTCAATTATTATTATTTTTTCAAAACTTGAAATTTACAATAAAAAAAAAAAACTTTGAAGCTAATCAAATTAATTAAAATATGCTACAAATATAATTCAATATTTTTAACTAATTATATATAAAAATTTAAATCACATCTTATAAAATTTTACACAAAATTATTCTCATATTTTAAAATAATAATTACTATTACTCTTAATCACTTAGTTATTGTATAATATAGTTAAGGCTATTTTTTTTTATTCATAAAGTAATAAATTATTAGTACTTCAAAATTGATAGTTATCCTAACTTTTAAAATAGTAGAATAAATGTACGTTGAAATTCTTAAAATAATAATATATTATAATTTTAATTAAAATAAATTTTAATAATAATTATTTTAATATATATATATATATATATATATGTGTGTATACCACCATCCATCCTTTTAGTAAAAGAGATCTTCCTATTTAGGTTTTTTTTTTTTTTTTCTTTTAATAACAAACATAAACTTTTATTAAAAGTAAATTTTTGATACAATCTCAAATAACAATCATACTAAAAAATACATTACCATTTCAACATCATAATCAAGATAGTATGCCCAATAATTCTGTAAATCGAATATATATGAACTTTATTTATTAGCTTCATATATTATAATTTATTTTAATGCTTGATTTGATAATGTAAAATAATGAAAATTTTAAGGTAATAAAAATTGTATATCAAATGTAGGCGGTCACCACGTCAATAAAAATATAAAAAATATTACATATATATATATATTTTAAAACACAACACAAATAATATGATACAATATAAACACGTAACAAAACTACAACACTGAAAACACCGATACACCTAAAATATTCACCCTTCCCTCTAATCACAGTAAATCGTTGGGAAGGCATCTGCGACACCAGATAAGTCATCGACATCATCAAGTAAGCTAGACTATGTCTACAGAAAGGAGAGACGCCTAAACTAGTGAGGAGAGAAAGCTTCAGGCATCGAAAAGGACAAGTAACTCCAGATAACAACATCTCATCACCATGGAGCACCACAACTGCCACCTCTAGCTACTAAAACTTGAGCTCCATAGGAAAAAAGATATAAAAACAAAGAAAACCGTCAATAAAAGGAGAGAATGCATCCCACTCTCTCTTAAAACTTTTACATCTTTTTATGAGATTTTTTTTGGCTTAGGCATTACACCTAATAATTGAGATTATTCGTATATTCCTATCTTTCAAAAAAAAAAAAAACCTTTTTTTTAAGTTTTTCAAATTTGCTTTTATTTTATTGTTGTATTATTTTTTTTGTTGTTGCTAAATAAGTCATTTATAATAATATAAATATAAGTTTACATCGTCTTCTTTAATTAAATTACATACCCATAGAAAGAGTTGATTAAACATGATCCCTCTACACTATCAATTAAGACCCATTTGGCTATAGCATCTGCTATTCTGTTACAAGATCTTGGTATTCATTTAAAACTAATAAATTTAAACAGATGGATAAATATAATGGCTTCCTTCAGATATTGCTTAGATTGCCCTGAAACTAAGTTGTCTAATGCATTGAGATAATTTATGGTGTTTAAACAATCAGCTTCAATCATTATATCCTTGAATCCATTGATGCAGCGAACCCTATTGCAAGTGAAATTGCTCTTGCTTCTGCAACTTCTGCTGAATTCGAGTGCAACATGACCCCAAGCACCTACTACATTTCTATATTGATCTCTTGCAATGACAACAATTGAAGCATTATTAGTTTGAAAACCTGCATCACAATTAAAAGTTATGAACCCACCTAGTGGCATAATCCATTGTTGTTGTCCCTCCTTTTTTAGTAATTGTATATCAGTATGCGTTGCCAGCATCGTATCTGATGCACAATGATTTCATAGTCAAATTTTGTATTTATAAAAAGGTCGCGCTCGAATCACTTGTAATGAGTGATAAGTATATTCCCAAGAACGTCGCTCAAGAAATTGCGGTAGTTTTAAAATGTTATTTATTTTCTTATTTAGTTGAACAAACAATCTTAAACACTCTAACAATTGTCGGTTGGTAGAAAATATTATAAATTCTAATTTAATGCAATAACTAAAATAAATTACAAATAAAAGAAATCATAGCCAAGGAAATGATTACGGATGTATATGAGAATCTTAGTTCGCTATCCATTCATGGAAATAATAAATTAAGCAATTCAATAAAAAGTCAGATTTAATGATTTTTTCGCTAAACCTAGAAAATCTCAAATCAATGGCAATTTTTATTACAATCAATTAATTAACATCTTTGATTCGGACCGTTAATTAATTAATTGAAATTAGCGCAAGAAAATGTTATAACCACATAATCTAACACAAATCAATGCAATCAAATTAGGCACTTGTTTATAATACACAATCAAGCAAAGATGGCGTTTCTACTGCCTAAAATCTAACATATTCTCTCAAATTATAAATCAAGATTTGATCCATTATTAATTTATAATCATAAATATTAAGAACATGAACAAGAAATAAATCCAAAACTCATATATCATTAAATTACAAAATTGATCTTCTAATCATTAGAAACAATACTAATATCTCAAATACACAAATTAGCCAACCATAACTAAATTGGTGTCAATCAATTTAGTTATGAGAGGCAAACACAAAATTAAAGAGAAAAAAAGATATTACACTAAAAATACCCTAATGAATCCTCTAGCTTCAAAACCTTGAAGTTGGTTGGTCCCCTTTCTCAATTCCTTAGAGTAGTTCAACAATGGAGGGGCTTATCTTCATTTTGGATTATTTTTGGGTGGAAACCCTTACTACCACAACAGCTAAGGGTGGAAGAAATTTGGTTGTGAAAAACTTGTGTTTGAGATAGGTATAGTGTGGTATTTATAGGTGAGTGAAGAAACACTCGAATGTTAGGATTTATGGGCATTTTTTGTATGCAGGCTGCGGTACGCATTTTATCCTGTAGCGATGCGTGTTGAATTTCTGGGCTGGTATACAAAACAAGGGCTGTCCTGTTGCGGCGGGCATTTTCTTCCCCGCAGCACATGTTGATTTTTGGCTCCCAAAGTAAAACCCGAGAGCTCACTGCCGTTTCACACAAATTTTCCCGCGCCTTGTTTTTCATCCCCAGTATAGAAACCTGAGACTTTGTTGTCGTGGCACACATATTTCTTCGAAGCGGCGCGCCTTGTTGTGCTCTCCTTGTATATAACCCTTACATAATTGCTGACTCCTAATATAAGGCTTACATTCTTTGGCTCTTATTATTCCATTTTCACTCCTTTTGAGTCATTTTAATCAAATATTCTTCTAAGAGCCCAACAACCTACAAAACACATAAATATCTTTCCAAGCATGAAAATAATAAAAAAAATATAAAAAAATGCTTAAAAATATAACAAAATATAGGTCAAAATAGTGTTCATTAAATACCCTCAAACCTACATTTTGCTAGTTCTCTAGCAAAACTAAAATTAAACTATAATAACCTAAATCACTTTCGTGGATTGTCACGGTTGCATTTAGCATATGTAACAGGCATTTAAACCCCTAGGTTGCCCTAGTGGACGAGTTAAAGTCTCGTGAGGGTTTCTAGTGATGATACCCACAAACATCCTACTAAAAGAAAAACTAAAACAACAAATAAAAATATTACAAACAAAAACTACAAACTTAAATCAACAAAATTTCTTGTGCTTCAATTTATTTTCAGTTTATAATCGAGGCTCATACATAAGTTTATCCAATCGTCTTAATACATTAATGATTCATCACGTAAATCAGTTTTGCATCACAAGAGCATACTCCATTACTAAAATATATATATATCAATATTGATTCACCAAAACCTAGTGTTAAAAATTTGAATTCGCTTCAACTCTATTCCTCACAAGATTCACTCTTAATATCATACTGATCCTGTGGGTTCAAACACACTACGAAGTATATGCAAATAGAAGTTATGTAAAGAAATGAGCTAACAGGTTCGCATATGATTAAATAATAAAGGCTCAAAAAGTGCATAATATTGATCTCATGAAAGGAATCAAATGATATGATTTATGAAGAAATCATATTTTGCTTCTTTATCATTACGAGATAAATGAGAATTGACAACAGAACCAATACCTGCTAATGGCATAGGAGTACCATCAGCAGTCATGACAAGTACAAATGATGTAGGACATAAAGAAGCAAAATGTTTTGAATTAGGAGACATATGGTGGGAAGCTCTAAAATCCAAAACCCAAGTTGAGGAGGACATACCTGAAGAACTAGAGAATGACTGACCTATCGTAGAAGAGGTAGATATGGCACACGGCTGTGTATCAAGAATCCTTTGAAATTGCTCATTGAGGGTAGCTAGTGTAGGATTGGAGGATGAGGCTGAAAGGTTAGAGGAATCCGACGGAGGTATAGCTGCTACAGTATTAAATTGTAGAAGGTGATACGGACGTGGTTGTGATTGATTGCCAAATTGTGGAGACCTGAATTGGTGCTTTTATTGAAACTGATATGGTCGTGATTGATTGCCAAACTGATGTGGTGCTTGATTCAATTTAAGATATTGAGCTTTCCAATGACCCTTTTCTTTGCAAAAGCTATAGGCATCAAATCCAACCTTTGCATAAATCTTGTTCCTATAGTGAGTAAGAGGTTGAGAAGAAGCTGCAAAAATAGAAGGATTAGGTGTTGGGTGAATTCCTTTTCCTGTGTGATTCTTAAGGCGTATTTCATAAGCAAAAGCTCACTGACCATCAAATCAACTGACGGAAGTGAGCTACGGTGCAAAACAAAACCACAAAGGCCCTCAAAATCATCATGAAGTGCCATTAAGAATTGAACCAAGCATTGTTCCTCCCTACAAGCAATATAAGGTACACAAGCTCGAAGTTTTAATAATTCTGTTAGAGCCAATTGATCCCAAAGGTCTGTCATTGCTGAATAAAACTTTTGAATAATCATGTTTTTATGTTCAATAGCTTGAATATCTGATTCTAATTGATATTGCTTTACAAAGTTTGACTGTGTATACAGTCTTGCAAGATATTCCCAAACTTCCTTTGCTGTATTATATTTTGCTAATTGGGTGTCTATTGAGTGTTTAACATAATTGTTTATTCAAGTAATAATTTTTGAATTATCTACTTTTCAAGTATCTAGCAAGGTTGCATAATCAATCTCTCTACTGTAGGTTTATTCACAATTTCAGATACATAACCCCACATTTTTTTACCTTTGAGAAAATTTTTCATCACATAACTCCAATACGAATAATTCTTCCCATATAACCTCATACTAATTGAATGTAGAAAGTCATCTTTACTACTAGTCAATGCGAAACAAAACCAAAAAAGCTTCTAAATTACCAAAGCAAATAAAAATCAATAATCCAGGTAACTTCAGATACGTGATGACAAATCAAATCAGATAAAGCCAAATAATAACAATTAAATCAAATGAATCAACGTTAACTAGCAAAGGAATATGAGAGACTAATATTAAAGTAATTAATATATGCTAAATATTAATTACTCAAGTTGTATAGCCACATAGAATCACATGTATGTTTGCTATAGAAGCCCTGACCTTAACGTGAGTTATAGATCAGTGGCTTGCAATTAACCATCAGATCAACATACTATCATACTCATTCAGTCACAATATCACATCATCTGTCGCTAGAATTGTTGCTTTCAAAGGGTAAAGATTTTTTCTTTTTTAATTCAATTGGATCCGAAAATAAAAAATAAAAAACTTGCCAAGTAGTTCCTTCAATAAACTTGCTTTGATACCATAAGAATTATTCAAATCTATCAATAAAGAAAAAAAAAAAAAAGAGAAGAGAGAAGAAGAGAAAAAGAGGAGGCTAGGATTTCATATAATGCAAAAGTTATGTTTATAAATGATACAAGCTAAGTCTTTTAAAGGAAAAATAACGAAAATGACTAAAATAACTTTACAATAAGATATTAACTACTCTAATACGCATTACATAAACTAATTTGTCTATAATGTCCTATTTAAGTTGGAGCATTTCTTTTTTGAAGAAGGACAATCATTGTAGAATTTATTTCTTGATTCATGTTGCCTATAATGAAGAAATCTTGCACATAATTAATGATATCACATCCCACTATGTTCCAATGTCATTTAAAAATAAAGTAGACATTCCATCTAGCCCTAATGCTTCATACTTTGTATACTCCACAAGGCAGATTTAATTTTCCCATAGTTTGATACTTTGCATAAATTAGCATTCTCTTGTTCAATTATAACTTCAGTGAATACTTCATAATGGATTGAAAAATCCACTGGATTGTTAGTTTGAAACATATTATGGAAATTATGTACAATGTGATTTTCAATTGCATTTCTATTGTATAACCATATACCCTTATTATCTTGAATTTCTACGATTAGGTTTTGCCTTCTCCTGAACAATGTTGATATATGAAAAAATTTGGTGTTTTTATCTGAACTTTGTATCCATGTTTGTCTTGATTTTTTGTCTCCAAATCAACTCTTGTCTTATCAATTGTTCTTCCATTTGGTTTTGCAATGTTTCAATTTCCTTTTCAATTAGGTCATTATATGGCTTTTGTTCTAATATTGCTAGTCTTGTCTCAATATTTTTAGGAAAATTATTAAAAATAGCATCTCTAAAACTTATAATAATAAAACCAACACCCCAATAATATTAAACATTTAATATTGAACATGTAACATTGAGCGGGTTTAAATTGCTACAATTTAATTTGAACGACTTTCAATTAGATTGGCTTCAAAGAAAAATAATATAAAAATAATTTTTTAACTATGAAAATATATGATTTGAATATAAGAAGCATTATTTTTGTTATTATAAGTTTTAAAATGTACTATTTTTGTGATTTTTCTTATTTTTTTATTTTCTCATGACAATAGCCAAAGTAATGTTTGTTCCAATACTTTAGCCTACCAACAATTATTGAAATCTTTTTACAAATTACATTAGAAGCATTGTCTCTCACTTGTGAGCACCATGTTTCCTTTACAACAACCTACATAATGTTATTGAAACAAAAACAGGGATATATGTGTTTTGATAGTTTTAGTTTCAAACTGTTCATGAATGTACATGAATATTTTTGAAGCCTATTTATAACTATTTCCCATTTAATATGACTGTTGGAGCAACGATATTAATTGTTAAATTCATTTTATATTCCAATTCTTACTCAACTTTGATTTAATGTCAATTGTTGTACTTTCAACAAATCTTATTAACACCCGTTAAGGTTTAAAGGTATTTATGAAGAAAGGCAAAACCTTAAGGGTATTATTGAAAATTTTTCATATTTATATATCATATTTGTCCATCTCCTAATGTGAAAGTTTGGAAAAATTAAAGTGTTTGAGGTTTTTTTTTTAAGGAAAAACAATTGTATTTCATTTTTTTTAACAAAGAGAAAAAAAGGTGTTAATATTGCAATGATTTAAATTATTAATACCACAAAAGCAATTAATTAATGATAATTTTATCTGGTACTCAAGTGTAATTAATTATAAGAATATAATAAATAATTTATACACTTTTATTGTGATAATAACAAAAATAATTGTGATAATATTATTATTAAAAAAATAGAACTTCTTTGAATTAGGGATCTTGCTAAGTATTTTATTTTTTGAAATAAAGGATAATATTAATGGGTTAATTACTTTGTTGGTCCTTAACTTTTACCGAATAAAGGCTTTGATCTTCAACCTTTTTTTATACAAAATGGTTAATAATTCACACTTTTAGTTCAATTTATATGAAATAGAGCATTTTGTATGAAATTAGACTAAAAATATGAAATTTTAAAAGATTATGGACCATTTTGTACGAAATTGGACTAAAAGTATAAAATTCTAAAAGATTATGGACCATTTTGTTTGAAAAATTTTGAGGACAAAAATCTATTATTGGATAAAATTTAGGAAACAACAAAGTAGTTAACCATAATATTAATAAAATTAAGGTTCAATACAAATCAAGCTAATTCTCATTAACAGTACTTGAAGTATAAAATCAGGACAAGGAAAAAAAGAAGAAAAAGACATAACATCTAAAATAAGAAAATTTTTCGAAGCTACCAAAAGATGAGCAACTTGATTGGAAGATCGAGCACAAAACAACAAACTAAAATGTTCAAACATATGTAGATGATGTTTGATATCTTGTGCATTGAGACCTTAAAGTGCAATGTTGGAGAGACAATTACGAACTGCTTTCAATGTTAGTAATGAATCACCCTTAAGGATAACTCATTGAAAACCTTTTTCCAAAGCCAACTTTGCCCCTTCTCTTACAGCCAAAATTTCAGACACCTCCATGCTTTCTACATAAAATCATATTGGACAGATTTGGTGAGAAGAAAATCGCCACTATGGGACCGAGCAATCACTCCCAATCCTGCAGTGAGAATCAGGATCCCAACTTGCATCCTCACTTAATTTAATGATATCTAATGGTGGAGCTTTCCAAGTTTGAGTTGCAATGTTTTTTGGAATAGAAGTGGAATGAGTTTCATTTAAATGTAGTTGATCTGCTAGCCACAACACTTCCATGGATTTTAACAATTTTTCTCATGGATTGAGTGTTCCTTGCTTCTCAAATAGACAATAAAATGCACAAAAATGTTCCTATATTTGACTTATTGAAACGGTCCAAGTGATCCAATAAAAAAAAAAAAAGGACTTCCTTCCACTTTATCTAAATGCATCCGAAGATTACTGATAACTGTTTTCCTATGTTTCTTTAAGATAATCACAAGTTATCAGAGCATGTAAGCAAGACTTAAAATTTCCATTGCATCTTAGATAAATTGGTTCAAAAGGATCCTTTCTTTTTGCTAAATTACCGAAACATGGAATTATGTAATGTGAGGCATGCCAAGCAAAGCATTTGACCTTATTTGGAATAGGAGCACTCAAAAGTTTCTTCCAAGGAAAATTAGATTCAATATTAATTTTTCATCTATTGAGAAGTGCCTGCATTAGAAAGCATTTTTAATTTAAAATATAGATTAGAAGCACTCTTAACAAAAAAAGAATCCATTTTTTCTCAAAAGCCCAAAAGAGTTCATCTTTGGCTTTTTATCATTAAGTGGGGGAAAATTTTTAAACAATACTCTTAAGGTTTTGCTTATATTCACTAATACCTTCAACCTTTCAAAAATAGGCATAATGCTCCCAACGTTTAATGAATCTTCACAAATATCCTTAACTCTTAACGAAAGTTAATTAAATCTGTTAAAAATTGTGAGCCAGATATGAAATACCTAAATTACTCCCACAACCAAAAAAGTTTCAACAATACCCCAAAAATTTTGGTTATCTTCACTAATACTTTCAATCAGAAACTGAATGGAAAGAAGAGTTATTTTTTAGAGAAATAACACGGAAGCTAGAAGTAGGTAGCCAAGAATCAGTCCAAATGTTTGTTAGAAATGTGTCTCTAATTGAGCCAATATGGTTGACCAAATTAATAGCCCCCCATGGAAGTCAAGAGTTAGTGGCTATCTTCATATCAAGGAATTCAAAAGTTGGTACAACTAATTGAGAAATTGTGTAGCCAACCATTAATAATTTGCACACAAACTTTCCTATAAATAGAGAAGAAAATCAAGCCATAAAATCATCCCAATAGCTAAGTTTAATAGCTGCAAATAGTGAGAGAGAGAGTAAAAGTTTGGAAGCTCATTTTTGTAGTTTTAAAAGTGTTGGAAATAACACATTTGGTAGTTGCTCTTTTATTGTTTGTTAGAGAGAAATCTCTAAATTGGGTGTATTGGGATATTTGGGTATTTGAGAGTTTGTACCCTCTTTGTAAACACTAATTTAAATAGTGAATTATTCTCTTCGTCTTTGCCCATGAATTAGGCCTTATGTTAAACCACGTAAAAATTATATGTCCATTTTGTTATTTATTTTCTCCATATTTGGTTACCACAGTTGTTTGTTACTTAATTGAGTGCTTACTATTAGGAAAGTTCTGTCTAAGGAGATTGAAATTTAAGTGGCTCCGATGTGACCCTCCAGTTTTTCCTAGAAACTTTCTTATAATAGTGGTATTTAAGTCGGGTCCCGCACAACAAGTGATATCTGAACCGATTCAATCCATATTCTGCAAATTGTGTTGTGGCAAATTTGTGAGTAAAAAAGTAGCATGTTGGAGTCTTCAGATATTATGGCACCAACATCTACACCTTCGTCAGCACTAGTTAGAAATACGATAACAAATGCAAAATTTGAGGTGGAGAAATTTGATGGTACGGATAATTTGGTATGTGAAAATGTGAGGTACTAGTTGTATTGTGCCAACAAGAGTTGGACCATGCTCTTGAAGACAAACCTGAAGACATGGATGAGAAAGATTGGGCAAAACTCAATCGTATGTGGTACTATTTGGCTGTGTCTCGCTAAAGACCAAAAATATTTTGTCATGAAGAAGATGTCAGCAAAGAAGTTATGGAAGACATTGGAAGATAAGCATCTGTCGAAAAGACCACTTAATCGTCTTTTCTTAAAGAAGAAACTCTACATGTTCAAGAACACACCTAGTACGTCATTGAACAATCATGTTAACTTGTTTAATAAGCTGTTGGTAGATTTGTTCAATTTAGATGAGCAATTTGGCGATGAAAATAAAGCCTTAATGCAGTTAAATTAACTTCCTAATGATTATGAGCAACTCAGCATCACGTTGCTGCATGGGAAGGATAAAATTTCTTTTGATGAAATTTGTACAGCTTTGCATAGCTATGAAATCATGAAAAATGACAAAGTTGTTTATAGAGATGCAAAAGCAGAAGTATTGATAGCAAGAGGTCGCTCTGTGAGCCGTAAACCTGGAAGGAGAGGCAAGTCACAGTCAAAAGTAAGACTTGCCAAACATGAATGTGCTTTTGGTTGAGAGAAGGGGCATTGAAAAAATAATTGTGCTAAGTTGCAAAAGAAAATTAAGGGCAAGAAAATTTCTAATGCTTACGCAATTGACTAAGGAGATAATGGGTCATATTATTCCTTGGTTAGCATGTCTATGATATGTCACGTTAATGAGTGGATAATGGATTTTGGTTGCACCTATCTTGTGTCTAAACAGGGAATGGTTTTCAAGTTACAAAGAGCTTGATGGTGGAGTTATTTAAATGGGTAATGATAATACCTGTAAAACAACAGGGATAGGTACAATCCATTTGAAAACTCATAATGAATTGATCAAAGTACTAAAAGATGTTCGATATGTACCGAGCTTGAAAAAGAATCTCATATCACTTGAAGCCTTAGAATCAAAAGGTCACACAGTGACTATGAGAGGTGGAGTCTTAAAGGTTGTATTTGGCACACTCGTGATAATGAAAGGCATAAGAAGAAACAACTTGTACTACTTACAAGGAAGTACACTAGTTGGAACCAGCTGCTACTGTTTATACAAAAGATGTTGATTCAAAAACAACCAGATTATGGCATATGTGTCTGGGGCACGTTGGTGAGAAAGCTTTGCACATTTGATAAAGCAAGGCTTGTTGAAGGGAGAAAAAAGCAAGCAAATTTGGCTTTTGCAAACATTGTGTTTTGGGAAAACAACCTAAGGGTGAAATTTGATTTAGCAATCTACCATACTAAAGGAATTTTTGATTATGTTCACACTGGTGTCTAGGGCCCTTACCAAAATAACTTCATTTGAAAGGATGCATTACTTTGTCTCTTTCATTGATGATTTCTCCAAGAAAAGCTTGAACATATGTAATAAGGAGAAAAGTGAAGTCCTAGATGTTTTCTTAAAATGGAATAAAATGATTGAAACTCAAACTAGCAAGAAGATCAAACGACTCAGATCGGATAATGGTGGTGAATACAAAAGTGATCCATTCTTAAAAGTTTGTCAAGGATGAGGGATTTGTATGATACTTTACAGTTAGAAATACTCCACAACAAAATAGGGTGGCAGAACGCATGAATTGAACAATACTGGAGAAAGTTCGGTGTATGTTGTCCAATGTTGGGTTGGGCAAAAATCTTTTAGGCTGAGCAATAACTTATGTATGCCATCTCATCAATCATTTTCCATCAAATACACTTGATAGCAAAACTCCTATGGAGCTATGGTCTGGAAAGCCTACTGCAGATTATAATTCCTTACATGTCTTTGGTTCCGCTACTTTTTATCATGGAAGAGAGTCTAAATTAGACCCAAGAGCTAAAAAAAAGCTTTGTTCATGGGTATAACATCTGGAGTAAAAGAATATTGTCTTTGGTGTCTAGAGTCAAAAAGATAGTTTTCAGCAAGGATGTAACTTTTGATGAGTCTTCTATTTTGTTACAAGAAGAAAAGAAAGAGCCTCCAAAGGAGAATCAGACCAATGGTACTCCACAGTAGGTGGAGTTAAAGAAAGTGTCAGTTAATCCAGTTGAAGTCATGGAGGAAGACAATAATTCTCTAATGACAGAAGATGATGAAGAGTTTTTCACTCAGGAACCTACACAGCAACAAGATCCAATTGCAACTAGAAAGGAGAAGAGACAAACTTGCCTACTTGCTTGACTTGCTGATTATGACTTGGGAGCATTTGCATTTTCAATAGTGAATGACGGTGTTCCGACCACTTACAAAGAGGTCATTAACAATGTTAAACACCAACAATGGAAACGTGCAATGGAGGAAAAGATGCAATCTCTTTATAAGAATGAAACTTGGAAGTTAGCTCGACTTCATAAAGGCAAGAAGGCAATTGGATGCAAATGGATATTTGCAAAGAAAGAAGGATTTCCTAATAAGAACAATGAGCACTTCAAGGCAAGGTTGGTAGCAAAAGGTTATGCTTAAAAAGAGGGTATTGGCTACAATGAGGTATTTTCTCCAGTTATGAAACATGCTACTATTCGAAATTTGCTGGCTTTAGTTGTGCAATATGATTTGAAACTAGTTCAACTTGATATTAAAAATTTAGAGGAGGAAATCTATGTGAATCAGCCCAATGGGTTTAAAGTTGCTGGAAAAGAAAATTGGGTTTACAAGCTAAACAAATCGCTATATGGTTTGAAACAATCATCCAGATAGTGGTACAAGCGATTTGATCATTTCATGATGGAGCATAAGTACGCAAGAAGTAAATTTGACCATTGTGCATACTTTCGCAAACTAAATGATGGATCTTTCATTTACTTCTTTTATATGTTAATGACATGCTGATAGCTTCTACAAACAAAAATGAGATTAGATTGTTAAAACTACAGCTGAATCAAGAATTTGAAATGAAAGATCTTGGTAAAGCTAGCAAGATTTTGGGTGTGAGGATTCATAGAGATTTAAGAAGAGGTAGAATTTGTTTATCTCAAAAACAATATTTAAAGAAGGTACTACAATGTTTTGGCTTGAATGAACAGTCAAAACCTGTTAGTACACCACTTGCTTCTCATTTTAAACTTAGTGCTTCTTTGTCTCCTACCACAGATGAGGAACATAAGTATATGTTGCAAGTTTCTTATTCAAATGCAATTGACAGCTTGATGTATGCTATGGTGTGTACCAGGCCCGATATTTCATAGGTTGTTAGTATTGTGAGTAGATATATTCACAATCTTAGAAAAGGACATTAGCAAGCTATGAAATGGATTCTTCGGCACATTTTGGGTAATGTAGATGTTGGTTTGTTATTTCAACAGGATGAAAAATTGATAGTCAATTGTGTAGATTCTGACTATGCTAGTGATTTGGATAAGCATCGGTCAACTACTGGTTATGTGTTTACTTTTGGTGGAGAACCTGTAAGTTGAAAGTTTACATTATAACCCACAGTGGCATTGTCAACTACAAAGGCAAAGTATATGGAAGTCGCTGAGGCTGTTAAAGAAGCTATATGACTACAAGGGTTGATTGAAGAACTTAGAATTGCATAGGAACATCTCAATGTTTACTGTGATAGTCAAAGTGCTATTCATTTAGCAAAGAATCAGCTCTATCACGTAAGCACGAAACACATAGATGTTCGTTTCCATTTTGTGCGGGAAGTTATCAATGATGGGAAGATACATCTTCCAAAGATTGCGATAGTTGATAACCCCGTAGATATGTTGACCAAGGTAGTGACATCAGCTAAGTTCAAACATTGTATGAATTTGATAAACACCCTACAAGTTTGAGCAATGATGGGTGTGTGGCAAAGATTGAGAGAATCATCACTTGAAGTTCTTGGCTCAATTTGATCCAAGGTAGAGGTTGTTAGAAATGTGTGTCTCTAATTGAGCTAATATTTTTGATCAAATTAATAGCCCACCATGGAAGTCAAGAGTTAGTGATTGTCTTCATGTCAAAGAATTCAAAAGTTGGTACAACTAATTGAGAAATTGTGCAGCCAACCCTTGACAATTTACACACAAACTTTCCTATAAATAGAGAAGGAAACCAAGCCATAAAATCATCCCAGCGGCTGAGTTCAATAGCTGCAAATAGTGAGAGAGAGAGTAAAAGTTGGAAGCTCATTTTGGTAGTTTCAAAGTATTGAAAATAACACATTTGGTAGTTGCTCTTCTCTTATTTGTCAAAGAGAAATCTCTAAATTGGGTATATTTGGATATTGGGGTATTTGAGAGTTTGTACCCACTTTGTAAGCACCATTTGAGTAGTGAATTATTCTTCTCGTCTTTTCCCGTGGATTAGGCCTTACGTTAAACCACGTAAAAATTGTGTGTCCACTTTGTTATTTATTTTCTCTACATTTGGTTACCGCAATTGTTTGTTACTCAATTAAGTACTTACTATTTGGGGAAGTTCTGTCTAATGAGATTGAAATTTAAGTGGCTTCGGTATGACCCTCCAATTTTTCCTATGAACTTTCTTATAATAGTGCTATTTAAGTGGATCCCGCACAACAATGTTGGTATTAGCCCCATCCACTACCCTCCATTTAATACCTTTAAAGAGCAAGTCCCAAGTTGCAATTATACATTTTCGAATATAAGAAGAGCAATTTTTGACAACACACTGAGAGGATGAGAAGGTGAAGAAGTATTTTCCTTTAAGAACTCTAGCACACAATGAATCAAGATTCTTTAGAATTTCCACCCTTGTTTGGCTAACAAAGCTAAATTAAAGGTTTCTAGTCCTTAAAACCCATTCCTTCAACTTCAAGAAGGCAGAGCTTATTCCAATCTAACCAATTAACTCCTTTTTGGTTTCCATTACCCCGCCAAAAGTGATTTAACAATTTTGTCAAATCATCACAAAAACTTTTAGGGAGTTTAAAAACATTCATGGCATAAATAGGGAGATTGCATGACCAACAGCTCTCATCTAGATTTCTTTCCTTGCTTTAGAGAGCAACTTTTCTTTCCACCTATTTGTTTTTTTTTTTTTTCCAAAGTTTCTTCTCTTTTAAGCAATTAAGTGTTGAAATAGTTTAATATTATCTAGTTAGATATTAGATAATTATTATAATATTTTTCTATTAGTTTAGGAGTCTTATTTAGAGTTATATTAGGATTAAGATTCTAGTTTATTATCACTATAAATATCACTGTAATCTTTCAATAATATATGAATGAGAATAAGATGTCTTCTTTGATTTTCTTATTCTCCTCTATACCTATTTTGATTATCTCTATACAATTATTTTTGCTTCATAATTTAACTTGGTATCAGAGCAGTGTTCGATTCCTGAATACTAATATACACTTTTTTCAGAAAAATAATACCAAATCTGTTCGGTCCCTACCTAGATAGTCCCTCACCAGTCCACTAGCCAATCACGCCCCAGCCTCCACAGCAGCTCGTCTGCCTGTCGCTGCCGACGATTCGTCGTCTGCACTCAGTCACCTCACCGTCGATCTACAGATCCGCCCTGTCCAGCCGTCTCGCCGTCGCACCACCATTCCCAGCCATCTCGCCGCCGCACCACCATTCCCAGCCGTCCCTACCGTTAGCTGTCCACCAGCAACCGATCTGCACTCACCAGCCGTCCGTTCATCGTATGGCCCAGCCACCAGTTCTCCATCCAGATCTGCTCCGCTTGCCGTCTGCCTCTGCTCCCCTCGCCGTCAGCCTCTACTCCACGCCTCTGCCCTGCACGCCCAACGTCTTCAGCCCAGCATCTAACTCTGCGCGCCTCTGCTCCGTCCAAGTCCGTCCATCACCTGGTATCAGTCACCACCAGTGCCGTCCGCACCAGGTATCACCAGCGCTGTTCGCACCTAAGCTCGCAGCCCAGTTCCACACGTCGTCTCCCCAGCACGCCGCGCCTGTCACTCCCGCGCTTTCAGCTCCCGTCCTCCATCTTCCGTCCGCTCCG
Organism: Elaeagnus macrophylla; assembly: GCA_029378325.1. Lineage (NCBI taxonomy): Eukaryota > Viridiplantae > Streptophyta > Magnoliopsida > Rosales > Elaeagnaceae > Elaeagnus > Elaeagnus macrophylla. The sequence goes on from CM055640.1 coordinate 52,466,400, forward strand.
CCTATCCGCGCCGCGCCTGTCGCACAGCGCTGCTCTTGATCTGCCTCGCGCCGCCTGTCGTACAGAGCAGTCTTACCGTCGCCGATCTGCCTCCAGTTGCTGTTCAATTTTGCCGTAACCCTAAGCTGCTATAACCCTAAGCCCATCAGCCCACAAGAAACCCTAACCCCCTCAGCCCACAAGAAACCCTAAGCCCACATCAAAAACAAAAAAAAAAAAACCAAACTTTCCTGCCCATTAAAAAAAAAAAAAGGGTCCAGTCAACAGTCCAGTCAGCACATCACCAGTCTAGTCAACAATTCATTCAGCAGTCACTTGCTCAATCAGCAGTCCAGTCAGCAAATCAGTCAACAGTCAGCATTCAAGTCAACAGTCCAGTCAACAAAAAAAAAATTATGGATTTATTTTCTATGAATATGTGGCAGTTGTACTTTCTAGCTGACATCAATTGTAGACGGCAGGGGGAGTTTTGTTATAGCCATATACAATTGAGCACGTTGACTTCTTCTATGCACGTTGGGCACGTTGGCTTCATCATGGTGTAGTTTTTTGTCTGTGGCTTTATCCTCAGTGTTATCATCAGGAGTTTCATCATTAGTGTTATCATCAGGGGCTTCATCGTCAATGTTATCATCAAGGAGGTTATCACTAGCATCATTTGTCATACATGTACCCCACTGTCATCTCCATCACTATTGTCTGCCATCTCAGTTTAGCAGCAATCGCCTTCAACCACGGCCCACCAACGCCGTTCTCAAACCACGGCCCATCAATGTCGTTCTCTATTACAATGTCGTTTGTCAACTTTACGACTGTTAGTATCGACCTATTTTCACCACTGTTGCCTTCAAGGATTCACGACTGTTGGTATCAGTTTCAATCTTAACCTCACTATTCAAGTTGGGCATGTGTGATATTTATGCTCCAATTTGTGGGGGAGAGTTAAAGACTGTTTTCTTGTCAACCTTACGACTTCGTAGCCGCATTTTCTAGAATGATCAACGACCCACCGTCGTTTTCTAGAATGGTCAACCGGCCTACCGTCGTATGTCGTCATCACCAATTTCAAATTGGTGTCTTCATGTCAAGCTCATGTCTTCGTAGCCGTGTTTTCTAGAATGATCAACCGACCCACCGTCGTTTTCTAGAATGGTCAACCGGCCAACGTTTTGCTTATTTTTATTTATGTTGTCCAATCTGAACATAAATTATGTTCAGCTTGAGGGAGAGTGTTGAAATAGTTTAATATTATCTAGTTAGATATTAGATAATTATTATAATGTTTTTCTATTAGTTTAGGAGTCTTATTTAGAGTTATATTAGGATTAAGATTCTAGTTTATTATCACTATAAATATCAGTGTAATCTTTCAATAATATATAAATGAGAATAAGATGTCTCTCTTTGATTTTCTCATTCTCCTCTATACCTATTTTGATTATCTCTATACAATTATTTTCGCTTCATAATTTAACTTTAAGAGCTTTAATTTTATCACGCCCTACAAATATAAGAACAATATATTTTTCATGAAAATTATGAAATGGAATATAAGAAATCTCATTTTCATTTAAGCAATTTTCTAGAGAATATTTTCATTTTCACTCTTTTGATAAGTATTGTTTTGGTCAAACATTATTGACAAATATTGAATGAATATTGAATAAATTATATGTCACGCTCGTCTTACTGCTTCCTCTCTCCCTCCTTCACTTATGTTGGCTCTCTCCTTATTGAAAGTGCTCTCGTTCTCTAAGAGCGCTCTCTTCGACACTGTTTCTTTAACTTTGTCTATAAATAATATATTACCACTAATCTTAGTAATTTACTTTGTCAAATCTAAGTTTCTCCCTAGATTTTGTGAAGTCTGGTGCCTTCTAATAGGCTGATGTTGGTATTTTTTATAATTATCATATTTGTAAAGATTTGTCAGGATGCATATATTTTGTTCAACATGGAATTTCATTTATTCATCCATGCAAGCTCCTATAATTAGTGGTAAATATACTTAAAAATGAGTAAGATGGGGAAGCTCATAAGTATTTAATGGTTCACTTCACTTAGTAGAGCTATCATTATCTCTATGTTTTATTTGTTGTTTTAAATTCTTAAATATATATGAGTAAGTTTTATGACAAATAATATTTTTGTTGTATTTAAATTTAAGTTTTAATAAAATATTTATAATTTACTACAAAAAAGATGCCAAGAAGAGTGAGATCTTTTTTTTTTCAATAAAAAACCTCACCAGGTTAGGACTACTGCCACACCTCAGAATCATCGGAATTAGTTTCAAAAGTGCCAATACAGGAGTGCTTAAGGTTGTATTCAGACTCAACATTGGGACACAAGGCTCAAGTATCAAACACATATCCCACTATCCAACAGGATCATGACCTTACGTACAGTACCCAACCAACTATGGCAAAGAAGAGTGAGAATTTGACAGATGAAAAAGTACAACATACTTCAAAGTTGAAACTAGGGGGTCCATATCAATAATACCTCTATATAAATTTATAAATAATTTTAAAGTTTCATAAATATCACAAATATTCTCCAAACTTAACGAAAGTTAAAGTTAACATAAGTAAATAGTAAAATGACATAAATAATAGAAAATTAAATAGAAATAATAGAAAACGAAGATATATTGGAAATTGAAACACACAATATTTTAGGATATTTTTCACAAGAAATGATACTTAGTAAAATAAAATTTGAAGAAATTTAAAAATTAAAATTAAATCTTAAAGAAGGTGCTTGATTTAAAGAATCACCATTTTTAAAAATAAGAAAAATATTTCTCAGAAAAGACATAATTTAAAATGAAATAAGTAACAAAGAAATGAGTATTACAATAAAAGATGCAAGAGAAAGATTTAACATGCCATTAATTGACAAAAAAATAATTATGGATAAACTATAAAAATTTTGCAAAAAAATAAAGAAAATATTGGATATATTCATCTAGAAAAAATACAAATTCTAATAAAAGTACATTTTAGAAAATGAATAAATACACATATAAAACTAACATTATTAGATAACATGATAATAAATAGAAAATATGCTCTATTATGAATTATCCATGAAAACTTAGGATATTAGAAATTAAAATTTATAACATATCCTAAATTTGTTGTTACTATTAATGATAAAAACTTAAACTAAATATTAAGCTTATCTTATGAATTTGAAAGAAGAAATTTAATGAAAGAAGGAAATCACTCATTTTCAGCACATTACATAATAGGATATTCATTAATTAATAGTCATAATAGTTCAATATAAAGACAAAATGAGTTTATAGAAATAGAAAAAACTTTTCAAATATTAGGACAAATAATAAAACTAGAAATAATAACAAATTTTAAAATACCAGAAAAATGAAATTTAGATATAAAAAAAAACCTTTCATACAAGGAAAAAGAAGGAATGTTTCAAGAATTAAGTTTACAAATAATCAAACAAAGATTAATAAACTTAAATGGAAACAACAAGAAGAAATTAGAGAATTAAAACAGGAAATTAAAGAAATTAAAAATTTATTAATCCATGAAATAATATAAAATTAAAGGATGTTAAAATCTAAATTACAAGAAATAAAATTAGAAGAAAATTGAAATATAAATGATAGTATAAAAAGTATAATAAAAGCCTTAATTATTTTAGCTGAAGAAATAGATATTGAAAGAAAATATGCATAAGAAAATTCTTGAAGAAATAAGAGAATATAATTGTACTAAAAAATTACAATTAAATATACATAAGAAATTTACAAAATTAAGAAAAGATATTAATAATATACTAAAAGAAAATGGAATTTTAGGTTATAAATTTGATCCATTAAGAGGTTTGAAAGAAGAACCCCTATGAGATATGATGCATTAATATTCAAAAATGATAAAAAAAAAAAAAAAAATTCAAAGATAAAGGAAAAGATATAATCTCATTCTAATGGAATATATAAAAGAATTAGAAAAATAATTCATGAACTCTAAAAATAGAAAAATAGAAAAATTAATCAGTCTATTAACCCTAAAAAATGAAAAATTAGAAAAATTTTGTACAAATAAAGAAGTGGAGGACAAGAATTAGTGAAACCGAATTTTAACAAGAAAACATAAGTCTAATAATCCATATAAAATCTGTATTATCAACCCTACAATGAGGAGAACTATATGACTCACGCAGGAAAGAAAATAGATAAAGACAAAAAAAATTTGAACATTTTAATAGGAGAAGACAACAACCTAAAATGAAAGAAGGTTTATATTAGGGTATTAGAGGTAGTATTCTACTAGAATTTAGACCTTATAAAAGTTATAAATTCGATATTTTAGATTTAGATTGTATAAGAGATAGAAAGAAAGTCTTAGATGAATGAGCTAATAGAATGAGTGTAATCATACAAACTTCTACAACCACACAAATAAACCCCTCAACTTGTAGAATATTAGTAGCTCATAAGATAATAAGAAATGTGAAAAAAATTGGTTTATAAATTTAATAAAATAACAACATTTGCTAATGCTAGGAAATGTAACTATAGGAAGAGAATATTTAGACACTGTAGTAAAAAATATATATAAGAAATTCACTAAAAAAAACAAAGATAGATATCTTACTGAATATGGTGAAAATAAAATAAATGAAGATAAGTGACATTTAGCAAACATGAAAATATGCAATATGTGTAATATAAATTCTTTTATATGTAAATACGAAATGTACCATCATAAGTTACCACCTTCTATGTTATTACTTATAAGAAAATATTTTTTCAAAAATTACCTAGAACATTGCATAAAACTATAACATAAGAATGAAGTAAAAGAAATAGAGAAACTATACCTCATATATTAGGAGGTAGAATAAGGAATCTTAAAAGTTAGATAGTTATAAAATGCAAATAAAAGAAAGAATATAAACAAGTAAGAGAAAAATGATAAAATCTATTGTGATACAAAAGATTTTAGAATGCTAGAAAAATATGAACGTAGTATGAGATCTTTACTACCCCATAAATGGCTTTTAAGGACGATCAGCTGTTTTTTTTTTTTTTAAATTGACTGTCACTGAAAATGTGTACATGAAGTAACGATAACGATCATAAATTTTAAAATTATGATGATGGTCATTTTAAAAACGACCGTCATTAAAACTTGAAAATAAAGAATAAATATTTTTTATGACGATAATTTAAGTTACGATAGTTATCAAAAAATTTAAAATAAAAATAAATATATTTTATAACTGTTGATACAAAATGCCATCGTAAAAAATTTTTAAATTAATAATACCAAATTTTCTCTTGTATTATTATGTGCCATGTAATTAACACTCCTACAATATATACTGTTATTTTCTTTAAAACCCAACACTTTTATCAAAAAATTTAAAATAAAAATAAATATATTTTATGACTGTTGATACAAAATGCCATCGTAAAAACCTTTTAAATTAATAATACCAAATTTTCTCTTGTATTATTATATCACATGTAATTAACACTCCTACAATATATACTGTAATTTTCTTTAAAACCCAACACTTATATTGCCGTATCTCTCATATTGCTGGTTGTGGGCACGCTGCCGTTGCTCTCTTTACGTAATTTTCAAACCCAACACTTATATTGTAATTTTCTTTCAAACTCAACACTTATATTGCCGTATCTCTCAGATTGCTGGTTGTGTTGCCCACAACCCTTTTGCTGCCGCTTGCTGCGGTTGCTCTCTTTATGTTTGTCCGAACTTTGGATCTTATTATGTTTGATTCTTTTATTGGGTTGTTTTTTTATTCTTCTTAATTTTAGTACCAACGTTGACTTGGTGAAATTTTAGATTTCAATTTTGTCTCTATCATATTTTCTTTTGCCCCTTAATTGGAATCAATCGTTTTATTTGCAGTTCTTATGAATCAGTTTATCTTTGTTATGTTCACACAATCGTTTAAGATATAAGGGCAATATGTATTTTTGGTCCTTTTTCTAAGTTTGAGTTTGTTTAGTAGACTTTTGACCTTTGGAAAAGTAGTAGATGATATTGGGTATTTTCATTTGGATTAGTTGGTGTTAATATGGTTCCAGAAAGATTGAAGGATCACAATTAACAACCTTTTGAGAGATGATAAGTACATGTTTGAATTTTTATTCCGGCAGACAACTTTGTTGGATATTCATGGCTTCTGTAGAAAGGAGGCGTCAACGCCATAATCTTGTTCCTCTTGCTGCATTGATCAGCAGAGAGATGAAGAGTGAGAAGACGGAGAAACCAACTGTGAGGTATGGCCATGCTGCGCAGTCTAGGAAAGGGGAAGATTATTTCCTTGTTAAAATAGATTGTCAAAGAGTTTCTGGGAACTCCTCATTAGCTTTTTTGGTTTTTACGGTAATCCCCTCCTCCTTTTGTTCCCTCTGTCGATTATCATGGACTATCCAATTGCCTTTGAAATGTTCTTAATTTTACATCCTTGTTCTTGATTTCATTACTGAGTACCTGTTATATGTGATTAAATATGGAGCCTTCTTTTTCATCTGTTTTAGCTTTTTTCATGATCTTCTATTTGCATATGAAAATTTTCTGTTATTGGTTGACTTATATCAGCTTTTTATTTCAACATTATGTTTTCTTGCACTTTCATTTTTCACGAAATATCGTGTCCAAGTGATATGATATGGACATAGATGTGGGTATTTGTATGGTCCAATTTGGTGAAAATTTATATAAAATTTTGAAAAATGGGCTAAGTATCCAAAAATTTTACGACTCACATTATCCTAAAATAGTCCTTATAACCTAGGTTCTCTTAGTTTTAGAAATTTCTTCTTCGTTTGAAATTGTCTCTTGTTGGCCTCATGATCAAGCTCTATCAAATGCAAAATTCTCTATCAATTTAAAAATTCTCTATCAATTTAGGTCTTTGATGGGCACAATGGAAATGCTGCAGCAGTGTTTACCAGAGAATTTATTGAAGCATGTTTTGGGTGCACATCCCCGTGGACTAGGACGGGAGGAGTGGCTTCATGCTTTACCTCGGGCATTGGTTTCTGGATTCGTGAAGACTGACAAAGAATTCCGGAGTAGAGGCATGAATATTTTTTTTTTTATGCTTCAAACATATTTGTAAACTTTAATCAAACTAATTTTGCATCCTTGTATGGTTTACAGGAGAGACTTCTGGAACAACAGCCACATTTGTTATAGTTGATGCATGGACGATTACTATTGCATCTGTTGGAGACTTCCCACTGCATTTTAGATGCTCAGGGCGGTTCTTTTAACATTTTAACTGTTGATCATAGGCTCGAAGAGAATGTAGAAGAGTGCGTGTCTATCATTGCTTACTTCTTACTTTCCTTTTCCTTGATCATTGTGTTGACTAATTTTTTTCTTGTAATTGTAGGAGAGAACGTGTTACTGCGAGTGGTGGTAAGGTTGGGAGGTTTAGTCTTTGTGGCGGAGCAGGAGTAATCTACAAAACAATCTTTCTTACTCCTTTGTTTCCATTGGGAGCTATTGGTTGTGTTTCCATTATCCAACTATCCCTTATCAATAGCACTCTTTATTGTAAATGGGTTCTCGATTTAGGCATGATCCAATTTGATCATATTGTGTTTTGTAGTACTATGTAGACAATAACTAGTCATATACTTTTTTATTCAAAGAAGTTTAATGTTGTTAATTGATTACTACTAAATATATTATATGAAAAACATTTAAAGGTATATTAGAATTCAATTTTAAAGAAAATTATTTTTTTTCCTAAAAGTTTATTTTTAAGACGGTAGTAAAAAAGAATCTTCATAATAGAAACACATAAGCTTTTATTGTTTATCACTTTTACGACGGTTATTCATCTTTTCTTAAGACGGTCATGGCCAAATGGGTCTTATGGTAAATATTTTTCATGACAGTTGTTCCATTTTTTCAGAATTTCAATGTCAATCATTTTTCACTTTTTAAGGCGGTCATGATTGTCATTAAAAACTCTTATTTACAATGACGTCTGGATAGATAACGATTGCTGTATTTTTTTTGAAGCATCATGGTAGTAATGACCGTCCTTAAAGCCTTTTTTTAGCGTAGTGCTTACAAATAAATATAGAAAATACAAAAAGTTCCGAAGATATAAATTTAAAAAATAAAATTTTTAAAAATATAAAGGAAGATATAATAAAAAATTTTATAAACAAATATATTTTAAAAAAATATAATTTACTAGAAAAGAAACATTATTATTCATCATGAAAAAAAAAATGTAGACATTACCTTTCCCGCGTTAATTCTTTTCCCATGATATTAGCTGAGCTGACATGAGTATGTAAGCCAACTCAGCTTATAAATAAACAAAAAAAAAATGCATAAGAAATAACAAGAAAGAAGGAAAAAAAATTTAGTTACAAAAGTTGCAGGTTGTTGAGTATTTTCAGTTCATGAGTTTTGCTTTCTTTAGATTAAAGTTGAAACGAAATCTTAAAAGAAGGTGAAGAAAAAGGAAAAGAAAGAAGAAGAGGAAGAAGATGAAGAAAGAGAAAGATGAAGAAGATGAATAAAGAGGAAGAGGAAGAAGAAGAAGATGAATAAAGAGGAAGATGACGAAGATGAAGAAAAAGGAAGAGAAAGAGGAAGAAAAACCAGCAACTTGTTGAGGATGGAAAAAAAATGCCTTTTTTTAAAATTTAACATAAAATAGCATTTTTTTAAATTATAATATAGAATTTGGCCATTTTAGACAAAATCCTTTCGTTGCCGTTGCTCTCTTTACATGATTTTCAAACCCAACACTTATATTGTAATTTTCTTTCAAACTCAACACTTATATTGCCGTATCTCTCAGATTGCTGGTTGTGTTGCCCACAACCCTTTTGCTGCCGCTTGCTGCGGTTGCTCTCTTTATGTTTGTCCGAACTTTGGATCTTATTATGTTTGTTTCTTTTATTGGGTTTTTTTTTTATTCTTCTTAATTTTAGTACCAACGTAGACTTGGTGAAATTTTAGATTTCAATTTTGTCTCTATCATATTTTCTTTTGCCCCTTAATTGGAATCAATCGTTTTATTTGCAGGTCTTATGAATCAGTTTATCTTTGTTATGTTCACACAATCGTTTAAGATATAAGGGCAATATGTATTTTTGGTCCTTTTTCTAAGTTTGAGTTTGTTTAGTAGACTTTTGACCTTTGGAAAAGTAGTAGATGATATTGGGTATTTCATTTGGATTAGTTGGTGTTAATATGGTTCCAGAAAGATTGAAGGATCACAATTAACAACCTTTTGAGAGATGATAAGTACATGTTTGAACTTTTATTCCGGCAGACAACTTTGTTGGATATTCATGGCTTCTGTAGAAAGGAGGCGTCAACGCCATAATCTTGTTCCTCTTGCTGCATTGATCAGCAGAGAGATGAAGAGTGAGAAGACGGAGAAACCAACTGTTAGGTATGGCCATGCTGCACAGTCTAGGAAAGGGGAAGATTATTTCCTTGTTAAAATAGATTGTCAAAGAGTTTCTGGGAACTCCTCATTAGCTTTTTTGGTTTTTACGGTAATCCCCTCCTCCTTTTGTTCCCTCTGTCGATTATCATGGACTATCCAATTGCCTTTGAAATGTTCTTAATTTTACATCCTTGTTCTTGATTTCATTACTGAGTACCTGTTATATGTGATTAAATATGGAGCCTTCTTTTTCATCTGTTTTAGTTTTTTTCATGATCTTCTATTTGCATATGAAAATTTTCTTTTATTGGTTGACTTATATCAGCTTTTTATTTCAACATTATGTTTTCTTGCACTTTCATTTTTCACGAAATATCGTGTTCAAGTGATATGATATGGACGTATTTGTATGGTCCAATTTGGTGAAAATTTATATAAAATTTTGAAAAATGGGCTAAGTATCCAAAAATTTTACAACTCACATTATCCTAAAATAGTCCTTATAACCTAGGCTCTCTTAGTTTAGAAATTTCTTCTTCGTTTGAAATTGTCTCTTGTTGGCCTCATCATCAAGCTCTATCAAATGCAAAATTCTCTATCAATTTAGGTCTTTGATGGCCACAATGGAAATGCTGCAGCAATGTTTACCAGAGAATTTATTGAAGCATGTTTTGGGTGCACATCCCCGTGGACTAGGACGGGAGGAGTGGCTTCATGCTTTACCTCGGGCATTGGTTTCTGGATTCGTGAAGACTGACAAAGAATTCCGGAGTAGAGGCATGGATTTTTTTTTTTTTTTGATGCTTCAAACATGTTTGTAAACTTTAATCAAACTAATTTTGCATCCTTGTATGTTTTACAGGAGAGACTTCTGGAACAACAGCCACATTTGTTATAGTTGATGCATGGACGATTACTATTGCATCTGTTGGAGACTTCCCACTGCATTTTAGATGCTCAGGGTGGTTCTTTTAACATTTTAACTGTTGATCATAGGCTCGAAGAGAATGTAGAAGAGTGCGTGTCTATCATTGCTTACTTCTTACTTTCCTTTTCCTTGATCATTGTGTTGACTAATTTTTTTCTTGTAATTGTAGGAGAGAACGTGTTACTGCGAGTGGTGGTAAGGTTGGGAGGTTTAGTCTTTGTGGCGGAGCAGGAGTAATCTACAAAACAATCTTTCTTACTCCTTTGTTTCCATTGGGAGCTATTGGTTGTGTTTCCATTATCCAACTATCCCTTATCAATAGCACTCTTTATTGTAAATGGGTTCTCTATTTAGGCATGATCCAATTTGATCATATTGTGTTTTGTAGATTATGTAGACAATAACTAGTCATATACTTTTTTATTCAAAGAAGTTTAATGTTGTTAATTGATTACTAATAAATATATTATATGAAAAACATTTAAAGGTATATTAGAATTTCAATTTTAAAGAAAAATATTTTTTTTCTTAAAAGTTTATTTTTAAGATGCACTACTTCAATTTGGGTAATATAGGACGGCTTATAATTTAGAGTGAGAAACAAATAGGACGGTCTCAAGTATATGGCCGTCCTATAAGAAATATAGGATGGCTATTACGGAAAAAATTAGGCGGAACTTTATAGGACGGCTATTAACCGTCTTAAAAAAAATTCTTTTAGGACGGCTATTAGCCGTCTTAAAAAAAATTCTTTTAGGACGGCTATTAGCCGTCCTATATGTTACTATATAGGACGCCTATTAGCTGTCCTATATAGTTTCAGTACTGGACAAACACAAAAAAAAAAAAAAAAAAATTCTTTTAAGACGGCCAGTAGCCGTCCTATAAAATTCTTTTAGGACGGTCAGTGGCCGTCCTATAAGAATTTTATAGGACGGCTAGTGGCCGTCCTAAAAGATTTTTTTTTTTTTTTCTGCGTTCGTCTTAAACGAATTTATAAGAACAAGTGTAATTTTTTTTACTTATATATCTTTCTCCTCGCAAGTGAACCTAACTCATTTTAAGTTAAAAAAATTCAATCCCTCGTTCTCCTTCCTCTCCTCCTCTTTCTCACCAGGATACTCATCCTTATCCCCATTCCCTTCAATATCACCACTAACAATAATTGATTTTTTCTAGCAGAGCTGGTAGCATGTGAAGGCTTTGATTATTTATTATGCACTTATTATTTATTTTATTCTTACGCTAATCTTTGGTAATTTTTTTAAATATATATATATATTCTTCACTTTGGGTTGATATTTGTATTTTGCTCGACTTTAATAATTATTTTTTTCTTTAAATAGTTGGACATTTGATTTCTTTGTTTCCTTTTGCTCACTCTGATCATTCTCCTTTCTTGATTTTCGTTTGCCATTTTTTCGCCCATCTTTGGCCATTTTCTTTGCATTTTTGTTATGAGTATCAATGTTGAGTATTAATGATATATGGCTTGTTAGGTTCTTATTGTAAATCTATGGATTGAATTTTGATTGTCAAGTTGAGTCCTAAAAAGAAAGAGGGAATTGAAAAACTAAAGCGGGAAAAGAAAAATTGAAAGCCGCGCCAATTTTTTTTTTGAACCATATATATGTATATGTGATGTAAATTATGAATATTTTTGGAATGAAATTTATTATGGAATCGTGTTTCTAGAATAAAATTAATTTGCACATGTTATATATAGATTTCAGTACTGAACGAACACAGAAAAAAAAAAAAAAAATTCTTTTAGGACGGCTATAAATTCCTTTTAGGAAGGCCAGTAGCCGTCCTAAAAGATTTTTTTTTTTTTTTTTTTTTTTTATGGCCGTCCTAAAAGAATTTTATAAGAAGGTCAGTGGCTGTCTTAAAAGAACTGGCCGTCCTATAAAATTTTTTTATAAGACGCTCCGTGAACGTTCTATTTTTTCGATTCTTTTAGGACGGGACTTTATAGGACGGCCACTGACCGTCCTATAAAACTTATAGGACGGTCAGTGATCGTCCTATAAAGGCAAATTTGTAGTAGTGATGGTAGTAAAAAAGAACCTTCATAATAAAAACACATAAGCTTTTATTGTCTATCATTTTTATGACAGTTATTCATCTTTTCTTAAGACGATCATGGCCAAATGGGTCTTATGGTAAATATTTTTCATGACGGTTGTTCCATTTTTGCAGAATTTCAATGTCAATCATTTTTCACTTTTTAAGACAGTCATGACTGTTATTAAAAACTCTTATTTTCAATAACGTCTGGATAAATAACGGTCGCTGTATTTTTTTTGAAGCATCATGGTAGTAATGACCGTTCTTAAAGCCCTTTTTTGGCGTAGTGCTTACAAATAAATATAGAAAATACAAAAAGTTTTGAAGATATAAATTTAAAAAAATAAAATTTTCAAAAGTATAAAAGAAGATATAATAGAAAATTTTATAAACAAATATATTTTAAGAAAATATAATTTACTAGAAAATAAACATTATTGTTCATCATGAAAAAAGAAATGTAGACATTAGATATGTAATGAAGAATGACATTATGTAAATGAATATCCTAATAGACCCAAACATAAGAAATAATTTAAAAATGAATTCTCTCAAAAAGTAAAAAATTTAGAAGAAGAGCGTAAGATTGAACTAGAATCAATAGAAGAATCTGAAATAAATGACACATGCAGTATCAATCTATTAGAAGAAACTGAAGAAGAAATATCAAACTCAAAAACATTTGATTCTAATTTTGATTAATGGATAAATTATTAAGTATAACAATTTCAAACAGTACATATATAAAAATAGGATTAAAATTTAAAGGATATAATAATTAACATTTACATGCATATATGTCACATGTGCAAGTATGTGTGTAACCAATAAATATGTGTTTCCATAAAAATTTTGAAAATCAGCCCCAAAAGAATTAATAGTAAGAATAGCTTATAATACTATTATAAATCTAAATAAAGTCTTAAAAGATATAAATATATTAATTGGAGAATAAAATTTTTCATATTCTTACAATATATCAGCAAGAATCTAAAGTTGATATCTTAATAGAAAATAACTTCCTAAACTTATATCAATCATTTACCAAATACCTTGACAAAATAAGTTTAAAAATTTTAGATGGTGAAACATTTATGTATCAAAAATAAAAAAAAGCATTAACAGTTTCATTACTAACTTTTATGTTACAACATAAAAAACAAAAATGTGGTGAGAATATAAAATCAGAAAAATTACAAATAGAGAATATTTCTTTAAAGATAGAGGTCAATCAAAATCCCTTGTTAAATGAAATACAATAAAATAAAGCTTTAACAGGAATTAGAAAATTATTAAGAAAAATATATTCAGAAAATTCATTGCACTTTAATATTAGTAAGTCTAATGAAATAACAAGCATAAAATTAAATGATCTTTTAAAGGTCATAAAAGTAAAACTAATTATTTATACTCTAGAAAATAGAAAGAAATTTGAAAAATAAATTCAAGAATTTTGAAATTAAAAGTCATTCTCAATAATTCACCATATTCAAGTCCTATTCTAGTAAAAAAGAAGCTGAAAAAGCGAAAATAAAAGAAAAGAATGATCATAAATTTTAAAGCTTTAAATAAAAAAAACAATAAATAATAGATATTTTATTCCTAAAAATGAAGAATTATTATCCTTAATAAAAGAAAATAAATATTTTTTAAGTTTTGATTGCAAAAATAGATTTTAAAAAATAAGACTTGATGAAGAATCTAAAAATCAAAAACATTTAATTACCCACAAGGACACTTCTAATGGACAGTTGTTTCATTTGAATTAAAACAAGCACCACGAATTTTTCAAAGGTACATGAATAATATATTTAAAAAATTTCATAATTTTTGTTGCGTCTATATAGATGATTTAATAATATTTAAAAATAATCTACAAAAATATTATATAGATGTAATAAACATACTACAAGAATGTCAAAAAATAGGAATAGTCTTATAAAAAAATAAAGCAGTAATTACTCAAGAAAAAATAAAACTATTTAGGACTTGAGATAGAAAATGGCAAACACCATTTACAACCTTATATCTTAAATAACATAAATTTTTTCTAGTATTATAAAGATAAAAATCAACTCTAAAGATTTTTAGGATACTTGACATATGACGAAGCATACATTAAGAAATTAGCATAAATGAAAAAATTATTACAAACAAAGCTTAAGAAAGATTATGTTTGGAATTAGTCTAAGGAATATACTAAATATATGAATAAAGTAAAATCAAAAGTTAAAACTTGCCCCATTTATATCATCCAAGACCAGATGATCAAATGATCATAGAAATAGATGCTTCTTATGAATATTGGAGAGTAGTACAAAAGGCAAGAATATAACACAAAGATGAATATCTTTGCAGATTTACTTCAAGATTATTTCAAGGCCCTGAATTAAATTATCATAACAATGAAAAATAATATTTAGCAGTTAAAAAATAATAAAAAAATTTATCATTTATGTTATTAGTATCAAATTAATTGTTAAAGCAGACAATAAGAATTTTGGATTTTTTTAGGACTAACTTAGTAGGTGATTATAAGCGAGGGAGACTCATCAAATGGTAACAATGATTTTACCATTATAAATTTGATGTAGAACATTTATCAATGACAAAAAATAGCCTAGCAGATGTATTAACTAGAGAACTAACTCTACTAACAATTTTTACCATTGTTGGAATCATGGATGATTGTGATGTAGAAATCATGTCAAAGAAAAGGAATTAAAAATTATAACAAAACAACTTGAGGTTTTATATCTTAAGAAGCCACTAAGGAATAATAATAAAGAAGAAACAAGCAATCCAGAAAAGAAAGATATCAAAATCCCAACAAAAAGTAAAACTTCCAAGGAAAAAGATATTAAATTCTCTTAAAAAAAGGATAAAACCTTAGAAGTAACCCAAAAGGAAGAAGGTAAGTCTTCAAAAATGTTATGGTCTGATACTGATTATGTAAAAGAATCCAAAGAAAAATATTATATAGTTTACAATGGACCAGCTCCAGTAATATACAAGATATGATCAAAAGTCAACAGAGTAATAACTAAATTTTCTGACATAGCACCAAAAGTCAATAGAGCATTCACCAACAAAAGGAAGCTTTGCTAGCTACAGAGCACCAAAACTTTTCAGATCAAATGATGTAGTAGCTTCTACTATGCTCAAGTACTCAAAAATCAATCAATTGCAAAGAATAAAATGACAACTCTAATAAAAGTACTAAGATCTGTAATTTTCAAGAAAGCAAATGATACATTTCCCAAACCAATAGTTGAATCTATTGCTGATGATCTTTTTATTTTTTGGTACATGAACTTTTTTGTAGTAAAAAACTTCATAACTTCTAAATGTTCCTTTCTTGATCTTTTGGCTAAATTATAAAAAATTAACCATTGGTTTGGGCTAATATTTTGTTGTTTTTCCTTCTCTTCTTTTGAGACAAGAAGCAGATCCTAAATTTGTTTACCAATAATTTATTGAAGATTAATTAAAAATATTTATCAAAGTAATAATTTAATAAAATTAACATATTTCTCATAAAATTTCAAAAAAGTAGTCAATAACTTTAGGAAATGAGTGAAAGCAAACGATCGATCAGTTTTCTTAAAATTTTTCAATTCAATTATGAATTGAAATAAAAGAGAGCCCATGAGTCTATATCATCTCATCAAAATATGAATGACATCTTTAACAAGGATAGTTGAATAACCTAGAACCCTACCAGAATAAAGGTTTAATGGAGAAATGTTAAACTAGGAACGAGCAATAATGTTAAGTCAAATTTATTATGAAACAAGAAAAATAAATAATCTTTCAAAGGTAAAAGTTAATTATTCTACCAGTAAAATTATAATGATTTCTATAATAATTTAGAAATTAACGAGAAAGATGTTGAAAAAGTAGTTAATTTTGAGACTCCATTTAATTGTAATGAAATAAACGACACTGAAGGTACAAAACAGAAATTTTGTCAATTGACAAAAATCAGACCAATGATAATAGATGTATTTATTGCATGAAGGAAAAAATATGGATCCATGTCATTAGACTACATAAGTGTGTCAGTAAGTGATTGCGAATAAAGTGTCGGTAATCCAAAAGAAAGATACAGATAAGATGTAACTTTACATGTGTCTTTATCTAACAGAAAATATAATGATAAAATGTAATCTTATCTTTACAGGTGTCAGAAGAAGAAAAGAAAAGATAAGATAAGATTATCTTATTTTTTCACACATTTTGAAGCAACAACAAGTCTATAAAAAAGTAATGAGATTTCAGAAGAAGGTATCAACTATTCAAAAAACACAGAGCTTAAACTTCTCTCTATCTTCCATTATATTTTATTTTCTTAGAAAAATATCATGTATTAGAAAACTCTTATGAAGTAAAATAGCAAGAAAACTAAAGTTGTAATAATACTATTTTCTTAATGAATAAAAATTTACTTTCTCTAGAACCCAATGTCTCTCTAATATTTTAAAAAAAAGTTTAAATCTTATTTTCTAGTTAAGGCATGTGGTCATTTCTCAACATAGAAGGTGTGACTTTTTATAAGATAACTAAAATCAGACCAAAGGTAGCGGAAGGCAGAGGTGGAATAAGAACAATGTGTTATCAATTACAAGTCTATATTACATTTGTTAATCATAAAAGTTTGCTGAATAAATACATAATATTATCACAAGAATAAATAAATACATTTAATTTTTTTTAAAAAATTTAAAAAATACAAGAACACAAGAATAATTATCAGAAGAAATTTAAAATATTTTTAGAAATTATTTTAGAAAATTTAAAAGAAATTTTTTTATATACGAAAAACTTAACACCGTTAATTATTAAGGATATCCTTAATATTAAGTATAAACTTTGAAGATATTAAAGATATTTTTATAAAGATTGAGGATATTATTAAAGATTTTTTAAAACTCAAGGGCCTAAGTGATAGTATTCTTGACACTAGTTAGAAAGCTAAATTTGGAACAAGGGTTTGATATTACGTAGATGCTCAATTAGGTTCGAAATTAATCTAACTCAATTATTCCAATAATTTTAGGATTGAGCACCCAAACTTATCTCAATTTAAATATATATCTACTATAACAGAGAAAATTTGTTTTATGAAAAAGAAAATATATAAAGGTTCCTTTTTTTAATAATTCTAGGTAATTATCAATATTAATAAATGATTATATTATGTTATATTTTACTTTTTTTGTTTAAATTTTTTATATTTTGTGTGATATTAAATTATATATTTATTAATTTTTTTTAATAAATAAAGTACTCAAAATTTAACACTACCTAATTATGGAAAAAAAATTCATTGTGTAAAAAAATTTAACTTATATCTGTAGTTGAAACTTGAAAACATGGAATAATTATGTAAAAATAAATAAATAAAAAATCATGAAGATATTAATTTGGGTCAACCAATACAGAGGACAACAAAGAAATGAATAAAAAGTAGTACTAGAATGCTGCTGGTGCGTTTCGATTAATTTTGGTTGTCTTCTCGTCTTTTCTCTCTCTGGCTTTCACCCTCCAGGTCCAGGATGCTCTTGGAAGCTCATTTGATTTGACCCAATGACCCATCTAAAACAGTTGTATTTATCGCTGGACAAAAAATAAAAAAAAATAAAATTGCGCATTCAACTCAAAAGTACAGGTAACCCTCATCTCGCGAATTATAGGGTTTTATTCGAGTTCTTTAATTTGCCCAATTTGTTCTTATGCAATATGAAATTTAAAATTTTGCAGGAGTATTTTTGCATTTTACCTGTTCTCGTAAGAGAAATTATTCAAATTGGACTATTCCGTATTAATTTAGCTCGGCGTGGATCTTCTGAGCTTTGTTTTTGAAACTCAATTTTGGAATCGGATTTTCTCTGCTTAATTTTAATAGATGTGTAATTGGAGTTTATCGACTATGAATTTTGCGTTTGGAAAGTAATTGGTTTTCTGTCAGTGTTGTTAACTAGTTCGTCTTTCAGATCCTTAACAATTATTTTGATGTCATGTCATGTGGGTCTCTAATTTTGTTTGTAGGAACTACTGTAATTGGTTTGGGTATGCAATAGCATTTTGGGGGCGGAGTTGAAGCTTTCCTTTGGAAAGAACTAGGTTTATAGTTGTAATACTTTTGCCGAGAGTCTCGATAATGTATAGGCCCGTGGCTACAGCTGTGACTACAACGCGAGGTGGAACACCAACAGACAATGTTGATTATGTTGTCAGTTTGGATCAAGTTCCTCGGTGGAGTGATGCTGAGTACAGGCCTTCCTTCGAAAATGAAAGTCATGAAGATCCTTCATTTTCTAATCCGTACTTTGCTGATCCATTGGCATCTCAATCTGAGCTGGAGAGTGGTGGTAATGGTATGATTTCCCGATTTCCTGTTGATCATGAAATTAACTTAAAGATATATCTATGGAGGGGGAACCCGTGGAATCTCGAAGTGGATGCTGTTGTGAATTCTACAAATGAGGTGAGCCTTAGGTGTCTCATTTTAACTTTTGGAAGACCACATAGCTTTTACTAGTTTGAGAATAAAAGTCCTCAGATAACTAGAACGCATATTTGTACATGTCATTTTTATCTGACATTGGAAGGCCGGAATAATTCAAATAGGTATTTAGGATTGGACTTGACCTTAAATACAAGTATTTCACTTCTGCAAATAGCCTTTATTTTTTATTTATTAATTTTTTTCTACCGGTCCTCGAAATGTGTTACATGGTGCCAGTGATTGAAAACAAAAGGCAGCAACGGGAGTAAATCGGTTACAAGGAGCCTTTAGGAAATAAACTAGAAACCATAATTGTAATAATTTCCATATGGTTTTTTGTTTTTCATTGATATGCAAAATATGGGAGCTTGTTAGTCTTATGTAAAAATAAAGTTGTTTCAATATAAACTTTGAGTTGCAAATGATGGGAAGAATTTCGAGTCAAAAGATGTTTATTTTCTTTTACTGTTGGGATTTTATCTTCATAGGATCCTCTAGGGTGACATTCTCGCTCTTAAGACCATAAAAATATTTTTTCACAATTTGGGACCCTTAGCAAGTTATTAGCTCTTAATAACCTGTTCCATCCAATTTTTTAGCCACTATATACTTGTATAGTAATAAGAATTACTAGTATAGTAATACTAATTAATATACAGGTATATAGCAACAAATTGTATACAAACAATAAAAAAAAACTGCCTATAATAAGGTATTAACGTGAAAGGGGTAACATTTTTAGAGTCTTAAAACAAGAATGACACCTCTTAAGGGTCATTTTAAGATAAAAACCTTTACTGGTGGATGCACCAAATTTTCAGTTGAAAATGGTTTTATGCTAATGGAAATGAGAACATCTAATCTCTACTTTTGGTTCTGGAATAATAAGATATAAGGATTATTGTGAATTTCCTTGTTTCGACAGCTATTAAAATCTGGATTCTCCTCCCCCTTTGTCATTGTAAATGGACACTATGGATGATTTGTCTGGTCAGCATGTAGCTTCCACGTTTGAACTGAATGAAGCATTCAATTTTGTTAATAATTTTATTTGAGTTTTGAACCTAATGCCTTATGAGTGTAGAGAAAAATAAAAAACCTAATGTCTCTGAGGACAATAAAATTGCTTGTTAGAGAATGCTGTGAAGCATACTTGGATCACGAACTAGCAAGTACAGGAGTTAATAATATATTGTAATCACGAAATGCTTTTCAATTGGGTGGTAACAGAACTTGGATGAAGCACACAGCAGTCCTGGTTTACATGCTGCAGCAGGACCTGGTCTTGCAGAAGAATGTGCAGCATTGGTATGCTAATATTTAACTTCTTTCTAATCATCTTTTTATTGAGAGTTTTTTCTTGATTTATATCATATAACAGCCTGATGTCCTGAGGCATTGGTCCTGAGATTTATAATTTGATATGGCATGAGATAAAATTGGTTTTACATTATCCTAAGATATTTAGGTAATTGCCTGGAATGAAATTGTCACTGCTGTATGTTACACATACTATTCTGTTGAAAATGGATTAAAACTATAAGTTCCCTGATTTTTATATCCTCATCTCTTGACAGGGTGGATGCCGTACTGGGATGGCAAAGGTTACTAAGGCATACGACCTTCCTGCTAGGTGGATATTTTTGAAGCTGATTTCTTCTGACTTTTTCTTTATTTATCTTCTGCCTCTAAATTGGATTAAAATGAATGTCTTAAGAACGTGTTAATAACAGTTTCCTTTGTTGTTAATGTATTACTTGATGTATATTATTAACATTTTTGCCTTTGGATTAATTTGGTTGTTATAAAATATATCTTTTGTAGACCTTTGGATCACACATGCGATTATAGGGTTATGAGATATACAGTTCATCCTAATCAACAATGTAATATTTATCAAGGCATTCAGATTGCATATGTATTGTCATTAATTATGATTATTGGTGTTGTGTATGTTGTTTTGGTCTTTGTCTCTAAGTAATGCCATATATCTGCACAATGGTCCTTTTATTTGAACATTTTCCAGGAGAATTATCCATACTGTTGGCCCTAAATATGCAATAAAGTACCACACAGCTGCAGAGAATGCTCTGAGTCATTGCTACCGATCTTGCCTTGAACTTCTTATCGATAATGGGTTACAAAGGTTTCTTCAAAGCTAATGCTACATTAATTTCTCTTGTAGTCTAAATATTGTGGTAGTGTTTTTTAAATCTTAAATTGAGGAGTTTACATTTTGCTTGTAACCAATCCAGTATTGCTATGGGGTGCATATATACAGAGGCTAAAAACTATCCACGTGAACCAGCTGCCCATGTTGCTATAAGTGAGTAATTTTCTTCTGGTTTTAGTTTATCTTCTTTGATATTAATTTTTAAGTTCCCTGAAGGACTTTCAGGTAGTTCAGGCATGGTTGGGTACTTTTTTTTTTTTGGTTGACCAAACGATGCTTGGCAGTAGGGGATTCGAACCATGGTATTACACGGGGAAATGCCAAACCTTTACCACTCTAGTCGAAGGTGGTTGGCTGCTTAATTACTTTTATTCTATGTTTTATTCTCTCATTCATGTCATATATTTTTAGGGACTGTGCGGCGGCTTCTTGAGAAGCAGAAAGATAAAATTACGGCTGTTGTATTTTGCACTACTACGTCATCTGATACAGAAATATATAAAAGGTAAGCACATATTTTTTATTTTTTATGTTATGTTCATGTTTTTCCTTTGAATTGTTTATAGCTATTTTACTTGGACTCTTCATCATTTATCGTGAAGTTCCTGTGTCCAAGTAACATGAAACATGACATGAATATGGGTGTGAGTAATCGGACACTCCAATTGGTGTAAATTTATATAAAACTTAGAAAAATGGACATGTCCAACACTATGTATTTAAAAATTTGCATTTTCGGTGTTCTAAAAGAATCCGTGCAACGTAGGTTATTACTTGTTGCCTATACTTATTTTCTCCATTGAATACTAATTTAGTATTTTCTTTGTTGATGCATTTTGAGGATCAATTGTCTCTATCACAATTTTCTATGCAG
The DNA here is from genome assembly GCA_029378325.1 of Elaeagnus macrophylla. Taxonomy (NCBI): domain Eukaryota; kingdom Viridiplantae; phylum Streptophyta; class Magnoliopsida; order Rosales; family Elaeagnaceae; genus Elaeagnus; species Elaeagnus macrophylla. Next base: position 52,488,397 of record CM055640.1, read on the forward strand.
ATTGCTTCCACTTTATTTTCCTCGAGATAAACATGAGGAGGAGGTTGCAATCTCAAAACTACCTGCAGATGTTGGAGATGAAAATGGTGAGACAGTTATAGATGAACGTAAAATCAGGATAAAGCCATTGCCAAAGAAGACAAATTCTAAGCCTCCCCAGGCACCAGTAGATCTTCCTGTCAGTGATGTTGGCTTAGTACGTAGGTCAGTGGATTTTAATCCAATTATGATGATTGTTACGTACGATTACTTTAAAGCTGTTTTCTTTCTTAGATAGTTGACGATTGTTCTGTGACATGGACTAGACTGGTGTTGATTAATATGAAATCTTTGTGCGTGTATTGCAAATTAACTTGTTCTGTGCTGTATGCTATATGTAATAATTACTTGTCCATTCGTTTCTAAATTTTAGGTAAATAGTTTATCAAGTAGATATTTCTGATTTGGCGTGTAGGATATAAGTTTAACAGTATTTCTTGGTAGTTTGTTATTCCATGATAATCTAAATGGCTCTTTACTATTTGCAATGTTGATAAGTTTTCTTGGAACTTGTATTTATGAGGCTAATATTATAAACTTTTATGGAAATGACAAGACTAACAGGAAGGGAAGAGCTGAAGATTTCACAATAATTTCAGTAAATCTTCTTAATAATCTCTGATCTCCTGGTTGTGAAATGGCCTGTTTTTTTGGGCTACATCAAATAGTGGACCATGAACTCTGAACTTGTATTGATAAATTCCAACACAATGATCTCAATCGTAAAAAGTTCATATTACAAAGTTCAGGCATCAGAATTAGTACATAAGGACTTTTTGCTGTACGATATGAAAATTAGATAAAAAGATCACCAGCCACCATAATCACAATTCGTCAAATGCTTAATATCAAAGTCAATGTTTTCTATGCACACGTGTCATATGTTCCTTTTGTGGTAACTATTGTTCCTTATGTAAAGGATTCTGCCCTTGATGAATAACTCATAATTATAGGAATTCATCATATTTGGATTCCCTTTTGGATCCCGCCTTTATGTCCTTAATAAAAGATCCAGATGAGAGACGCCAGGAGCAATGGGAGAAAACTGCTCAAGCACAGAGTGGATGGAGTTGTGCTAAGCTCCTTGGATTTGGTGACCTCGGGGCACCCCCATTATCTGCTGCTGAAGAGTACTCACTACATTCAAGATACCTAGCTAAGGCAAACTCTCTTAATCTTTCTGAAATTGCAGAGATGAAAATTGTGTAAGTTCATCTTATTCTTGAGATGTAAATGCCTGAAATAGATGTTATTTCTTTTGCAAACTATTCTAAACTAATGTCTTTCAAGTAAATATATTATTTACATTAAGACTGTGCAGTTAGTCAATTTGCTGGCAGTTGAAAAGTCTTCACTTGTAATTTTCCATCACCCAGATGAACCTCATTTTGTACTGTATTGCCCTCTTCATTATTGTTTCCTCATCCATGGAATATGTCCCCTCCCCACATTTCCATGCTTGCAACATCACAATTAGAAAGAAATTTTCGTGTCAGATGTGCTATTGAAGAGTTCAAGAGGATAGAAGTTCAAAATAAATATTTGGTGTCCCCAATATGAGTTGTATAATGTACTTTTATCACATAAATATGTGCTGAGAGATTTATTTGCATAGCCCAGAGGTGAAGGGCTTGTCAAGTTTTCTGAGGGTGGTCATTCGTTTGGATTATTGTATGTAGTAGAATGTTAATTTTTAATTTTGATGGTCTTGGGCTTGTATTACATCGATTTCGACACATCTTTGTCTTCTCTATTTCAGTTACCGAGGTGGTGTTGATAGTGAGGGTCGTCCTGTAATGGTTGTTGTGGGAGCACATTTTCTACTGCGATGTCTTGATCTGGAGCGATTTGTGTTATACGTTGTCAAGGTATTGAAAGCTTTTCATCTGAATCCTTTATACTATTCACTGTTGGCATATGCACTCCATTTTTATTTGCTTAATTGCACAATCTTCTTAACTATTCTTTCAGGAATTTGAGGCTGTGATACAGAAACCTTATACTATAGTGTATTTTCACTCTGCAGCATCTTTACAGCTGTAAGTATGTTTGACTTTCAATATCTTAGAACCTGTCTAATCAACTGCTTGTGGCTGCATTTCTTTCAGGAATTTAGCTCAATTACAAATTCTCATGATTTATTGTTGTTTTCGGTTAATATTCATGTTGCTTTCTAAAGTGCTTTTGTGATTATGGCATGATACAATATACAAGGTAAAGCTAAAAAAGAAAAAAAACAAAAAGAAGAAGAAAAAAAAAAGGTTTGATACAAATCATGTGATTCTTATTTATTCAAGTGTATCTGTTCTATGCATTAATAGAACTATAATGTTCGGATATTTCCATTTATCTAGCTATCCAACTCAGTACCCAATAATATTTTGATGGATAATGATGGTCTTCTTGTCTGTGAAACCTATTTGAAAGGATCTCTGGTGCTCACTCACTGACAAAATTTACTTGTCATTGTAATAGTCAACCAGACCTTGGGTGGATGAAAAGATTACAACAGATACTTGGTCGTAAACACCAGCGTAACCTACATGTATGAACCTCCCTATTTCTTTTGCTCCCATCTTCTTTTACCCTTTTGCTGAGTGCTCAGCAATATCATCTCTGCTATCATGCTGTTGATAGGCTATATATGTGCTCCACCCAACTATTGGACTGAAGGCTGCAATATTTGCTCTGCAATTGTTTGTGGACAATGTGGTGAGTTTATTTCATTTAGTAATTGGTGAATTACTGGAATCCTAATTTTCTTAAATTTTCTGCAATGAATATTTATTTTATCTCTAGGTCTGGAAGAAAGTGGTTTATGTAGATCGACTCCTGCAGCTGTTCAGATATGTTCCTCGAGAGCAGTTGACCATCCCCGACTTTGTGTTTCAGTTGAGTGTTGCTATCCTTATCCCATGTGTTTCAAGCATCACATTTATTATTGATATCCACTAATCATAGCAGTAATAATCTTATCTTGATAAATTGGTACCTTTAGCTTACTATTATTAAAGAGAAAGGAAGCTCTTAAGGATAAACTCTTCTAAGTTTACCATCTCACTTTTAACATTGCGGATGCAAGTGTTCACAATTGCATGTCTAAGTTGGTCTCCGTATGAGGGGCCCAAAATGAATAGCTAGCCTTGAAATATTTTTGATGCACCATTGCCATTGACAACAAGTCTTTAGTTCTGATGGCGTTTCACTTGCTGTTGTTATGCAGGCATGATTTAGAAGTGAATGGAGGGAAGGGTCTTATTGTGGATCCAAGAACAAAATATGTTTATCATCGGCCGTAAGGCTTGTAGCAGTGCATGTATAAATGGTGGTAAAAGAGGTCCTCTTTTGATTGCTTCATTCCTTTTTTGTCTCTTTTGATTTATTTTATGCTGTAGATTGGTTGGGGGACGAATCTGTTTGTTAATTGTGTAGAGTTTTTAAATTTTTTTTTTTTTTTTAGGCAATAATAATTTGAGTCAAAGGTGCAATCGATATTCTTTGTTGTATTATGTTTGGTGAACTAATAAAATTTCAAGGTGGTTTGGATTTTGTTAAAGCATGCACAGATTTTGTACGTACTCCTTGCCCTTGCGTGTGGCAATTTGGGTCATGATTCCATAATAACACAGCATGGCAAAATTTCTTTTTAGAGAACCATGTGAATTTAACAGAATTAAGTAATTAACATGCGCAGTTTTTTTTTTTTTTTTTAAAAAAACAAAACCTACTCTCAATTCACAAAAAAAGAAAAGAAAGAAAGAACACAATTAACCTACTACAATAACGCATACGTGGTAAATTAAGCGTGGCTGAAAAAAAAAAAAAAAGTTTAATTGTATGTTATAATTTTTTTTCATGCATAGAATTTTTATTTTTAGCCCCTCTCAAGAAAAAAAAAATATTCATTTTTTAATAAAGTACATGAACATATGTTTGTTGGTGTTAGGAAAAAATGAACATATATTGGTTAAAAATAAAACTAGTTTAATAAGTGAGTTATTTATGCACTGAAGGAAAAAAAAAAAAAAAACTTTGCTCTCGCCATGACTCTGAAGCCTTACGCTCTTGCCTCTTTCACTTAGTTTTTTCGATCAACACGATTCACATTAACCTTTTATTGTTGTTGTTCATTGTCCATTTTTGTTCTCTTAGGGAATGTAGAAGGCTAGCAAGCAACAAAGCTTTAGAATGGTTGTTGATGAGGTTCATAGGCTTGAAGAAGGTGATAACGTTCTTGTTTTCAAGAACGAAAATGTATGCATTTGGTATGTATCGTATTGATCATACTCGTCTTTTCCTTGTACTGTGATTGTACAAGAAATTACATCCTAAATTATGCCTCAAATTGCCAAGAAATAGACATTGTTTGCTATGCTAGGGTTCTTAAAGCTCTAATTATCCCTCTCCAAATTCCCCCCATATGTTGTTTCAAGATGATTTCCTCTTCTTTCCACAACTTTTCAACTGATCTCACCCTATTGAGCATGGATTTCACTATTTTGGCTATTGAGACGAGCTTCTTATTTGGATCACCGTATTCACATATGATCTTAGGGTGTGTTTACTAATTAAAAAAATGAATAAAAGGAAAGGAAGTCATTCTTATTCTATTGTTTACTTTCTAAAAATATGGTGAAAATGAAGTAAGGATTTCACAAATTTGGGAGTCATTTTCATTGATTGTTTTTCTACCCTCTTGGTATTGATTCTCTTTCCCAAATTTACAAGATGTAATTATAAAAATATCCCTTATTTTAATATTTTATTTTATTTTATATTTTTCATTATTACTTTTAAAAGGACATTTAAGTCAATTAATAATTTCATTTCGATTATTTATAATTATTTAATAAACATAAATAAAATGGAATGAATTTTGCACTAATTTTTCTCTCCATTTTGATTCATATTCATTCCTATTTCAATTTATTCTCGTTACAAATTGGTAAATGCACCCTTAATTCAAATAAACTGATTTTGGAGCATTATCTCATCCACAAACTAATTTCTATCACATTATATTCGTCTGGATATTTGCTTGGCTTCTGGATCTCTTCTAAGAAACCTCTGCTCTTTGGAGCATTATCATGGCTTTTGTATTGGTTGTTTTCCTTGTTATGATGATGAAGTTGGAACCTGTGGGGGTATGAATATTGTTCTTCTTTGATGCTGTTGCAATGGAAGCTAACTTGCCTGCCCCATCTATAGATGAAGGTTCTGCTGCGTTGGTGTGTTTGAAGGTTGTTTGTGGTTCTGGTTTTAGTTTGGTTTTTTCTTGTTATACTCCAATTGACTATGAGTCTAAGGGTTGTTTGAGTCTAGTTTTGTGTTGCTTTGAGATTTGTTCTTAATTTTGTTTGGGTTATTTTGTTTGCGTCCTGGTTCCTTAGGTATGTTCATATTAGCTACTTTGTCACCTAGCTGGATGGCTGGGAAGGAGATTGGCAGGAAAGGAGGTTGGCGATGCTTTTGGAAACTATTTTTCTTGGTAGCATTGGTGCTAGTCAATTGTCATTTTAATTCCTTAGACTATGCATATATGTGTGGTTGATGTTGGAGTTTTAGGTGTTTTGTTGATGGTTTGGTTTTTTATTTGTCTGTTTGTGTTTGCTTAGGCTGTTTGTTGATAAATTTCTCTATTTTGGGAAAGAAAAAAGAAATAACACATACATAGTAGTTAGCTTAGTGGTTTGACGGATAAAATATCTCTTGTGCTATATTTGAACAAGTATGGTTTAACCTTAAAAAATACAAAACTCATACAGGGTAAATAGGTTTGCTTTAGTAGTATCCTTATTTAATATAGGTACCCACTGGTTATCATATTTTCACTATGACAGTTTAGTTTATAAAGATCATGCATCATTTTTGGTGTCCAAGCACAATATCAAAAGCAAATTGGGAAATCAGGCATAGAACACGCACATGGAAAAAATAAAAGTTTCTTTGGTCTTTGTCAGAAAGATTTGATGTTTGTCAAAACGTCGATATATAAATTTTATAAAAATGTCGAATATATTGTAATTGTTGATAGGAACTTTCGAAAAAATTATACAAATTATGAAAATTCTATAAAAATTTTAATTTTTTATTTATTTATAAAACATCAAAACAATCTATTACTATATTTTAAACTAATTTTTTGTTTAATAAATATATTTTTAAACAATTGTAATATTTTTATCAATAAGTTGATAATTAACTATCATATTGTAGAATAAAATATATTTTTTTTGCATAACATTCTAGAAAAAATAGTTAAAAGGTTTGAAATAATTAATGAGATTATCTAATTGTATTAAGTATTATAAATAATTAAACTTCGACAATACGAAAAGAAATTTCATTAATTTTTTTTAAATGTACTCCTAGTTAGGGGAATATAATGAGTCTTACTCTACAACGTAATTTACATGTTATAATACTAATATAAAATAAAGCATGTATGACACAGTTACTACACTTATTAAACATCCAATCCACTTAAACCAAAATCTGTCTTAGAGGTTCTATGGTTGGATATAAAGCGCTATTATCAACATTGTAACAGTCGATATTTTTCGATATTTACCAAAATTTTATTGACATTTTTGCACAATATCCACAATATTTAGCCATAAAATGATTATTATTATTATTATTATTTTTTTGACAATTTAACCAAAATATATAAATATCTATTTCGATGTCAAGAAGTGAAAAATGGCAACAATATGGATATCCATTTTGACATTTTCGGCAATATGGGAAATTTTTAAAACCTTGTTTATCATACCATTTTTTAAAACTAAAATTATTTAAAAAGAAAATTTATAATTGAGTATATTATATTTAAGTGATATTTTTATTTTTGAAGACCAAAATATTTTATTTTTGCTTATGCATTTAAAAGTACAAAGGTGGTTAAAACTCTTACTACTTTGACACGGTGGACAACCAAAATATTGACAAATCAAGTTGTACCTCAAGAAAAGTTTTAAAATGTGTATATTATTTTTGATTATGCTCAAATTATTTTTGAACATATATTTGATTTTAATTAAAGGATAAAAATAAAAGGTAGTATATAAAAGAACTTAAGAATGAGTCAAAAGCGAAAAATGCTATTTAAAATTTAAATGATTAAACATGACATAGTGCTTGTAACAATGAAAATGAAAAATATTTATCCCAAAATTAAATAGGGGAATATTAAAGTGTCAATACGAGAACAAATGAAACTAGTTCCAAAAATCAAATAAAGTTCCTATGATAGGATCGCAGAAACATCTTGGATTTGTTGGGAACTGAACGCGGTTGGATTTTTGTTTTATTTAAATCATGAATCATGTTTTAGAATTCAAGAGTAATCCATTATTAAAATTTAAATTTTTGATAAAATTAATATAAAATAATATTTTATATAATAAATATAGCTCACCTTATATACTACACATTATACTAAAGTATACATTATTATCATATAGTCTAACAGCCCTTGTTCAAATTAATGAAGCTGACAACATCATTAGTTTGAAAAACGAAGAAATTGAAGAACATTATGATAGTGATCCACATTTGAAAATGTTGGCAACATTCAAACCCATTTTACATTAAAACCAATCTACATTGGTGAGCTAAGGGGATGAAAAACAAGATGCATTGATGGAGATATAGCATTGATAAACTCTTCGAAAATCAAAGGCAATAATATAACTCATAAGTTGAGCATGTCATTAACAATGACAATGAAACATTCACAATTGAACAAAAATAACTTTCTAAGAACTATTCTTGAGGATTTTGAAAAAGTGAATACTAATGCTTGACTCATTAAAAGAGTTTTGATTTGACATTGTTCAAATATTGGTTGTGTTGATAGCAAAAATATTCTTAGAAGATAATGTATTAGTTAACTTTATTGACAAAAAAACATTCACAAGAAAAAAAGAAGCAACATTTTGAAAAATAACTACAGAAGTTTGAAATATCAACGTTTGACTCATTGATAGAGGCTTAAAAATAACACTGCTCAAATATCGATGGAGGTGATGGAAGTACATCTATCAAAATGTGTAACAACGCTAGATAAAAGACTAGTAATAACATCAGGACTCTCATATGATACAAAGAAAATAACTCCAAATTGAAGACATGGAGAACAAAATAAAGAAGCATGTAGCAGCTGTCACAATAGCCAACAACAAGTAAAGAAAGCAGGAGATTCGAATGGATGCTACTAATGTAAACAGTAAAAGACAAAGTGCATCCAGCTTCAAATCTTTAATTTGTAATTACTTTCTCTCTACACCAAATCCATCAACTCAAGAACTTTAAGAATTCCATGAACAACCAATCAATCACCACGATACAAATCTGAAAAAATAACTTGAACACCATTCACATCAACTGACTTAATTGATCGAGTTATGTTCATATTAAACCCCATCCAAAGTGGTTCGTAACACTGACCCACCTTCTAAATTTTCCATATCAATCCACTCAAACTTGCAGGAATAATACGACAGAGAACAAGTGTGGAGTACCCACTGAAATTACTACTGTGATTTGCCAAAGTTCGGTCCCCTGAGGCTCTAATCGACCATAGCATAATGTTCCAAACCAGATAGCATAATTTGCGAAAAAAATGAAAAATTTCAAATTAAGGGAAGAAGGAAAAATGAATTGAAGATTCATCATATCAAACTCATTCTCAAAGAAATGGAAGGAAATGTTTCTCTGGCAAGAAACGCGCTTCAAACTAGAGTCTACGACATCTATGGCGATGTGAATCAAAGAAGGCTTTGACCAATGGTGGGTAGCGCTGATGTAGTTTCTTGGCTTAAGCCTCTGATTTGGGCAAGGTCGATGTCGTAAGGAGACCCAACATTATTAAGGATTACACGAACCTTATCAGGGAGTTCAGAAACCAATTTACTTCTCAGTGAGTCAACCGAGTTGCCTGTTCTGACTCATTCGCTGACCTCCTGTGTCAGAGTTACCTTCCATTGTGATCACAGAGAAACTATCAACGATGGTGTTCCCTCTTGTCCAATACTCATAACGAAAATAAGAAGTATATGTCGTAATTATTTTACGTGAAATAGTATAATTATTAATAACTTTAAATCATCTCAAACAATTTATAAAGTATATTAAAATAATATTGAATTAATAAAATAATTATTTAATAAGCATGTATTATACTTAAGTTTATAATAGGATGAATTATCACAATTAATATTATGTATAATATCATGTGATAGGGCCATAAGCTCATCGCATTCATAAGCCTACTGACCCATTAGGTTTAGGATTTCTATTGTAGAGGTTCTATATAAATAAAACAATTAAGGGTTAGAGTCCATAAATCATTCATTTATATAACGTGAGTGCAGTTTGAAAGTTTTTAATTACGGATCAAATAAGCCTATAGGAGGGTAACCTAAACATAATGGCCAAACATGCAATCACGTGTAAAAATAAGATGCAGAATTAAGAAATAACTCACGAGATATTTAGGTAAAAACAACCTAGGTCACAATAATGACCTAAGAAGAAAATCACTGGTCCACCTTGTAAGGTTTATTTTGTATTGGCAATTTTCGTGGACAAAATGTTTGATTGTAATCTAGAATAGGAATTCAACAATTATTCAGACCACACGTGATGATGGAGTCACCAAGCTTGGAACGCTCATATGACAGGTATAATATTCCATCATGCATACATCTGCACACAATTGAGCACGACACTTAGTATGGATCGTAACGAAAAATGTATTGTGCACATGTTGGTCGATCGATCGAGAGTATTGTTCGATCGATCGAGTGATCGATCGATCGAGATTGAGACAACTTCGATCTAGGTGCTCTCTGTTTGGACTGGATCGATCGAGCAATTGGACCGATCGATCGAACCATGTTCGATCGATCGAGTATAGAACAACTTCGATCCAGGTTCTCTCTGTTTGAGTTAGATCGATCGAGTTTTGTGTATCGATCGATCGAGACCTTCTCGATCGATCGAGACGGCCTGTCGATCGATCGAGACAGTATTATATTCCTACTCAAACTCTATTTCTTAATTCGACCCTTATGTTTCTTTTACCTAATTGACCACATTTAATGTTAAGAACAGTATTCTTATTTGAGGATAATTGTGGTAATTGGTAAATCCTGATAGGAAAAGAGTTATAGTGAATTGCAAATCCTATTTGAACTAGGATTGGACTCTATATAAGTGAAGGGATGTTTATGCATAATTAATCAACTTGAGCATTTAGAATTATACAGCACTAATACTTTCTAGCATCTGAATTGTGCTTATTCTCTTCATCTATTGTTCTTAGGCTTTTTCATGTTTTATTCATATGCCTAATTGATTTGCATGATATTGAGCTTAATATTGAATGTTCTAGAGTTTGCTAGCTGATCCTGTTTTTACATCGCATGTTATTGAATCTGCTAGTTAGGATTGTTTATTGTTTGAATCCGCTTTAGGACACACATTGCACTTGTGTTTTTGTGCTAACGTTACAGGTGACAGGTTCGGTATTTCGTGTGACTCGAAATTACCGAAGGTGACGGGTTCGGTTGATCTTGTGTGACTCAAGTAGATCGAAACGTTGGTCCGGATCCAGACATCTAACTATTGGAGGCTGTGAAAGGAGCAAGCGGCTCGTAAGTAAATTACAGAAAGGGGGATCTATCTGCGACGGGTAGTTTCTGGACTCTATGGTTGTAATTGAACATTATTTTCATAGTGGATAGTTAGGTGGTCCGGTGGACCGGTGGTTTTCCTCTTAGGTCATTGTTGTGGCCTAGGTTGTTTCCACCTAAAAATATCGTGTGTCGTTTTATTATTCCGCATTTATCTTTACACGCGATTGCATGTCTGGCCGTTGTGATTAGATTATATAATATTTGTTGAAAATTGAAAATAACCTATTCACCCCCCTCTAGGCTTATTAGATCCGTAATTAAAAACTTTTTCAATTGGTATCAGAGCGGGTCACTAGATATACTTAGTGTTTGCCTAGGACCTTATTATGGATCATATGAGAGAGGGTTTTTCTACAACCCGTGCACCTTATTTTGATGGGTCTAACTACCCATATTGGAAAGCTCGTATGAGAGCCTTTTTACGTTCCTTAGATGAAAGTGTTTGGAACTCTGTGCTTTATGGTTGGGAACCACCTACGGTTACCAAGGATAATGTTGTCACACTTAAACCTAGGATTGATTGGACTCCCCAAGATAGAATTGGTAGTGGCTGGAACCAAAAGGGGATTAATGCTATTTTTAGTGCTGTGTCGCCGGATGAATTCCGACGTATCTCTAATGTTGAAACTGCTAAGGCTGCTTGGGATACTTTAGAGGTTGCCCATTGATGAACACATTTGTGACCTATATTTTGTTATGTTTTTAAGCATTAATTTTATCTTTTATTTTATTATTTTCGTGTTTTGGAAGGTATTTCATTGTTTTGTAGGTCAAAGTCGGTTTGGGAAGAAATGTGGAAAAAAAGAGCAAAAGTGAAGCAAAAGTGCTTAAAAATGTAAGCCTTACATAAGCTGTCAAAAACTATGTAAGGGTTACATACAAGACAAAAGGAACACGCGCCTAGGCATGAAAAACCTGCGCCTAGGCGGGGAGGGTTCTGATTTCAAAATCCAAAAAATGTAAGGCTTACATAAGCTGTCAAAAACTATGTAAGGGTTACATACAAGACGAACCAAACGCGCGCCGCGGCATGCAAAACCTGCGCCGCGGCGGGGAGGTTTCTGTTTTCAATTCTGGAGCCAAAATAGAACGTGCGCCGAGGCATGAAAAACCTGTGCCGCGGCGGGAGGTGCCAAAACTGCCCAGAAACCCTAAAACGCGTATTCCACTTCCTTCCTCCTATAAATACCACATTATACCTCTCCAAAACACAAGTTTTCACACCCAATTTTCTCTCCACCCTAGCTGCTACTGCAGCAAGGGTTTTCCACCCATTTTCAACCCAAAATCAAGAGGAGAACCTCCATTGTTGAAGCTACTCCAAGGATTTGAAGAAGAGGATCAATCAACTTCAAGGATTTGGAGCTAGAAGATTCATTGGGGTAATTTTATTGTAATATCATTTTCTTCTCTGATTTTGTGGTTTGCCTCTATGACTAAATTGATTGACCCAATTTAGTTATGGTTGGCTAATTTATGTATTTGGGATGTTAGTATTGCTTCCAATGATTGGAAGAACAATTTTGTAATTTGATTATATATGATTTGGATTTATTTCTTGTTCATTTTCTTATGAATTTCTGATTGTGAATTAATGGTGGACCAAACCTTAGTTTGTGGTTAGGAAGAATATTTTAGAATTAGGTATTAGAGAATCCCTCTTTGCTTAATTGTGCATTATGAACAAGAGCCTAAATTGATTGCATTGATTTGTGTTGGTTTAGGTGGTTAGAAATATTTCCTTGAGCTAATTCCAATTGATTAGTTAATGATCCGGACCAAAGACGTTAATTAGTTGATTGTAGTGAAAATTGCCATTGATTTGGGATTTTCTAGGTTTAGCGGAAAAATCATTAAATCCAACAATTAATTGAATGCTTAATCTGTTTTCGCCATGAATGGATAGCGAACTAATATAATCCCATTTACATCCATCATCTTCCCCTTTGGTTGTGATTACTTTTATTTGCATTCTATTTTAGTTTTCAATTTAATTCCGAATTTACGATCTATTCCGCAAAGTGACAATTGTAGAATGTTTAGGATTGTTTGTTCGACTAAATAAGAAAATAAATAACGTTTTAGAACTACCGCAATTCCTTGAGAGACGATCTTGGGAGTATACTTGTCGCTTACTATAAGTGACTCGTGCACTTGCGAGCTTTTTACAAATATATAAAATTTGACTATCAAGTATTTGTGCATCAAGTTTTTGGCGCCGTTGCCGGGGAATTGGCGTTTTAAAGTGTTTATTTATTTTCTGTTTAGTTTGTTTTTCGTATTTCTTGATTTTTGTGATTTCTTTTTATTTTTGTGATTTTGTTAATTTTTGTGTTTTGTTTTGTTATTTTTAGTTTGTTTGAGTAATTTGTTTTAGTTGTTTGTTTTATCTTCTTTATTTCTTTCGTTATATATTTTTTTTTTTTTGGAATATATTGTGGTGCTTTGATTTCTTTGTTGTTTTTGTTAGTATATGAAAGGTACCGTTCATAGACTACATCAACATATTCAAAAGAGCACTTGATCAGGCTGGATACTAATATCCAAGAGCTAGCAAGTATGAAGGTATGTGGTATTTGTGGTTTATATGGACATAATGCCAATGTTTGCACTTTTGTAGGTGATTACCATATGTCTACTAACCGGAACTTCGAACCTAATGAGGGATGTCGCCTACCTTGGAATGATCCCTATACCTATATTCCCGAGTTAGAAAATCACCAAAATTTTTTTTGGCAAGCAAACACTAACCCACCCTATGCCTCATACCCATATTTCAATCCTTATGACCAACACATTCACCCTAAGAAACCAACCTTGGAGGATACCTTGAATACTTTTATTCAAGAGAGTTTAGAAAACCAAGAGAAACATAATCAAAGGATGGATTTCTTAGAGGATTCTACGATAAGGATTGTAATGCAAATTGGGCAACTAGCGGAAGAACTTCTAGCACAACAAGAGTTGCCCAATCAAGATCATCAAGTTTTTAATCCTTATAACCTACCCATTGACCCTAAGAAACCAACTTTGGAGGATACCTTGAATACTTTTATTCAAGAGAGTTTAGAAAACCAAGAGAAAAATAATCAAAGGATGGATTTCTTAGAGGATTCTACGATAAGGATTGCAATGCAAATTGGGCAACTAGCGGAAGAACTTCTAGCACAACAAGAGTTGCCCAATCAAGATGAGCAAGTAAAGGATGACATCATCCTTCAAAGTGGTAAGGTTTTTAATGATATTAATTTTCCTGAAATTATTGATGATTTACCACTTTGTGCAGAAATTATAGATGGGGAACAAGCAATTCTCCAAGAAGGTCAAGTTGCGAATCATCACATTCTACAACCTTCTATGGAGAACAAGGAGGAATCATCTTTACCTCCTTTATCTAAGACTTGTACATCCCCACATTTTTTTCCACTCCACCAAAAAGTGTGTGCTAAGCTTCATCAGAAACAATTACCGAGATGGAAGCATACGCTTAATGACATATTAGCTCGGAAAATCGACATCACACACTTCAAGATTTTTGATGATGGTGGATAGGAGTGGATTAGCAACGTCTTGCTAAGACGTTAAAGAAAGCGCTTGGTGGGAGGCAACCCACTATTTTAGGTAATATTTTTCTTTTCTTATAGTTTAGTTAATTTTCTATTTGTTCCTTTTAAATGCTTTTCTGAACATGTGCGTAGTTGAAAACATTGAGGACAATGTTTAGTTTAGGTTTGGGGGTACAAATAGGTCCAATAAAAACTTTTTCATATAAAACTATCATGCCTTCTTGTTAATTTAAAGTGAGTAATTGAATCTTTATACATGTTTTGTTTGATTTCTTGTACATATTCAAGGTTAGTTGTAAAAGTTGGTTTTTGTTCATAGTTCATACTTCATGCTTTTTAATATTGAAATTGAGATGATCCCAAATTTTGTGTTTAAGAATCAAATAGTGGAGACTACCTTGTGAGATGATTGTTGAGCCATTAACGTTTCATTCTGAGAGTTAATCATTATTCTACTCTTTTAAACATTTTTCTTATTATTTCAAATTGTTAGAAGATCTCTATAGGTTTTTGCATTGAATGATAGGATTTTCAACATCTAATGAAGAATCATATGCTTAATTGTATTGCTTAGATTAAATGATTTGAGTAAAATGTAGAGTGTTTGCCTATCTCATCCATGTTTGACTTTAAAAGATATGAGGGAATTCCTATATCCATTCACAAAATACATATGTATTTGGGTCTTTGTATAAAAAAAAAAAAAAAAAAGAAAAGAAAAGAAAAGAAAAGATAAGAAAAGATAATAAGTTTCTTATGACCCTAAGTTCTTCAAGTATGAATGGTTAATAAAAAAAAAAAAAAAAAGAAAATAAGTTCCCTTAAAGTCAAAACATTTTCATTCTAGGGCACACTTGAAATTTTTGCTTAAGGATTTTAATTAATGCATGAGATTAGTAATGTGATTTCTTCATAAATTCTATCATTTGATTCCTTTCATGAGATCAATGTTATACACTTTTGAGCCTTTCTTGTTTAATCATATGCGAATCTATTAGCTCATTTCTTTACATAACTTCTATTCGCATATACTTTGTTGAGTGTTTGAACCCATAGGATCAGTGTGATATGAAGAGTGAATTTTTATCTTGTGAGGAGTAGAGTTGAAACGAATTTAGATTCTTAACACTAGGTTTGGGGGAATCAATGTTGATATATATATTTTTTTAGTATTGGAGTATGCACTTGTGATAAAAAAATTGATTTGCATGATGAATCCTTAATATGTTGAGATAATTGGATGAATTTATGTAGGAGTTTCGATTATAAACTGAAAATAACTGAAGCATGAGAAATTTTGTTGAATTAAGTTTGTAGTTTTTATTTGTAGCATTGTTATTTGTCGTTTTAGTTTTTCTTTTAGTTGGATGTTTGTGGGAATCATCACTGAAAACCCTCACGAGACTTTAACTCGTCCACTAGGGCAACCTAGGGGTTTAAAGGCTTGTTGCATATGCTAAATGCAACCGTGACAATCTACGGAAGTGATTTAGGTTAGTATAGTTTAATTTTAGTTTTGCTAGAGGACTAGCAAAATGTAGGTTTGGGGGTATTTGATGAACACATTTGTGACCTATATTTTGTTATGTTTTTAAGCATTAATTTTATCTTTTATTTTATTATTTTCGTGTTTTGGAAGGTATTTCATTGTTTTGTAGGTCAAAGTCGGTTTGGGAAGAAATGTGGAAAAAAAGAGCAAAAGTGAAGCAAAAGTGCTTAAAAATGTAAGCCTTACATAAGCTGTCAAAAACTATGTAAGGGTTACATACAAGACAAAAGGAACACGCGCCTAGGCATGAAAAACCTGCGCCTAGGCGGGGAGGGTTCTGATTTCAAAATCCAAAAAATGTAAGGCTTACATAAGCTGTCAAAAACTATGTAAGGGTTACATACAAGACGAACCAAACGCGCGCCGCGGCATGCAAAACCTGCGCCGCGGCGGGGAGGTTTCTGTTTTCAATTCTAGAGCCAAAATAGAACGCGCGCCGAGGCATGAAAAACCTGTGCCGCGGCGGGAGGTGCCAAAACTGCCCAGAAACCCTAAAACGCGTATTCCACTTCCTTCCTCCTATAAATACCACATTATACCTCTCCAAAACACAAGTTTTCACACCCAATTTTCTCTCCACCCTAGCTGCTACTGCAGCAAGGGTTTTCCACCCATTTTCAACCCAAAATCAAGAGGAGAACCTCCATTGTTGAAGCTACTCCAAGGATTTGAAGAAGAGGATCAATCAACTTCAAGGATTTGGAGCTAGAAGATTCATTGGGGTAATTTTATTGTAATATCATTTTCTTCTCTGATTTTGTGGTTTGCCTCTATGACTAAATTGATTGACACCAATTTAGTTATGGTTGGCTAATTTATGTATTTGGGATGTTAGTATTGCTTCCAATGATTGGAAGAACAATTTTGTAATTTGATTATATATGATTTGGATTTATTTCTTGTTCATGTTCTTATGAATTTCTGATTGTGAATTAATGGTGGACCAAACCTTAGTTTGTGGTTAGGAAGAATATTTTAGAATTAGGTATTAGAGAATCCCTCTTTGCTTAATTGTGCATTATGAACAAGAGCCTAAATTGATTGCATTGATTTGTGTTGGTTTAGGTGGTTAGAAATATTTCCTTGAGCTAATTCCAATTGATTAGTTAATGATCCGGACCAAAGACGTTAATTAGTTGATTGTAGTGAAAATTGCCATTGATTTGGGATTTTCTAGGTTTAGCAAAAAAATCATTAAATCCAACAATTAATTGAATGCTTAATCTGTTTTCGCCATGAATGGATAGCGAACTAATATAATCCCATTTACATCCATCATCTTCCCCTTTGGTTGTGATTACTTTTATTTGCATTCTATTTTAGTTTTCAATTTAATTCCGAATTTACGATCTATTCCGCAAAGTGACAATTGTAGAATGTTTAGGATTGTTTGTTCGACTAAATAAGAAAATAAATAACGTTTTAGAACTACCGCAATTCCTTGAGAGACGATCTTGGGAGTATACTTGTCGCTTACTATAAGTGACTCGTGCACTTGCGAGCTTTTTACAAATATATAAAATTTGACTATCAAGTATTTGTGCATCACCCATGAGGGCACGTCCCAAGTTAAACGAACAAAACTTCGCATGTTAGCTACTAAGTTTGAAAATCTTAGAATGAAGGAGGATGAAACGTTTTCTGATTTTTATGCTAATTTATGTGATATTGCTAACTCTTCTTCAAATCTTGGAGATAAAATTGATGAACGCAGGTTGGTTCGAAAAGTCTTATGCTCATTACCAGAACGCTTTGAAGCAAAGGTTACAGCGATAGAGGAAAGCAAAGACATTGACACCATGAAGATTGAAGAACTAGTTGGGTCAATTCAAACATTTGAGATGAACTTTCCAGCACCCAAAAAGAACATTGGAATTGCTCTCAAAACCACCGAAGCTGACGATAGTGATGATGATGTAGAAGATGAAGATCTACTCACTCTAGCTAGAAAACTCAAGAAAATGTTCAACAAAAAGGATCTACAGATTAAAGAAAAATCAAGATATCGTAAGGGAAGAGAATTCACGCCAATGAGTTCAGAAGGTAAGAAATCTAAACCCACTGGTCCTAAATGTTTTGAATGCAATGGTTTTGGACACTATGCAGCAGATTGTGCCAACAAGAAGAAGAAAACAAGAAACGCTTTCAATGCTACCCTTAGTGACACAGAAAGTGATGAAGACCAAGCTAGTGGTTCAGAAAATGTCAACTCTAACTACGTAGCTTTTACAGCAACTGTTGGTGGATACTCCAGTGAGTCAGACCTTGACTCAGATGATGAGGGAAGTAAATCTATTCTTGCTAAATTTAATGCAAACAGTTTTGAAGAATTATTTATTGATTTAATTAAATGCAAGAAAGAAAAAGATAAACTACTCATAACTGTAACAAAACTGAATGAACGAATCAACTCTCAAGATCTTAATTTGTCAGTTTTAGAGAAAGAAAAAATTGAATTGTCTGAACAAATTGACAAGTTGAGTTTGAGTCTTGCAGGTATCAAACAGGAAAATTCAAAGCTTGTGCAGGAATTGGAGCAATCAAATGAAACAGTGAAGAGATTAACAATTGGAGCTGAACGACTTGATAAGATGTTGAGCATTGGTAAGCCTTTCGGTGATACTCGTGGACTTGGTTTCCAAGATGAAAACTGTACACCTTCCACTTCAAAAACTACATTTGTAAGGTCTTCTAACTTTATCTCTACTGCTACAAATTCTGCACAAACACCCACTAAAACTGTAGGAGCTAAAACTGTTAAGTTTGTGCCTGTTTGTCATCATTGTGGTAGAAAAGGCCATATTCGACCTAACTGTAGATTTTTGATGAATGCTTTTCGATTTAATGATCATCTTCATGCTTATAGGTATAGAACTCATAATTATCATCATACCATGCCTATGTTGAATTTGAATAGGAAATATGAGCATAAGAGTATGCCTTTAAAATCTAATGCAATTAAGTCTCAACCCAAAAACATAAAGAAATCAAAATTCATGAAAATTTGGGTTAGGAAAGATTGCATGTTTCCTATCAATTGATCACTATTGCTAGACCACCTAGGTACTTTTGTTTGAGTGCTTAAATGACCCTAGGTGAGTATTTTTCTTTGGTTTATTTCGTTTTTTATTGTTAATTTTTTTTGGATTTAAAAAAAAAAAAAAAAGGTCTACAAGGTTTTGGATTCAAATGATGCTTATACTTTTACAACCTTATCTTTTGTGGCTTATTTTGATTCTCATTGTATATTCTATGCTACAACTCAAAATTCTGCACATATTTGCATTTTTCCCATATGATGACACTATTGACTGAACTTATGCACACACCCACTGAACACTCATGTATGTCATCTATGAAGTTTATGATTAATTTTGAAAGACTCTAAGACTTGAGCTAATCTTGATTGCGACATCATATTGAGCCCTATTTCTTATTTTTTAAAATATTTCATCTTAGGGAGATAACTAGTATTGAGAGGGCTACCTACTATGATGTGTGAAGCTACCGTAGTGAGCGGAGAGGGCTACCTCATAACTAGTGTGAAAGTCATCATATTAGATTTATGGCTCGTACATGTTTAAAAAAAATGGTAAAAATTTAGTTGAGAAATTTTATTTGGCATGTACAAAAATAAAGAGCAAAAAAAAAAAAAAAAAAAAAAAAAAAAAAAAAAATCTCTTTTTTCATAGACATATTTTATTATGTAAGATTGATGACTCAATTATGATTTAGCATGATAGATGAACTTATTTTCTTTTGAGTCTCTTAAAATTGGTCATAAATGAAATTATTGGAATACAAGTGGAGTTCACATTTGTATACTACCTTAAGTGAATGTCAATATGTCATTATATGTGTTAGTGTGCTTATGTGACCTATTTATTTTGCTAATACAATGAATAATCAAAATTTAAGCAAAAATAATTTTTTCAATTGGTTGTATGCTTATTCGTGTTAAATGAGTTCATTACTTTGTGTGGTAAATAAAAAAAAAAAAAAAAAAAATTTCTTTTGAATTTGTTTTTCGTCTAGAGAGTCATAGAACTTAGGGGGAGTCATTGCATACATATTTCATTATTCTTCTTTTGACTTAATGCAATTCCTCCTACATGCTTTGGACATATACATGTGTGCTCTTATACATTTTTAGCCCACCTTTTTGAGAGTGACCCTTATCATCTTTAGTGTTTCATGATTTGTCAATTTCGTATGCCAAAAAGGGGGAGAAAGATTCATGTTATTCATGTTGCTATGGAGATTGAATTTAGGGGGAGATGTTGCATTTATTAGTTGTGGGGGAGAAAGATTCATGTCCACATACACTACATATCTTTCGCACTTTTATGTACACTGAACTAATAAGCAATGAGGCTTTCAAGCCACATTTGTGTGCTATTTGTTTGTCTAATTTCAGTGGACCGAGCGTATCAAGTATCAAGCGAAGATGGTCCACCAGATCATAGACAGTCCACTATGTAATTGATGTAATGATATTTTAACCTTGAGCGTTATGTAGTGAGAGAGTGATTTTGTCACACGAAAATGCCAAAGGGGGAGATTGTAAGGTTTATTTTGTATTGGCAATTTTCGTGGACAAAATGTTTGATTGTAATCTAGAATAGGAATTCAACAATTATTCAGACCACACGTGATGATGGAGTCACCAAGCTTGGAACGCTCATATGACAGGTATAATATTCCATCATGCATACATCTGCACACAATTGAGCACGACACTTAGTATGGATCGTAACGAAAAATGTATTGTGCACATGTTGGTCGATCGATCGAGAGTATTGTTCGATCGATCGAGTGATCGATCGATCGAGATTGAGACAACTTCGATCTAGGTGCTCTCTGTTTGGACTGGATCGATCGAGCAATTGGACCGATCGATCGAACCATGTTCGATCGATCGAGTATAGAACAACTTCGATCCAGGTTCTCTCTGTTTGAGTTAGATCGATCGAGTTTTGTGTATCGATCGATCGAGACCTTCTCGATCGATCGAGACGGCCTGTCGATCGATCGAGACAGTATTATATTCCTACTCAAACTCTATTTCTTAATTCGACCCTTATGTTTCTTTTACCTAATTGACCACATTTAATGTTAAGAACAGTATTCTTATTTGAGGATAATTGTGGTAATTGGTAAATCCTGATAGGAAAAGAGTTATAGTGAATTGCAAATCCTATTTGAACTAGGATTGGACTCTATATAAGTGAAGGGATGTTTATGCATAATTAATCAACTTGAGCATTTAGAATTATACAGCACTAATACTTTCTAGCATCTGAATTGTGCTTATTCTCTTCATCTATTGTTCTTAGGCTTTTTCATGTTTTATTCATATGCCTAATTGATTTGCATGATATTGAGCTTAATATTGAATGTTCTAGAGTTTGCTAGCTGATCCTGTTTTTACATCGCATGTTATTGAATCTGCTAGTTAGGATTGTTTATTGTTTGAATCCGCTTTAGGACACACATTGCACTTGTGTTTTTGTGCTAACGTTACAGGTGACAGGTTCGGTATTTCGTGTGACTCGAAATTACCGAAGGTGACGGGTTCGGTTGATCTTGTGTGACTCAAGTAGATCGGAACGTTGGTCCGGATCCAGACATCTAACTATTGGAGGCTGTGAAAGGAGCAAGCGGCTCGTAAGTAAATTACAGAAAGGGGGATCTATCTGCGACGGGTAGTTTCTGGACTCTATGGTTGTAATTGAACATTATTTTCATAGTGGATAGTTAGGTGGTCCGGTGGACCGGTGGTTTTCCTCTTAGGTCATTGTTGTGGCCTAGGTTGTTTCCACCTAAAAATATCGTGTGTCGTTTTATTATTCCGCATTTATCTTTACACGCGATTGCATGTCTGGCCGTTGTGATTAGATTATATAATATTTGTTGAAAATTGAAAATAACCTATTCACCCCCCTCTAGGCTTATTAGATCCGTAATTAAAAACTTTTTCACACCTAATTATCAACTATGAAAATTAATGTTCAATTACAAGGCAAGGTTTTAAACTACCTTTTATAGATAATGCCCCCTTATGTAACTTACTTATGAGTCGTCGCTCCTTTCACAGTCTCCAACAGCAAGTTGTTTAGATTCGGACCAACGTTCCGATCTACTTGAGTCACACAAGATCAATCGAACCCGTCAACTTCGGTAATTTCAAGTCACATGGAATACCGAACACGTCACAATCGTACTTGAAACGTTAGCACAAATAACATAAGTGCAAAGTGTGTCCTAGAGCAGATTCAACAATGAAAAATCCTAACTAGCAGATTTAATAACATACGATGTAAAAAATAAATCAGTTAGTAAACTCTAGAACGATCATGTGAATCTCAACATCATGAAGAACAGTTAGACATATGAATTATTCAAACATAACCGCACAATATGTTTGAACAATTAAGTTAAGAAAGTGTCTAAGATTAATAGATGAAAAGAAGAAGATTTTTCTTAAAAAAAACTCAATCAGATGTAGAAAATATTATTTCGGTGTGGTAATTATTTTTCACTAACAAGCGTTGCTTATATAGAGTCCAATTTGACTTGAAAGAGGATTAATAATAAAGACAATTCTACTCATATCAGGATTTAGTTTTCACAACAATTCTAATCAAACTGTATTTCACTTGTAATGCTTAAAAGAGGTCAATTGGTAAATACCAGAGGCAGAGCGAAATTTCAAAACCACTCGATCGATCTATGCATACTTGATTGATCTACTCATTCCCAGTAATGCAGAAAATTAACTCGAGATCTCTTGATCGATGTTTAATCGATCGAACACCTCATTCGATTGATCAATCAATGGATGACTCGATTGATCAACGAATGACTCGATCGATCCAGTTAACATAAACTCAACCCGAGAGCATTTAGATTGAAGTTGATCTATACTCGATCGATCGAACTATCCTCTCGATCGATCGAGCAACATGTGCACAGTTTCTTTTCATTACGATCCATACTAAGTGTAGTGCTCAATTGTGTGAGGATGTATGCATGAGAGCATGTTTTACCTGTCTTATGGGCATTGCAAGCTTGGTGACTCCATCATCATGTATCATTTGATTAAACGGTAAACGCTTATGCTAGATTACAATCAATAATTTGTTCACAAAAATTGTCAATAATTATAAACCTTACAATCTCCCCCTTTGGCATTTTCGTGTGACAAAATAAATCTCTCACTACATAACGCTCATAACGCTCATAAATTACATAATTAGATATTCAATAGTGGAGCTATCTATAATCCGGTGGAGCCATCTTGTTTGAGAAATTGTATGCTTAGTACACTGAAAAAGGAAACAAATAAGCACAGCAGCTTGGCTCAAGAGCCATTATTAGTTCAATGTATGTAATAGAATAAAGCATAATTTAAGATCAATAATGCTTCCCCTTAATGTGCTCCCCCTAAATGTGACATTACCGTTGCAAGATATCGCATCACACTCATGTCTCTTTCTCCCCCTTTTTGACATACGAAAAAGACAAATCAATGTAAAAGGGTCACAATAATGCGTGTTAGTAAGAATATAAAATAAAAATCCAAAACACATATATATGTGAAGAAATTAGTAATAAATGTCAGAAAATATCCAGATAGTATAACCAAAACAAAACAAAACAAGAAATAAAAAAATAAACAATAAAAAATTACATAGAGACATATGAAAGGCACTACTAGTCGTCCCCATTGGTAGGATTGTTTTGTTGGTTGTGGAGATCTCGAACCATGGATAGAATGGCAGTGACGTCGGTGCGTATGCCGTGTTGTCTGTCATCCATATCATTTACCCTATGATTTAGACCTTTATAAAGGGTATACATGGAACCCATTTGATTGGAGAGTGCATCCATTCGTGTTGCCATGTCAATTTCAAATTGTTCCTGTCGAGAGAGAGAGGGTGCTGTAGTGGGCTTAATTTCATCGTCACCCAACAACTCTGCCGTCCCGGCCCCACTTGTACTAGCTTCTGATCTCTTTTGTTTCTTAGCAGTGTGGGCGGAAGAGCGGGAGATAGTTCCTTTACCAATATCACCCATGTGTTTCACTGTTCCACTATCTGGTGTAGGTATAACACTAGTAGTGATAATCATATTTGTCAACAAACATTCATAAGGTAACCCAATCTTGGGGATTTGTATCGGCTGCTTGGGCGAGAAACTCATCTTGAGTAATAGTGTCAACATCAAAAGCTATCCCTTTTTCAATACAGTATAATATTCTGGCGCGTTGATAACCAATTTCAGTAGAGTGGTTGGAAGGGAGCAGATTAGTACATACCATACGGTTAAGGATTCTGTAAAAAGGTTTGACTGGGTATGTACAAGCTCTTGATATTCATACCTAAGTCAGGTGACCCAGCTAATTCAGTTAATAAATCCTTATTTGACACATCAAATTTGTCAATATCAAAAGTAGGATCACCAAGGTTCGTAAACCCAAGAAACTCATTGATGAAAGTAGCAGAGATATCTAAAACCTTATTTTGAGTGAATACCTTGTAACTCATTGGTCTTGGATTACATATCTCATTATCAACATTTGCGCATAATTCCCTAACTAGTGTAGGACAACATAATTTTTTCGAAGTAAACAATGACTCCCAGCCAAAACTTCGAACTACCCTAATGGCTCCTACCTCATGCACATCATCCCAGTTTACACCACGTTCAATTAAAATGGGGCGTTTAGAGAAAGTATTTCGATACCTCATTTGTAAATCCTTTTTCCACCATTGTGAACTGAGTGGTGTTGGTGCACTTGCTGGAAGAGTGCGTCCTCGGGATGCCATTTCCACCGAAAGAATGCTTGAGAATGTGTTTGGTTGGTGAGAAAAGGAGGGAAAAAGAAAATGTGGGGGTTTCTAATTTTTTGAAAAAAAAAAAGGAGGGATTTTTGGTAGGTAATGATGCAAGAATGTTGTTGTAAATCAAGTTTGGAGTGATTTGGGCTCAAAAAGGTGTGATTTTGGTGGATTTTAAAAAAAAAAAAATGAGTGGGGGACGAGAAAACCGTTCGGGTGTAGCGAAAGTGGGAGGAGAAAAACTGTTCGGGTATATAAACTGTACCTTCTCGATCGATCGATCTAAATTCAACATAGATCGATCGATATTCAAGTTTTTTTTTTTTTTGTAAAGTAACAAACTTATGTAATAATCAACAAGCACACAACCAATTTTTTTTTTTTTTAAATTGATCATTCAAATTATATAAAAGAAGAAAATAAAAAAATAAAACAACACAAACACTCTATTACCTATAATGATATGTGACATGTACTTAAAATGATATATATTTTTGAACTCCACCGATATGTTAAGTAAGTTATCTATGATGAAACTTGAAAGAAAAAAAATTATATAAAAAGAAAAGCTATTGATTGATTTTTTTTTTATTATTATTTTTAATTTCTTTTGGCTGTTTCTTTTTGTGCATACTTATTTCAATTTTTTATTTATTTATTATTTTTTTTGCACAATTCATAAACTTAGTATGATAACTTTCACACTAGTTGTGAGGTAGCCCCTTTTGCTCACTACGGTAGCTACACACATCACAGTAGGTCTCAAGCATAACATACTAAGTTATGATATGATGATACGAACTGGATCGTGCCATAATCAAGGCACGACACGGGGTAAGGACTATGCCAATAAAAGGGTCAAATATTAGCGTAGAAAGGCGCACCACAACACGAGCAAGGGCACCAACATGCGAAACATGGGAGTGCCGAGCTAATTGTGGAGTTGCTGAGTTTTCGAGCTGCGCCGCGGCTAGCAACTTTCTGTTTTGCTGGAAATTTTGGCAAGAGGTTCTCGCCGCGGCATGGATTATATGCGCCGCGGCGCAGGTGTTTCTGTTTTGGGCATGAAGGCTGGGATACGCGCGCGCAAACGGGATAGAAATGCGCGCAAGAGATCAGGTGTGCGC
The DNA here is from genome assembly GCA_029378325.1 of Elaeagnus macrophylla. NCBI lineage: Eukaryota > Viridiplantae > Streptophyta > Magnoliopsida > Rosales > Elaeagnaceae > Elaeagnus > Elaeagnus macrophylla. The sequence goes on from CM055640.1 coordinate 52,514,224, forward strand.
GCCGCGGCACAAACCTCTCGGGTTGGATGCTTTGGTTCCTCGCCGCGGCATGGAATTTACTCCGCCGCGGCCCGCCTACTTTAACTTTTGTAATCCGAGCCTCCTCGCCGCGGCATAAATATTTTCCCGCCGCGGCGCAAATGTAAAATTTGTAATATTGACCATTGGATCAAATCCAATGGCCCAGATCTTGTCTTTTCTTTTAGGTTTTATTTGTACACTATATAAGGATAAGGGTAGCAGCCCAAATAAAAATCTTTGATCATTTTATGAGAAATTTGTTTGAAAACAAATTGAGAGCCCAAGATGCTTTTTGCTTCAATGCAAACCAAGAACTTATCAAAGGATTTGCATCCCTTTGTGGCGTTCACCCTCTTCTCTGTGCGTGGTGCGTAATATCCATGTATTGAGGTGAGTTTCTTGCTACCAAAATCTGTGGTTTTGTGCTTAGAAATCCCTACCAATTTGTTGTTGGGTCTTGATCCGTTCTCTTTTGGTTCTCTAGCCTCGTAGCTAGTTGGGTCGATAGGAATCGTGTTGCGGGGTTCGCATCATATGATATTTTGAAAAAAGTTAGTGAGTCTTTCAAAGTTTATCATAGATCTCAAGCATAACATACATGTGTGTTTAGTGAGTGTGTGAATAAGTTCATGCAACATAATCATCACAAGTGAATAATGTAGATGAGTCTACAGGTTTGAATAATAGAGGAAAAAAAGGAATGAAATAAGAAAAGGTTGTGTGTGTGTGAGTATTATATGAATCTATTATCTTTTTTTTTTTTTTTTAAATAAGTAAAAGAATGTCTACTCTATAGGATTCTTCGATATGCATATAGCAATAGTGTTGTCACAGTATAAAGGAATGATACATTGTTTAAAACTGTACTCATGTAGTATATTCTTCATCCATAGAAGTTGTGTGCATGAACTACCTGCTGCAATATATTCTACCTCAGCAGTAGATAAGGATATTGAATTTTGTTTCTTGTTGTGCCAGGATACAAGGTTATTTCCAATATAAAAGCAACCACCCGAGGTGCTCTTTCTTTCATCTTGGCTTCCTGCCCAATCTGCATCTATATATCCACTAATCTCATAAGTTGTGTCATTTGTAAACCAAATTCCAAAATTTTTAGTTCCAGAAATATACCTGATAATTCTTTTAACATGTTCTATGTGTGAATCCTTAGGATTTGATTGATATCGTGCACATACACCCACACTATAACAAATATCAGGTCTACTAGCTGTGAGATATAATAAACTTCCTATCATACTCTTATAGAGTGTTTGGTCAACACTCTTACCTGATTCATCCTTTGAAATTTTGACAGTTGTACTTATAAGAGTTCTCAGATGCTTACTTGACTCAAGTCCAAATTTTTTAACCAGATTACATGCATACTTGGTTTGAGAGATAAAAATGCCTTCATTTGTTTGGTTAATTTGCAAACCAAGAAAATATGTAAGTTCACCTATCATAGACATTTCAAATTCACAAGACATGACATGTACAAAATTTTCAACAAGTGATGTGGATGTTGACCCAAACACTATATCGTCCACATATATGAATATATCCTCCTTGGCACTCTTAATAAAGAGAGTTTTATCAACTCCCTCTCGTACAAAACCATTGTCTAAGAGGTAAGTTGTAAGCCTCTCATACCAAGCTCTAGAAGCTTGTTTTAGACCATAGAAAGCCTTAATGAGTTTATAAATATGCTTGGGAAAATTTGGATCGATAAAGCCTTTAGGTTGTTCCACATAGACTTCTTCATTTAAAAAACCATTTAGAAACGCAGATTTTACATCCATTTGATATAGTTTAAATTTCATGTAGCAAGCAATGGCAAGTAAGATCCTAATTGATTTTAGCTTAGCTACTGGTGCAAAGGTTTCATCAAAATCAATTCCTTCAACTTGTTTATATCCTTGAGTGACTAACCTAGCTTTGTTTCTAATTACAATATCATGTTCATCAGATTTGTTTTTGAAAAACCATTTGGTTCCTATGATTTTTTTGTCATGTGGTCTAGGTACTAAAGTCCATACATCATTTTTAGTGAATTGCCCTAATTCTTCCTGCATGGCATTTATCCAATATTCATCTTTCAATGCATTATTTACATTCTTAGGCTCTATTTGTGGAATATAACAGAGATAAGTTATCTCATTTACCTGACGTCTCCTTGTTATCATGCTTGCATTTGGATCACCAATAATGTTTTCAACATGATGATTTTTGGAGGTACGTGTTGGTCTTTGTATGGGATTATTCAAAGCGATTTCATCCTTTAGTTCAGTGCTTCTTATATTTGTGTTGGATGTTTCATCCTTTTGTAGGTCACTAGGTACATTCATATCCAATTCTTCATCCTGTATATTTTTTACTTGAGTACTAGTACCTGCATCATCAATAGTCACATTAATAGATTCCATCATTGTGTTAGTTCTCAAGTTAAAGACTCTAGAAGCACGACTAGTCAAAGAGTAACTAAGAAATATACCTTCATCACTTCTAGTATCAAATTTACCTAATTGTTCATGGTTCCTGAGAATATAACATTTACTACCAACTACATGCAGATGTTTTAAGATTGGTTTCTTACCTTTCCATATCTCATATGGAGTTTTGTTTGTACCTGGGCATAGATAAACTCGATTCATTATATAGTATGCAGTACTTACTGCTTTAGCCCAAAACTTCTTTGAGATTTCCTTTGCATGCAGTAGGACACGCGCCATTTCTTGTATCATTCTATTCTTTCTTTCAACTACACCATTTTGTTGAAGGGTGATTGGTGCTGAAAATTCATGATTGATTCCATGCTCCTTGCAAAATTCAGCAAATTTTGTATTTTCAAATTCCTTCCCAAGATCAGTACTTAGCCTTATAATGTTGATTATTTGATTACATGTTTCAACCTGCACTTTGAGACAAAAAGAACTAAAGACATTAAATGCATTAGATTTTTCTCTCAGAAAATTTACCGAAGTAAAACGTGAATAGTCATCAACTGTAACAATGATATATTTCTTTCCACTCAAACTTTCAGTTCTCATAGGACCCATTAAGTCATTATGAATCAACTCAAGTATCCTACTTGTATTAATTCCTTTAAGTTTCTTATGAGAATTGTGAGTTTGTTTGCCAAGTTGGCATGGTCCACAACATATTTTGTCAGTTGCAGAAAGTTTAGGTAGACTACGCACAATTTATTTTCTACTCAAATTTACCAAGTCATTGAAATTTATGTGTCCCATCTTTTGGTGCCATACAGTTATAGAATCACTATGAGCAAGATTACGGGTAATAGTAAGTGCTATATCAATGCAGTAACAGTTGTCGTGAGATTTAGTTCCTCTAAGCATGCATTCACCATTAGGATTAGTTACAATGTAATGACTGTTGGTAAATTACACACTATAGTCTTTATCACAAATTTGACTGATGCTTATTAGATTTGCTTTAAGTCCATCAACAAATAAAACATCATCCAGTTTAGGTATACCATCTACCTGAATTGTTCCTTTTCCCATAATTCTGGATTTTTTTTCCAACACCAAAAGTAACTGTTCCTTTATTATATTCTTCAAATGTTTTAAATATGGAACGATCACCTGTCATGTGTCTAGAACATCCACTATCAAAGTACTATGCAGTGGTATACTTAGCCTTAAATGCTATGTGAGCTACAAAATAAGGTATTTCTAATTTCTTGACCCACCCTTTCTTAATGTTGGCTTGTTTTATTGGAGGGGATCTAAATGTATTTACTTCACATGTCCTAGAAGTGTTAAATTGTGTTCTCATGTGCTTAGTTCGTGATCTATATAAGTGAGCATAATTATAATTCTCATAGTATGATTCATGCATGTTATGATCACTCCACTTAGAATTCAATAGTATTCTGCACTTAGGTCTAATATGTCCCTTTCTACCACAGTAATGACAGGTGGGAACAAATTTAGCAGTGGATGATTGTGTTATATGAACATTTTGTGAAGAGGGAAGATTAGATGATTTAACAAAATCTGTTTTTGATGATGATGGTATAGAGTGCTCATCTACATAGCCTAATCTTCTCTTGTCTCCAAAGGGCTTTCCGAGATCAAGGACTTTATTTAATCTTTCAGCTCCAATTGTCAGCTTTTTCACAGTTTCCTTTGATTGGTCTAATTCCTCATAAGCTTTGAATTTTCCTGTTTGATACCTGCAAGACTTAAACTCAACTGATCAACATGCTTAGACAATTCAACTTTTTCTTTTTCTAGAATTGACAAATTAATGTCTTGTGATTTGATTTTATCATTCAGTTTTGTCACAGTTATGAGAAGCTTATCTTTTTCTTTCTTGCAATTAATCAAATCAAAAAATAATTCCTCAAAACTGCTTGCATTAAACTTTGAGAGAATAGAGTTAGATTTACTTTCTTAATTGTCTGAGTCAGAGTCAGACTTACTGGAGTATCCATCAATAGTTGTAGTAAAGGCTCGGTAGTTGGTGTTACCATCATCTGAATCATTAGCTTGATTCTGGTCACTTTCTGAATCACTAAAAGTAGCATTGAAAGCTTTACCTATTTTCTTCTTCTTATTGGCGCACTCAGCTGTAAAGTGACCCATACCATTGCATTCAAAACATTGAGGTCCACTGAGTTTATATTTCTTACAATCAGAACTCATGGGCTTAAGTTCTTTTGTCTTGTAATCTCTGGTGTGGCTAGATTGATTCTTATTTGGAAAATTTCTTCTATTGAACATCTTTTTGAATTTTCTAGCCAAGTAGACAAATTCTTCATCATCCATGGAGTCATCACAGTCATCATCATCTTTGTTGGTCATCTTGAAAGCCACTCCTTTGTTCCTTTTGAGTGTTCATAGATTCATTTCAAAGGTTTTGATTGATCCAACAAGTTCCTCAATCTTAATAGTGTCAATGTCTTTGCTTTCCTTAATTACTGTAACTTTCACTTGGAAGCGATCTGGTAAGGAACACAAGATTTTACCAATTGAAAGTTTTTAATTACGGATCAAATAAGCCTAGAGAGGGGGTGAATAGGTTATTTTCAATTTTAATAAATTTTAATTACGTAACCTAAATACAACGGCTAGACATGCAATCACGTGTAAAAATAAGATGCGGAATTAAGAAATAACTCACGAGATTTTTAGGTGAAAACAACCTAGGTCACAACAATGACCTAAGAGAAAAATCATTAGTCCACCGGACCACCTAACTATCTACTATGAAAATTAATGTTTAATTACAAGGCAAGTTCTTAAACTACCCTTTACAGATAATACCCCCCTATGTAACTTACTTACAAGCCGTCACTCTTTTCACAGTCTCCAATAGCAAAGTGTCTGGATCCGAACCAACGTTCCGATCTACTTGAGTCACACAAGATCAATCAAACCCATCAACTTCGGTAATTTCAAGTCATATGAAATATCGAACGTGTCACAATAGTACCTAAAAAGTTAGCACAAGTGCAAAGTGTGTCCTAGAGCAGATTCAACAATGAAAAATCCTAACTAGTAGATTCAATAGCATACGATGTAAAAAATAAATCAACTAGTAAATTCTAGAACGATCATGTAAATCTCAATATCATGAAGAACAGTTAGGCATATGAATTATTCCAACATAATCACACAATATGTTTGAACAATTAAGTTAAGAAAGTGCCTAAGATTAATATATGAAGAGATTTTTCTTAAAAAAAAAACTCAATCAGATGTAGAAAATATTATTTCAGTGTGGTGATTATTTTTCACTAACAAGCGTTGCTTATATAGAGTTCAATTTGACTTGAAAGAGGATTAATAATAAATATAATTCTACTCATATCAGGATTTAGTTTTCACAACAATTCTAACCAAACTGTTTTTCACTTGTAACACTTAAAAGGGATCAATTTAGTAAATACGAAAGGCAGAGCAAAATTTCAAAACCACTCGATCGATCGAATACTTAGTCTCGATCGATCTATGCATACTCGATTGATCGAGAACCTCACTCGATCGATCTACTCGTTCCCAGTAATGCAGAAAATCAACCCGAGACCCTTAGTGATAAGAGTACTCAATGTAATACTTGGTTTTCATGAGCATTTGAATTGAAGGAAATTATATGTCTTCCTTTGAAAAAAAATGAAAATAAAGAGCAAGAAGAGTAAAGCCTGAACCAAAACCCGATAGGAGACTTGCCAGAGCCAAAGCTTGAACAAAAACATCATCTAATCTCTCGATCGAACAGGTCTAGTCTATTGAACACCTCATTCGATCGATCGATCAATGGATGACTCGATCGATCAACGAACGACTCCATAGATCCAGTTAACATAAACTCAACTCGAGAGCATCTAGATTGAAGTCGATCTATACTCGATCGATCGAACTATCCTCTCGATCGATCGACCAACATGTGCACAGTTTCTTTTCATTACGATCCATACTAAGTGTAGTGCTCAATTGTGTGAGGATGTATGCATGAGAGAATGTTTTACCTATCATATGGGCATTGCAAGCTTGGTGACTCCATCATTATATATCATTTGATTAAACGGTGAACGCTTATACTTGATTACAATCAATAATTTGTTCACGAAAAATTGCCAATAATTATAAACCTTAGACGGTTGTTCCTATAAACTCCTACACACTAAATCTACAGGTAAACTATTGAAGCATCAATATAGATCGACTTTTTACAATGAATCTAATAAACATATATGTGTATTGTCTTTCATATGTTATATTATTGAAATAAGATTATTACTCCGCTGTTGATGATTGATTATTATTTACAATTACCAAAAAACTAAACTATTTTGTCTCTAATTAAAGCTTGGACACAAAATAATTATGCATAAGATACTATTATTCAATGAGAATTGTTCACTTTCACTGATCTTTATATAAACGTTTGCATTTAATGATCAGTGAAACACACACACACACACACACACACATATATATATATATTGGACCAGTAAATAACAAATATTTGTCACTGTATGGATTTTTAAAATAAAATATTAAATACTTTCAAAATACGTAAATATATACCTTAGTTGGTTGCGGCGATCACACACTTCAAATTGTTATTGAAAACATTTTTATTTTGAAATTTATATACTAATAGTTGTTTATCAAACAATGATCACAAGTAAACATCATTGATAGAAAAATAATGAAGAATAAACACTAAATATCTTATCTACATTCATTCAAAATTTCTATTTTTATAAAAAATAATGTTTACATCATAGAAAATATATGAAACCAATAAAACATATAAATTTTTAATACAAAATTGTTCTCTAAAACCAAAATGAGACTGCATTAGAATAAAAAATATTTGTCATGCATATATTCCACTTTTTTTTTATAAAAAAAAAATCATGTATACCTTCATTTATAAATTAATTAAATATAACTGTTCATATAGCTAAATTCGTGGTTGGCATAAAATATAAGTGTAATTGATGTCTGTAAATTCGAGTGAAAAGTAGACAATCACGCTAAATGTCTGATTTTTAGATTAAAACTATAAAAATATAATTTTTAGACATTAATTTCTCTAAATACTATGTGATATATAAGTTTTATCTAACTAACCTTTACTCAATACTGAAAATAATAGTTTTAAAATTCGACTTTATCAACTCACCTAACACCACGAAGAAGGTATAGTATACGAAAATATATTTCAAATAATGTATATATGTCTAGCAAATTGAAAAAATATATTTATTATTCACCTTTAAAAAATAGATTTTTTTTTCTTTGGCTAGAAAAACTATTAATGAGCTAAAATTTATCACAAAATTGTCAAATCATACGAATACCGAATTTAAAATTATAATGAACTACAATATAATGATCAAAACATTTCCATTTGATTTGACATATTTTATTAAAGGTGAATACTAATGCACTAGCTATAACAAAGATACATGTTTGCTAGACCATATTTATTTTCATAATATTTGAATCAAATATAGTGTTCAAACATTACCACAATATTTCAGTGATAAAAAATTAATTTTTAAAATGATATTCCACAAAGGGAGACCTCCTTTAGAAAATTCACTTGAGAATATCATTGTATTTTTGTTTTATGGACTTTTATACACCTAAATTTTGAAAAAAAAAATTAAATTTTATTATTTTCACAAAATAAGTCCACAGAGGTTGTAGATGTTATCAATGGGCTAACAAAGCACCGTATTTAAGAGAGCCCTAAATCATTTACTCTATTTGCACGCTATTATGTGTATGATAATCATATGACACTTGTAGAGTATCTTCAAAAAAGTATAAAAATTACTTTTGGACCAACCAATGTGCCATAGTTAGGCAATTGTCCTTGAATAGAACGTTAATTACTCTACTTTTCATGTTGTCATACAACACACTTATAAAATTTATCACATTCGTTCACAACATCGATGGCATAAACATAGTAGAGACATCTCATAACCATCACAATTAGAGAATTTACTTTAACAGCTTACATGCACGTAGCAAACAAGAATCATGCTTATCATAAATTTTTCTTATTTTTTTTCATGCTATAGTCATTCATACTAATATGAAGAAATAACAACAAATATATGCATGTAAAATTAAGGTCATTCTTTTACTTATTTCTTCAGTTCATGCTAGAGTCTCACTTATAAATAGACTATTATGCACTATAAAGTTAATAATTAAATATCATAACCAGATGTGTCAATCTATCACCAAGAGGGTAAATTAGATTACACGATTCATAACTTTAATTATTTCCTTTATCAACTTAAGCATACTTGCTGAATAATAAAATATTGAGAAGATATTTGATTATCCATAAGAATCTTAATAAATTTTGTGATTGCGTACAACAATATCCTCATAAATCACAATAAATTATATAATCTGATATGCTTAGTCTTGCGAGAGGCAAGTACATAAATAGTGAATTGCTATTTAATTTTACCTTTAGTGATAGATCCAAAATAATCAAACCAAAATTTAATGTGCATCTTATTTTTCAAATCACTTTACACATGAGCACTTATGATTAATTTATATATGATAAAACTTTAATTTGTAACAAATAATTTCAATAAACTTTTGGATCAAATTGTAAAATTGAGATTTTAATTTATTTATTTTCTTTATTATAACCATATACATTAAGTATTCTCAAACTTACAGAATACATTACGTAACATGACATACTTAGGCTTACAACGGACAAGCATATAAGTATTCAGTTGCTGTTTAAATTTCACATTTAACAAGAATGCCCAAATTTCAAATAGACCCAAAAACTTAATGTGCATTATTATACTTCAAAAAAAGATAGGTATACAGTATACACATAATTTATGTTATAAATCATGCAAGTTCATTTTGGTTTTAGAGACCGATTTTGTATTAAAAATTTATGTTTCATTGGTTGCATATATTTACTATGATGTAAACATTATTTTTTATAAAGACGAAAAATTTTGAATGAATGAAGATAAGATATTTGTTGTTTATTCTTCATTATTTTTCTATCAATGATCTTTACTTGTGATCACTGTTTGATAAAAAAATATTGGTATATAAGTTTCAAAATAAAGATGTTTCCAATAACAATTTAAAGTATATGATTACCACAACCAACTAATGTATATATTTATGTATTTTGAAAGTGTTCAATATTTGACTTTAAAAACACCCATACAGTGACAAATATTTGTTATTTACTAGTCTAAAATATATATATATATATATATATATATATATATATATATATATGTTTTCACTGATAATTAAATGTGAATGCAAACGTTTATATAAAGATCAATGGAAGTGAACAATTTTCATTGGATAATAGTATTTTATGTGTAATTATTTTGTATTTAAGCTTTAATTAGAGATAAGATAGTTTAGTTATTTGAACATTTTTTGAAATCTTGATGAACCCAGAAAATATTAAGGGATTAAAGATATTAAGATGTCTAAGCCTAACTTGTGTCTCTTATATAAGTAGGAATTGCTTGCTACACTATTACACTATGAGATCAATAAATGTGAAAGATTGATGTCATATTTATATATAAAGAAATTGTTATACAAACATAAATGCCAACTCAAGTGTGCAATACATATTTTGAAATTGTCGGGAAGTGTTATGATAAGTGTACCAGAGGAAAAATACTTGAGTTTAACTTGGATTGCTCTCAATTACTTGTTATAATCGTTAAGAATATTTTGAGGTGCTATGTATTGTGACTTCATGTCAATATTAAGTAATTGAGACTGTTTGATGTGACCTTGTGCCAATTTTGGGTAATCCAAGGTTGTTTTGGGTAATTCTACATTTTATTAATTGATTATTGTAGTACCAAACATGTTAAGCAATTCAAAATTGTCTGATATTAAAAGAAATTTTGTTGTTGCAAAGTGTTATTATATACTTTAAATTAAAAAAAAAAAAAGGCAGAATATTATGTTGTGAGGCTATAATAGTTAAATAGATGCATAATCAAATTTTTTAGTATAAATTTTTTTATCTCTGTAATACAAGATCGCTGAAAAATTTATTGGTAATTATTCTACAATAAGTGCTTCTACCAATGATATGAAGAGTTATTTATACTCATGGTTATGTGTCATGTTTTATTTATGAGAAACATGTGACGAGCTCATTTATATCTATATGAATATACTCATTATAGGTCGGCTCATATATGTTAATATAAAGTGTACATTCCAAGTGAATAGAATACCTATTGATGTATTAAGTAAGTGAGAGTTCAATGATTTGCCATTTGACCATATTATTGTCCACATGTTGGTCATTTGTGTTGTCATGTTCAGTGTTGTACACACATGATTGTTTATAACATGACATTATATTCTGAGATGTTTATGACCCAATTTTTAGAGCACTTGAAAATATAGCAAAAAGCGTTCTAGGTGGACGCACGAGCCTTGATGACTTAGGCATGTTCATTTTGTTTATATGCAATTTATTATGTCATACTCAACTAATTTTTTTGTCATATGGTAGAGAGTTCCTATTTACTTGTAACATCCTTTCAATGTTTTATGTGGTAGGATAATTTCAAGCCTATATTGTTGGACTAGGTTATAGTTATGCTTGCTCACATTTGATATTTGACATTTCTTCTTATTTGTATAATCTAGTTTGTCTATAATGCTGTTCAAGTGAGAGAAAATTTAAATGTTGAACTAATTTTACATATGGATTGGCATCGGTATTTTGTGACAACTGGATTAGTAATGAAATATTAAAATGTTTATAGAGCATGTTACAAGTATATCGGTAAACTAACATCTTGTGAATATAGTTGATTATAGTGATACCGATAATGTAGGCATAATATTAGCATATTATGAAGGAACTTGTTGTAAAATATAATATGATTGTAGAATTATTTGAGGGTTATATTAAGTTGCTAGCATTGTTTTGAAAAACCTTGATATATATTGTGGCCACTCTACAATCACTTTTCTTCAATGAGATTACATGCCCACTACTACGATTTGAGCAATATAGGACGGCTTATAATTTAGAGTGAGAAACAAATAGGACGGTCTCAAATATATGACCGTCCTATAAAAAATATAGGACGGCTATTACGGAAAAAATTAGGCGAAACTTTATAAAGCCGTCTTAAAAAAATTTCTTTTACGACGGCTATTAGCCGTCTTATATATTACTAAATAGCCGTCCTAAAATAATTTACACAATAAGTTTGGGTTCTCTTCTACCACAGCCGAGAAAGCAGATAATTATAATCTACTCAATTCATGGCGACGATTCTCTCCAAAAAGCGCAAGAAATAGAAGCAAACCACACTCTCAGACCTCAAAACTCTAGGCAACGACCTCCTCTCTTCCAGATCTCACATTAGCAACCTCCCAATCCTCTTCTCTTTTATATCCCCTACCTCGCTTCCAGATTTCATTCTCAAATCTCTCCTTTCCCTTCACTCCTGTTATTCCTGACCTACCTTCATCTATTTCTCACCATTGCCTTCTTGATGAGTCCCAGAACGACCCATAGTTCATATATCGAACTTGGCTGCGATCCAAGTTTGATGAGTTTGTCATTCGCTTATCGAAGTCTCGCTTTCGCAGCTGTCCGATGAGGTTCTCAAGGTCGGGCTCTTATTCTTCTTCTTTTTTTTTTCCTGAAAAAAAATTCAGAAATCTTTGTGTGTATTTTTTTATTTCATGGGCATGTTATAGGAGGTAGCTTTGAAATACAATAATGGAGTTTGTGAAGCTAGGAAATGAGGGGAGGTTTCAATCTGCTATATACCACAGGTTTATATTTAGTATGGTAAGTTACATAACTTCTCTGGATCTTCTTATTTTGTAAATGTTGTTGGAGTACATTTACGGCTTCTTTCATATTGTAATCAGGTTTACTCTACTGACCCAGTTGAAGTCTTGGTAGATTTGCTTGCATCTAAATATTTCAAGTATATTGATGTTAGGTACGATGAAAAAGTGTCCGTTTATAATGCCTGTAAATGTGTTTCAGGAACTTCTACTTGCTATTTTAGTTCTCTTAAATGAAACTTTCTTTTAGCAATAATTCTCATATTAGTCTTTTAGAAAAGTAAGTTTTTTTTTTTTTTTTTTGGCTCTGGAAGAGAAAAATAACTTATCTATATGCTTCTTAATTGCAACTACATTTCTAGATTGTGTCTTCTCATTTTGACGATAGATTTAAATGAGCTTCCTGCATATTGTAGGTGGTGCTCATGAATTATTGTACTCATGACACTACAAGAATTTGAGCAATATAGGACGGCCTCTATATTAGAGTGAGAAACAAATACGGCTTTTTGTTTGCTTCTTATATGGCTTAGTTGATGACTTTGAGAAAATTTCTAATTCGGATAATATATGCTTTTTCAATTATTAGAAAGGCTGAGTTTATGAAACCTCTTTCTATTTTTATGTTTGATCTTTTTATACTTTGTGTAGATGTATAGATTTCTTTCATATGTTTCTTTTCTTTCAATATTACATGAATTCTTCGAATTCTTCTTTGCATATGTATTAGTACTTTCTTTGAATATAGTAATTAATTAAATATATTTGATTGTGAGAATGGAATATGAGTTTGAAGTGTTGAGGTTCTGAGTATTAAGTGCTCTACATGTTGTGCTTTTCTTGATGATAGACCAACTTGAATTGTTTCGATTATATTAACGAATCCTTTGTGATCTATTACTAGCTAAGTCATACATGGAAAAGAAAGTACTCAAGTAGTCACCATCTTCCTTTTATTATATCACAGTTTCTAAAAAGCTACACTTTATTTTTTCTGCAGTGACTTCAGATGGAATGGACTTCTGAACTGCACAAGAAATTTGTACAAGCTGTGGAACAACTAGGGGTTGATCAAGCTATTCCTTCACGGATACTTGAGCTGATGAAAGTTGAAGGATTAACAAGACATAATGTAGCTAGTCATCTCCAGGTTTGCATTATACTTTTAAAACTTCAATACCAATAAATTAAGATCTGTTAAATAGGGGATATCCATTCTTAATTACAAAACTATATTTATATACCTATTAATACTTTCTTAATGGAATTCTAAATTCTGTATCCAAAAGGCTAGTTTCATAATTTAACATTTTTAATAAAAGTACCATAAATTGACGTTATAGTTTAATATTGAAGTTATCAAATTGTTCTAGTTTAATACCCATATTATTAAATTTTAGTATATTTATTTTTGGTAAAAAAGACCAATTCGTAACTATTTTGAAAACATAAGTAGTCAAATAAAACCACTTAAAAATATGGTCAATTTAAAATATTAAAAAGGTACTAATTTCCTTGTTGCTATTGTTTCATTGTTTGTTATGTACATGCAGGCAGATGAACTAATTGACCAAGGTGTGATGGAAGCAGTAAGTAAGCCATGGCTACCTCTTCCTATGATAATCTATGTAAATTAAAGCTAGCTAAGTTTTGAACCTTAGATTGTATGTTTCATATATATGTATGTTCTTGTAATTTAACTGTACATTATGATAATCTGTGTAAATTAAAGTTAGACAACTTTAAACCATATATTTGTAATGTAAATTATGGATATTTTTGGAATGAAATATTATATTCTGAATTTGAATCGTGTTCTTAGAATGACTATAATTTGTTCAAGTTATTATATATAGATTTCATTCTGAAAAGAAAAAAAAAAAAAAAAAACTTTATAGGACGTCCTATAAAGTTTTTTTTTTTTTTTTTATGGCCATCCTAAAAGAATTTTACTGACCGTCTTAAAATAATTTTATAGGACGGCCACTAAAATTGAACGTCTTATTTTTTTCGATTCTTTTAGGACGGGACTTTATAGGACGACCACTGACCGTCTTATAAGACTTATAGGACGGCCAGTGACCGTCCTATAAAGGCAAATTTGTAGTAGTGGCCTATATGCGCGAAACCTATTAGATTTACTCATTACAGTTTAGCTCAATCTTGTTTTAAGAGCATGTTTCTCACTTAAAATTTATTCGTAAAATACAATTATCTATTGAGTTAGTGGGAGTTTTTACATACATATAGTGTGTGATCTAGTATTGTGTAGTCGTTATCACATGCTTTACGGTCATTGCATTTTTTTTTGGTTAAAGGGTGAAGAAATTGAGAAACATTATATTTTAGTCTCAAGTATGCATATTATTTATACATAATCACCTCTCGTGTCAATACATAATGAATTATTGTCTCTATGCTTTAAATCTCCAATGTCAGGTTATGTGTTGTATATATAACCTTTTGGTGCATTATTGCATATATCAATTTGGCTGAAAAATTTTGAGATATATTATTTGATATGATTATATTATTGAGTTTAATGCATGAATATGCTTTCGTGGGAGAATATTAAAATTATTTTACGTGGATTAGCATAATTATTGGTAATTCTAAATTATCTCAAATAATTTATAAAGTATGTTAAGATAATATTAGATTAATGAGATAATTATTAAATAAGCATGTGTTATACTTGAAGTTTATAATGAGATAGACTATCAAAATTAATATTGTGTTATAAGCTCATGTGCTCATCGCACTTATAAGCCTAAACTGGCCTATTAAATTTAGGATTTCTATTGCAGAGGTTCTATATAAATAGAACAATTAAGGGTTAGAGTCCATAACGTAAGTGGAGCTGTTTTCATAAATTCTTACACATTAAATCTACAAATATACTGGAAGTATCAATATAGATTAATGAATTTTTATAATTAACGTAATAAACAGATATGTGTATTATGTTTCGTATGTTATATTATGAAAATAAGATTATTACTTGCTGTTAAGAATTGATTATTATTTACAGTATACTTTTTCACCGCAACAAAAACTCCAGAACAATAAATTGGATCGTAGTAACTATTGAAATTGTCCAGCCTAAGAAAGATACATAATAGACCTGGAGGTGCAAGAAATTGATCAATTCCAAGCCAAACTAATCGAGCACTCTTTGTCGTAGGCATAAACAAAGAAAACCCAGCTCTTCGAATAAGAAAACCTAGCTCTTTGTCTTGGCCAAGAAAACCCAGTTCAAAATTGTGGTTAGCAATATTTCCTCTGAAATTCCTTCCATTCTCATATATGCCCTCTGAGGATACGAAGCCTCGGTAAAAAAAAAGTGATCCGCCTGAGGAGAGAGACCAATCATCATATGTGGCGGGCCTAATGGTGTGAATCAAAGAAGGGTCACAAGTTACGTCATTCCATCTTGTTTGACCTGAATTATTATCCTGGTATAGCATGTTTTTAAGCTCGTAAGCATTTTTTTCATTTCTCGCTCTGCATCGTCGTTTTGAATTAAATTATTTTACAGTTTTGTCCTCATTGCATTTTTTCCTTTATAATCCCTTCTTTTACGATCAGAGAGAAGATCTTTAATTCTTTATCTTTTTTTAGCTCCATCGTTTATCTATCTCTCTCTCTGACTTCATTGCCATAGTATTCAACTTCTCAGACTAAATCATCATTTTAAATCCTTATTTTTATGTTTAATTAGTACCACAAGTCAGTGAAATTTTATTTGATATGTAAATCTATTTACATACTATTATATTAGTATGTAAATTATTTACATATTATGTAAATAGTTTATATAGTATGTAAACTTATTTACATACTGATATATTGGTATGTAAATTTATTTACATATTGATATATTGATATGTAAATTTATTTACATACTGATATATTGATATGTAAATCATTTTACATACTATGTAAATTGATTTACAACTAATTTACATACTATGTAAACTGATTTACATACTATATAAACCAATTTACATACTATGTAAACTATTTTACATACTATGTAAACTGATTTACATACTATGTAAACCAATTTACATATTATGTAAACCAATTTACATACTATGTAAATTGATTTACATACTATGTAAACTATTTTACATACTATGTAAACTGATTTACATATCATGTAAATCAATTTACATACTGATATTACATATCACATAACTAGGGATATTTTTGTAATTTATTTAATTTTAATGTAATCAAAACTCACAATTTTGATCCTATTATTGCTAGTTTTGGAAAATTTAATTTTTTAACTAAATACATGCTATTTAGGCAAATAGCTCTGTTTGACCTTGGCAAAAACGGTGGTGAAATATTTTCTAAAATACAATGAAAAAGGAGTGGATGAACAGAGAAAAAAAGTTTATTTACTTGGGCCTTTCTCAAAACAAAAAAGGAAGGCTTCGTAGACACCACACACAGAGGTCTTGGAGGACCATTCTAAAAATTTAAGATTCATTATATTTTATTATTAAAATATAAATTATTAACAAAATTAATCCAAAATAATATTTTATATAATAAATATAGAATATTTTATATATTACATCACACTAAGTTACGTATTATTATTATATAGTTTGACATCATGTTATACTGCAGGATATTGCACGGTTATTTAAGTGCACATTATTCAATATTAATTAATGAAATGATACTACACAATAAAAAGCTAAAATTTGAGACGGTATAAAATACACGGACGGTAAATATATTATTTATCTTAAATACATGACGATTGAAGAAAGATAAAGAAAAGAGAGTTAAAAGGGAAAAGTGATTGGTTGGTTGAAGTAAATGTGAATCTAAAGGCACTTCGTGTTCTTATAAAAAAAAAAAAAAGAGGCACTTGACCTAGAAGAAATATGCGTTTAATTGTTTATACCAAACATCACTAAAAAAGAATAACTCCAATTTCACCAAATCCCAATCTCCAACTTTTTTAAGCCTCTCAAGTCTGTTGACCAAAACTCGACCAAAAAAAAAGATCTCAGCTTACAACTGCCCAAAAGTATTTAGAAAAAAAAAAAAAACACCTAAAGATCTTCTCTTCCCTTACTTTACCCTTCAATCCACGCGCCTCCTGTCTCGTGCCTTCTTTTCATGAATGGTGAGCTTTTTCATTTAATTTTAACACATATCAAAATAGTTTTAAAAATAGATAAGTGATTATTTTTAGATTTATTTTACAAATAATATATTATAATTAAAAAAAAAACAGAGAGGATAATAATAGTATATTAATTATGATTAAAATGTATAAAAATTTATTATTTTTTAAATGAAAAACTATAAGTCTATTAATATTGAAAAGCGGGTTAAAAATCTAGATATATAAAAATTATCAAAATTTTAGGCACGTGAACAAAATTATGAAATTTTTTAAATTTTTTAGAATTTTAGTTTACTTTTTAATAGTCAATAAATTTGTAATATCTCACCTAAAAAAATAATAAATTTTTGTACATTTTGTTAACCTTCATCCTTGTAATTAAAGTAGATGGTAATATTTGTGAAATTTGTACAATTTAGCATTTTTTATAATAATATATTATGCTTATATTTTTAAGTTTTTAAGTGGTATTCATTTAAAACAATAATTATTAATAAAGTATTATTTTGGTTGAAAATGAATATTTATTGCTATTTAAAATAATAAAAAAATTGTAAACATTGTTAAAAACATTATTGATATAATATCGTATATGAAGACTAGAGAGTTTTTTTTTTTTTTTTTAGGAATGAAAATAAAGAGAGATCTTTTTTTTTTTTTTTTTCATTCTCGCTTATCTTTAATGACGAAAAAATGGTAATTTGGTTAAAACTGAACATCCAACATAGATTGGAATTTGTTCTGTTCATTAGATCATAGTATAAGAAAAAAGAAAATAATTTTTACTCTTAATTCCTTTCTTGTGATTAGTAAATAAGGGCAATCAGACTGCTACATATCAGATCATAACTTCCAGACGATGTTCTTTTCTCCTTTGCTATGAAGGTAACATTCATATATATAGAAGAGATTGATAAGGTAATAACATTCTTTTGTGAATTTCTATACCAGTTCTCAATGTTTGAGGAATTCTCTTGGTTGCTTATGTTTCACGATGTGACTTCATTCACATGTTTTCTCCTAGAGATATAGGTTTCATTTTGATGTCCCTTTTTAATGTTTGGATGTGTATTTCAAACAAGAATTCACTACTTGATATACTTTGGGATTAACAAAAAAAAAAAGAGTTTATAAGAAATATGTGTATCTCTACTCATTGGATTATCCTTTTAAGATTAGAGTAATTATAATTCTTATAAATTTTTACATGGTATTAGAGTTTCAATTGATTAATAGACCAAATATTTTGGAAAGTAATAGATTTTGCAAGAGACAAAGACTCACGCTTTAAAGGAATGTTAACTTTAGAGCAAAAAAATAAAATAATAACTTACTAGTTGAAGTGCCATAATCGATAAAAATGGATACATACACAAACAATGGCATGCCAATGCCACGGTGTGAGCAAGATTGTTGGTAATTGTAGTCATATTTTGTTCTTTCTATGTCCTTCAAGTTCAGTAGACACTTCCTTCATAGTAGGCCTTGTAGCCGCATTCAAACTCAAGCATTTAGTGGCTAGCTCAGCAATACCAAAAACATGCTTCTTTTTTGCTTCTTTAGCCACTCGAGAATCCAATATTTGATAAAGTCTATTGTCCTTATTCAATTCCATAAAAGATGCAACTAAATTCCTACCTTCATCACCTGCAAAAGAAAATGGGCTTTTCCCAGTTAAGAGTTCCACAAGAGTAACTCCAAAGCTATAAACATCACTCTTCTCTGAAAATTGGCTTGAGTGGTAATATCCTGGATCAATGTACCCAAATGTACCCTGAACTGCTGTGGTCAAATGGGTTTTGTCATATGGCACTGATCTTGAAGTCCCAAAATCAGAAACTTTTGCATTGTAATTTTCATCTAGTAGTATATTGGCGGGTTTGATGTCTCTATGATAAATAGGCATTGAAATATCAGAGTGCATATAAGCTAAAGCTCCAGCAACATCACAAGCAATTCTTAATCTGGTTTCCCAAGAAAGTGATGATTTACGATCCTGCTTCTGAATATGATCTGAAAGTGAACCATTTGAGATGAATTCATATACTAGCATTGGAACTTCAGTTTCTAAACAAAACCCAAGTAATTTCACAATGTTTCGATGATTGATTTGTGACAAAATTGCAACTTCATTAATGAATTGATCAACTTGATTTTTCTGAATTGTGTTTGACTTTTTAACAGCAACTATGTTACCATCAGGTAATATTCCTTTGTAAACTGTTCCATAACCTCCTTCACCAAGCAATCTTTTCTCACTGTAATTGTCTGTTGCTTTTTTTAGCTCCTTTGCTGTAAATATTTTTGGACCTTCATTGCTTCCAAAAGATGACATCTTTTGTTTCATTAATAATCCTCCATTTTGCTTGAAATTCTTCTTCTGGCGTTTTTTGCTTCTCCTTCTCTTTATACATTGATTCAAAAACAAGGGAGACAAAAATGGCAAGATAATACAAATACCTGTGGGAGTCAGATTATATGAAAATTGAAATCAATTGATGCACAACTACTTTATAATAGATGTATGAATTTTGAATCTTTATGATACAGATCTAAAGAGAGAGATAATAAATACCTACTAAGCAAACAGATTTGAGGCCTTTCATTGCAGATATGATCTATTCTCTGGTTATCTTCTTATAAAAGGCTGTTGACCAAATAAGCAATAGATCAAGACATTTGTTACTGTACTACAGAGATCCATTTCAAAGCAGATATTATATTGGCTATGCAGCAGTCAAACATTAGGTAAGGGCATCTAATTGGTCTGAATTTACTAGGTGCCATAACTGAAATATATGGAGAAATTTATTGACTTTTTTATGATTTAATATTTATATATTATTAGGGGTGATAACAAGCCAATAGATAATGTTATAAAAGTCCAACTGGTGCTACCAATATATGAAAGTGTGTGTTCCTGTTCAGTCAATTGGTGCTATACATTGTTGACTCTATTATTTAAATTAGGTTATAAAAGTCCAAATCTAGATAATGTTGACTATTAATTTGCTTACCAATATTAAGATGCAAAGCCTCTGCCTAATATTATAACTAGCCAATGCAACTAACTAATTTGAGAAAATTTAATTTAAAATTTTACAATTAATTATAATATAATACAATTAATTTAAATGATATATAAAAGTTAAATTAATTTAAATATCCATAGAATTTAATAGAAAGTTATTTGATTTTTTGTTGTATTAGAATTGTGATGTTTTACTTCACTCGATTTTGTGACAATATCAACTAAAAAATGCATATAATAAAAAATTCATTCGATGTTGGATGTTCGCTCATCTTTAATGACGAAAAAATGGTAAGAGGGAACATTGCTTCTTTTAACTTATCAATAATTTTGTTTTTAAAAAAATAACGAATAATTTATTTTTATGAAATGGTACCTTTTAACTTACCCTTATAAAATAATTGATATTGAATAAGTTCTTAAAATAATTGATATTAAGTAAGTTCTTAAAATAATTTATATTAAATATTTATTAAGGGTACCAACAAGGTACCAAAGCCTTAAAATTGTGGCATGGACATAAATACTCCACAATCAGTTAAAACCACTAAAATTTCCCTCATTTTTTGAAATAAGCTTCTCAAAAAACATAAATACATCATATGATACGAATAGACCAGTTCTACAACTTAAAACATGAACACAATTATATATATATATATATATATATAATATGAAGTTAAAAGAATATTATTGTATATCACAAATTTACACCACACAAAAAAAAAAAATTCCTTCGATACATTTTTTTTAAAGACAAACTGCAATATTCAATATAATTTGTGATACTCTTATTTTGCCGAGTTAAGAAACAATTTAATCACAAAACAGCAACAAGCCATAATTGTTTACTGTTTGCCAATTAAGAATAGTCCTATCCTACCATTCATAATGCGAACTTAATTTATTTATCTTAGAAAACATGACACATTTAATAATTGTTACTAAACTATCGAGGATGGATTCAAATATATAAACGTTTAACAACTTATATGTTCTATCATTTATGCAACTTCATCCTTTTTTTTATAAATAAAATAACATTTAATATGATTCAAACATATAATATGAGATGAATTTTGTCATTAGACACTATACATCTCCATTCCTATATCAAATTCTTGTAAAACTTTAATTTTCTTTGTTTCTTCCCTTTATGTGTTGTTCACTATAAGAGTGATTAACTAATTCAATTACTCAGCTTAAATCGATAAATTTAATCTAATTTTTAAAATTCGCATCAGATTAGATTGATGAATTTTATAATTGGATCATATTCGAATTAGAAAAATATATAATTTTTTCCAATTCAATTTGGATTAACGTAATTTATAATCTACTACAATCTAATCCGGACTGAATTACTATTAAAATTATTAAAAAATGCATATTTTATTTTATAGTGTGTTATATTTAAATATCATATATACCACAATTAATATTTAATATATTATGTTTTATATAAGATAATAATTTATGCTCAATTTGACCTTTTTCAATCTAGAAATTTTGATCTTCTCATATTCAAATTGTTTCAGATTAATTCTTATTCGGATCAGCTTCGAATGGATAAAACTTCAAATCCAATTCAAATAGAAAATCTTCATATTTGATTTGAATTGGATTAGGATCGATGAAAAACAAGTAATTTCGATCCTCATTCACATAGGTCAGTTAAAACTTAATATATCATTTTTAAATTGTTATAAACCATTAATCGTACAGTATAATTGAAATGTAACAAAATGGTCCCTAGATTGGGTGTTTTAACTTAAGCTGATTCTATCAGCATCCCTCATGAGATTTCCAAATGCATGCCCTATGAGTACTTTTTTCCTTTTTCAATTTTGCCCTTAATGATATAAAAGTTTACTTCTTTATCCAATTGTCTTATTTTTAAGATTTTTGAGCCAAAATTCATTATTTTTGAAAATAAATTTTTTTCCAAAATTTTAGTAATTTTATTTTCTTTTGTATTCTAAAATATTTATTTCTTTTAGTATTTTTAAATATTTTTTATTAATTTTTCTAGAATAAAGTTCATAAAGACTTTAAATTCTTTTATAAAAATTTCTTTTGTTTTTACGTTTTCTAATTGTTTTTTTTTTAAGATTTCTGTTTATCTATGTGATAAAATTATATTATTCATTTTTATTTTCATACATGCTAAAAACATTCCTATAAAATCCTTATTAAATTCTGTATTTCAGATTAAATTAATTAATTCTTTTAAGTTATTAATTTGTATTTCTATAAGCATTTTTATTTATGATATAACCATGTTAGTTCTTTATTCCAGTTATAAAGTACTTTGTAGATTATTAATTGTGTTATTTTCTTAGGTAATCATTTAGTTATTTCTTTAATATGTAATATTAATTCTATTATTTCTTCTTTATAATATTTTAAATAATTCATTTTTCTTTTTGAGTTTGGTTGATGATATCTTATTTTATACATAATGTTTATAGCCTTCTTGTTTAATAGGCTTTGATATCCAACTATGGGCTGAATTTTGAATTAAGCTTCAGTTACTTATCTTTCGATTTGTTCCTTAAATAAATAAAATTTGAAGATTAAATTATCAAATTATTCTTTATTTACTTGTACAAATTTCTGTATAAAATAATTTCTTAATATTCTTCCTACAGGATGGTCTATTAAAAAAGTATGCTTGAGACATAATCTGTATAATAATCTAACAGAGTGTCAAATCTTTTAAAATTTTCTAGACATGTTTCATAATCTTCATTATCAAAATATTCCTCTAACAATTCCATATATTTTTCTTCAAAATATTTTATGCTAGTCATAGTTTTCTTGTTGAATTTTAAAGTTATCTTCTTCTAGTTCTTGGTCTATCCATTGACTTAGTTCCAAAATTTTCTTATTTTCTTCTATGTCCATTTTTACTAGTTCAAGACTTGCTTCTAGATCTAAGTATTCTTTATCCTATCCTTTTATTAAATCATTTCTTTTTTCTTGTTTGCTAAAATAATCAATTAGTTCTTGTAAGTTTTCCATTACTTTAGATCTTCCTGTACTTTTCTCAAAATTTTCTTTTATAGATGTTTTGTAACAGATAAGAGATTGTTTTAGGTATATTGCATCTTTTAAACTTTCTTGATTTTCAGAATATTTTCTGCTTTTACTTCTATAGAGTATAGTTTCAGATTTTCTTTTCATGTTAATCTGTTCACCATTCGTAATTTCATGCAACATAAACAAGACTTTATCAATATTAATGAAGATTCAAGGTATACTAGCTTCTACCTGCAAACGAACCTATTTTTGAATATGGGTCCACCGCGTTCTTTCGCTTCCTAGCTATCTTCTTGTTCCAAAAAGTTAAGCCTCACTCCAGATCCAAGCTCCCAGTCCTCCTGACTATGATGACCTTATGAGATCCGTACTTAAACTTAATGAAAGTGAGAGAGATAATTTGGAATTGAAATGGACTTTTTATTCATAAACAGAAAGTTTTTACAAGCTAGAGAACTAGTAACCTTGAAAGGGTCCTTAGTTCTTCCTCATTACATAAGACAAAGCTAAAGCTGGAAAATAGAAAGATAGTTGTTAGGTTTTCGTGTTGTGTCCATTGAGATCCAGAGAGTTCTCTGTTTACAATGGAGGGATTTACACTATTCCTAACTTTTTCTATTTTGCGCCAAGACACCTACATTATTGATGCCTACATTATTGGCTTCAACTGTTGAGATGGTCCTACATGGTTGGCTCTGCCGACATGGAGTTGCTGGATGAGCTTGAGTCCAAGTGAACCTTATCTTTTATGCAATAATTGCACTTGTGATCTGATGATTGCTGTTTAGAATAATAGCAGAATACTTTTTTTGTTTCCTCACTTACCTCAATATTATTACAATTGAAGTTAGTTTCGTAGGAAATTACTTTTTCATTGTCTTCCTCAGTGATAACCATATTACTTTGAGAAGTAATAATATTTTTACTTTTATAATAATTTACTTTTATTTCTGAAGAGTTGTTGACTCTTCTTATTTCATGATAAAACTGGCTCAGCATTTGTCCTCTTTCAATGTATAATTCCTCAAGATTAAATTCCTTTTCTGGTAAGCCCTTTGGGCGAGTTACTTCTCTTTTGTTGCTTGATATGCCAAGCTTAATGAAATGATAAGGACTTACTGATGTATCTTGGTTTCCAATCCATTAATGAACTGAAACATCTTAGATAAATAGACTTTTCTGTAGCCTTGATTTTTCTTTTAAAGTTTCTGATAGATTTTTTGAAATTGTCAGAAAAATAGATTAATTCCTTTAATTCATTTCCTGGATATATATTTTCTATTAGTCCTGCATGAAATGCTTTGTAAATAAATAATGGATCAGCTCCTTCTAAGATATTGAATTTACTTCCTAATAAAAATCTTTTTCTGTAGTGTAAAATTTCATATCTTCAAGATGTTCCTCAGTTGTTTTTCTTGCCAAATTATATAAACCTAGTCATTCTTGTTTTGTCAGATTTCTGTATCTTTCTTTTTCTTCTTCAAAAGAGTTGTTGGTTACTTCTTTAAAAATTATTGGTTTTTAGATTTTTTCAAGGTTTTTTATCCTACTGGTTCCTATTGCTGGTTGTTATACTATTTGGGAATAGTTTTTGGTTATTTCTGATGGTGTTAAAAGTTTAGAAACCCTAAAGTTACTGCAACTTCATTCTGCTTCTATCCTATTTGTAAAGGACCTATGGATGACTCCACTAATCCCATTTACTGCTTTGCTTGCTTCAGGCCAATTGGCGTATATTCCTGATTTTGGTCCATTATATACTACATAAATCTTTTTTGAATCTTCCTTTTCAACTTCATTTGCCCAATTTATTTTTTGTTTTTTCTTTCCTAAATTTCTGTTTGGTTCTGGGTTATTACTGCCAGTTTCTGCAATTTCTGTTTTTTGGATTGAAGTTCCAACTTCTTCTTCTCCTGAGCTTTCCTTATGCAATTCAGAGTTAGTTATAGTTTGCCTATTTTTCAATTGTTTTTTAAGGTGTAATATCTCTAGTTGTTCTTTGAGGCATTTGATTTATGTTTCATGAATCAAAATTTTCTTTTCCTTGATCTGGATTTCTATGTCGAGAGAATCCATTCCTATCATGAAAAACATAGTTAGAGGTGCTAATTCTCTGGTTAAAGCATCTGCTAAACTATTTTTCTTTCCTGGTAAATGTTCTACATCAAATTTGTAATGGTTAAACCATTGTTGCCACCTTATAAGTCTTCCTTGTTTATAATCACCTGCAATATTAGTCCTTAAAAAATGTCCAAAATTTTTATTGTCAGTTCTAATAATAAATTTTGAACTTATAATATATATTGTAAATTTCTTTATAGCCTTTTTAACAGCTAAATATTCTTTTTCATTACTATGGTAATTCAATTCAGGGCCTTGAAAAGATCCTGAAGTGAACCTGCAAAGATATTCATCTTTGATCAACTTTTGCTTTTAATACTGTTCCCAAATATTCATGTGAAGCATCTGTTTCTATTATCATTTTATCATCTGGTCCCGGATGATATAGAGTTGGTAAATCTTTTACCTATGCTTTTACTTTATCCATATATTTAGTGTCCTGATCAGTCCATTGCCAAACATAGTCTTTCTTAAGTTTTGTTTGTAATAGTTTTTTCATTTCTGCTAATTTCTTTATATATACTTCTGCATATGTTAAACATCCTAAAAATCTTTATAATTGATTTTTATCTTTGATTATACTAGGAAAATTTTGTATATTATTCAAAATATAGGGTTGTAGATGATGTTTTTCATCTTCTATTTCTAACCCTAAATATTTTATTTTTTGTTGAGCAATGACAGCTTTCTTTTCTAATAATACTATTCCTAATTTTCTACATTCTTGTCAGACGTTGATAATGTCTAAATAATGTTTTGGTAATTCATTACTAAATATTAAAATATCATTTATATAAACACAACAAAAGTTGTGATATTTTTTAAAAATATTATCAATGTATCTTTGGAAAATACCTGGTGCTTGTTTGAATCCAAATGGGACAACTGTCCATTAGAATTGTCCTTAAGGGCAGCTAAATGCTGTTAGTTTTGTGATTCATTATCAAGTCTTATTTGCCAAAATCCACTTTTGCAATCAAAACTTGAAAAGTATTTCTTTTCCTTAATAAGTGATAATAATTCTTCCTTCTTTGGTATAAAATAACCATCATCAATAGTTTCTTTATTTAAAGATTTAAAATTTATTACCATTCTCTTTTTCCCTCTTCTTTTCTCAGCTTCTTTTTTTACTAAAAATGCTGGACTAGAATGTAGTGAATTACTGGGAATAATTACTTTTAACTCCAAAAGTTCTTGAATTTGTTTTTCAAACTCATTTCTGTCTTCTGGGATATAAATCATTAGTTTTACTCTTATGACTTTTAAAGGGTCTTTTAATTTTATTTTTGCCATTTCATTAGACCTATTAATATTTGAATCTAAAGGATTTTCTAAGTATACTGCTTTTAATAATTTTCTTATTCCTATTAGGGCTTTGTCTTCTTGAATTTCATTTAGAAATGGGTTTTGGTCTACGTCTATATCTAAAGAAATATTTTCTAAGTATAATTTTTGTTTTTCTATATCCTCACCACGTTTTCGCTTTTTATATTGTGACATAAAAGTTGGTGATGAAATAGTTAATGCTTTCCTAATTTTTGATACATAAATTGTTTCTCCATCTAAGGTTATTATACTGATTTTATCTAAGCATTGTGTAAATGGTTGATATAGATTTAGAAAGTTATTTCCTAATAAAATATCAACTCCAGTTTCTTGTTGATAAATTGTAGGTATATGAAAGATTTCTCCTCCTATTGATACATCTGTATCTTTTAGTACTTTATTTAAATTTATTGTAGTATTATTTGCTATTCTTACTACTAATTCTTTTGGTGATTGTTTCCAAAGTTCTTCTGAGAATACATATTTACTAGCTACACACATACTTGCACCTGTGTCAATATATGCATATAAATGATAATTTTTATATCCTTTAAATTTTAATCCTATTTTTATATATGTACTATTTGGATTTGTTATGCTTAATATTTCATCCATTATTCTGAATCAAAATCATAATCAAATGTTCCTGAATCTGTTATTTCTTCTTCGGTTTCTTCTAATAGATAAATACTATACGTATCATCTATATCAGATTCTTCTATTAGTTCTAGTTCCATTTTAAAAGCTTCTTCTAATATTTTTGCTTTCTGTGGATATTCCTTTTTAAATTCTTTTTTATGTTAAAGTCTATTTGGGCATTCATTTTCGTAATGTTCTTCTTCATTACATATCCAACATCTACACTTCTTTTTTTCTAATGGACAATAATTTTTCTTTTCAGATGTATTATATCTTTTTCTTCTAAAATATCTCTTCTTATAAGGTTCTCTATTATATCTTCTTCTAAAATATCTATCATTTCCTTTTATTTGTTTGAATTCTTTTCTTTCTTGACATTTTATTATTATCCAATTTTTAAGACCTCTTATTCTTCCTCCTAAAGTGCCAAGTATAATTTGTATATTCCTGTTATTCCATTCTTTTGTCATAGTTTTTTGTAATGTTTCAGGTAATTTTTGGTAAAACATTTTTTTATAAGTTTCTTGTATGGATGGTGGTAATTTATGATAATACATTTCATATTCACATATAAAAGAATCTATATAACACATATCACATATTTTCATATTTGTTAAGTGCCATTTAGCTTCATTTATTTCATTTTCACTAGATTCTGTTACATTTCTTCCTTTATCTTCTCCTATAAATTCTTTGTATATTTCATTTATTACAGTATCTAAGTAATCTCTTCCTGTTTTAGCATTTCCTTGCATTCTTAAATGTTGTTGCTCAGTTAGGTTTGAAAACCAAACTTTTACGTTTCCTGTCATTTTGTGGGCTACTAAAACTTTGCAAACTGAAGGGTTTGTATTTGTAATTGAAGATGTTTGTATAATTACACTCATTCCACTTGCCCATTCATCTAAGGCTTTTTTCCTATCTCTTATGCAATCTAGATCTAAAATATCAATTTTGTAATTTTCATGTGGTCTAAATTCTGGTGGAATATTTCCTCTAGTACCCCAATGTAGTCCTTCCTCCATTTTAGGTGGTTGTCTTTTTCTATATATTGGGTTAGGTTCTTTTGGTCTGTACCTATTTTCTCTATGTGGATCAAACGTCTCTCCTTTTTCTGAAATTGGTCTTTCTGGGTTTGTTCTAAGTATTAATACTGGTTCCATATTAATTCTTTGGGTTGTATTTTCTTGTTCGGATTCACTCTCACTTATTACTGTCATATCATCTTCTTCTTTATTTATGTAAGATTTTTCTTCATAATATTTTTCTAATTCTTCATTTGTTAATGTTAATAGACTGATTAGTTTTTCTATGTTTTTGTTTTCAGGATTCATGAATTGTTCTTCTAAGTTTATCCTATATTCTACTAAATCCATTAAATTATTATTATTTGTTTAGATTCTTCTGCTTTTCTCTTTTCATTTTTGGGTATTAATGCATCAGATCTCCTAGGGGGTTCTTCTTTTAGTCCTTTTAATTAGGAGGTTCTTCTTTTAGTCCTTTTAATTAGGGGTGAGCAGCGGATCAAAACTGCATGTTTTTCACCAATTAGAATCTGATCCGATTCGAAACAGATTTGAAGATTTCTAATTCGAATTCGATCCGATAATGTAGTCAATCTGAACCAATCCGAATCCAAGCAGATCGAATTTTTCGGATCGGATAAGTCAGATTGAGATTATAATTTATTTTTTTATTATTATCATATATAAAACACAATATATACTAACATTTAAATTTTAAATTGATATATTTTTTAGTAAAATTTATTTATTTATAGTCACAATTTATATAATCAAAATAATAAAAAATATACTGTTGAATATTATTAAATTATTATAGAGAATTTAACATTTTTATTTTTTTAAACTAAAATAATAATTTAATGTAATTGTGGTATGTATAATATTTAAATATAACACATTTAAAATAAATATGCATTTATTTATAATTTTAATAGTAATTCAGTCCGGATCGGATTGCAGCGGATTATAAAATCTGTCAATCCGAATCCGATTCGACTACTATAAAATATGTCAATCTAATCCAATCTGAATCTGATGGATCGAATTGAATTTATTAATTTAAGCAGATTGATCGGATTATTTGCTCATCCCTACTTTTAATGGATCAAATCTTAATCTATTTCCTCTTGGTATGTTATTGACATCTTTTTTTAACTCTATGATTTCTTTGTACATGTCTAACTGTATTCCTTTTAATTCTTGTATGTTTTCATCTGTAGTGTCTATTTTTTCTGTTATAAGGATTAAGGCTTCTATTATGGATATTTGATTTTTATTTATACTTGTTAAACTATTATTTCCTTCTAATTGTATTTCTAGTAGTTTTTCTTTTATCATTATTATTTCATTGTGTAGACTAGTTCTTTTACTTATTCAATCTCTTCTTTTAATTCTTCTATTTCTTTATTTCTCTTACTAACTTCTGCTTGGGTATCTATAAATTTTATTCTTTGTATATTATTTTTTTTAATGATATTAGAGGTTTTTTTTTTATATCTAAATTCCATTCGTCAGGTACTTCATATTCTGATAATTTTTCTGGATTCTTTATTACTTGTCCTATTTCTTTAAAAGTTTTATCTATTTTTATAAATTTATTTTGTCTATATATTGAACTATTGTGAATGTTTGTTAATAAATATCCTATTATGTAATGAATTGAAAATGGGTGGTTTTCATCTTTCATTAGATTTCCTTGTTCAAAGTCATAAACCAGGCTTAATACTTTGTTTAAATTTTTATCATAAATATTAACAGCAAATCTAGGATATGCTGTGAATTTTAATTTTTGGTATCCTAAGTTTCCATTAATCATTCCTAGCAAAGCATCTTTTCTGTTTGTTATTCTGTTATCTAATAATGCTAACTTAATGGGTGTATCTATTCCTTCTCTAAAGTGTGTTTTTATTAGAATTTGTATTCCTCCTAAATAGAATATATCCAATTTTTTCTCTATATTTTTCAAGAATTTTTGATAATTTTTCTATAATAGTTTCTTTATCAATTAATGATATATTAAACCTTCCTTTTACATCAGCTATAGTTACACTCATTTCTTTATTACTTATGCCATAATATATTATATCTTTTCTTAGAAATAATTTTCTTATTTTAGAAAATGATTTTTCTCTAAATCCATCTTTTTCTTTAAGATTTAGTTCTGATTTTTAAATTTCTTCAAATTTTTTTTTACTGAATATCATTTATTGTGAAAAACATCAAAAAATATCTTGTGTTTCTACATCCATTATTTCTTTATTTTCTATTATTTCTGACATTTTAGATTATGTATATTTTTATATTATTTTGTAAGCTTTTACAGACTTTTATTACTTTTGTAAGGTATTACAAATTTTTCTATTTTGTAAGACATTACTTATTTTTATTGTTACGTAAGGGTTAAAAAAATTTGGGGGTATGAGTTTAGTGTTTGGTGGTGGATGTTAATAGTGCCTCCCTTAACTTAACTGCCTTTTGCTATCGATTGCCACATAAGTCTGTCAAAACTTGAAATAGCCAACCAAATTTGACAGTTGAAAACAAAGCACTTTTGCTCTGAGGACTAGGAGACTTTTTCAATCAAATTAAACAAACCATATTAACATCTAGATTTAGATTAGGGTACACACCTAAATCTCCCAAGAACAACGGAATGAAATATGCATTTCTTTTTGCAATGAAGGAATAAAATAAAGGAAGACTAGAATCTATCTTGGAATAAATCATGCCACATTATTATGAACAATACTCAAAAAACAATATAACACAACCCCAAAGACAGAAAACCAAACCAACCCCTTTTGGAGTTAAGAAATGTACAAGGGTTATTTCTATGGCTCAAAAGATGAACCTCAGTTCCAAGCCATAGAAATTACTCCATTATCCTCTATAAATTTGTGTCATTTAATGAAGCATAGCCTCTTCTTGGAATTAGGTTAACACGACAGACACAGGATTACCTGCTGGGCATCTTTGTCTCCGGGCTCTTCTCGTGGTCTTCCCCCACCCAGTTAGGTTTTTATCCTCCAATCCCACCTCTAGATTGCTAACCTGCTGCATCAGTGTCGTGAAAGCTGGACTAGCGTCCACAGGGGGAGAGTGAGTAACTACTGATCGTCGTCTCCCCCTAGCACTTCCACTTCTAGTGGAGTTTCTCCTTGTCAATACTGAATGCCATGAATGACCTGTTGCTTGCATCAACCCTCCAAATGTCTGAAGATCTTCCGTTACCTCGTGCCTTGACAGAGAAACTAGTCCTGGAAGAATGTCCCTTTGGAAATCCCTTCGTTGCCTACCCCTCCTAGCATTACCTCTTCGAGGCCTATTTGATAAAAAAGTGGTTCCTGTTTCTTCCAATATTAAGCTTTCTGGAATCAGAGGCTTAGGCATGTAATCTTCTTCTTTGGTCTCTGTCAGTTTCAAAGTCATAGATTCAAAGTAATCAGTCACTTCTGAAGAATACTCGGCATTATCCTCACCATATTTGTCTTTCATAACATCGTCAAACCTGCTTTCAAGGTCATCTGCACATGACGAAACTATGTCCACAAACCATGTAAGTGGGTTTACCAAAGAAGATCCTTTTGAAAGAGTTATGGACCGAATGCAAGAGGTTTGATCCATGTATTCGTGGCAGCCAAATAAAGAGATAGCAACTATAGCCTCTGCTGCTGTTATCATTAGCTCATCTTGTGGGGGTCTAGATTTTTGTTGTGGTGATGCTAAAGGTGTTTCATTCTGCTTCAGTGCAGATGCTTCTGCAGCAATCGTATCATCATCAGCCTCGGGAACAATGGGGGCTTCTAAATCTATAGCTTCTGTGATCCTCACACCGGCACTGGTGCTCGGAGCTGAAGGTTCCAAAGATGCTTCATCATCACTCAAATGTGAGTTTAAATCAATACATAGTCTGAAACTGACATTTCTAGCTTCCATACCATTTTCTACAACTTCAACGTCTGTTGCATTCTGACTAGCCAGGTCGGGGACAGAAAGATCGCAAGGCAAGTTAATATCTAATACTCTGTTTTTGCTGTTACTTTCCAGTTTATTTTCCGTCGGAAGAAGGGGAGAAACAGGAGAGTAACAGGAAGATGATTCACTCTTTGACAGGTGAGGCTTCTTAAAGATGGGAAATCCAACAAGTTTTTTGTAACTTGGGAAGTCACATGGTTCAGTCCGGGTATCAACATCCATAGTATTTGAAGCTGACTTTATGTTTGGAGATAGAAGTTGCTTAGAATCGTTTGTAATTTCGCTTTTGTTGGATGATTGGTTCACAGAAGATTGCAGGATTGTCATCTCGCTGCTCTTTGAAATCGTCTCCACATTGGCAGCCTCGTTTTTACATACAGGTGTAGTTCTAAGCCAAGGCAAAACTGCAAGATGGTCCTCATGCTTTTGTTCTCTCCCTTTGCTTTCAAGATCTAGTACGGGAACCTCTTGCTTTGATGCACTGTTTGAAAATGCCACATTCAAGTTCAAATCTTTCGCAGACTTAATGTCAGAGAAACCTGAACCCTTACAGTAGTTTGTGGATCCATGACTAGCCAAATATTCAGGGATTCCATTGTTTTCATTTCTGCAGTTCAGATAATCATTGCCAACAGAAGGTAAGCAAACTAGTGGTTCTTTAGACCCTGATGAGGACTCATGGTAGGACCCGTATTGATATGGCATTTCATTTCTATAACCTGGATTGTATCTTGCACTGCTATTTAGACACCACCTCTCTCCAAAGATCCCATTGCTCTGGACGGATGATTGAGAACTCTTACTCAAACTGACAGATGGCTTGAAACCTGGGTGTGTCTGAACTGATACTGACTTCTGGCTTAAGCTAATATCTGGGTTTTCCCAAGTCGAGATCGAGTGAGATAAAGACTTGGACAATTCAGAGGTAGGTGGTATTGCATATGGAGTGGGTACATAAGAAGCCGAAAAAGATCCAACATTCTTGCCATTAGTAAGATAATGAGTTCCTTCAGAAACATCAAGACTAGTGGAAAGTGTCTTTTTTTCCAATAAATCAATCTTGCTTTTATCAGTTAGACAAGAAGCCGGTTCATTAAGTTCGTTTAAAGAAACTTGTGTTGACTGAGACGACAACGGAAGCTTTTCTGTTTGGCAACAATGGGTAGCCATATTCAGATTGCTTTTACTTTGCCCTGTAATAATACAATAGCAGCTGGGTGAAACACTTATCTCAATTGAGCAAATAAAAAATATAAAAAAATGCAAGAAATCTTTCTTATCATGAGACGCTTCTATTAAACCAACGGTCTTCCAGATAGTGGCAAGTCTAGGACTAGTCTGCAGACTCATATGCAACATGCAAGAACAGCTGTGGCTTTCAGACAGAAGACCAAGTCCTTTTTTCTTCTTTTTTCCCTGGTCTATTATTTTTTTTCAAATGTGATGTCCTATTTATGTTCTATAGTTCCAAAAGAATAAAAAAGAGACAAGTTCAGTGGCTACAAAACAGGAACTCTCATCAAAAGCTGAGACTTGAATGAAACCAACATAACGGAATATTGGTGAAACTGAAATAAATATATGATACCTGCTTCAAAGACATGAGAAAACCACCCTCTTCCACTTCCCCTGTTCTCCAAAAATAAGTTGTTTTGAGTGCTATTGTTACATCCATTATGTGAACCGAGTGTAATCTCATTTCGCAAACAAGATGGCTGCGAATTTGGCATAGCAGACAAATTTGAGACTTGGGTTTTCCCATTACAAGAATTATAAATCAGACGATCCACCTCTGTGGAAGCATTTCTTTTCTTGGTTTCTTCAAATTGAACAGGCTCATTCAAATCAGCCAGAACACTTGCGCTCCTTGAACATGTATCAGATCTCAGTGTAGCTGTTTTGCAGCCACCCTTACCACCATCATCAAGAAAGAACTTCACTGCACTTTGAGGCGTCATTTTACAGTTCTTACCTGGGAAATTACTAGAAATGGAAGATACTTTATCATCACTGAACCGGTTCCCTTCATCTGTATCATACTCATCAGCTGGAAGTTCAAGATCAATCATTTTTCTCCTAAACTTTGTGGGCCTTGACTCCAGGACCTCAAGATCCTTTGAGCAACCCCCATTTTGGGATGGAAAAGAACCAGTATGTGAGCTGGTTCCTTTGATGGAATTCAAAGGAGAACTAATGCTTTCAACACCTGAAACAGGAGCTGTAGCACAAAATGAGTTAGGAAAAGGGAATTGGTGGTTATGCCACTTCCTAGCATCTTCAGGTGTAATTTGAGATGCTAAGGGGCTCGATGACAAGTACTTCTCAGCAGGTATCTGGTTTCTGTGTAGATCTTTCCTTCTAGTTTCATCCATCAACTCTTTCTGAATTCTGTACAGCTGATGGAGTTCGTACACCTACATTACAATAAAAATTCAGATTCACTATAGACTAAGGTGTTAAGAGCTCAATGCAAGAACACTGTCACTTTTGTATAAAACCTTTCATAAACCCAAATATAAAATTGATGAAATTGCAAGGCACTTTATAAGGCTGCAAAGCTGATTGGGTAGTACAGAGAAAAAAAGAAGCTTGAGAACAAGCTTACCTGATTCTTGAATATGGCTTCCTGCTCAAGCATTTTGTGCTTAACTGCATCCTTATCATACCTAGGATAAGAAGCAACACTGACACTCTCCAAGAAACCATTGTAATATTGCCCATTCGACAAGGTTTTATCACCGTAATAGAGGGGCCAAGCACAACTATTAGAATCTTCATTAAGATCCCTCATCGAGTAATACCCTGGCAAGTAACTTTTAGCCTGCATTTTTGTTCCCATTCCTGCCATGAGTATGAAACCTGGCAAGTGTGAATTACAAACTATATTAGCTGAAGCAATGATCAAAAATAAAAAAAGGCAATGAAAGCTACTTGTATGAACATTAATCTATTCAACATAAATTCTCATCCAGCTCAAATGATAGAAGAAAAGGGGAAAATAACGATTTTCATCAATCACTCGTAAGGCCAACAACAATTCTAGAAAAGTATAAGGTAAAATGTAAGGTTGTGCAAAGCTATTGTGATTGTTTGATCAACAACTAAGCACATAAAAGAAGTCTGGTCATTGAAATGGGAATCATAAAAACAACCTAGGAACATCTGTGATGTTCAACAGATGTTAAAGATGGTGAAAATATAGCATGTAAAACTTTGCATCACATTTCTTTACCCTGCAAGTGAATTATGTACATTCTATTTGTATATGTACAAAGTGCATAAACTATATATATATACACACACACACCACACACACACACATATATACACACTATATACAATTAATATGTTATTATGGGGTCAAAATTGATTATGTACAACCTATATATACTATTTAAGGTCCAAACTCTTCCAATTTGAAGACCTTTTGCATGTTCTGAGAGATTAACTGATTGAAATCATATTCAAATGACCTTACAATGTGAAGTCAAGCTTTGCAATCATAACAAATAGAAAAAGCAACATATAACATTAGAAATGTGCTGTTCTGGTTAAAGGCTACTATGCTTCTCTTGTAGATACTAGATATTACCCTCTACCAAAGCTGATATGAAAAAGGAAAACAATCTGTTGGTTACATAACAACTAAAGGATAAAATGGATAATGACATATGACTAGATTGATAAACTTACTTTTAAAAATCATTAGACGGTTGAAACACATGTCAAGACATTTCTAAATCTGTCAACCTAATAAATAGGAACAACAAGGACGGGAAACAAAATTATCCGACGTTGGGTTTAATAGTGTTAATGTTTGGTTAGGCCAGAGCAGCATATACTTGATACCAGAAAATCACCATGAATGAAGACAAGCTGAATCAAAGTTAAATGGAAACAGAAGTTTCAAAGAAAAAGAAAAATCCCAACTAATTGAAATAGTCTTAACTTGTGTGATTGTTAGCTTTCTTACAGAGCATCCACACTAAAAGGAATAGCTGAATTACGAGGAATTTATGATAGACATGATAGAGAGCAATTGACCACAATTCACAAACATATAGAGCAAATTGCGAAGATAAGCCAATATCCTCAAATTCCAAGATGCGAAATAACTAAGAAGAAATTTTCCTTTTTTTTCCCACTGGGCTCGTCACAAAGTGTATAAAGACAAGAACACCTAAATTAGAAAGAAAGTGAATGGAACAGATCTGGCCCAATTACAATCGAAAACAACACTTAATACCATATCCTACTAGCAGATACGAGAAAAAAAACAGAATCTACAGTATCATTATCATCTACAAATTCTATCAAACTAAAAACCAATCAAATAAAACAAATAAGAAAGACAAATTAAGTCTTTTGTTGCAATAACAAAATGAATGCATAAACCATAAACCCAAAACATGAAAGCCGCAAAACCCAATTGCTTAATTCTATCAAAGGATAAATTGGAATAAAGAAATAAACTTGATAATAATTTGATACAATCAACCAATCAAAAGACTAAAATAAAACCCAGAAAGCAGATACCTCAGACCGACAAGCTCCAATACCCAACCTGAAATCCAAAACGAATCATACGGCCCAATTTCCTCAGTAAAAAAAAAAAATCAGAGTTCTGAGTCTCAGTATCAGCGACAAAAACAGCTGGAAATAGATACATGAATAATTATAATAGAAAAAATGAAGTGGGTATTTTTTAGAAACACCATTTGTTGAGTTTTGATCGTCATCAGCTTGATGAAAAGGAGGAGATTTCGATCTACTGGGCCACTCTCTCCCTGTCTAAAAATAGAAAAAGAAAGAGAAGAACTTTAAAGAGAGAGAGTTTTTTTTTTTTTTCTAGAGTGAGAGGGAGATATCCCAGATAAGAAATCTTCACACAAACAAACGACTTCTAAGAACAGTGACATGAAATTTGTCAACATCCGGTTTCTTTTATTCTCTGCTTTTTCTTCACTTCTCTCTCATACATAAATATTATTTTCTTTTCGGCCATTCACATAATTTATTCCTTTTTTTTTTTTTTTTTTTAAGATTATTTCTGAGGAAAATTTATGAAAAGAAATGGGCATTTCTAGATTCTCTCCAGCTTCCTTGCTCAGATTTTAAAATATAGATTCAATAAAAGAAAATTAAAATATAGAAATAAATTCTTAAATAAAAAATCAATAAAATTATTAATATACACATAATTTATTATATGTATTAAATAATATGTTAATATTAAATTAAAGTTTAATTTAAAAGATTAAATATTAATATAATTATGTGATTATTTATTAACAAAAATTAATTATATTATAATATATAATACATATATAATTATGATAAATAAATTCCACAAGACCAAAAACACAGGCATTAATTAATTATTATATACAACACCAGCAGCAACAGCAGACACAACAAACTTTAAAAGTGCTGTATAATCGTTTTCAAAGTCAGTTTTTTAACATTCTAAACACAAATTTTTTTTTTTTTAAATAATATTAGGTATTTTTTATTATCATAAATTATGTGTTTGAATTTATTTAGCCTTTATATAATAGCCTACATAATTTTAATATTTATTAATTTTTAAAAAGCTAATCACAAAGTGACATATAATTTGAAATCATTACAAATTTATGATAAAAAGCATTTTTTTTTTTTTTTTTTAGCATTCAAAAAAATGTTTAAGATCATTTTTAAAGAGGATTTATAATTTTATTTTAATGTAATTTTTTTATTAAAAACTATTTCAAACAGGTTTTACATTAATGCACTAGTATAATATGAAGAACATTATCGCGCTATTCACTAACTATTTTTTTAAATTTTCTTTCAAATATATTATGTATGAGATTTTGTATAATAGATTGCATATGAAAAAAGGTAGTATATTTTTTTTTTTTCATTATTTTAATTTAAAATTATAAAGAATATAATTTTTAGTGTGATATTTAATATAATAAATTAAAGATAAAAAAGAATGATACAATTTTTGCGTTAATATAATAGAAAAAATTACACTAGAATAAAATTTTGTGTTGAAAATTGTCTAATGCCCTGGCCCCCTGATATTTTTGTGTGTCAGTAGTTAGCAAATAATTATACAACAATTACTACTTTTCAACTAGAAATTCTACGCATTCCACTAAAATTTCATACCCAATCAAAAATGAGTTATACGCGCTATAAATTCTTGCAGATTCCCACTTATTTTAATAGCAGAACGAATGTGCAAAAATTGCTCAAATCAATTCAAATCAATCATTTTGAACTAATTCAAATCAATTTTGTTGGTGTTAAATAATTATTACTTTATTTTTAAATTTTAAGAAACTGATCAAGTATAAATTAATTCAATTTTCAAATTTACTTAAATCATAATCATATACTGATATCCATATCCATATATATATATATATTAATTTTATTATATTTAATGCATTTTTTCTTTTATTTTTTTTTTTTACTATTAATTATTTCTTCATCCAAAAATTCAAAGTTTAACATATAATGTAAGTATAAGTCTTATTTCTTGAAGTTGTAATTTGTTTCAAATAAGTTGTTTTTATGATATATAAAGAAATATTTAAATAAGTATATATGTGTTTTACACTTTAGATTACTTTTAAAATTTATAATAGATAACTATCATTCATCTATGTTTTGCTAAAATATCACTTGCTTATGTCTATTTTCAATAGCTATTTTAACATTTATTAGAGAGAAAAATATTATAAAGAGATTTTGTTACAATGCAGGCCAAGTTTGATCATTCTCAAGATTATCTTCATCTATTTATAGTAAAGTTAAGAATTTTAATTATTCTTTCTTTTGTTCTTTATTATCATTACTCTTTTTACTATTTATATATATTTTTCATAACTTATTTGTACGTGGCTTTTAATTATTATCCAAATACATTCATTTGGTATATAATATATACATGTGTTATTCATTTAATTTGTCACATTACAAAAATATCAAGAAAATATATGCAGAACAAGACAAGAGCAATTTATTGTATGTAAAATACTTATATAATATGTGTGTGGTTGTAATGTGACAAACTAAATGAATAACACATGTATATATTGTATACCAAATGAATGTCTTTGGATAAGGATTAAAAGCCAAAGACAAATAAGTTAAGAAAAGTATATATAAAAAGTAAAAAGAGTAATGATAATAAGGGACAAAAGAAGAAATAGTAAAAATTCTTATATTTACTATAAATAGATGAAGATAGTATTGAGAAGGACTAGACTTGGCCTTCATTCTTGTAACGAAACCTCTTTGTAATATTTTCTTCTACAATAAATGTTAAAATAGTTTTTGGTATCAGATCTAAACCACCAAAACTCCAAAACAATAACCCAAATAACCTTCTCTTAACCAAACTATTTTCAAAATATGCTATGTGGTTGCAATTAGAAGTTGATCTTCCACATCGAAAAAGATAATAGTTCTTGGCTATAATTTCATGAACCTACTCAATCCTTATTTTCTTCTATCTATATGATTTAATGAGTGATATAGAAAAAAGAGTTCGGATAATAGTCGTTTGAGATAATTTCAGACATCATAAGTCCCTATTACACTCCCAATTCTACACAAATTACTCTGCTCTAATATAAATCATCTTAAGATATTTAGAGATCATATCAAGAGAAACTATTTTAGGTAGTACTTCTGAATCCATAGTCCAAGAATCACTTCTTCCTAATGAAGATATCAATTTTCATGTTGAAGCTGAATGGTCTAAAAATTTATCACTTACTCTTAACAAATGTCATCTTAATCTTTTAAATCCCTATAAATTCTATAATAAATGTTAAAATAGTTTTTGGTATCTTTACTTCATATCAAACTTGGAGAACATCTTGGCTTTGTTTATATTCTTTAACAATTGATCTCTTTTGGGGATAGGATATTGAATATTCCTTAAACAATTTTTCAAATTTTGATAATTTATTACCAATCTCTTCTTTCTCCGTACTTGCTCAGAGTGTTTATTAATATAAAAAGCTAAACTTGTCCACTAGGACGTAGATGGACTTATTAATCCAAGATTCAATAGTCCTTGGATCTCTTCTCTGCACAGTTGTTTCATCATGTGGCATTCTTGGATGAGATGTTGTCTGGTGTGGCATCTTCCATCCTTCATTGTATGGCAAAGACAAAAAGTATTTTTTCTCTTGTCCAAAACTTGTTTGGAACATCAACACAATACTGGAGTAATAATGCTCTTTCTTTAGCAAAAAATTCATGCTTAATTTCAGCTAAAGTCCTGACTTCGTATAAAACTTGGAGAATATGTTAGCTTTGTTCATCTTCTTTAACAATTGATCTCCTTCTAGGGATAGGATATCGAATATCCCTTAAACAATTATTCAACTTTTGGTAATCTATTATCAATAGCTTCTTTTTTCAGACTTGCTCAGAGTATTTATTCACATAAAAAGTTGGACTTGCCCACTGGGATTTAGTATTGACTTATTAATCCAAGATCCAATAATCCTTGGATCTCTTCTCTGCACAATTGTTCATCATTTGATTCATACACCTTCCAGTGCTTTATAACATGTTCAATTCATTATCTTTTGCCAAAATTGATCAGAAAAATGCTGACACCTATTTTGATCGATTTTGACAATAGAGTATGAATTGAACTTGTTACAAAACAATGGAAAGGTTACTAAATCAAAATGAAACATGACATAGATCGGGATGATATTCAAGTAAAAACATAGGAGAAGGCGATGATAATTATCTTAATAAAATAATATATTTGAAAACTCATGGTATAGAATTATAGTTGGGCTAAAAACAAATGTAATCATTGATAAATGCCTAATTTATAATTATAAAATTTAAGCAATAACAATTATGATATCATACACGTGATAAAAATTGTAGAACTTAAAGTTTGCATTATCAAATTATATTTGAGGAACAAAAATTTATAAGTACAATCTAAAGAAAAAAATGAAAACTTCAAAAATTGATCTATCCAATCCTAACCAAATCAAATTTTTAGTTCCTTTTGAATTGGTTTTTATAACTTTAGATTTTTTGGTTCGATTTCTATTTTCAAGAACCGATTAAGTTGCATTGATTCAAGTTTTAGTTCAAAATCTAACTTAACTTTGTAAATTTAAAAATAAATATAAAATTAACACATTGTTGGAGTTCTTGTTCAATAAATATTTACGAATAGATGTATTATTTTTATACCAAAAATGTTTTTTTTATTACATCTAGACGTATACATCAATCCACATGGTACAATATAATTGACCCCTTATTATTAAAGGGTCCAACAATTACTTATTCATTTTACATTCTCAACTTTACATTCAATCAATAACTAAAACATTACTTGATGTATACCAAAATTTAATGCATATAACACTACTCTTTTTATATATACCTTTTACTTGTGTATAGCATTTGCACACCAAAAAGCCCACTCTGTTTTGTTATAGCTCGCTTATTTAAAACTAGACCCCACTTTTCTTTAATTTATCCAATAACTGTTTGCTTAGTTGCATTACTCTTCAAACTACTATTTCCATCTTTTCTTTTACACAAGTATGGAAGGCTAAATAGCTACTATTTCCGTATGAAGTGATGATTAATCTATTAATTCATTAGAAGTGGGTCCAAATTAGGGGTAGTAATTCGTGTTATTTAGGTCATGTTCAAGTCAATCCGTTTTTAACATGATTCGAACATGATAAACCCGAATCCAATTATTATCGGATTTGACCCAAAACCCTAACAATTTTTTAAAAAATGTAAACATTATCTTATTGTAGAAATATTTCATCAGGTAAACTAAGTGCATAAAGGAGAAAAAGGCCAGCAAACCTAGTGAAATTTTCAATATATAACGGGGATTAGGGAAATAGAAATGAGGAAGGAGTTAAAATTAAGAATCTCAAACGAAAAAGAGAGTAAAAAAGAGACAAAAATTGAAAGTGAACTCTATAACTGTTCAATAACCAATCTGCCAAGTATTATTGAATTACAATTACATAAGTGTTAAACAGCATCTAAAACAAATTAACTCTGCCAATTCAAATCTTATCTGAAACTCTATTCTTACTAGGGTAAGAACTAGTAATGAAATAACAATTGCAATGATAATGGAAGAAGTATATTCTAAAATTCTTATTAGCTTATGTTTTAATCCAGTATTGGACTTCTACTACCAAGCAGGAAAATTATAAATAAAACTAAAAATAAAAAAGGTGCAATAAAATTAAAGCTTTGACTTTCTATAAATAGCTAGGGGTTTAGGTTTTTTAGTGAGATCCACACCTCCATAAGAAGGAATAACATGTTACTGTTATGTGATTTATGTTCTTTCTTTTTAGTAAAACTGGTCGACCCGTTATTAACCCAGACCCAACTTGCTTTTTTTTTTTGTTCAAATAGGTTGATCCATTATTGATCCAAAATTATATCGTGTTGAGTTTTTTTTAATTCAAATCCAATCGAATACTATGGCAAGAATAAGGTTTGTTTAGGATTTAAGAGGGACCGGTTATAAGTTAGAAAAATATTAAGGATACATAAATTTACACTCAAATTAATTATAAATTATTATATAGTAAAATAACTTAGTAAATGTTGAAATTATTATTATTTATTTTAGAAATTATGCCATATGACAAACTATAGTTAATGTAAATGCAAATAAATTTGTATGATCTTAATATTTTTCATTATAAGTTATGACATGGGATTGTCCATTGGTATTTACAAATGAACATTTGACTCTACTTGCTTTTAAGTAATGAACTATTAATCACTTACATTTTTAAAAAAAATCACTTTAATTATTTTACTTATAGGTGGTACATTAGATCTAGTAACTTAACTTTTTATGAAATAGCAGTTTAATCATTTTGCTTTGCATAGTAAATTATTTTATTTTTTAAAAACAAAT
This sequence comes from Elaeagnus macrophylla, assembly GCA_029378325.1. Taxonomy (NCBI): domain Eukaryota; kingdom Viridiplantae; phylum Streptophyta; class Magnoliopsida; order Rosales; family Elaeagnaceae; genus Elaeagnus; species Elaeagnus macrophylla. Next base: position 52,557,857 of record CM055640.1, read on the forward strand.
AGTCTCCATTTAAAAAAAAAGTTAAGTGAACTTTTTAAAAAAATTTAAGTGATTTTCAATACACTAGTGATGCAGCACCACTTAAAAGAATATAATTAAAGTACTTTTTAAAAAAAAATAATAATAATAAGTGACTATGAATATCCCGCTTAATAAAAATAAAAAATAAAAAATAAATAGACAATGGTCAATGGACTCTTAAGGGTGCGTTTGGTTGAATGGAATGGAATGTGTAATGTAATGGAATGAGTCCATTATAATGTTTGGTTCCAGGAAAACGTGGGAATGGAATGTAATCGAATTACTTAAAATTAGGAATGGGGATTACAGAGGTGCCAATAAGGAATTGGGATTACATTGAGGGCTGGAATGAACAGTAAAATTTTTTTTTCAGCCTCCTCGTCGTGAACAGTGTTTTTTTCCAGACCGAACCAGAGCAGCCCGGCCTTCCGTCTTCCGTCGCGAATCGCCGCCATCCGTCCAGCTCGCCGTCCATGCCAGACCGTCGTCGTCAGCCAGCGAACCAACGGCCAGCCTCCTCGCGAACCAGCGCGCGCCCAGCCATCGCGAATCGCGACGCCAGCCCAGCCCCTCGCGACGCCCAGCCTCCTCGCGACGCCAGCCCAGCCGCTCGCGAAGCCAGCCCAGCCTCCTCGCGACGCCAGCCTCTTCGCGACGCCAGCCTCCTCGCGATACCTGTTTTTTTTTTTTTTTTTTTTAATTATTTTTTTTATACCAAATTATATTTTTTTAAAAAGTTGTATTATTTTTTATTAATTTTAGATAAAAAATTGTATTTTTTTTAATGTAATTTTTTTTTAAATTGTATTTTTTTAAATGTAATTTTTTTTAAATATAATTGTTTTCAAATTGTATTTTTTATTAATTATTGTTATAAAATTGTATTTTTTCTGAATGTAATTTTTTTAAATATAATTTTTTTTAAATATAATTTTTTATTAATTGTATTTTTTGTATTAATTGTTGTTATGAAATTGTATTATTTCTGAAATTTTATTTTTTAATATTGTATTTTTAAAATAATTATATAATTTTTTTTTCTATTCCATTACATTACAGTTGTCAAACCAAACACTGTAATACTGATTCCTTTTTTGATTACAGTGACTAAACCAAACACTGTAATCGTAATACTGATTCCTTTACATTACATTTCATTACGATTACGATTACGATTACGATTACATTCCAGCGAACCAAACGCCCCCTAAGAGTCCTTCGTATGGATTCTGAATATTACGAAAATGGGATTGAGGCTTCGGGTGGCTTTTAATTGGCTGATACTCTGCTGCTTTTCTAACATCAAACGAAAGGGACCCAAAAAAAAAAAAAGTTTAATAAAAGATAATTGAGGAAAAGCAAGTAGATAATAATTGCTACACGTGGCAGGTTGTGCAGGCCTCTGTTATTGGCGCGACGTCAATTAGAATGTACATACTTTATTAGAATAACAACTACGAAATCATGATTTTTTGTTTGTCCCCCCCAACCCCCAGACTATTGATTTTGAGAGCAATCGTAATTTGGTACCAGGTCATTCTAGTTGTTGATTTTTTTTTTTTATAAAAATAAAAATAAATAAACATAGCAACTTATACTTGTTCATATATTTTCTTATTACAAAGAAATGCTTCTATTAGTTTTTTTGTTATTTTGAATTTTAAAGAAAACTATTAAATTTTTTGTTTTTTGTTTTTTTAAATCTTTTTTATTTATTCCTAACTATACCATGGTCTTCTTTTTTCTTTCCAACGATTTGGAAACAATGTACTTCATAAATTTTTACAGGAAATACTTCAGGTGAACTCGGGTCCACAGTTGGTGGTGAAGATTTTTTTTGGCTTACGTTGCTATGGAGTTTTGGCGCATTTAGAAAAATCTGAATGCTCATGTGGTTTTTTATTGTGAGAAGTTTAATCTTGATTCAACTATGATTATTATTCAACATGATTGGAGGTTATTTGCAGAGGTTTTTAACTAGCATAGTGGCTTTCTTGGCCATTGGGGTAGGAATGCCAATGGGGTCGGATTGGATAAAATTTAAATTAGTAAACTACAACTGAAATCGAAATTGTTTAGTTTCAATTTAGGGAATCTCCATTGAGTTATAGTTATCCATTTAGGTCTCAAACCCAAATTTTGCAATTTTTTTTTTTCTAATTTAGAATATTCAAAATACATTAATTTAATAAGATAGCATGTTCAAATTATAAAAAATTAAAAAAAAAAAAATACATGATTTATACTTAAATATATCACTAATTTATATTAATAATAACTTTAATATATATCTACATTCAAGTATTTAACATAACACTAGAAATCCAAATTATAATATAAGTATAAGAGAGATCGAGAGTCTGAAATTTTGAGTCTTTGATTGCAAGAAAATCATAATTAAAATACTCTCTATGAAAGTCTCACTCAGCCTCTCTTGTATCACTCATCTCACTCAGCTATTTTTTAAATTCATTTTGTTAAAATTAAAATTAATATCAATATCAATATAAGAGAGATGAGAGACGTCTGAGATGATAATTAATAAATATACTGAGATGTAATTTTTGACAGCAAGAAAAACGTAAGGGTATCTTAATTTGAGTATATGATAATTAATAAATATATTGAGATGCAATTTTTGACAGCAAGGAAATTGTTGCTCACTTGTAAATCCCACTATTGAATAGTAACTTGTACCAAACGGGCCACAGTTCGAGTTTAATAAAAAAAAATGATTATAACTTTTATCATTAAGCAATAGTTGAAATAAGGTTAGTGATTTAGCGCTGTCCCCTTGGTTTACTTTATTTGAGTTTTTATAAGAGCATTTTATATGCATTAAGTGACGTATGTTAGTAAGAGAATTAATTAAATTATGTCATATAAATTGTTGTATGCATCAAGTTGTGATAAAACGTATTTTTATTTTTATACTTATAGGACTTGTTGAGAGTGACATAATCATTTTAAGATCGTTTACATTTTTTTTCCCCATCAATTTAAACACTTATTAACAAGTCACTAGAACATAGTAACATGCACTGTATAGGTATATAGTGGAACAAAATGTGTTAAAAAGAAATCATTACAACAACTTAATAACTTGAAAGGGTCCTAAATTGAAGGAAAAAAAAATGAAATTCTAAAATGAAAATTACACCCTCAAAATATCCTATAAAGATAAAACCCATTTTAATCACATCAGTATTAAAATGTGAAATAATATTGCTTTCCTTCATATCCAATTGGGTGCTTATTGTTGGGGAAAAAGAGATATTGCTTCCCTATAAAATAGGTGCACATAAGCTCCTGATTTAAAAAATTAGTACATTAATTTAAGGTTATGTTGAACAACTTATGAAAGTTTAAAGGATAAAAACATTAACTTTATAACAATATATTAAGGAAAACTTTAAAAGGAGGATGCCTAATCTTATATTTGGAACCTGTTAGATACACAACTTTGCCTTTGCAATATCGTTCAATCATACACTTGCAATTACTCATATTTTTCAATATTTATATTGTTTAAGATGATATTAAGTGCATTAATTTTTTTATCTTAGTGACTAATGCTATACAATTTCATACTTGTGAACCAAAGTGCACATGCCCTAAAAGAAAAGGAATGCAAATTACAGCATCAAACCATATCAAAAATATTTGATGCCTTAAAATATAACATTTACATTTTGTACATAATTAATTAATAGTTCAAAAACAACATTTACATATTGTACATAATCAAACTCAGCCATATGAGATTGTACTTATAATTTCTACATTAGTTGTATGTACAACATGTATGTATTAAAACATGTTATTTTTAGAATAATTTAATTATATAGGTACATGTTAGAACCAATTCAATTATAATTAAATATGAAGCGTACATCTCAAAAAAACTAAACTAAGGGACTATAAAGTACTTCTAACTAAAACAAAGGAATTCATACAATATACTTTTATTTTCTAAGAGTTAAAAAAAAAAATACATAAACTTTAACAAAAACTTGAAAGCAAAAAAAAATGCACTATAATGAATTTGCATGTGCATATAATGACACTTTCAATCAAGAGTAAAAAAACCTTAAATTGTGGATAATTTTTTTTTATTTTTTTTATTTTATGAAATGGATACTTTTATCATGCTAGAGTGAAAACAAAGAAGATTAACTTACCTAGAGAGTTGACTCATTCAAGATGAGAGCTATCAAAAGAGAGAGACAAAATGAGTAGTAAGGAAAAAAAAAAAAAAAAAAACGATAGATAGAGAGAGAGAGAAAAGAAAAAAAAAATAAAAAAATAGTAGGCTTTTGTTTACTTTGAGAAAGCGTATATGGCCTACAAGTTGCTTCAATTATTGTATTTAACTCTCGCTGCTAAAGTGTATTGTGTATATCGTCATTTGCATTGCAGTCTTGTTCTATATACTTCAATTCAGAACTCATAAGTTTGGTTAAAATATGATTTGATTTCGGAAACACATGAGCCTAATTCTTTTATTTTTAAGGTCAAGGTGTACACAAAAATGACAAATTTTAATCTTTTAATACATGACATTTCTAATAGTGGACCATATATGTACACGGGATACATTATAACTAAAAGTATATTCTTTTACAAAGCCAAGGAAAAATAATTATTTCGCGGGTGCATTAGTGCATATATATATATATATATATATGTATGTAAATGCAAGTAATGTAACATATCTAGAGTGCATGGGAGAGCATTTACAAACGGAAGATGAATGAAATATAAGAAACATGTGAGAAACTGAATCTCTGTAGGCAAGTATATTTTTCTTAACGAACACTTAAAAGTGTTTTTTTTTTTTTTTCTTTTCCGCATGACACCTAAACTTCTATGTGAAGCAAACGAAATAGATATTAATGTTTGGATTATCAAATTGTGTAGTATTATTTAAAAAATTGTATTTATTTTCTAAACCACTTATTATTAATAGAACCAATTTTTGCTCACGCCTTCTTAGTTAGTTGATAAGATTATGATATAATTAATCTAAGTTTATTGTTGAAATTCACATGTTACAACGTACTCAAACCCAAAATGAGTGATTATTGTTGGAACTAAAAAAAATATTTTAACTGTATGGCATATAATTCCTTTATGCATAGAATTTTATTTGTAACTCTTCTCAGAAAAAAATATTTATATTTATTTTTTTATAACGTAAATGTATGTTTTTTAGAGTGTTTGAAAAAAATGAACATATGTTTTTTTAACTAAGGAAATTAAAAATAAAACTAGTTAAATAATTAGATTATTTACAATTTTTTGAGATAAGAATAAGACGCCCTGTGAAAAAGATCACATGCACAAATTCTCAGTGCATGATATTTATTATATTTAAATGTTTTGGAGTTAATGTTGGATTGGACCATATAAAAAATGATAATATTATTGTTGTGGGAGTTAATTAATTTACTATTCATTCATCGAAATGTAACAAAGTAGGTGAAAGTTTGTTGTACATAAGGTCCTGATCTACGAGTAGCTAGACATGTCAATTATTGCATTGTGAGAGCTGTCACAATATAAAGCAGGCAATATTTAGTGCATATCACATGTAAAGAAACAGAGGTTTTGCAATTGGATAAAAAGAAGAAGCAAACAAATAAAGAAGAAATAGATTTTGATCGAAATGGTAAAGCCAAATTTGGGATAACTATGCATTTATGCAAAGACAAAAAAAGAAAAAAAAAAAAGAAAAGTTGAGAGCGACCATGCAACATTCCAATGCATGTATTAAAAAAAAAAAATGAAAAGACCAACATAATTTGTTTATTCATTATATGTTCAATTTGTTACACATGTACAAGTTATATATCGATCATGGAGAAGCCTCATTGTATGCACATATATAATAATACTACACATAGAAGTTGTTATTTTTGTTTATCATTCAATATCTTCTAATAATTATATTACAACACATAGATAACTGAATTTATATTTGCATATTTTAAAAATAATTACAATTATTTCATCTTCATGATTGATAAAATATTAATTTCAGCAACTTTTCGAACTCTTAATAATTGATAATAATAATAATAATAATAATAAAAAGCAGTGTTTCACATAGAAAGGGATAAATGAATTTTCCATTAAAGTTTAGGTGGAATTTTATTAATTCATAAAAAAAAAAAAAAAAAAAAAAAGGCATTACGAGAATCAAATTGAAGAATTGTTTATGCTTGAAGCCTAAAATCAAAACATAAATCATAGTTGCCTTAAATATAAAGACCAAGCTTTATTAATTTAACCTGTTGAGGAAACAAAATTTAAAGTTTTTTCATTCAAATTGAAAAAGTAAAAGTAAAAGATTAATAGTGCTTTAAGTGGGACTGATTTGAGTTTCCTAAAACACCACCAGATAAACACCTACGTACGACTGCTTCCATGTTCTATATCCGTTTAGGTATTTGAAAAAACTGCCCATTGATATCATGCATGTACAAAATCTTTCAAAAATATATCGAGTTTAGCCTTTATCAGGGAAGTAACTTGACATTTAAATAATATATATAGGTGTTATTAATTACTCCTGGAGTTGTACTACTGTTTCTTCTTTTCTTGTAAACAACAAAGTGAATAAGGCATAAATAATTGATTTTGAACAAAGTGGCATATTTAATACTCTTCGTAAAGCTATTACTTTGCAATTTTATTTTTAATTTTTTTCCTAATATTAATAGAACATAGAAATGTTCAATTATCTGTATTCTCCTTATTTCCAGCCTTGATTGAAAAATTTCTACGATAAAAAAAAAACAGAGAGAGAGAGAGAGAGTAGAGATTTTAAAAAAATGATTTATATACAATACAATACATATGTTTATCATATAAGTATAATTATATCGTATTATAATTAGACATTAGTATTATTGTATTTAATGACAATCTATAAACTATAATAAAATAAACTGTATAAAATTTGATAAAATATTTTTGGTAAAATAATTTGTATTTTAGATAATATTTAATCTTTTATGTAACTTTGTTACATTTAAAAATAATTTCTTTTAGAAAATTTAAAATTAGTATTGGATTTATTTTGTATATTTTTAACCTTTTAGAAATATAAATTTATTTTTAATTTAAGAATAAAGAAAAAATAAAAAAGCGCATGATTTTAAAATTAAATTCAAACATATTAAATAGAGTGTTTAGTATAGTCTAAACCTACATTTGATTTAATAATGGGTTTGTGGCCACGTGAGATGCACGTGGTCTATTATTAAATTTAATTCATATTGTTAAAATTAAACATACATTTTTTTCGTTTGGAAAAAAATTAAGATTTTATATACGAAGAAGTTATGTTGTATAATTAAATCTAATATTATTTATCATATTTCTAATATGCAAAAAAGAAATATAGATCCTAATAGTAATTGAAATAGTTAAAATTCGTATGGAGGCACGTGCTATGCACATGCTCCATTTTTCAAATTAATTTATTTTATTATAATTATTAAATAAAAATAATATAATTATAAATCTAAAAAATAATTATCAATTTCATGATAGTATAACTATTTTTTTTCTTGAATTATATATACAAAATGTATGCATATGTGTAATGACATAATTGTGTAAATATTTAATTGTTTAAAAGAAATAAAAAATATATATGAAAAATAATAAAACCACTTATCTATAAAAAAAAGTTATTGAGCTAAATAATAATGTTGAAAAAATAAAGAAAAATAACTTTTTAACAAAACCACTAAGTTAAATAATATTTATGTATAATTTTCTTATTTTAAATATTATATTTAAAAAATAAAATTTGATGTAAAAATTAAAATTTGAATTTTATAATGCAACTAAATAATAAATAATGAAGGCTTTGAATTTAACAATTTTAATGTATGTATCAAAACGATATGTGTATTGATTACAAATTTATTATTTGCTAATTAGTAGTTATGTATTAAGTCATATATTTAAAAATTTTAATTTTTAAATTAAAATATTACAATTGAATTTGATATTTTCATATGTATTATTATTTATTTCTTTATTTGTAACAATATTATTAATCGTTTTGAGATTTAAAAAATGAATTGTAATACTTTTTTGTTAATTAAAATATGCAAAATAAATATGTTAGCAATTAATATCGTCAGACGACAACGACGAAACTGTAAAGATGAAACCACAGTTTTTTATATACACTAGGTTTGTGGCCCTGTACGATGCATGAAGTCACTCGTTAAATTTAATTTATCTTGTTAAAATTAAATTTATGTTTTTTCCTATCGATTAAAAATGAAATTTTATTTAGAAAAAAAACTATATCAAGCCATTAAACCAAATATTATTTATCATATATAATCTAGATAGTAATTGAAAAATGCTCCATTTTTAAAATTGATTTATATATTTTTTATAATTATTAAATAAAAATAATACAATTAATATAAATCTAAAATCTAAAAAATAATTATCAATTCTGATAGTATAACTTTTTTTATTTGAATTATATGTAAAAAAAAGTGTATGTATACATGTAATAATATAATTGCGGGTAAGTGTTTAATTGTTCAAAAGAAATACAAAAATATACAAAATAATTAAATCACTAATCTATGAAAAAAAAAAAAAAAGTTATTGACTTAAATAATTTTGTTTAAAAAATAAAGAGAAATAACTTTTTGATGAAATCACTAAGTTAAATGATATTTATGTATAATTTTTTTATTTTAAATATTACATCTTAAAAATAGAATTTGATTTAAAAATTAAAATTTAAACTTTTTAACGTGACTAAATTATAAATAATGAAGTTTTTGAATTTAACAATTTTAATATATGTATTTAAAATATATGTGTATTTATTATAAATAAATTATATGCTAATTAGTACTTATGTATTAAGTAATATATTTTAAAAAATTAATTTTTAATTTAAAATATTATATACTCATATAAATTGAAATTAAAATTTTTAAATGTATTTTTATTTGTTTATTTGTAACTAAATTATCAATCTTGTGAGACTTAAAAAATAAATTGTAGTATTTTTTTTATTAATTAAAATATGTAAAAGAAATATGTTGATTGGCTTAATGCAAGAGGGAGATATGAAACCCAAATATAAATTATTGCAAGCAAATATTATTTTTCTTATTGTGCTAGTTGAATTATATAATAGAATAAAGATTTATTTATTTAGTTAATATTTAAAAAAAATTATTTACATGTAGTTAAGTTCGTATACAATGCAATATATTATACTTGTGAGTATTTTTCTTGCTAATTAAGACAATATAAATAAAATTTATTTATGCAATTCATAAATAAAAAATTATTTAAATGTTATTTAGTTCATAAGTAAGTCTGACAAATAGAATCATCGTAATCTCATAATTAAATAGTAAGTGTAGAATAACTCATACAATAAAATAAGTTTAAGACGTCGTATTATAATAATACAAATAAAATTTATTTAAATAATTAATAAATAAAAAAATTATTTAAGATAATTTAATTCATTTATAAGTTAAATAAATAACATAATTAAGTATAATTTATTAAAGTATGAATAAATTCGTACAATTTCATAATTAAGTGATAAATATGGAGTCCATATGCAAAATATAAGTTCAAGTATTGGTATTATCAATATATATAATTTATCTAATAAATGATTAATATTGTAATATGTATTAAATTGTTATATGTATTTAGTGATGTGTCAGTTATTAATTTAATATAAAGTTTATAACGTGAGATTATAAAGTGGTCATGAAATTATTTATTAATAGAGGCTAATTAGATTACTTCAAGAAGATTAATGCATGTATTAAGTTATAATAAAAATATTTTGATTAAATTTAATTTTGATATCCAATGAAAAAATAGTAGTGTTATATGTATTTAATAACGTGTCAGTAATTGATTTGATATAAAGTTATAAATGTGAGATTATAAAATAATTATGAAACCATTTACTAATAGAGGCTAATTTTAATTGTCAAATAAATTAATATATGTATCAAATTATAATAAATATAATTTTACTTAAATTTAATTTTGATAAATAAATAAATAAATAAAAGTAAGTTGTTAGATGACGATAAGACATTACAGTCAAACCATGGCTTTTTTTACTCGTATATAAATTAAATAATTGACATACTCATAATTTTATAGTCAAGTAAATATTATAGAGTACCTACCTTTTACAAAATTAAATTTGAGTATTGATTTTATCAATATACATATTTTATCAAATAAAGAAATAATAGCATTATATAAATTATTGTATGTAATAATAACGTATTAGTTATTAATTTAATATAAAATAAATAATGTAAAATTATAAAGTAATTATGTGATCACTTATTAATAAAATTTAATTAAATTAAGTATATATATATATAGAAGTGGCTAGAGGACACCGAAATTACAAAGCCAAAATTATGGCTTTTTATATACATTATTTTTGGTCACGTATATTGTACGTGATTGTATTTCAATAATAATCGCAAATTAAAAATATTAATTTTAAATTAAAATAATAAATATATATATATATATATATATATATTTTAAAGTAATATTATATAATTTAGAATGAGGAATATCACTGTAATATAATTCACACGCAATAAATTTATATTTTTAAATAACTTTTAAGGATTTATGAAGTATAATCTTTATTATATAATCTTAAAGGCAAAAAATTAAATTTTTATCAAAACCAAAACTTTAAACTTAAATAAAAACATGAACTTGGGTTGATTACAAATAATGTACAATATTTTTGTTCACCAAAATTCTTTAATGTAGCATAATAGTTTAGAAATCATGTTTAGAATTATTTAAGTTTAATTTCAACACTAAGTAAATAGACTTATATTTTTATTTAGATCTATTGTGTTAGAATATCTTGAATTTCAAAGCAAATACACTTATATTAAGTAATAATTAAAACTAATAAAAATTTATTGAATTTGACGTATTAGTGCACATATATAATTTTTGAATAACTGTTTATCACAATTTGATGCATATTACAATTCACATGGTATAATTCAATTGGCCTCCTGTGAGTAAGGGGTTCTACAATCATTTCTCCATCATACATCCCTAATTTTACATCTAATTAAAAATTAACACATTCTTTGATACATACCATAACTTAATGCATATAACAATACTCATAATTAATAAATTTTAGCAGTAAAAATGAACCAATAATTACCAAAATTTTAAATTTTTGTGGGGAGCATGTATGGTTGCTTACTTTTTTTAATAATGCTATATGCATCAAGTTATATTATACATCAACTGGTACATCAGTTATTAATTACATGTAAAGTTAAATATGTGGGATAAAAAAGTAATTGTGAAATCTTTTGCTAATATAGATTATTTAAATTGTACCATATAAATTTTTGTATGTATCAAATTAAGATAAAAAATATTTTTATACTTTTTTTTCTCTACCTCTTATCTATCTCATCGCCTTGTCCCATCATCATTTTTTTTAAGGAGTTAATGAGTCTTATTTTGTTTATTTATTTTATATTTTTAAATATTTTTCTTTAATGTCAAACACAAGCAAATATAATGAGGTAAACTCTATTTTATTTGATGAATTTTTCTTGTTTCCTAATATGAATAATTTTTTTTATGATTTGTTTCTTCTCTTGAAGATAAGATTCAATTCTAAATAGTAATTGTTAATTCATACCCAAAAAGATGATAATTGTTAATATTTTTTTAATTTTTTTATGTTCATGATCATCTTTTATTTTTCTCTTTTACGTATTTTTTTCTTTGTTTAATGTGTACATCAATTTGATAAGAAAAACAAAATTTTTACCTTATTGCTAGCGAAAAAAATAAAAACTGAAATATATATATACATATATTAGCATTTTTTATTATATTAAATAAAAAATGTTTTCTAAAATTTTATTTAAAAAAATAAAGTTTTAATATAATAACTCGAAGTCCTCCTTATTTTACTCTCATTTATCTTATTATCTTTTATTTTCTTTTTTATAAAATTAAAAAAATTATCAAAAAAAATTAGAAGTCAAAAAAATGACTTCAATAAAATAAAGAATAACTCTTCTTTTTATTATATAGTATAGAAATAAAAAAATAAATACAATTCTTTTAACTTTCTCTTTTATAGAGTAGTATGAAAAAAAAAATCTATCTAGAATAGATATGGAAGAAGACTTTTTAATAGATAGAGATATAAATGTAAGATAAATAAAAGAAAATAAAAATATCTGATAAATTGTTATTAAATAAATATAATACTTTTAATTTTCTTTTTTATATAATAATATACATAGATAAAAGATAATAGATTTTACATACATGTACAATCTTATGCACCATATAATATGATTTCGTGGTCAAATATAAAATTGAATTTATAATGCGGATATATTTAATAATTAATACGAGAGCTAACAGCCTAACGTAAGAGAAGGTGTCGAGCTTTGACTCATTTATTCTTTAACCATGATGGCTTGAGAAATGTAAGTATTAATAATTATTTTATAGTATATTTTACATTAATTAAATATCTACTCTTTTTATTAAATATTAAATACTTATATTTTTAAAAAACTATTTGCCTTTTTGTAAAAGGTAAAAAATTTGTGATTCAATAGTATATACTTCACTTCAACATATATAAATAACATTCTATCAAAAAAAAAAAAAAAACATATATAAATAACATGTAGTTTAAATTCCAACTACAGTTAGGTAGTATAGTCATTTAAAAAACATAACTTACTGTAGAATAAATTATTTATTAGTTATAGATTAATGATTCTAATTAATAACATAACATTATCATAGAAAAAAAAAGTTTAATTATATGATATAACCCTATTTTATATATATAATTTTATTTTTAATTTCACTCAAAAAACATGTATTTATTTTTCTTACGACGTAAATAAACATATACTTTTGAAGATTGTAAGAAAATAAATATATATTTTTTTACTAAAAAGTTAAAAATAAAGCTAACTAAATAATTAGATTATTTATAAATTGGAAAAAAACAAACTCTCACATTTTTTTGAAATTTTTAATATTAAACTTTTATCGATTTGGATAACTATTTTAACAATAGAACTAGTAGCTTTTATTTATAACTTAATTTTTTATACTATTATGTTTTGATAAGTTAAAATTTGAAACGAATATAAGAGAAAAAATTGAAAAAATTATTATTTTAAATTTCAATTCTTAATATTTTTTATACTATTATTTTTTGATAAGTTAAAATTTGAAAAGAGTATAAGAGAAAAAATTGAAAAAATTTATTATTTTAAATTTTAATCCTTAAAAATTAATAAGATAAAAAATTATAGAGAAAATAATAAAAATAACACCTATTAAAAATTGTAATAACAAAAATAGCATCATTTGTGCTTAAAATTATATTTTTACAATTAACAAAATAATTGATATATCATATTTTTTAACATCCGTTCAATTAAAATTGAACGGTAATAATTTAAATCATTTAATATTGAATATTTAATATTATTAGAATCCTTAATTTTATTACTATAAATTAAAAAAAATATGATTTTTAGTAATTTTTTAAATTTATGCCGTGAATTATGCTCTTCATCTTATATACATATAAATGAAAGACTTTTCATTATCTTAGAACCGTAGGATTCTGAGGCTCCAAATTTGTCCGTACATAATTCTATTCACGCGCGTACGTCTTCGCCGCGAAGATTATTCTCTCACAAATCCCCATATGGATCTGTATCCACGAATCTTGTGCTTCTAAACCCATTTGCCGGTTCAAATTACTAGCTGTCGTCTTTCTGGTAAAATAACAAAAATGCCATTTGACGGAAGATATGGTAATGGTGGATAACGTATTACTCAAAATTTTCTAAAAAAAAATAGTTATAACTAAAATATAAAAACTCTAATATTTTAGAACAATAGAAATTTACTAATTATTAAAAAATAGAAAAAAAATTTACAACTTAAAAAATATATAATTTTATTTACATTAATCACTAATTTATGTTATGTGGACAAATTTTAAGAGTAGTAATATGTGTGTGCTGGATTAGTTCGAACTAGGTCGAATTTAATTCGTGTTATAAACTGCCAATCTTAATTTAAATTGAATTTAATTTGTGTCATGAATTGTAAACCATAACTCAAACTAAAAATAATTCGGGTTGGCTCAAACTTTTATTTACATGTATTAATTAATTTTTTTTACTTTATTTAATCTCATATTAATTTAAAATATTATAATTTTTCTTATAATTTTTAATCTAATTAGAATAATAAAAGATTTGAACTAAATTTAATGCATTATAATAACATTAAATATACAAATAAAAATTTTATTACAAGTTTTTACAAAATTAAAAATTAAAGTTTTCAAAGTCATAATATATTACAAAATAATTCAATGAACCACTACCTAAAATTAAAGTAAATGAATATTTTAGACTTAAACTTCATATAATTATGTTCGTGTGTTCCAGACTAGTTTGGATTGCTTGAATTTAATTCATGTCATGAACTGTCAACTTTAACCCAAATCAAATTTAATTTGTGTCATGAATTGTCAACCTTAACCCAAACTAAAAACTTTCGGATTGACCCGAACTTTTATTTACATGTATTAATCAATCTTTTTTTTTATCTTATTTAATCCGATATTAATTAAAAATATTATAAATTTTCTTATAATTTTTAATCTAATTAGAATAATAAAATATTTGAACTAAATTTAATGCATTATAATAACATTAAATATATAAATAAAAAATTTGTTACAAGTTTTTATAAAATTAAAAATTAAAAGTTTTAAAGTCATAATTATATTACAAAATAACTCTATGAATCACTACCTAAAATTAAAGTAAATTGATATTTTAGATTTAAATTTCATATAATTATGATTAGTGATAACATAATATATTTGCACATTATTAGTAAGAAAAATGTAGCAAATTTTTTATAACATGAATTAATAGATTCAACTTGTAAAAAAAAAAATAGTAATAATATATAATAATAATTATAATTATTTTTTTATTTTTGTGTTATTTGGCTAGCCTTAACTAAATCTTAATTTTTTCATGTTATTTAGGCTGGTCTAAATTGGACCCAAATTTAATTCATTTGTATTCGATTCATATTTTTAGTTCGTGTTCTATTTTAACAATTGTACTACAATATAAATTACCACCCATTTAACATTTTTTTTATTTATATTTTTGGATTTTTATTCTACTTTTCAATAATTAATAAATTTATAATACTTCACAAAAAAAAAATTATTTTCATACATTTTAATCATAATTAATATACTATTAATATCTTTACCTAATTTTTATTTTTTATATGAGTTTGACAAAGTAATTAATTGTGATAAATAGTTTTTAATATCATAAAAATATCCTAACGTGGGAACCACGTTAGTCGTTCATTTTTTTTTGGGCCCTCGTATACATTAGTCATGCGTTAATATTTAACTAGTAATGCTAATATTCTATACTTTTAATTTTGTTATTTTTGAATGTGGTATATTATGATTGCTTATTGGAGACTATTAAAAATAAAAAATATATATATAAATTTATATTTATATTAATTATATTATATCATGCATTAAAATAATTTTAAAATTATTTATTTAAAAAAAATTATTACAAGATATATTATAATTTATACTATAAATTTTATCATAAATTTATGTAAATTTTATATTTTTGTAAGAGATATGCTAATAGCTAAACAATATTATTAGTTCCTAAATTTTAATTAAATTTACACATAGGTTTTTAAAGTATTAAAAAGTATAATTTGGTCATCAAACTTTTAAAATTTCACACATAGGTTCTTAAATTTTTAAATTTTATAATTTATTCCTAAATTTTTAAATTTTACAATTTAGTCCTAAATTTTTAAAATTTTATAAATAGATTTTAAGATTTTGTTTCACAACTATGTTTTTTAGTAGCCAAGCTAAGTCTTATATATAAATTTTTAAAAGTTTGATAACTAAATTACAAAATTTAAAAATTTATGATCTACGTATAAAATTTTAAAAATTTAAAAACTAAATTTTATGATTTAAAAATTTATGTATAAATTTGAAAAAAATTTAAAAATTAATAAAATAATTAAATCTATATTAAGAAATTGAACTCTCATTTAAATTCTTTACAATTTTCGTTAAGGTCGTGTTATCAAACTTAAATTATTTTAAATCATCCGTTGGCCATCTGTCGTATCTTCATGTACTTTAGTTTACATCGAAAGGTTCACCAAATTCAATCCTTGGACTTTTGTTAAATGACATCGAAAAATTATTTATTGTTTTTAAGATAAATAATTATGTAATATTTTAATTAATAAAATATAAAATTAATATAATAATTATTTTTTTAAAATGTAAGTGATGGATATTTGCTGAATTAGTAGGTAATATGATTGACAGTAAATATAATTTAAAAACAATAAATAATGCATTTAATATCAATATTATTTAATTAGCTTATGAAGTGGACATGTTCACTATTTAGCCCCAATTCGAACAGACCCAAATCCAATAAATATGTGAAGACATGTGAATTTTCTCATAACTAACTTGTTTAACCTTTATTTTAAGGATTGTACAAAATTTATTGAAATTAACACAAATCATATTGTCCGAACCAATCTAGCCCAACATTTTTCAATTTTAAACTTTTATTGGTTTAGATAGATTGTAAATTTTATTGAATTGATTTGTATTGAGTTGATTTGGCTCTCATTTATTAAAACTTTGTAAAAATCGAATCAACATAATATATTTATTTTTATATTCATATTTTAATTATATATATTTTTTAATTTTTAATTTCCCTTAAGTTTTTATATTATTTATCAATTATAACTACAATATTGATGTATTAATGTGCAAATTATAATATTTATAAATGTACAAATTACTTATAAGAAGTGATAAATAATCTGAGGTCGATTTCTTAATGAATTACAATAATTTTAAATAACTTTTTTAGCTTTTTTAAAAAATCCTAAAATTTAGCAAAAATTGTTAATTAAATCAAGAGAGGGAATAAGAATGATGATGATAAAAACAACAAATCACAAAATTAATGTTCAACTTAAAACTAACTTAAAATAGTTGTAAAATAATCAATAAAAAATTTATAGACATTTAACGTAGACGACTATGCTTGCTTATAAATATTCTAGTAAGTTAACATGAACAATCATATAAATTGAGGTTGTCAGCTTTTTTTTATTTACAAAAATTTCTACAGATCGGGTAATTTTCTTTAGTAATTAACTTACCTATATTCTATGAATATGGTATATCAACTAATTAATCAACTTGTGAACAAGAAAAATTATGCCATTCAAATAATTTTCTTTGGTAATTTACTTACCTATATCCTATGAATAGGGTATATCAACTAATCAATCAATTTGTGAACAAGAAAAATTATGCCATTCAAACATATGTTATGACTAATTTATCAATTTAAATATTTGATTAAGTTTTATAAAATAAAGCCAAGGTTATGTTCCCAAAATTAAATTTTTAGATTTTTCAACCTATTTTTGAATATTAAATGAGCCCATAACATTCATAGAATATATATTTAAATACACTTTTAATCAAAAAATAATCTTTATTTATTTAAGCAATTAAAACATTCACTAAAATAAAATTAGTCACTCATGCTTAGATTAATATTCATAGATAAATAAAATTAAGCATTCATCCTAGGAAAAGAATAAGAAGAATCTAATTACAAGATGAACCTAGTAGATTTAAATAACTGCAAATTGGATTGGATAATATTTCCTTCATCAAAAGCTTATAGCTCTATCTTTTATTATGTCTTAAGTCCTTAGATTGATTTTTCTTGTCTCATTGAATGTGAAAAAGATCCATAAAATCCTAAAAGTTTCATATAAAGTTGTTTTTAATCATGTGCATAATGCTAAAAATGTAAGAGACTTTTTATAGATATAAGGATTGTATAAAATTAGGAGTCTCCAAATATACATGAGTGTCTTTGCATACAAAAATTCCTGTCAAAGCACAAGCCTTAAAATTGCCCAGTAGTAAAACCCGTGGCCTCTTTGCCGCAGCATACGTTAGTTTTCGTGTCTTCGTATGTAACCCTTATATATTTGTTAGTTTTTGATGTAAGACTTATATGTTTTAGTTCTTTTTTGCTCTTAGGTTGCTATTTGCGTGTTTCTAGATTCCTATTTTCAATTGTTTACTCTATTTATCTTTTTTGAAGCTAAAAATACATGAAATACATCAAAATATATCCGTAATTTTGATATGATAGATTTATACAAATAATTAAATAAAAATATTATAATTAAATCTATTTATAACAATTGAGTGCAATAAATTACAAAATATTAGTACTTTTCAAGCACTTATCACAACCCTCAACTAGCTTCTTACTAGTCTCTAGCAAATGAAACGATCCAAAAATCTAAAAAAAAAAATAAATAAACTAAACTAACCTAATTTACTTTCATTGATTGTCGTGGTTAAATTTAACATATGCAATAAGCCTTTAAACTCTTAAAAGGACTTAGTGGACGAGTTATAATCTCATGAGAGTTTACAGTGATGATACCCACAAACATCCTATTAAACTAAAAAAAAAAAAAAACCTATAAACAAACAAAACTATTAACTTAAATCAACAAATTTTTGTATCTTTTAGTTTCTTTACAAATCATAATCAAGTTTTATGCATAACTATGTTCAACCTCTTAACATGTATCAAAGTCCTTCATGCAAATCAAATTCATATTGTTCATACGTATTCTATTGTTCCAACATGTTCATATGAAATTCTCTAAATTGAATGTCAAGAATTTGAATTTGAATTCGCTTCGACTTTAAGTCTCAGAAGATTCACTCTTAATATCACACTGACACTAAGGGTTCAAGCACTCAACAAAATATATGTGAACATACGTTATGTAAAGAAGAAAGTTAATAGGTTCACATATGCATATAAAGAATAAAAGCTCAAATACAACAAAATTGATCTCAAGAAAGGAATTAGATGTTATGATTATGAAGAACCCACATTGCTCATATCATACTTTAATCAAACTCATTAAGCAAACAATATCAAATATGTGCCTATGGATACATAAAAATGCTTAGACTTCAAGGGATTACTTCTTCTAGATTTGCAACAGCCACATTACTACTTTTAAGATTTAGAATTTTTTTTATACTATATAATTATATGCATACTTTTTTACTTGTACACATATTCAATTTTTTTTCAACCCCACATATTTATGTAGTATTTCTTTGCTAAGTGACTATTATAAATTTTTTGTTTAAGGGATCCCTATATATAACATTATGTACCAGAAGTAAAGCATAAAGTGAAGATAATTAAGTACCCACTTTCAATTACTACTCAAGTCATTCAATTAAAGTTATGAAAATAAACAATATGAACTTTATTTGATTATAAAAAATTCTAACATCTAATGTAAAATTTATAGAGATCATTTAACAATTTAGAACCATAAAGAAGATGTTTAAAAGAGTAAAAAAAATTATCTCTAAAAAAGAAACGTTATAGGCTCAAATACCTCACAATGTAGTCTCCAATATTTGATTATTGGACATTAAATTTGAGTTCATTTCAGTTTCAATATCAAAAGCATGATTTATGGATTATGACTATGAACCAATTCTTATAATAAACCTTTAGAAGGTTAAAGAAAATCAAATATAACATACATAATATACTCAATTATTTACCATAAATTAAACAAAAGCATGATAGTTTTTTATTGACACCTATTCACACCCCCATACTTAAATAAAACAGTGTCCGTAATGTTTTCAATTAAGTATATGTTTAGAAAAGCACTCAAAGATAGCAAATAAAGAAGAAATACTAATGCAACTAAAAATAATAAATAAAAGAAAAAGAAGAGATACTACTAAATATAGTGGGTTGCCTCCCACCAAATGCTTTCTTTAACGTCTTAGCAAGACAGAGTTAGTTCTTGTTAAAGATGTTTGTTCCCTCCTTCATCTTTCCCCTACTCAAAGCAAGGCTTTATATTACATAAGTAAAACGAGTATTACATAAATAAAGCTTTTTTTCAAGATAAAAGAATTCACAAATCAAGTTTTGTTATAGGAACGAATAATGCGTTCTTTGTAGACATCATCTTAAATTGGGTATCCAAGTGTCTCATTTTCCCTCTTTTTAATGATTGGGATATCAGTCTTATTATCTATATTTTCCTACAAATGAGTATCATAAAAAGGCAAGTTAATAGAATCAATATAAGCACACTTATTTACAGTGGTTATAGGAGGAACATGTAAGGGCTTAAACACTTTAAACTTAACAATTTCTCCATAATTTTTTAATGTCAACCTCCCATTTATGGACTTCAATAATTATCTTAAACACTTTAAACTTAACAATTTCTCCATAATTTTTTAATGTCCACCTTTCATTTATGGACTTCAATAATTATCTTGGTTGTGGCCATGAATGGCCTACCAAGAAGAATTATATGCTCTTTGCCTTTAGGTAAGGTATATTTCATATCTAATACCACAAAATCTTTCAGGAACAATTAGCTTGTCCACTTGCTCCAACAAAGCCTAAACTATTCATTTTGGATATTTAATAGAACCATTGGCAAGCTGAATGGATATAATTGTTTATTTAAGCTCCCTCAAACCTAGTTGCAAGTAAATATGACAATAGGTTTATATTTGCTCCTAAGTCTAGTATAGTTTTGACCACCTTTTGGTTTCTTATAGTGATATCAATAATGAAGCTTCCTGGATCTTTCAATTTAGGAGGTAAGTCATGTTGGAGCAATGAATCGGCTAACTCTGACACTGTCACTTTCTCATTATGCTTACATCTCCTCTTTTTAGTAGTGAGGTCCTTGAAATTTTTTGCATAAGGCGGAATGTTCCTAACAACATCTAAAAGAGGATGATTAATGTTAATTTTAGAAATTAAGTAAAAAGTGCCAGAAAAATACTCATCCTGTTTTCTCTCTTTCAACCAGTGTAGGAATGAAATAGAAGGTCTATAAGACTTACGTGCCTTTTGTAGTAAAAGAGGTGAAGATAATTTATCCTTGTTCTCTTTTGAAGGTTTTAAAATTTGATGATTCTTAACTTGACCTTCTTTGGGAATTGAGTGCTTCTCATTTGTAGTTTCACTTTCAATGACTAAAACAACATTTACTTGTTCAAACATTTTCCCTTTCTCTAGCTTTTTCAAGTGATCAGCAAGTTTTCCTACTTGGATCTCTACCCTTGTCATTGATGCCTCTAGAGAATCCAACCTTTGGTCAGTTTTACTTGATTGTCCATACTCACTTGAATGAAGTAGTTAAGTTATCCTCTAAGGTTGCTTCTTAGGTTGATTGGGTGGTATGGGTAGGTTTAAACTTGGGCCATGCATTTGGTTTTGGGCATTAGGAGGGTTGTTATTTGACTTCCAAGAGAAGTTAGGGTAGTTCCTTCAACCTAGATTGTAGATATTTGCATAAAGATCATTCCTAAGTCTAGGTTGATAACCCTCCATTGCATTCAATTGCTCATGATTTTGACCCACTTAAGGATCACAAACAAAATGAGAAGCATTAACACCATGTTCATAAGTACTACAAACACCATAGACCTCTTGGCTTGGTGCATTCTTGGAGGCAAGGAGTGCGACTTGTTTGGTTAACTCCACAAGTTGCATAGCCATTTTATTACTAGGAACAACCTCATTCACTCTAACTCTCTTTACTCTAGCACTCTTTTATTGAAAATTATCACCAAACATCTCATAAATCTCATAGGTCTCAACTGCAGTCTTCTTCCCCATAGCTCCACCTACAACATTGTCCATTGTGAGTTGATTCTGTGTGTCAGCCCATTATAGAAAAAATGATTTTGAAGATACAATGAGAAGTGGTGGTGTGGTTACTAGATTAGAAGCAACTTGAACCTATCCTAAGCTTCATGGAAAGGCTTTCCTTCAATTTGAGAGAAGGTAGTAATTTTGGTCCTCAAATCAACACTTTCAGTGAGAATAGAACTTTCCATGAATTTGTTGTAAACTATTTCTCAAGTTGTTAGAGAGCCTAGTGTAAGATTCATGAGCCAAGCCTTTGCCCAATCCTTCAGTGTGCATAGGAAATACCTCAGCCTAAGTTGATCCTCAATAAGCCCCTGTAAAGAAAATGTCTATGTAGGTGCATAAAAATCACGAATAAACATTAGAGAGACTTCATTGAGAATTCTATAAAAAGAAGGCAACATTGAGTAGTGAATATTTTCAAGCTCATAATTTCTTACAGCCCCCCTAATTGTATGAAAGAAGTAGTAGTGCCAATAACTGGCCTTGCTTACTCCTTCATGGCTATCTGCATTGGTAAAGCATCTCCCATCTCTAGTGGCTCTTCGTGTAGCTCTTTTTCTTCCTCGATCTTAGTATCCAAATGTTTCAAGTGTTCCTTTGATCTGTTAATGTTGTCAATGAAAGGTTATAATGGATTCTTCGGAGATATTCTACCTTGCATATATTAACAAAATAACAAAAATATCAAAGCACTAGAGAACTTAAACTAAATTAAGCACAATCATAAATAAAAATTAAAAATTAAAAACAAAAGAAAAGAAAAAATAAAGATAAAGATAAAAATAAAAAATAAACCTATTCTAGAATCTTTAAGAAGTTAGAAAAAATTATTTAAAACGACAATTCCTCAACAACTGCGCCAAAAAATTTGATGTACAAATTATAGTACTCACAAGTGTACGAATCACTTGTAGTAAACGATAGATAAACCTTCAAGGGTAATCTCTCAACGAATTACAATAGTTTTAAATAATTTTTTATATCTTTTCAAAATTCCTAAAATCTAGTAAAAATTGTAAATTAAATCAAGAGTTGGAAAAAGAATGATGATGGCAAAATAAACGAATTACAAAATTAATGTTCAACTTAAAACTAACTTAAAAGAGTTGCAAAATAATTAATGGAAGATTTATGGACATTTAACTTAGTTGAACATGTTTGCATCAAAATTTTATTGTGTATTAACTTGAACAATCATATAAATTAAGATTGTTAGCTTTCCTTTTATTTACGAAATTTTTTACAAATGCGGTAACTTTTTTTGGTAATTAACTAACCAATATTTTATAGATTGGGTATATCAACTAATCAATCAACTTGTGTACAAGAGTCAGATCGCCTTGGATCTTGATTTTTCGATCTACAGTTTTCATCTCTGAAGTATACATTTAAGATTGATTGAAGAAAATTATCAGCAAGGCCTACTCATGGTTATGCTTTTGTTTATGGTTTTGCAACTGATCATCGCAGCTTGAGGTTTTTACGTAAGGGCAAAGAGAAGTTAACGAAGAGAACTAATCTGCCCATCACCAAGAGAACTGATCTGCCCATCGCCACCACCACCATCAGCCACAGCCACCTTCGCCCACAGAGAACTAATCTGCCCATCGCCCATAGAGAACTGATCTGCCCATCGCCACCACCACCATCAGCCACAGCCACAGCCACCAGCCACAGCCACCATCGCCCACAGCCACAGCCACCATCCCACAGCCACCATCGCCCACATCCCACAGCCACCATCGCCCATAGAGAACTGATTTGCCAATCGCCCACATACCACAACCACCATTGACCTTAGAGAACTGATCTACCTAGCCACCAGTGCATCTTGAAACCAGGCTACCAGATCTAAATATTACATCAATTTCGTGCTTCTTGGCTACCAGATCTACATATTTCAAAGTTGAGTACATATCAGATTTGCAACAATCATATCCGTCACACTGCATACCCAGGTTTCTATTGTGGTGTATTCTTTACATATTTGTTGATCCTGATATGATTTTAACTTCAGGTTGTATTCATTTCCTATCGATTTAATATTTATAACCTGTTGTGTTTAAGGATTTGCTCCTATGACAAATCTTATAAATAAACAAAATCATAACCATTCACTGGGTACTACTTCCTCAGAAAATTATCCCTGCCATGCAGCCATGTTTAAGACATCACCCAATCCGCCCACACAAAGCCAACCACAAAAAAGTTACGCTCAGGCTATTTGTGAAAACATTTCAAATCTACTTATTGAACCTCATGAAATACCCCTTTCAAAGACAAATAGCAATGTTCAAGCCTTCGACAAAAATGCCACGAACATTTTTATTGAGTCATGTGTGACACCGAACCCAACAAAGAATGGAGATATTGCATGTGTTACCTTAGATCCAAAAGTCTATCAAACTCGTTTGAATCTCTGCAAGTTCTCTTTAATTGGCCGATTAATCCTTTCTAAAGGAGAGTCAGTGTGATCTAAAAACCTGGCTGAAAACAATCTGGAACTTATCTTCAAATTGGAAACTTATCGCCCTGAGCCGTGGTTTCTACCATATTTTATTACACACCCCTGAGGATCAGGCAAAGGTTAAGGCTAATGCGCCAATCAATGTTAAGCCAGATATTTTTTGGGTTCAACCGTGGACACCCAATTTTAACCAGCACACTCAAAAATCTACCAATGCTCAAGTTTGGGTTCGTTTATATAATTTGCCATGGGAATTTTGGGACAAACTAATTCTTGCACAAATTGCAAGAGCCATTGGGGTCCCACTAAAAATTGACAACGCCACACTCAATGGCGAGCTGGGTCAATATGCTAGACTTTTAATTGATATCGATCTGGCACGCAAACTTGAAGAACAACCTTTAAATGCAGGAAAAATGCCAATGTCATCGTAGAAAAACACAACGAGACACAAACAAATAGGCCTCAAGTACACTCACGACAGAAACAAATTTATAGGCCTAAGGTCACTTCAACTGTCAATACGGTTATGGTAAGTAAATGCTTTTGATGCTCTTCATACTATCGATACAATTACTACCCCGTCTCTTCCTACAGTAACCTTATCACCTAACGAAGCAGTTACATCAACCACATCTACTACTCCCTTAATAAATATTGTCAAATCTACGGATCTAACCACTACATCTTCCACAGATTTAACCATTACCGACTCCACGATACCAGCCACTACAAACTCACTTGATGTCTTTCATACTGTAGATTTGCATGCAGCAGTTTTAACTATTCCCACAGGATCTACTGTAAACACATCTGGTACTACAGACATCCCTAACATAGGATCCTTACCCCCGCTTGCTGAATCGAGACTCACCTTGCCTGCTCTTTCCCTTCCACCTTCTTCTTCAGTCTCCGTGGCCGACCTCAGTGAGCGTATGCAGAAAATGAAACAAGATTATGCCAAAGGGGACTCTAATAGTAACTCAACATGATAGTACTTTACTGGAACTGTAGAGGTATTTCCAATAAGAACACACGAAATACCCTACGAAATTTTTGCAAAAAGAAAAAACCAGACTTTCTTTGTATAGCAGAACCAATGTCTGATCTTAAAACCATTCATGATCGCTTTTAGCAAAATTTGGGTTATACCTTCATCGGCTCAAACTCCACAACGGTTAGCAAACTTTGGCTCTTTGCAGCTCTTACAGTGGCAGGTGATACAACAATTGTTATACAACACCGACAACATATAACGGTCACTTACACAACAAATTCAAAAATCTTTCTTTTAACATTTATTTATGGTAAGAGAACATATGTTAGAAGAAGGGACCTCTGGGACTCACTAAGGGCGATTTCAGATACTCAAGCCCCTTAGCTAGTGATAGGGGACTTTAATGCTGTTCTTGGATCCCATGAAACTACTGGCCTGACTCGTAGCAATACCTCTATCGAAGATTTTAGTGCTATGATCTCTTCTTGTAACTTGATTGAAATTGATACTAAAGGGGCCTTTTACACTTATTGTAAAGGTGGACTATCTCAAATGCGAGCAAGATTAGATCGTGGGTTGTGTTCAGAATCCTTTCTAGACGCTTGGTCTACGGTTTCCTATTGTACCCTTCCTAGACACGACTCAGATCACCATCCGCTTTTACTCATGGCTTCTACGACATGGAATGGCGGTCCAAGGCCGTTCAGATTTCATGGTATGTGGCTCGAACACCCTGGATTTATGGATTTAGTGCGTGCCACTTGGTCGGTGCCTATCCAGGCTAGCGCTATGGGTATTGTTATTGGCAAACTTAAGGCTCTTAAATTGGTCCTCAAGACATGGAACAAAACTGTCTTTGGTAATTTAAATCAAAACATTGCAACTGCAACAGATACACTGGCTGACATTCAACAGTGTTATAATGATGATTCTTTCTCCGAAGAACTTTTGCAACTGGAGTCCGATGCTCACGCTGACTTAGATAGATTGTTGCGCCAGCAAGATATCTTTTTAAGAGAAAAGATAAGATTAAAATGGCTGAAAGGTGGAGATCGAAACTCCACTTTTTTTCACTCACTACTTTGTCGTTTAAAAGCACAAAAACCATTGACACATTTGGAAATTAATGGAGAAATAACTAATGATCTAGAGGTAATAGCCACTCATATTTTGAATTACTATAAAAATCTTTTCTCAAGCCAGACTGGTGGAATGACAGATCTTGCTCCCATAGAGTCAGTGGTGCCATCACTGGTCACCTCTGTGGATAATCAAAGTTTACGACGCATACCATCATCAGAAGACATACGAGCTACAATTTTTGAATTGAATCCAATGAGTGCACCAGGACCAGATGGGTTTACTGGTAAATTTTTTCAGCAGTGCTGGGATATTATCGGTACAGATATTGTACGAGCGATACAAGATTATTTTAAAACAGGTCGAATACACCCGAGACTAAACTCCAATTTCTTAATTCTTATACCCAAGCACCAACAAGCAAGCTCTATTGATCAGTATAGGCCTATTGTTTTAGGCAATTTTATGTTCAAGCTAATAACAAAGATTATTGCTGGCATATTAGGACATATATGCGCTCGTATTCTATCTCAAAATCAATTTGGATTCATTCCAGGCCGAAACATTGGCGATTGCATAGCGGGTGCTTCTGAATGTTTTAACGCTATGCAGCTTTCCAGCCGACAAGGTAACATCGCTTTGAAAATTGACATTCACAAACTTTTGACACGATGCGTTTGGATTTTATTTTAAAAGTGATGAAATGATTTGGTTTCGACAACATTTTTCTAGACTAGATTCGAGATTTATTTGCATCAGCAAGAATCTCAATTATGGTTAATGGTTCACCTAGGGGCTATTTTTTTTGTTCTAGAGGCGTCCGACAGGGGGATCCTTTGTCCCCATTATTATTTTGCATAGCTGAAGATTTTCTCAGCAGATACCTTCAAAAATTGGTTGATACAGGGCATTTACTCCCAATCTCTCCACCTAGAGGAACTCGTGCGCCAACACACTTTTTATATGCAGATGATCTTCTTATTTTTGGTCGTGTAAGTGAGACGAACATTCAAGTGCTAACTGAAGCTTTTTCCTTGTATAGTCGCCTTTCGGGTCAAATGGTAAATTTAGAAAAATCTTTTATCTACTTTGGTAAAGGTGTTACACAGAACAACATTTCATCACTTCGGAATTTATCTGGCATGCGTACTAGAAGATCATCCTTGTCTTACTTGGGCATCAATCTCTTCTAGGGGGCTCCG
Organism: Elaeagnus macrophylla; assembly: GCA_029378325.1. Classification (NCBI taxonomy): domain Eukaryota; kingdom Viridiplantae; phylum Streptophyta; class Magnoliopsida; order Rosales; family Elaeagnaceae; genus Elaeagnus; species Elaeagnus macrophylla. The sequence continues at coordinate 52,585,598 of CM055640.1, forward strand.
AAAAAGTGCTGGTTTCAAAGCTTAGCAGATAAAATTCGTGTGAAAATTGAGGCTTGGAATGGGCTGACTATTTCTTTGGCAGGACGGCGTTGCTTGATTTCTTCGATCATTCAGGGTACACTTCTTCACTCATTTCAGATATATAAATGGCCAAAAATAGTCCTTCAAGACCTAACAAAAATCATTCGCAATTTCTTTTGGTCGGGAAAGACGGATACAATCAAACAGATACAAGTGGCTTGGAAAGACTATTGCCGTCCAATAGATGAAGGAGGTCTTGGTTTGCGGGATATTTGTCTCCAAAATGAGGCCATGTTAAGAAAGTTCGCATGGAGGGTAATCACAGGGAGCTCTAACACTCTGCTTTACATACGTAGCAGATATCTAACAAAAAATGGCTCTCCACGGAACTATTATATCCGCTCATCAGTCTGGCCTGGTTTGCGACCTCACTATTTAACCCTATTGGAAGAGTCCAGATGGTTAGTTGGAAGGAATTCTACAGTTAAGTTTTGGACAGACAATTGGTTAGGAATTCCACTAATTGACAGGATAGATAATCCACCAATCGACATTCCGATACATTCACTAGTGGGGGACTTCATCCGTGAAGATTGTTGGAATTTGCCGCAATCCTTCAAAGACTCTTATCCAGATATTGCCTCAGAAATTCAGTCAACAGTTGTTGGCATTGGTTCGGATATCAGAGTTTGGACACACTCATTCAAGGGAGATGTTACAACCAGTGAAGCTTATGATTCACTACGTGTGGTTGGGGAACGCAAGATCTGGGGTAAGGCCATCTGGGCTCATTATATACCGCCCTCACGATCTATTTTGCTATGGCGTGCTATTCAAAATAAACTTCCAACAGATTGTCAATTAAAAAGGAGGGGACAATCGTTTCCTTCCCGTTGCTCGTTATGTGGATCCAAGGAGGAAACTCTGTCACATCTTTTTTTAAGTTGTCATTTTGCAGGTGCGCTTTGGGACTTCATATGCTTCTTCTTTGGTAAACGACTATGTACAGACTCTTCGATCCTAAACCTATGGAAGTCCGCAATGGCAATGGAATTTGGATCACAACTCGCCAATTTATGGAAAGCAGGAATTGTTTCAGTCATTTGGGTGATTTGGACTACTAGAAATGAGTATCGATTTAACAATAAGAGGACGACGCTGAGTTCGGCTTTTGCCACAGTATGGCGTTTTATCCACAGTGGTTGCATGCGAAATACTGTGGATGATCTACAGGTACTTAGGCGGCTTCGAATAACAGGCATCCCAAGACGAGCTCCAAGGATTATAGAGGTTAATTAGAAGGCTCCACCCTCAGGATGGATAAAGGTCAATACAGATGGTGCAGCATTTGGAGCTCCAGGATTATCTGGTTGTGCAGGTATTTTTTGAACTTTCAGATCATTTGTTAAGGGTTGTTTCTGTATTCCGCTTGGAGTATCATATGCTTTTGAAGCAGAACTAGCGGCAGCCATTTATGCGGTGAAGTATGCATATACATTTCGGTGGAGGCGTCTCTGGTTGGAATCAGACTTACTATATGTTGTTGCTCTCTTTCAGACTCGGTCTTCTTCGGTTCCTTGGAGGTGGCATTCTGCTTGGACTGATTGTTTAGATAAAGTTACCCATATGGAGTTTCACTGCTCACATATTTATAGGGAGGGTAATGCTGCAGCTGATAGCTTAGCTTCTAGGGCTCCTAGTTTATGTACAGCGACTTGGTGGTGGAATGCCCCACATTTCGCTAGCTCTTTCATTTATTCAGATGCTAACAACAAACCTAATTACAGGTTTTGTTAAGAATTTTTATTTGTATGCATAATTTTATTAATATTTAATAATATTAGTGGTTGAGTGGTTTAATGAAGAAGATGCTAAGGAGGTGCCAACCTAGTTGGGATGTCCCGGTGCACCCACTGAAAACTGTTAGCCACAACTTTTTATAAAAAAAAGAAAAAGAAAAAGAAAAATTATGTCATTCAAATCAATGCTATGATTAAGTCATCAATTTGAATATTTGATTAAGTTTTTCAAAATAAAGTCAAGGTTATATTCATAAAACTAAAATTTTAAATTTTTTAACCTATTTATGAACATTAAATTAGCCCATAATATTCATAGAATATATATTTAAATACACTCTTAATAAAAAAAATATTTATTTATTTAAGTCACTAAAACAATCATCAAAATAAATTAGACACTTATGCTTAAATTAATATTTATAGACAAATAAAATTTAGTTTTCAGCCTAAGGAAAAAAGAACAACAACAACAATTTAATTACACAAAGAACTTAGTAGATATAAATACCCATAAATTAGATTTGATGACATTTTCTTCATCAAAAGCTTGTAACTCTATTTTCTATTATGTTTTGAGTCCTTAGATTAGTTTTCCTTACCTCCTTGGATGTGAAAAAGCTCCATAAAATCCTAAAAGATTGGCATAAAGTTGTCTCTTGTGTAATGCTGAAAACATAAAAGACTTTGATAGATGTAAGGGTCGTACAAAATTAGAAGTCTCCAAAAATACACGTGCACTACGGCACATAATTTGTTTTGCGCAAGATAAGTCTCAAAATTGGCCTCTTTTTCACAACACACGTTGTTGTTTAGGTCTTCGTATGTAATCGTTACATACTGGTTGGGTTATAATGTATGACTTACATTTCTTAGTGCTTCTGGCCTGCTTTCGCGTGTTTACTTTATTTATCTCTTTTGAAGCTAAAAATACTTGAAATATATCAAAATATTTTCATGATTCTAATATTATAGATTTATGCGAATAATTAAATAAAAATGTTATAACTAAATTTATTTGTAATAATTGTGTGTAATAAATCATGAAATATTAATATTTTTAACTAATTATGAAATATTTTCCATATAATTAAGAGAATATTTTGCATTTTATGAACACATTATAGATGGCTTCGACATGAGAATTAACAAATTTTACCATGTAAGTTATTTCTATTCATTATTGTGTATTTGCTATACTTTTAAATCTTTCTTTTACTTTATGACTAATATGGATAATGAATTATCAGTAGCATTTTTCGAACTTCTTTATTCTTCAAGATATATTAAACTATTCTAATTTTGAAAATTTAAATTTTAAATAGTTGAATTTAAAGATATTTAGTAAGTGATTAAAATCTAAAATCTTAAAATATAGAAATTACAATCAACTTAACATTGAAACATTGAAAACTATCATACAATAGTTAAGAAAAGGAAAGATTAATAACAAAACTCAATAGCAAAAAGAGATAATTTTTTTGTTCATAAAACTACTTGTCCAAACCCAAACCAAGCCAAAAATATCAGTTGGTGTTGAATTAATTTTTCAAATTTATTAGTTTTGATTGATTCTTATTTTTCATTAATTGATTATATTGGTTGGGTTACAATTTTGGTCTAAGTCCAAATGAACCCATTTATGCCAACCTCTACTTAACTTTGATCCAATTAAAAGCATCGGATTCATGTTGAATTCGCAAATTATAATATGAATTTTCTAATGAGTTTGTACACGGATCGACCTATATATAACTTAATTCATTTTAATATGTTGACAAGTCGTATAGATTCATTTGTGACTCTATTTAACCTAGAATTGGATCCTCTCCTTGCTAGTTAATATCTTTGTCAATCCTTTCTTTTAAATCTAACATTTTGTCTGATCTAAAGGTGAGAGATTTGCCAACTCAATTAAATTTAAATTCTTATTTTTAAGGATTTATTTCATATAAAATAATAGAAGGAAAAAATGCAAAAAATTAAAACAGTCATTCTTCTCCGTTATCTTCACCATCCTACCACTACTACACTCCCTCTATTCAAAGTGGTTTATTAAGTTTTATATTTATTTTTCGCTAGTGGCAATGGGAATAATAAAGCTAAATTGAGAAGTTATTTTTGATTTCTCATACACAGTGTTTTCAACTTCATAGGTGAACTTAATTACATCCCAACCTATCCTTGGAGGGTGAAACTCTTTTTTTTTTTCTTTTCTTCTACCTCTCTCTTTAAGGGTTTAGAAAGTGTTGCATTTTAGTGGCTGTCGGCGTGCCGTTTAGTTATCTAGCTAGCAGCCAGCTCTTCATCCTCTTCTCCTACACAATTTTCCCTTTTTTGTTTTTACGGCTATTTCATGTTCTATTCTTTATCTTCGATGTCACACACTTTTCGTGACTATTTGTGGTGCTCCCACGTGGCAAGATCTTGCCATTCGGAGTATCTGGTACCTAGTACCTACTGCTTATTCCTCTCTCGATTTTGGATGCATTTCTAGCTTGCGGCAATGGTTTCCTTTTGGCGTGTACCTTTCATCAATGGCGATGAGGGTTACTTTGGTATTTTGGTTATTTATATGTGATTATTTTAATATATATTTTATGTGTGTCTTGTTATTTTTTTTTGTGTATTCTAAAGTATATAGGTAATGTTTGTTATTTTGTGTTGATGTAATGTTCGAATGCTTTCTTTTTACAATTTATGTCTCTATGATTTTTTTTTTTTTTCACTTACTTATATCATTGAGTTAATTATTAGAGTGAGTAATATGGAGTAATTATATGAAAAATGATCATTTTCTTTTTTAAAAAAAATTACTATTGTTTGACTTAAATAAAGTCTCTTTTAACAATAATTTCGGTATTTGTGATTTGAAGCTTTACTATAATAGAGGTATATTTAATTGAAATTTTTAATAATTTTTATGAATTTAGGTGTTCATTTAAGATAATTTAAAAATTTATAAAAGTTTAGTTGTATTTAATTAAAATTTTTGAAGATTTTTAAAAGTTTATAAAAATTTAGGTATATTTAATTATTACTTTTTAAAAATTTATAAATGTATCAGGTATTCAAAATATCAATAATTTTTAAAAACTTCACTTTTACTCGGAGATGTTTTAGAATTATAAATAATTTTTTATGTATAAATAAAGTGTACCACAATAATATATTCTCCCATGAAATTTTTAGAGACTTTTGAATATTTTAAACATTTTTTTTTATGTAAAAGTAAAATCTATCAAAAGTAACATATTCTTCTATTAGATTTTTAGAAATTTTTTTTAACTCTTGTTCTCAACCTCAACCTTGTCCTCTTATCCAACTAAAAATCATAGCAATATTGTTTTTATCGATAGATACTTTGGTGGTGGAAGGGAGAGAATTCTCAATGGTAGGAGGGATATGAGTTTAAAGAAATTTGGTTCTAGAGAGGAAAATGGAGAAATTGGCATCTTGTAAGTTTGTTTGTATACAGAGTTAATTATTTCAATACAGATAATCTATATTATTTATTTATTATTATTTTCTCTTATAAAACTGAAAATACACAATTTTCTTACAATAATAAAATAATATAATATATTTTATTGTTGATAACGACGTCATAAAATATTTTTACTTATAGTTAGTCACAATTCATGATATAGTTTAAGTCGTAAAATATTTGAGTGATCACATTTTATAGTTATAAAAAATGTTAATAGATTTTTACAAGCATTGAACATAATAACACTACAGATGATGGTTAATCTTGGAGGCACACCAAGTAAAATAAGAAAAATACCATATTTTATCATTATTTCAAGGTAAACATTACACATCATTTGCTAAACATTGTATTTCAATACAAATATTCTTTTACTTTTGCTATGTATATTTATGACAAATATTTTTTTTTTAAATTTATTTTTAGGAGTGCAAGGCTTATTCAATAATGAACTTTTTAATATTTAATTAAATTTGAGTTTTATATGCTTTTTAATTATTAATTATATTAATGTGCATTTATTTCTTTCTCTATTATTTTCGACTTTATTGCAAATTAACGTGAAATAATTGCATATGAGAGTCCTTTGAATTTTACTTGCAAATATTGACAGATTACATGAATACGAAAATGTGAATATTTTTATAAAGTAAAAAGAAAAAAAAAAAAAAAAAGAGAGAGAAAGAAATTGAAAGATACAAAAAAATTGATAATAAAAAGGTTTAAATGCATGAAATAACTAACCTTCATATATGATGTTTTATTTTTAACCCTATTCAGCAAAAAAAAAAAATTATTTTTCTTACGACGTAAATGGACATATATTTTTTAAGGTTTTAAAAAAATGAACATATATTTGTTTTATTAAGGGGATTAAAAGTAACATAAGTTGAATAATTGAATCATTTATGCAACAAAAAGTAATAAAAATATATGAAATTATGTAAAAGTTATTGTAAGTTTATAAAAGTTTTAAAATAAAAAGTCTAAAAAAAATTAATGATAGTTTTTAGGATTTAAAATCTATAAAACTTTAGATCGAATAAACCTGTAAATTTTTTATATTTGAAGAAATTAACTTATAAAAGAATTAAGATAAATTTAACTAAGTCCTGGCTTTATTATAGAATTAAAAGAATCTGGCGATAAGCAAATTTTTTTAAACAGTGATATGAACCGTAGAATTTATTCAGAGTGTTCTATTTTTTCTTGTTATTTAATTGAGTTGGGAAAATTTTTATGTTTAGATTGAATTTTATGAAGATAAAAGGTTGAAATTTAAAAGCAAAGATTGACAAGGATATAAACTAGTAAGGATATAAAATCAAATTTTATTTAACTCAAACTCATTTAAAAGTTGGTGCGAACAATTTACGACATTACTATGTAGGGTGATTACTGATAAAAGCAAACGAGTTGGTCCGCTAATATACTAAGATCTTAGTTATACGACTGCATCATAAATGGCCCAAAAGGTGACTAATGGGCTCATCTTTTCTTATGCCACATATCCTTTATTTTTTTTTCAGTTGTTTAATTAAGGGAGGCACTATTAACATATACCACCAAACATTAAACACATACCTCCAAATTTTTGTAATCCTTACAAAAAATTAAAAATATATAATGCCTTACAAAATAGAAAAATTTGTAATACCTTACAAGAATAATAAAAATCTGTAAAAGCTTACAAAATAATACAAAAACATACATAACCCAAAAATGTCAGAAATAATAGAAAATCAAGAAATAATGGATGTAAAAACACAAGACATTTCTGGATGTTTTTCACAAGAAATGATATTAAGTAAAAAGAAATTTGAAGAAATTCAAAAATCAAAATTAAATCTTAAAGAAAAAGATGGATTTAGAGAAGAATCATTCTCTAAAATAAAAAGATATAATATATTATGGCATAAGTAATAAAGAAATGAGTGTAACCATAGCTGATGCAAAAGGAAGGTTTAATATACCATTAATAGATAAAGAAACTATTATAAAAAAACTATCAAAAATACCTGAAAAAGATAGAGAAAAATTTGGATATATCTATTTAGGAGGAATACAATTCTAATAAAAGCACACTTCAGAGAAGGAATAGATACACCAATTAAATTAGCATTATTAGATAACAGAATAACAAACAGAAAAGATGCTTTGCTAGGGATGATTAACGAAAATTTAGGATACCAAAAATTAAAATTTGCAGCATATCCAAGATTTGCTGTTAATATTCATGATAAAAATCTAAACCAAGTATTAAGTCTAGCTTATGACTTTGAACGAGGAAATTTAATGAAAGATGGAAACCACCCATTTTCAATCCACTATCTAGTAGGATATTCATTAACAAACAGCCACAATAGTTCAATATATGGACAAAATGAATTTATAGAAATAGATAAAACTTTTAAGGATATAGGACAAGTAATAAAAAATCCAGAGAAATTATCAGAATATGAAGTACCTGATGAATGGAACTTAAATATTAAGGAAAAATCTCTGATAATATCAAAAAGGAATCACATACAAAGAATAACATTTGTAGATACCCAAGCGGAAGTTAGTAAAAGAAATAGAGAAATAGAAGAATTAAAAGAGGAAATTGAAGAAGTAAAAGACTTAGTCTACACAATGAAATAATAATGATAAAAGAAAAACTATTAGAAATACAATTAGAAGGAAATAATAGTCTAACAAGCATAAATAAAAATCAGATATCCATAATAGAAGCTTTAATCCTTATAGCAGGAAAAATAGACACTACGGGTGAAAACATACAAGAATCAAAAGGAATACAATTTGAAATGTATAAAGAAATTTTAGAACTAAAAAAGGATATTAACAACATATCAAGAGGAAATGGACTAAAATTTGATCCATTAAAAGGACTAAAAGAAGAACCCCCTAGAAGATCTGATGCATTAATACCTATAAATGAAAAAAGAAAAGCATAAGAATCTAAACAAATAATAACAATCTAATGGACTTAAAAAGAATATAGGAAAAACTTAGAAGAACAATTCATGAATCCTGAAAATAAGAATATAGAAAAGTTAATCAGTTTATTGACATTAACAGACAGAGAATTAGAAAAACATTATGAAGAAAAACTTTGCACAAATAAAGAGGAAGATGATATGACAGTAATAAGTGAAGATGAATCTGAACAAGAAAATACAACCCAAAGAATTAATATGGAACCAGTATTAATACCTAGAACAAACCCAGAAAGAGGAGAAACATCTGACCCACATAGAGAAGAAAGCTATAGGCCAGAAGAACCTAATCCAATATATAGAAGAAGACAACCACCTAAAATGGAAGAAGGATTACATTGGGGGTACTAGAGGAAGTATTCCACCAGAATTTAGACCACATGAAAATTATAAAACTGATATTCTAGATTTAGACTGCATAAGAGATAGGAAAAAAGCCTTAGATGAATGGGCTAGTGGAATGAGTGTAATTATACAAACATCATCAACTACAAATACAAACCCTTCAGTTTGTAAAGTCTTAGTAGCTCACAAAATGACAGGAAACGTAAAGGTTTGGTTTTCAAACCTAACTGATCAACAACATTTAGGAATGCAAGGAAATGCTACAACAGGAAGAGATTATTTAGATACAGTAATAAATGAAATATACAAAGAATTTATAGGAGAAGATAAAGGAATAAACGTAACAGAATCTAGCGAAAATGAAATAAGTGAAGCTAAATGGCACTTAACAAATATGGAAATATGTGATATGTGTTACATAGATTCTTTCATATGTGAATATGAAATGTATTATCATAAATTACCACCCTCCATGCAAGAAATTTATAAAGAAATGTTTTACCAAAAATTACCTGAAACATTACATAAAACTATGACAGAAGAACGAAATAATAGGAATAGGCAAACTATACCTGACACCTTAGGAGGAAGAATAAGAGGACTTAAAAATTGGATAATAATAAAATGTCAAGAAAGAAAAGAATTCAAACAAATAAAAGGGAATGATAGGATCTGTTGTGATACAAGAGACTTCAAAACACCAGGAAGATATGGCTGTAATACAAAACTTTATAATAAATATAAGAAACATAAGAAATTTAAAAGATTTAAGAAATATAAATTTAGAAAACAAAACTTTCAAAAATATAAAAGAAGATACAAAAGAGAACCTTATAAAAAGAGATATTTTAGAAGGAAAAGATATTATACACCTGAAAAAAAAAATTATTGTCCATCAGGAAAAAAGAAATGTAGATGTTGGATATGTAACGAGGAAGGACATTATGCTAATGAATGCCCAAATAGACTCCAACATAAAAAAGAATTTAAAAAGGAATTTTCACAGAAAGCAAAAATATTAAAAGAAGCCTTTAGGATGGAACTAGAACCAATAGAGGAATCTGATATATATGATACATGTAGTATTTATCTATTAGAAGAAACCGAAGAAGAAATAACAAACTCAGAAATATCTGACTATAATTCTGATTATAATTCTGACTCAGAATAATGGATAAAATATTAAGCATAACAAACCCAAATAGTACATATATAAAAATAGGATTAAAATTTAAGGGATATAAAAATTACCATTTACATGCATATATTGACATAGGTGCAAGCATGTGTGTAGCTAGTAAATATGTATTCCCAGAAGAACTCTGGAAACAATCTCCAAAAGAATTAATAGTAAGAATTGCAAATAATACTACAATAAATTTAAATAAAGTATTAAAAGATACAAATGTATCAATAGGAGGAGAAATCTTTCATATACTCACAATTTACCAACAGGAAACAGGAGTTGATATTCTATTAGGAAATAACTTTCTAAATCTATATCAACCATTCACACAATACTTACACAAAATAAGTATAACAACCTTAGATGGAGAAACAATTTATGTATCAAAAATTAGAAAAGCATTAACAGTTTCATCACCAACTTTTATGTCACAACATAAAAAGCGAAAACGTGGTGAGGATATAGAAAAACAAAAACCATACCTAGAAAATATTTCTTTAGACATAGAGGTTGACCAAAACCCCTTTCTAAATGAAATTCAAGAAGACAAAGCCTTAACAGGAATAAGAAAATTATTAAAAACAGTATGCTCAGAAAATCCTTTAGATCCAAATATTAACAGATCTAATGAAATATCAAGAATATAATTAAAAGACCCTTTAAAAGTCATAAGAGTAAAACCAATGATTTATACTCCAGAAGACAGAGAGGAATTTGAAAAACAAATCCAAGAACTTTTGGAATTAAAAGTAATTATTCCTAGTAATTCGCCACGTTCTAGTCCAGCGTTCTTAGTAGAAAAAGAAGCTGAGAAAAGAAGAGGAAAAAAGAGAATGGTAATAAATTTTAAATCTTTAAACAAAGAAACTATTGATGATGGATATTTTATACTAAAGAAAGAAGAATTATTATCACTCATTAAAGGAAAGAAATATTTTTCAAGTTTTGATTGTAAAAGTGGATTTTGGCAAATAAGACTTGATAATGAATCACAAAAATTAACGACATTTAGCTGCCCTCAAGGACAATTCCAGTGGAGAGTTGTTCCATTTGGACTTAAACAAGCACCAGGTATTTTCCAAAGACACATGGATAATATCTTTAAAAAATATCACAATTTTTGTTGTGTTTATATAGATGATATTCTAATATTCAGCAATGAATTACCAAAATACTATTTAGATATTATTAATATTTTACAAGAATGTGGAAAATTAGAAATAGTATTATCAGAAAAGAAAGCAGTAATTGCTCAACAGAAAATAAAATATTTAGGGTTAGAAATAGAAGATGGAAAACATCATCTACAACCCCATATTTTAAACAACATACAAAATTTTCCTGGTATAATCAAAGATAAAAATCAATTACAAAGATTTTTAGAAAGGTTTTTAGGAAAAATCAATTACAAAGATTTTTAGGATGTTTGACATATGCGGAAGCATATATAAAGAAACTAGCAGAAATGAGAAAACCATTACAGGTAAAACTTAAAAAAGACTATGTCTGGCAATGGACTGAAGAAAACACTAAATACATGGATAAAGTAAAAGCACAAGTAAAAAATTTACCAACTTTATATCATCCAGGACCAGATGATAAAATGATAATAGAAACAGATGCTTCACATGAATATTGGGGAGCAGTATTAAAAGCAAAAGTTAATGACAAAAATGAATATCTTTTTAGATTTACTTCAGGATCATTTCAAGGCCCTGAATTAAATTACCATAGTAATGAAAAAGAATATTTAGCTGTTAAAAAGGCCATAAAGAAATTTGCAATATATGTCATAAGTTCGAAATTTATTGTTAGAACTGACAATAAAAATTTTGGACATATTTTAAGAACTAACATTGCAGGAGATTATAAACAAGGAAGACTTATAAGGTGGCAACAATGGTTTAACTACTACAAATTTGATGTAGAACATTTACCAGGAAAGAAAAATAGTTTAGCAGATGCTCTAACTAGAGAATTAGCACCTCTAATTATGTCTTTTATTGCAGGAATGGATTCTCTCGACATAGAAATCCAAATCAAGGAAAAAGAAATTTTGATTCATGAAACACAGATCAAATGTCTCAAGGAACAACTAGAGGTATTAAAGCTCAAACAGAAATTGAGAAACAGAGAAACCATAACTAATCCAGAACTCTATATGGAAAGCTCTGGAGAGGAGAAAGCTGGAACTTCAATAGGAACAAAAATGCAGAGAACAGAAATTGAGGAAACTGCCAGTAATAACCCAGAACCAATCAAAAATTCAGAAAAGAAAAAACAAAAAATGAATTGGGCTGATGAAGCTGAAAAGGAAGACTAAAAAAAGATTTATGTAGTCTATAATGGACCTAATCTAGGAATATATACCAGTTGGCCAGAAGCAAGCAAAGCAGTAAACGGGATTAGTGGAGTCATCCATAGATCCTTTACAAACAGGATTGAAGCAGAAGGAAGCTATAATAACTTTAGAGTCCCTAAACTCTTAACCCCATCAGAAATAACAAAAAATATTCCCAGATAGTACAGCAACCAGCAATAGGAACTAGTAGAATGAGGAACCTAGGAACAATCCATAGACCAATAATCTTCAAAGAAGCAATTAATAACTCATTTGAAGAAGAAAAAGAAAGACAAAGAAATTTGACAAAACAGGAATGGTTAGGATTATACAACCTAGCTAGAAAAACAACTGAAGAACATCTTGAAAATATGAAGTTCTATACAACAGAAAAAGACTTTCCTTCAGGCAGTAAATTCAATATCTTAGAAGGAGCTGATCCATCATTTGTATATAAAGCATTTCATGCAGGACTAATTGAAAACATATATCCAGGAAATGAGTTAAAGGAATTAATATATTTTCCTGATAATTTTAAGAAATCGATTAGAAATTTTAAAAGAAAAACCAAGGCTACAGAAAAGCCTATTTACTTAAAATGTTTCAGTTCTTTAATGGATTGGAACCAAGAAATACCAGTAAGTCCATATCATTTCATTAAGCTTGGTGTTTCAAGCAGTAAAAGAGAAGTAACTCGCCCAAAGGGCTTGCCAGAAAAGGAATTCAATATTGATGAACTAAACCTCGAAAGGGGACAAATGTTGAGTCAAATTTATTATGAAATAAGAAGAATTAACAATTCTTCAGAAATTAAAGTAAATTATTGTACAAGTAAAACTATTATTACTTCTCAAAGTAATATGGTTATCACTAATGAGGACAGTGAAAAAGTAATTTCTTATGAAATGAACTTCAATTGTAATAATATTGAAGTAAGTGAGGAAACTAAGAAAGTATTCTGCTACTACTCCAAACAGCAATCGACAGATCATCAATGCAATTATTGCTTAAAAGGAAAGATTCAGCTAGAAACAAGCTCTTCCAGCAGCTCCATGTCGGCAGAGCCCACTATGTAGGACCCTCCTCAACAGCTGAAGGCAATAATGTAGATAGCAATAATGTAGGCGTCTCAACGCCAAATAGGAAAAGTTGGGCATAGTGAAATCCCTCCAATGTAAACAGAGAACTCTTATTGCTTATAAAAGAGAACTCTCTGTACCTCAAGGGAAAAAACACGAAACCTAACAACTATCCATCTTTTATTTCAAGCTTTAGCTATGTTTGTAATCAGTAAGAACTAAGAACCTCTTTCAAGGTTACTAGTTCTCTATCCTGTAATACTTTCTGTTAATAAATAAAGAGTCCATTTCAAATTCCAACTTATCTCCCATCCATTAAAATTAAGTACGGATCTCAGAAGATCAGCAGGGTCAGGAGGACTAACAGCTTGGATCTAGAGTGAGGCTTAGTTTTTGGAACAAGAAGATAGTTTGGAAGCGGAAGAACGCGGTGGACCCATATTTAGAAACAGGTTAGTCTGCAGGTAGAAACTGGTATACCTTGAAACCCCATAAATATTGTTTAAACTTGTTTATATTACATGTGATGATGAATGATAAACAAATTAACATGAAAAGGAAATCTGAAACTATACTCTACAGAAGTAAAAGTAGGAAATATTTTGAAAATCAAGAAAAATTAAAAGATGCAATATATTTAAAACAATCCCTTATTTGTTTTAAAACATTTATAAAAGAAAACTTTGAAAAAAGTACAGGAAGATGAAAAATAATGAAAAATTTACAAGGACTAATTGATTATTTCACTAAACAAGAACAAAGAAATAATTTAATAAAAGGACAGGATAAAGAACACTTAGATTTAGAAGCAAGCCTCGAACTAGTATAGATAGACATAGAAGAAAATAAGGAAATTCTAGAACTAAGTCGCTGGATAGAACAAGAATTAGGAGAAAATAACTCTGAAATTCAATAAGAAAACCATGACTAGTATAGAATATTTTGAAGGAAAATACATGAAATTATTAGAAGAATATTTTGACAATGAAAGCTATGAAACATGTTTAGAAAATTTTCTAAGGTTCAACACCTTATTAGATTATTACACAGATTATGTCTCTAGTATATTATTTTTAATAGATCACCTTGTAGGGAAAATATTAAGAAATTATTTTATACAAAAATTTATACAAGTAAATAAAGAAGAATTTGACAATTTAATCTTCGAATTTTATTTATTTAAAGAACAGATAGGAAGATAACTAAGTAACTGAAACTTTTAAATTCAGCCTACAGTTGGTATCAAAGCCATTTAAGAAGAAAATTTTAAACTGAATGTATAAAATAAGATATACTCAACCAAATTCAAGCAGGAAAATGAATTATTTAAAATATTACAAAAAAGAAACAATAGAATTAATATTACAGATTAATGAAATAACTAAAGAATTACCTAAAGAAATAACACAATTAATAATCTATAAAGTACTATATAACTAGAACAAAGAATTAACATGGTTATATCATAAATAAAAATGCTTACAGAAACACAAATTAATAATTTAGAAGAATTAATTAATCTAATCAAAAATACAGAAAATAATAGAGAATTTAACAAAGATTTTATAGAAATATTTTTAGCATGTTTAGAAATAAAAATGAACAAACTAATTTTGTCACAAGAACAAATAGAGACCTTAAAAGAAAAATTAAAAAAATTAGAAAACATAAAAACAAAAAAAAAATTTATAAAAGAATTTAAAGTTTTTATAAACTTTATTCTAGAAAAATTAATAGAAAATATTTAAAAATATTAAAAAGAAATAAATAACTCAGAAAATAAAATTATTAAAATATTGATAAAAATTATTTTCAAAAATAATGAATTTTAACTCAAAAATCTTAAAAATAAAAAAATTGGATAAAAAGGAAAACAATTATGTCATTAAAGGCAAAATTGGAAAAGAAAACACACCCTAAGAGTATGCAAATCGAAATCCCTTGTGGGATGCTATTAGAATCACTCTTAATTAATGGCCAATTCTACTAACATTTTACAAGGGTTTTTAAATACATATTCTTTGAATATTTTTTACTTTTCCAATTTTACTTTTTGTGATATAAAAACTTTTTTATCCAAATATTTTATTTTAAAGATTTTTGAGTCAAAATTCATAATTTTTGAAATTAATTTTTACCAAAAATTTAGTGATTTTATTTTCTTTCATATTCTTTCATATTTATTTCTTTTAGTATTTTTAAAGAATTTTTTTTTATTTTTCTAAGATAATGTTCATAAAAATTTTAAATTCTTCTATAAAATTTTCTTTTGTTTTTGTATTTTCTAAATGTTTTAATTTTTCTTTTAAGATTTCTGTTTGTTCTTGTGATAAAATTATATTGTTTATTTTATTTCTATACATGCTAAAAATATTTTTGTAAAATCTTTCCTAAATTCTTTTTTTTTTTCAATATTTCGGATTAGATTAATTAATTTCTTTAGATTACAGATTTGTGCTTGTGTAAGCATTTTTTATTACTTATGGTGTAACCATGTTAATTATTTATTCTAATTGTAAAGTACTTTGTAAATTATTAACTGTGTTATTTCCTTAGGTAATCCTTTGGTTATTTCTTTAATCTGTAATATTAATTCTATTGTTTCTTTTTTACAATATTTTAAATAATTCATTTTTCTATTTAAATTTGGTTGATTATATCTTATTTTAAACATTTAGAACCTTTTTATTTAGTTTTGTTTTATGTTTATGGCTTTGATACCAATTTTTACGGCTGAATTTTGATTATTTATATTTTAAGTTTCAGTTAGCTTATCTTCCAATTTGTTCCTTAAATAAATAAAACCCAAAAATTAGGTTATTAAATTCTTCTTCATTTACTTGTACAAATTTCTGTGTAAAATAATTTCTTAGTATTTTTCCTATATGATGGTTTATTAATAATAGGATACTAGAAACATAATCTGTATAATATTCTAAAAGGGTGTTAAATCTTGTAAAATTTTCTAAACATGTTTCATAATCTTCATTATCAAAATATTTTTATAATAATTCCATATATTTTCCTTCAAAATATTCTATATTAGTCATAGTTTTTCTTGTTGATTTTCTTATTATCTTCTACGTCTATTTTTACTAGTTTAAGACTTGCTTCGAGATCTAAATGTTCCTTGTTTCGTCCTTTTACTAAGTAATTTTTTTTTGTTTAGTAAAGTAATCAATTAGTCCTTGTAAATTTTTCATTATTTTAGATCTTCCTGTACTTTGTTCAAAATTATCTTTTATAGATGTTTTAACATAAATAAGAGATTGTTTAAGATAAATTGTATCTTTTAAATTTTATTGATTTTCAGAATATTTCTTACTTTTATTTCTATAAAGTTTTGTCTCAAGTTTTCTTTTGATGCTATTATGTTTATCTTCCATTAATTATGATTTCATGCAATATAAATAAGATTTTAACAATATTAATGTAATTTTAAGGTATACTAGCCTCTATTTGCAAACTAACCTATTTTTGAATATGGGTCCACCGTGTTCTTCCGCTTCCTAGTTATCTACTTCTTGTTCCAAAGAGTTAAGCCTCACTCCAGATCCACATTTCTAGTCCTTCTAACCTTGCTAATCATATGAGACCCGTAGTTAACTTACTAAATTAAGAGTGATAGTTTGGACTAAAATGAACTTTTATTCATCAAACAGAAAGTTTATACAAACTAGAGGACTAGTAATCTTGAAAGGGTTATTAGTTCTTACTTATTGATAGATACATAGCTAAAACATGAAAATACAAAAGTGGATAGATATTAGGTTTTCGTAGTGAATCCCTTAGATGCAAAGAGTTCCCTTTTATAGACATAAGGGTTCCTTGTTTACAATGGTGGGATTGTACTATTCCTAACTTTCCTATTTGACGTTTAACGCCTACATTATTGACACTCTTGGTGCCAACTGTTGGAGTGGTCCTACATGGTTTGTTTTACCGACATAGAATTGTTTGATGAGCTTGTATCCACGCAGACTTCTTTATCTCTGATACAGTAAATGCATTTGTGGTCCTCTGATTGCTGTTTTGAATAATGGTTTCCTTTTTGGTTTCCTCACATACTTCAATCTCATTGCAGTTGAAGTTAGTTTCATAAGAAATTACTTTTTCACTATCGTACTCAGTGATAGCTATATTACTTTGAGAAGTAATAATAGTTTTACTTGTACTGTAATTAATCTTAATTTCTAAAGATTTATTAATTCTTCTTATTTCATAATAAATTTGACTTAATATCTGTCCTCTTTCATTACATAATTTCTCATGATTAAATTTCTTTTCTGGTAAAGATTTTGAACGAGTAACTTCTCTTTTATTATTTGCCATGCTAAGTTTAATAAAATGATAAGGACTTACTGGTGTTTCTTAGTTCCAATCCATTAATAAACTGAAACATCTTAAATAGATAGGCTTGTTTGTAGCCCTTATTTTCTTTTTGAAAATTCGGATAGATTTCTTGAAGTTTTCAAGAAAATATATTAATTCTTTTAATTAATTTCTTGGATATATATTTTATATTAATCCAGCATGAAATTTCTTATCGACAAATACTAGATCGGTTCTTTCTAAGATGTTGAATTTGCTACCTAATGGGAAATCTTTTTCTGTGGTATAAAATTTCATGTCTTCAAGATGTTCCTCAATAGTTTTTCTGGATAGATTATATAAGCCTAACTATTGTTGTTTTGTTAAATTCCTGTGCCTTTCCCTTTTTTCTTCAGAAGAATTATTTGTTGCTTCTCTAAAAATTGCTGGTCTTTGAATTTTTCCTAGGTTTCATAATCTACTGTTCCTATTGTTGGTTGCTGTACTATTTGGGAATAATTTTATGTTATTTCTATTGGTGTAACTTCCTTCTGCTTCTATCCTATTGGTAAAGGATTTATGGATGATTCCACTAAACCCTATTATTGCTCTGCTTGCCTCTGACCAATTTGTATATATTCTTGATTTTAGTCCATTATATACTACACAAACCTTTTTTAAATCTTCTTTTTCAGCTTCATCTGCCCAATTAATTTTTTCTTTTTTCTTTTCTAAGTTTTTACTAGGTTCTTACTATCAGTTTATTCAATTTCTGTTTTTGGAATTTTTATTCGTTTCTTTTCAGTTTCTGTTGAAGTTTCAACTTCTTTTCCTATTGAACTTCTTTTTAGTTTCCTATTGAACTTTCCTTAAGCCATTCTAGGTTAACCATAATACACATATTTTTTTAAAAAAATTTAAGTTGTAATATCTTTAGTTTTTCTCTGAGGCATTTGATTTCTGTTTAATGACTCAAGATTTTATGTTCTTTGAACTGTATTTCTATCTCAAGAGGATCCATTCCTATCATAAAAAACATAGTTAGAGGTGCTAATTGTCTAGTTAAAGTATTTGCTAAATTGTTTTTCCTTCCTGGCAAGTGTTCTACATCAAATTTATAATAGTTAAACCATTATTGTCATCTAATAAGCCTTCATTGTTTTTAATCACCTGCAATGAATGTTTTTAAAAAATGTCCAAAATTTTTATTGTTAGTTCTAACAATGAATTTTGAACTTATAATATATATTATAAATTTCTTTATAGCTTTCTTTACAGCTAAATATTTTTTTTCATTATTATGGTAATTTAATTTAGGGACTTGGAAAGCTCCTGAAGTAAATCTGCAAAGATATTCATCTTTGTTATCAACTTTTGCTTTTAATACTACTCTACAATATTTATGTGAAGTGTTAGTTTCTATTATCATTTTATCATCTGTTCTTGGATGATATAGAGTTAGTAAATATTTTACTTGTGCTTTTACTTTATGCATATATTTAGTGTCTTGATTAGTCCATTGCCATACATAATCTTTTTTAAGTTTTGTTTGTAATGATTTTCTCATTTCTGCTAATTTCTTTATATATGCTTCTGTATATGTTAAAATCTTAAAAATCTTTGTAATTGATTTTTATCTTTGATTATACTAGAAAAATTCTGTACGTTATTCAAAATATGGGGTTGTAGATGATGTTTTTCATCTTTTATTTATAATCCTAAATATTTTATTTTTTGTTGAGTAATGACTGATTTCTTTTCTTATAATACTATTTTTGATTTTCTGCATCCTTGTAAAACATTAATAATATCTAAATAATGCTTTGATAATTCATTACTGAATATTAAAATATCATCTATATAAATACAACAAAAATTGTGATATTTTTTGAAAATATTATCCATGTATCTTTGAAAAATACCTGGTACTTGCTTAAATTCGAATAGAACAATTGTCCATTGAAATTGTCCTTGAGGGCAGCTAAATGTTGTTAATTTTTGTGATTCATCATCAAATCTATTTTACCAAAATCTACTTTTGCAATCAAAACTTGAAAAATATTTCTTTCCTTCAGTAAGTGATAATAATTCTTCTTTCTTTGGAATAAAATAACCATTATTAATAGTTTCTTTATTTAAAGATTTAAAATTTATCACCATTCTCTTTTTTCCTCTCATTTTCTCAGCTTCTTTTTTTACTAAGAATGCTGGACTAGAATGTGGTGAATTACTAGGAATAATTACTTTTTAATTCTAAAAGTTCTTGAATTTATTTTTCAAATTCTTTTCAGTCTTCTGGGGCATAAATAATTGGTTTCACTCTTATAACTTTTAAAAAAAAATTTAATTTTATTTTTGCTATTTCATTAGATCTATTGATATTTGGATTTAAGGGATTTTCTGAGCATACTGTTTTTAATAATTTTTTTATTCCTGTTAAAGCTTTATCTTCTTGTATTTCATTTAGAAATGGGTTTTGGTCAACCTCTATGTCTAAAGAAATATTTTCTAAATATGATTTTTATTTTTTTATATCCTCACCACGTTTTCACTTTTTTATGTTGTGACATAAAAGTTGGTGATAAAACAGTTAATGTTTTCCTGATTTTTGATACATAAATTGTTTCTCCATCTAGGGTTGTCAAACTTATTTTATCTAAGTATTGGGTAAACGGTTGATATATATTTAGAAAGTTGTTTCCTAATAAAATATCAACTCCAGTTTTTTGTTGAAAAATTGTAGATATATGAAAGATTTCTCATCCTATTGATACATCTGTATCTTTTAGTACTTTATTTAGATTTATTGTAGTATTATTTGCAATTCTTACTAATAATTCTTTTGGTGATTGTTTCCAAAGTTCTTCTAAAAATATATATTTACTAGCTACACACACACTTGCATCTATGTCAATATATGCATGAAAATGGTAATTTTTATATCCTTTAAATTTTAATCCTATCTTTATATATGTACTATTTGGATTTGTTATGCTTAATATTTAATCCATTATTCAGATTTATAATTAGAATTAGAATCAGATGTTTCTGAGTCTGTTATTTCCTCTTCAGTTTCTTCTAATAGATAAATACTACAAGTATCATCTATATCAGATTCTTCTATTGGTTTTAGTTCCATTTTAAAGGTTTCTTCTAAAAATTTTTCTTTCTGGAGAAATTTCTTTTTAAATTCTTTTTTATGTTCGAGTCTATTAGGATATTCATTTGCATAATGTCCTTCCTCATTATATATCCAACATCTGTATTTCTTTTTTTTCTGATGGACAATAATTTTTCTTTTCAGGTGTATTATATTTTCTTCCTTTAAAATATCTCTTTTTGTAAGGTTCTTTATTACATCTTCTTCTATACTTTTGAAAATTTTGTTTTCTAAATTTATATCTTTTAAATTTCTTATGCTTCTTATATTACAGGCATATTTTTCTGATATTCTAAAATCTCTTGAATCACAATAGATTCTATCATTTCCTTTTATTTGTTTGAATTCTTTTCTTTCCTGACATTTTATTTTTATCTAACTCTTAAGACTTCTTATTCTTCCTCCTAAAGTATCAGGTATAGTTTTTCTATTTCTTCCATTCCATCCTTCTATCATAATTTTATGTAATGTTCTAGGTAGTTTTTGAAAAAAACATTTCCTTATAGGTTTCTTGCATAAAAGGTGATAATTTATTATAATACATTTCATATTCACATATAAAAGAATCTATGTAACATATATTAAAGAATCTATGTAACACATATAACATATTGCCATATTTGCTAAGTGTCATTGGGCTTCAATTATTTCATTTTCACTTGATTTTGTAATATTTCTTCATTTATCTTCTCCAATAAATTCCTTATATATTTCATTTGCTACAGTATTTAAGTAATCTCTTTCTGTTGTTGAATTTCCTTGCATTCTTAAATATTATTGTTCAGTTAAATTTGAAAACTAAACTTTTACATTTTCTGTCATTTTATGAGCCACCAAAACTTTACAAGTTGAGGGGTTTGTTTGTGTGGTCGTAAAAGTTTGTATAATTACACTCATTGCACTAGCCCATTTATCTAAGGCTTTTTTCCTATCTCTTATGCAATCTAGGTCTAGAATATCAGTTTTATAATTTTCAAGTAATCTAAATTCTGGAGGAATACTTGCTCTAGTATCGCAATATAATCCTTCTTCCATTTAGGTTGTTGTCTTCTTCTACTTATTGGTTCAGGTTCTCCTAGTCTTTGCCTATTTCTATCTTCCTTATGTGGCTCAAACATCTCTCCTCTTTTTGGAATTGATTTTTCTGAGTTTGTTCTTGGTACTAATACAGGTTCTATATGAATTCTTTGGGTTATATTTTCTTGTTCAAATTCACTTTCACTCATTACTGTCATATTATCATCTTCTTTATTTGTGCAAAGTTTTTCTAATTCTTCATTTGTTAGGGTTAACAAATTAATTAATTTTTCTATATCTTTGTTTTTATGATTCATGAATTGTTCTTCTAAATTTTTTCTATATTCCATTAAATTGTTATTATTTCTTTAGATTCTTCATCTTTTCTTTTATCATTCTTGGGTATTAAAGCATTAGATCTACTAGAAAGTTCTTCTTTTAATCCTTTTAATGGATCGAATCTTAATCCATTTTCTCTTGGTATGTTATTAACATCCCTTTTTAATTTTATAATTTTCTCATACATGTCTAACTGTATTCCTTTTAATTCTTGTATATTTTTAATATTTATTTCATCTTTAGTGTCTATTTTCTCTGCTATAAGAATTAAGGCTTTCATTATAGATATTTGATTTTTGCATACGCTTGTTAAACTACTATTTTCTTTTAATTGTATTTCTAATAGTTTATCTTTTATCATAATTACTTCATTGTGTAAACTAGTTCTTTTACTTCTTCAATTTACTCTTTTAATTCTTCTATTTCTCTATTTCTTTTACTGACTTCTGCCTGAGTATCTATAAATTTAATTTTTTGTATATTATCTCTCTTTACTGATATCAGAGGTTTTTCTTTAATATCTAAATTTCATTCATCAAGTACTTTATATTCTGTTAATATTTCTAGTTTCTTTATTACTTGTCCTATTTCTTTGACAGTTTTATCTATTTCTATAAATTTATTTTGTCTATATATTGAACTATTGTAAGTGTTTGTTAATGAATATCCTATTAGGTAATGAATTGAAAATGGGTGGTTTCCATCTTTCATTAGATTTCCTTGTTCAAAGTCATAAACCAGGCTTAATACTTGGTTTAGATTTTTATCATGAATATTAATAGCAAATCTAGGATATGCTATAAATTTTAATTTTTGGTATCATAAGTTTCTATTAATCATTCCTAACAAAACATCTTTTTTGTTTGTTATTCTATTATCTAATAATACTAATTTAATTAGTGTATCTATTCCTTCTCTAAAGTGTGCTTTTATCAAAATTTGTATTCCTCCTAAGTGGATATATCCAATTTTTTTCTATCTTTTTCGAGAATTTTTGATAATTTTTTCATAATAGTTTCTTTATTAATTAATGGTTTATTAAACCTTCTTTTTGCATCTGCTATAGTAATACTCATTTCTTTATTACTAATGCCATAATATATTATATCTATTTTTGGAAATAATTATCTTATTTTAGATAATGATTCTTCTCTAAATCCATCTTTTTTCTTTAGATTTAGTCTTGATTTTGGTATTTCTTTAAATTTCTTTTTACTAAATATCATTTCTTGTGAAAAAATCCAAAAATATCTTGTGTTTCTACTTCTATTATTTCTTGATTTTCTATTATTTCTGACATTTTTAAGTTATATATATTTTTATCTTGTTTGTAAGCGTTTACAGATTTTTATTACTTTTGCAAGGTATTACAAATTTTTCTATTTTGTAAGATATTACAGATTTTTATTGTTATGTAAGAGTT
This sequence comes from Elaeagnus macrophylla, assembly GCA_029378325.1. Taxonomy (NCBI): domain Eukaryota; kingdom Viridiplantae; phylum Streptophyta; class Magnoliopsida; order Rosales; family Elaeagnaceae; genus Elaeagnus; species Elaeagnus macrophylla. The sequence goes on from CM055640.1 coordinate 52,609,108, forward strand.
ACATAAATTTAGAGATATGAGTTTAGTGATAGGTGGTAAATATTGATAGTATTACTCTTAATTAATTCATCCAGGCAAATGCAATGTACTTCAGAACAGCCCAGCTAGATACACCAAAACGCTGATCCAAGTCTGCATTATTTCCAGAATATGTAACTCTGAGCCTAAAGGTTTTCACGATGAATTTATCCATAAGGGCAGCTCATAGTATCATATATTGCTACAATATTTATTTCAACATTCTAATTAAAATAAATTATAATATTAAAAAAAAATTATAAAATCAAAGATGAAGTAAAATTAAACAATAAATCTTATTTATTTATTTATAAATAATATAAAATAAGAAAAGTTACAAATGATTATACAAATGTTTGAAATAAACAAGACATTACAATAAATTTTTGAATAATAAAGGAGGAATGAATATTACTATTATTGTTATAATGCCTTTATATTATATTATAAATTAATAATCAAATTAAATAAATGAATAATTTTAATTATTTTAATACGATTTTTATTATTATCGACTAAATATTACTAAGTTCTTAAGAATAACTTCTAAACGCTGCTATTTGGGAAAAAAAAAAGAAAAAAAAAAAAAAAAAACAAAAGAAAAGGAAAAGAAAAGAGCTTTTAACACTTCTATGAAATTGTAAATGTAATTATCGATATTAGCATAACAACCCTGTGACAAAATGATATAAGTATGACAACCAATATTTTCATTACCAATATCGAAGTTTAAAAATTTGAAAATTTAATTTTACAAGAATATAAAAAAAAAATTTATTGAAAATTGATGAAATTTTTTGTAAAATTTAGAGTTATATGCTATCATGATATATGACCTTCTCCATTTAATTTTTTTTACATATTATGAAAAAATATATTTAATTTTATTGACCAATTATGATAAATTTTGATTAGATACATTCCAACTAAACTGTCTAGAATTAGACGGCTGTCCAACTGGCTAAATTTTGATCAACTGGAGACTACATTAGCCAAAGTCGAGTTGGACACATGTCCAACTAAATTGGACAGTGGTCTAATTAGTTGAATTTTGATTAACCAATGACCCTACTCACCAGAGCCGAGTTAGATGCACGTCCAACTGAATTAAACGGTTGTCCAACTAGCTAGATTTTAATCCATCGGTGCCTTCACCTGTCAGAGTCAAGTTGAATACATGTCTAACTGAATTAATTTTTATTAGATTTTAAGGTTATCTCACCACCAATTCTATGAATCCAAGTATTTTTCTAGTTATAGTACAATTAAAGTGGCCAAAAGCTCATTAATTGTGTACAAATTTATACCTAATTACGTGCACTATACATATGTTTTGGTTAATTCGAATAAAAAAAAAACAAAGAATAGGGAAGGCATTAATAAAATCTACTGCTTTTGCTTGTTAATTAATTAATCAAAGATGTATAAGAGCTAAAGAGGAACTAATTTTTCAATAAAAAAATTTGGCTTAAATAGAATACTCAATTGTGTTTCCAAGTCAGGTGGAATAAAGAACTCTCTAGCACAATTAAAGCTAGATCTTGAAGATGGTCGGAGCTTCCTCGACGTCGGTGGGCATGTCAATATCTCCAATATTCTAGCTTTTTATCTGTTGGGGTTTTTGAACTTGAAAGTGACTCTTCTTCACAATCTTTGCAATCTATTGCTCTTGGTTTTGTATTAATCAGCTTCATGGAGTCAATGTTCATCATTAGTAAAAGGAAGTTGTTCTTAATGGTTGCTGGAAATTTATATGTACAATGCTTATCATGTTAGCGTGAGTTATGTAATTAGTGTAAAATATATTGTAATTAATATGTGTCTATTTGTAATAGAATTTTAGGTTGTACAAGATTCTACTTTATTCAGGACTCTTGTATTTTATTTTCTATATATATCTCTATTGTGAGGTAAGAATAAATAAGAAATAATTTTTATTCACGTTATATTTAACTTAGTATTAGAGCAAAGGTTCAAAAAGGAACTTTGTCGTTTTTCTTCGTCTCTTGTCAGAGCCGCCATGTCGGTGTCGCCACCACCTATCAGCATCGCCACCACCTGTCAGCACCGCTACATGTCTACCTGTCACCACCACCACCTGTCAGCACCATTGGGTGTCCGCCTATCTCTGCTCCCCGCCAGTCTCTATCGTCTGTCTCTGCTCCGCACTAGTCTTACCTCTTATCTTCGCACTAGTCTCTGTCGCCTGTCTTTAGATCTGCCGCCGTCTACTTCATATCTGCCTCCTAGATCTCCCTTATCTCTTCCAGATCTCCTTCAAACCCTAGCCCAAACCCCCATTCCTCCAAACCCTTGCTAACTAGGCTGGTGATGTGTTTAGGCTAGAATGGGTTGGTGATGTGTTTGGGCTGGTAGGGGTGAGATTGGTATGGCCTTAAACATTTATCACTTTGTTCTGTATAATACTTAGATTATTGATTTTGGTGCATCTGATTATATGACTTATGATAAATCTTATTTTACTGAGTTATCTTCCCTACCAGTATCTTATGTTACGAATGCTCACAGTGAGGCTTTTCTTGTCTTAGGAAAGGAGTTAGTTCGTATCACTTCAACTTTACAGCTTCATAATGTTTTATATGTACTTGACTTATCTTATCACTTAATATTTATCCCACAGTTGAATACTGAGTCTAAATATTTTGTAACGTTTTATCCTATGTATGTAATTTTTTAGGATCTTCTTACCAGAAAAATAATTGGTCGAGGGTATTTGAAGGGTAGATTGTTTCGTCTGGATCAGAACTACGCAAGGGAGAAACCAGGAGCATAGTCCCGCATTGCATTGACTTCAAGTTCTGACAAGCTAAGTGAAATTTAGTTGTAGCATCGCCGCTTAAGGGATCCGTCTTTTAGTCTTATGAAAAAATTTATGCCTACTTTGTTTAATTGTGTTAGTGAGTCTGTTTTACATTGTAAGACATGTGTTTTGGCCAAGAGCCATCGTATTACTTATTTTCCTTGTATTTTTAAAAAATTACTATTCCTTTTGAATTAATTCATTCTAATTTTGGGATCGTCTAGAGAGCCCACTGTATCGAGTATGAGGTATTTTGTATCGTTTATTGATGACTATATAAGATTGTGATGGGTTGCTCTTCTTAGAACCATAGATGAAGTTTTTTCAGCTTTTCAAAATTTTCGTACTCTTGTTCAAACACAATACAATAGCATCATTAGAGTGCTACGTTCTGACAATAGGGGAGAATATGTTAATCATTAGAGTGTACGAAAGAAAAAATTGTCACTTACTTGATATGGCTCGTGCACTCCTATTTAATGCTCATATGTCAAAATGTATTTGGGGCGATGCTATGCTCGTGCACTCCTATTTAATGCTCATATGTCAAAATGTATTTGGGGCGATGCTATACAAGCTTTCGCCCATCTAATAAATCGTCTCCCATCTAGTGCTTTTACGAAAAAATCTCATTCAAGATTCTCGCATCTCATGTATCATTATCATCATTTCATAATCTTCCTGTCCGTATATTTGATTTGTAGTTTTTGTACATGTTCCTAAAAATAAAAGGTCTAAGTTAAATGCTCGGGCAATTAAGTGTGTGTTTGTTGGTTATGGAGGTTATCAGAAAGAGTACAAGTGCTTCCATCCACCGACCATAAAGTATTATGTCACTATAGATGTTACCTTCTTTGAGGACATGAGTTATTTTTCCTCACCTGATACTGTTCGTCAGGGGGATAATTCATATTTCGAAGAACTGTATCATGGTGAGGGGGAGGAATCAAAAGAATCACCTACTGATATTTCGATGGTTTCAGTTAAGATTCTTAACCCATTGAATCTAGTAGTCGAAGAAGTAGATGCTCTAAGTATCCAAGCACCAATTCTGATCACTGAAAATGAAAATGAAGACACTGTTGTTCCCTCAGGCATCACTCATACCCTTGATCAACAACTCTCTGGTACTGAAGGTCACTCATTTGAGGTATGTACATCTATTAATACTAATAGCATTGAGTCTAGTGTTGGACAGTATGTGTTACCAAATAGGTCTACTCAGGGTCAACCAGCCAAAAGATATGAACCAAATATCCATGAAAAATTAAAATATCTAGTAGCCAACTACATGTCCACTAAAAGATTGCCTAAGCCATATGAATCATATGTAAATCAAATATCTGATGTATCAGTACCTAACAAAGTACAGGATGCATTGGGAGACCCAAAATGGAAGAAGGCAATGGAGGAAGAGATGGAGGCATTACAGAAGAACGATACTTGGCAACTTGTGCCTCCACCACAAGGTAAGAAGGCAGTTAGTTGTCGATGGGTGTTTATTGTGAAACATAATGCTGATGGATCTGTGAATCGGTATAAAGCCTACCTTGTAGCAAAAGGGTTCACTCAGACGTATGGTGTAGACTACGATGAGAGTTTTGCTCCGGTTGTCAAAATGAATACTATTAGAGTTCTGCTTTCGCTTGCCACAAGCTTAAACTGACCACTTCTATAATTTGATGTCAAGAATGTGTTCCTTCATGGAGAGTTAGTCGAGGAGGTGTACATGAGTCTTCCACCTGGGTATGTAGCTGCTTCTCCTGGTAATTTTGTATGCAAATTGAGAAAGTTTTTGTATGGTCTCAAGCAATCCCCTCGAGCCTGGTTTGGAAGGTTTTTCACAGTTCATGCAGAATGTTGGTTACAAACAAAATAATTCAGACCACACACTATTTCTCAAACATCAACAAGGGAAGGTAACAACTCTAATTATTTATGTTGATGATATCGTAATTACTGGAGATGATGCTGTTGAGATGAATAAATTACAGAGACAACTAGCCTCTGAGTTCGAGATGAAGAATTTGGGTGAACTGAAGTACTTCTTAGGAATTGAGGTAGCGAGGGGGAGCGAATGAATTTTTCTATGTCAGAGAAAGTACATTCTTAACCTACTAACTAAAACACGTATGCTAGATTGTAAACCTATTAACACTCCTATTGCGTAAAACCATTGTCTAGCAGAGTATCCAGATCAAGTACCAACTGATCGAGCTCGCTATCAAAGGTTGGTTGGATGCCTAATTTATTTGGCACATACTAGATCAAATGTCGCATATACAGTAAGTGTGGTAAGTCAGTTTATGCATAACCCAAGTGAGAGTCACATGGATGCAGTTGTGAGAATTTTAAGGTACTTGAAGTCAGCTCGAGGGAGAGGAGTAATGTTCATTAGGTTACTTCACCTTTGTGGGAGGTAATTTGGTTACATGAAAAAGTAAGAAGCAGAAAGTTGTGGCGCGGTCTAGTGTTGAGGTTGAGTATAGAGGTATGGCTCACGGTGTTTGTGAATTGTGTGGATAAAAAGTTTGCTATTTGATTTGGATTTCGAACTCAAAAATACTATGCAGTTGTATTACGACAATCGGGCAGCCATTGACATATCATAAAATTCAGTACAACATAATCGCACTAAGCATGTAGAGGTTGATCGTCATTTTATAAAAAAAAAAAAAGCTAGATGCCAAACTCATTAGCTTCCTTTTTGTTTCCACTAAGAAGCAACTTGCAGATGTGCTCATCAAATGAGTTTCCAAGAAGGCATTTTATGACTCATTAAGCAAGTTGGGCATGGTCGATATGTATGCACCAACTTGAAGGGGAGTGTTATTGTGAGTCATGTAATTAGTGTATAATATATTGTAATTAATATGTGTCTATTTGTAATAGAATTCTAGGTTGTACAGGATTCTAGTTTATTCAGGATAATTTTATTTTCTATATATACCTCTATTGTAAAGTAAGAATAAATAAGAAATAATTTTCATTCATGTTATATTTAACTTATCACACAATCTTATATCGACCGAAGCTTTTGCTACTTTGACGAACACAAGATGTTGGGTCTTTTGTTGGTGTCGTCGTCCTAATGCTAGAGGCAAGTCACACTCTAGTGATGGTGGACAGTGCAGTGGTTGATGTTTATAGATAACAGAGGAGAGAGAATGCAAGTAGGAAGGGAGAGAGAAAGATATGGTGGGTTGGCCGGTCAATAATTTAATTTGTAAGTTGAGGGGTAAAACTAGAATTGTAAAAATTATGCAAGTGGGATATCCAAATGAGATTGAAATTAATAGAAGGGAGTTATTTTAGCTTATTTTTCTAAAATTAATAATTAAAAGGATATTGAAATTATCAATCAAAATTTCGTATATCAGTATCCTTCAAAACATGAAAATATATCTAGAATATTACGGATATTTAAACCACTATAGGTGCTTAAGAGACGAAGACAGGTGTACAATGTAATTTGTACTTTAATGCATTCAATAAAATGGATTTGTATTATTAGATTGTTTTTCCTCACTTGCTTTTGATTATTTGTAAATATCATTCATGTACTTTTACTTCCAATAGATTTGGTTAATTTTAGGTTATTAATAAAAAATATTATATAGATTATCTATGCATTATGTATTATTTAATTAACAATGTACGATTCAGAACGAACAAGCAAAACAAGCTCATATCTTATTTCGAATAAAATAATATGTGTTTGAACTCAGTTAATGTAATGTTTATGTTTAATGATTATTTAAAAATGGAGATATGGTAATGCTTGTGACTTGTAATCACCTATTGTGTTTCTTTAATTTATTTATTTATGAGTTATGAGATCACCTATTACTAGGTGCATCTTCATTTCTGAGCGCTCTTGCTGCTGAGTTGCTTACTTTGTTAGAAGGGGTAAAGTTAGCTTTTGAGATAGATTCTCATCATGTTATATTATCTGGCGATTCTTTGGATGTTGTTCTCAAATTGCTGTCCTTGTTTGCTTGCTTTGTTAGAAATGGTAAAGTTAGCTTTTGAGATAGATTCACATCATGTTATCTTATCTGGCGATTCTTTGGATGTTGTTCTCAAATTGCTCTCCTTGTTTGGTATTACTCGCAGTAGGGTCTATTGATGGGAGAAGTTCTACGTTATTAGCGATTTACAATTTTTTGTTTTTTTTTGTTTTGCATTAAGTTTGTTGTCAGGAGTGCTATGTAACATCCCATTCTCTAACTGTTTGGGCTTGTAAGGTTACTGTTTGGGCTTGTAAGGTTTATGAGTATTGGCAATTTTCGTGGACAAAATGTTTGATTGTAATTTAGCATAAGCGTCCACCGTTCTAATTAGATGATACATGATGATGCAGTTACCAAGCTTGCAATGCCCATATGACAGGTAAAATATTCTCTCATGCATACATTCTCACACAATTGAGCACTACACTTAGTATGAATAGAATTGTTGTGAAAGTAAAATCCTTATATGAGTAGAATTGTTGTTAATAGAATTGTTGTGAAAGTAGAGTCCTTGTTTGAGTAGAATTGTTGTGAAAGCGAAATCCTAACATGAGTAGAATTGTTGTAAAAGCTAAATCTTAATATGAATAGAGTTGTACTCTATTATTAATCATCTTTCAAGTCAAATTGGACTCTATATAAGCAACGCTTGTTTGTGCAAAATATCAACCCACACCGAAATAATATTTTCTACATCTGTTGATGCTTTCAAAGAAAAATCTTTTTCTCTTCATCTTTAAGCTTAGGCACTTTCTTATTTTAATTGTTCAAACATACTGTGTGGTTATGTTTGAATAATTCATGTGCCTAATTGTTTTTCATGATATTCAGAATTGCATGATCGTTCTAGAGTTTACTAGCTGATTTGTTTTTACATCATATGTTGTTGAATCTGCTAGTTAGGATTTTTCATTGTTTGAATCCGCTCTAAGACACACTTTGCACTTGTGCTAATGTTTTAGGTGACGTGCTCGGTATTTCGTGTGACTCGAAATTACCGAAGTTGACGGGTTCGATTGATCTTGTGGGACTTAAGTAGATCAGAATGTTGGTCTGGATCTAGACACCTAGCTTGTGGAGGCTATGAAAGAAGCGGCGGCTCGTAAGTAAATTACAGAAATGGGGGATCTATCTGTGAAGGGTAGTCTAGGACCTGTGGTTGTAATTGAACATTGATTTTCATAGTGGATAGTTAGGTGGTCCGGTGGTTTTCCTCTTAGGTCATTGGTGTGGCCTAGGTTGTTTCCACCTAAAAATCTCGTGTGTTATTCTTTAATTCTGCGTTTTATTTTTACACGCAATTGCATGTCTGGCCGTTGTGATTAGGTTATATGATTAATATCTATTAAAATTAAAAATAACCTATTCACCCTCATTTAAATATATTTAATCCGTAACTAAAAATTTTCAAGGCTAAATATACTTTGGTTGAATTTATGTTCATTTTAATATGTGCTAAAATAATTTGTCGGGTTCTGCACTTTGACCAGACTCAATGTAATAACTTCGATTAAGTAATCACAACATTGTTTTTTCAGGGAAGAAAAATTAAGTGATCAAGATGCAGAGTTCTTAAAGAGTATGGCTCACAATCTTTATTATTATTATTATTTTTTTTTTTTATATATAACATATTTTGGTGTGATTTAAAATTGTGTCTTGAAGAAAAAATGGTGAATCTGACCGTCACTACTAGGAGTGTAAATACCAAGGGTTGATTTAAATTTGAGTTAAAATTGAAACCAAAACAGTAATGTTGGTTCTTAAAAAGTAAAACCAATCCAACAAAACCTATAAAATCAATCCAAACATAAAAAATAAAATTATTTAATTTGATAAAATTATTATATAAAAAAATAAAAAATATATACTATAATATATATATTGGTTGTATCGGTTCTTATAAAAATTTTAGTTTTAAGAACCTATCCAACCCATAAGGGTCTATTTTACAATATTTAAATTCAAACCAACTCAATCACATCGAATAAATCATATATAACTTGAATTATGTTAATTGGGTTGGGTTGGATTGATCAATTTTTTTAACACCCTTGGGTGAAATTCACAATTTTTATAAATAAAATTAGGTGTGTGCAAATTTTAGATTAAATTAAATTTGAGTTAAAATTGAAACCAATTCAATCTAGTTAGCTCTTAAAAATGAAAAAACGAATCAATACACTTAGAGTTATTAGCCAATCGTTTGATTTAGTTTGAATAATAGATGAAAATATTTTGATATTTTTATCCAAAGTTTCTTGAAGTGAAAATATTGATATTGATAAGGTAGTTTTAAAATATCTTCCACAATATCTAAAAAAAAAAAAAATTCAATATTTCCATGGAGACATCGATAAATGTCAAAAAAATTTGATATTTTCATAATTTTGTTTTGTAATTTTATAAAATTTGATAAGGATATATCGCAAAATATCAATTTTTTAATTTCTATTTTTTGTCGAATTAAAAATACACATATATAATTTATTATTTGTAATATATAATATGTTACTATTTTTGTAAAAAAAATCAATTTTATTTCTCATAAATTTTCTCATTTACTTAAATAGTAATAGTAAATATTTAATTATAAATTATGATTCACAAAGTTGTGATTAATTTGTATATAATTAATTACATGACTTTTTTTTTTTATCATATTTCTCTCCTTCTCTATCATGCTATTTTTTTTTTTTTTAATGTTTAATACACGCAATTATTATTTTTAAATGACTTTGTATTTATGTTATCCATTATTCTATTAATTTCAATAATTATTATAGATATTACAAAATTAAAAATAATATTAATCACAATAAGCTAGCATTATATATATTTATCTTATGTTATATTTGAGTCACATATATAATATTTTAATAAAAAATCAATTTTAATTGCTTTATTATTATGTGTTTGGGCGGATGACATCATAGGTCTTATAATTATCTATACATAAAAAATTGAAAAAAAAAGTTTCGTCTTGAAATTTATGTGCTAAGTATATCAAGTTTCATAATTTATAAAAAAAGTCAGAATTAGTACTATTTTTAAAATTTTGTTAAAAATTAATGGTGATATTATTTTCAAAGGATATTTGTGAAATAAAAAAGTTCTTTCTTTCAATATTTTTCAACATTTTTACTCATGTTTTGATTAACTTGACTCTAAGAATTGAATGAATTTTGTTGATTTTTAAGACAATTTGATTGTAAATTTTATATTTTCAATTTTTGAAGACATGATATGTTATGAATATATTATTAAACTTTGTAAGAGTTTGATACCCGGTGCACAACTATAAAAAAGGTGATACAACACCTTAAAACTAGCACCTCTCTTTCAAGCAGCGAAAAAAAATATAGAAAAGAAGATAATAAAGACAAAAGCAGATATAACCAAATACAGAATAATAGTAAATATTTTTCAATCATAAAGGAATCCTTATATGTTGGAATATACTTGAATAACTCTATGATTGTACTAACGCAAACAATAGAGCATACACACATAGTGCTATAACGTTGTAAATCCACCTAAGCATCATTCTTAAGTGATAACATCCACAAGTTGCTTAAGGCAACCACTCGGTTGTAAATAATTCACTAAAAATAAATCAACATTTTACAATATAAATATATATGCTAAACGCTACCAATTGGAGCCTCGCTCAACTGCGCCTAAGTCGCCCTTATTTGTTGTGTCCACAACAATTGTTAGGGGTGTACATATATGGGTTGGGTTTAAATCAAAATAAGAACCAACCAAATATGATTGATTCTCTAAGAAAGAGAACCAAATCAAACCAATAAATTTAAAAAATCAATCCAACTCGAATTAATTTATATGGTTTAGTTTAGACTGGGTCAAGGAAATTTTTTCCCTTTTTGCTAATGCATTTTTTTATTATCTTTTTTTTAACTCTTGTATTATAGTTTTTGTTGAGGAGTTCCACATCGACCAGAGAAACCAGTGAAGAGCTGGTTATATGATTGGGTACCCCTTAACCTTCAAGTTGGCTTTTGGGTTAAGTGAAGGGCCCGATTGTTTGACATGGTATCAGAGCAGGACCCTAGTTCGTTCAATTGTGCCCAACACATTTAACCCCATTCAACCTCACGGTCTATCGATGCTAGTGCCGATGTGAGGGGGGGTGTTGAGGAGTCCCACATCGACCAGGGAAACCAGTGAAGAGTTGGTTATATGATTGGGTACCCCTTAACCTTCAAACTGGCTTTTAGGTTAAGTGAAGGGCACGATTGTTTAACAACTTTTAATGTTAGTTTTATTATAATACCTTAATTGAAAATTTAGATTTTAATCACTTGACAATTGCCTCATTTTGCAATGACATTTACTTTTAAAGAGCACATTGAGGACTTGAGGTCAAACCCCGTCAGTTGCAAATGATTGTGTGAATGTGTTACATAAAAAAAAATTCAATTATTTACTTAATATCATTATTCATATCAATTATAAAGTAAAAGAAAGTAAGACAAAATTAGAAAAAATTTGTATATTTTGATGTATTCTAATAGTGAGCGTACGAGGGAAATGGAAGCCTAATAATTTTTTAAATTCTTAAGAATAATTTTATAAATAATAATATAAATATAAAACTAATAATAATAAAAATAATAAAATAATAAATGGATTAGGTTAGTTCAGTTCTGGCAAGGGTTAAATAAATGAAACCAAACTAACATAAAGTTAATCAATTTTTTAAAATGAAGAACGAAACAAAACTAATAAAATCTCATAACTGAACATTTTAGTTTGAGATGGGTTAGGTTGGTTCCAAGAATTCTTTAACACAACTAGCAACTTTGATCCAAGCTGATTCTAGCTCTCCTCCAGAGCCCACTAATATTTGATGTGGTATAGACACAAATGATCAATATAGTGAACCTAGGTTTAAGGCATATTTCATGCACATTTACCTAGTATACAAATTTATGTCCAAATATGATTTTAATTAATTAATTCAAAAATCTACCAAAAAATGCATTTATACAATAAAATGGTTTTTTTTTCGTATCAACGATACAACACACTCAATATCACGATTTACTAATATGGAATAATACTTAATGTATTAATAATCTAAAAGTATAAAACAATTTTTTCTCATTGAAAATTCAAATTTTCAAAATGCAAGCATTTGCCCATGTTTTCTAATTTCTTAAAGTTTTTCAAAAATGAAGGGTATTTATAAGAAACCTTTGAGCTTCCAATGAGCTCATCGACACCTCTTTAATGTCATTGCCGATACATCCCTGCATATATGGCGAGGCATTCAACGAGAGTAATAGCTGACACGATGAGGGAAATAGCCATCAGCCTGGCCAACCCCTTTGTCACCATCTTGCTGATACAACATCGAGCTTCTAGTGAGCACTCGATGAACGCACAAAAATTATAGTTTTAATTCCTAAAAATTGCTTCGGTTTATTTTTCACAAATACCCAAATAGTGAAAAATAAATATACGAAAATAACACAACTTAGCATGTCGGTTATATGCTCCCACTATCCCGTGGTGTGTACATCATGCAAACATGCAAGGTGTCAAATTTTATGTGAGTGTGTAATATTGAACTGTTAGAATAATACCTTACAAATATCAAGACAAAACACTAAATAAAAATCCAGAATTCGTATTTCATACACGAGAATGCCAACAAAGGACTTAAAGCACTTACAAAATAAAAACGATCTAATACAATTGAATGCTAAAAAACACTATAAGAAATTATAATCAGAGAGGAAAAAATATGGCTCACCATGTATTCATTAAATTTTTGTCACAAAAATATGATTTTATATACAACTTACAAAATGACTTTTATCCTAACAAAAATTGAGTTAAATTTTATGGCTCTAGCTATTTTAGCTCAATATTACATTTCTAAAACATGTAAAAACCCATTGTTATTGTTTTTAAAATCTTTTACATGTAGAATGAGAATGGGACTATCCAATCAAAATATCACTTATTTACATTATGCTAATATTCAAACTTCTATTCGTATTCCTTTTTTCTTTTCTAATTTATTAGTTAGTTAAGGTTATAAAGAAAATTAAAATTAGGGTCCAAAGAAATAGCATTTCTTTAGTTATCTCATTTTTAATTATTAATGGTTAAAAGTAACCTTTAACGGAATAAATTAACACCATTAGCCTCTTAGGACGAATTTGGCCTTATTAAAGAAAATAATGGGATTGTAGTGCTTAAGACAATAATTTCAGGACTTAAGTGCATTTTAAGCACAATTTTATGACTAATCTAACACTTTCCCTTTATTTGTTTAAGCAATTTTAAAATGTTCATACAAGAATTTTAAAAATAGTTTTAAATTTCAAGATTGTCATAGTTTTTTTTTAAAATATTCATTGATATTGAAGAATATCTTCGATATTTTCTTAAATTGAAGTCTCGGTATTTTCTATCGCTAAGCGATGTTTTCATCCATGGTTTGAGTACTTTAATTTGTAAATTTTAATGTCCATAATTCATATTTGGTTACAACTAAAATACAGACTATGATAAGAACACTAATATATCCACAATTACGTTAAATTGAAATTTTAAGCGGATGTGTCCCGTGGTCAAGTGGTTAGGTTTGTGCATTTCTGTTGACCTTGCATATTTTTGCCTAATTTATGTTTTGTTGCAGTTTAATTAGTATGTGAATTTTATGACCCCCAAAAAAAAAAAATAGTATGTGAATTTTGATTGTTTGTCAAGATAGTTCCTTCTTATGTCGTTCTAGGTGGACAGTGGAATCAAACGAAGTTATTTGGTGTACACCAAATATAATTTGAACATTATTAAATTATTATGTAGAATTTAATAGTTATATTTATTTTTAAACTACAATAGTAATTTAATGTAATTATAGTATGTATAATATTTAAATATAATACATTAAAAATGAAATATAAATTTATTTATAACTTTAATATTAATTCAGTCTTGATCAGATTGCAGCAGATTATAAAATTTATCAATCCGAATCTAATTTAAATTCAATCTAATTATAAAATTTGTCAATTTAATTCAGTGTGAATCCAACAAATTAGATCAAAATTTTCAATTTAAGAGAATTCATCGAATTATTTTCTCACCTTTAATATGTGTAATGATCATGAGTAAAATGACATGTTTGCATGAGTATAGAAACACTCATTATAATATGTAGTCAAATTATAGTGTTTACTTTAGTTCAAACACAGATCCTATTGTTAGATAAGAGATTCAACAGTGTCTATTTATACCTTGCATTTCTAGTTTTGATAAATACCTAGGTCTTCTTGCACTTTTTGGTAGGTCCGAAAGGGCATGAATTAATTATACTTTGTATATTGTTCATGCAAAAATACAACATTGATCAAGTAAGTTTCTCTCTTTGGTTGGAAAAGAGGTCATTCTAAAGTCAAGCTTATGCTATGCCCAATTTTGTGAGCCATTGCTTTGTCTTGCCTGTGGGCTTGTGTTATGACTTGGAAAATGATATGCAAAAGTATTAGTGGGATTGAAGGATATTGGTGGTTTGGGGTTCAAAGATCCTCGGGCTTTTAATTTTGCTATGGTTGCTAAGTAATGTTGGCATCTAGTCAAGAACCCTAAATCCTTATTCGTGCAAGTCTTTAAGCCTTGGTATTTTCAAGGTGGGTCTTTTTTCACCACTAGAGTCGATTCTTCTTCTTCGTGGTCGTGGTGAGGCTTTCTAGAAGCTCATCCTATTTTACTGACTAGTACTCTGTGGTCAGTGAATAGGGGGCGTGTTATTGATATTTGGGTTGACCTTTGTCTCCCTCATCTACCTACTTTCAGGCTTACCTTTCCACTGGTTAATAGTGTGTATTAGGAGTCCCAACTTATTGATGGAGAGAGGAGTTGTTGGAGAGCCACACTGGTGTATTAGTTATTCACTCTGGTTGAGGCTAATACGATTTTAGGGATTCATATTGCTCCTTATCTAGGCAATGAGCTCATTTGGCACTCTAATTCACATGATAACTTTTCTGTGAGCTTGGCTTACTATGTGGCTTGTGCTGTACTTGGGAGGAATATCCAAATACCTAATAGTGTGGATAATCTCATTTGAAAATCAGTTTTGGAAACTCATAAAGCCTCCAAAGGTAAGCCATTTCATCTAGAGGTGTATGTATGGTGTGTTGTTTGTTAAACAATTGTTTATTAAGAGGAAATGTGGGTTGGACGATGTCCCATGTCCTTTGTACGAGGAAGAAGTCAAAACTTTGGCACATTTGTTGGTTGGTTCTAGTATAGTTAGCTATCCTAACTATACTTTGCCCTTCTTTTACCTTCCATCAATTTGCTAATGGTTCTTTTCCAGGTTCTTTTGAAGCATTACTTTTGTGGGCACGTTATAGAGAGGATGGTGTTGAATGTCTGGCTACTGTTTGTATTGGATTCTTGAGGGTTTAGCTTTGTCATAAATACTTGGTTTTTAAGTAGAAGGTGTTTGATCCTGGTGGGGTGGTATGTTTGGTTAAACATGACCGTCAGACGTTCAGCGTACCTTTTGGCTAACATTGCTTTTTAGCTTGCTTTGTGTTTGTGGTTGTGTTTATGATTTTGTGTGCTTTGTTTGGTGGGACTTATTTCCTCTTGTACTAATGTCTACTTAATATTTTTTTTTGGTGTTATTAATAAAATTAGTATCCTATGTTTGAAAAAAAGAATAATAATATTTAGGGTGTATTTATTAATATATAATAAAAATTAATTTGAATTGAAATAAAAATGAATTAGAATAAAAATATTAATTTACATAAATGTTTTTTAAAAGTAACAATAAAAAATTTAAAATAAAGTATAATTTTATAATTACATTTTTGTGAATTTGAAAATAAGAATCAATGCCAATAGAGGAGTAGGAAAACAAATAATGAGAATAACTCCTAAATTTGTAGGAATTCTTATTCTTTTTCTACCGTATTTTTAAGAATTAAACAATAGAAATGAGAGGATTTTTGGTCTATTTAGTACTGTAATTTTGTTCAATTAACACATTAATCTTATAATTATTATAATTTATTAAGATAGATCCTTTTTTGTCCAATAATTTAAAATTTAGGTAAATTTCGTCTAGTTTTTTTAAAATTGATATTTCTTGAGGTATTTCTTTCTCCCTTTTCTCTCCCACCGATAAGAAAGCATCATGTTGCCATGTTGGTATCATCGGAGCGGATGGCGGCCTCATCATTAAAGTATTTCAAAAAACTAGTAATTTTTTCAGTGCCAAAAATGCAATGCATATATATATATTTTGTGTGTGTGTGTGTGGAAAAAGACGACTAGAGTCAATATATATAAATATTAGTAATTTATTGCTCATAAATATTTAACTTGCGTAAATTCAAATTCATTAGTGGCAAATAAGTACTTGAACATGTGAAAGTACAAATATTTATTTAAAAAATAAAACGAAAAGAAAAAACGTAATTTTTTTAAAGAATCCAAAATTTACTTATATATATAATAATCATGATTATCAATTAATATATGTGGTTCAAGATAACATAAAATAGACTATAAAAAATTTAATGTTATGTGAATATAATAATAATAGTAAAATATTATGTTTGTATTATAAAATACTTGATGGTAATTAAAGTTATATTTTATGAGATATATAAATTTAAGATCATATATATACTTAAATTTATGTAGTAAATAAATATAAGATATTTTCAAAAATGTAAAATATTATATTAACTATTTTATTTTTATTTACTTATATATAATAATAATAATAATAATAATAATAATAATAACAATAACAATTTTATTATAATAAGACAGTCAAATTTCTTATTTTATCTTCAAAAAATATATTCTAATATAAAAAAAATTATCAAGCTAAGGGGGTTGTGGCCTATCCCAGTCTTCTTTGACTTTATCCTGAACTTATGTGTATAACTTTAAAGATAAAAAATTAAAATATATATTTTAAAAAATTATAAAATTTATAAAATTCTTAACCTAATAAGAGTGTTAAGATAACTATATGTCACTCTAAATAATAACAAAAATTAGTATCCACTTTTTTAAGATGGAATTATGGAAAGAAAAACAAGAAGAATAAAGAAGTTAGGATATCACTATTGAGAAATTATTGGTTATTCGAATGGGTGGTTTGTGTCCAATTATTAACACAAGAAAAAGCTTACGGTAGTATCGTAGGGATAGGA
This sequence comes from Elaeagnus macrophylla, assembly GCA_029378325.1. NCBI lineage: Eukaryota > Viridiplantae > Streptophyta > Magnoliopsida > Rosales > Elaeagnaceae > Elaeagnus > Elaeagnus macrophylla. Next base: position 52,626,183 of record CM055640.1, read on the forward strand.
TCAAAAGATCATTATTGTTAACTAATCGAATCTAATAAATCATATTTGACCATTAAATTATTTATATTTTATGGTAAAATATTTTACTTAATTTTTACCTTAATTTTTAAAATTATTAACTAATTTTAAATTTTAAATTATAAAATTATCTGCACTATTAATTAAAATTATTCTAGCGTTAAGATTATTGGTTAATATATTTGATCTCTGAAACTTATGAATGAATTTATTATTTTTTCTCCTTTTTGTGTTTGTACTATATATATTATTGATGCATTTAAATAATGAAAATTTTAGCTATAAAATTTTCAAGCAATTATTAAAGTTCCTATATAACAATGAAATAAAATGGCAACAAATATTTATAATTTATCTAAAGCTAGCTAATTATATAGGTGTAAAAATAATACAATTATTGTTAGAATGAAAGGAGTTAATTCTCTACGAAATGATATCGAAAATGATTATAACAACTATTAATTCCTATAAAATCTCAATACCTGATATAAAATGATATTATTTTAATTACAGAAGGAATAAATATTAATATATTAATATTATACAACATATTTTTTTTCATATATATCTTTAATAAGAGATGATATGGATACTTAATAATAAAAAAAGTTATTAAGTATCGATAAAGAAAAGTACTGCTCAAAGACAACATATATTTATTTACTTATGCTCAAAGTAAAATAGATATAGCATGAACATCTGAAATGTTCATTAGATATTTATAAAAATTAGTTGTCCAAGTGTCTAAAAATTTAAAATGTATTGAAAACACATCAATTTATATAAAAAATGATGAGCATTAATAGTAGTCATTATATAGTTATTGATATGAATAAATTAATAGTATTTGTTTCTTATAAAAGTATTAGCATGTTTTCACATGTTTCATGATTTTGTTATTGATACAAAGCATGTTTATTTATTTTATGTGCTCCTAAAAATATAACAAAAATAAGTAATTATTTTAAAGAGAGATAAATTTGTATAGATTTACTTTTTATGGATAAAATATATGCACATTATATATCCAGTTATTATTTAATTGCACAATATGAAAATTATCTCATATTTATTTTATAGTTAGTTAGCACCATTTATTAAAATAATTGATGATCAATATATTTGTTGAAATTGATAAATGTTATCAGAGCATATACAAATATTGAATCTCACAAAAGAATAAAATAATGAGTTTTATTATAACTTAGATATATGAATTATCATTATTACTATAGTATGTTTTATATCATTATATGTGCAAGGTTTTTAATTAATTTTGCGATGATTTACAAAATAAGTTATTTTTGTAGAATAACGACATGTACCTTGTAAGTTATTATTTAAATATAACAAATCAAAGTAAATACATTCTATGAAATATAGAGAAATGTATTACATTAAGTCAAGGGATGACTAAGTAAGCTCACTTGTCATAAGTTATGACATTTACGTCAATATTTGAAAAATTATCTTATTGATATTAAAATGTGTTAATTAAAATGACATCTTATATTGAACGATTATCATTATCAAGGTAGCAAATCTGTAGATGCGTTGTACTGTTTTTCTTTTACATGATTTTGTCCTCCTAGATTTTTTTGAAAAGATTTTAATGAGCCAACTTAAGTATATTGCATGAGAATAATGTACTCTTTTTTTTTTTTGCTAATTTTTTGTCCCATTGATTTTTTCTAGTAAGAGTTTTAAATATGCATATTCTCAATACATTTAATATTTAGAAAAAGTGTTATAATTTTAGGTGTCAAATCTTGAATATGATATTATTTATTTTATGATTAGATTTATTTCAAATGAAGATTTATCTCTATTGTATTATAAATTTGTATTTGAATAGAGATTTAATCTCTATCATATCTTAAAATATAATAATTAATAAGAATTGTATCTTTTATTTATTTTTTTTTCTATTTTTATTCTCTTATTTTTTTTTATAATAATATTTACTTTTTTAAGATGGAATTATGAAAAAAAAAAAAAAAAAGCAAGAAGAATAAAGAAGTTAGGATATCACTGTTGAGAAATTATTGGTTATTTGAACGGGTGGTTTATGTCCGATTATTAATACAAGAAAAAGATTATGGTAACATATGTAGGAATTGGATTAGAAAATCAACATTGTTAACTAATAAATTTAATCAATTATATTTAGTAGTTAAGTTATTTACATTTAATAGTAAATATTTTACTTAATTTTTACCTTATTTTTTTAGTTATTAACTAATTTGTAATATTATCTGTACAATTAATTTAAATTATTCTAGCTTTAAAATTATTAGTTAGATTTATTGATTAACAATATTAATCTTTGAAGCCTATCTCACACACACATATATATGTATGTCAGTGTGTGTATATATATGTATATACACACAAACATATATATATATATATATATACACATTAGGGGTGGGCGTAGGTTCGATAGGTCTGTTATTAAGTCATTTTTCAAACCGACTTTATTTGGCAGTTTTAAAAAATGTAAAACCTTAACTGACCTATAATTTGATGATTTTGAACCTATAATTTTATTTAAAAATTATTGTAATAATAAAATATGCAATAAAAAATACAACGAATATTTTACCCCTACAAACATTTTTTTTAAGCTAGAGCATACAGATGTGTTATTATCGGTTATAAGAACTACTATCCTTACTCATATCTAATGCTTGATAAATTTAAAGTTATCCACATGTGTCATATGGGAATGATATCTCATTATTGACACTTTATGAATGATGCTCCACTACTCACCATTTTAAATTTAAAATCATGATTTCACGTGCTAAATATTTGTTTAAAACTTTTACATTGTATATTTGTATAATATTAATTAAAAATTTATTTTATTTATTTTTATAACATTTATTATATAATATTTAAAAATATATATTAATATATAAAAGTGTAGGTCGATTCGGTTTTGTCGATTTTAGTTTTTAGCGAACCTATAACCAAATTAATAAGGTCGATTTTGTAATATTTTGGACCTACTGGACCAACTAACCTCTAAAAAAAAAAATTGGCTCGATTTGGACCTAGACTTAAATTGGTTGGTCGGTTTTTGAAAAAAAAATGTCCACCCCAATATATATGTGTGTGTACGTATGAATTTATCATTTTTTTCTTGTATACATACACACATATATATATTTATATGTATGAATTTGCCTTTTTTTTGGGTATGTATATGACATATATATATGTGTTATATGTATGAATTTTCCATTTTTTTTCTTGTATACATACACACATATATATATATATATCATCATATATATATTATTATACTATGTATGTATGTATACACATATATATATCTTATATATGTATGAATTTGCCTTTTTTTTGTATATATATATATATGAATTCGTATTTTTTTTACTTATATACACACATAATATATATATATATATATATATTAATTTGTCATTTTTTTTTTCTCTTCTTTGTTTTTGTACTATATTTTCTCTGGTTTGTACCTCCACGTCGATTCCAAGACTCAGACGAAATGACCAACTAATAATTGCTCAAAATTAAGTTGGTACTAATGTCAAACAGGAATATTTCTTCCCAAAAAAACTACTGCCAAAAGACAATAATTTCCCGTTTAAATCTATTAAGAAAAAATAATAGTAGAGAAAATTTATCAATAAATAAAAGGTCATATTTCATAGACTCGTAACGATACCAACCGATGATAATTGTGTTATATTAATCGTATTTATGTCTGTATTTGTTTCGTGTTATTTGTGTCAAATTTTAATGTTATTTAATACATGAAAAAATTTACTCAATTTTTTTTTTCATATTGATTATTTATAATAATAAAAAATAATAAAACCTTTAAAACAAAAAAAATTATTAATCAATTTTTATTTAAAAAAATTCGTATTATATTATATTCCAAATCATATTATGGAATTAATGAACCGACAGGGCTCCTGCATACTTGGTAATACTGCATATAATAAATTATCAAATACAAGCCAACGTGGCGTGGTGTTCGTGTGGAATTCGTTTTTTATTTACCTACCATAATTATAAAAATTATTGGTTAATCATCAATGAAGTTAATATGAAAATACAAACCAATCAATATATATACGATTTTTTCTAATTTTATACCTTTCTCTATCTTTTCTTTTTCACATTGATTCGTTTAGACTTTCAAGTTAGTTTGGTACAATAACAACCAATCGCTTCTTCCATTGGATCATGAGAAATTGAATATTGTCACTTTGGCTGAATTTTTTATTTATAAATAATTATATTATTTACAAGTCTACATTACATGTTATTGAGCATAAGCAAGTTGTTCGAAATTTTATTCCTAACTAGAATGATAGGCATTTTCATCCTCTTTTTATTTCATGTTTTTTTTTTTTCCTATATAATAGATATATTGAGAAATAAATACATCTCAAGAAAAATATAGAGTCAAATTTTCGGACCTCTTATTTTTAGAGTTCAACTCTTCCACATTTATCTCTCTATTTACCTACATCTCTTTCATATTGTACCCACAATTTCTATACATTCGTAATAATAAAAAAATTCTCCAATAGAAGGAAACCTTGAGATTGTCGACTTCCGCTAGTTTAGCCCGTTGTGTTGTGTCATAATCTCTACCTTGTGATCTTTCAACTATTCAAATGTGTGACCATAGCCTACTTTCCTATTTTATATTGAATATTCCACCTAACAGACATCCTTTTCACAGAAATAAAAATTACAAAAATAATAACTTAGTTGTTATTTTAGAGATTTTATAGAATAAGAGATGATCATACCACTCAAAGAGCTAACTAACTAATTTTATAAGTATGGAATCATTTTATCAATTATCTCATAATTTCAATGAAATTTTGGTTCACCTAGATTGGTGGTACATAAAATTAATTTATTGAAAATTTACCAAAAATAACACCCCTAACACATATAGTAACATAACTAGCACCCCCAATAATATTAAACTTTCAATTTGAATGTGAAATATTGAACGAGTCTAAATTATCGTCGTTCAATTCTAATTGAATGAGTATTCAAAGAAAAATGACATATTAATCATTTTTTTTAATTATGAAAATATAAATTTGAACACAAATGGTGCTAGTTTTGTTATTACAAGTTTAAGGGGTGCTAGTTTTGTTGTTTTCCCAAATTTATTTCTCCATTATTTTATATCACAAATTCGAATGGAACAAACTACTGTTTGATTTTAAAAAAAATATTTTTTGTTCTTTCTTAGGCATATTAGTAGTGGCATGAGTTTGATAAATATGTGTATGTGTAATTGTTTGTTTAAAAAATATTTAATTACATTAATTGTTACGCAGTCACTAGGTTTAATAAGGTTGAATATGAGTATCACTTAAGCATTCACTTAAAAATATTTATATCATTGTACTCGAAGACGGTTTACATAAATCATTCATTAAAAAAAAAAAGTAACGTATACCTTACATGGGATTGAAATATAAATTAATAAATGATTAAAAAGTTGATTTGGTAGTTGTTTTAATATTATAGACCATATAAATGCTTATATAAATAATAAAATTGTAAATGTATAAAAAAATATCCCCTTCAATACTCATAGTCGTCTCAACACGTACACAGCCAAATTAGATATGAGAGAAATGGAACCCAAGTAAAATGTCATCACCTTCCTCTTTCTCTATATCTCCCTCCCACTTTCTTCTACTACTAGTCCTCAACTGCATGTAACAAATAAGTACCTGACAAGAGGCAGAAAACAAGAATTTAAAGAGCGCTAGGTATGTTCTTAATTACACTACTTATAATTTATTTAATTATGGCTTTTTAATTTTTTATTTATATAATGTAAAAAGCCTGTTGTTGGATTAAAAGAAAATTTAGAAATAATAATCTAATTTTGAGCAGAACTCAAAAATGAAGAAGAAAGGTTCAATAACAGCGATTATTTGCCTGGCGGCGTTAGTGGTGTTCTTCATATTCCGGATTATTTTATTCCGAAATTCAAAGTTATTAAGCTTAAATGTTACTCCTCATTCAACAAAGTCGCCTCAAGGTTTGTTAGCTACCTTCAATAATAAACCCTCTTAACTTTAAATTCTTTCCTTTCCTTTCATCTTTATTTGCTAATTAAAAATGACCCAAGCACAAATTGAAATTATCGTATTATTTAATTATAACTGTTCAAATTTATAACTAACATGACTCTCAATTCTTGATATCTGGTAATGTAAATAAATTATGTTTCTAATTCTATCCATTCGAAAATTTGTTCTTCTCATCTCTTTCTTTCTTTCTTTCCTTTTGTTTTAATTTCTTCTGGTTAAAGACATTTGAAACGAGCACATGCCCTTATTTCGTGTTTCATGCTTCTCCCATTTGACCCAACCACATAAACAGTGAAACTCTTCAATACTACCATTAATAATTAATAGGGAGTAATCTGGCATTTGTTTCTTTATGCGTGGGTAATTAATTTCAATTAATTTCTCTGTCTTTTACTCCAATTAGTTAATGCTTTAATTGTATAATATAACCCTATTTTTTATATATAAAATTTCATTTTTAACTTTTTTTAGGACAAAAAATATATGTTAATTTTTTTATAACGTAAATAAATATATATTTTTTAGTATTAAAAAAAAGAAATATATTTTTTTCACTGAAGAATTAAAAATAAAATTTATTGAATAACATGTCATTTATGCACACAATGACACATTAATTTGTTTTTTTCTTTCTTCCTAAAATTATTTATTTTTACTAGTTTTGATTGTTTTTGCCTTGGTTAATTCTTTAAAAAATATTTTTTTTTATCAAAATTTGATACTAACATTAATCTACATTGCATAATATAATTAATTTTTTATTATAGAAGTCCCACAATCATTTTTTTTATTTCACATTTTTAACTTTACATTTAATTAATAAATAATATATCACTTAATATATATTATAACTTCCAAGTAGTTGTAAAAAGTTTTTATAAACTCTTATTCAGCTCATTAAGACGGATAATAAAAATAATAATTGTGTTAGGTTCACTGAACTTTAAGCTAATACGAGTGATATTTATAATAGTATTCTAATTTTTTTCTCCTTAAAGTCAAAAGCTCCTGTTTTTGGTTGTGACTTGTGACCTGTGGGGTGAAAAAAAAAATTTATAAATAAAAACATTACTCAATGCCGGGAATTTATATATATTATATGTTATAGGTGAAAATTAGACCTTTAAATTGGTGTGATTTTAATTTTAAGACCTTAAATTGGGTCTTAAAACTTTTCACTCTCTAAGGGTAGTAGATAAAATCCCAAACTATCCTACGAGATGGGTCATAAATATGAGCACTGCAAGAAGTTTTCAATTATCATTAATCTCAGGTTTGTGAATTCAATCATAATTTTATTATTAATTACAACATTGGATTATAAAGCTAGCTATTTAAAAATATATAATTAATCAATATTCATCTTAAACAATAGATAATTATAAGATAACATCACATTTTAATCACTTTACTTATACAATTTGAAAATATTAGTAACTTTTCTTTAAATTAATGCATATTGATCACTTATTTATTATAAATGTAGACATTTTAATTATTTCTTACAAATTTTTATTTTTAGATCATTTTGTTATAAAAAAAATTAAGTTAAATTAAATTAAACTTTACTAATAGAGGGTTGACAAATGTTTAAAGAGAATAAAAAAATCTCAAAAAGTTGAAAAAAAAAGTGATTAAAATAATAAAAATTAGTTTAAAATAATTAAAATATTTATATCTGTAATAATTAAGGGACTTATATAATACAACCGATCTGATTGCAATTTTTTCAGAAAATGTTGTCAAATCTATGACCAACACTAAAAAAGACGACTACCAACTTTGATTTATTTTTCTTTCTTTTCAACAATTGAAAATGAAACTCTACGATATTTAGCTAGTAGTAGTAGCAAATTCTTTCTGTTCCGCCGACAGATAGTAATTTTATGGTACTAGTCATTACTTTTGATTTTTGAATGGCATGGTGAATAATGTAAGTAGTTAAGTTTTCAAATCATGACCAAGTCTAACAATATTTTTATATGCCCAAATTGATGGCCTCTATTGTAACATGCGTCTTATTTTAATTAGTCTGCTCAAAGCAATATTCATAACTTGGATTAATTATGTACATTTTTTATTCATCAAGGAACAAAAACGTCGATATCCGTTCTATTTCTTCAAGAGGTCTATTTTATTGTGATTTACATAAATATATGATTTTGATTGTAACTGCATTATTGTGAGCATGACATTTCAATTTTTTAAAAACAATAATAAATTATTATTAAAGTGAATTTACAACTCAAAATCTATAAAACACGTTATCACCTTTGTCAGTTTCTTCTCTGTTTTCACTCATCAATTTATATTTTCTACAGAAAAGAAAAACTTGGCTTTGAAAGATAAAAGCAGGCCGAAAGAATCTATACAGACTCGACATACCATAATCTCATGCGACCGGTCTCACAATTCTTACGATATTTGTACCATCAACGGCCCAGCAATCTTGGACCCATCAACTTCCACATTTTTTGTAATGGAGCCCAATTGGACAACACCCCAAATTGAAAGAATTCGGCCCTATCCTCGAAAATTAGAGACTTTCACAATGTCGAGAATCAAGGAGCTAACGCTTACTTCAGGCCCATCAGGCCCACATTGTCAAGTCCAACACAATGCTCCAGCTCTTGTATTCAGTGCAGGAGGGTACACCGGAAACTTCTTTCACGACTTCAATGACGGTTTCATCCCCCTCTACATAACCGTCAACTCAGTATTTAACGGTCAACAATTCGTCCCCGTGATCTCAAAATCGCATGGTTGGTGGGTTAGCAAGTACAAGGATCTAATCCAAAGTTTCACCAAACACCCTATCATACACCTTGATAACGATTCCTCCACACATTGTTTTCCCTCAGCAAATGTTGGTCTCATATCTCATGGATTTATGACAATAAATCCTGAATTGATACCAAACAACAAAACAATAACCCATTTTCATGCCTTCTTAGACAAAGCCTACAGCAAAAGAGCCCAACAATACCATCACCAAAACACAAGCCCATCAAAAACTAGGCCACGTCTAGTCTTAGTGGGCCGAACAGGTGCAACAGGAAGAGTACTATTGAACCAACAACAAGTAAAGAAAGAGGCAGAGAAATTAGGGTTCAATGTGATCGTATTTGAGCCAAGAGCTCAAACTCAATTGAGCTCATCTTATGAAGTAATAAATTCAAGCCATGCTATGATTGGAGTACATGGGGCAGCATTGACTCACTCATTGTTTCTAAGGCCAGGTTCAGTGTTCATACAAGTAGTGCCATTAGGAACTGAGTGGGTGTCAGAGGTTTGTTTTGGTAAACCAGCAAGAGATTTGGGATTGGAATATATGGAATATAGAACTAGTGTTGACGAGAGCAGCTTGATTGAAAAGTATGGTAAAGATGACATGGTAGTGAAGGATCCAAAGTCTATTATAGGAAAGGAATGGTCCAATGAAATAATGGACATATATCTTAAGAAGCAAAATGTAAGGCTGGATTTAAGTAGGTTTGGAAAGTTCCTGAAGGAAGCCTATAGAAAAAGCAAAACGTTTTTAGATAAACAAGGGTAGTGATGGTGATTCTCATAACAAGAAACTAGCAGCATACCTAAAATTGATGGATGGATCACATTTGTATATTATTTGTTTTATTTATTTTTTATTTTTTTTAAGAGAAGGACTAGTTGCCAGAGAAGTCTTTAATTAGGTGCTCAACCAAAGAAGCAGAAAAACCCTAGCTGCCAACCTTTGATATCTTCTGTTAAGCAGAGAAGACACAGCTCAACCCTCCTCCCCTCTCCCTCTCCTCCTTTCCGCCATTAGCAACAACCAAAATTTTCTCTTTTGAGTCCTCCCTTCTGCCAGAGGGAGAGTTCTTTCGTTTAAAAAGCATCTCTCCAGCAGGTATTATGTTATGTTGGGATTTTTTAGGTGTTTCAATTATGTTTTGGTTGTACCGTTTCTTCTTTGGAATGATTTGTATGTGAAATCCTTCATATCTAGTTTTTATCTGGATTTGTTGTGTTTTTTATTTGATGCTATTAATTGCAATTTGGTGTTTTTTATGGCTTTTTTATGGCCTTTAAGGTCCATAAATGGATTTTTTTTTTTGCCTTGAAGATCTTTGAAAAAAGTCTTCATTGAGATTTTTAGTATTTTTATTTTTATTATTTTGTGTTGTGTATTATTGCATAGGTCCAAATTCTACTTTGCTTTTTAAGTTATAATCACAAATTAATCTGTATTTTATTTTAATTTAATAAAAATACTTGAAGTTTTAAAAAAAAAAATTATTTATTTTGTTATAATTTATATGTTAAATCTTAAATATGATATTATCTATTTTATAGTTAGATTTATCTCATGTTATCTAAAGTTTGAAATGTTGATTTAATCCGTTTTGTATCTTAAGTGGAGATTTAATCTCAAAAGAAATATGTGCTTGATTTGCTTCATGCTACTGGTTTGGTTGATTCCAAATCAGTTGTTACACCCATGTGTGGTGGCAAGCTTTTGAGTAAGACTGATGGAGTTTTACTTGCTGATTCGTCTGAGTATAGGAAGGTTGTTGGCTCTCTTCAGTACTTGACACTTACTCGTCCTAATATTTCCTTCTCAGTTAACAAGTTATGTCAGTTTATGGCTTGTCCAACTGATTGTCATTGGTTGGCTGTAAAACGGGTATTGAGGTATCTTAAGGAAACTGCTCATCTTGCTCTTGTAATTCCTAAGTCTGATAAGTGTGATCTGTTAGCTTACTGTGATGCTGACTGGGGTAGTTGTCCGGATGACAGGAGAAGCACAAGTGCCTATTGTGTTTTCTTTGGAGATTCCCTAGTGTCTTGGAAGAGTACAAAACAGAAGATAGTTTCCAGGAGCAGTACTGAAAGCGAGTATAGAGCTATGGCTCTTGTTAATGCTGAACTGATATGGCTTAAATTGTTGCTGGCTGATCTTCATGTTGATTTACCTGAGTCTCCTACTTTGCTTACAGATAATATTGGTGCTCAAGCTCTCTCTCACAATCCAGTTTTTCATGCTCGTACTAAACATATAGAAATTGATCACCATTTCTTAAGAGATCAGGTCACTCAAGGTGCTCTTCGTGTTGACCATGTTTCTACCACTGAGCAAATTGCGGATCCTCTTACAAAGCCTCTCTCTTCTTCTGTCTTTTTGTTTCTTAGGCCCAAACTAATGGTGGTCACCTTACCATTAGTTTGAAGGGGGATATTGAATGAAAGAGTTACAATGCCATTAGACAGTTAGTTCATATAACAGTCTACATGTGATTGACACTTGTATTGTTTTAGCTAATAGGTTGTTATAAATAACAACCCTATGTATGTGCATGGTAACTTTAAGTAACAAACAATATAATCAGTTTCTCATCTTTTAGTTTCTCTCTCTGCTGTGTATGTTGTTTCATATTTAGAATTCGAAATTCATAATGCATCTTGACAACCATATAAATAAGGTCTTTAACAATATATTGAAAATATACAATAATTTGAATCTTTTCTTCTGTTTGCTTTCTTTATTTTTTTGTTTTTAATTGTTTAGTTTTATAATACGTTATCAGCACAAAAAAGTATAAAAAGATCTTAAACTTCTAAACTGTAGTTAAATATTTTTTTATGCCAATTTATCACTAATTTTTTCTTATTTCATTTTATTCAAAGATTGTGTGATTTTTTTCGGTTTGATTCTTTGTGTTTATGTACGTTCCCTTTTCATATGTTGTATTATTAAATTAATAATAATTACTTATTTCAATATATTACTATGACCACAAACTTATTTTGCAACGAATTAAATATGACTATGATCTTCAATTTTTTTTTTTTTTTTGGTGATTTATATATACCCGTTGACATTAATATAGCACTATTTTTATCATCTTGATATTGCTTAGTAAAATGCCTTATTTTTATTATTTTGTTTCAACGTATATTCGTATAATTAACTATGAATATCTTAATTTTGATAGTATATATTGTTTTGTTTTAAAATACCTGATTTTTATTAACTTTTATGTATATACTGCCTCTATTGTTTTGGATATTTATGTTTGTTTCAATATATATTCATAATTTTATATGTTTTAATCAAACTCTATTGTGATTAACTATAGTTATCTATTTTTTATCATTGAGACCTAACTAATGTGAGGAACTTGAACCATTGGTTGTTGTAGACTTCAATAAGTGATTAATATATTTAATTCATGTATTATCTTCTTTTTGAAACAAAATTCAAAGTTTAAAACATATTATATTTTGATTGTCAAATTTCCAATTAATTAATATATAATTATGGTAAAATGTAATTAATATAAAATTGTGTGGTTATAAAAAAAATTGTGTGTTTTTTTATTTTCTAGTAACAAAGTTTTAATTGTAATTTACTTGTTACCATAACTAATAAATTCTCAATTGATGTGTGTTTGTGTGTGTCACATTATTATTTTACATAAACGTTTATTTATAAATATTAATACTACTAATATATTTAAAATATATGTATAGTTATATTAATAAATATAGTTATGCTTTTGTGGTGTATATTTCATATCATCAATTGTATGGTAGCATAAAAAGTAAGATTTATGGGAGTTATATTTAGGAAACTAGCTCTTCAAACCCTTAGTGTCACTAGTTTTTTTTTTTTTTTTTTGAAAAGTTGCTTTGTCTAGGGTATCATCTCACCATTTTTGTTTTTGAAAACACTCTTGGTAAATGCTAATTATGTCGCTACATCATTGTTATTATTTTTTTCAAAAAAAAAGAAAGAAAGAAATAAAGAAATTTTTCAAATTAAATGTGAACTAATTATATTATTTGTTTAATAGTTATCATGACGACTTGATGAGTCTTACAAAATTGAATTTTTTTTGTTCTTGATATTACTGGAAAGAATTATTTGTTATAGATTCTGGATGCTAAAATTCACCTTGTAGCCAACAAATTGGGGAAAGTAATTAAAGATGGAAATGTAGCCTTATAGGATTGCTCATTAGTACTAATCTTTTTTATGCACCACTTCGATGAAGGACTGAAGGTTCGGTATTTGATAGATCTATTAGCCTTATAGAAGGCTTTAAAAGAGCGATATGACCATTAATAGACAGTCATACTTCCCAAAGCTCATTATGAATGGATACATCTGCGTCTACAGGATTTCAAAAAGTGTTTGTGAGTAAACTCAGCACTGTTCAAACTTAGCTCTCAATTATAATTGTGTGGAAAAACAATTACTGAAAATGATATGTTAAAAAAAAATATTATCTACTTTTCATACCTCCAATATGGTCCTGCAATGACAGTACTGAAAAAGAAGATTTAAAACATACTTAGAGCTAATCTTGTCCCTTTTTGTAGTTGAACAAAATAACAAGCTATTAATGAAAAATCATCAGGCATGCCTTATGGGCTCTACACCATTACCTGAGGTAAATGTCATTGCATCTAATAGCCACAATCATGAACACATAAATGAATGTGGTTGCTATCATGGATGTAGTGGAAATAATAGGCATGGTCGACATCATCCAAATTTTAAAAATTCTTCCACAAACCACTAAAAATAGAATAAACATGAAAGCAAACCAAAAAAGGAGAAAATCCTCAGGTTAATGGACAACCATGTTTTGTTGTGGTGCAAAAAAAACATTGGGTTAATCAAGGAAATATTTGTGAACCTATTGATCCACCATGCAACCCATTTAAATATTTTATGGTATTTATAGATGCATCAACGAGAGGGTCATATGTTTGCCTTTTATCTACTCGTAATCAAGGATTTGCTAAGTTTCTCGCTCAAATCGTTAAATTAAGAACATAATTTCCCGACTTTCTTATTAAGAAAGTTCATTTAAATAATGTTGGAGACACTACTACAAAATAGGGCTTTAGGGACGGTTATTAACCGTCCTGAAAGACATTTAGGGACAGTTCTTTTTTGAGACGTAACCGTCCCGTATGTGGGCGTCCCAAAAAGTCATACTTAATAACCGTCCCTAAAAGTAGAATGTAACCGTCCCTAAAACCCAAACAACCGTCCCTAAAAGTCTTTTGGGACGGTTAAATTTCTACTTTTAGAGACGGTTAATAACCGTCCCTAATTGTATACCAGTAACCATCCCTAAAACATTTGCTTGTAATTTTTTGGGATGGTTAAATGTGTTTTTTTTTTTTTAATTTCAATATATTATTGTTTTCATTGAAACATTTACCATGCACAGTCCTGTAAAATTATGAAATACTCAAAATATATATATATATATATTCAAAATCACCAATAACAATATCATTGTTTAAGTAATATTATCAATTAATTACTATTTAGTCTAATTCTACATAAAATATTAATAACCGTCCTAAATTATGTATCAGCAATCTCAAGTTCTTATTCTGTTAATGATATTTTTAGCAATAAAGTCTTCTCCTTCAACAATAGTGCTCCCACAACCAAACGTCCCAGTACCAATTATACGAGAAGCCTGCAAAACAAAATCAATTATCAGCAACAGAACTACCTCTAAGAGTAACAAACGTGTGAAAGGACTTGTTTATATTAGAAATAACAATAATTATATTATTGAGATATAAAAGAACATCATTGATGACATCAACTGTGAGAGAAGCCATCCAAAACCACCAGATGCTCTCTGCGTATTATGAGAAGGGAAGTAGAAAAAGCTCCCAATTTGATCCTTAACTTCAGTTAACAATTTATTTTTTCCAATGTCTTAAAGCTTCTATTTCCAGAGCTGGCAGCGAAGAAATAAGGCATTCCTCACATTGCAAAAATTCAGTGTTACAATAAAACACATCATCAGGAAAAAGTATCCTTTGAAGGAAAAGAGGGCACTGACATCAATTCATGGATGGATGCTATGAAAATGTCCTTAAAGTCAGCCAAGTAAGAAAGTGCTAATTTCGGTCAGAATTTATTTAAACATAGTTGACAATCTGAAATTTTTTTGAAAAAAATATGGCCCTAGATTGAAATAGACTTGATATATTGAGGGGTGGTTTGATCAAATTAAAGGTAACGAGAACATTGTAAAACCTTAAATAGTTGTATAATATTTGCAATAGAGTACAAGTTATCCTAAATTAAACTTTCCAGTGTACCTTTGAAATTCACTTTTTTATTTATCTACCATTCCAAATGAAAGGCCTTGGATGTTAAATAAAATTTATAATAGATAAGGACAAGAGCCTTGTGATATTTTCAGGACCCTAACTCCTCATCACTCAAAAAAAAAAAAAAACAACTTTTAATAGACAGTATTATGTCATTAGCAAAAATAAAAGACGTGTGTAACAAAAATTATAAATAGGAGGCCCCTGTTAGCTAATTTCATTACCAACAAAGGTAATCAGTATGAAGTTCTCCAGAGAAACAAAAGGAAAATAGAATGAGAAACAAAAGGAAAATAGAATGATGCACGAACAATTGCACCAAGAGAATAAGTAAATGTGCACAAAGCCAAAAAGAGTAAGAAAAGAAAGGAATTACCAAAAATGTCAACAAACTCTGGGCACTGAACTCATGAATCGTTTTTGCACTGAACAAATTCCTTATGGCATCATCCTGTGACAAAATATATTATGTATGACAGAAACCATCAAGAGAGGAAGGAACTAATAAAAATACAAATGAATTTCAAAATTAAAGAACTCAAGAAATTATATAGAACCTGTGTATTAAAGAAAATAGTTGCAAGATCATTGTACTCCTTCCCCTTACTGCAATAGAACTAAAAAAGCATAAAGTCAATTTGAATTCCAATAAAGAAACTTTTTTCAGACCATTTATCAGAAAGTATACAATAAATGAAAACAAAGAAAAGCAAGACTGGTTAAAGAGACAAATACCAAAAAGAAGCATCTTGTGTTGAGTACGAGCAAAAGAATTTTCATATATAATTTGAAAAATTTTCTGGAAAAGTGGCCATATTCTCTTACATTTACATAATTCCCAAACATGCCAGGAGGCTTTGGGCACTCAATTCCAGAATCAGGACCTGACTCAGGGCAGGGTGTGCAGGTTCTTAAAAGTGGAAAGCCAAAGGAAATAATTGACGTTATCAGGAAGATAAGGCATGCTTCAAGGATCTGCATCAATAGAATGTTTAGGGGAGCACAGAACCTAAGAGCAGCCACATATATAACAATACCTAAAGAGTATTCCCTTGAAGAAAAAAAAAATAGACTAAAATATCATTTAACAAACTACAGCATTTTGATGATAACATAAGGGATAAAAAGAATGTGACGAGAAATCTTGGAAGCTCATGGGTCAGTCCAATGGAACATAGAAACAAATTGGCTTCTAATAATAATTATAATATCAGACAATACATAGATACAATAAGTGTTTGTCTGGTTTACTCCTTCCACCACAAACTCAATTTTACAGCACAAAATATAAATTCAAGGACTCACCACTTCTCTACAGCTCCTGTCTTCTATGAAAAATATGGTGGAGCTTCTAATAGAAAAACATTCTCTTCCATGGAAGCACTTGTCAAGATTGTGTAGGTGGATCGTGAATGCAGCAAAACCATTTTTTCTGAAAAGCAAAAAATCATCCACATAGGT
This sequence comes from Elaeagnus macrophylla, assembly GCA_029378325.1. Lineage (NCBI taxonomy): Eukaryota > Viridiplantae > Streptophyta > Magnoliopsida > Rosales > Elaeagnaceae > Elaeagnus > Elaeagnus macrophylla. The sequence continues at coordinate 52,642,925 of CM055640.1, forward strand.
GAAAAATATAAGAAATTATACTCAAGCAAATAAGAGAAACAAACAAATTATGCATCCAATAAGATGAGCATAATTCAAAATTGTGATGAAACAATCATGCCTCCTCTTGAGTGTTTATCAAAAAGAAAAAAAAAACTAGAAGCTCATGTTCCATTTACTTTTTTAAGCCAAAAAGCAATCAGATTATACAAACAAGTCCAAAAAAATCAGATTTGGTTTCCTGCAGCTAAGTTCTTTAATTTCAAGTAACCTATAAATGAGAAAAAATTAGCAATGGCTTTCCATGTAAATTCAATCCGAGTGGATAACAAAGTAAAGCTTCATTGTTACGAAATCTGTAATGGTCGATGGTTATTGATTTACTCCCAATCACAAAAAGACAAAGAGATTGATGCATTCCTCCCCCTCCCCCTTCTCCCAGGAAAACATATTATAAATAATTTTTACAAATTAATATTATTAAAAAAAAAAAAAAAAAACAGATCTTGGAGGGCTGTCGTCCATGCCAAAAATTTTATATTAATTCATATATATATATATATTGCAGGAAAAAAAATGGTGAAGTGTAGCCATCCCTGACCTAATCGGCGCGGCGAGGAGCGGGGGTGGAGAGCTACCGTGGAGGCTGCCGTGGAGAGCTGCCGTGGAAGCGCGCTGTGGCTTGGACAGAGGAGCTGCTTGGACGCGCGTTGCTGCAGACAATGGACGACGGACGACTGGAGGCGCTGGGGGGGGGGGTCGTGGGAGCGGCTGCTTAATATTAATTCCTTAGGGTTTTCTCATAATATCGCGAGAGCTGGCCACCAGGATGCTTATAAATGACATTTAGGGACGGTTATTAACCGTCCCGAAAGGTAACACTTTTAACCGTCCCTAAATGTCATTTACGGAAATTTACGCCCAACCGTCCCAAAATCCCACTTTTAGGGACGGTTCACCGAATTTTTTAAAAAAAGAACCGTCCCTGAATGTATATATTGTTGTAGTGAGAATTCACATCCTTAACATTTAATGATTACTGTATGTCGGTCAGTATTAATGTTAAGCATCATGTTGCCCATGTCCACACTCACAATGGTCTAGGTGAATCATTTATTAAGCGTCTCTAGCTAATTTCTAGATCATTAATCATGAGAACGAAACTTCCTATTTTTGGGTGAGGATATGCTATATTACATGCTAGAGCCTTAGTCTATATTAGACTAACATCTTTTCATACATACTTTCAATTGCAACTAGTATTTGGTCACCAACCAAACATTTCATTTAAGAATTTTTGGTTATGCTTTATATGTTTCAATTGCACCGCCACATTAAACTAAAATGGGCCCTTAGAGAAAGCTAGAAATTTATGTTGGTTTTGATTCTCCATTTATTATCAAGCATCTAAAACCCTTAATGGATGATATTTTCACGGCACACTTCGCTGACTGTCAATTTGATGAAACAAATTTTCTGACATTAGGGAGAAAGAAATCAAAACTTAACGAATGTGTCAAATTTGTTGGGATGTATCTTCATCATCTCATTTTGATCAACAAACAAACTAATGTGAACTTGAAGTTAAAAAAATTGTTCATTTACAAAATTTAGCAAATAAATTGCTTGATGTCTTCACTGATTCAAAAAGAGTAACAAAAATACATATACCGGCCGTAAATGCCCTTCAAAGGATATATGTCCCGATAGAACAATTTATGAACTCAGTTTCAAAAGAATCTCAAATTCAATTTAAACGTGGTCGATCCCTTGGTACAAAAGATAAAAATTATTGAAAAAAGATGTAAGTAATTGCCACCAGAGAGGATGTAAGAGAAGAAATGGACACTAATGATCAGCCCCCAAAATTATAGAATAAATGACTCATGTAGAGTTTCAAGTACTTGAAAATATTGAGATCTTTATAAATTATGTTGATACAGGAGAAAAATATGATTATTATTAACAAAACTTTTGCTTTTTATATTGCTCTTGAAGTATCAAAAGAAAATTAAGATTCTTAACCAAAATTCATCAATTAATGTCGACAAAGGAAAGATTAGCCAAGATGGAAAGAAACAATTCAGGCTGAATTAGAATCACTTACAAAGTCCAGAGTCTTTGGGCCTATAGTCCAAATGCCTAAAAAAATTAAACCAATAGGATACAAATGGGTTTTCATGAGAAAGCGAAATGAGAAAAATGAAATTATGCGATACTAGCAAGACTTGTTGCACAAGGTTTCTCTTAGAGACCAGAAATTGATTATGAAGAAACATATTCTCCAGTAATGTAATGATCATATTTTGATTCTTAATCAGTCTTGCAGTTATGAAAAATATTGATATGCGTCTTACGGATGTAGTGACTGCTTATATATATGGATCACTTAATAGTGACATATACTTTAAACTTTTTAAGCTTTCAGATAAAAACATGAAAGTTCCCTAATGCTTTAAATTTCCTAATAAAAACTCTTCAAAACTCAATAGCATGTATTCTATTAAATTATAAAGATCATTATATGAGTTAAAGCAGTCTAGTCTTATGTGTTACAATCGCCTGAATGAATACCTTTTAAAGGAAGAGTTTGTGAATAATGCAATATATCATTGTATTTTCATCAAAATATCATATATTAGTTTGTCATTGTTGCAGTATATGTTGATGACTTGAACATTATTGGGACCCTTGAGGAGATAAATAAAGCATGTAATTATTTGAAATTAAGTTTGAAATAAAAGAACTTGAAGAGACAAAATTTTACTTGAGATTACAAATTGAACATTTATCATATGGAATATTTGTTCACCAATTGACATACGCTAAAAAAGTTTTAAAATGATTCTACATGAATAAAGCACATCCATTAAGTTCTCATATGATTGTTAGATCACTTGATGAAAAAGGACCTATTTTGCCTTCGAGAAGATGATAAGAAAATTCTTAGTCCTAAAGTACCATATTTAAGTGCTATTGGTGCCCTTCTATTTCTTGCAAATTGTATACAACTAGATATTGTATTTTTAGTGAATTTTGCTTATAAGATATAGTTCAGCACCAACAAAAGGGCATTGGAATAGGGTTAAGCACATACTAACATTATCTTTGTGAAACAATTGATATGAGCTTGTTTTACTTAAAATAATGATAAAAAAATGAAATTGATTAGATATGCAGATGTTGGCTATCTATCTGATCCACATAATGCAAGATCACAAACTAAATATAGTTTCACATATGAAAATACTGTCATATCACGGCGATCTACGAAGCAAACTATGGTAGCCATGTTATCAAATCACTCTAAAATACTTGCATTACATGAAGCAAGTTGTGAATGCATATGGTTGAGATCTATGATTCAACATATCCAAAATACATGTAAATTACCTTCAATTAAGGAAAAAGCCACAATATTCTATTATCAAAGGCGATAGGACTAAACACATCTCACCAAAGTTTGTTTATGCTCATGAGCTTCGGAAGAATGGCGACATAGAAGTAATTCACACACGCACTGTACTCTTTTTTCTTCGCTCAGGTTTTATCTCACTGGGATTTCCTGACAAGGTTTTAACGAAACAGACTTTGTGTGCACATGAGAACTATGTACTCTTTTTTCCTTTGCTAGGTTTTGTCCAACTGGATTTTTTTAGCAAGATTTTTAATGAGACATATTTCTATAATTTGGATGTCAAATTTTAAATATAATATCATCTATTTGATAGTTAAATTTATCTCTTATTATCCAAAGTTTGAAATGTAGATTTAATCCCTTCAATATTTTAAATAGAGATTTAATATATGTTATATCTAGGATTCGAAATTCATATTATATCTTGATAATCCTATAAACATAGCCCTTAATAATGTATTGAAAAACACAATAATTTGGATATGTTCTTTTATTTACTTTCTTTATTTTTATGTTCTTAATTGTTTAGTTTATAACATGTTTTATACTTCTCTGAACTTTTAAATGTTTGTGATTGATACTGATTGGTCATAGATTTAATATGCTCCTGCTTTTTATTGGAATCTAAAATTGATATATTTTCCATCTTCATTCATTTGATTGAAAGCCATAAGCAAGTAGCCTAATTAATTGGGTACTATGTATAAGGTCATCACTATAAGGAAAAAGGCTTTTAGGTACAGTTGTTAACCGTACCTATAGACTTTTAGGTACGGTTGTCTTTTAGCGCGTAACCGTACCCGTAGCCCGTGTCGCTATAGGTTGACCTACGGGTACGGTTGTTAACCGTACCCGTAGAGTTTTAGGTACGGTTAACAACCGTACCCGTAGGGTTTTGTAACCGTACCTAAAACTCTACGGGTACGGTTAACAACCGTACCCGTAGGGTTTTAGGTACGGTTAACAACCGTACCCGTAGGGTTTTGTAACCGTACCTAAAACAACCGTACCCGTAGAGTTTTAGGTACGGTTAACAACTGTACCCGTAGGTATTTGTAACCGTACCTAAAACCCTATGGGTACGGTTAACAACCGTACCCGTAGAGTTTTAGGTACGGTTACAACCGTACCCGTAGGATTTTAGGTACGGTTGCGTAACCGTACCTGTAGAGTTTTAGGTACAGTTAACAACCGTACCTAAAACCCTACGGGTACGGTTGTCTGATTTATTACATGGTTTTAGGTACGGTTAACAACCGTACCTATAGGTTAAATTTTTTTTTTTTTAATAATTTTTTTCTGTGATTATATTTTTTCCTGTTTTTATCCCTGCTCACTATATTTTGTGGCATGTTTGATTCTCGTCAGTTTTATTCAAATATATATGTAATAAAATATTTACAACAAAGAAGAACTAGATTCATCAAATTGCTAAAAACAATGAAATACATCTAATGAAAAGTTTATTTTCGAATTGCTGGTTTTTAGAGTTTGAGCGGGAAAAAACAAAAACACATTTATATTTATATTTATAAATGAGTAATGTGCAAATTCGATACATTTTTATCCAAATTTTAAAATTGCACGATTTATCATATTTTCTTTGAGATGGGATTTATGGATTATTTTTTTATAATAATTATACTATTCACATAATTTTTTTTAAACCAAATTAATGAACCAATATTGTACTAGCATATTAAGCAATTTGAACAAAAAATAAATAATAATAATAATGAACCAATATTATTTAAAAATCTGACTATGAAATCTTTACAAAGCCTTAATATTCCAGCTTCCTTCTTTATTCCAGTCAATAATATAAATGCAGATTGCAAAATAATATTTATACATATCCAGAGAGACAGAGGAAAGAACATAAGAATTAAACTACTCTCATTGTCATATAAAACTAAAATTATTGATAAGTAGAGACTGAAGAAATGAAAAATAAATAGAAAAACCTGAAGCTTGGAGCTGAGAAGAGTGAAGACTAAATCAAAAATGAGAAATGAAGCTGGCGGTGGATCTGCGGGCAGGAGACGATTCTGAAAATTAAACACTAGCTCAAACACAAGGGAGATAGCTGAGGGGGAAATATTAATTAGGTTTGTGTAGAGGGAGGCGGCGCTGGGGACAAGGGGGTGAGAAAGAAAGTTATATATGTGTGGAGCCCGTGGATATATATATATGATTTGACCTACGGGTACGGTTAACAACCGTACCCGTAGGTTAATTAAAAAACTTTTAGGTACGGTTAACAACCGTACCCGTAGAGTTTTAGGTACGGTTGTTAACCGTACCCGTAGAGTTTTAGGTACGGTTGTTAACCGTACCCGTAGAGTTTTAGGTACGGTTAACAACCGTACCTAAAAGTTTTTTAATTAACCTACGGGTACGGTTGTTAACCGTACCCGTAGCCTTTTAGGTACGGTTAACAACCGTACCCGTAGGTCAACTTTTAGGTACGGTTAACAACTGTACCTAAAAGTTTCCGTAATTTTCCGAAAAAGTTCCGCGTTTTGGTTCACTTTTAGGTACGGTTAACAACTGTACCCATAGGTAATTCTTTTACAATACACGGGCAACCGTACCTATAGCTATTTAGGTATTGTTGTTATCAAATTTTTAATTTAACAACCGTACCTATAGGTATATTTTGTTGTAGTGCATGTTCTTATTGGACAGTGGGACGCAGGTTCGAGATTTGGGACTTGCGTCCCAATGTTGAGCCTAAATACGACCTTAGACACTCTTGTAGTTGTCACTTCTAAACTAAATTCCGATGATCTAAGGTGTGGCAATAGCCCTAACCCAATGAAGTTTTTTTTATGACAAAAAAAAAATTCATTTGATTGAAAGACTTTTTTTTATTACATTTAAGACTCAAGGATTGCTGCTTTGTTATCTTTTTGGAAAATAGTTTACTAAATTTAAGAGATAGAACTACTGTTACACATCTATATTATCATGGTTTATTGATTATAGAGTGAACCCTCACCTCAAAGAGATTATATACCTACCATAGAAAATAAAAGCCTCATATTTAAGCTCAACATTAGAACACAAAACTCGCATTCTACTGTACAATAAAATTACAAATTTTGTACAATCACCCGAATAGTTCTACCATCTAAACTGGCTGCTTATGGTAAGACTCGAGGATTGTTAAGGATACTTTGAGTAATTCTATTTTTCTCTACGGCATGAACCTTACAAATGCCTAAATTTTGTATTAATTTTTAAACACAAATCATGTTATTAACTCTTATTTTCCTTATACATAATTGTAACATCTAAAAAAAAAAAACAAAGAAGAAGCAGTGAATAAATTAGATCTATCAAAAAATAAAAATAAAAAATAAACCATCATAAAAATTTATCAAAAATTTGCTCTGCCCTATAGTGTTATTTAATTTGGCTCAAATAACTCCATCTCTGTTGTTAATACTACTCTTAAGTACTCGTCTTTGTCATAGAGAAACTTATTTTGAATCACGAACAATCTCGCAAACTGGTATTACATTCTCAATACTCTAAAGACCAATGATCCATTCCAGTAGATCCGATTTCCTGTTTTGGAGTTACTTCTTGCAGAAAATGAATGTTATGCTGCAAAAATAAACTGTATAAGTTACGTGTTATAAGATTTTTTTTTTTTTGCTACACACAATAAAGAAAGATTAGTATTTGTAACAATTTTGAGCCATAATTTTATACTTATTTGATAACAACAATTCTGATTTTTAATTTTTAATTGAATAACTGATATTTTTTTTAAAATAATTACCAATGTATTTGATAACAATTTATACTTGATTTTTTTTTAAATAAAAAATCACCTGCAAGTTATTTGATTAAAATTTAGATTATTTAAAATAGTTCGATTTTTTTTTATAAAAAAATTTAGGTATTTACCTATTTTAAATTTTTAATTATTTTATTTAAATAATTATATATGCAAAAATCATATAACTTGATTTACTTACATATATGCAAAAGTCATATAACTTGAAATATATTAGGTGAAAATAAAAAAATTGAAATCAAAAATTGATTCAAAACTTTTCGAAAAATTATCCCATATTTTGATAATGATTTCTTAAAACTGTAAAAATTAAAATAAAAAATTGTTATTAAACATACTTGATTGAAAAATCACTTGAAAAAAAATAAAAAATTAAAGAAGAATCAAAATTGTTATTAAATACACCCTTAGATTTTGGATTTTAAACTTCTTAGTATTCTTAACAAATAATAAAAGTATTTTTTATCTCCCAATTCATCAAAATAAAAAAAAAAAACTTTTGGATTGGATGGGAATGAATAACGAAATACTAAGTTGTCCCATATCGAATTTGGAACTTTGGTTCTTCCCAGAATTTGTGATACTTTATAATGTGAATAAGATTAACCCATGGGCTATACCAATCAAATTACTTCTTTTAAATTTTAAAATAAATGAAAATGGGTTCTTACAGGTAGTATTCTTTCTTTAAAGAACAAAGCAAAAGCCATGCAATTCAATGCTTCAGTCTAAAACAATTCATGGAAATAAAGTCGAAAAATATTTGACTTGTTCTTATTATGCCTTTTTCTTTCACAAAATTCGAGAGGAAAAGAGAAAGAAAAGAAAGTACCTCCACAAATTTTAATTTGAAATCCAAGCTTCCAAATCATTGTGTGACCTCATACTCTTCACGGCATTACTCATATATTTGAGCATATTTAGCATCCCTCCAAGCAATTTTGGGGGATGAAAGAAAGATTGAATATAAGGAGCAGGAGAAACAGGTTTTGCATTTTTTTTTTTTTTTTTTTACGGTTCCTGCAAAGATTTGTCATCTAGAACATGGAAAAGGTTGAATGAATGAGCATAAGCATCTATAAGAAGCATTGCAGTCGAATAGAAAACATTTGATCTAGGTCATCTAACATGCCTAAGAGACCTGTTTAGATCTTTACATGTATTGAAGCATTTTTTGAGAAAGCATAAAATAGCACTATTCTCACCTCTCAAAAAGACCAATTTTGAGGATCACATCATTTATATTTGAGTTGGCCTTTCCAACAAGTTAAAGAATTTCTTCTTATCCATGGTAAAAGTTCCAGTTTTCTCCATCCCGCGATTTGTATTAGCAAACTCTTCAATCAAACTGTCAACCTGGAGTAGAGAACGAGATCCATCAAGATTGTCAGGAAAACATACATCAAGGCATATTTAAACAATAGCAGTTGATTTCCACGAAAAGGGACAATGCATTGAGTTCATGTAAGTAAATGTCTTGCTAGATAGCATACCATGCTAAAAAGAGCAGTAAGTAAAAAAATTATAATTCTCCATGAAAAGAGCTTATTTTAAAAGAACATTAGATTGATACAGAAAATATTTTACCTGTGAAACAAAATAATCTAAAGCGATACTTTGTCCATGTACACCTCCAATGATGCGGATACTATCCATGTCTTAAGATTTAAGGACAATGTAATCTGGGACACCTTGCACATCCTCAACCAAAAGTGGCTTCTCTTTTACAGCATAGTCTGCACCAACGCAAACAGACAACCACCCAGAGGATCAGCACAAATATAAAATAAGAAATTGTTGGCAAAAGGATAGGAGAAAACAATAAAATAAATAAACACAGGAAAAATTATAAAATCGTTCATAAACAGGAAGAAAGAGCAATTATAATATCGTTCTATACAGTAACTGTAAGGTTTATTTTGTATTGGCAATTTTCGTGGACAAAATGTTTGATTGTAATCTAGAGTAAGAGTTCACCGTTTAATCAGACGATACATGATGATGGAGTCACCAAGCTTGCAATGCCCATATGACAGGTAAAATATTCTATCATGCATACATCTTCACACAATTGAGCACTACACTTAGTATGGATCATAACGAAAAATATATTGTGCACATGTTGGTCGATCGATCGAGTATATAGTTCGATCAATCGAGTTATGGATCGATCGAGTGTGGAACGACATCGATCTAGATGCTCTTGGGTTGAGATAGATCGATCGAGAATTTTGGTCGATCGATCGAGTCCTGTTCGATCGATCGATTCTGGAACAATATCGATCTAGGTGCTCTCGGGTTGAGCTAGATCGATCGAGAAATCTGGTAGATCGATCGAGAATTGGATCGATCGATCGAGCCAGTTGTTAGATCGATCGAGTCAGTTTTTCACCTCTACTAAAACTCTTTTAATTCGACCCATATGTTACTTTTACCCAATTGACCCCATTTAATGTTAAAAAAACAAAATCCTTGTTTGAGTATAATTGTGGTAATTGCTAAATCCTGATAAGTGTAGAGTTGTAATCTATTACAAATCCTGTTTGAGCTAAAGTTGGACTCTATATAAGTGAGGGCTGTTTGTGCATAAAATTTACCACATTGAAAATAACTTATTCATCCCCCTCTAGGTATATTTGATCCGTGATTTAAAAACTTTCAGTAACGTACATGGCATTAGAAGCAAAAAACTTGAAATACGTCAATAACATCACAATCTTGCATGATATTGTAAAAATCACAATAGACTGAAAGAATAACTTGACTGGGGCCAGCACAATATCCCAATCATAAAGTTACAAATGTTGAAGGATAAAGGATTGTGTGGGCCAGAAAATTTTGATTTCAGGCAATCGAGGTTTTTATCCTGGGTGCAAAGGTGGTCTACTATTAGTTTGATGGTGAGACTCCCTATTCTTCCATTTTAAGTCACAGGTTCGAAATATACCAACGATCATTCAATCTAAAGAAGAATATCCTAGGCACAAGGTTGTGAAGTAACAAAAATTTCAACTTTCAACAAATATTTATCAACCTCGCTACACGTTATTTCGTAACCAGCCATTTAGAGGTCATGTTAGATAGTAGAATGTAGTGAAGACAAGTTAAAATATGGACTTTGATGATTAGCATAACAGGAAGGATCTATAAAAAAACATAAAATCTTCTTAGAGACACTTACCGTCTTTTCTCATCTCTGGAAGCAACCCAGAAGCATGTCTTCTAACCATTTCCAGGTAAGTTTCAACTTCATGGTTGTCAATGTTAAAGAGAACAGTCGACCCGTACTGAAACACAACCATATAATGGTAGCAGTTTATGTTCCTCTTAATTCCAAGCCCCTACATCAAAAGCATAGTCAGTTAATTATGTCAAACCTGTAATTAGCTTTCATTGAATATGAATGCAACATAACTTTTTCGTTAAAATATGAGGTCTATATCAAACACAATTCTAGTTAATATGTCCCTGTTGGCAACAAACCAATAGGCATTTAGTAGTATAGTAACTCGTCCTTGGTTCCATCAATTAGTAGGATTTCAAATCAAACACATGCATAACACTCTTTTAATTGTAATAACTACTAATGAAGACTCATAGCTGAAGTGAAGACATCTTTGCAGATTGGATGGTGTAGTCATTTAAGATAAATATTTAAAAAGACTACTCAACTAGATAATATACTCTGAAATGCTTAGAGCAAATGAAACTATTCCAATGACATTGGTAGATAATCACTATCAGAAGACAGATAGAGGTTTCATCAACTATGCTAAAGTAACTTTAATGGCCCAAACTGTATGGTTATACTTTATATTACAATAGAAATATCTAAACATAAGTTAAATTCATTACTGGAAATATAATAAAGGGTTCAATGGAACTAAATAATAGGATCAAAATCAATGAAACTTACTGTATTTTCTGAAGGTACATCACAGTATCTGAGGGCAATATAGTTTGATGAGCGAGATGATGGGGGAACTACGTTACCTAAATTCTCGTTAACTACCAGGAACAACGAGCTGGAAAGAATGAAAAACCCAATAACCTCAAATTTCATAGAACAATATACAGCCAAATAAAAGCATAGAAGCAATAAGAAAATTAAAACTTTGATTTGAATTTAACAATAACACCTTTTAAAACTTGTAATAACTCAGTGTATACGAAAGCCCAGTCCAAACGTTCAACCGGCTAGTTATGAGCCGAGTTAAAGTCGTTAAATCTTGACCTCCGGCACCCATTCAATGTTATGGGAATGTTATTTTTGTTGTTATACGGGTGTTATTTGAGGTAATTTTCCTTGAATTTATACATACAAGCAAACCCAAGCAAATAGTTTACCTTAAACTCAGGAAATTTTTGTCATGAACGAGAAATCATGAACTTGAACAACAAATGATTTTGGACACTAACAAAGATACACAGACACTCCACAGAAGAAGTAGTCATAATAGAGAACAACAACAGCCCACGTGAAGATGAGTAGTGCTATATGCATCAAGTGAAGTGTAGAGGGCCAATTAGATTAGATTGTGCTATTAGTGATAGATGCATAAGTGATAAAAAGCATTTTTGCAGGAAGATTTACAGAGAAAACTGAAGTAACAAACCTAGTAGAAAGAAAGTAGGCTTTGACAGGAATCTTTCCAGGGTCTTCATCCTCTTCCTTGGCTTCCAATCCATGGTTTTGACCAAAATAACGAAACCCCAGATCAAATTCACTAGTATCAGCCAACGTTCCAGATGGGATTGATGAGAATACTTTGAAATTGAGATGTATGGATTGAAGAAGGTGACAAAAGGAAAGGCTTAGGGATTTTGTCTAAAATAGCCGTTTTCCTTAAGATAGTTTAAAAAAGGGCCATTGAGTGTTAAAGTTTAGAAATGAGCTTTTTTTAACTGCCCACATGAAATGGGGTTTTGGTAGCCGGTAACTCATTTGTAAACAAAAAAAAGAATTATAAACCGTTTGGAATAATTGGAACAGTTCCAAATGTTTGCACGACTCTGTCATTACTATCTCATTACTCTCACTCTCCCTCTCCACTCTCTATTATCGAATCTCCCACAAATTTTGTTGAGGAAGAAGACAAAAGTAAGGAATCGAGGACGCCCAAAACACTCGACCATTACTATCTCATTGTTCAGCTCTGCATTATTAGGTAAGTTTTTCAAAGAAATTTGTCTTCTCTGCACGAAACACTCTCCAGTCATCTTCATGTTTGAGCTCTGCAGTTTGGTTTTTATATGGTCCATGTTGAAACTTAACGAAAACCCCTTATTTTTGTATGGTTTTTTGTAAAATGTTGGTTTAAGGTTAGATGTTTATGTAAAATGTAGGTTTTGTAATATTGGGATTTTGTAATTATGGATGGATAATCTGATTTCTGGTATATCTGGTAGTTATTCATGAATAACAGTAGGAGCATTGAACAAAATGGGTATATCTGGTATATCTGGGGGTATATCTGGTATATCTCGGGGTATGTCTGGTATATCTGGTATATCTTGGGTATATCTGGTATATCTGGGGGTATATCTTGTATATCTCGGGGTATATGGGGGTATCGCTGGTATATCTCGGGGTATATTGAAACTGAAACCAATCAATACTTTTAATCACTTCCATTTTATTTCTTTTATATTATATCATCAATTATTTGGTTATATTTTGTCTGTGCACACATATATATATCATAATCTGATTTGTCCCACTAAATTCAGTTTTTGTGGTGAGATGTGCGCAATGAATTGTCAAAAAACTATTAGCAAATGAGGCCAAAGTGAACATAGTGCGTGCCGCACCTGGGACAAGTAAGATTTTCTATCATTTGATGTTTAGTCCCTATTGGATGGCACAATTGTTATGAGTTATATTTCTGTTTCTGAATTTGGTATTTTATCTGGTATATTTTCTGGTGCCTTATGGTAAATTCTAATTTTTTAGTAGGTTCTAAAGAACTCCAAAGGTTGTAATCTTGCTGTTGACATATGGAGCCTTGGATGCACTGTGTTAGCAAAGGCTACAACAAAGCCTACTTACAGTGCGTGGAAGTCATGTGTGGATTTCTGGATGTTTGCATCGATGATATGCTGCAGGATTGCTTGGGATATCAACTTTAAATTATAGTTTAGGCTTAGTTTGATGACATCGTCATTTTCTTATTGTAAAACTTATACTATCTGTTTCCTTAATGCTTAGCAGGCTATATTTCATGTTTGTAAATTTATGGTTGCATATTATATTCATATTCCTGCATTGCGGCAGAAGTAATCAAACTAGTGGTCAATTGTGTACTAGTTGTACTTCAACAATCCTTGCAAATAATAAAATTTTCAGATTCAGTTTTGGTTATAATTTATTCCATCTGTTGCTGAAATTGTGATATCTGGTAATTCTGGTATAATTTTTTCATATTCTGTCTGGTATATGTGGTATATCAAACAGGTATATCTGGTATATTTGGGGGTATATCTCAGGGTATATCTGGTATATCTGGGGGTATATCTCATATATCTGGTATATCTCAAGGTATATCTGGTATATTTGGGAGTATATCTGGTATATCTGGTATATCTCGATTTATACTAATATACGTGGTACATAAAAATTCAGATACAGATAATATAACACTATCATTAATACAAAATTCAGATACAGATAATATAACACTTGAAATCATACTAAATTATGTGGTACATAAAAATGTTCATTTTTGAGAAGATAGGGAAGGTTCTACAATCATCTGACGGAAAACATTACAAGTCCTCCTGTTATGACCACTAATTCCACACCGACTGCACAATATTAACTTCTTTATTACTTCCCCACGTGAACGTATGCGTCGCTTTCGTGGTCTGCCAGATTTTTTCTTCGTGTTGGGAGGAAGTTCAACTAGGTCTATGATTTCTGGTGGAATATCCCACTCACCATTGTCAGTTGCTGGAAATATAGCCTCCTCATATGCGATAATATAACAATTGACTGTGTATAATCTGTCAACAAAGGAATGGACATCAACATCTTGAAAACGGGCAGCTGCAATGGCATGACAACAGGGGATTTTGTGAACATCAAATTCCCTGCAGCTACAACTTCTGTTCAGTAGATCAATATCGTCACTAGTATCACCATGTACAACCTAATATCATATAAATGAACTTGTTACATTATGTATAATGCATATAAAATGTAAAACACATTTGCTATTAAATTTACATATATAAACATTTAATAACAATAAAGTGTTGTACGAATCCCATACCTGGAAAACATGTGTATTAATTCTGAAAACCCTATACCTTAAGGACTTATTGTGATTTGCACGCATAATTGATTCAACCTCATCTGTAAGGAATCGAGTTCCCCATCTCATCCCAACCTCCCTACGTTCGACAAACCAATGCTGTATTTTGCTACGGTAGTACTCAGCAAGCATGGTTATAGGCAACTCACGAGCAGATTTCATGACATTATTAAATGATTCTGAACCATTTGTGGTCATTATACCGTATCTATTTCTTGGGAAATGAAATCTTGACCACTTCTCTCTACCTGCTTCCAATAAGTACTTCTCTATGTCAGGATCGATCTGTCTCAAATCCCCCATGTATTTGTCAAATTCACGCTTCGTATATGCCCTTGTGCAACATCTGAACAAAGGTGTGATATCAGGATTCTTAAATTTGTGGTTTAATTCATCTCCATGTGAAATGCACAATATCCATGCAAAGCATTGGGGAACCCTTTCGGAACACATTGTATAATACTTTGGTGTCTATCTGAAACAATAACAAGATCATCAATGTGCCCAAATATGTGTGATAGTTTTAACAAAAACCATTCCCAGGCTTTATTATTCTCAGAATCTCCAACCCCAATGGCCAATAGATATATGTTGTTATTTCCATCAGAAGCATTTGCTACGAATAATGTCCCAGCATACCTACCTGATAGGAATGCACCATCAACTGTAATTACATGTCTTATACAAGATAAAAATCCTCTGATACATGGACCTAGTGCCATAAAAAAGTACTTAAATCTTTCGGACTAGTCAACTTCAATATGTGTGACGCTACCAGGATTTCTTTCCTTCAAAACATGACAGTAGGAAGGAAGCTTCAGGAAAGATTCCTCTTCACTGCCACGTAGCAACCTCAGAGCCTTCTCTTTAGATCTGTATGCTGTGGTGTAACCAATTTCAATCCCAAACTCATTTTTACAATCATCTATAATATCTTTGGGCTTATAAATTCTTCCTGGTCGCACCAACTTCATTTTTATGGCATTTCCTATCACTCTTGAGGTCGCAGTCCTATTCTTCCTCGTGTAATTGTTAGGATCACAAGTATGTCTTGATTCGTATTCTTTTACCCTGAACCTATCTGATCCAGTAATCCTATTACATCTAATCATCTAAGTACAACTAGATTGAATGCAGCGTATCAGAACACGATCTTTCTTACTAGTCAGTGTCCTCGTCTCAAATCTGTTTCTTATGGCATAAAGACCGACATGTGTGGTGAAATCTATCTTATTGTCAAACACTTGATCAACTTTCAAATCAAGCTCAACATGTGCCACAGACGACGAAACGTCACCATTAGAAATAATCTCTGTGGGTGTACTTGATGGACCGATACGTAATTCATTATTGCCTCCAATTACAGTTCGTCCTTCAGATTAGGATAAACCATTTACAGATTGATCTCTAACAATGAGCCTTTCTGGTTCAACTTGTGTCCTTTCATTATCAATTGCATGCAAACCTCCCATTGAGGTCATATCATGATCAACGTTTTCGTTGACAGGACCACCTTGTAATTCATATTCTCTAATCATATCAATATGTCCATCATCACCCATTTGCGGCATAACTAAATTGTGATCTACATCATCACCAATACTATCAAGTACATTATCGCAACTTGTATTTGGATTTTGAGATCCTTCGTGCCCATTAGTATCGCTCAAGTAATTTACATTACGGCCTCCGGTATTAAAAAGTTGTTCATGGCAAATAGAATGACTTGTACCTACAGATCTTATCTCATTTTTTGTGACATATAGAACAACCTTCCTTTGATTATTTTCAACATCAAGGTCAAAAAACTCATCCAAGTCTTCATCATCACCAATTAAAACAGTAGGTAATGTCAAGTCATTCTTATAGAAGTATCTCACTGAAAGTTCATACTTGAACTTATCGATCTTTAACTTAAGAAGCAACTTTTCTTTAAGTTCATTATGCTTAAATCCCTTTTTTATCTTCATCACCGAACCTTCACCTCCTCGATATACTTCTTTATCATCCTTCAATGACCACTTACCCTTATGAATGATTAGAATACTAAGGCTATCCATTCTGTAAAATGTTTAAAAATAATTAGGTCTATCTCATTCAAAAATACGTAAAGTTTAATTGATATATGAAATAATATACAACATATTGAACAACAATATCACTATATAACATATATACCAAATTAAATGCTTAATAGATGGAGATATACCAACATATACATAGATATACCGAGATATACCAACATATAAAGAGATATGCCGAGATTTACGAAGATATACCGACATATCCCAAGAAGATATACCAAGATATAACAACATATATCGAGATATACCAAGATAAACAGAGATATACCCCAGATATACCAGATATACCCTGAGATATACCCCGAGATATACCAGATATACCCCGAGATATACCAAATATACCCCCAGATATACCAGATATACCCCCAGATATACCAAATATACCCCCAGATATACCGGATATTGATGCACAAAAACTTGATAACCAAATTTTGTAATTTATAAAAGCTCGCAAGTGTACGAGTCACTTGTAGTAAGCGACAAGTATACTCCCAAGATCGTCTCTCAAAGGAATTGCGGTGGTTTTTAAAAGAGTCAAATGTAATCCAAAACGTAACAGTAAAATAAATTCTAAACACTCTAATCGAAGGTTGGTTTTGTAAATGGTTTCTAAAATCATAAAAATCCTAAAACAATAAAAGTAAATGTGTGAAAGTTTTGTTGAAACAATGAGATGAACGAGTGTGGGAAATTGGTCAGTAAACTAATCATGGATGAGTTGATTTATGTGGTTTTGACAATTAAGTACGAAAAAGTAGAATTTAATGATCATTTTCTCTAACCCTAGAAAATCCCAAATCAATGGTGATTTTCTCTTAATTAACTAATTAGCTTCTATGATCCAGACCGTTAATTAGTTAATTAGCCTTAAACCTAGGAAAATAGTTTAATCACCTAATTCAAGACAAATCAATGCACTTAAACTGGCTCATGCTCAAGAGTGCTCAATTGAATTCAGATGGCGTTTCTAAAACTCAACCCTAAAATGTTTCATACATTCACAAATCAAATTGGCTAGAAATAATTGATGAACATACGTATTAAGAACAATGACCATGAATTAAATTACTTAATCATAAAATTATCCACACAATCAATCATCCAATCATAGTTACATCACCAAAATCCCACACACAGAAGTTTAGCTATTCATAATAGAATCCAAATCAATATTTCCTATTATAAATAACATCTTTTGAAATCTAAAAGATAAAAGAGATTACAAACAATAAAATACCCCACTTCCACTCTTGAAACAAGCTCTTAATGTTGGATGATCACCTTCTTCAAGATTGTTGATGGAGCTTCAATGGAGGATCTTAATGGAGTAATCACTTTCTCAAAATTGTGAAGAAGAGGAGGATTTTGGTACTGTTCACGTTACTGTTCACGAGTTGGTGGAGGCTGGAGATTATATTGTGTCCAATTAGGTTTTCCTTTTTTGTAAGGGTTTCCAAAAAGAATTCGTGCGTGTGTGGCTGGGGGGATTGCAATCTGTGCACGTGCGCTGCGGTGCCCCTTTTTTCATGCCGCGGCGCAGCATGTGATACTGATTTACGAATAAAAACAGAAACCTCACCGCCGCGGCATAACTTTTCCTCGCGCAATTCCTTCGCCGCGGCGCGCCTTGCATGTAACAGTGTACATGGTATGTACATGTATGTACATGCTTTGCTGATTCTCGATGTAAGGCTTACCTCCTTCAATGTAATGCTTACATTTTTAAACACTTTTGCTCTCTTTTTCCACATTTCTTCCCAAACATACTTTGACCTACAAAACAATAAAATACCCTCCAAAACAAGATTATATTAAGATTACATGCAAAATAGATGCTTAAAAACATAACAAATAGTAGGTCAAAATAGTGTTCATCAGATATACCCCCAGATATACCGGATATACCAGATATACCCCCAAATATACCAGATATACCGGATATACCCCTAGATATACCAGATATACCCCCAGATATACCAGATATAAAAAACTGAATATAGCAGAGTTCATTACACGCGGCCAAAAATACACTTCGATTAATAATTATTGATTTGGGGTAACAGTTTAATACGGTTTGTCAACCAAAAATCTCTTTAAATAACACCCATATCAGTTCCTCGCGAAAGTATCAACCAAATAGTTGGCAATTTTTCGAAAATAGATCACTCCCAATCGCATATTTCGGTATTATATTATTTACAAACCCTGGTACAAATTTCAACATTTACATCCTAATAAAAAGTGCAAATATTGTTGGAAAATATTACTAACCTCATTTTTGAAATTTTTTCAGGATGAGACGCAACAATGGAGAGAAAATCAGTAAAGAGAAAAAGAGAGGGTGCGTAGAGAAGGAGGGAGAAGAAGAAAGAAAATTACTTTGGTGGGAAACTAAATCTACCCAACCAAACCGGCTACTGGGAGAGTAAATAGAATTTTGCCCATTTCTAAACTTTAACACAACTTTGCTCTTTTTTAAACTATCTTAAGGAAAACGGCTATTTTAGACAAAATCCCAAAGGCTTATTTGTATGGAATTAGTGGTCTAGACGAAGTGGTTATACGATAAATGAGAAGCGAAGCCCATTCACTGATTTTCTTTCGAAGTTAATTTACAAACTTTTGAAAGCTAAAAATTACCATTAGAAGGCAACGAAACCTCTTTTTTTTTTTTTTTTTCTACAACAAATAGACATATCGTCATAAGACAAATGTATATGATGAAAACTCTTAGGTATGAAGAGTGAGCAGCAATTTCAAAAGCTAGGAGATTAATATTCATGTCGCCTACTCTTTTATTTTTGTAAGTCATTGGATCAAATTATGTGCTCTGGAGTTTAACTCCCTTGGTATTCATCTTATAGAAATCATTTTAAAACAATGAAGCTGGTTGTTCATATCCAACAAAATTTGTTTTGTGAGTGGAGAAATTTGAAGCCAATTTTCTTAAAAAAAAAAAAGCTTGGATGACTGTTTGGTTATCTCATTCTAAATAGACTGATTTATGAAAAAATTGTAACAAGTAATAAAAGCCGTAAAGAAAGCTAAAGCTTCTGCTTCTTCACTACTACCAAAATGTCGATACCCTACCGAAATGCCCTGCTATAACTGTCTGTGACTATGAATCCCAAACCAGCTTTCCCATGTTGCCAAGCAATATCAAAGTTTACTTTGATGGCATTTAAAGGAAGAGGTTGCCATTTATGAGGAATTGCAACAACATCTCCAGCTAAAGTCTCCCTAGGCATTTGTTTAACTAGAAGAATATTGAACTTCTCTATTATGTTATTTAGCCGAAGAATTAGTTGCAGTGGATTTAGAGCTTGTCGTTATGCAACACTTTATTTCGTAATCACCAAATTTGTTCGATCATTATTGTTGAAACAAGAGTGAATTTTGCAAGTTGAATGTCTTTGGGTAGCCAATTTTTTGGTGGGTTTAAAATGAAATTTATGTAAGAGAGAATATATAGTTTCTCCATAAAGGTCCAATTTATATTCTATTTTCAATTAAGCCACCATGAATGGAGAATATTCACAATATGATTGAAAATTTTGATATTATAGAATCTTCAAGTGCACGTCTTTATGACAGATAAGTCTCTCAAAGGATCAGATTATGTGCATAAAAACCCCAGATGTAAATCCTTCTATATTGTTCTAAGGCATTATCTCTAAAATAATTTATCAATATAAATGGGAAAGTTTTGTGAACATGAATATCATGTAATTGGTTGTCAAACTTTCCTGGAAATTTGATTATTGGTGATCAATAAGTCTTGAAGAAATTAACGAAGTCTCAATAAGATCCCAAATCATGGTGATGTCCCTTTAACACTAGTTCCATATCATGTGATCTCATCAGGAATCATTAAGAGCCTAATAGTTTTCAATAATAAGAACTATGTTATTCTCCTCAAAGTGCTCAATTAATTCAGATGCTTTCCTTAGAATCCCAAATCCAACATGTTTCATCTATCACAAGATCAAAGGAGTATCTATGAACATACGTATGTAAATAAAGTAACTTGAATCTAGAATTACTTATATGTTGAGTAACCATGGACATCCAAGGTCAAATTACATAAAATTAAAAAGCTTAGACCATAATTCCTCAATATTCCAGTAGCAACTAACCTTCTACTGAGTTCTTGGTTACCAATCAATAAATACCCTTTTCCAATCATTAAATCTCTTGGGATGTTTTTGGTCACCTCTTCAAGATTGTTGATGGAGTTTCAATGGAGGAGCATTAATGGAGTAATCCCTCTCTAAAGAATGTGGAGAAGATGAAGCACTATTCACGTTACTGTTCACGATTTGGTGATGGCTCAATAATAATCTGTAGATGGAGGCTAGGAATCACTTTGAGGCTGGTTTCTTTGGTTGGAGGCTGAATAATTGATCACTTGGAGGCTAGAGAGTATATATAGAGTTTTTGTCCAATTAGGTTTTGTAAGGGTTTCCATAATTGATGTAAGTCTCGTGCCCTAAAAGGATTCCAGTAAGCGCGCGCGCGCCGCGGCGCACATTTTTCATGCCGCGGCGCACATTGTGTTCGTGATTTTGGTGTTCAAACCCGAGAGCCTCTCGCCGCGGCATACAATTCCTTCGCCGCGGCGCGCCTTGTATGTACATGAGAGTACATAGTATGTACATGGCTTTACATATTTCTCTGAATTCCTCGCCGCGGCATACCATTCCTTCGCCGCGGCGCACAATGTTTTGATGGTTTTCATGTTCCAACCCGAGAGCTCCCCGCCGCGGCATACACTTTCCTCGCCGCGGCGCGCCTTGCATGTAAGGGTGTACATGGTATGTACATGTATGTACATGCCTTGTACATATTCTGTTGATTATCGATGTAAGCCTTACATAATGTATGGCACCTACTGTAAGGCTTACGTATGTATGCATTTTTACTCCATTTTTGCTCTCTTTTTCCAAGTTTCTCTCCAAACCTACTTTGACCTGCAAAACAGTAGAATACCCTCCAAAACAAGATTATATCGAGATTACATGCAAAATAAACACTTAAAAACATCACAAATAGTAGATCAAAATAGTGTTCATCAAATATCACATATGATGAAAAGATGTTTAGAATCTTCAACCTCTTTATGACAGAGTAAGCATAAAGGATCAATTATGTGCGTAAAAACCCCGATGTTCTTTTTTGTTCTAAGGCAGTTATTTACAATTTTTCATAAAAGGAGTTTTTGTCTTTCATGTATTTTGGCTTTCCAAAGTTTCCTCCAAATTTGAGATTGCGAGATCGAATAGAGTCTTGAAGAAATTAGAGTCCAATAAGCATCTTTAACTGAGTATGTCCCTTTGCCTGTTCCATATCATGTGATCTCATCAGGAATATGTGAAGGAGGGCTAATATTTTCAATAAAAGAAGCTATGTTTTCTCCGCAAAGGCTTTTTATTTTCCTTTGATCCCAAATCCAAACATTTTGTCACCTACAAAGATTAGTGATGTGATCTATGTGTTGTAAATTGTAAGTAACTTAATCTAGCAATTTTTATGTTGGTAACCACGGAATCCAAGGGTCAAATTTAAAATTAAAACTTTGACCATTTCTCAAATTCCAGTAGCTACTTACCTTTACTAGTTCTCTTACCCACAAAATACCCTTCCAGATATTAGAATCTCTTGGGAGTTTTTGGACTTCAAGAAAGGGTGAAGTTTTAGATATTTGGCTTTAAAACCTTAAATACCAAATATTTACCTTTTTTTTCTTTTTCTTTTTAATAAAAGAAATGGGCATTTGTCTTAAATAGATATTTGGAGGTGGCAAACGGCAATTTTGTACCCTTGATGATTTTTTGTCAAAATTAGTCTTTTAATCGGTTAAGTACCGAATACAGCAGGTAAATGGGGACATTTAAAGAGTGAAAAAAAAAAAAAAAGAGAAGAAATGCCACAAGTTTTCGACCGCTGCTTCTTATTCATTTTCCTCATTTGCTGCTGCTTCTTCATCTTCCTCAATTACTTTTTCTTCATCTTCCTCAATTGCTTCTTCTTCGTTCAATGGTAGCAATGCTAAAGCTACCAGTAGTGGCCGTAGCGAAAGTGTGAGCACTGGTGGAGGAGGAAAAGGGATAGGGAACGACAAAGAGGTCGATAACGACAACAATAATCATGTCATTTGGGTTTCACAACCAAGTAGATAAAGGTACTTATTCTCTCTCCCTCTAATCCCCAAATCTTGGGCTCAATAATATGAGAGAAAGGATTCTAAATCGAGAATATTTATTCTACGACTTTTACAAGCATTTTAGAGAGTTGCCTCTTGTTATTATTGTTGTAAAAGTATGGTTACTTTTACTCTTGCTGCAACTTTTTTATTATTGTTCTTCTTAAAATAGAAATCTAAATCCATACTTTTGAGTCTGCAAAATTTTTGATCTTCCAATTGAAATTCATCAGAGAATTTTGTATGACTAATGATATCAAAGTTATCAACACTAAAACTACCAACTTTGGTGTGAGTAATATATCACTGTTCTTTATCCTCTGTTTTGACCAAATGCTTGAAAGATAGTTTATCTAAAGAAATATTTAGATGTATCCTAATGAAGTATTTGCTAGTTTATATTTTTGTGATATGTGAAGATAATTCCTACACGAATGAGATTTATACTTGGAAAATTAATTTATGAATACGATTTGTTACCTAAAGCTTTATGTATTATGTAGGAATATTTGCTTCTATCCATTATAGAACTAGAGCTATTTCAGATTTCTTTAGTTATGACAATGTCAAAGTTGGAGACTTAGTTGTAAAGAATCAAGTATGTTAGAAAAGTTTTTATAATATTCCTTTTCCTTGAACTTATGACAAATTCATGTTGTCTCTTACATGAATTTATTGAAGTAACTAAGGATCCTTGTATCACATTTTTGGCTGCAAAATTTGATGGTTTACTGGGACTTGGGTTTCAAGAGATTTCAGTAGGAAAAGTTGTCCCATTGTGGTAAGTCATATTATCAAAATTCACATTACTTAAATTCCTAACTTTACAATGAAATACTTCATTATTTGGTTTTTTTTTTTTTTTATGTTCTAATAAATTTTGTTTCTTTGACCGGTTAGAAAGTCAAAACATTATGGCTTCATTGAGTTTGAGGATTGTGGAATAGTATTTCTTCTTAAATTTTAGTATACAATATTATGATAATTGATTATTGTTGAAAAATTTCATTTACATTGAGGAGTATTTTTTTCTTTTGCAAGTTGCAAATATTGTGGCTAATTCCATGCATAATTATCTTATGTATGAACATCTTTTGCAAGTCCATCTTGTTCCTGCTAAACGTGTTCATCCAAAGCAGTAAGCAAATCAAATTTTCTTCACACTTATCAATGTATGATATCTTGTAGCACTTACCATTAAGGTTTCATCTATTAGTATTACAATATCACACAAAAAAAATTATATATATTCCATACTCTTTTCCTTGATGTTGTCTCCTTATAATGTTAAAAGAACTAATCAAAGCGTGAACCTAAGTTTATGAATATTTTACTTTTCCAGTTTATAATATAAATATATTTGATGTTTTAAATATTGTTTATTAGGATCATATTACCATTATCTTAGGTCTCTAACGTGTAGTTGCATGCTTATCGACTTTTTTTTACCATAGTTCGACTTTATGTTGACTTATATATTTTACATTTATATGTGTTATAGTAAGAGTTTTTAACTGAAGTTGAATGTGTTTAAGGAAAAAATTTGATAACATTGTTTGTTAAGGTTACATTACTAATATCTTAGGTCTTTAAGGTGTACTTGCATGTTTATTGAATTTTTTCTACCATTGTTCAACTTCATATCGACTTGTATATTTTACATGCATATGTGTTATTGTAAGAGCTTTTAATTGAAGTTAAATGTATTTAAAGGAAAATTTTGATAACATTGTTTATTAAAGTTATATTACTATTATCTTAGGTAGATTCAAGTGAAGTCTACATTGCAGGTGTAAGAGGAACAAAGATAAAGAAGAAGGTTGGACGTGTTAAGTGCTATGTCATATGTGTGATCAAGCCTTCAAAAGCACCTAGAACTATTTGATGTAACTTATTTGTATTTGAATATTGATGTAAACTTCTTTTTTTTTAGCAAATAATAATAGATTAGGATGAGAATAATGGATCAATCCTTATTTTTTTTTGTTTCATTCCTCAGTTAATTTGTTATGAATGTAATGGAAAAAAAATTTGTTATCAATGTAATAAAATGTATTATTGTGTTTATATTTTTATCTTCAAATTGATGAAAATTTGATTTAATTTAGTCATATTATTCATTTTGCAATCTTGTTTTTACAAAGCCTAATAGGATTAAAGAAATAAAATTATGTAGGATGAAAGAAAAAAGTAGTTCTTTTTTATACTTAAATTGCACACAATGTACAACAAAACTTGCTTAAAAAATATCTTTTGAATTGCAGAATCTACTCAGTAATATGTCAATTAATAGAATTACAACCTACTTACATCCATTACATTTTAAAAAAATAAACAGTTTACAATAATTTGCTCAAGAATTTGTCACTTACATTTTTACAATGCACTTATATCCATTATATTAAACTGTTTTGTAATTTTCACTAAACACATTTACAAACTTTTAACACTATTTAAAATAATTTGTAATTGGTCAACAATATCTAAAATAATTTACAATATCCTAAAAGAATATTTTACATTCTAAATTGTTTACAATATGATAAAAAAAATTATATCTACATCCAATTAAAAATAAAGTTACATCAAAGAGTCCTAAGTGATTTTGAAGGATTGATCATATATTTGACACTGTGCTTAACACGTCCAACCTTCCTTTTATCTTTGTTTCTATCATACCTACAATACGGACTTTACTTGAATACACCTGACTTTGCTAAGTCATAATTGGTGTATATCTATTTGAACATTATTTTTATGTCTATGAAATAATTTCAATAACCAATATTTGTTACTGATCAGTTGATAGGCAAAATAAATATAAATACTTATAAAAAAATGCTACAAGTTTGTTATCTCTTGTGATATAATGTGTGAGTTGTGTTGCTCTATAATTGATATTTTTCTCAACATATGCCTTCAACCACGTGTAAGAAAACAATTTACACACAAATGATTTCACTTTAATTACACCAATTTATACTAAATGGTTTAAAATATTATCCTAAGTAATTGATTAAGCAATTTAACAGTTTACTGTATATCAATCGACTCAGTACACATTCTCTTGGCAAAAATTCAACAAAATATATACATGCTATGCTAGAAGAATAAATAGCTCAAAGTAGAAACCTCATAGATCCCGTGCAATTGATGAGTAGTATAGCTGTACATAAATAAAGGTAAACTGGGAGTTATTGCCCAGACAGAATCCATGTATCTTGGAGGTAAACCTACATTGAAATAATAACAATAAACATAAGTTTCAATCAATTCAACAGCATCTTCATGCTTCAGATGTTTATTTGTGTGTGTGTGTGTGTGTGTGTGTAGAGTGAGATATGTTGCTCAAAAAGGCATATAAGACAATACATAAGTGCACGTGTTGCAAACAAGTAATACAATGATAAGAAAGATCGTTCCCACGGAGATTAGAATGTCAGAAAGTAATGTAAAAATAAACTAATAAAATCAATATTGGGTATTTTTGTGTATCAAAATAAAATAAATAGCACGAGATGACAAGAGTAAATACTGAAACAAAGTTCAACGAGAATGATAGCAAGAATCGCAAGTAGATAAATCAGTTAAGATTGCAAATGTGACAAATGATGTAATCAGACTGCGTTGCTGCAGCTTTGCTGTAGCAATGCTATGACAAAATGTACCAGTAACTAGAATTGCGAAAATTACATAGGATTATTCCAAATCTGCAATATTTATAATTTTTTAGGCTCAATGAAACACATCCTTATGCACAACTGAGTCTAAGAACAATATTTAATGACCAATTCTTTTGGGTTATGTGAGACAATTATATATTCCTATATTAATTGTAATTTTAATTCTTATACTTTTTTTTATAAAAGGTTGTGGCTAACAGTTTTCAGTGGGTGCACCGGGACATCCCAATTAGGTTGGCACCTCCTTAGCACCTTCTTCATTAAACCACTCGACCACTAACATTATTAAATATTAATAAAATGAAGCATACAAATAAAAATTCTCAACAAAACCTGTAATTAGGTTTGTTGTTAGCATCTGAATAAATGTAAGAGCTAGCGAAATGTGGGACATTCCACCACCAAGTCGCTGTACATAAACTAAGAGCCCTAGAAGCTAACCTATCAGCTGCAGCATTTCCCTCCCTATAAATATGTGAGCAGTGAAACTCCATATGTGTAATTTTATCTAAACAATCAGTCCAAGCAGAATGCCATCTCCAAGGAACCGAAGAAGACCGAGTCTAAAAGAGAGCAACAACATATCGTGAGTCTGATTCTAACCAGAGACGCCTCCACCGAAATGTGTATGCATACTTCACCGCATAAATGGTTGCCGCTAGTTCTGCTTCAAAAGCATATGATACTCTAAGCGGAATACAAAAACAACCCTTAACAAATGATCTAGAAGTTCGAAAAACACCTGCACAACCAGATAATCCTGGTGCTCCAAAAGCTGCACCATCTGTATTGACCTTTATCTATCCTGAGGGTGGAGCCTTCCAATTAACCTCTATAATCCTTGGAGCCCATCTTGGGATGCCTGTTATTCGAAGCCGCTTAAGTACCTGTAAATCATCCACAGTATTTCGCATGCAACCACTGTTTAAGAGACTCGCTTCGCGGATAAAACGCCATATTGTGGCAAAAGTCGAACTCAGCGTCGTCCTCTTATTGTTAAATCGATACTTATTTCTAGTAGTCCAAATCACCCAAATGACTGAAACAATTCCTGCTTTCCATAAATTGGCGAGTTGTGATCCAAATTCCATTGCCATTGCGGTCTTCCATAGGTTTAGGATCAAAGAGTCTGTACATGGTCTGTTTCCAAAGTCTGTACAGAGTCTGTAGATTCAAATTAAACATACATTATTCAAGCTTCATCTAACTTCAACTAACATTTCCATAATTAATCTCAATTTACTATCCTATCAATTGGTGATCAAACAATCAATAAAAATTAATCAATAAAATAAGCATTGAATAACTAGCACACTTTTGTCAAACAAAGCACAAATCTTTAAATTTGAAAAACAAAAACTACAATCACTTACACATCTACAACTCTAACTAAAGGAGAATTAGTCAATCATATTAATAAAATCAAATATTAATTCATCCATATTCAAAATCAGATCCATTAAGTTATAAAAATTTGAAGAACAATAAAAGAATAATAGAAGAAGGAAGAAATTAATAAAATCTTTTTTAATTAAATCTCAATCAATTGGATTCCAAATTTCTTACTCTCTTGCTTTCTTCACTAATAATCCTTGTAAATTTAACCTTCAATTTATCATTGCAATTAGTCTCCTTCCATATTCCAATATGACGCTGTTTTTGCTCTATTTCTGGAGTTCTTTTTCTGCGTAAGAGTTGCCTCCCTACTACCCCTATTTTTCTTGCTATTTTCACGTTGAATTGGCCTCCTTTTATATGTTCCTCCTAGGTTTAATTGATAAGAGATGATATATTGTATTAACTTTCAAGTTTACCCTTAAATATGTGAGTTATTAGTTGCCCAATATTGTTCTTTTATTTAGAAGCCCAAGTTAGTTGTTGATTTGGTTGTTTAGCGCTATTCTTTCTTGGTGTGCTTGTTGCGGCAAAGCTTCAGCAAAGTTGGTAAATGCTCCTTTGTTGCTCTTTTTGTTCTCTACGAAGGAACACATAAAAACTTCATAAGTGAACTTTAAAATATAAGTCTTTTTAATATAATACAAGATAATTTTAGAATTAATACATAAGAATTTCATTTTAAACTTTAAAATATAAGTGTTTTTCAAATAATACAAATAATTTTAGAATTCAACCAAAGAATTTAAAATTTTTACAAATTTCATAATTTAGTGTTCAAATTAGCATATTATAGAAATCTTTCATATTTAAATAAGTTTAAAGAAATAAAAGATAATATTTATTCTAATAAATTAGAATTATCAAGATAGAAAGCCCATAATATTTTATATATATAATTTTCTTTTTAGTTGTTATGACTCTTAGGTTATTGTCAAATGCCCTATATTTTGAGATTATTCAATAATAATTGGCATTTTCGTACTATAATTAATCATTCTTGGATATTTTCCTTCTTTTTTTGACAGATTGATCAATGAAAAATAAGTACATAATGAAAAACCCTACGCAAGCACAACCACTTGGAATACAGAAAGGAAAGCAAGAGATAATGAATTAAAAAGTCAAATCTAATTCCATAAAACTTTATTTACTAGAGAAAACAAGTTGGCTATAAAAGGAATGTTCTTAATCAAGTTTGGCAACAATAAATCTATTCCAATTTAAGAACTTTATTTAATGACAACAAAAGAAGTTATGCTCATCAAAGATGTTCTTTTCTTTGGCACACACTACTAGGATTGGGCTATATAGGAAGAATTATAATTTAGAGTGAGAAGCTAATTAGCCGGTCTCAAAAAATGGCCGTCCTATAAGGAATATAGCCGTCCTATTGT
Organism: Elaeagnus macrophylla; assembly: GCA_029378325.1. Taxonomy (NCBI): domain Eukaryota; kingdom Viridiplantae; phylum Streptophyta; class Magnoliopsida; order Rosales; family Elaeagnaceae; genus Elaeagnus; species Elaeagnus macrophylla. The sequence continues at coordinate 52,672,204 of CM055640.1, forward strand.
TAATAAGTTGGCTAAACCCCTAAATATAGTTCTTTTAGGTAGGACTATTAGCCGACAAATAAATTACTATATAGGACGGCTATTAACCGTCCTATATAGTTTAAGTACTAGACAAACACAGAAAAAAAAAATTCTTTTAGGACGGCTATTCTTATAGGACAACCACTGACCGTCCTAAAAGAATTTTATAGGACGACTACTGGCCGTCCTAAAAGAAATTTTTTTTTTCTACGTTCGTCCTAAACGAATTTATAAGAATGAGTATAATTTTTTTTACTTATATATATTTCTCCTCGCAAGTAAACCTAACTCATTTTAAGTTAAAAAAATTCAATCCCTCGTCCTCCTTCCTCTCCTCCTCTTTCTCACCAGGATACTCATCCTCATCCTTATCCCCATCCCCTTCAATATCACCACTAACAATAATTGATTTTTGCTAGCAGAGCTGGTAGCATGTGAAGGCTTTGATTATTTATTCTGCACTTATTATTTATTTTATTCTTACGCTAATCTTTGATAATTTTTTAAAATATATATATATTCTCCACTTTGGGTTGATATTTGTATTTTGCTCGACTTTAATAATTATTTTTTTCTTTAAATAGTTGGACATTTGATTTCTTTGTTTCCTTTTGCTCACTCTGATCATTCTCCTTTCTTGATTTTCGTTTGCCATTTTTTCGCCAATCTTTGGCCATTTTCTTTGCATTTCTGTTATGAGTATCAATCTTAATGTTGAGTATTAATGATATTTGGCTTGTTAGTTTCTTATTGTGAATCTATGAGTTGAATTTTGATTGTCAGGTTGAGTCCTAAAAAGAAAGAGGGAATTGAAAAACTAAAGCGGGAAAAGAAAAATTGAAAGCCGCGCCAATTTTTTTTTTTGAACCATATATATGTATATGTGATGTAAATTATGAATATTTTTAGAATGAAATTTATTATGGAATCGTGTTTCTAGAATAAAATTAATTTGCACATGTTATATATAGATTTCAGTACTAAACGAACACAGAAAAAAAAAAAAAAAAATCTTTTAGTGGCCGTCCTAAAAGAATTTTTTTTTTTTTTTTTTTATAGCCGTCCTAAAAGAATTTTATAAGACGGTCAGTGGCCGTCTTAAAAGAATTGGCCGTCCTATAAAATTTTTTAATAAGACGCTCCGTGAACGTCCTATTTTTTCGATTCTTTTAGAACGGGACTTTATAGGACGGCCAGTGACCGTCCTATAAAGGCAAATTTGTAGTAGTGACAAGAAACCAAAAGGGACAAAACAAAATAAACTATAATTGCACATTACACTGACAAAAATTATTTTTATCAATTTTAAACTTTAAATTTTATATAAAAGGGTTCAAAAAATTAGGTGTAGAAAATAAATCAATTTCTACTGACAAAAATTATTTTTATCTATTTTTTTTTCCCTTGCTTCTTTTCTTATATGAAAGTAATATAGATCTTGGTTTAACAATTTCTCTGTCTTGCAGTGCAATGCGTAAAAGAAATCAAAATGATATAAATTATTTGTTTCTTCATTGTCAAGTAGTTTATTATCAATGAAATAGTATGTTGGGAAAAGTTGGAGTACAATGGCCAGCTCCAAAAAATTGAAATTCTCTTTTGCTAATTGCGAGAAAAATTCAAAGGAGCAAGTTTAAGATGTAAAGTGTAAACTTAACGGAGATGTGATGTTTGGAGCATTTCTTTGGGTGATTTGGATAGAAAGAAATAAAAAGATTTTAGAAAATGAGCAAATTTGCTTGCTTATATGGGAAATCCCTTTAGTTTTTTTCTCAAGGTTATTTTATTGATCTTTGTGTCCACGTATGACTAGTGGTTGATAGGCATAGGTTGATTAATTTCCATCTAGTGGATTGCGATCCACTCTTCTATCTTTGTATTTTTTATTTATTTCAAAATTTTGTTTGTTTCTTATATAAGTCGATATGAAGTTGAATTATGGTAGAAAAAAGTCGATAAGCATGCAACTACACTTTAGAGATCTAAGATAGTGATAATATGACCCTAACAAATAATGTTGTCAAAATTTTCCCTTAAATATACTCAATTTCAATTAAAAGCTCTTACAATAACACATATGTATGTAAAATATATAAGTCGATATGAAATCCAATTATAGTAAAAAAAAAAGTCGATAAGCATGTAAGATACAACTTAAGAGACCTAAGATATTAGTAATGTAACCTTAACAAATAATGTTGTTAAAAATTTTTCGGTAATACATTCAACTTCAGTTAAAAACTCTTATAATAACACATATAAATGTAAAATATATAAGTCAACATGAAGTTGAACTATGGTAGAAAAAAGTCGATAAGCATGCAACTATACCTTATAAGACCTAAGATAGTGATAATATGATCCTAACAAACAATATTGAAAACATCAAATTATATTTATATTATAAACTGGAAAAGTAAAATTTTCATAAACCTAAGATCACACTTTGGTTAGTTCCTTTAACATTATAAGGAGACAACATTAAGGAAGAAAGTATGGAATATATATGATTTTTTTGTGTAATATTGTAATACTAATAGATGAAACCTTAATGGTAAGTGCTACAAGACATTATACATTGGTAAGTGTGAAGAAAATTCGAAACTTGCAAAAGAGATTCATACAGAAGATAATTATGCATGGAATTAGCCACAATATTTGCAACTTGCAAATGAAAAAATGCTCCTCACTTTAAATAAAAATTTTCAACAATAATCAATTATCATAATATCATATATTAAAATTTAAGAAGTACTATCCCACGATCCTCAAGCTTTAGGTAACAAATCGTATTCATAAATTAATTTTCCCAATATAAATCTCATTTATGTCGAAATTATCTTCATATATCACAAAATTATAAACTAGCAAATACTTCATTATGATACATCTAAATATTTCTCTAGATAAACCATCTTTAAGGCATTTGGTCAAAACAGAGGATAAAGAACAATGAGATATTGCTTACACCAAAGTTGGTAGTTTTAGTGTTGATAACTTTAATATCATTAGTCATACAAAATTCTCCAATGAATTTCAATTGGAAGATCAAAAATTTTGCAGACTCAAAAGTATGGATTTAGACTTCTGTTTTAAGAAGAACAATAACAAAAAAAATTACAGCAAGAGCAAAAACAACCATATTTTTACAACAATAATAACAAGAGACAGCTCTCTAAAATGTTTGTAAAATTCGTAGAATAAATATTCTCGATTTATAATCCTTTTTCTCATATTATTGAGCCCAAAATTTGGGATCAAAGGGAGAGAAAATAAGTACCTTTATTTGCTTGGTTGTGAAACCCAGATGACATGATTATTGTTGTCGTTATTGACCTCTTCGTCGTTCCCTATCCCTTTTCCTCTTCCACCAGCGCTCACACTTTTGCTACGGCCACTACCAGTAGCTTTAGCATCGCTACCATTGAACGAAGAAGAAGCAATTGAGGAAGATGAAGAAGAAGTAACTAAGGAAGATGAGGAAGCAGCAGCAGATGAGGAAAATGAAAAAGAAGCAGCGGTCGAAGACTTGTGGCATTTCTTATCTCTATTTTTTTTCTCTTTAAATGTCCCCATTTACCTGCTGTATTCAGTGCTTAACCGATTAAAAGACTAATTTTGTCAAAAAAATACCGAAGGGTACAAAATTGCCATTTGCCACCTCTCAAGGCCTATTTAAGACAAATGTCCAAAAGAAATGGGTAATCCACAAAGTGAGGAGTTTATTGGGTGATGTAAGGTTTATTTAACCGGTAGTAGACTGGAATGTAAAACAAGAGAGAAAAAAGAAAGGGAAATTTTAGAGAAATTTTAAATTTTATTTTGAGTATCCCGTTAAATAATTAAATATTTAAAATATATTAAAATGATAAATTTATCCCTTTTACTTAAAATTAAATAATACATCCCACACCCACATTAACATCCCATCTTCCTAAAAACAATATTTTTTTAAAAAAAATTCTCATACATTTCACCTTTTCTCTCTCTCATCTCTACCTTTACCTCCACCTCTATATTTACATCAACAACTTCAAACCTAACAAAAAATATTAAAAAGGGATGTGTGTGTTTGGTTTGAGTGGGATGTATATGAGGAATTTTTGAGGTAGTTGTGTCATTTCAAGTATTATTAATTTTCAAACGGCAAGTCGTTTTATATACCAGGCAGAAGATCCACTCGTCCACTAGTCCATAAGGGTTGTCGTATCGAGACTCGAGAGTATACAAATGCTAAGACGGCAGATACGAAACGCACCGTGTTGTACAATTGCATTGTACTGCTGTTGTTCACGCCTTACACTTGAGACTTGACAGTTGAGGGCCAGCTAGTGAATCACAAGTGGGCAAGTAGCTCAAGTGCGAGACTGAGAATCCGATAGCGAGAAGGAAGAATGTCAATTTCTGCGAATCTGAGAGTTTCATTGACATTGGGCTCTCATACGCCACAATCCTTCCGAAGTTCTTTGCCCTCTACCAAGGTAATTAGGTTTTCATTTTCCAAATTACTCTATTTTTTTGCCCTTTTGTAGCTCAGGTTAAATTCGCGTGTTTTTTGCCTCCCTTCTGCGTTTCGGAAAATTCTTTCTCAGCTGCTTATTTGGCTGTTTGAATTCGGGGAACGTGTGGGAAATGATTTGAAGAAATTTGGATTGTGGCCTGAGAAAATTGAAAAGACTCGCAAGTTTTCATTTACTATTCCTCGTTTAATAAGATCCCAAATGCAGCATTTAGGTACTGAAAGGGTATGACCCTGAAGCGACATAGGTTGGTAGGTTTTCATTATGTTTAAAGTTTTTTTTGTTTTCTGAAAATATGCAAAGGGGAAATAAAATAAAAGAAATGCTGAAAAACTGAATTAGTGTTTGTTAGTAAATAAATTACTATTAAAAGTAGTATTTGTTTGTGCCTTTAACCTCCGGATTGCTGGTTGAGTTGATAGCCTGGAGTAAAAGAGCATATTTGACTTTACAATTATGCTCTTGTGCTTGACAAGCTTACTTGAAATTATTCATTTCACTTTCTGTTTTGTTCTCTCTGTTGAAAAACGTCAAGCATTAGAAATGTGTTTCGATCAAGGAAGCATTAGAAATGTTGGTTTAACTATAATTGCAACTATGCTTTGACTATCTTTATAATTTGCTTTTTGGATTTTCTAAGAGCACTATGTTACTTCTCTATAGTTAATGATAATATTACTACCATGGAGGCATGTATCGGAATGATAGTGTCCTGTTCGTTTGTTTAAGTTGAAGAAGCTGCCAATACTTCGGTATCAAGTTATGCATCACCATTTATTTGTGCAATATACAAGTTGATACATTGTTATGAAGCAACTATCTGTTAAAAAGATCACGGGGGAAATTATAAAGGTTAAGGATTTGGCTATGAAGCATATAAATTATACCCTTGGTTATGGAAATTCCTCCTCTCTCTCTCATATATGGAGAGTGACACTTTTAGGAAAAAGTGTCATAAAGGTTCTTTTGTTTTTATAAAATGTAGCATTTAGTCCCTATGTTATAAAAAATGTCTTTAAATCCTTTTGCTTTTGAAAAATATGTTTTTAAGTCCCTTACTTGTAAAAAATTTGTCAAGTAAGGATAAAGTTAATTTTCTATCTAATCTAACGAAATAGTAGATGTGTCACTATGCATATTTATATTTTTCGATATATATATATGTAAAAAAAATTAATATTTAATTAAAAAATTACTTAATTTTTTTAGTTTTCAAAAAACACTTAAATAAAATTTTCAATACAATTTAAATATAATTTTCAATAAAATTTAAATAAAATTTTCAATATAATTTAAATATAATTTTCAATAAAATTTAAATAAAATTTTAATTGTCTAATATTTAAAGTCACAACTTAGATAATAAAAATTTTATTTAAGTTTGATCGAATTCAATAAAATTTAAATGAAATTTTCATTATTTAATATCTAAAATCACAAATTAGAAAATGGAAATTTTATTTAAGTTTAATAGAAAGAAATTGTAAAAAATTAGAGTAATTTTTTAATTAAAAATTATTTAATTTGATATATATCTATCAAAAAATATAAACATGCATGTGACATATGTAGTATTCCGTTAGATTTAACGAAAAATTGGATGGAAACTTAATTTTGTCCTTACCTGACACCCTTTTTACAAGTAATTGAATTTCAGAACACATTTTTTATAAACAAATGGACTTAAAGACACCTTTTATAAGCTAGAGGACTAAATAACATCTATTGCATAAGCAAAAAGACCATTTTGGCTCTTCACCCTATTTTTTATGGTGGAATGTTTCCAAAGTGTATATGTCATGCGAGCAATAAGATGATTTGATGGTATAAGTAGATATCCTTTGTTGTTGTTTTACTTTTAAACTGTACTCTGCATAATAGGTGGATTTCACTGGTTTCCGAAATGGAGGATCTAGCATTCCTGAGATCACACCCAAATGGTTGAGCATGCAGCTTCATAGCCGTGATCTTCGTGCGCATTCTCAGCGAACTTCTGGCATCATTGGGAATGTTGCATTCTCTCCAAAATCTTTGACTGAGGAAGCTGAGAGCTTTCTGCTTAATGCCATCAATATGAGTTTCCTTGAGCGTTTAAACTTGGCTTGGAAGATAATGTTTCCATCACAAACATCTATACGAAGTTCTAATGCAAGTATTGCTAAGCAGCGCTTGAAGATGATTCTCTTCTCTGACCGTTGTGCAGTTAGTGACGAAGCTAAACAGAAGATTGTTGGCAATATTGTGCGTGCTTTGTCAGATTTTGTTGAGATAGAAGCACGGGATAAAGTTCAGTTGAATGTATCTACAGATACAGACCTTGGTACTATATACTCTGTGACTGTGCCAGTGAGGCGGGTGAAGCCGGAATATCAAGATGCTGAAGAAATTGGAGTTATAACAAATGTTGAGTACAAAGATACAGGAGAAAGGTCTGGTTCTGTTGATGTCAAGTTTGATTTCTATATTCCCGATGAAAGAACCAGTGGTTTCTAAGCTCAGAAAGTTATAGCTTGACCAATGTCCCGAAACTTCCCCATGTACTCGCTTGGATCTTAACCTAGTTAGACAACTCAACACTTCTGTACATAAATGAAAATTTCTTCAAGTGGATTAGGTTTTCTGTTATTTAGTTTGCGGTTTGATTCTATCTTTGTCTGAATGAGTCGAGAGTTTGATGTACTGTGAGTGTATCTACTTTTGCTATAATGTTGTTTGGATTTAAAAGCGTTTTAGTGGAATTGCGTCATCACATTTTTATTATTCCGAACTTGTGTCGCAAAAGAAATATTATTGAACTAACCAAGTAAGGCAAAATGGATCTTATTTTGCTAGCCATATTTCACTATGGTCGGTACTGCTAAGTCTAATTCTATCCTTTCAAGAAGACAAGAAGAGCCACTGCGGACAGCACCGAAAGTGGTAAAATTGAAGCTTGCATGGAACAGTCTATTGTGAAAATTGTCATTATTTTTTCACTGGCTTTGTCAAGGCATCAAATATTTTTTAAATTTGGAGAATGATGGAAGCAAATTTTGTCTCAATCCAATTTTTTTTTTTTTTGTTTAAAAAGGGAGCGGGGTCATAGAGTTCTTTAGATTATGTCATTTAGTTAATTTAAGTAATGTTATTTGGTCTCTTAATTTAAAAAAAAAGGGCCAATTAAAGATAAAATACATGATTTTAATAATTTTTTAATTTAAATATTATTTTTTAAATTAATATTTTAATATAAAAATATTAAAATAATATAATTTGTCTTTAATTGACCTCTTAAAAAAATAATATTTTAATTAAAAAATTATTAAAATCATGTATTTTATCCTTAATTGACTTCTTTTTCTAAAATTAAGGGACCAAATGATAACACTTATAATCTAAACGACACAAATGATATAATCTGAGGGATTTTCATGACATTTTTTTCTAAAAAAAAAATGAAAAAACAACCTAAATAACACCCTCAAAACTTATAATAACAAAAATAACACTCTTATGTTCAAATCATATATTTTTACAATTAAAAAAATGATTTTTACATCATTTTTCTTTGAACGTCAGTTCAAATTAAATTTTAGCAATTTAAACCTATTCAATATTATACGTTCAATGTTATTGGGGTGCTAGTTTTGTTATTATAATTTTTAGGAGTGTTATTTTTGGTAATTTTTCAATTTTTTAAAACATTTTTTGTCATTATTTTTTTTATCAAAAACTGTTTTTTTTTTTTAAATTATTTTAATAAAAAGAAATTAAAATTTCAAAATTATCTCTTTAAAAAATTACATTAAATTATGTGCTAAGAAATTGATAATATTTTTGAAAAATTAAACTTAAGAATACCTTTTGAAAAGCTAACGACTTAGGGTGTACCACTTGAAAAAAACGGAGACTAAAATGTACCTTTTAAAAATATAAAAAACTAATAAAATATCAAATTTAAATTTTATGTGTGTAAAATTACACTAAATATGAATCAAAAAAAAAAATTACACTAAATGAATGACTTTTGAGTTGAATTTCATTCCCAAGTCATGACAAAAACTTTTCATATCTCAACTATGAAAGTTTAAGACTTAAAGTAATTTTATAATATCTATATTTTAATAAAAGTATCAAAAATTAATCATGTTTTAAAATAGTTTAGTTTAAGTTTAATACTCATAATATTTAAAAAGTTAATAGTCCTTTTTGAACAATAATGGTAAAAAAGATTCAATTTTTGCACATGTATCTCTTTGAGCAGGGGTATAATGGTCATCCCACGTACTTCTCTTTTATTCCTGCCTCTATCCACGAAATTGCAAGCTATTGTGTGGGCTTGTAGAGAGGCAAAGCATAGGCAGTGGCGATCGGTCTTTTTTGAATCGGAGTGTATGCAAGCAATTTCGTTGCTAAATGGGAGAGATGGTGCTTTTGCACCTGATGGTGCTTTAGTGGAGGAAGTTTGGATGTTGGCTGCTGAGATGGATTTTAGATTCTGTTATGTTCCTAGGGAGCAAAATAAGGTGGCACATAGGGCTGCTAGAATCGCACTAGGTGGGACTGAGGTATTTTTTTCTTCTTTTTCTTCTTCTAATTTTCCTTTCTGCCTGTCTGAGGCTTTGACATTGGATGTTCCTGATTGGAATTGTACGAAGAATTTTTGTGATAGTTAATATACATACAGGTTTTCATAAAAAAAAAAAACTTTTTCAGCTACAAATACTGCCATTTTTTGGAGTTTCATTTTCTGAAATTTGAAAAACCCACAAATTTCTCTCATTTTCTTTCCTTCTCTTGCATACATAATACATTTTACCGTTATTACAAATTTTTTAAATGGAATATTTCCCATTATTTTTTCAAGTTATATTTTTATTTATTTTTTTATCCAGCCAATTTTTATTATTTTTAAATCTTTTGCAGCTAAGACGCTACTGCAAGTAAATCCAATAATGACCAAAGACATGGTATGATCATTTTTTCTTCATTTATTTTTTGTGTTTGTGTATGGAAGTTTATCTTTTTTATTTAATGTCTCTGACCACTATGCTCCAGTCTAAAGAGGTGAATGTGGGAAAAAAAAAAAAAAAAAAACTATTTTTTTACCGTAACTATTCAAAAATGACTAAATCGATTTTTTGTTTTTAAACATTAAGGATATGAAATTTCAACTATTTCAAAACATCATCAATTTTTGATACTTTTATTAAAACATAGATATTACAAAAGTATTTAAGCCCAAAATTTCATTGTTCCAAGTTTACAATCTTTCGTTTGTTATAATTTAGATATCAAATCTTAAATATGATATATTCATCTATTGTTAGATTTACTTCATATGAATGACTTATTTCTATTGAATCATAAATTTGTATTTAATTAGAGATTTAATCTCTATCATATATTATATTCAAAATTCATATCGTATCTTGTAAACCCTATAAATAGAACATTTAACAGTGTTTTTATAAACAAAACAATTAATCAAAATTATTTCTTCTGTTTACCCTCTACTTTTCTACTTCCTCTACTTTTTTTCTATTATTTTATTTATTTTTGTAACAACACGTTATCAGTATGATTATTTGTTCAAAACTTGTGGTTTTATACATGTAAATGACCTTGGCTACAATATACTACAAAATTTTTGAAATATAATACCAGATCACAAAATTCACAAGTTCTTGAATCTTTTTATTCTTTATGATTAAACTCAAATTTTATTTTTATTTAAAATCTATATAAAGATTTTTTTTATTTTTTAATCGTTTTAATTGGGTATCATAATCAATAATATTTATAATTTATTTGCCTTTTAAATTTGTTAAGTCATTTAGTTTATATATCAATCAATATCTATTTGTATTCATATTAGAATTGACTTTTAAATTTATTAAGTTGTTTGATTTATATATCAATATCTTTATATGTCCTTATTGTAGTATTTTCTTCAATAATTCAAAATATGACATTATGTTGGAAAGCCAACAAATTCTAAAAATGTCTCAAATTAAATTTTATTATCGTAGATTACAAATTTTATTATTTATATATATTTTTCTATGAATAATTTGTTATAACTTATATATATTTTTATTTAATTGTTATTATTATAAAAAAAATTATTTATTATATTGTTTGAATCATCTAACCATATTTACAATTAAAATTTAATATTGATATGAAGATTATCTAATAATAGATTTTTTTAGTTAAGTTTAATGTTGTAGTCAATAATAAAATTTAAAACTAATTTATTATAAGATATTAGCAAAATTAAATTTTATTTGTTTGTTATCCTACTATTAAATATATTACAATCATTTAATAATATTATATATAAATATATTACAAATATATTGATGAATATAATAATAAATATATGTTTAAATTTATCATTATAAATATTTATTATTATTATTACAATAAAATTACGAATCTTGAATATTTTATACTAAATAGATAGATAGAATACCCCATAAATATATGTTAGTATTTGCCTTTATTTTAAATTAATAATTTATTTATACTTATCTTTCATTATAATTGATGAATGATATGTGTATTATATATATATATATATATATGATAACTCTATTAATTATTAAAAAAAAAGTTGAAAATGACTTTTGAAATTTAATGACCATAGATCTTACTTTAATAATATTCAATTAGCATTAATTGTGAATTATATGAAAATTATTTAAATATAATTTTTCATAGATCTAAACTCATATTTTAACATTATTGATAATGCTTTTTTTAGTATTTATATAATTTATAATCACCTAAATAAATTTTTATGATATAATTTAATTATAATTTTTTTTATGTGTATCTATTTATTATGTTTATTAATTAATACACATAAATTTAGGGTTAATTTTCATGCTAAATTGATATTATTATTGATTGTGAGATTTTAAATAGTAAATAAATGTACCAAAGTCTCATATTTTTGTAACCCAAATAAAATTTTCAAAGTGTGTGGTTGCATAAATAGTAGGATCTAATGGCTTTCTAGTTCTTGAAAGTATTTATACCACTAGTCTTTCTTGAAAATGTTACTCTATCTAGGATGATAATTTTTAAATCTTGCACCACCATTTTTTATGTAAGTACTCTTGGTGAATATTAATTGTGTTGCTATATTACTACTATGGTTATGATAAAGTATTCCCAAAATTTACACACACACATATAAGAAAATAAGGAATTGAATTATTCTCTTGAAACTATAAAATGCAATATTTTGGAATTGCATATATGTTATTTATTAAGAGCCCACAGGCTACGATGCTAATAAAAATATATATTTGAAAGTGTAAAATGTAATATTTTAAAATTACATTTATGTTATTGATTAAGAACCCATAGACTATGATGCTAACATAATCTATGATAAAGTATATTTAGTGTCCTATATATGCTATTATATAGCAACATTGAGAGCAAAATTGGTATCATGAAATATTATATATGCTATTTTATGAATAAAATATACTATTAAAGTAGCAAGATAATAGAAGATATATATATTATACATGTCCTACGTATGATTATAGATATAAGGATATTCTGATTATTTCATCATTGAAATGAATATCATTGGATGTTGACATTGAAATAAATATAATCAAGGTAAAAAAATATATATTTGAAGGATTGCAAGTGATTATTTGATATATAATAATCACTACCTATGGCTCAAATACAAGTACTATTTTCTAAACTTCAAGCATAATCATTCAAAAATTTTAAGTGCTCAATATCATTAATTAACTTTTTATTGAGAGTCAAAAGAAATATATACAAAGATCTTGTGTGTGCTTACACACATCATTGAAAGTGAGATTGGCAATAGTTATGAACCCTTCATATGTTATCTTTGTAAGTAAAATTTTCTTAAAAATTGCAATAGAGAAACACACACATATATTAAAATATTATTTAATTGCACAAATTATTATGAAAATAAAGACATTTTAATCATATCATTACTAAAAATGAATGATCATGTGTATGACTTAAGTTATTGTGTTCATATTAACAATATGATATTATTAAAATTGAAAGCCCATATTGACAAATAAAACTTATTTTGGAGTTGTTATGTCATAACATATTTAAACTCCAATTCTATAATGGACTATAACCTTCCACATAAGTAAAATAAAAAAAAAATGTTAATTAAGGTTCAATGCCTTATCAACATTATTCAATATATGTCTCCCTTTTTGATCTTGATCCATAAAGTTATGGATAAAGAAATATGAAATGGGCTTGTAACTATTACCTATCAATTAAAATAATAAATACTTATATATCTAAAAAATAATACAATAATACTCATTATTATTTAATGATATATTGTATGAGTTAGTACAATTTCACGTATAATTTGATAAAAGGTTTTGAAGAACTAAAATTGATGAATTATATTATACTTAAATTCCTCAAAGTTGAGGAAAATTTTAATATTTTGAATATATTTAGAGATAGTGGTAAAATATAATATTTAAAGTCCAAGATAGAAGCTTAAACTTCAAAAGTTTTAATCTTATGATTAAAATTGCAAGGATGATGAATATATTGGTCTAAAGCATAATTCCACAAATATATGACTAGAAGTCAATATTTGAAAAGCTTTTTTTAATTTATATCTCAAATATAAAATAAATTTTGATGGATAAAAATTTGAATAATTATCGTGACCAAAATAATCAAAATTAGTTTATTATACAATAGAAAGTTAAATGATTGTGGACTATAATTCAAACCTTTATTTATTAAGTAACTCTATATGTTACGTATTCGTAAGGCAAAATGAACTCACTATATTTGACAAAAATTAATAGTAAATCTCACTCATCTGAAAAATCATCTATTTTAAAAATAATATTGTCAACCTTATTATAGGTATATGATATATTTTGGGTTCAGTTTAACCCATAAATTTATTATTAAATTTTTTTAATTGCAACTTATATTAGTGACAAAATAAAATTACATTATTTTGATTGCACCTACTCAACACATTGATATATGCCCATTAATAAATTTAAAGACATGTGTTTTGAGTTTTATTTATATCGAATGTATTAGACTCTTTGGAGAGTAAGCAGACTTATAAAATAATTTTGATAACAAAAATAATTTTTGCCATTAGGGGGAGAAAAAAATATAATGGCATAAAATTACTTAAAATGCATTTATTTTATGGAACATAAAGTTCAAAAAATTACTCAATGATAGAGTATTATATATGTACTATATATATTGCTGATGCATTTAGGTAATGAAAAATTTAGTTGCAAAATACTCGAACAATTATTAAAGTCCTAATAGGACAATGAAATAAAATGGCAGCAACCATTTATAATTTGTATAAAGCTTGTCAATTATATTGGTGTAAAAAAAATATAATTATTGATGAAATAAAGAGAGTTAACACTTCAAGAAATAATATTATTTTTTTCTTTTTGACTCCTATAGAATCTTAGGTACCTGATAAATAAAATGATATCATTTCAACTACAAGAGAAAGAAAGTATTAATGTTGTACAATATATTATTGTTATATCTCTATTTAATAAACAAGAGATAATAATGATCATTAATAATGTTAAAAGTTATTAAATGTTATGAACACTTGAAATGTTTGTTAGATATTTATAAGGACGTTGTTTAAGTGCTTAAAAATGTAAAATGTGTTAAAAATACATGAATTTATTTCAAAAATTGATAAGGTTGTGAGATACAAAATTTTACTCCTGTCCATATAAGATGAATTTAAAATGTGATCAATAATCATATAATATTGGTTTATATATAGTTACTAATATGAGTAAATTATTAGTACTTATTGCTTATAAAAGTATTAAATTCAAATGTCATTTATTATTATGATAATTCATAAGTTTGTATTAATTAAGCAATGTGAATTGCTGCATAAATTTTAATGGATATCTAGTGCATTCACATTAGCATATTTTTGCATATTTTATGACATTGTTATGAATACAAAACATGTTAATTTATTGTATGTACTCATAAAAATATAACAAAAATAAGTAATTATCTTAAAGATAGATTAATTTGCATTGAATTATTTTTTTATGAATAAAATATATACATATTATATATCCAGTTATTATTTGGTTATATTATATAAAAATTTTCTCATATTATTCTTTATTTTATAATCAGTTGATACCATTTAATAAGATAATAGATGCTCAATGTATTTATTGACATTGATGAATATTATCAGAACATATACGGATGTTAAATCTTATGTAAGAACAAAATGATAAGTTTTATTATAAATTAGATATATGAATTATCATCACTATTGTAGTATGTTTTATAAGTGTAAGATTTCTATTTAATTTTGTAATTACAAACAAAATAAGTTATTTTGTAGAATGTACCTTGCAATTAGTATTTAAATGTAACATGTTATTCAAGAAAATATAGTTAGCCTACAACTATAAAATTGTACTACATATGAAGTACTTGCCATAATGATATTAACATATGCCAATTAAAATAACATCTCATGTTTGAACGATTGTCATGGGGAGCACATATGCATACGCTTTATACTCTTTTTTCTTTCCATGGTTTTGTCTCATTGGGTTTTCCTAGAAATGTTTAAACTTAAGCCTATTGCATGAGAATAATGTACTCTTTTTTTCTTTGCTAGTTTTTTGTTCCATTGGATTTTTTCTAGCAAGATTTTTAACGAGTTATATTCTCAATGCATTTGACATCTAAGAAGAGTGTTATAATTTGGATGTCAAATCTTAAATATGATATATCTATCTAATGGTTAGATTTATTTCAAATGAAGATTTATATTTATTGTATCATAAATTTATATTTAATTAAAAATAATTAGAGATTTAATCTCTATCATATCTTATATTTAAAATTCATATTATATTTTATAGACCCTATAAATAAGACATTTAACAATAATGTCTTATAAAAATACAATTAATAAGAATTATTATTTTTATTTACTTTATCTCTTATTTTCTTTAATTTTATAACACCAATGACATTTTTTTATACAAAATTTTTTCACTCCACTAACACAAGTGAAAAAGTTTTTTAATTACGGATCTAATAAGCCTAGAGGGGGGTGAATAGGTTATTTTCAATTTTCAACAAATATTATATAATCTAATCACAACGGCCAGACATGCAATCGCGTGTAAAGATAAATGCGGAATAATAAAACGACACACGATATTTTTAGGTGGAAACAACCTAGGCCACAATAATGACCTAAGAGGAAAACCACCGGTCCACCGGACCACCTAACTATCCACTATGAAAATAATGTTCAATTACAACCATAGAGTCCAGAAATTACCCGTCGCAGATAGATCTCCCTTTCTGTAATTTACTTACGAGCCGCTTGCTCCTTTCACAGCCTCCAATAGTTAGATGTCTGGATCCGGACCAACGTTCCGATCTACTTGAGTCACACAAGATCAACCGAACCCGTCACCTTCGGTAATTTCGAGTCACACGAAATACCGAACCTGTCACCTGTAACGTTAGCACAAAAACACAAGTGCAATGTGTGTCCTAGAGCGGATTCAAACAATAAACAATCCTAACTAGCAGATTCAATAACATGCGATGTAAAAAACAGGATCAGCTAGCAAACTCTAGAACATTCAATATTAAGCTAAATATCATGCAAATCAATTAGGCATATGAATGAAACATGAAAAAGCCTAAGAACAATAGATGAAGAGAAGAAAGTTAAAGCACAACTCAGATGATAGAAAAATATTAATTCAATCTAGTTCAAGTTAATTGATTATGCATAAACATCCCTTCACTTATATAGAGTCCAATCCTAGTTCAAATAGGATTTGCAATTCACTATAACTCTTTTCCTATCAGGATTTACCAATTACCACAATTATCCTCAAATAAGAATACTGTTCTTAACATTAAATGTGGTCAATTAGGTAAAAGAAACATAGGGGTCGAATTAAGAAATAGAGTTTGAGTAGGAATATAATACTGGCTCGATCGATCGACAGGTCGTCTCGATCGATCGAGAAGGTCTCGATCGATCGATACACAAAACTCGATCGATCTAACTCAAACAGAGAGAACCTGGATCGAGGTTGTTCTATACTCGATCGATCGAACATGGTTCGATCGATCGGTCCAATTGCTCGATCGATCCAGTCCAAACAGAGAGCACCTAGATCGAAGTTGTCTCAGTATCGATCGATCGATCACTCGATCGATCGAACAATACTCTCGATCGATCGACCAACATGTGCACAATTACATTTTTCGTTACGATCCATACTAAGTGTCGTGCTCAATTGTGTGCAGATGTATGCATGATGGAATATTATACCTGTCATATAGGCGTTGCAAGCTTGGTGACTCCATCATCACGTGTGGTCTGAATAATTGTTGAATTCCTATTCTAGATTACAATCAAACATTTTGTCCACGAAAATTGCCAATACAAAATAAACCTTACAATCTCCCCCTTTGGCATTTTCGTGTGACAAAATCACTCTCTCACTACATAACGCTCAATGGTTAAAATATCATTACATCAATTACATAGTGGACTGTCTATGATCTGGTGGACCATCTTCGCTTGATACTTGATACGCTCGGTCCACTGAAATTAGACAAACAAATAGCACACAATTTTGGCTTGAAAGCCTCATTGCTTATTAGTTCAGTGTACATAAAGGTGCGAATGAAATATAGTGTATGTGCAACATGAATCTTTCTCCCCCACAACTAATAAATGCAACATCTCCCTCTAAATCTAATCTCATAGCAACATGAACCTTTCTCCCCCTTTTTGGCATACGAAATTGACAAATCATGAAACACTAAAGATGATAAGGGTCACTCTCAACAAGGTGGGCTAAAAATGCATAAGAGCACGCATGTATATGTCCAAAGCATGTAGGAGGAATTGCATAAGTCAAAAGAAGAATAATGAAATATGTATGCAATGACTCCCCCTAAGTTCTATGACTCTCTAGACGAAAAACAAATTCAAAAGAAATTTTTTTTTTTTTATTTACCACACAAAGTAATGAACTCATTTAACACGAATAAGCATACAACCAATTGAAAAAATTATTTTTGCTTAAATTTTGATTATTCATTGTATTAGCAAAATAAATAGGTCACATAATCACACTAACACATATAATGACATATTGACATTCACTTAAGGTAGTATACAAATGTGAACTCCACTTGTATTCCAATAATTTCATTTATGACCAATTTTAAGAGACTCAAAAGAAAATAAGTTCATCTATCATGCTAAATCATAATTGAGTCATCAATCTTACATAATAAAATATGTCTATGAAAAAAGAGATTTTTTTTTTTTAAACATTTTTGCTCTTTCTTTTTGTACATGCCAAATAGAATTTCTTAATTAATTTTTTTTTTTAAAAAACATGTACGAGCCATAAATCTAATACGATGACTTTCACACTAGTTATGAGGTAGCCCTCTCCGCTCACTACGGTAGCTTCACACATCATAGTAGGTAGCCCTCTCAATACTAGTTATCTCCCTAAGATGAAATATTTTAAAAAATAAGAAATAGAGCTCAATATAATTTCGCAATCAAGATTAGCTTAAGTCTTAGAGTCTTTCAGAATTAATCATAAACTTCATAGATGACATACATGAGTGTTCAGTGGGTGTGTGCATAAGTTCAGTCAATAGTGTCATCATATGGTAACAAAGTAAATATGTGCAGAATTTTGAATTTTAGCATAGAGTATACAATGAGAATCAAAATAAGCCACAAAAGATAAGGTTGTAAAAGTATAAGCATCATTTGAATCCAAAACCTTGTAGACCCCCTTTTTTTTTTTTTTTTTTTTTTTTTTTTTTTAATCCAAAAAAAATAACAACAAAAAACGAAATAAACCCAAAAAAAATATTCACCTAGGGTCATTTAAGCACTCAAACAAAAGTACCTAGGTGGTCTAGCAATAGTGATCAATTGATAGGAAACATGCAATCTTTCCTAACCCAAATTTTCATGAATTTTGATTTCTTTATGTTTTTGGGTTGAGACTTAATTGCATTAGATTTTAAAGGCATACTCTTAGGCTCATATTTCCTATTCAAATTCAACATAGGCATGGTATGATGATAATTATGAGTTCTATACCTATAAGCATGAAGATGATCATTAAATCGAAAAGCATTCATCAAAAATCTACAGTTAGGTCGAATATGGCCTTTTCTACCACAATGATGACAAACAGGCACAAACTTAACAGTTTTAGCTCCTACAGTTTTAGTGGGTGTTTGTGCAGAATTTGTAGCAGTAGAGATAAAGTTAGAAGACCTTACAAATGTAGTTTTTGAAGTGGAAGGTGTACAGTTTTCTTCTGAAAATCCAAGTCCACTTGTATCACCGAAAGGCTTACCAATGCTCAACATCTTGTCTAGTCGTTCAGCTCCAATTGTTAATCTTTTGACAGTTTCCTTTGATTGCTCCAATTCCTGCACAAGCTTTGAATTTTCCTATTCAATACCTGCAAGACTTAAACTTAACTTGTCAAAATGCTCAGACAGTTCAACTTTTTCTTTTTCTAAAACTGATAAATTAAGGTCTTGCAAATTGATCTGTTCATTCAGCTTTGTTACAGTTATGAGTAGTTTATCTTTTTCTTTCTTGCATTTAATTAAATCAATAAATAACTCCTCAAAACTGTTTGCATTAAATTTATCAAGGATACGTTTACTTCCCTCTTCATCTGAGTCAAAGTCTGACTCACTGGAGTATCCACCAACAGTTGACGTAAAAGCTACGTAGTTGGTGTTAGCTTTTTCTGACCCACTAGCTTGATCTTCATCGCTTTCTGTGTCACTAAGGGTAGCATTGAAAGCTTTTCCTGTTTTCTTCTTCTTGTTGGCACAATCTGCTGCATAGTGTCCAAAACCATTGCATTCAAAACATTTAGGTCCAGTGGGTTTAGATTTCTTACTTTCTGAACTCATTGGGGTGAATTCTCTTCCCTTACGATCTTTTCTGTTGAACATTCTCTTGAGTTTTCTAGCAAGTGTGAGTAGCTCTTCATCATCACTATCACCATCGTCAGCATTGGTGGTTTTCAGAGCAATTCCAATGTTCTTTTTGGGTGCTGGAAAGTTCATCTCAAATGTTTGAATTGACCCAACTAGTTCTTCAATCTTCATGGTGTCAATGTCTTTGCTTTCCTCTATCGCTGTAACCTTTGCTTCAAAGCGTTCTGGTAATGAGCATAAGACTTTTCGAACCAACCTGCGTTCATCAATTTTATCTCCAAGATTTGAAGAAGAGTTAGCAATATCACATAAATCAGCATAAAACTCAGAAAACGTTTCATCCTCCTTCATTCTAAGATTTTCAAACTTAGTAGCTAACATGCGAAGTTTTGTTCGTTTAACTTGGGACGTGCCCTCATGGGCAACCTCTAAAGTATCCCAAGCAGCCTTAGCAGTTTCAACATTAGAGATACGTCGGAATTCATCCGGCGACACAGCACTAAAAATAGCATTAATCCCCTTTTGGTTCCAGCCACTACCAATTCTATCTTGGGGAGTCCAATCAATCCTAGGTTTAAGTGTGACAACATTATCCTTGGTAACCGTAGGTGGTTCCCAACCATAAAGCACAGAGTTCCAAACACTTTCATCTAAGGAACGTAAAAAGGCTCTCATACGAGCTTTCCAATATGGGTAGTTAGACCCATCAAAATAAGGTGCACGGGTTGTAGAAAAACCCTCTCTCATATGATCCATAATAAGGTCCTAGGCAAACACTAAGTTTATTATCTAGATGACCCGCTCTTGGATACCAATTGAAAAAGTTTTTTAATTACGGATCTAATAATTTTGCCTAGAGGGGAAAAAAAGGTAGATATAAAGGTTATTTTGACAATAAAAATTTCAACAAATATTATATAATCTAATCATCAACTTGGCCAGAAAATCATTGCAACTCGAACAATTATTAAAGTCCTAATATGCGACAATGAAATAAAACGACAGCAACCATTTATAATTTGTAGGTGGAAAGCTTGTCAATTATATTGGTGTAACAATAATGACCTAATTATTGAGGAAATACCACCGAGTTAACACTTCAAGAAACCATATTATTTTTACTTTTTGACTCCTATAGAATCTTAGGTACCTGATAAATAAAATGATATCAATTACAACTACATAGAGTCCAGAAACTATTAATGTTATACAGATAGATCCCCCTATTCTGTATATCTCTATTTAATAAACAAGAGCAATAATGATCATTAATCACATGCCTCAAAGTTAGTTAAATGTCTATGAACACTTGACCAACGTTTGTCAGATATTTATAAGGACGTTGTTTAAGTGCTTACACAATGTAAAATGTGTTAAAAATACATGAATTTATTTCAAAAATTCGATAAGGTTGTCGAGATCACACGAAATTTTACCGAACCTGTACACCTAAGATGAACGTTAAAATGTGATCAATAATCACATAATATTGGTTTATATATAGTGTACTAATATGAGGAATTCATTAGTACTTATTGCTTATAAACAGTATCCTAAATTCAAATGTCATTTATTATCATGATAATTCATAAGTTTGTATTAATTAAGCAATGTGAATCAGCTAGCATAAACTTCTTAATGGATATCTAGTGCATTCATATTAAGCTAAATATTTGCAAATCAATTATGACATTATTATGAATACAAAACATGTTAATTTATTGTATGTGCTCATAAGAACATATAGAAAGAGAAGTAATTATCTTAAAGACAGATTAATTTGCATTGAATGATTTTTTTATGAATAAAATATATACATATTATATATCCAGTTCAAGTTATTTTGTTATATTATGCATAAAAATTTTCTCATATCATTCTTTATTTATAGAGTCCAGTTGATACCTAGTTCAAATAAGGATAATAGATGCTCAATGTCATTTATTAACATCTGATGAATATCCTATCAGAACATATTACGGATGTTACCACATCTTATCCTAAGAACAAGAATGACTAAGTTTTATTATAAATTAGATATATGAATTATGGTCACTATTGTAGTATGTTTTATAAGTGTAAGATTTCTATTTAGGGGTCGTAATTACAAACAAAATAGAGTTATTTTGTAGGAATAATATGTACCTGGCAATTAGTATTTAAATCGTAACAGGTTATCTCAAGAAAATCGATCGAGTTAGCCTACAACGATAAAATCGTACTACACATGAAGTACTTGCCATAATGATATTAACATATGCCAATTACAGAGAGACATCTCATGTTTGAACGAGGTTGTTCTATGGGGACTCATATGCGATACGCTTTATACTCATTGGTTTCTTTCCATCGGTCCAATTGTCTCGATTGGGTTTTCCTAGAAATGTCCAAACTTAGAGCCTATTGCACCTGAGAATCGAATGTACTCTTTTTGTTCTTTGCTAGTTTATTCGATTCCATTAGATTTTTTCGAGCAAGATTTTTAACGAGTTATACTTCTCAATGCGATTCGACATCTAAGAAGAGTGCTACAATTTGGATGTCAAATCTTAAATATCGATTACGATCCATACTAATGTGTCGTAGCTTATTGTCAAATGAAGATGTTATGCATTGATTGGATCATAAATTTATACCTTAATTAAAAATGGGAATTAGCAAGATTGGTAATCTCCATCATCATCGTGTGGTCTGAATAATTTATATGATATTTTATAGACCCTATAACTAAGACATTTAACAATAATGTCTTATAAAAACACAATTAATAAGAATTATTATTTTACTTTATCTCTTATTTTCTTTAATTTTATAATCCAATGACATTTTTTTATACAAAATTTTTTCACTCCACTAACACAAGCTTTTGAATACTGAGATCGATTATTCAATTCCCCCTAAAAAAGGAGATTTGGCATGCGTGTACACAACTTAGCTGAAGACGTGAAGCCTTCTAGACATCATCCTTTTCTTTTGAAATTTTAAATATTAGAATAACATTTAAATTAAATTGAAATAAAAAAATTCATATTTATCTTTGTTCAAGTGTAGAAAAATAGATTTTAGTAAAAAAATATTAAATGCAAGGAAAATTATAACTTTAGTAAAATGACTCTTAAAACATTCGTAGAATCTAACTTCTCTTAAACATTCCATGGACAACATGAATTCTAGGATTGAATTATCAGAAAAAGTAAAAGAATAAAATAGAAATATTTAGTCTATTTAATGAATTGAAAATTTTGATTTTTAAATATGTTTTTAATAAAAGTGGGCTAACATACGAGATATATGTGCCAATTTAGAAGCTCTTGTATTGTAATAAAGACTCAAAATAGCAAGGAAAAAAAAGATTTCCACATATTGACAAAAGTCGATTAACAAGAGTGCATACTATTCTTTAAGAATTTATAAGTTATAAAATTTTATGCGAGCCTTACAGAATATAACATAAATTTTGTAAGCCTTACAAAAATATACAATTTTTTTTAAACAACCCATGTAAAGTATTAATTATAAAAACAACTATAATTTTCATTATCTAAAAATGACAAACATAATAGAAAATTAAGAAATAATGGAAATAAAAACACAAGACATTTCAAGATTTTTTCACAAGAAATGATATTTAGCAAGAAGAAATTTGAAGAAATTCAAAAGTCAAAATTAAATCTTAAGGAAGGAGATGGATTCAAAGAATCATCTTTCGCAAGAATAAGAAAAATATTACCAAAAAAAGATATAATTTATTATGGAGTAAGCAATAAATAAATGAGTATTAAAATTACAGATGCTAAAGGAAGATATAATATATCATTAATTGACAGAAAAATCATTATGAAAAAATTATCAAAATTTTTTCAAAAAGATAAATAAAAAATTGGGTACATCCATTTAGGAGGAATCCAAATATTAATAAAAGCATATTTCAGAGAAGGAATTAATACACCTATAAAACTTGCATTATTGGATAATATGATAATAAATCGAAAAGATGTTTTAAATTTAGATTATAGATAATCAGAATGATCCATGAAAATTTAGATTATCAAAAATTAAAATTCACAACATATACAAAATTTGTTATTAATATCAATGACAAAAATATAAATCAAGTATTAAGCTTAGCTTATGAATTTGAAAGATGAGATTTAATTAAAGAAGAAATTTACTCATTTTCAGTATAGAATACTCCCTAACAAACAATCACGATAGTTCAATATATGGACAAAATGAATTCATAGTAATATATAAAACATTTCAAGATATAGGAAAAATAATAAAACCAAAAATATTAACAAATTTTTAGGTACTTGAAGGATGGAACCTAGACATTAAAAAAAAAACCTTTGATACCAATAAAAAAGAATAATTTACCAAGAATTGCTTTTATAAACTCCCAAACATTAATTACTAAATAAGATAGAGAAATAAAAGAACTGAAACAAGAAATTAAAGAAGTGAAAAAATTAGTCTATGAAATAATAGAAGGATAAGAATGGATAAAGAATAACATATTACTATACATCTCTCTTAAGATAAAAATATCAAAAATAAGTTACAAGAAATAGAGTTACAAAACAACGCTAGTTTTGCAAGCATATTAAGTAACCAAATACTGAAAGCTTTGATCTTCTTAGCAGAAGAAATAGATACATTACATGATTTAAACACTCGAAAAGAAATCCTTAAAGAAATAAATAGAGATATTAATAATATCCCAAGTTAAATAGTAAGACTTAATAACAATAACAATCTAGAAGATCAATTTGATCCCTTTTTATGATTAACAAATAATCCACCAAAAAGAAGTGATGGATTAATTCTAGAAAATACTAATAGAAAAGGCCAATTCACTCAAACAAATTTTTAATTGAATACAAGAAAAAATTAGAAGAAGAATTTATGAATCCTAAAACATTAAATATAGAAAGATAGTAACTCTGTTAATTTTAAATGATGAGAAATTAACAAAAGAAATGGAACATAAACTATGTCCAAATATTGAAGAAGATGATATGACTGTAATAAGTGAGTCATCTAAATCAAAACCTAAGACTTCATATAGAAGATTAAAAATGGACGTCGGTCCATCAATACAAACCAAAGATGAAGGAACCTATAATCCATATAGGGATGATAGAGCAAGAGGTAAATCCATAGAACCATATCCACCTTATAGAAGAAGGACAACACCTAATATGAATCAATCTCTACCATGGGGTACAAGAACTGAAGTACCACAAGAATTCCAACCCAATATAGGAAATGGAAGGAATGATTTATTAGACCTTGAATGCATACGAGATAGAAATAAAGTTTTGGATGAATGGGAAAGTGCAATTAGTGTACTTATCCAAACATCTAGACAACCTCTTCAAACTTCTAAATTTTAGAGTATTATTGAATCATAAAATGACAGAAAACGTTAAAGTATGATTTAGTAATTTACTTGATGAAATATATTTACATATGCAAGGTAATTCAGCAACAGGTAGAGAATATCTAAATACAGTAGTAAACGACATTCATAAAGAATTTATAAGTGAAGATAATGGTAGACATACCACTAAAGTAAGTGAATTAGAAATAAATAAAGTTAAATGACACTTAGCAAATATGAAACTATGTGACATGTGTAAAATAGATTCTTTTATTTGTGAATATGAAATGTTTTATCATAAAATATTATTTCAAGAAATGTTTTATAAAAAATTACTAAAAAAATTGCATAAAATTTTGGAAGAAAATTGGCAAAAAAGAGGCAAAACAACAATTCTTAATACATTAGGAAGAAGAAGAAAATAATTAAAAGCGTGAATAATCTTAAAATGTCAAGAAAAAGAAGATTTTAATAGAGGCAAAGGAAATGCAAAACTTTGTTGTGATTCTAAAAATTATTTATTGTCAGGAAAATATGGATGTAATACTAAGGTTTATAAGCACATTTGTAAGGGAAAAAATAAATCAAAAAAAGTACAAGAAATATAAAAGATATAAGTTTAAAAAACAAAATTTTTATAAATATAAAAGAAAGTATAATAAGGAACCTTATAAAAAAAGGTATTTTAGAAAAAAAAAAATTTATATACAAAACCTAACAAAAGAAATTATTGTCCATCGAAAAAAAATGTAGATGTTGGATCTGCAATGAATAAGGTCATTATGCAAATGAGTGTCCTAATAGACTTCATCACAAAGGAATTTAAACAACAAAATAAGATTCTTTAAGAAGCTTATAGGATGGAATTAGAACCAATTCAAGAATCTGACATAGATGATACATGCAGCATTTATTTATTATAAGAAACTAAAGAAGAAATAACAGACTTAGAATTTGAACAAATATCAGACTTTGATATAGATTCTGATTAATGAATGAATTATTAAGTATAATAAATTCAAATAATGCATATATAAAAGTAGGCTTAAAATTAAAAGGATATAAAAAGTATCATTTATATACATATATTGACACAAAAGAAAGTATTTGTATTACTAGTAAATATGTGTTTTTAGAAGAACTTTGGAAACTAGCTCTAAAGGAATTAATAGTAAGAATAGCTAATAATACTACAATAAAGTTAGAAAAAATTTTAAAGTCTACAAATATATTAATTGGAGGAGAAATATTTCATATACTAACGATATATCAACAAGAAATAAGTGTAGACTTATTAATAGGAAATAACTTCTTAAACTTGTACCAACTATTTACACAATATTTTGATCAAATAAGCTTAACAATATTAGAAGGAAAAACAATATTTGTTTCTAAAATAAGAAAAGCTTTAATAGTATCATCACAAATTTTTATGTTACAACATAAAAAGTGAAAAATGTGGTGAGAATATAACATAAAAAAAATCACAAATAAAAAAATATCTTTAGACATAGAGATTGACCAAAATTCATTTCTAAATGAATTCCAAGAAGATAACGCCTTAACAGGCATTACAAAATTATTGAAAACGGTAATTTTTGAAAACCCATTAGATCCTAACATAAATAAATCCAATGAAATGACAAGCATAAGATTAAGAGATCCTTTAAAATTTATTAGTGTAAAACCTATGATTTATACTCCAGAAGATCAAAAAGAATTTGAAAAATAAATTTAAGAACTTTTGGAATTAAAAGTAATTATTCTCAGTAATTCACCACACAGACTCCAACATTCTTAGTTAAAAAGAAGTTGAGAAAAGAAGAGGTAAAAAGAGAATGGTAATAAACTTCAAAGCTTTGAATAAAGAAACCATCGATGATGGTTATTTTATTCCAAAGAAAGAAGAATTAATATCACTCATAAAAGGAACAAAAAAATTTCTAGCTTTGATTACAAAAGTGAATTCTGACAAATAGAAATAGATGAAGAATTTCATAAATCAACGACATTCAGTTGCTCTCAAGGAAAATTCTAATGGACAGTTGTACTATTTGGATTAAGATAGTACCAGAATATTCCAAAGATATATAGATAACACATTCAAAAAATATCTTAGATATTTTTGTGTTTATATTAATGATATATTAGTTTTTAGTAATGACTTACAAAAACATTACATTGATAAACTTAGTATTTTAAGAGAATGTAAAGATAATGAAATACTATTATGAGAAAGGAAAGTTGTTGCTGTTATAGCTCAACAAAAAATAAATATTTAGGGTTAGAAATAGAAGATGAAAAATGTACAATCCCATATACTTAATAATATACAAATTTTTTGAAGTATAATAAAAGATAAGAATCAATTACAAAGATTTTTAGGATATTTAATATATGCAAAAGCATATATATTTTTTTTTTTGCGTATATAAAAAAAATTAGCAGAAATGAGAAAACCATTATAAGCAAAGCTTAAGAAAGATCATGTTTGGTAATGGACTGATCAAGACACAAAATATATAGATAAGGTAAAAGTACAAGTAAAAGATTTACTAACTTTATACCATCCAAGACTCAATGATAAAATGATAATAGAAACAAATGCTTCACATAAATATTGAGGAGGAGTATTAAAAGAAAAAGTATATGATAAAGATAAATATCTTTGAAGATTTACATATGGATCTTTTCAAGGTCCTAAATTAAATTAACGTAGTAATGAAAAAGAATATTTAGCAGTAAAAAAGGCAATAAAGAAATTTACAACATATGTTATTAGTACTATGTTTATTGTTATAACTAATAATAAAAATTGTGGTCACTTTTTAATGACTAATATTGTAGGAGACTATAAATAAGGAAGATTTATTCGTTGGTAACAATGGTCATTATAAAGTTGATGTTGAATGTTTACTGGGAAATAATAATAGTTTAGCCGATGCCCTTACTAGGGAATTAGCTTCACTAATAATTTTTATGATTACAAGAAAGTTGAATCAATTAGACATGAAAATATGATCAAAGAAAAAGAATTAAGAATTATTCAAGACAATTAGAAATTTTGTATCTTCAAAAGTCCTCAAAAACCAAAAAAGAAGAGGCTAATCACTTAGCTAAACAAAAATAGGAAGAAGCTAACACTTCAAAACTTTTGAAAATAAAGAAAAATGAAAAGGTTAAACCCTCACAATCTTCAGCAAAAAAAAAGAGTTGGGCTGACATTGCTAAAGACCAACAGGAAAAGTTGAAAGACTTAAAACAAAAAGGATTTACTCAGAAGAAAAAAAACTATGTTATTTATAATGGACCTTTTCCAATTATTAATAACAACTGGCCAGAAGCAAGCAAAGCAATTATTAGATTTGGAGGAATAACTCATAAAGCTTTCAATGATAGAATTGAAGTAGAGTGAAGTCTTACTAATCACCAGATGCGAAAGCTACTCACACCAAATGAGATAACAGAACCATACAGCCAGATTCTCAGGAATCCAACACTATTAGGAAATTGAATGAAAACACTTAGAAAAATTTCAAAATAGGTAATTTTCAAATAAGAAGCACCATTTCTCATCCTAGAAGAAGAGAAAGAAAGACGCAAAAATTTATCATAACAACAATGGTTAGGTTTGTATAACCTAGCACGAAAAATCACTAATGAATAGATGCAAGACATGAAGTTCTATACTACTAAAAAGGAATTTCCTCAAGGTAGTAAATTCAATATTATGGAATAAACAGATCCTAAGTTTGTTTACCAAGCCTATTATGCAGAACTAATTAAAAATCTCTATCCAGGATATAATTAGTAGAATTAAATGATTTTCCTGAAAATTTTTAGAAATTAAAATTTTTAGAAAAAGAATTAAAGCAACAGATCTACTAGTTTATTTTAGATTCTTTAGCAACATAATGGACTTGGAACATGACAGAAGTATTAGTCCATATCATCTCATAAAGATTGGATTGGCTAATAGTAATCGTGAAGTCCCAAGACCTAAAGCTTTTCCAGAAAAAGAATTCAATTATGAAATCTTCAATATTGAAAGAGGAAAAATGTTTAGCCAGATATGTTATGAAATATGAAGGGCTAATAAGTTCTTAGAAATTAAAATTAATTATGCAACTAGAAAATCATAATATTTTCTCCAAGTAATTTGCCTATCAATGGAAAAGATGCTAAGAAAATTATAAATTATCAAACAACATTCAACTATAATGAATTAGAAGTCGGTGAAGATTTTTCACTTTGCTAAGACACAGTCAATAGATCACAAGTGCAGTTATTGCATAAAGGACAAAGAAGAAAAGGAATATGTAACATCACCAACATCAAGAGGATCCATCACAAGCAATGAGTTAGATGACATTAAGGTTGAATCAGCATAAGTAAAATATGTAATACTGCCATCACTTAAAGACTAAGGCTAGGTGGAATAATATTATACTACCAACAAATACTGTTTAAGATAATTTTTTCTTTTGTAAGAATATCCTTAGATCTCTAAATAGGGATTTAGTCTTAGGAAATGGATATTGCCTTCCAAGTAATATCCATACTCTATCTACCTTTTGTAATTTAGTCTTCTATGAGTAACTAAGAAAACCTTTTCAAGGTTTCTACTTCTTTCAGGTTGTAAAATATTTGTATTATGAATAAAGGTCCAATTTGAATTCCAAATCTCTAGCCACTCTAACTTCATAAACTTAAGTACGAATCTCAATAGATCAATAGGGACATGAGGTCTAAGAGCTATGATCTAGAGTGAGGCTTAAGCTTTGAAGAACAAAAAGGAGACAACACGAATCAGAAGATTGAGGTAGACCTATATTCATATGCAAGGTTAGTTTACATCCTTGAGTAACTAGCATAAGCTTGAATATCATCAAATTTTTTTAACACCTTACTCTTAAATTTGGAAATATGACTAAAAGATATACATCTCAGAGATACTATTTTAGTAATTCAAAAATTTAATAAACCAACCAAAAAATACAGAAAAATAAAAAACTAGAGTCATAAGAGTCTATCCCCACTTTGGTATCAGAGACTTCACTATGATATTTTTAACATATATAGAAACAGACATGAACAAAATAATATTATCACAATAACAAATAGATAAATTAAAAAGAATTTTAGAAGAATCAGAAAATACAAAAACACAGAAAAATTTATTAGAAAAATTTAAAACTTTGATGGCTACTTCAGAAAAATTAAAATAAATTCTTTAAAATGACACCCAAACAATTAAAAAATAATATAAGAAATGAAAAAAAAAAAAAAAAACTAATTTATGTAAACCTTACAAAATTATCTGCAAAGTTTGTATGCCTTACAGACTACAAAACAAGAATAATAAGAGCAAGGATATTTTAGTAAAATTAGAATTAAAAAAAAGACCAAAACTCACCGTTTTGGATGAAAAGTTTGCTATTTTTGTCCATTTAACACTTTTAAGCAAAATCCAACTATATTAGTCCCATACCCTCTTGTATTCTTCTTTCTTTGTTGGGTCAACAACATCAAATATATTCAATAAGCTTCTATTTTGGGCTTTTTATCGAATTATGAAGGAGCAATACTACTAACATTCACTACATCCTACTAAACTCATATCCCCAAAAGCCTTACAAAACTATGAAAGCAAACTGTAATGCCTTACAAATAAACTATGTAAAATGAAAATTTATATTCTTTAAAGAATGTCAGAAATAACATAAAATCAAGAAATAATGAAGGTAGAAATACTAGACATTTCAAGATGTTTCTCATAATAAATGATATTTAGCAAAAATAAATTTGAAGAAATTCAAAAATCAAATTACATCTTAAAAAAGGTGATGAATTTAAGGAATCATAATTTTCAAAAATAAGAAAAATATTTCCCATAAAAGACATAGTTTATTATGCGATAAGTAAAAAAGAAGTGAGTATTACTATAAGAGATGTAAAAAGAAGATTAACATACAATTAATTGACAAAGAAATAATTATCGATAAACTATCAAAAATCCACAGAAAGACTAAAATGGATATATTCATCTAGGAGGAATATAAATACTAATAAAAGTATATTTTAGAGAATGAATAGATACACCCATAAAACTAGCATTACTAGATAACAAGATAATAAATAGAAAAGATGCTCTATTATGAATGATTCATGAAAACTTAGGATATCAGAAATTAAAATTTACAGCATACTCTAAATTTGCTATTAATATCCATGATAAAAACTTGAACCAAATATTAAGTTTAACTTATGAATTTGAAAGAAGAAAAAGAAGGAAAAGAAGGAAATCACCTATTCTCAGTACATTATATAGTAGGATATTGATTAACTAATAGACATAATAGTTCAATATACGGACAAAATGAGTAGAACAAACCTTTCAAACAATAGGACAAATAATAAAACCATAAATAATAACAAGCTTTGAAATACTAGAAGAATAGAATTTAGATGTCAAAGAAAAACTCCTCAACTTGTAGGATATTAGTAGCTCATAAAATGACATAAAATATAAAAATTTAGTTTACAAATTTAATATAACAACAGCATTTAGTAATGCAAGGAAATGTAACTACAAGAAGAGAATAATTAAAAATGGTAGTAAATGAAATATATAAGGAATTCATTGGAGAAGACAAAGATAAGAATATTATTGAATATAGAGAAAATGAAATGAATGAAGCTAAGTAGCATTTAACAAACATGAAAAATATGTAATATGTGTCACATATATCCTTTTATATGTGAATATGAAATGTATTATCATAAGTTATCATCTTCTATACAAGAAACTTATAAAGAAATATTTTTAAAGAATTTACAGAGAACAATGTATAAAATTATGATTAAAGGATGGAATAACAGGAATAGAGAAACCATACCTGATACATTGAAAAGAATATAAACAAGTAAGAGAAAATAATAAAATCTATCATGATTCAAGACATTTTAGAATGTTAGAAAAATATAGATGTAACGTAAGACCTTACAATAAATATAAGAAGCATAAAAAAATTCAGAAAGTTCAAAAGATATAAATTTAGAAAACAAAATTTTTAAAAGTATAAAGAAGATATAATAGAAAACCTTATAAATAAAGATATTTTAGAAGAAGAAAATTTAATACACCAAAAAAGAAAAAAATATTGTCCATCGAGAAAAAATAAAATGTAGATGTTGGATATGTAATGAAAAAGGATATTATGCAAATGAATTCCCTAATAGACTTCAACATAAGAAAGAATTAAAAAAAATTCCAAAAAGCAAAAGTCTTAGAAAAAGCTTTTAAGATGGAACTAGAACTAATAGAAGAATCTAATATAGACAATACATGCATTATCTATCTATTAGAAGAAACTAATAAAGAAATAATAGATTAAGAAACATCTAATTCTAATTCTAATTTTGATTCTGATTAATGGATAAATTATTAAGTATAACAATTTCAAAAAGTATATATATAAAATTTAAATTTAAATTTAAAGGACATAAAAATTACCATTTACATGCATATATGTCAAGTGCAAATATGTATGTAGCAAGTAAATATGTATTTCTAGAAGTGTTTTGGAAACTAGTCCCAAAGGATTTAATAGTAAGAATATAAAATAATACTACCATAAATCTAAATAAAGTATTAAAAGATATTGATATACTAATAGAGAAGAAATCTTTCACATTCTTACAATATATCAGTAAGAAACATGAGTTGATAATTTATTAGGAAACAACCATTTACTCAGTATCTAAATAAAATCAGTTTGACAAATTTAGATAGTGAAACCATTTATCTGTTAAAAATAAGAAAAGTATTAACAGTTTCATCACCAACTTTTATGTCACAACATAAAAAGCAAAAATGTAGTGAGGATATAAAATCAGAAAAATCACAAATAGAAAATAATCCCTTAAAAATAGAGGTTAACCAAAATCTCTTTATAAATGAAATATAAGAAGTTAAAGCTTTAATAAGAATTAGAAAAATATTAAGAAAAGTATGTTAGAAAATCAATTAGATCTAAATATTAATAAATATAATGATATAGCAAGCATAAAATTAAAAATTCCTTCAAATGTCATAAAACTAATAATTTATACTCCAAAAGATTAAAAAGAATTTGAAAAATAAATTCAAGAACTTTTAGAATTAAAAGCAATCATTACTAGTAATTACCCCATTTAAGTCCAACATTTTTAGTAAAAAAAGAAGCTGAAAAATAAAGAGGAAAGAAAAGAATGGTCATAAACTTTAAAGCTTTAAACAAAGAATTAATAGATGATGAATATTTTATTTCAAAAAATGAATAATTATTATCCTTAATAAAAGGAAAGAAATATTTTTCAAATTTTGATTGCAAGTGTGAATTTTGGCAAATAAGATTTGACGAATAATCTCAAAATTAACAGTATTTAGTTACCAACAAGTACAAATTCAATCGATAGTTGTTTCATTTGAATTAAAACAAGCACTAGGTATTTTTCAAAGGTACATGGATAATATATTTAAAAAATTTCATAATTTTTGTTGCATCTACATAAATGATATATTAGTATTTAACAATAATTTATAAAAATATTATATAGATATAATAAATACACTACAAGAATGTCAAAAATTAAGAATAGTTTTATCATAAAAGAAAGCAATAATTGCTCAAGAAAAAAAATATTTAGGACTTGAGATAGAAAATGACAAACACTATTTACAGTTTCATATCTTAAATAACATACAAAATTTTTCGGGTAATATAAAAATAACAATCAACTTCAAAGATTTTTAAGATACTTGACATATGCTGAAGCATACACCAAGAAGTTAACATAAATAAGAAAAATATTACAAATAAAGCTTAAAAAAGGCTATATTTGAAATTGGACAGATGAAGATATGAAATATATGGATAAGGTACAATCACTGGTTAAAAACTTGCCCGCCTTATACCATTTAGGACTAAATGATTAAATGATCATAGAAACAGATGTTTGTCATGCATATTGGAGAGCAATATTAAAAGCAAGAGTAGATAATAAAAATGAATATATTTGTATATTTACTTCATGATCATTTCAAAGCCCCGAATTAAATTATCATAGTAATAAAAATGAATATTTGGCAGCTAAGAAAGCACAAAAAAATTTCATTTATGTTATTAGTACTAATTTTATTGTTATAACAGATAATACGAAATTTAGACAATTTTTAAGAACTAACAGATCATGTGATTATAAACAAGGGAGACTCATCAGATGGCAACAATGCTTTAACCATTATAAATTTGATGTAGAACATTTATTAGGAGCTTAAAACAGCCTAGCAGATGCATTAACTAGAGAAGTAGCAGCTCCAACTATTTTTATGCTTGAAGGAATGGAAGACCTTAAGATCAAAATCAAGATAAAAGAAAAAAAGATAAAAATCCTTCAAAAACAACTCGAGCTTTTATATCTCGAAAAGTCTTTTATGGACACATGAACTATACAAGAAGAATTTAATTTTTTAAAACAACTCTTAGAATCCAAAAATTCTAAAGAAGAATCCTCATCAAAAATTTAAAATATAGAAGGTAAAATTTATGAGGAAAAAATTCAAAACAAAATGAAAAAACTTAATAGTTCAAAGGAGAGTAAAACCTCTGAAATAAAAATGGGAAAGCTCAGTTGAGCTGATGAAGCAGAAAAATAAGAACAGAAAAAGACTTATGTGGTCTACAAACCAAAACCATGAATCTACAACAATTGGGTAGAAGAAAGTAAAGTTATTTTTGGGTTTAGTGGAGTAACTCACAAAGCCTTCACCCATATAATAAAATTAGAAGGTAGTTATACTAATTACAAAACACTAAAATTAATAACTCTAGAAGAAGTTATAAAAAATTACTCTGCAGCACTACAACAACAACCAGCATCAACAAGCAGGTTAAGAACTTTAGGAAAGACAAGACAACCATTATTTTTATTTAGGATGGCGTCCTCCAAGAGTACATCAAAAATTGAAAAAGAAAGAGACCAATACAAGAATCTTAGTAAAACACAATGGTTGGGTCTCTACAAAAGGTCAAGAAAATCTGCCTAAAAACATACAGAAGAAATGAAATTTTACACCACATAAAAAGAATTTCCCATAGGAAGTAAATTTAATATTCTTGAAGAAGTAGATCTAATTTTTGTATACATAGTTTACCATGTAGGTTTAATTAAAAACCTCTATCCAAGAATTAATTTAAGTTAATTAAATTATTTTCCTAAAAATTTCAAGAAAGCCATCAAGCATTTCAAGAAGAAGATTAAAGCAAAAGATAAGCCTATCTATCTTAGATTTTTCAGTTCATTAATGGACTAGAATGAGGAAGTTTGTAACAGTCTCTATCATTTTATCAAGTTAAGGATTTTCAACATCAACAAAGAAGTTCCCAAGCTAAGGGCGCTTCAAGAAAAAGAATTCAACACAGATGAACTCTGTATATTAAGAGGACAAATGCTAGGTCAAATTTACTAGGAAATTAGAAAGCTTGACAATTGTACTAAAATTAACGTAAATTATTCACTAATAAAGTCATCATTATTTTTCATAGTAATATAGCTCTCACTGAAGAAGATGGTGAAAAAATCAGCAAATTTGAAGCAAATTTCAATAATAATGACTTGAAAATTTGTCAATAAACAAGGAAGAATTTTTGCTTCTATGTCAGAAAAATCATTAAAGACCACAAATGCATTTGTTGCATCAGGGATCAAGAAGATGAAGATACATCATCATCCTCGTCATCAAAATTGTCTGTAGAAAATGACGAAGAAAAATAAAAAAAGGAGGACCGCCTATAGAAAACAACAAAGAAAAATAAAAATGTAGAATCCTCACCTTTGTCTGGATCATTTGCCAAGGAAAAAAGAAAGGCTGAGATTAAAGACCAAAAATAGTAAAAGCAAATGAATAGTAACTCTTTATGTTGTAAAAAGGGGATTCCTTGTGTTATAAAAGGAACCCTTATGTTCATTTGAAGGGCACAGAGCACACAGATGGCAGAGTGTTTAGGATTGGAAAATTGAAATCTTTACTCTATGTATAATCTAGTAATTATTTATCTTCAAGAAATAAGCGGTTAAGGATCTCTTCAAGGTTCTTAGTTGGCTTTAGGGTTGTAATAATTATTATATTATGAATAAAATGGAGTAAAGTAACTCCTTTCTTACTTCTTTATAAGTCTAATTTTAAACACCATAATATGTACAGATGAAAAGTCTACTCCATTACTAGGTGGGTATCAAGGATTGAAGCAAGTTAAGGCATATCAGGTATAATAAATGAAGACGAGCAGAGGAAGAAAAGATCGTGGTAGAACCATTAAATTTAGGTATAATAATTATAACCCTAAACTAATTAAGGATCTTGAATGATTTAATATTTGTTTATTTCATTTACAAATTAATAAATAGTAAGATGAACATGGAAAATTTTATATAAACAAATTCAAAATGAAATAAAACAAAATTATGATCAAAATTGAAGATTTTAAAAGAAAATATTTAAAACCTTAGAACAATATTTTAATAACGAAAGTTATGAAACTTGTTTAGAAAATTTTAAAAGTTTGACACTCTTTTTATTTTTATACAAATTATATTTCTAATATGTTATACTTAATAGATATCACGTAGGAAAAATTTTAAGGAATTATTTTGCACATAAATTTATCAAGGTAAATGAAGAATAATTTAATAATCTAATTTTTGGGTTTTATTTAATTAAATAACAAATTATAAAATAAGTTAACTGAAGCTTAAAAATCAGCACACAATTTAGTATCAGAGCCATAAATATATTTGACAAAGAAGGCTATAAACAAAATATTTAAAATTAGGTATAATCAACTTAATTCAATGAGAGAAGTAAATTATTTAAAATATTATAAAAAAGAAACAAAAAAATTAATATTACTCATTAAGGAAATAACAAAAAGATTACCCAAATATCATAAAAGGAAATATCACAAATAAATATTTATAAAATATTTTCCAATTGGAACATAAAATTAACATGGTAAATTTATTAAAAAAAATGTTTACATTATCACAAAATTTTAATTTAAAAGAATTAGCTAGTTTAGTAAGAAATACCCAAACTAATAAATATTTTAAGAAAAATTTCATTGAAATGATTTTAGCATGTATAGAAACAAAAATGACATAATACTATCACAAGAGAAAATAAAAATATTAAAAGAAAATTTTAAAAATACCATAACAAAAGAAAATTCTTAGAAGAATTTAAAAACTTTTTAGACACTAGTTTAAAAAAATTAAAGGAAATTCTATAAAAATATTATAAGAAATAAGGAAAAAAATAATTATTAATTTTTTTAGAAATTTCAAAAATTTTGAATTTTGGTTTAAAAATCTTAAGAATTCATTATTTGGATAAAAAAGTAAACTTTTATATCATAGATATAAAAATAAAAATAAAAAGAGCATACCCTTGGAGGGTTGTGTGGGATGCAATTAAAATTTGCCATTATGAAATCCCTAGCCCATTATTAAGAAAATAAGAGCCAAAAACTTAGATTTAATGACATGAAATAGAGGCAAATAAGGTAGAATAACATCTTTTTCATTTATCACTTCACGATGTCGTTTTGTACCTATATTTTTACTATTTTACCCTTTAACAGCTATTAACTCTAAACTCATGTTCCTTTTTTTTCGTTTCATATTTGCCTTTTGTTCATTGTTTATATCTTTTTTTATGTCTGCTTGTTATTTTTTTCTATTGAAAGCTAATTTTTTTATCCATTTAATTGATTCATTAATCTCCCATTTTTCATTGTTGAACCAATTCTTATTAGGTGATAAACTGAGATATTCTGTTTTTGCTATGCAAAATAGAGTATACAAACTCAAGTAAAGCATTCCAACTTAGCCAAGAATTGAAGAATAATATACAAACTCAAATAACATACAATCATATTAAATTTATTAGAATGAGAATGTCCAAAAAAGGAAGAAAAACAGATTCTACAATTTTCTGCGAGATATGTAACGCTTGTTTTCTCTAATATGTAAGTTGTGTTATATACAGGTATGTAAACTGTTTACATAGTATGTAAACAAACTATGTAAACTGTATTAAACTCTCTAGATATGGATTTATTTTCATTTTCCTTGTATACGTTCAACAACAGAGAACATTTATTCAGATGAGAACATTGGTGGGCTAACTGTATTCTTCAATATTTGATGTTATTTGTATGTAATTGTCTTCTAAAAAGTTATATTATGTTCCAAATAGTGTCTCATAAATATTATGCAATAAACTTCAATTAAAAATATCAACTCTTTTCCTCGTCTCTTTCTCTGGTTTTTTTATTCTATATTGATCTTCTAAAGGCAACAAAAAAAAGTTGATTATTTGGCAAATATCAGCTCTTTTTTTGGTCTCTTTCACTATATATGTTTTTGTTTTATGACTAGGGGTCTGGGATTCAATTTAAGATTACAAATATTAGCAAAAATGAGGTTGGAATTTTAAAAAACATACTATGATCAGGTATGTAAACAGGTATGTAAACAGTTTACATAGTATGTAAACAGTTTACATTAGTATGTAAATAGTTTACATACTATAAGTGTAACAGATATGAATTAGAGTGAAATGATATTTCTGTAATTTATTTAATTTTGATATAACTAAAATGCACAATTTTAAGCTTATTATTGCTAGTTTTGAAATTGTTAACTTTTAATCAAATTTGAAGCTATTTAGGCAAATCACTCAAAAAACTTATATTGAACCCGACGTGAATCGAACACCATTGTGCCATAGATCCTATGCATTTCAACTTCTATCTGTTTTATATATATTTGTTTAATTACTATCAATTCTCAATTTTTTAAAATTCCCAGAAGAGTGAGAAGTTCTTCATCTCCTTGAGTATCAACTCCCACTCTTTCCTTTCTCCAAACTCAAAGCTTTACCTGACGTGAACTAATAATGGCTTTTCTTGGTGCCGAATCATTTCCCTTCAAGCTTTAGTTCTTGTTGAATGTTTTTCAAATCTTTTGTTAAAGTCAAATTGGTAAAAATATTTAAAGTTCAAAATATAAACATGATTACAATAAGAAATAATGGGCTTCATTTTGCAGGAATCAAGTTCGTTATGACCTCGAGTAGAATTGAACTATAATTTAAAGCATGCAGGTACTAAAACA
Source organism: Elaeagnus macrophylla (assembly GCA_029378325.1). NCBI lineage: Eukaryota > Viridiplantae > Streptophyta > Magnoliopsida > Rosales > Elaeagnaceae > Elaeagnus > Elaeagnus macrophylla. The sequence goes on from CM055640.1 coordinate 52,711,399, forward strand.
TATATTGGACTGAGCAAAATATAAAGCGGGAAGATAAGGGATATCTTTGACAAACAGTCAGTTAGACATAGTATAAAATGCAAAAGTAATGTGTACCTTTAATTGTGGGGAGCTCAATTATGTGGTAACTTGTTTGAACGAGAGTTATTAGAAATATGCAAACAATTAAAGTCTTACATTACTTAAACTTGAGATTATAAGGATTTGAGCTACATCACCTCCAATTCTTTATTGATTACTATAAATTTTAATGATTTTTTTCCCCATTTTATGTGTTGATTGTGTTGGAGTTTCTTAATTGATTTTTTTTTTTTTTTTAGATTTTGTGTTATGCTTCTTTATTTTACTATTTTGGACAATGGTTTGCTTATTTTAATTACCAAGTTTCGAACTTTGGTACTTCATTATATATGAACTATTGAAGTTTTTTTCCATGCAAATTAATATAAAATGCACAAATGTGGCAATTTTAACTAGTTTTGATGGTTTCAATGTTCTCATCTTTTGATCTTAAAAAAATATGAACTATTACTAGTGATCAAACAAAAAAAAAGTAATGAAAGTGAGTTCCTCTATGACAATGTTCTTAGCTAGAAGTAAGATTTTGGTTGCCTCGATCAGGGGAGCCTCAACCTGACATGCTCTTTTACTTCCTAGCACTTGCCCTCCATTGTTTTGATTCTTGTAGCCACTACCCAAGTGTTGAGACACAAATTGGAATGCATTGGCAGCTAAGCTCTTTTGGGATGTCACAGGATGGAATGACATATATACAAGGGAAAAATGGCAACTTTTCTTTGATTCACCATGCCTCAAGCAGAAACAAAAAGATTTTAGGAAGAAAGTGCTACGAAAGCATAAATGTATAAGTACCTTCTTGTCAACCAAAGCACCAAGTAAAGTGGGCCTACAAAACTTGATCCTAAGTGTCACCTTGAATGCCATGTAGGATAACCATGCCACCCTAAAGACTAGTCTCTTCTTTGTATTAAACCCCTAGTTGTGCCTACTTAGCTAGTTATACCACCTTTGATTCATCAAATATTGAGGTAGAGTTTGTGAAAAGATTGAGAATAGATCGAGAAGCAAGTCCAAGTCTTGATGTATGACTCTAACATTTCTCACAGCATACTTAGATCCACGTGCTCAAGCAAGTCCAACTCTTGCCTTACCTATTCTATGGAAATTGCAAGGATCATAATTGATTTCTAGACTCTTGCCCTCTCATGTGTCGAAACATCTCTGATGCACAAAAACTTGATAACTAAATTTTGTATTTATAAAAGCTCGCAAGTGCACGAGTCACTTATAGTAAGCGACAAGTATACTCCCAAGATTATCTCTTAAAGGAATTGCGATTGTTTTAAAAATGTTAAATGTTTTCTAAATTAGTTGTAAATAAAGCTTAAATCCTAAAGACTCTAATAAAAGTTTGTTGATGGAATGGTTGCTTGATGAGTACTATTTTGGACCTATTATTTGTTAGTTTTTAAGTGTTTATTTCAAGATTTATTTCGATATTACTTTAATTTGGAGAGTATTTTCATGTTTTATAGATTCAAGCAAGTGTGAGATGAATAGTGGAGTTAAGTGGTCAAAAAGAGCTAAAGAATGTAAGCCTTACAATGGGAATCAACAATTGTGTAAGGGACACTTACAAGGCATGTCCAACAAGTTCTGCCCTAGTAGGAAAATATGTGTGTTGCGGCAGTGAACTCCCTATTTTTATTATGGGGGTCTATTTTCAACACGCACTGCTGTAGAAGGAAATGCGTGACGTGGCGAGATAGCTCCTATTTTGTATACCAGCCCAGAATTTCAACCCGCGTCACTGCAGGAGAATACACACGGTGTCCCTTGTACCCAAACGACACTTATACGCCCAGATTTTTACACACTCCTAACCTAACCTATAAATACAACACAAAAACCTCTCTACCCACAATGCGTGAACAATAGCCATGAAACACCACCCAAAACCCTCTTCCTTCATATTTTAAAGAGAAAATCCTCCATTGAAGCTACTTCAAGAATCATTGGAAGAGGTGACCATCCAACTCCAAGAAGGGTATTGCAAGAGTGAAAATAGGGGTATCTCCATTGTTTGTAACTTTCTTTCTCTCTTAAATTCTAAAAATGCTTATTGTAATAGAAAACATTGATTTAGATTTTATTATGAGTAGCTAAACTCATTGTGAGGGATTTAGTGATGCTTCTATGAGTGGATGAATATTATTATGATTTAATTTGGATTAAAGTGATTTATGTCTTGTTCATTGTTCTTAATATCTTTGTTCATGATTAATCTTGATCATTTTACTTTATGAGCATTAGAAAATATATTGGAATTGAGTATTAGAGACATCATCTTTGCTTAATTTAGAAAGTTTAAACAATAACTTAATCTAAGTACATTGACTTGTATGAGATTAGGTGACTAATTTGATTTCCTAAGGATTTATACTAATTGATTAATTAACGGTCTAGATTAAAGAAGTTAATTAATGAATTAAGGGAAATCTCCATTGATTTGGAATTTTCTAGGGTTTATTAGGAAAAGTCAATAAATCTAGCTTTTCGTGCTTAATTGTAAAATTCACATAAAATATTATATTTACGATTGGTTTGCTAGCCAGTTCCCACACTATTCTATCATATCACTTTGGCTAATTTTTTGCTCATGTATTTTAATTCTTTTGAGATTTTACAAATTTTGGCAACTGTATCTTCAACCAACTTTGTTAGAGTGTTTAGAATTTACTTTTATAAATAATTTTTAAGAAACAATTGACATTTTAAAGTTCCCATAAATTCCTTGAGAGATCGACCTCGGAGATTTGCTTATCGCTTGCTACAAGTAATTCGTACACTTGCAAGTACTATTTGCACATCATTGCTAAAATTATAAAATCATAGACCAAGTAAAATAATTAAGGGAAAGTTTGCTAAAACGATATGATAAAGAAGTGTGAAAAATTAGCTAGTTAACCATTTATGAATGAAGTACTTTATGTGATTTTTACAATTAAGCAAGTCAAGTAAGATTTATCAATTCTTTTCCAACTTAAACCTTGATAATCCCAAATCAATGAAGATTTTTCCTTAATTAACTAATTAGCTTCTTTGATCCGGATCATTAATTAGTTAATTAGCATAAATCCTAGGAAAATATTTTAATCACCTAATTTAAGACAAATCAATGTACTTAAATTAGGTTCTTGCTCAAGATTGCACAAATAAGCAAAGATGATTTTTCTAATGCTTAAATCCAATATGTTTTCTAATGTTCATAAAATAAATTAATCAAAATAATCCATGAACAAAGATATTAAGAACAATAAAAAAGAAATAAATTACTTTAATAAAAAATAAATCACATAAACAATCATCCATTCGTGGTAACATAACTAAAATCACACACAAAAAGGGTTTAGCCACTCATAACTAAATCTCAATATAGGTTTTCCATTACAATAGACATTCAATAAATTCTAGAAAGAAAAGAAATAACAAAACTATGAAAATACCCCCTCTTATACTCTTGAAATAAGCTTCTTGATGTTAGATGGTCACATTTCTCAAGATTCTTCGTAGAGCTTCAATGGAGGATCATCAATGGAAGATTTCTCTCTCTAAAATATGGAGAATGAGGGTTTATGTCACTATTCATGGCACTGTTCATGCATTCTGTGGAGAGGGTTTGTAAAAATTGTATTTATATGTTAGATTAAAAGCGAGAAGGAGTGTGTAAAAATCTGGGCGTTTAAGTATCAAACGGGTAAGCGAGCTGCATTGAGCGTTTTTTTGCCGCAACGTGGGGTGAAAATTTGGGCTGGTATACAAAACAAGGATTGTCCCGCTGTAGAGCTCGTTTTCCTCTGCTGTCGCACAAGGCTGAAAATGGACCTCCATAGTAAGGGAGCTCACCGCCGCGATACACAAAATTACCTGTCGTAGCACATGTTGATTTTTGGTTCCCATAGTAAAACCTGAGAGTGAACTATCGCGGCACAACCTATTGTACATGCCATGTAAATGTCCCTTACACAATTGTTAATTCCTAACGTAAGGCTTACGCTCTTTTGCTCTTGTTTATCCCCCTTACATAGTAAATGGAATACAATGCTTACATTCTTTAGCTTTTTTTACTCCATTTTTACTCTCTTTGACCACTTAACTCCACAATTCATCTCATACTTGATTGAACCTACAAAGCATGAAAATACCCCCCAAATTAAAGTAATATCGAAATAAATCATGAAATAAATACTTAAAAACTAACAAATAATAGGTCCAAAATAATGTTCATCAAATACGCCAAAACCTACATTTTGCTAGTTCTCAAGCAAAACTATAATTAAAAAGGCAAATAACAAAAGTAAAAAGTTAAATTAACAAAATTTGTCATGCTTCAATTTTTTTTCAATTTATAATCAAGAGTTATGCACAATTTTATCCAACATTTTTACACATTAAGGTTCATCATGTAGCTTAGTTTCACTTTACAAATCTAAGCTCCATTACTAAAAATATATCAACATTGATTCCCCCAAATCTAGTGTTAAGAATCCAAGTTAGCTTCAACTCTAATCCTCACAAGTTTCACTCTTTAAATCACATTTATCCTATAGGTTCAAACATTCAACAAAAGTATATACGAATAGAAGTTATATAAAGAAATGAGCTAATAGATTCGCATATGATTAAACAAGAAATGCTCAAAAAGTGCTCAACATGGATCTCATGAAAGGAATCAAATGATAGGATTGATGAAGAACTCACATTACTATTCTCATGTATCATTTAACATCATTAAGCAAAATTTTCAAGTTTATGCCTTAAAATGAATGAAAATGCATTGACTTCAAGGGAATTTATTTATTATTATTATTTTTTGTTTGTTTCTTTTGTTATAACCATTTCACTACTTAGGAACTTTTGGGTAAATACTTTTTTATTTATTTATAAATATGACCCATGTACATGTGTATTTTATAAATGGCAAATTATGGTTCTTTTTGTGTGCAAAAATCTCCATATTTTTTTTAAAGCCAAGTATGAATGAAATAAGCATATACTTTGAATTCTACTCAAATCACTTAATCTAAGCAATACAATTAAATATATTGAGTCTTCAATAGATGTTCAAAATCCTAACATTCAATGCAAAAATCTATAGAGATCATCTAACAATTTGGAATAATAAGAAAGGTGTTTAAAGGAGTAAAAGAACAACTATCTCTCAGAATGGAACGTTAAAGGCTCAATAATTATCTCACAAGGTAGTCTCCACTATTGGACTACTAAACACAAGATTTGAACTCACCTTAATTTCAACATTAAAGGCATGAAACAAAGATTACAAATTAAAACTAACTTTTAGAGAAAACCTTAAACATATTCAAAAAAATCAAACAAAAAATCCATAAAGACTCGATTATTCATCAAAAATTGACCAAAAGCATGATAATTTTGTTTGAAAAAGTTTTTTTTATTGTTGGACCAATTTGCACCCCAAACCTAAACTAAATATTATCCTCAAGGTTTTCAACTACCCAACAGTTCAGAGAAGTATTTAAAAGGACAAATGAAAAACTAACTAAATTAAAAGAAATTATAGATATTACCTAAAACAGTGGGTTGCCTCCCACCAAGCGCCTAGTTTAACGTCTTAGCAAGACATTGCTTGAATCTAAGGAGTATTCACTTCAATGCACTCTACATCCCTATTGTGAATGACTCTTTCCAAGTAAGACTTCACATGGTGTCTGTTCACTTTGAATGTTATTTGAGTCTTTGAATTTAGCAACCCAACAACTCCATAAGGAAAAACTTCAATAATTTGGTATGGCTCACTCCATCTTGATCTAAGCTTTCCTAGAAAGAGTTTAAAACAAGAGTTAAATAAAAGTACTTTCATTTCGGGGTAGAGAGATGTACTAATGAACCCTTTGTCATGGTAACGCTTTGTGCTTCTTTGTAAATCTTTGCATTCTCATAAGCTTGATTCTAAATCTCCTCAAGCTCATCAAGGTGAAGCAAACACTTCTCTCTTGCTTGTTCATAATCCATGTTCAATTTCTTGATTGCCCAATATGCTCTATGCTCAAGTTCAATGAAAAAATGGCATGCTTTTTCATAAATTAACAAGTAAGGGCTCATCCCAATAGGTGTCTTGTATGTTGTATGGTAAGCCCATAATACGTCATTGAGCTTGGATGCCCAATCCTTTCTTGAAGGTCGCACCATACGTTCCAAGATACATTTGATTTGTTGATTACTCACTTCAACTTGAGCAGAGGTTTGTGAATGATATGGAGTAGCCACCTTATGTGTGATGTTATACTTCTTCAACAACCCATCAAAGAGTCTATTGCAAAAGTGACTCCCTCCATCACTTATTATTGCCCTAGGTGTCCCAAACCTGCTAAATACTACATCCTTCAAAAATTTGACAACACAATTAGCATCATTAGTTCTAGTGGGTATAGCCTCTACTTACTTGGACACATAATCAACAACAACCAAGATATATTCAAAACAAGAAGAAGAAACAAAATGACCTATGAAATCAATCCTCCAAACATCAAATAACTCAACAACTAAATTAAATGTCAGAGGCATATCATTACGTTTTCCTATGTTACCAGTCCTCTGACATCGATAACATCGCATGCAAAAATGATGAGCATCTTTAAATAAAGTAGGCCAGTAAAAACCATATTGCAATAGCTTGATGGCCGTTTTCTTACCACCAAACTGGCCTCGCAATGAAACTCATGGCAAAAAGTTAAGATGCTTTCATGCTCCTCTTTCGGAACACATCTCCGGATGACTTGATATTGGTAAAGCTTGAACAAATAGGAGTCATCCAAAAAATATTGCCAACAAATATGGAAAAAAAAAATTCTTAAAAAGAAATGTTAGGCCTCAACAAATCACTAACAAGATAATTTATTATGTTAGCATACCAAGGATTTAGACCTACAGTGAATAATTGTTCATTAAGAAAAGTCACAATAATATCAATTTATTTGTCACTCTTAATAGTGTCAAAGTCAAAAATTAACCTAGACAGGTTATCAGCTACTATATTTTTAGTTCATTTTTTATCTTTAATCTCTAAGTTCAATTATTGTAAAAGTAAAATCCACCTAATTAAGTTTGGCTTAGCATTCAGTTTACTTAACAAATATCTCAAAGTCGCATGATTTGAATGCACAATGACTTTAGACCCTACCAAATAAGATCTAAATTTATCTAAAGAAAATACAACAACTAAAAATTCCTTTTCAGTGGTCGAATAATTAAGTTGGGCATCATTAAGAGTTTTACTAGTATAGTAAATGACATGCAAACTCTTATCTACTCTTTACCCCAAAACAGCCTCAATATCAAAATCTGAAGCATCACATATTATTTTAAAAGGTAACGACCAATCAGATGCTATAATAATAGACGTAGAAGTCACTTTTTCTTTCAAAGTATTAAAACTAATAAGGCAATCATTTTTGAAGTATTATGGTAAAACAAAATGAGAGTGTCATTGTTCACATTTGTAGATTCAAATATCTAAGTTTATAAAATCATAAAGTCAATATCATAGCAAAAATATTTACTTTTTTGACCTAAATTTAGTGCCAAATAATTATTTATTATAAATTAATATTATCTTTTGAAAATATAAATTTGTAATAAAAAAACGTTATTAATATATTTTAAAAAATATTTATAAATATACAAATATTATTATATACTTCTAATATATCTAGGTTATATTAGTAATTTAAACATAAATCTATTAATAATTATGTAAATTAAATTGCAAATTTGGTCTTGTTTTTCACTAAATATTGTCATTTTCTTTTTGTAGATAATTTAATAAATTATTATTTAAAACTAAATTTTAACACTTGATAAAAATTAAAAAAAGCAAAAAAAATATTTTGATCCAATTATTGAGAACGATGAGAATAGCCACCAGCATCAACTTTATCACAACCATCCAAATCCATAGCAACTCCTTTGTGTCCTACAATCACCTTACCACCATGAATAGTATTCAACTGTGGTGTTGGGTCGAAAATAGTCTTCAGCATAGGGCCCATGACTTTTGTGTTGAGCTTCTTCAACGAGAATGACAAGTGCAAGTCCTCTTAGGTCCAATAGCTAGACAGACCTTCTTACGACAATATTGATTTTAGGTTCAAGCAAAACAAGTCAGCCAGCTTGACGATGACAAATGCTCAATCAGCTATGTTCTATGTCCTAGCTGGTTTGTTGGACTCACCAAGCCTGTTCATATGCAAATGAAACGCGTTCATACATATTTTTATAAAAGAATGTGTTCCTATTGCACTAATATTCAGGATAATTCTCTTTTTTTAATGATTACGCATGATATAATTAAATACATGTAATGTTCTATTTGGCTTATTAACATTCGTTTTACTTATATTTATTTATTGAATTTTTCGCTCTTAAAGGAAGCTTTTCTCTATAAAAGAAAATTGATTTATATAAGTTTTGATTTATTTTCTTTATTTTTCTAAGGTAAGCTTTGAATTTTTTTTTATTTAATTGTATAATATAGCCTTATTTTATACATAAAATTTAACCTTCAAGAAATACACATATTATAAAAAATATATATATACATTTTTCATAAAAAAAATATATTTATTTTTTTAAAGAACTAAAAGTAAAACTATGAAAATAACTATACCAACTGAAGTAAATATTTTTCATTTTCATCAACCGTTCACTTTTGTCAATTTGTTTCTAAAACAGTTTTTAGCAGAGTAATTGGGAGCAAACTAAGACCAATTTTGAACAAAAAAATACTAAAGGATGAATTAACAGGCTGTTTTTTTCTTTGTCAGAAGATTAATAGACTGGTAAGATGGGGCAAATTAAGAGGGGAAAAAAGTATGGGAATAAATTAAAATAATACTTTATTCCTTCTTTTTTTTTTTTAAGATGTGTTTATTACATATTGTATGATAGGGTCATTTTACCTCACCTGTAATAATGTGGAATCTATTAATCTTTTAGCATTTGGATCTCTTTATTTTACTATGTTTATGAAAATTTATTTAGAAAAATAAATACTAAATTAAGTAACTGCTAAACATAGATAGTAAATAATGGAATGTAACATACATATATCATATACAAATTAAATATTTTACTAATGTGATTATAATTTTCAAATTTAGAATGATGACTGCTTTTGTAACATAGATAGTAAATAATGGAATGTAACATGCATATATTTATATATAACAGTTGTAGGAACATATTTACTAAATGTGATTATATATTTATCAAATTTATGAATGCATGTTTTTATGCATATTTTGTTATAGAAGATATTTGATATACTTTTACGATAAGAAATGATATTTTTTACAAATTTATTCCAAGTTTTTTTCCCAATTAATTTTTATTAAAATATTACTTTTTGTCATTTAATTCTCATTCCGTATTTTTTTTTTTAAAGGGTTCTAAAGTTTCTTTCTTTTTATTAATAAAAATAAAACACATTATAAATTCAAATGTAAAATTTAAATTTGAGTTTCTCGTGAAAAATTTAAAAATTATTCTATAATTTTCCAAATTATAATTTTTATTTTTTCTTACCTTGCTTTTTTTATGCAACTCTATTTTTGTAGGGAGTCATTAATATGCCTCTGCTATAGATACAAGTTTCTAATTCGGTCAAAGTTGCCATCTTTTGCAATGAAATAAGAGTAATGTTACGATGGCATATATTTGAATTTATTTTATCACATGTGGTAAAATTATTTTAAAAAATTAAATAATTTTTTTAATTTTTAAAATAATTTTATTATTTGTTACGATATAATTTACTTAAAATTTGTATTGGTATTTTGAGTCAACCCTCCTTTGCTACTCTTACGATTAATGTGAAGCTTTAATATGCGTGTTTGATTTATTGAATTGACATTTATATTTGTATCCTACATTGTTAATTTATTTGGCTGTTATAATATTTATATGTAATTGGACACCCTCACCCTTTGAACTAATTTTTAAAGTAAAACCCAGCCTATTTAACTGGAGAAAAATTGTTTATTTGAAGATAATGTAAAAATTGAATCCAAATGCCCACTGTACGTAAAAATAAATATTAAATTAGGTAGTGTTTGGTTGGGTGTAATAAGAAATGTAATGTAATTGATTCAGGTTATTACAATGTTTGGTTTTTTTAAAGAGATGTAATGTAATGTAATCCATTACATCTCTTAAAGTAATTGGCATTACACAACACAACACTAAGAATTGTGATTACATTACGTAATCTATTCTTGACGCTGCTACCTTCGCGAAAAATTTTGGTGCGACCAGAGGCTTCGTGCGCCATTGAAGCTGCAGCTGTTCCCAGCTCGCCGTTCGTGATCCACCGACGACGTTCGTGCTCCTATCGCCGCCTTCCAGGTCTCCCCTAGAGCCGCCGTCCAGGTCTCCCATAACGCAGCAACGCACCAAGTCTCCCCTCGCGCCAGCTCACGTTTCGCGCTCTCCTCTTCGTCGCACCAGCTCGCTTCGCGCTCGGCCCCATCGCACCAGCTCGCACTCGATCGTCGTCCTCATCTCCTCACTTCTCGCGCACGAAAACTGATTAATTAGTTAATTTCTTAGTTAATTAATTATTAAAAAATTAATTAATAATTTCTTAATTAATTATTAGAAACTTGATTAAAAATTTCTTAATTAATTAGAAAATTGATTACAGTAATAATTATTAATTAATTAATTAATTTTTTAATTAATAATTATTAAATAGGGGTATTAATGTAATATTATTATGTTTTATTTCATTACAGTTGTCAAATCAAACACTGTAATACTGATTCCTTGTTTCATTACAGTGGCTAAACCAAATACTATAATAGTAATACTATTTTCTTTACATTACATTCTATTACAATTACATTCAGCAAACCAAACATAACCTTAATATTTACATTTATGTTACAGATTGTTAATTTTGTTTACAGTACTTCTTGAATTCTTCTCAATATTGCAAGAAAAAGTTAGAATAACGAATCACCAAACTGCATTTCTAAATCTTCTGTCTCCTTTACTTTTGCTTTATTCAAATTCAAAAGTCTTTTTCCTATTCTTTCTGTTTCGTTATTCTAGATTTTATTTTCGATTGTTTTTCTGATTTTTCTGTTAGAAATCCACAGGTTACCAATGGATGTGGTTGAAGACGACGATTAAAACTTGGTTCTCATCTGCAATTATTCATACTACTTTTAATTAAAACCTTGAAGATTTGATTGGTTATATATAAATATATCCAATATATATATATATATATATATCGGATATATTTATCCTTTTACACTCAATATCTGAATAAATGAAAATTCATATAAACTATTATATTACACCCTGAGCTTATGCTCATCAATTTACACTTATCAATTATTTGCATTTCTGATTATAAAACAATGTTACGCCTGGTTTACCTTCATCCTGTTGCCTATGAGTGAGGAACGAGATGGAACTTCACAAAAAATTTCCTTTTATATATGGGGTTGTAGTTGTAGCTTAGAAAGATGTTTTTCCTGAAAAGAGTTTGGTGGTTGAAGTCTAACAAAACCTATTATGTATTAATCTTTTGTTTGTCTAAATTTCCTTGCAACTCTCACTATTTAGTGATTGTCGTGTCAATGGTAACGTTCAAGGAGAAAAGAGAGAACTAATTCCTGAAGCTTTATTAAGATGGATTTGGTAAAAAAACTTAAATCACTAGTAAAATAACGGGTTTTAGGGATGATTGTTTTTTAGATGTTACCGTCTCATATGCCCAAAAAATGACACTTTCAAAGAATGAAACAAGGATGAAATCGCCAACCCTCCCTTCATTTGCTTGCCTCCTTCTAGCTCAGAATGCCTAATTGCTTATTATCTTGTCCACTGGCGGATCTAAAACTTTAGTTCAATATAAACAATAAAAAATAATATTGCATATTTTTCTGTTACTAACTTTTTTTATTAAAAAAATATTATATGTATTTTATTTGATTATAAATATGTTTAAATTATTGAATTTTTAGTGTATTTTTGAGTAAAAAAATCTTAAAAATAAAGCTTTAAAAGACACAAATCTATTTTATAAATATAATTATCTACAATTTTATAAATATATAACTAAAATACATTAATTTAAGGAGAAGTGTTCCTATTAAGTCCCTACATAGTCTGCGTGATCTTATTTAGTTTTAGCAGCGAACTGCCAAAAGCTTAGTGTATGTTTGAATGTACTATATGAAATAAATTAAATATTATCTTATTAAATTGAAATATATTAAATTATATTATAATTAATCTTATATAATATTTGGTGACAAATAATATAATATATTCAGATAAAAATAATTATAAATATTTTAATAAAATAAATTATATTTAAAATAATTTTTTTTTATATAAAATTTATTTAAATTAATATTTATTTTATTTTATAATTTTATTACATTTTTAAAAATAAAAAAATATTATTTTAAATTTAAGATGACATAAAAGATTAAAATATATAATTTTATAATTAAAAATTATATAAAATTTTAATACAATTATAATATTTTTATATTAAATAATATAATTTAATTTTACAATAAAATATAGAAAGTATATAGAAAGAATAAGATCTGAGGATATAGAAAGTATATAGAAAGTATATAGAAAGAATAAGATCTGAGGATTTAATACTGCATAATATCTTCGTGTGTCACTTCCAGCGCAAGAAGTGCATAGAAAGTATACGATCTGAGGATTTAATACTGCATAATATCTTCGTGTGTCACTTCCAGCGCAAGAAGTGCAGGAACGGTTCCTACTTTGAGCTGACGCCTTTGGTTTGTTTTTGTAAATTTCTGTTATGGAAGGTAGGGGCCATCATCAAGCGGGAAGCATTCCGCAGTACCGCCCGCATCAACCTCACCTTTACTTTTTTTTTTTTTTTTTTTGTTCACCTTTACTTTTTTCTTATACATCACCTTTTCTATAGTCGTGAATTTCTTTTGCGCAAAAGGAAGGTCAAAATTCGGAAATAAAATTTAAGCTATCAAAATTCCAAATTTTTTATGGAAAAAAATGAAAAAACTTTTATTTTTAGAATAAAGGATAACACAATTAAATGAAAGGGTAGGAGATTTTAAATCATTTTTTTAATAAAAAAATATATTTTAATTCTTTATATTTTGGGTCACTTTAATCATTTTTTTTTTTTATAAAACTGATATCATTAACCTTTTTTTACTATAGAATAAAAGATAACACAAAATTAAATGAAAGGCATGGTATTCTAATGGTCTTTTTCTTTTATAAAAAGATAAACTTTACTCCCTTACCTATATTTTTCATCAATTTATTCCTTTTATTTTGTAAAAGTGACATCATTAATCATTTTTTTCACTATAAAAGGCTTTAAAATATTTATTAGATATTTGTTAGATTTTACAAAAATAGTTTATTCCTTATAATATTTTAAAATTTTATTATTTCAATTATAATTTTTTTTATTGTTAGATTCATTTTATCAGCTCTATATTTGTTTTTTGTTTTTTTTAAACTAGAATATTAATTTTATTAATTTTTTTTATAATATTTTATATAATTTATTTTTCTTGTTATATTAGGTCGGATAAATCTAATTTTAAAATTTATTTAATTTCCTTACTAATTTTGATACGTAAATTTTTTGCAATCTTTTAATTTTAATAATTTACAATATTTAAGCATATAAATTTTTCATAACAAATTTTCCTTTTTCAATTGGTGTTGACATAAAAGTTCTAATATTTACAAATAAACTTCTATAATTAATAGTCAAAATTTAGAGATATTATTTATATTTTTTAAAAAAAGAGAATTTGTGTTATCTTTTTTCTATAAAAAAAAAAAATGGCTTGTATTGTTATTTTTTTATAAGAGTATAACTTAAGTGCTATAAGCAATAGATAGAAGACTAAAAAAAAATTTTCGAAAAAAAAAACTAGAGGATCTCTTGCGTATTTTTTCCTCAATATGAATAATTAGATTAGATCGACTTGCTTAGAATTTAAATGTTCTGGTCAGAATTTTTGCATACAAAGTGATGTCATAAAATTGCTCGTCTTTGCAATTAGATTTAGTTATACGACGTTAAATCACCAGCATAGCATCAGATCAAATAGAGATATGCAATTAAATAATAACATATATATGTTGGAATATATCTTTTGTCAATAAAGTTTAATATATTCACAATAGAAAACAACGTTTAAATTTTGTGGGCATGTACAACTTTGTAACTGAGGACACAAAACAAACACTTGAGAAAAACGAAGTGAAGGTTATAAAAAATAAAAACACGAAGTGAAGAAAATACTGGGTCAAATTCAATATTATTAATAATAATTGATTATAGCTATAAAATCTATTATTTTTCACTTACTGTTTTGGTATATTTTAAAATAAATAAAGAACTAAAATCGAATAGAGCTAACAACTTCAATCTTGTATGACATTTATTGCTTCAATGTTCGGTAGACAGTGTTAAGAGAGATTACAATGGTTAGAATTGATTTTAATGTAAACTATTTTTTTTTTCATATATTCATATATTGCTAAATAAATAATTGAATAGAACTAACACCTTTAAATTATGTTTGGTGCACGTAACGAATAGGTTTAATATAGTCATATTAGATTAAATTGTATTAAATTATATTATAATTAATCTGTACAGTGTTTGGTGATAACCTGTATAATATAGACGGATTAAATTGATTATATATATTTTATTAAAATAATTTATATTTAAAATAATTTTTTATTATAAAATTTATTTAAATTAATATTTAATTCATTTTTATATTTTTATTACATTTTTTAAAATAAAAAATATTATTTTTAATTTAAGATAAAGAAAAAATTAAGACATATTATTTTAAATTTTAGACAGACTAAGTTAATTGTCCAGTATAATTTAGACCCACCCTCTCTAGTCGTACAAAATTTCTACATAATCGTACTATTTTTATACTGTACGATACGGTATGATTTTATAGCCAAACAGATGACTTTATATAAATTATACAGTTAAGATATTTAGTATGGTGTAACAAACATGTCCTTAATCTTTTGTGAAAAATTTATGACTTAAATATTTTGTCCGATAAGGTTAGTGAGATTATTGTAATTGGTATCAATTTTAATATAAAACTCTCATCATTTCTTGTTCTTAATGTACATTAATAACATCCTATAGTTTGTTGTAGAGTTGTAAGAGGTTACAACCAATAAGAGTTACAACTAATATATTGTACACCTTGCAATAGGGGTTACAACAGGTGTAGCAGAAGGTTTTGATATTTTTCGAAAATTTGGCAGAACTTTTTCAAAACAATCTGGGCGCGGATGAAAGAAGCATAATTTTAGTTAAAAATTGGTCATTTTAACTTAAAAGTGGGGCATCAATAAAAAAATATTCAATTTTTCATAAATATGGGACATGTATGTCCAAGACTTTTAATTATGTGATTCACTCGAAATAGTGTTACAATCTATACAAATTATGGCTCTTAGCTTGTCTCTCTCTCTCTCTCTCTCTCTCTTCCACATATGTAATCAAAACTAACCTCCGGTTTTCAATTCAAGTCATTGAGTCATAGAAGAAACAATTGTTGGTATTTGTCCATGATTTACAAAATCAATCTTGTTCAAGCGCATACAGCACAATACATGCTCTGGCAATTCCTCTTGTTTTTGTGCCTGACATCATCATTATTAAAAACAAAAAGTTATTCCTTAAACAGCTATAACAATATCCGCAAGTCAGCTCTTACAAGATGAGTTAGAGTGCTAGACTAATCAAAGTTGTTCATAAACAACGTTGAATGTAAAGTTAACTACAATTAGAGATGATGATGATGGATGATGGAAAGTTAATTTTGTTGGTTGATTTATATTAGAAGAACTAAGAATATGAACTAACCTGGATTGTTAAACCCAAATCAAGTACACCATGCTTTAAACGGTCTTGGAATGATTCAAGTCCTTTCCTGGCCAGATAGCTGAACCGGTGTATGTCAATATCAATCTCAAGGTAATTGGGTCCCTAAATAAACATAGCCAAATCCACTTTAGTGCTTGTCAATTGAACCCGTGTATTATCAACTATTCAAGTGTTTCTGACCAAAGTTCTTTTAGGAAGATGAAAGTAATTTGTGTTGTCAGAAAAACACAAAATGCGCTTATTGAGAAAGCATTTTGACAATTTTGTTACGTTTGGTTCGTAAACTTTTTTACACAAAAAACAAAAACAAATTTCTTTAAAGTTTACAAGCTATAGGGCTAGTCTGAGGTTCTGTTTGCTTGTGCTTCTGGTTTAAGACAGAAGCGATTTTAGACAAAAGAGAGTAGACCTTGAAGAATTCATGCTGAGGGCGAGAAAGCACTGGTTTTCCATTGTAATTAGTGACGAGTTTCTTCTCAGTGCCACTAAGCTGGAGTTGTTCTGGATTAACTAGTCCAGCTATAATTTTTAGCCTTTCTCGATAAGGAACTATGCACTCTCTTGTGTACCCTTTGACCTTTTCCATTTCATCCTCAATTAGTTTCTGATGCAAAAAAAACACTTCGTCAAAACCAATATTACAACACAAAGGAATAATATACTGAGATGGTATTTAAGTATACATAGTGAAATATTACCTGGAAACTTTCTAGGAACTGAGGAGAGGCCTCTTTATCAAAGTCCTCTGAAACTTTAAAATATAACACAAGGCTCAAACCTTCCCCATTAGCATCACCAACAAACATGGTAGCAGGATATGTAGGTAACTGCCATCAGTACTCCATTAGTAATCAACAAGTTTCATCGTAACAAAAGAACTTGAGTTGTTCATAGTAGGGAAAATTTCTACAAAGTAAGACAAAGCTAATAGTTTGTTTGTTTGTGATTATGTTAAAAATGATTTCAGTTAAAAACGAATTTAGAAGAAAGTGTGTTAAGAAGAATATAATGTGATTTCTCAACCCTGAAAGCAGTTCTGGCAGCTTTTTTTCTTGTGGAATTATAAGCCTTTTTTATGCTGCCAAAAGTGCTTTTGTGAGAGGAGAGTATATACCTGTATATTGACAATCAAAAGTGAAGGGACTTTATCATGAGGTTCCGCAACAGGAAGTTGAAGATGCTGAGCAATGTGGCTCATCTTTTTTGGGCAGTTAAATAAATCTACACCGAAGGGCACATATGGGCTGTAATCTGGAGCAGGGTACTTCTGTTTATCCCTGAATTATATGATAGATTGTTAATGTTTAAGTAAAATCTTAAAGAATAATCAAAACAGAAAAAAAAAAAATTCACAAAAAAAGTTGATATGCCTGAAATAATTCTCTCCTCGAAGTTTAAAGACTGAAGGTGGAATTTCTGTCCAGCACCCTGGAAGTGCCGTCTCTTCCATTGAACATGGAATTCGTAGTCCCGCTCTCGGACGATATAAGAACTTCTCAGAAGCACCTGTGACATGATCCACTTGTCATAACTCTTGACTCTGTGATTTTGTTCTTAGTTATATGTATTGAAGCCTAATAGCCCAAATAAAAAAAATGGTGAAAATAATAGTCACTAAAGTCACATACAAAATTCAGTCTTTTCATCAACATCAATGGATTTTCGCTTGTAAGAAACCATTATGACAGTGGATTTTCTTTGTGGGTGTTGAGGACTTGAAGAAGGGTCTGGATGAACCTTTTCAGAATTCCAATTAGGTAAGACAAATTGAAATAAACTGCTCTCTTGAGATTTCTCTACAGGCTGATGATTTGTACTACTACCATCTACTTTCATGTATTTTTCATAGATCTCCTCGTACTTACACACGGAATCTACAAGGCATGATGTGGTTTCATACTGAACCAGCTGATTCCCAATTGCATTGCCTACTGAAGAAAACCCATCTGTTATTATATTCAAACACAAAGTTTTTAGCCTTAAAACTTCTCAATGTAGATGATACTTGTTTTTGATGAGATGGAAGTGCATTACCTTCAAGAACGCTGCAGTACTCGTCATCATCCGAATCGGAATCAAGAATGCTAACTGAGTCAAACCATGCTTCTTCTTGGCGTATTCCTGCAGCATAATAAGTTAACACTTTATGTTAGTGACATGACGAGGACTATGAAGTTGCTTAAGCATTGAAAAAGAAGGGCTAGAAACCATTAGCATCAAGTTGACGGTGGTTCCATTTGATTCGATGGAGACGAAACTTCACTTTAGGAATAGAGGCTTTCTTGCAAAACTGACCAACAGCTTTAACACGATATCCAGCATTCTTACTGCGCCTCCTAGGTATATCAGGAAAAGCAGTGGGAAGCTCTTCATGAGATTTGGTAGATAACTCAAACTCATTTTGTATTCCAATTTGTCTGTTTGATCTTGAGACACATCCACCCATTGATGCCTATTTTCGACAATCCTCACTTATCAAATCTTATATTCCCAACAACTGCAAGCACAATTGAGTAAACTCTAAGGATGGGAACCTGCCAAGCAACCAAGCAGTACTAGAGTTAAGCAAAACCTTACTTAACAGTTAACACAAAACATGGAATGGAAACTATCTGTGTACTCATTTGAATCAATCTCAGCATCTAATATGAAAAATAAAGTTCTCAATCTATATTATACGTACTCTTTTAAGACACTGAGAAAGTCATAAATTTTTTAATACGTATCTGAATGTCCGTGTCATATTTGTTTGGATGCGATTACTTCACAAAAAATGAAAGTTCAAGCATTCTCAAACCGTTGTGTGATTGAGTTATTATTGGTTAATTTGAGGGAGGGGAGGGAATGAAAATTTCTTCAATTCTTGATGAATTGGTGAAACCTGCTAATTACCTTTATAGTTTCCGGGTGGAAGATAGGAAAATTTGAATCACCATGACTCTAAGAGCAGACAAGCACACTCAATTTTTTGGAGAAACCCTGTAAAAAGTGAGAGATATGGTGAATGTATTGTTGGTTTATATATCATCTTGTACTTGGAATTTTAGCCTAACAAACAGCAAAGTCCTTTTGCCTAACAAAGCAGAAAGAAACTGGAATACTGTCCTAATTAAGGAATGCTTTATTATTACTATAAAGAGAGAACAAATACAATTAGGAACATGTGGATGTAAAAACAATTATAAAGGTACTTTATATCAATCTCCATCATTTAATTGAAGACAAATAGAAGCTGATCATAATCTGAGAACTGGTATTAATATTTCACAATAAATAAATATATAAAAAAGAAAAGTTGTGTATAAATTATTGCAAAAGTATCTATTGTGTTGTATAAAGAGGGCACTTGTAATTCCTTTTTTATAACATTAAAACAAAAGTAGATACATGAAAATCAAATAGAGAAAAAACTTATTAAAAAATGGATATAAATTAGACACACAAAAAAAAAAAAAAAACAATGATTAGAAGCAAGAAAAAAAAAAAAATTTTAAAATGATGAACAAATGAACAAGAAAGGGAAGGAAAAAAAAAAGACAGACCTGTTGTGAAAATAGACCATACAGCAAACAAGTGTTACGAAGAAAAGCTCTGCCCCAAGGGAGGAACGTTAATGTTCCTCCCTTCTCTGTCTGTTCTGTGTCCCTTTGTTTCTCTGTGCCGTTAAAAGGCCTAAGCATTCCCCAGAGAGAGAAAGAAAGAAGAAAACCAGAAAAAGAGACAGAATGAGATATCACATTAACAAATCATAACACAATATGCGGATCCTATATTCCACGATGACTCTTTAACCATTTTTCCTTCCCTTCTCCTGTCTTTCTCTTTCTATTTTCTCTTTTAATGCCCGAGATTTCGCCACCAATTGACATCTTAAATATATATACAATGATACATACGCTTAGGAGAATTATTGGTTTTACAGACTAATTAATACAGGAAATATTAGAAAACGATGGTGAGGGGTAGAAAACATTGAAAAATTGAGTTTACATTTTTAACACCTATAAAACATAACAACATAACATTTTTAATATGCCTTAAAAATATCATTTTTATGATATTAAAATAAACATACCTGCAGGTGATAAAATATAAATTATATCCGTTAAGAATTATGCTATTTATTTATTCCTACAAAAGTAACTATTATTTAATAAAGTGCCAAGGGTGTTAGACATCTGTAACTAATACAAGTAGAGTGCATAAATTTTGTAATTTTTTTATTATATCAAATAGTTCTCCGTTATTTTCATAAAATTAACATTGAAATCTTATTTTTACTATTGAATGGAAAATTGAGCCAGATCATTTGCTAGTAATGTTATTAAATTTATTATAATATTTCTAGAATAAGAATTATATTTAGGTTATCATAATAATGATAAATGACTAGAAATAACTTTATAAATTTATTTATTTGACCAGCTTATGACAAAATCTTGCCAAATTTCTTGATTAAATTGTAATTTTAGTGTTAATTTTATGTAAACAATAAGATATATGTGGTTCAATAAAAAGCTAAAAAAAATAAAAATTTATGCACTCTATTTGCATAAGTATCCATGGATGAAAAAATATAAAAATATTCCCATATTTCAATGAAAATTTAGGTTGAATTAAAGTATAGATATCAATATGGGAATAGAAATTGATTTCGTTCAAAATATCTATGAAAATATTGGAATGATGATTTCAGTATTTTTACTTCGTAATTTTCTGAAATATTATCAAAATTTTGGATAACAATGATAAAAATATGAGTAAAAATGTATACTAAAAAAATCGCAGCAACTTACCGGAAAGCAATATTCTTTTTTGTTTGTTTGTAATTAAAATTTTTGGTAAGAATATAATTATAATAATTTTTAAAATGGACAGCATCGACATTCATTTTTTAATGAATATTCTTGATATTATAGGAATTGGATTAATCTATAATTTTTTTTACATGGATATTGTTATGAGATATGAATAGCTTATACGTTACGCATAAATAATTACAACTAAAATTATAATTATTTAATGTCATGGTATAATTATTGTATTTTTATTGATATTAATACTTCTACAGCTCTAGAATTTGAATAAGTCAGCAAAGTTATTTTAATTAAGTATTTACATATATTTATATTGCATATAATTTCATGCATTTAGAGTTATGTTATATAACTTATATTTGTATTTATTAAATAAATATTGTAATTATGTTTCGTTATTACGATACATCTATTATTTCATAAATATATTATTTTAATTAAAAAAATTTAGATAAATTAGTTTCTTATTGTTTATTTTATTAATTTTCACAATTTTTGTAACGATAAATCTCAATATTTTTATAAAATTGAATTATCAATATTTTCATCCACTGATTTATTTGATATTATTGGTTTCAAAAATGATTTTTTATTGCATTAAAATTTAAATGGCACTTTTTTTTTTTAAATTCCGTGCTGACAAAAGGTCCTACAAATTTGATATAACAACTAATGCAATGGTATTACTATTACATCAAGTTCAGATACATATTATTAAGTACAAGTTTTTGTTTTTTATTTATTTACTGTTGAAAAACATTTTTATGGACAAATTTTTTTATGCATTTTTAATAGAATAATAAAAATACTTTAAATATCTATAACATGCATTTATAATATAGAAGTGATTTTTCAAAAGTATCTATGGGTGAAGCCGGGATTTAATTATTAGATGTCAAGTTCAAAGATAAATTTTTTAAAAATAAATAAAATAAATTGTTAATTGTTTTAACATTTAGCACTTGTAAATACTTAAATAGCATAAATTTGAGCTCACCAATGTAAGTTTTTTAAACATTTATCTATATAAAAAAGGAAAAAAAAAAAAATCAATTATATTAAGGAATCCAAGTTTAATGCATATAATAACGAATACTCAATGATCACTAATTATCAGTAAGATGTTGTTAGAGATAAAATAAAAGTGATTATGCTGACATAATTATAATAATGGTTTAAATTGTTTATGCAATATTATAAACTTGTTGGTTGTAAATAAAGTTAGACACTATAAATAAGATTGATGAAATTAATCACATATTCAATGTTATAAGTTATAATTATATATTGTAGTGGAATGTAAATGGTCAAAAAAATATAATCTATAACTACTAGTAAAATAAATATATTGAAGTGGAAAAGTCGTAGCCTACCCTAATTCCCTAGTCACCCCTGTAATAGCCATACCTGTAAAAAATAATAATATATATATATATTAAAACAGTTTTATGGAAAAAGCTTTGCATACAATCTGATTTTTTTTTCACTAGTTAATTACATCGACTTCTACAAAAATAGTGTTGAGTAGTTCAAGTTCAAATTCAAATTAGACCTCTCTATTATATTTTACACAGCAAAATTAAGGAGTGAGCCACTCTATTATCATTTCTAACCCTTGAGAAAAGGTCATAAATAGCTAAATAGAACTGTACTTGTGAGGATATACATATTAAATTGGATTGTATATATAACTTAGCTTTGATTTCCCCCCTAATGTATAGCTATATTTGTTTTCCTTCTTTACTAATGTTCTTTTGGCATATATTGCATGAATTGTGGTGGTATAAAAAAGTTAACTTTCTTCTATTAAAATAATAATATTTTAATTTATTATCATAATTATTTTTATTATTATCATTATAAAATATTTCTTTTATTTTTATTATTATTTATACTTTAATGTCATTAATTTTTTATTAAAGTAGTTATTAATGAATTATTATTTTATCAATAATATTTTTTTATTATTTTATCATTAATTCTTTTAATGGTTGTTAAATAAATTATTGTCAAGTTAGTTTATAAATTAAATAATCGGTAAGTCTCGCAAGTGTGTCCACTAACAAAAGCAGTTATCTCTCTTCATTTTTCCTCTCCTCCTTCTCTCTAGGGTTTTAAACTGTGCACTGCTCGTTTGGCCGCCGGCAGGTGGTTTCGGCTGCTGGCTGGCGGCCAGTCTTCCCTTTCTCCTTTCCTTTGGTTTCCTTCCTTTAGATCTATGGTTTGTGGGCGTTTGTCTCGCTCGTTTTCGTCTCCGGTGGATCTCGTCATTGCTGTGGCCGTTCGTGTCTCTTCTTGGTGGCTGCTAGGAGTATTTGTTACGAGTACCTTCCCCTCTTCCTCGTGTGGCTCTGGGTTTTACTCTGTTCGGCTCTGCTGCTTCCGGTGGCGGCTCCGACAGTTTCTGGACAATAGTGGGGTGGAGGACATTTTGGTATTCTGTGTTTATTTTAGTATGGTTTTAATAATGTTCTTGTATTTTTAGTGTACCTTAAATTATCCAGATATGGTTTGTCTTAATTTTGTTGATGAGATTTTTGATTACTTTCTTGTTACATTTTCTGATTTTGGGATGTATTCATCGTTTTATTTTAGTCAGTCAGGCAGTATAATGAGTCGAAATTATAACGAGCTAATGTTGAGAGCTCGCAAATATTCACTGTATTTTCTTGCTTCTAGCTAGTCCTGACTATGTTATTAGAATGGTGATGTATTTCTTAGAATCGATGTATCTTAAGATTGTATTTTGAATTCTTATTTAATGAAATTTACCTTTTATAAAAAAAAAAAAAGTTAGTTTATAAATGTATAACCCGTCACACCCTGCACAATAATGGGCAGAAAAAATGACACGTTATCTTTTTAATTTGAGTACACAAGAGAAATAAAAGAAGAAATTAAGTGGATGGATATGACGGCCAAACGTAACTTGCTGGTTTGACTAATCAAAGAAAAACATAATGCAAACCAGACTCGAGTCACCTTTAGAACTTATGATCAGCTCTTATTGCTAAATTGTCTATTTTTTAGTGTGAATTATTAAGTTATTATGTCTGCAGCCTAAGTTAAGTACATAGTTCAAGTCAAATCTAGACAGAACATGCAATCAATATTTGTCTAATTCTTTTAACGTGAAGCTAAGTTCAACATCTAAGCATAGTAGCAAATAATGGTTTTGAGCTTCATAATTGTTGGCAATTGGAGAGGAGAAATTATATTGCCAATGAAATATTTGATAATGTAATATTTTAAATTAATAAAATATAAAATTATTATAATAATTTTAAAAAAATATAAATATTTAATAATTAAGGATAATAATAATAATAATAATAATAATAATATTATTATTATTATTATTATTATTATTATCAATATTATTATTATTATTATTATTATTATTATTATTATTATCACAATAAAAATATATAAATTTATTATTATTAATATTATTTTTATTAATAAAATTATCTTTAATAAAAAATAATTATAATTGAAAATAATAAATTTGGTTATGATAGTATTACT
This sequence comes from Elaeagnus macrophylla, assembly GCA_029378325.1. Classification (NCBI taxonomy): domain Eukaryota; kingdom Viridiplantae; phylum Streptophyta; class Magnoliopsida; order Rosales; family Elaeagnaceae; genus Elaeagnus; species Elaeagnus macrophylla. The sequence goes on from CM055640.1 coordinate 52,735,780, forward strand.
ATCTATCATTAATTATAAATATCAAATAATTTGATTGAATGTACTTGAGAGAAGCATGACAAGTCTTTTTAAACTAATCATTTGGCACCATTAGGCAGAGAGTCTAATCGACGCCACCAACCACTTATGTATCAATGTATGTGTTGTATAAGTCAAAGAAAAAAAAGAAAAAAAAACCACCCAAAATGTATAGATCAAAAGAATTAGGTTTGGCTTTGCTAAGATGACTAATTCAATATTTACTTAAACTAATTGTCATATATTATAATAATATATATTTTAAATAAGTACAAAAATATAATACGGGTTTTAATTCCATCTAATACAAATTGTGTGCGTGTATGTAATTGTTTATTAAAAAAAAATGAAAGAAATTATGTAGCCCTGCCTCTATTCAAACTTCAAAGTGGCAAATTCCAACTAAAATATCAGTAGAGACAGAACTTAATTATTTAAGAGGCTCTCATTCATAAGAAATAAGTACTACGTAGATAAAAAGCCTACATTGCTAGTCAAATAAACTCGTGGTTATTTATTTATTTGGATGAGAAAATTACCTACAAAATAAATGACAACTCCAAACTATTTATACCAACTTTTAAATCCAAAAATTGTTATTTTAAAATTCTGATAACGTTCCAAAACATGAAATTTTCGTCAATTTTAAACATTATTGGGCTCTATTGTCTAATTTTTTTAAATAATTTAGAGTACTAAAAATATAATTATCGAAAATAATGAGACTAATATCCATCATTTTTATTTTTTTCCTTTGAATATTAATGTGTCATCTTTGTCTAAACATATATATATATTACTTCCAAGTCGATCTAATCAAGTAATAAAAAATATTTTTGAAATCAAGGACAATAATATATTTTGATTTGAATTTTGATCAACTCAAGGTCAAGAATGAATGGTAGGTTTTGCAATTTACTGAATAAAATTACACTAGAGAGGAAATATATATTGCCATTATTTACTCGCAAAACAATTTCAATGGCTCCCATTCTTTACACAAAAATGGAAAACTGAACTGACTTGAGTAAAAATCAACAAAACATTGCCAATTTTTTTTTTTAATTATCTTAATTCGGACACATGAAACACATGGTTTCAGACTTTTGGTACCCTTTCGCTTTTATCTTTGCTAGTATAAGATTTTTTTTTTTTTTTTGACCAACTAGACAAGGAATAATTTGTTGAAGATGCTAAACACCATATTCCGATTACTTGTATCATGTTTGACTCATTATACTATTTTTTTCATTTTTATATTTTGTGTTTGCTTTATTAACATGTTAATATAAATAGAACGGAAACTATTCCACCAATAACGAGAAAACTAATTTCTTCACATCCTCGACGATATATTAAAATACTATATTTTCTTCACAAATTTATATTTTATTCTTTTTTTTCCCTTCATTTATCTTCACATAAAATAATAAAAAGTTTATATTATATAGTTCTGCTTCATTTATAATTAACTTAACATTTTATTAGTCATCAAACTTTGAGCAAATTGACACATAGCTTCCTAAACTTTTAAATCATATGATTTAATTTCTAAATTTTTAAAATTTTATGCATAAATTCCTAAACTTCTAAATCTTACAACTTAGTTCCTAAACTTTTAAAAATTCTTATACATGTCTTAGCTTGGTTACTAAAATACATATTTGTGAATTAAAATTGTAAAACTTATGCGTAAATTTTTTAAAATTTAGAGATATAAATATATATAAATATAGTTAAATTTTGGCATTTGTAAACTTAATTAAGGATAAATTTTATTAGAGTTTTGGCGGGTGTTCATGCCCTCAAGGCCCGCAACAAAAACTAATTGGAAATATGAAATATCAGAGGTTGAAGGCACTATATTAAAATAATAGTTTAAACATTTTGTTTGACGCCCCTTTTAGAGCCGATAATTTTTATATGATTCGTAAATTCGATATGACTCACTCATTAATTAGTCAAGTTTGAGTTTGGTTTATATGGATTAGGTCATAAACAAATTGATCAGTATAATTTATTTAAAAAATCAAGTCATGAAGGGTTACTCGAGACTCGTATAAACAACTAAAGTAAATAACTAAAATTATTAGGATAAGTAGGTAATTATTTATTATCTAATTATTTTGTAGATTTGTACTTTAAAATATTCTGATGGTGATTATCAAATTTATTTCATCTTTTATTTTCTTGTTTTTATCAATTTATATTAATATATTGTTTAATTTAATTTTGCAGATTTTGATTATTTATTATTTATTTTAGACTTAGTTAAACAAGTTTTTATTTACAAACAATTTATGATATTTTTTGTTAGTATTTGAAATTTTAACACTTTGGTATTGAGATATCACAATACTTATGATTATTGATATTATTTTTATATTATATTAGTTAATATTTTAATATTTCTTTTGTTAAAACAATGCTTAAATTAATTTAATTTTTTGAGTTTAATTAGAATTTATTATATTAACAATGTTACATAAGTATATCTTGATACTTGATATAATATGTCAAATTTTATTATATTATAAAGTATAATATATGTTATTTGATATATTACTAGATTCACTAATATTTCTTCCTTTGTCTTTTCCAATAAATTCTTTATATATCTCATTTACTACAGTATTTAAATATTATCTTTCTGTAGTTGCATTTTCCTTGCATTAATAAATGTTGTTGTTATGCTAAATTTGTAAATTAAATTTTTACATTTTTTATCATTTTAAGAGCTAATAATACTCTACAAATTGAGGAGTTTGTTTGTGTGATTGTAAAAATTTGTATAATTACAATCATTCTATTAGCCCATTCATCTAAAGATTTCTTCCTATCTCTTATACAATTTAAGTCTAAAATATCAAATTTATAGTTTTCATGAGACCTAAATTTTGGTGGTAAGTTACTCCTAGTACTCCAGTATAATCATTCTTATATTTTAAGTTGTTGCCTTCTCCTATTAAAAGATTCAAGTTTCTTTGGTCTTTGTTTATTCATTTCTTTTCTGTGTGGGTCAAATGTTTCTCCTCTTTGTGAGATTAGTCTTTATAGGGTTGATAATACTGGTTCCATATGGATTCTAAGTCCTATGTTTTCATGTTCATATTTACTTTCACTAATTATTATTATATCATTCTCTTCTTTATTTGTACATATTTTTTTTTTCATAATATTTTTCTAATTCTTCATTTGTTTAAGTTAATAGACTGATTAGTTTTTTATATCCTTATTTTCAAGATTTATAAATTGTTCTTATAATTCTTTCCTATATTCCATTAAACGGAGAATATATCTTTTCCTTTATCTTCAAATTTTTCTTTATATTTTCTTTTATCATTTTATGTATTAATGCATCAGATCTTTTAAGAGTTTTTCTTTTAATTCCTCTTAATAGGTCAAATTTTAATCCATTTTTTTTGGTATATTATTAATGTCTTTTCATAGTTTTGAAATTTTTTTATGCATATCTAATTATAATTTTTCAATATAACTGTATTCTTTTATTTTTTCAAGGATTTCTTTTTGTACTTCATTTATATTTTGTAGATATTTAGTATTTGAATTGCATATTGTATCTACCTCTTAAAGTAAAAGAATTAAAGCTTTCATTATGGTTTTTATACTACCATTTATATTCTTATTTTCTTCTGGTTCTATTTCTTATAATTTAGATTTTTACATTTTTTAATCTCCTATTATCTTATGGAATAATAAATTTTTAATTTTTTTAATTTCTTGTTTTAATTCTTTAACTTCTTCTTATTGTTCCCATTCAAATTTACTATTCTTTACTTGATCATTAGTAAACTTAATTCCTGTAATATTACTTCTTCTTCCTTGTATAAGAAGTCTTTCATTGACATCTAAATTTCATTATTTTGAAATTTGTTATTATTTCTAGTTTTATTATTTGTCCTATTATTTGAAAGATTTTTTCTATTCTATAAATTCATTTTGTTCATATATTAAATTATTATGGCTATTTGTTAACGAATATTCTATTATATAATATCCCAAAAATGGGTGATTTCTTTACTTCATCAAATTTCCTCTTTCAAATTCATGAACAAGACTTAACACTTGGTTTAAGTTTTTATCATGAATATTAACAACAAATTTAGGGTATATTATAAATTTTAATTTTTGATATTTTAAGTTTTCATAGACCATTTCTAATAAAGCATATTTTCTATTTACTATCCTATTATCTAATAATATTAGTATTTTTGGTATATCTATTTCTCCCAAAAAATGTACTTTTATTAAAATCTATGTTCCTCCTAGATGGATATATCTAATTTTTTCTTTATCTTTTTGTGAAATTTTTGATAGTTTATCTATAATTGATTCTTTGTCAATTAATGATATATTGAATCTTCCTCTTGCATATGTTATGTTAATATTTATTTCTTTATTACTTATTTCATAATAAATTATATCTTTTTTAGAGAATATTTTTCTTATTTTTGGTAATGATGATTCTTTAAATTTAATTTAATTTTTTGTAATTTTTTAAATTTTTAGGCTAAATATTATTTTTTGTAAAAAATATCTTATATTTTTACTTTCATTATTTTTTGATTTTCTATAATTTTTTTAAAATAATATGTTTGTAAAATTTATTATATTTTTATTGTTGGTAAGATTTACGTTTAAATTTTAAACTTCGATTACTTAAAGGTTAAAAATATAATTTAATTAAACACAACTATTTTGTTATTTCGTAAAAAAGTTAGTTTTAAAAAAATCTGTAATACAAAAGATGAGATAATTAAAGAAGCTTCATTGACTACGAACATTAAAATCACATGTTCCTTAAATTTAAATTTATGATAGTTCGAAGGACAAGCTATTTTTCGTTATAACAAAATTATATTTTCTGTCGTTCATATTTTTTTTTTTTTATTAAACCTTAAATATTTAAAATTAAAAAAAAATTATATTAACATTATATTTTATTGGTCTAAAGTATGAAACCATACTTAAATAATTTTTTCAAAAATATGTTATTCATTACTTATAAAATATATTTTCTGTAATCCTCTATTTCAAACATGAAGTACTTATATTTTAAAAAATTAATTATACTTATTAATCTAAAATATAACAATACCACTTAAAAACAATGGATAATTTCTTAGGAGAGTCTTCAATTTTGGAGTATCATCACTTACTTAGCTTTGGGACGGACTTCTTTACAAAATATTTTGGGATCCACAGAGTTTTGTTAGTCTGTATATCATAAAATGCTTTTATATATAAATTGATTGGTATTTAGTTGGATTGGACTGAAGTCCTAACCTCTGGGGCAGGGCCACTAACCTCCGGGACAAGGGCAGAAAATTTTTAGGCAAGCTACGTAACATATTAACACATAAAAATTAGCTACATTTATAAAGAACTTCCTAAAAATCATAATTTATTAATAATAATTAGTAATAGTGGTGCAATAACATAAAATTAACTAAAAAGTTAAGTTTTACCTAGAAATGATGTCATGTTTGGTCCCGATATATTTTTCACTGATTTATTTCTAAAAAAAATACAAAAATATCATCACAAACAAATTAAGGTTAATCATGCTTAGTAGTGGTACACTATACAAAATAAATTAAAATAGAAATATAAAATAATAAATGAAAGTGAGCTAAAACATTTTTGGATGCTTGAAAGTTGAAACACATTCGACAAAATAATATTTTTGGTTTGAGTAATCTTTGGTGTGTATTATGTATGTCTTTCTAATTGTAAATGAAAATAGAAGTAAAAAATAAAACTCAATAAATGATAAAAAAATAAAATAAAAATAAAGAAAGTAGAAAATAATTTTTTTTATATTTATAACAAAGGTCAAAATACCTAAAAGTATAAAAGAAGTAAGACATATTTCATAATTTAAGCTCTCTTTACTTTATTTTAGGACATGCCTAATATATTCTTCGACCCTTTTTTAAAAATAATAATAAAAATAAAAAAATATATATCTTTTATAGTTGTCAAAAAAATATCAAACAAAATTATTATTAAATAAAATATTGTTGAGCAAATTTCTTTTATATATAAAGCAATAGATATACTAAAAAATATTTAAATATTTAAATAAAATATATTATATAAATATAAAATATAAAAAATATTATTCATCTTAAAATAAATATAAAATTATAAAAAAAAATTAAAATTATAAAATAAATATACTCACACTATTTATATATTAAAAGAAATATAAATTATCTTACAAAATATATTAAATGAATAGAAATAGAAAATATAAATAACCAACAAAAGTTATCAAATAAATATAAAAATCACTAATTTTTCTTTATATACATATTAAAAGATATATAAGATATAATAAAATGTAAAAAAAAAAAAAAAAATCAAACTAAAAAATATCAAATAAATATTGTGAGCAATTTTTTCTCTCTTAAAAGAGGAGTAACAAGGGACAAGAGATAATAAAAAAATAAAAAAAAAAAATTATCAAACAAAAAAATATTAAATAAATATTGTAAAAATAACTTTCTCTTTATATAAAGTTAATAGATTTAGTTGCTATAAACAAAGAGCAAAGAAATTTTTTTTTTTTTTAATTATTCAAAGTCAAACAAAAATAGAGTGATCATGATGAAGCAAAGTAGAGATTGAAATTTACTTACAAAGAGCAACTTAATAACTGAAATGCACTTAGTGAGAGTGAGAGAGTAGAGAAGAACTGGTGGCGGCAATCGGGCAAAAAATTTTGTGTAATAGAGATTTTTATACGCAACGATTGTATTTGTCACATGTTAGAGCGAATTAATTTTAATCATTTATTTTTATAAAAAATAAAATAATATTAAAGATATGAACAATATAAAAGGCATATAATATGTTTGCATTTAAGAATTTTTTAAGGGTTGGTTGAAGTTACTACTCACGTTGGTGATGATTTGGCTTACTAGATTTAATGACATAAAATAGAGGCAAATAAAGTGGAATAATATTTTTTTTCATTTATTGCTTCACGACGTTATTTTGAAACTATATTTTACTATTTTACCCTTTAACAGTTATTAACTTTAAACTCATGATCTTTTTTTTCGTTTAGTATTTGACTTTTATTCATTGTTTATATCTTTTTTTCATGCCTTTTTGTTTTTTTTTTCTATTGAAAGCTGATTTTTTTTATCCATTTCATTTATTCATTAATCTTCTATTTTTCATTGTTGAATCAATTCTTGTTGGGTGATAAACTGAGAATACTTTGCTTTTGCTATGCAAAATAGAGTATACAAACTCAAGTAAGTAAAGCATTCCAACTGAGCCAAGAATTGAAGAATAATATACAAACTCAAATAACATACAAAGCACATTAAATTTATTAGAATGAGAATGTCTCAAAACAGATTCTATGATTTTCTACAAACTCTGAAAAAAGGAAGAAAAACAGATTCTACAATTTTTTGTGAGGTATGTAATACTTATTTGCTCTGATATGTAAACTGTGTTACTTATAGGTATGTAAACTGTATTACATACTATGTAAACTGTTTACATACTATGTAAACTGTGTTACATACTATGTAAAGTGTGTTAAACTCTCTGGATATGGATTTATTTTTATTTTCTTGCATACGTTCACTAACAGAGAACATTTATTCAGATGAGAACATTAATGGGCTAACTATATTCTTCAACATTTGATGTTATTTGTATGTAATTATCTTCTAAAAAATTATATTATGTTCCAATAGTATCTCTCATAAACATTATGCAACAAACTTCAATTGAAAATATCAGCTTTCTTCCTTGTCTCTTTCTCTGGGTTTTTTTTATTCTATATTTGATCTTCTAAAGGCAAAAAAAAAAAATTGATTATTTAGGCAAATATCAGCTCTTTTCCTTGTCTCTTTCACTATATATGTTTTTGTTCTATGACTAGGGGTCTGAGATTCAATTTAAGATTACAAATATTAGCAAAAATAAGGTTGAAATTTTAAAAAACATATTATGATCAGGTATGTAAATATACTATGTAAATTGTGTTACATACTATGTAAATTATATTACATACTATGTAAACTGTATTACATATTATGTAAACTGTTTACATACTATACAATGTAACATGTATGAATTAAAGTGAAATGATATTTTTGTAATTTATTTAATTTTGATATAACTAAAATATACAATTTTAAGTTTATTATTGCTAGTTTTAAAAAATTTAATTTTTAATTAAATTTAAAACTATTTAGACAAATTACTCTGGGCAACATTTCACGGGCTTTCTTTTTGCAGAGGTGCTTGGGCCTAGTTTTGTTGTCTCGGGCTGAAAGTGTTGTTGTCCAAAATATAATTGTTAAATTAATTATCAGTGTTTTACTCAAATAGCAAACATATGGCAAAAAGTGCCGATTTTTCCTAAATAGCACTTTTTTAAGTTAAAACGGTGAGTTTCAATTAGGTAGTAGATACAAATTTTACCAAAATGTCATTTTTGTTCATTTCTTTAATTTATAAGTATGTAAAGCTTACAATATTTTCTGAAAATTTTTGTAAGGCTTACAAAAGTTATGATATTTCAATTTTTATACACTTAAGTTGATTTTAATTTAATTATTAATTTATATTTATTTTTATATTTTATATTTTTGGCTCTGATACCAATTTCTTAAAATTCTGTCATTTTACAATATATTTTTATTGTATGTACACCTTATATTTTTGTATGTACAACTTATATTTTTGTATGTACACTTTATATTTTTGTATGTACACCTTACATTTTTGTACATACACCTTATATTTTTGTATGTACAACTTATATTTTTGTATGTACACCTTACATTTTTGTATGTGCACCTTACCTTTAAATTTCAGCACCAAACTGTTCATCAGATTCAAGTACGGCTTTTCCTTTGCTTTTATCTACATTTTTCAGAGAAATTATAAAGTTGCTATTAGTAACTTCATAACATACCTTAGTGTCGATATCAAGATCGAAGCTCTTAGCTGAACCGCCTATATTGAGTGTCACAGAATAGTACCCAAGAGGATAAACATTGCCTCGAATAGGAAAAATAACTGAGTGATATATTTTTGGCTCTGATACCAATTTCTTAAAATTCTGCCATTTTACAATATATTTTTATTGTATGTACACCTTATATTTTTGTATGTACACTTTACATTTTTGTATGTACAACTTATATTTTTGTATGTATACCTTACATTTTTTTATATACACCTTACCTTTAATAGATAAACATTACAATGCATTTCATGTGAATGTACAGGTTACATACAAAATAAATTTGTATGTAACCTGTACATTCACATGACTTTATCTTCATCTTCAATTCTTCATCTGCTCCACTCTTTCCTTCTTTATTAAGTTTTTTGTTCAAAACAACAATAACATACAAACAGTATAATGCATTTCATGTGAATGTACAGGTTACATACAAAATAAATTTGTATGTAACTTTTACATTCACATGACTTCCATAAAAGTCATGAGGCACACACATAGAGGCGGCAACTTCATCTTCATCTTCAATTCATCATCTGCTCCACTCTTTCCTACTTTATTAAGTTTTTTTTTTTCTTTCAGTTCAATATATTAAGCTTTATTTTCATCTTCATCTTCAAAAATAGTTTGATTCTACCAGATAATTGTTTTTGTAGATGAAGATTCTAAATAATGTGGGCATAAAAGCTTATACGATAAAAATGAAGAGAAATTATCTTCTTTAATGGTGTCAGTAACAAGAGAGTGAAAAATTAGGAATTGAAAGACAAAAATCGTCGATGCCGAAGGATAGAGGGAGCGTATAAGGGGGATAAAAAGAAAAGCAGATATACAATTCTTGTTTCAGGTATAAAGAAATATAATAATTAAAGATAAAAACGTAAAATATGACACTCAAAACGAAATCGTAAAACTATTTTCGTTAAAATGAACAAAAACTACAATATGCGTACAGGTAATTAATTCATTAATTATCAATGACAATAACTTGTTTAATTCATTTGCTTCAAGCTAAATTATATATCTTGATTTGAGTTGTATAACTTGGGATGTGTATATTATTTATACAGAATGAATAAAATTACATCAAATAGATTAAGGCATAGATAAAAGAAAAAATCTCTTAAGTTACTTAACCTTTATAAATTAAATATATTAATATTATTTTTTAAATTAATATACATTAACTATTTAATTATTATAAATATAAATATTTTAATCATTATAAACTAATTTTTATTATTTTAATTATTATTTTTTATTTTTTAAAATATTTTTCTATTCAAACACCTACTAACCTATGTTAGTAAAGTTTAATCAATGAAATTTAATTTTTTTATTAAAATAATTCAAAAAAAAAATGTCAAAAATATAATTAAAATATTTACGTTTGTAAGAATTAAGTAATCATTATGTATCAATTAAAAAAATGTTATTAATAAATTTAATTTGTAAAAACAAAACATGAAAGTGTCATGTTACCTTACATAAAAATAAATAAATAAATAAAAGAAGAAGATATTTTCCATTACTTACGTTTTCTTTATTTTTGTTTAAAATTAAAACATATTCTCTTCTTACTTAATTCCAAGTGAAACAAATGATGGTCTTGGCAGTTGTCTGGTTAGATAGGGACTTGTCGTTTAAAAAACAGTGGGCTTTGATTTGTCAGCGTAAACATGTACTGTACGTTAACACATAACAATGGCTTCTTTTATATTTTATTGTCGTCCGATTAAAAAATACTAATGCTAAAAGTGCTTCCATTTTTATTCGCAACTAGAAAAAAATTTAACCACACCTAAAAAAGCCCTCCAATTCATATATAATTATTTAAATTATTTTACTTTAAGAATGAAAGGATTAATTTTAGATTATGAAAAAAATATTTTTTTTACGTCATAAATTATTTAAAAAAATTTAAAAATAAAATTTTATTTAAATAAAAAAATTATATCATGTAAATAAACTATTGAAATTTAAAATATTAAACAAAGACAAAAAGTCTCCGTAGAATTTGTTTTTCTCCAAAAAGTTCTATAAAATTAGCGATCATTTTTTGGTGCCATGGGGTGTGGTGGATAAAGTTGAGCGGAACGATAAATTCGTTTTTTTTTATATATAAAATTTTAAAATATATTAGTGGATTTATCGTCTTTAAGATATATTTTCTCTATTTTTTTATTTTTAAATTTCTTAATTTTAATCCCAAAAGAAGTAAAATTTGGTGAATAATTGATAAATTTGATTGCTGATGCCTGGCTATATAATTAATTAATTAAATAAATTGATACCAGACTTACAAGTCTATTGAAGCTATAAATTGGCTCTATTATCAATAGAAGAAAAAAAAAAACTGAATTATTACTTAACGCCCACAAATCCTTAAATCAAATGCACTATTGTTAATGAAAAAAAAAAGAATAATTATAAATTTATTTATTCAAATTTATTTTATAATAAAAAAAATATATTATTTTTGTTCAATTAAATATTATTAAATTAAATTATAAAATTTAAATTTATTTAATATTAAATGTTTAATATTAATAATTTTATTTTATTATTATAAATTATAAAATATAATATTTTTGATAACTTTTTAGGGAAATTACCAAAAATAGCACCCCCTAAAATTATAATAACAAAACTAGCACCCCCTTGTTTCAATTAAATTGAACGTTTAATATTGAACGTTCAATATTCAATTTGAACGTATAAATATATGAATTTAATATTAAATAATCTAATTATCGTCATTCAATTCTAATTGAACGGAAAATATTGAACGTTCAATATTGAACGAGTCCAAATTATTGTCGTTTAATTTTAATTGAACACAGAAATACTAATTTTATTATTATAATATTTGAAAGATGTTAGTTTTGTTATTTTCCCAACTTTTTATTCCCACATCAGTATCAAATCAAAAACATAAAACGACAAGGAGAAACATGGAATGAGGACTCCGTCCTTCTAAAAAGGATAACAACCCATTTATTATTATATATATTAGTTAAATGCATGTGTTGTTCGTATTTTATTTTTACTTTATGCTTCATTGTTAAATTATAAACAATAATATCTTAATTATTTTAAACATTTCAAGCACCATTATTAAGTGTTCAATAGACAAAATTGAATTAAATCAAAAAATTAGAACGAATCACATTAAATCGTATAATTATGTGGGTCAAATAATCTGGTTCAGTTTATATTTTTTTAAACCATTTTTCAAAATATCTGGTTTGATTTTATGAATTTTTTAATCATCTAAATTATACCAAATCGTTATATATTATATATAAAAAAATATTTTTCTTTTAATATATTAGTATTTATTTTGAAAAACAAAAAATATTTTATATTATTATTTAATATTACATTTAAACTATTTTTTTTTTTTTTTGCTAGTTTCAGCTCATTAATATACAATCTGTAATTTTCAGTTGCATGTATATTATGATAATTTATCTTTTATAAATTTTATCAACTGAATTGTTAATTTATGTGAGATATTATATTATTTATATTTGTAGTATATTTAGAGTAATTTTGTTAGATTTAAAGTTTTTTTTAAATTAATTTCAAGTTTCAACAACATTATTTCGAGGAAAAAAATTTTAAAATAAAAAATTATTAAAAACAGTTAACCAAACTAGACCGGATCATCAGGTTTCAACAATTTTATAAGTTAAACGGTCCAATTCGATCTGATTTGATTAAACTTATATAAAAGGTTTGGTTTGGTTAAAAAAGTTTGTCAAAAATCAGACCAAATCGGACCGGACCATGAATACCCCTAACTACTATTACATAAAATTATAAATAATAATTAAATAAATATGCTTTTAATTATTATAGTAACAAGATTTTTGATTATCTAACAACTTCTTGATGGTTAATGATAACTTCAAAATTAATATTAAATGTTAAATAAATATTTGATAATTATCTACTAATAATGTGTCACTCTTTATACTAACAAAATCCCAAGAGAGAAGACATTATTGCAGCTTAAAAAGCCAAGCTCTAGGAGCTTGCTTCAAGCTATAAAGAGCTTTGTGAAGCTCGCATACCTTGGAAAGGTGAATAGGATCTTCAAACTCTAAAGGTTGCTTCATATAAACTATCTCCTCAAACTTACCATTGAGAAACATATTATTAATATCAAGCTATCTAATATCCTAAGCAACATGAAGAGCAATGGATAGAACAATGTGAACAATGGTTAACTTGATCACAAGACTGAAAGTTTTAGTGAAATCCATGCCAAGAGTCTGAAGATTGCTTTTAGTAACTAACCGAGCGTTATACTTATCAAGGCTACCATCTGTTTTTTCCTTTGTTCTATAAACCCACAAGTTCAAAATAACCTTAGCATTAGAAGGTGGAACCACTAAGGACTAAGTGTTATTTTTAACAAGAGCATGATACTCAATAGACATGGCTTCTTGCCATTCTAGAATCTTAGTAACTTTCTTAAAGGACTTTGGAGCATATAAGAGAACTGGTTTCACAACAGAGGTTATCAAAACTTTTGGCTTTGAGTGACCAGTTTTGGAACATGTCATCATAGGTTGGTTGTTGAGCACATTATCACAAGGCACAAAAGGTAAACAAACCTTAAGGTTAAGATTAGAAGACTGAGGAGCTAAAGGTAAAGAACTAGAAGACAAAGAAACATCATGTAGCAAAGAGACAGATTGAGATGATTGAGACTAATCAATAGTGACTGACCAACAGGAATGTGTGTAGAGGTACACTCACTAGATAGCTCACAAGGTGATGAACTAGGTAAAGTATTAGACTGAGCAGCAGTAACACTAGCCTCAAAACGTGGCACAAACACGAACTAAGTAGGAACAGATGTAGAGGCAGTGGGAGTGTTAGAATGAACATAAATGAAAGGAGAAAACCCTGCTAATGCATGTAGAAAAATAAGGTTAGAGGGGACAAGTATAGAAGAAGACAATTGTTGATGAGAAAAAGAAAACTCTAACTCAGCAAAAACTATATGCTTGATAATGATAATTTTCTTAGTAGTCATGTCCAAATAAAGATAACCCCTTTGATTTGGAGTATAATCGAATGAAGTATGCACGAAGACCGTGTTTGTAATTTGTTATTATTGAAAGGCTTAAGCAAAGAAAGCTTAAGCAACCAAACACTTTAAGAAAATGACAATCAGGCTTAGAGCCATACAAATAGAAATAAGTGAAGAAAAATTTAACACTTTACTAGACACTCTATTGGGAGTGTAAACAGCCGTCCTAAAAGCAAAAGGCCAACAGGAGACCAAAAAATTTGAATGAAATAACAATGTCAAACCAACATCTACAACTTGTCTATGATGAGATTCAACCATGCTATTCTGTTAGGAGGTGTGAGAGCAAGTTAAACAATACACAACACTAGAATTTTGAAGAGTTCTAGCTAAAGGCTTGAACTCACATGCACTATTACTTTGAACCTGTTTAATCTTTGTGTTATATTAACATTTAACCATTATTTTGAACTTTTGAAAAATAGAGGTTGATTGATCATGAGTTTGCAAAAAATAAATCCAACAAAATCTTGTGCAATCATCAACTAATAAGAGAAACTATCTCCATTAATGCTTGTTTGTGGAGCTGGTCCCCATGTATCACTATACACAAGATCAAATGACTAAGAGGCATTTACATGAGTAGAAAAGAAAGGCAATCTGTGAGTTTTGGCAAGTGCACAAGAAGTACACGTGCTAATTGGACTCACTTTTATTTGATGAATATTAAGAAACTTAGCAAGAATTGGTTCATAAACATGTGCCAAGTGATCATGCCACAGAGAGCTCTTATCAAGCAAAGTATGACATGATGCACCAACTTGTAGAAGAGATCACAAAAGACAAGTATCAACCTTTATTATGAAAATCATTTAAGAAGTTTCTTTATCCTTCAAAGGATACAATATATTCAATAATAATAAAACTCAAAATACATATCTTTAAATTTATTAGTAGGTCTATCTCAATACGTTGAGTCAGTGCAATAAGAATAATACAACTTATTTTGCTACTAATGTAAGTTGCAAAAAAAAAATTAATAATAAATTTGCGGGTTAAATTATACCCAAAATATATCATGTTTTTATAATAAGGCTAATAATATTATTTTCATAATAGATGATTTTTTAGAGATGTGAGATTCAATATCAACTTTTGTCAAATATAATGAGTTCATTTTACTTTAGAAATATATAACACATATGATTACCAAATAAATAAATGTTTGGACTTTGGTCCACAACCATTTATCTTGCTATTATATACTGAAACAATTTTGATTATTTATGACTTATTTTAGTCATGATAATTATTTAAGCTTTTATTCACCAAAATTTATTTCATATTTGCGATATAAATTAAAAGAAGCTTTTCAAATATTGACTTTTGTCATATATTTGTGAAATTTTATTTTATATCAACATATGCACCATTTGTGCAATTTTAATCATAAAATCGATCTTTTAGAAAAAAATTCAAATTTAAGCTTTAATCTGAGACTTTAGATATAGTATAATTATATTTTACTTGTAATCACAAATATCATTATCGTCAAATATATTTAAAATAATAAAAAAAAAAATTCAACTTTGAAAAATTTTAAGCACAATTATATATAATATAATTTATCATATTTTAGTTCTACAAAACTTTTTATCAGGTTATACTTGAAATTGTGTTAACTCATAAATATATCATTCAACAATAATGAATATTGTCATATTTTTTTCGAGACACATAAATATTTATCATTTTAATTAATAGGTAATGTTGATAACACATTCAGCCTTAATTAATATTTCTTTATTCTGCTTCTATGGAAGCTTATGATCCATAAAATTAAAATTAAAATACGTCGTAACATAACAACAACTCCAAAATATATTTTATTTGCCTATATAAACTTTCAATTTGAATAATAAAATAAAGATTGTAGCTACTACATTGTCAATATGAATACAATGGCTCAAGTCATACACATAATAATCATTCACTTCTAAAAATAATATTATCAAAATGTCTTCTTTTTTTATTGCTCATAGCACTTTCTTGTTTAAAAAAAATTTAATTTTTTAATTAATTTTTTTCCTAACAGTCAAATAAGACTCGGTAAAAAATTTTGTTGTTATTTAGACTAAGTCAGTCCTCATTCACGACTCTCAAAATGTGATCGTTTCTTTTATGACAGTTACATTATCACCCACGTCATTCTTATCCTCCCATTTTTTTGTGATCATTGTGCTTCATTTTTTGCCTATTAAAGGAGCCTCAGTGCTCAGTAAACACAACTCAAAAACGAAAAAAAAACCTCTAAAGCTCTTTCTACTGTTCTTCGATATAAAAACCCAGTAAACAATTTTTGACACAGAAATCTCTTCATCTTTTATTTTTTTTGGACCAACTAATTATTTTATAATTTAAACTTACCTTTTTAAAAGCAATTTTTTTTCATACTCTGAATAATTTTATGCATAGTTACCTTCTTATTCTTTTTTTTATAGTTTGAACGTTTCAATATGAGTATTAATATTGTTGTGTTTTACATTATATATATTTTTTATAATTAAATAATTGTTGAATTTTTAGTACTTTATTTATTAAAAAAATAATAAATGTATATCTTAATATCATTCAAAATATAAAAAAAAATTAAAATATAAAAGTAAAATATAACACATGTAAGGTTCAATTACTGTATTATGATATAATTTTTTTTTATTGCTATAATAAAAATATATAAATTATATATTATATTTATATAATTAATTACATTTTAATGTAATTATTATTGGATTAATTTTTCATTAATAAAAACAATTTTTAGAATAACATTCGAGTTTATTAGAATGTCTCCACCTATTTGATTTAAAAATACTTTTATAATATTTGTTAGTTATATCTAAAAATAATCTAATTAAAATTTAATAAAAGAATTTGAAGTTTTTAGTAGCCTTAGTTTAAACATATGTTTAAAGATATCAAAATATACTATTAAATAAGAGCATGTATAGAATTTGAGCAAAATGAATGAATTATAAATTCTTAGAATTCGAAACAATAAGAATTAATTATTATTATTATTTTTATGTTTACTTATAATATTATGAAATCAAAGTAAAAATGGTTGCTTTACTAAAAGCTTTGTTAGTTCAATAGTAATTATTCTTAAGTAAAATGTATCATGGAGATCCTCAAATTTAATCTCTTAATTATTTAATTTTTTAGTTTAAAAAAAAAATTAATTAAAAACAAAATACATAATTTTAATAATTTTTTAATTAAAATATTATTTTTTAAGAAGTTGATTAAGAACAAATTATATTATTTTAATATTTTTGATATTAAAATATTAATTTAAAAAATAATAGTTTAATTCAAAAATCATTAAAATTATGTGTTTTGTCCTTAAATGGCTTTTTTTTTTCTTTTAAAATTGAGAGACCAAATAATACAATTTATAATATAAGGGATCAAATGATACAAATGATATAATCTAAGGGACTTTTATATTCCTCCTCCTTATTTTTAAACATGTAAGCAAAAAAAAAAAATATATATAAATTAATAAATTGTAAGCTAATTTAAAAAAAAAAAATAGTAAACGTTAAAATAAAAAAGTTTAGTTATTACGCTCAACATAAAATTATGAGATATTGGGTCAATTTACTCTTTTAATTTTAAGTCAAACAATAACAAATTTTTAGATGACTTCGATATTATGCTCTTTCTCTACGATGAATATCCAGTTTATTTTGGATTTTACATAATTGGTTCTCTAGCACTTTAACACTTTAACACGTGCATCTGACCTTGTTACTATATATGTAACAAGGGAAAGTTGACATTGTAAACTTATGAAGAGTAATTTTTGAACTTATTACCCACTATCAGTTGGATTTTCACATAAGGTGGAGCAAAATAAGTACATTTACTACCATAAAAATAACCTAAATAATCACAGCACAACCATCATCTACGTAATTAATCTTCCCACTAGATTAGATACCAAATTGAAAATAATCTTTAATTTTTTTACGTCATTAGGACAGATTTTTTTTCTAGAGATTTATATACCATGAATCTACCCTTGAAAAGGTCCAAAAAAAGATTTTTTTTTTTAAATAAAAAAGATAATTTTAATATTATTTTTGAAAAAAATACCATTTTTAAAATTTTGGACTAATTTAACTTAAAACTAAAATTATATGACTAAATTAACCCAAAATCTTAAAATGGTGTATGTTACGTAAAATGTCGTTTGACCTTTGCACTATAATTTTAATTGTTTATTTATCTTTACAAAAAATAATAAATTATATATTAAATTTATGTTTCACATATGATAATTATTCTATGTAGGATCAATAATATTTAAATATTTAAATTATTATAGGTTTTATTTATTATTATTGTTATTGATGTTGTTATTATATATAATATAATTTTAACTATTTTTTTGTCCTATTTCTTGCAATGTGTAAAATTATAATTTTTATTTAAATAATTTTATAAGATAAAATAATTGATGCATAATTTATTATATTTAAAATATAAAAATATTTATTAATTATTATGTGTATTAATGATATATTTTGTTAATTTATAAGGTGGTAAAATATTTAAAAGAGAAAGGTAAAATATGGTAAAGCGAAAAAAAAAAAGGCAACAAGAGGCTATAAATCAACGTTCTTTGATGTAGCCAATAACATTTAATTTTAATGGATACACTAAAGATATAGGTTTAAACACCGTTTATTAGAAATGTATACGTGAGCTTGAGTTATTTCTATTTCTATTATATATAATAAAGAAGAGTTATTAAATAATATTTATTTAATATTTATTTTGTTTGATAATTTTTTTTATTTAATAAAATTATTTTAAAATTTAATACTTATTTTTATTCTATTTTATCTATTATCTATATATATAAAGAAAATTTTATTTTTTCTATTTATTTGTGTTTGGTATTTTTATTTATTTTATTTTATTTTTTATTTTTTTATATTTAGTTTTTTTTTTTAAATAAAAAGTAGAAGACTAAAAAAATAGTTGATAGCTTTTATAATCTGACAGTATATTGGTTGACATGTATTATTTTTTTAGTAGTGTTATATTTATTAAGTTGTTATATATATTAAGTAACATATAATAAAAAGTTAATTAAATTATACCAATTTAAAAAATAATTATTATATCTAATTTGTAAAAATAAACAAAAAATCAAGTATCATGACTTTCAAGAAAATACTCTTTATAAGAATACAATATGCTTTTCTTATAAAAAATGAAGCTTTTGTGAATAATTAAATCTTAAAATAATATTTATTAACATTTTTTTTAACAATTATATGTTTTTTCAATTTTTTAAATAGTAAATTTTTTTTTAAATAAGAATTGTGAATTTTTTATTAAAAAAAAATTACATTTGCAAATAATTAATGGCAAAAGTAGGTGAAGTGAAGAGATAATAAATAAATTAAAAAATATTGAATGTATGAAACGAACCTAGAGGACGAATATCTAATTACTATGTACTAACTTCCTGACAAACATTATTATAAAAATAAAAAATAAATTCACTGACAAGCATGATGGAAAATGAAAAATATATATTCTATTTATTTCAAATTAAATTATTTTTCTTTAGAACTAGCTATCTATATATATATATATATGTGAATTATTCTCTATATAAATAATATTTATTTGATTTTATTTTGTTTGGATTTTTTTTATTTAATTAGTTTAAGTAAAAAAAATTCTCTGAGAATTAAAAAAAGATTATATTTGATTTGTTTTAAATTTTTTAATATTTTTATTTTGTTTGATAATTTTTTTTATATTTTTGTTATTTTATTTGATAATATTGGTTTGGAGTTGATATTAAAAGATATACTTCTAATTACATAAGAAAATAATATCACATTTTATGGCTTTATTTATCTCTAAATATGACTGAATTGGTTCATTTTCAATTAAAAAATGCAAAGGTAACATAAATTTGTAATTATATTTGTACCCATATTAATTATAATAAATTTTTTTAAAAAAGATTTCTTTAAAAGAAAATAAATTTTTTCAATTTTAAAATTACTTGACTACTTGTCATACCATAATTAATATGACTATAAATTTATGTGTTTTAACATTACACTTCTACTATGACAAAAAAAAAACACTCATTTGCTATCAGATATTTTTTGTTACATTAAAAATATGTATATATATGAATATTAGTTCAAAATTTTTTTATTATTCAATTTTAAATAATATATAACAATTTAATTAAATTTTTTTATGGTGACATTATTTATTTTAGAAACAATTTGTTAAATATTAGAACTTGTTTGATATCAGCAGTTGAACAATTTCAATAAAAAAATGTCTTTTAATATTTTTAATTTATTTTTTATAATTTCTTATATTTAAAAAATATATATATGATATAAATTTTATTTAAAAATATAAAAAATTTTGTGATTTGAATTTTAATAATAAATATATAAATATAAATTGTATAAAAAAAATTACGTGCCCAAAACTATTAAAAAAAAAATAGAGTTTTTTATTTCCTTTTATTTATGTTTTATTTATTTTCACCAAGTTCAAAATCTGACAAGAAAGCGCCAAATTCAGTTTCACGAGATAGGGTTATTTAAAAAAAAAAAAACACCACCCTGATTCCCTCATATCCATTCATGGGGTGGGGAAAACAGAAGTAAAAATTCCCGCGTCCAACCGAGTGGCCAACTCAGTTCTTGTTGTAAAATTCACAATATTAATATTAATACTATTAAAATATATAAGAAAATTATTTTTATTATTATAAATTTTAAGATTATTATTTTATAATTATTTTTAATATTATTTTACCAATTTTTCAAGTGAATGTGTTTACATTTTTTTTTGGGATAATTTAATTATTTTATTTTTAATTAATTATATTTTACTATTTTAAAAATATTTACATTTTAGTCAAATAATTTTAACTAATATATATATATACATTTTAGGAAAATTATATAAAATAATAATTTTAAAATTTATAACAATAAAAATAACATTATTATCTTCAATTAAAAAAAATATAAATTAATACTAAAAGTATTTTTTTATTATTATATATTTTAGATACGTTAATTTTATATATTTTTTTAAGTGAATAGATATACTTTAGTTAAATTTATGTAATTAAAATGAACTTATTTTTAAAAAAATTTAACTTATATAAATCAGTTAAAAACTAAATGACCTTAGCATACTTTTTCATTTTATTTTCTCCATGATAAGTCTCTGTCCGAACGCACGTTGTAACCACAAAATTTTGAAAACTATTATAATTAACATTTCTTAAAATTTATAATAATAAAAATATTACACATAATATTATTATTAATACATACTTTTCTTATTTTAAAATAATAATATTATTTTTATTATTATAAATTTTAAGGATACTATTATAAATAATTTTTCTTAAATTTTCAACCAATTTAACCGTCTATCCTTGCATTTTCAGTTTAGAAAAAAAAAAAAGAGTATATTTTATTTATTTAATGGAATTGATATTTTTATAATAATAAAATACTATAATTAAAATTGTTATCTAATAGTTTAATACGTATTGTTTTTTAAAATAAAAGCATTCTTCTAACATTGGCAAATATGTCGGGCGAAAAGATTATAAGAGTCCCTTATTGAATATCTAATATAATATTTCTATGATAATGTTTATCCTCTTCTTGCTTTTACTTGTTTAAGTTTATTTTTAAATTTAAATATTTATTTTTATATTAATATATAAAGGGAATTTGATGTTTTTAATAAAAAATAATATTTTAATTTTAAATTAATAATATATGTCTTAAATTTGATAAGTAAAAATAAAAATAAGTAGAATATTTTAGAAAAATTATTAAAAATAACACTCTTAAAATTTATAATAATAAAAATATCATTCAATAATATTGAAAGATATCTAATTGGACGACGTTTAACATGATCTTAATTATCGTAGATTAATTTAAACGGTGTACAATTGGACATGCATTAAAAAAAATAAATTAATAATTATTTTTTTGGACGTTATTTTTATTATTATAAATTTTAAAGATGTAATTTTTTTATTGATTTTTCAATATTTTACTCAGATACAATAACGTGTTAAATGTGCATCAAAACAAATATTATAGAAACAGCCGTTTTGACTATGCAAAGCTTCACATCTTTTACTGCATTTGTTCATAAAATAAAAGAAGAAGAAGAAGAAAAAGAAAATAAATGAAAGAATGGTGTTGTACTCGCAATTATACAATCCCCAAACTTCATTCTGGAATAGAATTTACCATTTACTACACTTTATGATCACAAAGCGGAGCAACATTTAATAAAGTGGGTGTTTGTCCAATCCTTATTGGAGTTTCTGAGCAAAAAGAAAAAAAAATACATCCTTATCAGGCTGAAAAATACACAAGTTCAAAAGGAGAAATGCCTCTGAGGTGAGAGGTCACAATCCTTTCCAATTGCTCCTAAAATCTGTGTTATTTCTTTCTACAAAAGATAATTATTCATTTATTCAAATTATAAGTAGTCATATTTATCTGGTTCAACAGCAATAAGCTTTTGAGAAAGAGAGACCAAGA
The DNA here is from genome assembly GCA_029378325.1 of Elaeagnus macrophylla. Lineage (NCBI taxonomy): Eukaryota > Viridiplantae > Streptophyta > Magnoliopsida > Rosales > Elaeagnaceae > Elaeagnus > Elaeagnus macrophylla. The sequence continues at coordinate 52,758,512 of CM055640.1, forward strand.
GAGAAGTACAAGGGGGGTTTTTCGAAAAGGGTAGTGGCCAGAGTGGGCGATAACAAAGAATACCTAACAAAATGTTTGTTGCACTAACCTGTGACACATGATTTGACAAGAGGAAAGGTAACGCTTGATATTGAAAAAGGAAAAAGGAAAAAGGAAAAAGGAAAAAGGAAAAAGGAAAAAATTAGTTGCAAGGTAATTATAAGCAGGAAAAGAAAACCAGTGTTCTCTCTCTTACAAGTCATAGGTGATCGATCTTTTGCTCAAGTAAAAAGCTTTTCTTATATCAAAGAAAAAAAAAGTAAAAAGCTTTTCTACAAGAAACCACAGAAAACCCAAATCCATCTCCTCTTGTTTTTCACCTTCCTTGACCTCGGGCTATGAATGATTGAGTGAACCAGACAAAGCTTCCTTTTGGCCCCTTCTTTTGAAATCCACTGCTCCATAGTCCACACACTCCTCCATTAACTTTAATCTTTTAGTTCCTTCCTCTCTCTTGTTCTTCCTTTGATTAGAGATTATTTGCTTGTAAAATGCTCATCTACCCTTTTTTGTTTGGATCTTTTGTAAATCACCCATTTGCAATTTTTCTAAAAAATGAAAGGAAGTGGAAGAAAATAGGATAAACAAGCATATAAGAAAGGAAAAAAGATAACCCAAGTCGTTAGTGTTTCTGCATCGTTCAATATTCACTCTTTACCGTCTCATTTCTTTTGGGTTATCTCCAGCATTAAGCCTCAAAAATGAGAAAACATGGGTGGAAACTTCCTTACCATCCTCTCCAGGTACATTTTCAGATGTTTTGTTTTTTGCTTTAATTGCTGAATTCTGAGAAACTTTACTTTTGTTTGAGTGGTTTTTTTGGGTACGTCTCCGAAGGTGGTGGCAATTGCTGTGTTTCTGGCACTGGGTTTTGCTTTCTATGTGTTCTTTGCTCCTTTTGTTGGGAAGAAAATGTTCCAGTATATTGTGATGGGAATCTATACTCCTCTTGTAAGTCATTTCTTTTATATCCTTTTTAATTATGTATGTAGATATGTACTTTTTGTGGATTTGGAGCTGGGATCTGTGCTTTCTCTGCTTGTTGGTACCTTCTTGCCTTTGTTATTGTATATTTATGACCCTTTTCTTCACTCTCCTTGCCTTCTTTGGTGTACCCCTTCCCTTCCTTTCCATAATTTTGCCAATGAATTCAAGTGTATTATGGACTTGTCACTATGTTGAAAAAGAAAAATTACTTATCTTCTACCCTTTTAGGTGTCTTCCCGAATTCTTGACGTCAAAACTACAATTTTTTTTTTTTTACTTCAGGACTACATTAATTTCAAGTTTGATATGTTAGTGTACACTGTGTAACAGGTCAACAGAAAGCTCATGTAGTACTTGTTGCAATTCCTATCTCTGTAGATGAACCATTAAACTATTATGAAGAGGGCTTTAGTCTTTCCAATCATTGTCAAAATGCTTGGCTTGTCCTTTGGAAATTTATATTTTACCAAAGATTTCTAGTAGGAAAAAGAAGCAGCACAGTAGTGAGAGCTATCTCCAAGCTTTCCGTCCAAATGATGAAGTATCTCAACCGGCTAAAAAGAAGAAAGGAAATGATAAATAAATGATTGATATCAAAAACTAAAACTGATAGGGGTATTAATAAAACCATTTTAACTAGCCAGATGACCCTGTTAAGTTCTTGCCTTAAGGTTAACATTTCAATTGACCTATGCACTGTCTAGTGTGTAGGAAAACTTCATTGATAAATTCAGAATCTAAGTGTTCCTATTAACGGTATTGATATTCCAGTATTGTGCTGACCTGTTAAGGATTGATTGCATGATCTCTCAGTCTCTCTTCATGCAGCCGAACTTTAGCTGGGTTGCTCTTCAACTACGAGTTTGTTATCTTCTCTTTCTATTCACAAAATGTGCATTTTTCATTCTGTTAAATGGATTCTTGAATTCTGCATCATGTAGCTTGATAGACCTTAGGCAAGATCAGCCTGTCATGGATTTATCATAGGTAGCCTATGAGAAATATTTGTTCATTTATTTGGGAGGCGTGAAAATTGAAAACAACATGGTAGGCAAAATCATATACTATAGTAAATTGAGTTTGAATTAACATAAGAGTTATCTGGCATAAGACAATCACTGCAGGGAATATTAATTTTATCATTAAAATCAAGGATCAGCCTCCAGGAAGGTCTTTCTAGCACTTGGTCATCCGCTTCCATATAAGCCTTTGTCACAGAGTCTAGGATCAAGTGGTCATCATGACTAAGCTTCAGGGCCTTTCAATAGTGTTCTGTTTCCTGTAATTCCAAGACAATTTCCCTAGAACATGTTGTTTTTGTTTTCCAACTCTGTAAATGAACATTGAAATTTAGTGTTTCAACAAAGATGCTTGCTGTGATGATCTAGTATTTGTTGGAAAATGAAATATGTGTACTTGTAGAAGTTTCTATCCAATATGTTTAACTGTACTAGCTAAGCCTTGTCTGTATCGAAACTTGAACATATCTCTTTGCTCTTCAGATTGTATCTGCCTTCAGTCTCTACATTTGGTGTGCGGCTGCTGATCCTGCAGATCCCGGAGTTTTTAAGTCGAAAAAGTATCTTAAGATTCCAGAGACCGGAAAGAACATTATTCCAAAAGATTCTAAATTGAGTGGGGATTGCACTGCATCATTAAATGATGCTAGTGCTGCAGTAAGTGGAGGGAAACATGTGACCGAAGATTTACTGGAGAAAGATGCAGCTTCCATATGTTCGACTGTGGATTTTGAGAGAAAAATTTCATCCGAGCGTCCTTCTTGTTTCCTTTTAGCTCGTTCTCCTTGTGCTTTTATCTGCAATTGTTTTGGTTCAAGTAAAGAATCGTCTATACAACAAATGAGTGAGGAAGGCATGTTCTATTGCAATTTGTGTGAAGTAGAGGTGCGTCTAAAATGACAAGCACAGGTTTATTTATATGAATGATTAATTGCCTATTATCTTTAACTAGAAGGCAAAAAGAGTAATGCGGTAAGCCATGAGCTTTCTCAAACCTTGACCTATATAAGTCAGAATACGTGAAGTTTTGGAACATGCCAGTCCTAGCCTGCGCCCAGTCCCTGCTTTCACATTCTTTCAACTCACTTTTAAGGTTATTGAATGTATTTTGCTTTTATGTGATTCAAATTTTGTTCCTTGTAGGTCTTCAAGTACAGTAAACACTGCAGAGTTTGCGACAAGTGCGTTGATAGCTTTGATCATCATTGCAGGGTATAAGGGTTTTCATTAGTTGGAACTTGTTTACTTCTTTTTCAGCAATTCATCTAATCTTGCTTTCATCTTCGGTTTTGTAGTGGCTTAACAATTGTATAGGAAAGAGGAACTACCGACAATTTTTCACTCTCATGGTTGCTTCACTCTTATTGGTAAGAATGACAACCCATTCTTATCCCACTTAGAAATAATCAGCCTATGGCTTAAAATCTTTTACTGGCTCGTATAACTTTTAACCAACACCTTCAAAGAAAATTCCTCATTTTGAATTCCTTGACTGTTCAATTGATGCCTTAAACCCAAACTCTCAAAACCTATATTCATTACCATAATTCCCAAGAGGAACCAGCCGGAACCTGAAGATCACCTCAGAGTAAGCATTTTATTTTCAAGTCATTTTTCATTTTAACTGATTATTGACAGGTATATACATGCTTTGTGCACCTTGGGCTTGAGATTGCAGCTAATTCTACAATGGACAACGGGGATTCTTGTGCTCGTCTGCTGTTTTCTCGAAAGGAAGCAATTCTCTGTGGAAATTTCTGCAAAGTTGGGTAGCAGCTTTTCCTTGGTGCCATTCGTTGTTGTGGTGGTAAGTTTATTCATGGATCTGTTTTGAGTATAGCTTTGAATTCTGATCCATTTTCTTTCAAATTGCCTGCTTCTGTTGTTTGAAAAGCGTTTGCCAAACTTTAATCTTCTCATGTTTTTATTATCAATCATTTCTGTTTATGCTAATAAATTTACATAAAATATTACAGGCAGTGTGCACTCTTTTGGCAATGATTGCAACACTACCAATTGTGCAGCTAATCTTCTTTCACATCCTCCTTATCAAAAAAGTGAGTGGTAACTGCCTCCTGTATGAGTAAGTAAAAAATGCTGCATAGAATTATTGCCTATAGTAGAAATTCTGGTGACATAAGATGATCCCATAAATTAAGATGGACAGCACAAGGTGTTATTTCCTCGGCAAATTACTTTGTTGTTCTTTAATTTTTCTTCCATACAGTTTTATTAACAAGTTATTACTGTTATCTGGAACGTAATAAAGGGAATCAGCACATATGATTACATTGTAGCTTTGAGAGAGCAGGAGCAAGAGCAAGAGCAACAAGGAGTTGGAGTCCAACAAAGTCCTCAAATGTCTCCTGCTAGTTCACTTACTGGATTAAGCAGTGCAAGTTCCTTCACTAATTTTCACCGTGGTGCTTGGTGCACGCCGCAGCGTCTATTTCTTGAAGATCAGGTGAGTTTGGCTCTTTGCTTCAAAATCTTTTGTGATGCATAGACATCTTCTCCCATTGGTCATTGTGTTTTTCTTTCAAATGTGTATTATATATTAATGCCAACTGAAAATTATACTCTGGGTATTATGTATCTATTTTTAGAATTTCTCTTTCTCTATATTAGTGTTATTACCGCTTGCCAGCACTTGAGAACATTAGAAGCCTCACTTTTTATTGAGGGAAGGAACAAATGTGCATTGCTGAGGTTGGAAAAATGATGTGGACTTGAAATGACTATTGAAAGTTGTTTCTTTGAGCTTTACTGCTGGAACAACGAATTTAGTAAAATTGTTTTATTTGTTGACTGTTGTGGTTTCCTTTCAGTTTGATGTTGTTCCCCCAGAGACAGGATCTGTGAGTTCATTTGGGAAAAAGGTGACCAGAGAGGAACCGACAAAAAAGAAGAATCCTGGAGCAGTGAAAATCAGTCCATGGACTCTTGCAAGATTGAATGCCGAAGAAGTCTCAAAGGCTGCTGCAGAAGCAAGAAAGAGGTCGAAGATCCTGCAGCCTGTGGCGAGACATGATGGTTCCTTTGGCATAGAAAATGAAGGTAGTTTTGGCAGCAGCAGACGCCGAATGTTTTCAAAGCCTGAGAATAACAGAAAGCGTGGTAGCAAACGAGTGCGCCTTCCAGCTGATCTACCTATGGAGCCCCTGGCAAAGGTTTCTTCTAAAGCTATTGAGAAAGATTTCACAGACACATCATCTAGTTTGGCCCCTCTTCAACTTGAAGCACAGAATGCTTTCCAAACCAACCAAGTGATATCAAGGTCAATGGGTATTGTTGCTTCATCTCCTGAGAGCAGTTTAGACTCCCCTGACATCCACCCCTTCGGGTTGTCCTCATCCAAAGCTGAAGAAACAAGGTGGCTATCAGGTCTAGCTGGTCTAGCTGCTGAGAGCAGATTTCCCCTGTCAAGGTCAACTAGTGATGGTTATGAAGCATCTGGTGGAGAAGATAGTGACCGTGTTCCTTCCAGAATGACACAAAGGACAACCAACTGGAGTAATGGTGGAGAAGATAGTGACCGTGTTTCGTCCAGAATGACACAGAGGACAACCAACTGGAGTAATGTCCTTTTCAGATCTGATCGGGATGAAAGGATCATGAAACTTAAAGCATCATCTTCTACTGAGAAAGCCATGATTAACTAGTTTTCTGTGAGACTTTAGGTGATTTTGGTGTTATGCAGAGAAACGGTCCAAGATTCTTTCATTTTTGAGCCAAGGTAACTGGGGCAGGTTTGGAGATATCTGGGCCTAATTGCAAAGATCTGGCAAAAGCTGTATAGAGTTTTTTATTTTTTTTTTCCTTTTTGTCTGAGATGCAGATACTTTATTATTTGCTTGAGCTTCTTCATTCAGCCTCAGGTTGGTTTGCTGCTGTAATACTGAAATTGCCTAATCCTGGTGGAATGCTTATGTTGAAATTGGATTTGTAATTTCACTATAAGTCCTTTTGGTTCTGACTCTGTCGTTGGGAAGCTTTTCTTTTTGTACCAATCCATAACCTGGGTTAGAAAAGTCCAAGAAAATACCTATATTTTACCTCTCTAAGTCTGATCTCTCAGCATAAAGTTGACTCGAATAAAGAATTTGCTTTTCTTTTAAGCCTGCTCCCAAAGTTCCACCTTGCTGTTCGTTCATTGAATAAAAGGAAAAGATAATTTGGTAATGATATGATTCAACTTTTTAACGTCAACATTATAGTTAGATTGGACATACATATCGACATTGTGTTATTTGTGTTGAAATGTATATCCAAGTGAATGCACAGAGGAGATTCAAGAAATAGGATTTGAAACCCAAAAAAAAAAAAAATTGAATTGGTTCCAAAATAAAATGTTAACTTATAATAGAATGTATATATTTACAAATTGGACATGGCTGTACCGTTTATTGCTTCCTGACCTGATTCAAATTTGCCATGCGGCCACACCCCAAATTAAGTACCTTTTGAAACTCTACTATGTTGTACTTTCAGACCATGAATATCCACGTTATCACAGTTGAAGATATCAACAACTCAAAATTCCTACACCTTTAATTGATTTGAACGTTCAACTTATACTAGATGTCCTATTTCATTATACCTCAAGCTAAAGCTTACAACTTCAAACGATCAAAAGCAGTGTTTTGTTTCTTTGAATCTTTTCAATTAGGATCACCAAAAGAACCGGTAAGGTCCAATCTTACTTATTTGTGCTTTGTTTAAAGACTAAAGAATCTCATAAACCATATTAGTACCTTTGACATAGTTAGTAATGAAACAGGGAAGCATATAAAATTACTCCAAACGAACATTAACGTCATGCATTTCTACGTTCTACCATAAGCATTTAGAGCCTCAATAGGCAACTCACTAAATAAACAAATTAAAACACAATTAACTAATAACTTTCAATATGGCACTGTATGAACAATAGCTTCGGACTAAATTATCGCAGTTACAAGAGTACAACTACATTACATATTTCATACATTGAACAGTCTCACAGGGATAAATAAAACTAAAAGATCAAAGATTGTCACCAAAGAGTAAAGAAGTTTCTGTTCGACACATTGCAAAGTTAACTAACCTCACAATAAGTCATCCTTCATAAGCAACAGAAACAACATGAGGAACTTTTTCGTCATCAAAGGGCAAGCTAACACACTCTCTGGCAAACTCCTCAGCAATATCCATAGCAAGTTCACCATGAATAGCCTTACAATACAGGTACAAGATAGTATTTGCAGCCGTATTATAAAGCAGAATCAACACTAGAACAGTAGAGGTCAGCACAATTTGCCCAACAAAAGCCCAACTTCTCCACCGATGAGTTTTCCCATCCAAACCCATAGCTGAAAACAAAATACTCCAAGCTAAAACCGTTGCGAAAAACCCAAAAAACAACGATAAAGACAAGGCGAGACCTTTCATTTCCTTCATCAAATTTGCACTTCGTCTCAACGAATCGAACCCCCAATTCGATTCAACCACCACAATTACACACACCAGAGTCCAATTTAGTTGCAGATACACCAGAAACGCGCCCAAAATAACTAATAAAATTATGAACAACCCAATAAAATATGGTGAAGATAGCTCTACCTGAAAACCCACGAACTCAACTCCTCTGATCACCAAAAACAAGAAGAGCCCAAAATTAGCAAGAATCAAGCAAACGATTACCTTGACAATAAGAACAGTAGCCAGAAGAGGTAAGAAAAAACTGAATACGGATTTGATAGCAGATACGAGCTTGACGGGTCTGCCATAAAATCCATTGAAGACACTATAGGTAATTGATCCAACTGCGAACAGAGAGAAGAGGAAGATGAAGACGACATAAGCAGAAACGAGGAAAAGGGTGGTGCTGGGTATGTTGGGTTGGTCCTGTTTAGGAGAATAAAGAAAGATCTGGGCATTGTTGGGAACAGAGTCGATGAGAAGGTTGTATACAGTTGGGCAGACGATGAGAGAAAAGGAAAGTGGGAGAAGAAAGAAGACGGAGAGAGCGAGGAAGTGGCGAGAGTGGGCGTTGATTATGCGCTTTGATTCAGAGAGTACTGCCCAGAGGTCCAAAGATGGAGATGGGTGTAGTGATGCCATGGCCAAAGGTCGTGACGAGGAAGCACGAGTAAAGAGCGTGTGTTGATGATTCGAGAAATTATTCGGATAAGTGATGATGGTTTAGTACATGCTCATGAAATGCAAAAATCGTGGGATGATTTTTTCTGTTTTTTGAAAATCAGATGTTATGCAAGTGTTTATCGAAAATAAATAATTTATAAGGATTTTAATTTTTAATTTTTTTAAATAATTTTTTAATTAAGTATATTTAATAATATTTTTTTATTTTTATTTTTATATTTTTAAAGAAACATAAAATTTAGCATGATTCATAAATATTTAAAAATAAAATTTTTTAATCAAATTTTTAATTTTTAATTTTTTTTTGACTAAATATTTTTTCAAAAGAATAAATAAAATCTTATAACATTTTTATGATTAAATATTGGAATAAAATGATTATAAATTTCAAATTTATAAAAAATAACTAAAAATTTTGGGAAAATAATAAAATTAACATCCATAAAACTTGTAATAATAAAACTAGCACCTCTTGTGTTCAAACTTATATTTTCACAATTAAAAAAAATGGTTAATATGTCATTTTTCTTTGAACACTCATTCAATTAGAATTGAATGACGATAATTTAGACCCGTTCAATATTGAACGTTCAATATTATCGGGGGTGCTAGTTTTGTTACTATAAGTTTTAGGGGTGTTATTTTTGGTAATTTCCTAAAAAATTTCTTTATTTTAAAATTTTTTAAAAAAAAAATTAAAAAAAATAGAAATAATTACCAAACAACTTAGAAGTAATTTTTGATATTTTTTCTTAAAAAGTACTAAATAAAAATTATTAATAAATAAATTTATAATTATTTTTATAAAAAAATAAAAAATTATTTATTTAATTATAAATTATAAACTAAAATCGTTATTAATCATGCAATAAATAAACAAGCTGGTGAAGCACTGAATCATCTCACCCAATTTTAGCCCTTCTTGTATTTTTTTTTTTCCTTTTGTTGATATTAGGCGATTTTTAAAATTACACAATTTTGTACCTTTTATTTTTATTTTTTATATATCACTTGTATTAAATCACACGTTAACATTATCTAACTTTATCACAATACATAAATACTTTCTTGAATAAATAAATATTTTTATTATCGAATTTTTAATATCGTTAAAAAATATATTATTAAATTTTAATTTATTATTTTTATATCATTAAATTTTATAAATATTACAAAAATATCATTAATTTCTTTTTTTACTTTCATACCATTAAATTTTATAAAATATTACAAAAATATTATCGACGTCAATCAATTAACGGGAGTTAACGTCAAGTTACACGCATGTTTAAGGTATTTTTGTAACATTTATAAAGTTTAATGGTATGAAAGTAAAAAAAAAAATGTTTGATAGTATTTTTGTAATATTTGTCAAATTTAATTATATGAAAGTAACAAATTAAAATTTGATGATACTTTTTTAACAACTCTAAAACTTTGGTGGTAAAAAAAAATCTATTTACTCTACTTTCTTTACCAATAAAATCTGTTAAATATTATTAAAATGTTAGTTTAATTACATTCTAAGCCCAAAATAATATAAAATTTGTAATAAATATCCTCAAAATATTTTAAAATTTATAAATACACACATAATATTTATATAATTATACTATTATGTCTAATTGTTCCATTCATTAAGTTAATGAAAATAAATCATATGTCATTCATGTAACCATGTTTTTAAGGATATTTTGGTAAATTTATTGATTAAGTTAAGATAAGCTATGTTGTATGTTATAATTAAGGGTGATAATTTTTTACAAGATACGAAAACCGACACAAAAAACTCTACTTGAATCAAGCTCAAATTAATTTTAAGTCAAAATCATGTCAATAGAAAATAACAAAAAAAAAAAAGTCAGGTTTGGGTCTGGTTCAACCCGTTTTTTTTTTATTAAAAAAAGGAATAAAATAAAAAATAAAAAATCAAAAAACAAATAAGTAAATAAATAATAACCTAACCGGCTAACCCCAAGTAAGTTCATTGTCTTTGTCTCATTGTATATTTCTATCATTCTATTTCTATGCATACAGAGCAAGCATGAAATGGCGAAGAAAAACGGTGAAATCACTACCTCAGTCACGTCCTCACCCACCCTCAGTTCGTCATAGCTCGTAACAGTCGCGTACGTCGCCACCTACCGACTGTCGCGTCCTCGTAACCCACCGTCGCAGTTTCTGGAATTGTCATTGTCGGTCCTGCCCTCCTCCATCGACAACCGTAACCACTTACCGCAAGTCTACCACTAGGTATTGCAACTCCATCTCACATATTATTTTGGTGTTGCCATTATAGGCTTATAGATGGATGTATTTGGAGATTTCAGATTTGGTTATTGAACCACTTAAATATTTAAGTTCTTTTCTCTAATACCTATAATGTTTTGTTCCATTACTATGGAAGTTGTCCTACCTGCATTAAATGAACATGGGCTTGAACTTTCATGGAAGGAAAGGAAATAATAGGTTTAAATGAACAAACGGGTAGAGTGTTTTTTTTTTTTAATCTCTTTGATTCCTAGGTAGTTAATTAATAAGTGTGAATTCTTAAGCTTGGAGAAACACCATGTCCAACAGTATGCCTTGTGAATCTAATAGCACGTTTAATTATGGAACTACATTGTATATGTGTTACCACGTGAGTTTCATGTGTGCAGAACTGCTGATGATATATTTCCTTTTTTTTTTTTTTTTTTTCAAATCTTGATTCTTTCCTTTTCTTTGGAGTCCCTTTTTGTGAACTTATCTTGCTGCTTTAATTTATGTGTCATGTGTTTGTGATTTTGATGCTTCCTGTTTTTGTATAAAACATATTTTATGTCCTGTCATGTGTAAGTCAGTCTAGTTTGTGATTCTCAAAACTGTTAAGAAATAATTTTTCCTTGAGAGCAATAGGTATTATTATTCATGGTTTAATACTGTGAGTCTGTGATTTATGTAGTTATGCCCTTTTATTTTATTTTCAAATTTCATATAAATTATTTCTTTGTATGACTTTGTTTATTCTGTGTATATGTTTTTTATCATAACATGATATATTTCGTTTGTCTCATATGATTTTATATGATATATAGATTAAAAATAAAAATGATACAATCATCAGAAGAAGTAGAACACCTTCAAATTGAAGACGTTGAGAATGATGATGAGGTTGAGATAGATGACGTGACGATGAGTTTGGATACAGAGGAAAAAGGAGAGACACGTTTGAAAAAGATAGAAAAAATTTAGGATTATTATAAAGATCTTCCAATATGATCTAACAAAGAGGAGAGATCAGCGTGTATAATTTTGTGGTTCTTCATTTAGATCTAAGTCATATTATGAGACATATAATTTTACGCGTCATTATGCAAAGTGTCCTAAGAGAGATGATTGTGATATTGGTCAGATGATTATTAATAAGAATAAGAAAGGGTATACAATTAGCTCCACTAAATATGATCCATAAATAATTATGAATTTGGTTGCTCGGGCTATTATAATGCATGACTTATCTTTTCAATTTGTTGAATATGAAGGTATTAGAGCTTGTTTTGAGCATCTTCATCCCGATGTTAAGTTAGTTTCTAGGAACACTGTTAAGATTGATGTTCTTAATATGTACTTAAGGGAAAAATCTAATATTAGATCTATGTTAGATGCATGTCTTGGAAGAATTTTTCTAACCTTTGATTGTTGGTCTTCTTTAACCTATGATGGTTACATTTCCCTCGCATGTCATTTCGTTAATAATGAGTGAAAATTACAAAAAAGAGTGTTGAATTTCTCTTTCATGCTACCTCCACACAGTGTCCCATCTTTATGTAATAAAGTTCATTCTGTGTTGCATGCGTGGGGAATTGATAAGAAATTTTTTTCAATGATATTAGACAATGCTTCTGCTAATATTAATTTTATTCCATTGTTGGTCCATAACTTGAGTTTGTGTGGATCTCTTATTTATAATGGTGAATTCTATCATATTCAATGTTGTGCACACATCATAAATTTAATTATTCAAGATAGTCTCAAAGATATTGATAATGTAGTTGGTAAGGTTCGTGATAACATCAAATATGTGAAAGGGTCACAAATGAGAAAGGAAAATTTTAAAGAATCAATAAAATTGACAAATTTAGATTCCACTAAATGATTGAAGTTAGATGTTGCAACTGGGTGGAATTCGAACCTATCTCATGGTTGAAAGTGCTTTATGCTATCGTTGAGCGTTTCAGCAATTATCTTTGATTGATTCTTGTTATGTAAATTGTTCTACGACGTCTAAGTGAGAAAAGATGGATAAGATTTGTAGTTTTTTGGCATTGTTTTATAAGATCACGATTAGGTCATGTTATATTACTTTAAAGAAAAAAAGTGTAGAATGATTATGAGTATCTTAAAGATATAGCAAGTAAGATACTTATAAAGTTTAATAAATATTGGATTAATTTTAGCATTATCTTGTCCATAGCTTTGATTTTAGACCCAAGATACAAGTTAAAATTTGTTAAATTCACCTACAAAAGAATCTATGGGCAATCAACTTCTCAATATGAGATTTCCTTAAGAAATTTCAAGAATAAATTGAATGAGATTATAAAGAATATGCTTAAGATGTTTCTTCCCAAAATGTGTCAACATCTAGATCAACAATAATATTTAGGGACAGCGATGATAATATTTCAAAGGGTCTTGTTTATTTATGATTTTTAACTTTTGTTTTGTTCCTTAATTTTAAAGTCAATTAGAGGCTTACTTAGAAAAACCTTTAGTGAAACAACCGATTGAAATGGTGATTTTAATATCCTTGAATATTAGAAAGAAAATAATATTCGATTTTTTCAAGTGGCTGTCATGGCTCGTGATATCCTAGTCATTCCCGTTTCAATAGTTGCTTCAGAATCTACGTTTAGTGTTGGTGGGAGAGTTCTAGATTAATTTCGTACTTCACTTTTGCCTAGTCCGGTTGAGACATTAGTTTGTACCAGAGATTGGTTTTATAGTGATAAAGATATTGTACAATCTTTAAGAGTTACATATTTTACAATATTTTTATTTTATCTACATTTTTTTTTGTAGATAATAAGCCAAGTTTAGATGAGTTAGTGCAAGATGTTATGAGTAAAGCTGTAAATGAAACTCCTACTCAAAGTTCAAATGCTTAAAAGGTTGAAATCACTTTTAAATCATATGTATAAATATAATCGCTTTATGATATGTGAAATATCTTCTAATATGTGTTTATTTTGTTGATGCAGCCCAAATTTTACTCATTTGGTTGGAAGGACTTTAGTGTGTAAGGCTTTGTCTCCTCAAGTCCTAATTTTCACTCTTAAATTATTAGCATCTTAAATTTCTCAATAAATGGAGTGTTGATGGTTCTAGTAGTCTCAATTGTAAATTGCTCATGAATTTTCACTTATGCCCTTTGAGTTTTGTTCTATATATTTTGAAAAGTTGAGTGTTCAAGTTTTGGACCAATTAAGGTAACAATTTTATCTTTGCTGATATAGAGATGGATTTTCTAATAAACTATGATAATATGATATATTAATTTTATTTATTGAGAAAATGCCCTATATGATGGGGTCTATCTAGCTAGTTGTTCCTGATATATTAACTTACAGGAGTTCCTAGAGCTGATCAATGATCACGGAGGAAATGGTGCAGATAGGATGGTATCAATTGGAATTTTAGTTCTGCTCTTGTTATGTGTTTTGTGTTTCTTGGTGCAGATAAAATGATTTTGAAGTAACTATAATGTTGGTCATGTTTCTGTCATTCTGTGTTTCTGTGATATTTGGATAACTGTATTAAGGACTTTACATTTATTTCAGATTGCATATTTGTTTGTTTAGATTGATATTATATATGTATTCAGCAGTCAGCACCATCCATATTCCATTATTACGGTTCATGTTCTTTATATTAGTACCATATTTGATATTACTCAGCATTATAGTATTCTGACGGTTCATCATTTTATTGCAAGTTTTGTTAGTTCATATTACTTAATTCTTAATTATGTATTGGTACCATATTTAGTAATTAGATATTACGGTTCATGTCCATGTACTTTTTATCTTTTATACTTAATACAAGTTTGGGTTTGGGTCTAATTTCTTTTAAAGTGACCTGTTTTTTAATTCGGGTTTGTGATCGGGTTTGTTTCCGGGTCTCCCGTTTTGAAATCAGGTCATGTTTGGATTGTTCGTGTCCAGGTCTAATAAAACTAACCTGTTTTTGAATCAGGTTGTGCTCGGGTTATTCGTGTTCGAGTCAGGTTAAAAACGGGTTAATCCGAATGATACAAACTGTCACCCCTATTCATAATGTGTTAAATTTGTAAAAATATTTATATAATTATACAATCCTTAACTTTGATATACTAAATTAAGATAAATACCACATATTGCTATCACTATTTTTTTTAAAGATATTTTAATAACTTTTATTAAGTTAAAAGAATTAAACTTAAAATAAATAAAAATATATTTTGTTAAGTTATATGGGCTGCAACTTATTTCTGAATCTGTTTTAGTTAATGTTTGCAAGTGTAAGTCTAAGAGTTGCTGAGAAGTCAAATCCAATCATCTTTGACCGACAACATCACATATAATATATCTCTACATGTGATAACTCTAATTTATTAGAGTAAATATTATCTTTTATTTCTTTAAATTTGCTTGACCATGTAAACAAAGTTGTACATTATGCTCATGTTTGCAAGTGTAAGTCTAATAGTTGTTGAGAAGTCAAATCCAATCATCTTTGATCGACAACACCACATATAATATATCTCCACATGTGATAACTTTAATTTATTAGAGTAAAAATTATCTCTTATTTCTTTAAATTTGCTTGGCCATGTGAAAAGAGTTGCACATTATGCTCATTTGGACACTATTTATAAAAATTATGAAAATGGGTGAATTCTTTAGTATTAATTCTGAAATTATCTTGTATTGCATTAAAAAGACTTATATTTTAAAGTTCATTCATGAAATTTTTATGTGTGCCTTCACAGAAAACAAAAAGAGTAACATAGAGGCATTTACCAGCTTTGCTACAGCGTTGTTGCCCAACGTGCACCAGAAAAATAACGTTAAACTGCCAAATCAGCAATTGGGCTTAGGCTTCTTATTAAAAGGACAATATTGGGCAGGTAATAACTCACCAATTTAAGGGCAAACTTGAAAGTTAACACAATATATCATCTCTTATCAATTAAACTTAGAAGAAACATATAAAATGACATAAAATAGGGACTGATTTGCAGCAAAAAAAAACGTAGCAAAGAGGCAAACATAAACGCAGTAGAGAGGCAAAAAGAACAATAGAAATAGAGCAAAAAGAGCAGCTTGATTGGGATATGGAAAGAGACTAATTGAAGGCTTGATTTGCAAGGATAATTATTGAAGAAAGCAAAAGAGAGTTAGAGATTTGAAATCCAATTGATTGAGATTCAATTAAAGGGGGTTTTATTAATTTATTCCTTTTATTATTCTTTTATTGTTCTTCAAATTTTTATATTTCAATGAATCTGATTTTGAATATGGATGAATTAATATTTGATTTCATAGGTATGATTAGCTAAATTTTCATTCAGTTAAGGTTGTAGATATGCAAGTGTATATAGTCTTTGTTCTTCAATTTTAAAGATTTGTGCTTTGCTTGACAAAGGTGCTAGTTATTTAATGTTTATTTTATTGATTAATTCCTATTAATTGCTTGATCACCAATGAATAGGATAGAAAACTGAGATTAATTTGGAAAAATTAGTTGAAGTTGGATAAAGCTTGAATAATGTGTATTTAATTTGAATCTAAGGATAAGAATTAAAATTGTAATTAATATAGGAATATATAATTATCTCCCAAAATCTAAAGGAATTGGTACATTAAATATTGTTCTTAGACTCAGTTGTAGATATGAATGTGTTTTATTGAACATAGGAAATTATAAACATTATAGATTCGGAAGAATCTTTTGTAATTTTCGCAATTCTAGTTACTGGTGTATTTTGCCACAGCATTGCTACAACAACGCAGTATGTTTACATCATTTGTCACATTTGCAATCCTAACTGATTTATCTACTTGCGATTCTTGATATCTTTCTCGTTGAATTTTATTTCAGTATTTTTACTTTTGTCTTCACATACTTTTTATTTTATTTTATTTATTTTATTTTGATACACAAAAACACCAAATATTAATTTTAATAGTTAATTTTAGGATATTTTCTAGTATTCTAATCTCCGTGGGAACGATCTTTCTTATCATTATATTACTTCTTTGCGACACGTGCACTTCGTAAAATCTTATACACCATTTAGAGCAACAAGTTTTTGGAGCCGTTGCTGGGGATTGGCAACGTTAGAAATTATTTGTAGGAATCGACTTTTGTTTATCTAATATCTCCTTTGTGTCTTTTGTATGACTAGATTTCGCGACAAGGATATCTTACCCTTAGATCCCGAAATTGAACGTATTTTCAAATTAAGGAGAGAACAACAAGGTTTTGCTCAAATTGAAGAGATGGCAAATACAGGGGTTGGAAACAATAGCCATGAATCGAATTTAAACAACGCAATCAATGTGATACCTTCAATGGATGATAGAAATAGAGCTTTGAATGAATATGTATTGTCTATGCTAGAAGGGTTGAATCCAAGCATCACAAGACCGAATATTCAAGCAACTCACTTTGAGTTAAAACCAGTGATGTTTCAAATGTTACAAACAGTAAGGCAATTCAGTGGGTTACCTACATAATATCCTCATCTGCATCTCAAGTTGTTTATCGAAGTCAGTGATTCTTTTAAATGGACAGGTGTAATCAAGGAGGCTTTCAGGCACAAATTATTTCCTTATTCCTTGAGAGATCGTGCTAGAGGATGGCTTAATTCTTTGCTACCTGATTCTATTTATACTTGGAAGGATCTGGCAGAGAAATTCTTGATGAAATATTTCCCATCAATAAAGAATGTCAAATTAAGGAATGATATTACTTCTTATTAACAAATGGATGAGGAATCTTTATATGAGGCTTGGAAAAGGTTTAAAGAACTATTACGAAAATGTCCTCACCATGGTATACCTCATTGGATCCAAATGGAGACTTTCTACAATGGTCTCAATGCTCAAACAAGAACTATTGTTGATGCATCTGCTAATGGAGCACTTCTAGCCAAGTCTTACAATGAAGTTTATGATTTACTTGAGAGGATGGCTAGCAATAGTTATCAATGACCAATGGACAGAGTAGTAGCAACAAAAAGAGTGGCCGGTGTGCATGAGGTTAATGATGTTACTGCACTTACAGCTCAAGTTTCATCCTTGGTTAATCTGTTGAAGAATCAACATGTGATAACAAATGTGAATTCAATCCAAGATTCAGGGATTTCATGTGTTTACTATTCAGGATCTCATGTGTTTGATAACTGTCATTCAAATCCAGAATCAGCTTGTTTTGTGAGTAATGTGAACCGAAACTACAATCCGTACTCCAACACTTATAACCTAGGATGGAGGCAACATCCCAATTTCTCGTGAAACAATCAAAGGGGTGATCAAGCAAGTTCTTCCATGGCCAACCGTCTTGAGTACCCTCTAGGTTTTTAGCAACAGCCACAAAGAAACCAACCAAATGAACTATCTAATTCGTTGGAGTCTTTACTCAAAGAATACATGGCTAAGAATAATGCAATCCTCCAAAGTCAAGCTGCTTCAATGAGAAATCTTGAAAATCAAGTGAGACAGTTAGCTAGTGAACTTAGGAATCGTCCAAGAGGTGAACTTCCAAGTGATACCGAAACTCCAATGAGAGAGAGAAAGGAGTTTTGCAAAGTCATCACTCTAAGGAGTGGAAAAGAATTAGAGGGACCAAGTGGGCAGAAAATAAGTCAAAATTGGAGTATTTCAGCCCAAGATAAGGAGGAAAAATAGTTGGACAAATCTGAGATAGTTTTGAAAAATGTAAAAAATCCTGGTACCCAGAATGCTACAGCGTTGCTGCAGCAAAGTTTCCAGCAGCACAAACCACCCCCACCATTTCCTCAAAGATTTCAGAAACAATAGCAGGACCTTCAATTCAGGAGATTTTTGGATGTTTTTAAGCAACTTCATATTAACATTCCATTGGTGGAAGCCTTGGAACAAATGCCAATTTATGTCAAATTCATGAAAGACATCTTGACTAAAAAGAGATGGTTTGGCAAATTTGAGATAGTTGTCTTAACAAGTGAAAGTAGTGCTATGTTACAGAACAAACTTTCTCCTAAGCTCAAGGATCTGGGAGTTTCACAATTTCATGCTCTATAGGTAATCAATATTTTGGCAAGGCTTATGTGATTTGGGAGCAAGTATTAATTTGATGACTTTATCAATTTTTAAGAAGTTGGGGATTGGTGAAGCATGGCCTACTACAGTCTCTTTACAATTAGCAGATCGATCCATTGCTCATCCTGAAGGAAAAATTGAAGATGTTTTGGTAAAAGTGGATAAATTCATCTTCCCAATAGATTTTATTATACTTGATTATGAGGAGGACAGAAAAGTGCCTATTATTTTGGGAAGACCATTCTTAACAACAGGTCAAACTTTGATTGATGTTCAAAAAGGAGAATTAACTATGAGAGTTCAAGATGAACCAGTCACTTTCAATGTATTTAAAACCATGGAATTTCTCAATAATATTGAAGAGTGCTCATCCATCTCAGTTGTGGATTCTGTGGTATCTAAAGAACCTAAGAAATATAGCTATAATGATTCTCTACAAATTTTATCGCAATATGATTCCGATTATGAAGAGAAAGATGAGGAAAAATTACCTTGGTTAGAAGCAGATTCTAATACATACAGGTCGAGAAATAAATTTCAGTCCCTAGACTTGTCATCTCGAGATTTCAATCATCTTAAGTTTTCAGTTGATGTGCCACCAAATTTAAATTCCCATAAAAAGAAGAAATTTTTTCACAATATAAAGTTATACTATTGGGATACACCATTCTTGTTCAAGCAATATGCAGACCAAAAGATTAGAAGGTGTATTTTCGAAGATGAGATGGTAAATATTTTACAATAATATCATTCCTATTAAGAAATTAGGAGGATCTTAAAGAAAACTGTTGGTCTAAGCCACAAATATTGGAAATGTTGGTCTAAGAGAAAATTTCAAGTTAATGGCCAACGCATCAAACATTATTGGGGAGGAATTGTTGACAGGGAGCATACCTCCATTCCACTCACAGAACCATAAATGCAAGAGAAGTTGGGCTGTCGACTTTAACACAAGCGCTTATGGGAGGCAACCCATGTTTCTTACTTTTTCTTTTATATTTTATGTTTTAATTTAGTTTATTTAAATTTTACTATTATTTTATTTTATTGGGTTATTTTTTTTATTTTCAAGTTATCACAGAAAAATGAGAGCAGGAAGGAAACAAAGCATAAACAACATTTTCAAAGTTTTAAAATATGAGGAACTGTGCTGCAGCTTTGCTGCAACAAGACTACAGCAAATAGGGGCACTTCTTTACCCTTTTCCTATTTCATTTACGTTTACTGCCTGTTTTCTTGTTTTATTTTGCTGTATTCATAAGCAGTGAGGACACTGTCTATCTTAAGTTTTGGGGGAGATTGATTTATTTGCTTTTGTTTTGAAATCTGATTTTGTGAGGGTCGTTGCTACGATTGTGAAAGATGCTCTTAATTTCTTTATGGTGTCTTTGTTTCTAGGGTTAGTTGTTGATCTATTAGAAGAAATACCTTGGTTGATGAAAAGAATTGAATTGATTAAGTGATAGTTGAAAAATTTTGAGAACTTGTTTTAAAATATACATTCCACAACTCATGTGCACCATCATTTGGTTTGCTTGTTTGATATGAACTTTGAATGAGGAAAGTTTATGGGAGAGCTTAGGCTTCTAGAATTGGTTTGGAGAGTCTCTTAATGCAAAATCCTAGAAAATTTATTAATCAAGGAAATGATTTAGGCATTCTTTGGATTCGATTGTGCTTTTTATGCTAACTTTGATTAAGAATATGTTTCCTTTGTACACCTAATTTTAGCCATGAGTGATCAAAATCTTTTTTGTTAACACCCACATTATAGCTTAGCCTTTCTTTATTTGCATATCCTTTGATTTTCACCTCAACGTACACTACTATTTTTATGAATTATTTTTAGAAGGGGTGGTGCATCTTGGGAGAAAGAAAATTATGCTGTTGAAAATGTTTGTTATTTTGTTGAAAACCACTCTTGCTTGATTGTATTGAGATCAGCTGATACGAATCAGCTGGCGCTACCACCACTTCGCATCCCGAGCGGGCCAATCAGGAGGTCAAAGGCGAGACAACTCAAGGAAGCCTTGAATGGACTTGTCCAAGAGTTGATACAAGGCCAAGGGATAATGAGGAATGAGCACATAGCTTGTGAGAAGCCAAGCAATGTGATAGAGGCAGAATTAGAAGAAGAAGTTCTGCGCCGCGGCAAGCATTTGTGGCGCCGTGGCCTAGAGGGTTCTGTTTTGGCATGGCAACTAGACTAGCGCATGCGCGAATGTGGGCAGATGTGCGCGCAGAGATGGGCGAGTGTGTGTGCTGCGGCATGGATTTTGTGCGCTGCGGCACAAGCCTTTCGAGTTGGATGTCAGGGTTGCTGGCCGCGGCATGGAATTTACTCCGCCGCGGCCCGCCTAATTTTAATGTTGTACCCCGAGCCTCCTCGCCGCGGCATGATTATTTGCCCGCCGCGGCACAAGTGTAAATGATGTAATTTGGACCATTGGATCAAATCCAATGGCTACAATGCTTTCTTTTCTTTAGGTTTTGTTTGTACTCTATATAAGACAAGTTGTAGCAGCCCAAAAGGCAAATTTTGTTCATTTATGAGAATATTTGTTTCTTCAAACAAATTTGAGAGCCAAGAGCTCTTTGCTTAATTGCAAACCCAAAACTTATCAAAGGACTTGCATCCTTTTGTGGCGTTTCTACTCTTCTTCGTGCGTGGTGCGTAATATCCATGTCTGTAGGTGAGTCCCTTGCTACCAAAAATCTGTTGTTTTGCTTAGAAATCACATGCTAATTTGTTGTTGGATCTTGAGCCGAATTTCTTGTGGTTCTCTAGTCTTGTTGTTAGTGGGTCGTAGGAATCGTGTTGCGGGGTTCGCATCATCAGCTCTGCATAAAAAAACAATTCTGGAAATATTTTTGCTGCAGCAAAACAGATTCATGCAAAAAAGAAGTAAAAGAAGAGGAAAAAAAAAAGAATTGAAGAAAAGTTTGAGGGTGTCAATTCAAGAAACTAAAAATTCTAAAAGAGTTTTTGAATAGTAATTGTGCTTGTGGAATATGAAGTCTAAATATGACATTTACCTTATCTTAACCCAAGCCTTACATTTCAAGCTTTATTAAGTCCTTTGATCTTTGGTTAGTGAATATCTATATTAGTGGAGAGATTTTCAAAAGGCCAACCTATGGAAGCATGAGTTTAAGCTTGAAGATCATGGTTTTCTTAATTTGAAGGAAAAATATCAAATGACAAATTATGAACATCACACACGCACATGGGGATTATTTTGGAATGAGTTTGATATATTTGAGCTAGCATTTGAGAAAAAATCAATTTGGATCATGAATTTGAGATTATTTATTTCTAACTTTAAAACAACAAGTTTAGTTTATTTATTAGTTTACATTTATGTTTTTAGCGTAGGTTGAAGCTTTTGATTTTTCTTGCTTTATCACTTACCAATTATCCTAGAGTTTATTGCTTGAGGACAAGCAAGATGCTAAGTTTGGGGGAGTTGATAACTCTAATTTATTAGAGTAAATATTATCTCTAATTTCTTTAAAGTTGCTTAGCCATGTGAAAAGAGTTGCACATGATGCTCATTTGGACACCATTTATGAAATTTATGAAAATGGGTGAATTCTTTAGTATTAATTCTGAAATTATCTTGTATTGCATTAAAAATACTTATATTTTAAAGTTCATTCATGAGGTTTTTATGAGTGCCTTCTCTGAGAACAAAAAGAGCAACATAGAGGCATTTACCAGCTTTGTTGCAGCTTTGCCACAGCGTTGCTGTAGCAAAGTGCACCAGGAAAACAACATTAAACTGCCAAATCAGCAGTTGGGCTTGGGCTTGGGCTTCTTATTAAAAGGACAATATTGGGCAGCCAATAACTCACCAATTTAAGGGCGAACTTGAAAGTTAACACAATATATAATCTCTTATCAATTAAACCTAGAAGGAACATATAAAAGGACATAAAATAGGGACTGATTTGCAGCAAAAAAAAACATAGCAGAGAGGCAGAAAAGAACACTAGAAATAGAGCAAAAAGAGCAGCTTGATTGGGATATGGAAAGAGACCAATTAAAGGCTTGATTTGCAAGGATAATCATTAAAGAAAGCAAGAGAGAATTAGAAATTTAGAATCCAATTAATTGAGATTCAATTAAAGGGGGTTTTATTAATTTATTCTTTCTATTATTCTTTTATTATTCTTCAAATTTCTATAACTCAATGGATCTGATTTTGAATATGGATGAATTAATATTTGATTTCATAGATATGATTGGCTAAATTTTCATTCAATTAGGGATGTGGATGTGCAAGTGTATGTAGTCTTTGTTTTTCAATTTTAAAGATTTGTGCTTTGCTTGACAAAGAGTGCTAGTTATTCAATGCTTATTTTATTGATTAATTTCTATTGATTGCTTGATCACCAATGAATAAGATAGAAAATTGAGGTTAATTTGGAAAAATTAGTTGAAGTTGGATGAAACTTGAATAATGTTTGTTTAATTTGAATCTAAGGATAAGAATTAAAATTGCAATTGATATAGGAATATATAATTGTCTCACAAATTTTCAAGGATTAAATATTGTTATTAGACTCAGTTGTGCATATGAATGTGTTTCATTGAGCCTAGAAAATTATAAACATTGCAGATTCGGAATAATTTTTTGTAATTTTCGCAATTCTAGTTACTGGCAGCTACGCTGCAATAACGCAGTCTGTCTACATTATTTGTCACATTTACAATCCTAACTGATTTATCTACTTGCGATTCTTGATTTCCTTCTCGTTGAACTTTGTTTTAGTATTTTTACTCTTGTCTTCTCGTACTTTTTATTTTATTTTGATGCATAAAAATACCAAATATTGATTTTAATAGTTAATTTTTACGATACTTTCTAGTATTCTAATATCCGTAGGAACAGTATTTCTTATCATTATATTACTTGTTTGTGACACATGCACTTGCGTAGAATCTTATACACCATTTAGAGCAATAACATGTATCTCACTCTTTGCTCGAAATGTTTATGCTACACTTTCAAAGCGTTGTCATCATAATCTTCCACCACTATCAATTAATAATTTTTATGATGATACCATTATATAAACGTTTTAGGAATATCAGTTATAAATTCAATAAGTTATTAGCATAAATAATACTTACATTTTATTTAGGAGATAGATTTACCAAAATATTTTGTAAAAGGATCACGTGGATAGCATTTGATAAATTTTGGTTAGCTTGGTAAATGGAATTTAATTGTTTTGTATATTTTATCATTATATAAATGTTGTGGGGATGTTTGCAAATTTTAAAACATCTTGGGCATATTTTTTATGAACTCAAGTATATAACCAAGTAATAAAGACCTAATATTCGAGTTATTCATAAATTAATTCTGTCATTTTATTGATATCATGCTAATATACTTGTATATTAAAATATAATTATACACATATATTCTTAAGTTGAGTGATGTGTAAGTCTTTTTAAGTCTTTTGAGTCTTTGTTGGTATTTTCATGTGCAAAATACGCAGTCTTTTTAATTTTACTTAGTATTTTTGTCTACCTTTTAGTATGATACTTTATTTGCGATCAGTATTGCACACATTCTCGTAAAATTAAATATTTTGTATGTTTATATGATACACACATCATAGGAGTGATTGAGAGCATATAGTTTGCATGTTAAAATGTATTTTTATCTACATTTAATTTTTACTATTAGTAGGTATTAGTGAATTTTAAAATTGTTAAGTAAAACTTATTTTTAGTAGCTTGTCGAGGATCTCGTTGGGGTTCTCATAAGTGCCTCGTTAAGGTGGTTCGTAAGAATGCATAGTGTGGATTGTTACTCATTGGATCTCGTTGATGTCTTGTGGGAGCTTGTTGGAGGTGGTCAGTGAGATCTCACGGAGGTGCATTGCAAGGTGGCTATGAGGGGTTGGGCAGTTGAAAATTCAACTATAAATACCCACCCACTTTCTCATTTATTACACATCTTTTGAGTTGAATTTTTGAGCGATAAAATTTTGATTTTTGTGAAAGAAAAATATATATTCTTGAACTCTTGCAAATATTTAACAAATTTTGAATCATTAAAGCATAAATATTTTTTCGTATTAGTGATTCAGAGTCGTGTTAAGTATCAGTTTGATATTGGAAAAAATATTTTCAAATGATGTTTCATTATCCCCAATATATTTTTATATTGGGATATGAGTTAGAGAAGTTATTTTTCAAATAGAGTTGCTGTATTAACAATACATCAAATATTTGTCTGTATTGTTGATATGTGGCAGATTTTCTTAAAACTATTATTGGGTGTGTGTGTTATCTTATTTAAGATTCAAACTTTAAGATCGCAAGTATTTATACTACACTATTTGGTGATGTAGCTCTGAAGGTGAACTGAATCTGTTGCAGATCAAAGTAATTGTAAAGACAAGTGGTGAAAGCAATATAAGCAGTTAATAGTTAAGACTGGTGGTCTCAACTGATGGAAGTATAGGTGTTTTACTTTATCAAGTTGTACTGTTTATTTTTTTTAGTGAATTTGAATGCTAAGTGATTTTCTTAAATAACCCATTAATTTTACTACTTAGGTTTTACTACTAAGTGATAGGAATGGGCATGGGACGAGCGGGGACGGTTGCCCTATTCATCCCCGAAATCGAGCAAATAACTGTGTAACCGAAACTGCCCGAAACTTGCTCCATTTTGGGTACGGTTATAACCGAGCGGGGATCTGGTGGGGACGGGTACGACAAAAACATCGCCCCAATATTCGATTATTTAAAAAAAAAAAATCAAAACTTCTACACAAGCAATCTAATTGAAAGGCATAAAAAACAAGCAACCACTATTTCAGTCGATGCAAATTAGAAGGAGACAGCATCTTAGAATACAGAAATGTTTGGAATTTCAAGGAAATTTCTCGACCACTAACCTTCTGCAAATGCGGACGACTGTAAACATTCCCGCAAGGGTTACCAGGGTTTATAATCACCAAAGCAACGATGTTGTTATCTGCAAGTGCTTCAACTGCATCAAGATCAATAGCTTGTGTACAACCAGACGTGATGAAAACATCATCAGATGTTAGTTTGTAGGGAAGATCATGAGACAAGTATTCGGCAATTGCTCTATAAAAGTGAAGGTATACAAAAATTTATCAGTACTCACATAACAAGATACTGGACTTTGCATAAATTTTAGCAATCAAATGAAATTTTCACTTTGAAAAGAGAAATTAATTGTTCAAATTTGAGCTACTCCATTTTCGAACCAGATATTGCTTCCAAACAACTTTTGATAGCAAACGAACTGCAGTGAATTGATAAGGAAATTGATTAAGCCAGATTAACCACAATTAGCCCACAAAATCTTGGAAACTGACCAACAGAAACTGTACATGCTGAAAATAGACTAAAATAATACCAGATCTAGTAAAGATGAGCAGCAAAACAGGGAGCTGGAAGCGCCAAGCCGCCAACGCAGAAGTGGAGGGCTGGAGCTGGTGGACAAGGGGGTTCTTTGATGATTTCCTAGTCCTAGGTTCGAGTCCCCGTCCCCCCACCCTTGGTAATTGTTTTAAAATTTTATATATAAATTTAAATTAAATTTGCAAAATATATTTCGGGTACGGACGGGTACGGTTTTAGGTATAACCGTCCTCGCCCCGTCCTCGATAATTTATATTCGGGTATTACCCGTCCCCGTCCCCGCCCCTGATTTTAGCGGATACTAACCGTTCCAACGGATCGGTTAACCGCGGTTACCCGAATCTGCGGATAAAATGTCCATTCCTACTAAGTGATTTACTTAGGATTTAGAAAGCTTTTATAAATTATATTCTATTTTTGCTATTTATTTTATTGTATTTTTGTTATTATATGCTTGTGGTTATTTATGTTGTGTTTGTTGTCGATATAAAAAAGACGAGTCTTATGATATTACCTTGACTTAGACCCTTACTGAGTTTGGACTCTCCCATGATGAATTATGATAAGTTCACCGTTGAGGGAAGAGTATAATTTATTTAACTTTGTAGCATATGTTGCCAAAAATATGATGACAATAAGCATATTATTTTAATAAAATTATTAAAAAATTATTTTTAATTATCATAATATTATAAAATATCTAATAGTCGGCTCATGATTCAATATAAAATTAACATATAAAATAGTTTTATTTTATAAAATATGTCTCTTCCCTTGTGACAATTAAAATATAGTTTCCAAACCTATTATTTAAATGACAATGAACTTGGTAGCTCGATATGTAATCTAATTAAGCATGTAGAAGGTTTAAATTTGAGATATAATTACAGATATGTGCATAATGTAGCTTTTTAAAAAAAACTATTATGTAAAAAGGAAAATAACATTATTATATAACTATAAAAATAATATATATTTATGTTTAATTTATACATTGTTATTATAAATATTTTATATTAAATGTCGGTAAATTAAAAAAGTTAAAAAATAATCATCAGACATTTTCAATATTGAACTTGTTACTTTAATGTTGTTCAATATTTTTTATTGTTATTTTTATTATTTGTATGATTTAGGATTGAAGTAAATTTTTATAAAAATTATATAGTTTCCTCTACAATTATTGGTTCACATTTAATTAAATACAAAATGTGTGTTAAATATATTTTTAGTCCCCATTTTCTTAAATTAAAGAATGTATTATTATTCTTTTAATTATAAAATAATTTAGTCTCCATTTTTTTAAATACACAATTTAATCTTTGATATTTTGAATTTACAATAATTTAGTCAATATTCTTCTAATTTTCCCACAATTTAATCGTTGTTCTTTTAATTTTTCAAAGATAATATATAACATAAAGAAAAGTGTCATGTAGGTCATTTTATTTTGGTAAAAAGTGGTGTTTAGTTATCTACTTTACAAAATGGGTTAATTAGTATTTTTGCTTACAAGAAAATGGCAAAATAAAGACTTCTTGTATTTATGATTAATATTTTATTATTAAAATATGTCAAGTTGAAATATTAAAGAGGATAAATTTGTCATTTCGTGCCTATTAAAAAAATAAAAATTAAAAGTTGCAATACCCAATAACCTAACATTTCTAATACCCACTAACCCATTCGTTCCCTAGACCTAAATAAAAATTCCAAAACCCTATTAACCTACTATTCGTAAATTGCCTCTACCCATTTTTAATAGTGAAATAGATAATAGAAGAAATTGTTTGATATTTGTAAGGATGTTTGAATCCTTAAAAAATGGCAAAGATTCTCAAAGAAGATATTGAAAAATAAAATAATATATTGCAACAGGGTAATTAAATAGGAAATAAATTACTTTTTAACTCTCTGAATAGGGGAGAAAATTAATGTCATTCAATGGATAATTTTTCAGTAAAATTCAACAAATAAACAATTTAATCACATTTAAATCATCACCATTATCAATTTCTCTTTAAAAATACGAAAATAATAAGGGATTCACATTTATTCGTGTCTAACCAGCAACCTAAAATAGTTTGTAGAAAAACATACATATCATTGAGCAACCAAAAAATTACCTCGAAAGGTTTTTTAGAGTCGATGAAGTTGATATTTCTGGATCAATC
Source organism: Elaeagnus macrophylla (assembly GCA_029378325.1). NCBI lineage: Eukaryota > Viridiplantae > Streptophyta > Magnoliopsida > Rosales > Elaeagnaceae > Elaeagnus > Elaeagnus macrophylla. The sequence continues at coordinate 52,786,622 of CM055640.1, forward strand.
CCACAAAAGTAATATAGGGTCATTTCTATGTTTTATTTTATTGTCGCAAAAAAAAAAAACCTAAGTAGAGATAGAGAGAAAGGAGATGGCAAAGGTGGAGTTTTCGTGAGCTGGAGATGAATATGGAAATAAAGATTAACAAATTTTTTTTTAGAGAAAAAGGAGTGTGAACTAGAGCAATAGTTAAGATTAAGATGTTAAAAAAAAATTTTAATATACTTTTGGGGCTTTCGAATAGGTAGAGATTTTAATTTGAGTAAAATGACCACTCTATCATCTTTAAAAAAAATAATTACTAATTTTAGCAGCAATAAAAATAATATTTATGTGCAGGCTATGAACTTAAGCATTGCAAATCAAAGACAAAATTGTTTAAAAAAAAAGAAAGAAAGAAAGTACATTTATGGCTTTTAAGCTTATATTTTTAAGATATTTTAATTTTTAAATTTTAATTAACATATTCTAATTATTAAATTTTAACGGTTTATGATATTATCTACAAAAATACATCTTTAAATTATTATTCTTAAATACATTAATTTTTAAAATTTATTAAAATAATATATTTTTGTCCTTAAAATTTAGACTAAAATAAACTTTTTTTAAAAAGTGGACCTGAAAAATTTAAAGATAAAATGTTTTAAAAACATAAATTTAAAAAATTTTAGTGTTATTCTACTAAACATGATTATTCAATGAACATAAATTATTTTATTCTAAAAAATGTGGATTAAATTATTTTATGACTTACGGAGTACCAAGCATGTTAATTTGTTTTTTGTTTTGCTAAACTGCCAAACTAGTGATTAGTCATTAGTGTAAGTTACACGTAATGACTTACTAGCATTACTCCTAGGGTGCGTTTGGTTGAATGGAATGGAATGTGTAATGTAATGAAATGAGTCCATTACAATGTTTGGTTTCAGGAAAACGTGGGAATGGAATGTAATCGAATTACTTAAAATTAGGAATGGGGATTACAGAGGTGCCAATAAGGAATTGGGATTACATTGAGGGCTGGAATGAACAGTAAAATTTTTTTTCCAGCCTCCTCGTCGTGAACAGTGTTTTTTTCCAGACCGAACCAGAGCAGCCCGGCCTTCCGTCTTCCGTCGCGAATCGCCGCCATCCGTCCAGCTCGCCGTCCATGCCAGACCGTCGTCGTCAGCCAGCGAACCAACGGCCAGCCTCCTCGCGAACCAGCGCGCGCCCAGCCATCGCGAATCGTGACGCCAGCCCAGCCCCTCGCGACGCCAGCCCAGCCCCTCGCGACGCCCAGCCTCCTCGCGACGCCAGCCCAGCCGCTCGCGACGCCAGCCCAGCCTCCTCGCGACGCCAGCCTCCTCGCGATACCTGTTTTTTTTTTAATTATTTTTTTTATACCAAATTATATTTTTTTTAAAAGTTGTATTATTTTTTATTAATTTTAGATAAAAAATTGTATTTTTTTTAATGTAATTTTTTTTTAAATTGTATTTTTTTAAATGTAATTTTTTTTAAATATAATTGTTTCCAAATTGTATTTTTTATTAATTATTGTTATAAAATTGTATTTTTTCTGAATGTAATTTTTTTAAATATAATTTTTTTTAAATATAATTTTTTATTAATTGTATTTTTTGTATTAATTGTTGTTATGAAATTGTATTATTTCTGAATTTTTTTTTTTTAATATTGTATTTTTAAAATAATTATATAATTTTTTTTTCTATTCCATTATATTACAGTTGTCAAACCAAACACTGTAATACTGATTCCTTTTTTGATTATAGTGACTAAACTAAACACTGTAATCGTAATACTGATTCATTTACATTACATTCCATTACGATTACGATTACGATTACGATTACATTCCAGAGAACCAAACGCTAGAATATACTGAATCGAGTGCGGAGACCAGCCGATTCTTGGTTCGGAAAAGCAATAACTACACTGCGTCAGGCTCTCTTCTTTTTGGCGGTGATTGCGAGTTCTTTATTTTCTCCGTCTCCGTCTCCGTCTCCGTTCGTCGCGGGCCTGTTACGAAACAGGTGAGGAAGAGGAAGTTGGGATAAAGTGCCTCTGCAATGATAACCCGTATGGACCAAAAACAAAAATGATGAGATAACTCATAACTGGGCTTTCTTGAACTCCCTGTTTCAGCTAGCGTAATTAATCATTGTTTCAACATTCTAAGATTGAACTCTTTCATGTTTATTAATTATGGTTCTTGATTCTTTGGTCTTTCTTTATCGGAGTAGGGTAGATGCCCTAGCGAAGTTTATGAATTCCAAATGTTTGATGTAATGCTCGACAGAACCTGATAGCTTTTATTCAGGGTTATTTATTTCCCTTTTATTTGTTAAATTATTGCTTAGTTAGGACTCTAATTTTAATTACTCAAATTGTTTAATAGAAATCGGAATGGAAAGCTACCACCAGGAGAAAATTCAGAAGTACGAGGAGTTCGTAGATCGCCGCTTGAAACCTGATCTCGTTAAAGCTATCGCTGAACGGTATATCAAAACTTATTTATAAGCGGAATTCTCTTGAAGGGAGTTTTTTTTTCCTTTTCCCCTTTTCTTTTTTAACATTGTGGAAAGTGAAAGCTGCAGTGAGACATTAGCTGGGTTTCATTTCCTTTTGGTTTCTTGGACATTTTGCTAAGGTTACAGGTTTTATGTTGTCTGATTATGCAACAAAACTATTTGTGTTTTGTGCTTTACAATTTGCCTAAATGAATTTATGAGGGAAGTTCTTAGCATTTGTTCATATGTTTTTAACCATTCTGGCTTTGCAGGGACAAGGTGTTTGAACAACAGAAGATGTTGTATCCTTTCACTGTTCCTTCTATTTATAATTTCTGATTTAGATATTTTAACTACTTGCTTTAGTTATGTCATTGAAGAATTATTTTTGCTTGGTTGATCGCCTGTATAAAAATTATAAGTAGTTGAGCTGTGTGTGTTGATCCTTGTGAGCTATGATTTTTACTTGACATTTGTGATTTAAAGCTCAGATTTAAGGAGAAACATCGAGAATTTAGAGAAAAATAGCATAACGAGTTTGAGGACATTGGTTAATCTTGGCTCTGAAGTGTATGTGCAAGCTGATGTGTAAGTTTAGCAAAATGCTACCTCTCTTTAACTGTAATCACTAGGTATCCTTCAATGCCTTTTAGTTTGGATATTTTCATGTGGGTAATTTATAATGCAAATTTGCAGTCTGTAGGTGCCAGTAGTTGGGGCTTCTTTGGCACTATAGGTCTAAAATGTCACCATTTTTCATGTCATCTTTGAGTAGTTTCATTTCTGAATGTGTGCAGGCCTGATACAAAACAAATATTTGTGGATGTTGGACTGGGGTTCCATGTGGAGTTCACATGGCCTGAAGCTTTAAACTACATATCCCTAAGGGAAGAAAAATTAAACAGGTAGACATTTTTTGCTTGATGGTTCTTAGTTGTCTTGATATTTATTTGTCAATCTCCTTTAGTGTCTTATTTTATGTGGGGTGGTTTAATCCGAACTTAAAGCAATGAATTTTTCTCTGCAGGCAAATTGAAGAATACACTCACCTTGTTGCATCAATTAAAGCACAGATCAAGTTGGTATGTTCAGTTAATTTGATGAATTCTTCATGCTTTTGTCATCTTTGATATCTGTTTTAGAAGTCTGCTGTTTTCTTCCATGGTGGCATAACTAATACTTGTGTGGTCTTAAAGTTTCATTATGAGCCTCTGACTGTTTCTTATGTATCAATATAATATTTTCTAATTCTATGTTTATCATGATGGAACTTGTGCTCTCAAAAGTATCCTCTAATTCATGAAGTTTTTTTTGGGTCCTAATTACAAATTGTTTTCATGTTCTTTGCAGGTGTGCGAAGGCATTCGGGAGCTGCTCCAAATTCCAGCAGAGAAACCTCTACCACAACGTGTGATTTGATGGTATCTGTAAACATCAAGCACTTCACATCATTATAATTTTTGCTGATCATGAAATGAGAATAGGAGTCGTTCTTGTTATATTTATCTCATGAATCAAACAGCGAGCTTCCAAATTCTTTACTGCTTTGTTGCTTCTAAGATTGAACAACCTTGGTTAAGTTCAGTATATCTGCACTATCTCAAAACACAAAGTATAAAAAAACATAAAACGTTTGATTATAGTATGCTTTGGACTATAAACGGAGGGGTTTCTTTCATGTTGGCCGAATCTGAACGGTAAACAATTCTCATTGAATTTAATGCCTAGGGTTGTTTTTTAGCCTTAAAGAAAAGTGGGATGTATCTGGTAAATAAAAAATCATTTGTTTATTATATTTTTAAATATTTTAATGATTTATGTTTATTTTTTTGGGGGTCAAATTTAAATGATTCATGTGAGTAGAATTGACCTTTATTCCTTTCTGAACAGCCAGGCCGATCCCAAGCTGGGCCGTTCTATCGTCTGTAGGCCCAATTTGAGTTGGCTGTATGAGTTTGCCCTTATGGCCCCATGTGTACAAATTTTTGGAAGAGTCAGGCAATTCACACTTTTTTGCACTCATTAAATTTAAAAGGCTTAACTATTTTATTAGTTTTCAAATGTTTACATAAATTTCTAATTATTTAAAATGTATGGTTTAGTAATCAAATTTTTAAAACTTAGTTCCTAAATCTAAGCATATATGTAGTGCTCTTATGTCCTAACTTAAACAAGATATCCCCCTCACAAAAGAAGACCTTGCCTTCCAGACTCTGTCTTTCCTCCCTTGAAGCAGAATACATCAGAGCCAAAAGGGGTGTTCTCTTCAACTATGTTGTGTAATACTATGAAAGGAACCTTATTAGGCTTTAATATCCTCTACCATTAAATCTACAGCAACTTTAAAATTAATTAAGAGTTTAATCTAATAATTATCAGTATCAGACCATCAATATCATACTATAAACAAAAGAGTATTAAAATTGACCAATTCTATCGTGAATTCATTTGTGTACTCAATTACAAATTCTATTTGAAGAATGTTACAAGTGAAAATGAGTGTTGCTAGCACTCATCAAGCAAAGATTTAGTTTCACAAACTTTGCACTTGTCTTGTTCTTTTAGGACGAGGTACTAAGCTTCCTGATTTTACCATCACGAGCTTCTTCAAGTTGTAGGTTAATTGAATTATTTTATATCCATCTAATCCATTAATTTTTTTCGTACGCTTGGATATGAATTGTGAAGTTGATTCAATCTTTTTGTGCAATTGTATTTATTAACTCTACATTAGTTTAAAATGTGAGATGCTTTTATATTATAATCTAACATGGACTTTATAAAATTAATGCTGGTGCCATTTGGGATGAGGACTCTTGTATTCCAAGTTTGGGCATTATTGTGCGGAATGAGAATGCAGAGTTTTATGCAGCAAGATCGCTTAAGCTGTTTAGGGTACAATCAACCCAATTGGAAGAAGTTACGGTTTTGCAACACTTCATTATGAAAGGAGATTGACCTTGAGAATGTGCTATTATCATATTATGTAGCATTGTTTTGATTGGCTGTTAAAGATATTGTCCCATATTGCTTAAATATGACATTAATGTGAGATTTATAAATAAGCATAAATATTACTATCATTATAATTAACTTTTTGAGATTGAATGATTTGTCATTCTTATAAAAATTTTCTCAATGCCAAGGATGTGCGACCATAAATTGGATTTATTTATAACTGCATCGTTGACTTCAAGGTGTATGGGACAGTTTCATGTAGAGAGTTTTTTTAGCATTATGTACTTTTCCTGATTTTGTTTTTCAGGCTTTTCAATCCAAAGGTAAACTTGTAAAATATTATTCCTTGTTTATTTCAAATATATAAAATGAAAAATAAAAATATTAAAAATATTTGAATAGTTTAGGCTAAAGTTATCCCAGTTAGAGTGATGTAATGTAACAAAGCTTAGGGGCCAATATATATATATATATATATCATTTAGATTTAATATGAAATTTTAGCAACATTTCGAAATTATCCCAACTTGGGATTAGCTTTGAAGTGGATGGGATTGATTGAACCAAGGCAACAAGGAAACGGCAGGTTTGTAATGGAAGAGGACAACAGGTCGTTGCTGCAACCTTGGGTTAAGTACGTGGCTCTACGCTATTATTGAAGGAGTGGAGTGATGTAATGTAACAAAGCTTAGGGGCCAACTGCAAATATGTTCCGTCACCGTATAAAGGTATCAGATATTCTTGCTATCCTTGTTAACCAAATTACTCGGTACTCGAGGCGAAATTGTTTCTTAACTTCCAAAATTTATAACTTCTCTTGTGATTCGTATTGTAACTGTTGTATTTTTAACTTTTGTTTCAATGTGTTTTAAACTAGTTTTTTTTTATTCATTTATTTAGGAGAAAAAAAAAAACTTGGTAAAAACTTCTTTCATTTCAGTTTTAAGTGACAAAAGAATAGTAAAATTACTAATTAAATGAAAAGTGAATTTATAACCACCATAATAAGGTGGAGCTCTCGAGTTCGAGGCTTGAATGTAGCCAAAAAAAAAAAAAAAAAAAAAAGAGTGACAAAAGAATAGTAAAATTACTAATTAAATGAAAAGTGAATTTATAACGTTAACGAGTGAAACAAAAAGTGAAATTGGAATATGTTTTTAAAACATTTTTTTTTTAAGAATAGTAAAATTACTAATTAAATGAAACGTGAATTTATAACGTTAACTAGTAAAAGAAAAGTGAAATTGGATTATGTTTTTAAAAAATTCTTTTTTTTTTTTTTAAAGTTTGAAAAACAATAAAATGTGTGTATAAAATAAAATAAAACTAACTTCCAACTTGATTTTTAATTTAAAAGTAGAATTATTTGCCAAACATTACTTATTTTGAAAATTTGAATTAAAAACTTAAAATCAAAATTAGTTATAAAACAGTCGGTTTTAGCCATTTAAATTTATATAAGTTATAGTTTCTTTTCTAATTTTTTAAAAAAGTAACATAATTTTACTAAGGCTATTGTTTTGTGCGAAGAATCTTGTTATGATTTCACTTGCACTGCAAAATATTAGAGTATTAGGTCCAGATCAGAGTTAGCCATGAAATTATTTGTTATCCAATTAAATAATGAGCTAAAGGAGAACTAAATGGAAACATATCCAAACTAACCACAATAACAATAATATATGTAGCCCACACACCAATTAATCAATTAGGAAATTAACTAACAAGAAGCAATAAATGAACACACAAGATTTAACATAGTACTTTTTTCAAAATTTGGAGATTACATCCATAACTTAAGCAATAATCAACTATGAATCAAGATGATTATAGCCCATGCTTCTTTTTTTAGAGAATTTTTTCACGCTATGAATCACTAGAAATTTATATTTTAGAAAAGCCCCCCTTTAATAACTATCTTAACACATATATATAGATGTTACAAAGGTTAAATGTGCCATCATGTGATAGATACAATATTCTTACACTTACGCACGATGTTAGAGTTCTAAAATAGAATAGTAGGTCCCATAAAAATACTTCATTTTCTTCTTATTACTTCGTATTTTTACTTGATGATCATCCAACTCACTTCGTACATATTGGAGGTATGATCTGTCCATATTTTTAAGCACTCAATCCGATCTCTACAAAATCCACATCTTCTAATTGTAACCCTTACATCGTCTCCTAATGTTTCTGATGAGTAATTTGTACAATCTTCTTTCAATTTGTCTTTGATCATACTTGGTAGATTCAGATCGTATCTGAATAGGTTCGTTGCCAGTTATTCCTATATTTAGGTCATATTCTTCAAGTCGTATATTCGAAGTTATACCTGTATGTGCCCATTGTGATTATCACCCCTAGGTCTTACCGATACGATCCTTATAATACAGATTTAGAACACAAGTTAGATTATCACAAGTTTATTTCATGTTTAATACCTAACGATACATACATATTTTCTAACATTAAGTCCCTCATTCTTTCACATTGAGGCGAAGTGAAAAAATGTAACTAAATTCATTGGGTGGTAAACTTTATATATATATATATATATATATTTAACACATTTTTTTTAAAAAAATATCTTAATATAAACAAAACCCTTTAGTATCTCTCCAAATCATTGTGTCTCTTTCATTTCTCCAGATCATAACGTTTTGAGTTTTGGATTTATAAAAAGGTACTTAGTTCAAAAAACTACAATTAGTAAAAATTTTCCGAACCATTATACCTAGAGAAAAGCAGTTCGTATATTCACTTTAGAGAAAAGCAGTTTGTAAATTTTAGAAAAGGAGTTTATCGTTACAACTCTTTGCCTACAGGTTTAAAAAAAATTCTTTTGTTCAGTCTTAAATTTCTTAGAAATTTTTTTGAGTACTTTTTTTGCACACACATAGTATGACCTCAAACAAAGAAATTGTACACACTCCATCCAAGGTTCCAAATTCCCCAAGTCAAATAGATCTTCCTCCTTTGGATCCCCTTAATGAGAACATAATTGAAACAAAGGTTTTAGACCTCGAATGAGGAAGGAAGAAAATGTTCAAAATTAGTACTAATCAATTAGGTCAGCATGCTGAAGTAATTTTTCCCTCAAGTTGTACGAAATCAACTTCCAAAGACACTGATGTTGAGAGGGAGGTTGATTTACTAATTAGGGATAAAGTTCCAATTGTGCAACAAACCACAAGTGATGACAACAAAAATCAAATCAAGTGTCTTAGCTCTTCCTATTTCAACGAAGCCAAACATAGTACAACCACTTGTAGGGTCGTCTTCATTAGGTTCACTTTCTAAGATTAACATCCCAAATGTTAGAACTAAAGAAAAGAAAAAGAAGGTTTTGAAGACTAATGAAAAAATAGTTCTATTCTTGGGTAGGGTTAAAAGGAAAGGTCATAAAGACCCATCCCAAAATTACAGAGTAAGTTGGAGGCTACTGATTTGATAAGGATTAGAAGGATCTATAACATTCAACCTTAGATCAACTTACAGCTCGTACCTTCACATCTGTGTGATAATGACGACCCTCCACAAGGATGGTACGTTTTTCACAAGGAAGCTCTTAAAGGGGGACCTCACTTTCTTGTTCCTCGTATCATCACGTGTTTCCACAGTATGTACAACATTTTTCCAGCACAAGTGAACCCCAATGATTGGAGAATTTCACTCTGTCTTGCGGTGCTATGTGGTGAGTTGGATATAGACTTGGATGAAAGAATAATTCGTTTGATGTACACTATATAAAAGAATGGAAGAAACAAAAGGAGATCGTACATTTCTCCAATCCAATAAAAAAGACTCGTGCTAAATCTTCCAGATTTACTTCAGGATTATGGGAAAGACAAATACTTTTACATACGAGGTGAATTATGAGAACAAGATGTTGGTCGTACCCTTTGACCTACTTGGAATCATTACTTTGCCAACGATCAACCCAAAGGAGATGAGGTTCTATACAAGCTGTCGTTTGATGAAAAAGAGAAAATGCGTCGTATCAAACTCAAAAATACGGAGTACTACTTGTACAAAAGTATCCTTACTCCAAACAAATTTGTGGAATTTGGTGTTGGGAAAGACATTGTGATATGATGTTTAGGTCGTATGTCTTAGTATGAAGTGTCTTTTAAAGATATAAACTTTCCTTTAAGTTTTACTAATGTTTCACTTAATGTTTTGCATATATGGATTACTTTGGAGTGGATTGCATAGACATATTTTCCAATGTGGGAATAGTGGAGATCATACCCACCAGAGCTCCTCAAACGACTATGGGGGTTGATGCAGTAGCTGACATCGTTGAACGTATAGCCATTGATGTACCTGTCTCCCCCATAACTTCGAGCTCATAATATACCAAATCTGATCCTCAATCCTCTAAGAAGAGAAAGTTGAAAGCAGTTTAGTCCTAGGAAAGAGCTTCGCCTGTACGAGCTCTTGACCCAAAAAGTTTGGAGTTGAGTGATGTCTACCTTAAAGATGTCAAAGTTGTCAACACTCTAGTGACATACTTCAACCAAGGAATATTTGGAAGAAAATATTTTCAGTTAGACTTGTACCAATATTTTAGGAGTGAAAACGAGCAAGCTCGTATCCAAGCAACTTGTAAGGAGGAAGGTGTTACTAATGGGAAAATGGTGTTTCAAAGGCTATTAGAGGTATGGGTTATGAATACAACCAAATTGATATATATATATACATATACATATATGTATATATGTGTGTGTGTGTGTGTGTGTGTGTGTGTGTGTGTATATATATATATATATATAATTTACGAACAAAACATATGTTTTTTTTTTATGAACTATATATTTTGTACGATGTGTATTTTCAGGCCTTTTCAATCATTAGAGAAGGGGAGATAGCTAATCTTGCTTATCGTTAGAGGACACACGATGTTGAGACCTTGTTGACAGAGTACAAAAAGGCCATCAATAAGAAAGATGATACAAAGATTTGGGGAACGAGGTTTTAGATTGTACTGAGAAGTTGAGGAATGTTGGCAATGTTGCCATGGAGCAAACAGCTTGTGTTGATAAGGCTGAAGAAGAACTATCTACCTTAAAGGAAGAGATGAAGAAGTTAAAAGATGAAGTGAATACTCTAAACGATCTGGTGACCAAATTAAAGGAAGATTGTCTTAAGGGTTATTTTGAAGGAGTTTCTTAGGTGATGTCAAGTTTAAAAGCTCAAGCTTCCAAGTTGAACTTGACAAGTGCTTTCATGAGCCTGGTTTGAGCTAAGCAATCAACAGAGAGTTCATCCAAACCAACCAGTTTGGCCCTTCAAATTCATATTGGTGCTCAAGAAGATGACATGACTTCATCTCCCAAGAAATGATTTCATCTTCCAAGAACTGACTTCAGATGTTTAGGTTTTTGTTTTGAAGTTTTAAATGATATTTTGATTGTAATCAATTTCTTATTTAGTTATTTGAACTTTTTTGAATCTTAATTTGTAATTGGATACAATTAATGGAATGTATCTTTTTACCTGTGTGAAAATGACATTATTCCATAATTATCCCTTTTTTAGCATTATTTTAATATAATTGGAATTAGTATATTTATGTAAACAACAACTTATATTTAAGATTGTGTAATGGAATTGCTCCATATATAGGTTTTCACAAGTTTATGTTTGTGAGAGAGAAAAAAAATGAGTTTTTTCAATAGTCTATCAGATCTATGTTTAGAAGAAATTTAGATCAATTTTAATGAAATTGAGTTCGTATAAATTGGAAATCCAGGTCGTATAGTGGCTACCTCATGGATTTTCCCAAGGTTGCTGTGAATGATATTTTGTCCTCCATATGTGAAGATTCCTCAGATGAAGCTGAAGGTAAAGAAGTATTAAAGTGCACGCTTTCTCATAACCCTTTAAGTAGTGATGTCAAAGATGTAGGGAGGATCGACAATAGTCACTTTGTGTCCAAACTTCAAGTTTCAAGTCAGAATACAATTCAATCTATGTTATGTCTTCGGAATCTGACTATAACGAATTGTCTTACATGGTCTATCAAAGATCCACATCTTCCCAATTTATTTGAAAAAGGTATCTTTGGTAATCTAACTACACATGAAAATTTATATCATTAACGAAGATCTTTTAGCTATTTCGAGGACTAGGAAAAAAGAGACAGGATCTGTATGGAATCTGGTTGGTCGTCGTGTTTTAGAGGTATGTTTAGCTATTCCACAAACTCTTTTTCTCCCTTTTTTAATTTTTTTTATCTTTGTAAAATCGTAGGCCATATCCTTGACATATGATAATGAATGAGAAGCTTCAGTTCTTTATGATTATGCTATTATTCTTCAAAAATATTTTGATGAACGAAGCAAGCTATATCAAAAGGCATCTCAAGAATTTAATGAATTAAAAGAAGATTTTGACAAAATTCGTCAAGATAAAGACATGATGATTGCAGAAAATAAGGAACTTATTTCATCAAGAAACCAAACTCTTGAAGAATGTAACATGTTGAGACAGAAAAATTCCATCCTTGTAGAAGAGAAGAACTCATTGGTCCGAGATGTTGAGTATTGGAAAAATCTATATTATCAACCTCTTGCTTTGAATGATTTGTCTGAAGGAAGTAGTAATCGTAGGACTTAACGCTTAGATCTGGTGTTTATTTTATACATGTAATCATTTGGACTAAAGACCTGAATAATATTTGTATTTTGCCTTTAGTAACATCTTGTGTGCCATGCTTGTCTTTAGGAATATGTTTTACATTTGTGAACTCTTCGCATCATATTTGCAATATCAAATTATTTTATTTGTGACGAGGGACATGAGCTAACCGATCTAAATATGTCGATTGCCATGTTTTTTTTCTCTAGGAATAGGTTCTCTATTTGGGAACTCTTCACGATATCACTTTATTTTATTCTTGATGAAGGGACATGAGCTAACCAATCTTAATTTATCGTTTTCCATGTTTGTTCTCTAGGAATAGGTTCTCCAATTGAGAACTCTTCATGTAATATTTGCGATATTACTTTATTTTATTCTTGATGAAAGACATGAGCTAACTAATCTTAATCTTTCGTTTTCCATTTTTGTCTTCTAGGAATAGGTTCTCAATTTGGGAACTCTTCGAGTAATATTCACGATATCACTTTATTTTATTCGTGACGAGGGACATGAGCTAATCGATTTTGATTTGTCGTTTGCTATGTTTGTCCTCTAAGAATAGGTTCTCCATTAGAAAACTATTTGAGTAATATTTGCGATATCACGTTATTTTATTCTTGATGAAGGACATGAGATAACCAACCTTAATTTGTCGTTTGTCATGTTTGCCCTCTAAAAATAGGTTCTCCATTTGGGAACTCTCGACATTGTTCAAGAAAGTCGAAAGAAAAATAAAATACTCTTTCAAAAGCATTTTGCATTTTACCCAAAGCCATAAAGGCTAAAATATATACAACAAAATCTTCGTATAAACATAAATTTTGTAAGTACCTTTTTAGAAATAGTATGTCTTGAGTTGATTTGCATTCCAGCTCAAATCTTCTTGTTTGCCTCCCTTGCTTATGATGTGATAGGTTCCTCCTGGGATGATATCGATGATTTCATAAGGTCCTTTCCATGTAGTAGCAAATTTTCTATGCCCATTTTCAATTTTGTTTCCCAGTGCCTTGTGTAATACCCATTGCCTTACATCAAAATTTGTTGTCTTCACCATTTTATTGTAAGATCTTTGTACTGTTTGTTTTTTAGCTTCAATTTTGATTAAAGCTTGTTCCCATAGTTCTTCATATAAAGTGAGATCCATTTTTCTAATGTCTTCATGATCCTGTTGGGATGTTTTCAGTTGTATAACGAGTTCTTGCAATTCAGATGGTATTACCGCTTCTGTTTCGAAAATCAAAGAAAAAGGAGTCTTTCCCATAGCCAACCTTGGGGTCATTCTATTAGCCCTTAATACGCTTGATGATTTATTAACCCATTTTCCTCTAGCTCCTTTCAACTTTTTCCTCAAGATGTTGATTAAAGTTTTATTGGAGGATTCAGCTTGTCTGTTTTCATGTGGTCTAAAGAAGTTGAATGTGAGAGCTTGATCCGTAAATCCTTACAAAATGTGATGGCTTTCTCGTTTGTAAATTGTCTCCCACTGTCTGTGACCAATTCTCTCGGCAAACCAAAAAAACAATGTTTTTCCAAACAAATCCAATGACGTCACTTTCTTGAATTCTTTCCAGGGGTTTCGCTTTAATCCACTTTGAAAAATAGTAGCTACGGATTATTTTTCATGTTAAGTATTAAACATGAAATAAAACCTGTGATCTAAATCTATATTATAAGGATCATATCGGTACGATCTAGGGGTGATTATCACAATGGGCGTATGCAGGTATATGTTCATATATAAAACTTGAAGAACACGACCTAAACATAGGCATTACTAGCAACGAACCTATTCAGATACGATTTTATTATACAAAGTATGATCAAAGACAAACTAAAGGAAGATTGTACAAATCACTCGTCAAAATCATCAAAAGACGATGTAAAGGTTACGACTAGAAGATATGGATTTTATAGAGATCGGATCGAGTGCTTAAAAATATGGAAAGATTATACCTCCAACATGTAGGTAGTGAGTTGGATGATCATCAAGTAAAAATACAAAGTACTGAGAAGAACATGAAGTATTTTTATGGGACCCACTATTATATTTCAAAACTCTGACATCATCGTGTGTAAGTGTCAAAATGTTGCATCTATCACATGATGGCACCTGTAACCTTTGTAGCATCTATATATATGTGTTAAGATAGTTATTAGAGGGGGGCTTTTCTAAAATACAAATTTCTAGTGATTCTTAATGTGAGACAATTCTCTAAAAATAATTTTGGCCCACTGTAGGGCCTCAAGTTTTTTAGCTTTTGCTATTTTCCTTTGAGACTTTTAATTTAGTTCATACTAAGAGAATTAGTCCATACTTCAAGAAATCTAGTTTATCGATTGATATTCAATATGAAAGGACGTCCTCCTAACACATGGCAATGCAAAGATCAAGTTCCAACCATCGATCATCCAGGACCTTCCAATCTCAACTATCAACCTCATGTTTTAACTTAAATGGAAGAAATGGTAGAACAAACAATTCAAGATTTAGGAAGAAATGGTAGAACAAACAGTTCAAGCTTGACCAGATGACAAAATTCAGAATAACCCACCAAATGATGAAGATCAGGATATTTCTTCACAAACACTAGGTCACCTTGTCTTGATGGATGATACTATGATGGCCTTTTGCAATGACAATTGGATGACTTACAACTATCTTTCCTACAATTCAAGAAGATAATAGGAAACTACAAAACCATTTGGAAAATGAACATGATCCAAGAATGAATTATGATCACATTCCTCAAGGAGGTCAACAAGAAGAAATACCTAATGAAGCTGAGAGTTCATACAAGATGCGTAACCTACCACCTCATCAAGTACCACTTCCAATACCTGAACTCATTCCACCACCAATTCCTTGTGTTTCCACCCAAAAAACACAAACAAATAAGGAATATGAAGAAATGATGAGAAAATGGAAGAACAAATTAAACAACAAGGAACTAGAAGAACCCAATATGATATTGAAAGGGTTTGTGACCAATTAGCTATATCTCCTTTCTCTGATAACATTGAGCACACCGTACCTCCCCAAAAATTCTCTACACCTGGTGTCTAGCTTACAGAGGAACTAAAGATCTAGTTTCTCATGTCATGTAATTTAAAACTATCATGGCACCAATTTGCGTACCTATCAAGAAAAAAGATGCAATTATGTATAATACTTTTGCGGCAACTTTACAAGATTCAACACAAAAGGGGTTCAGTGATTTAATTCCTCGGAGTATAACAAATTTTGGAGAGTTCATGAAAATATTCATCACGAATTATGCAAGTAACAACCCATAAGAAAGGAAGCTCATCATCTCTTTGCAATCGTACAAGAAGCACAAGAAACTGTTGAAAGTTATCTCAAAAGATTTAAAATCGAGAAACTTGAAATAATTGATTGTTCGAAATCCTTGGCAATTGAAGCTTCCGAATGGGAATTAAGAGAAGTTTAGCATTATTCATTGAACTGACAAAGATCATGCCAAGATCATTAGAAGTAGTTTATGAAGAAACCCATAAGCCTATGAATGTGGAGAGAGAGATGCAATATATAAAGTCATCAACCTTAAGTGCCACAGACAAAGGAACAAAAATGTTGAAGGACAAGAAGTTCAATGAAAAAGAGACCATACCAAGGGATAAAACCTTATTCTTCAAGGTTTTGACCTAACAACACTTCACCACAACAACCAAAAACGTGGCGAAGGTCTTTGTCTCCCTTTCGATGACCTCCTCTTCGAGTCACTATAGCTGAAGCAATTCATTGTATGGAAAGAACTCAGCAAGTTCGTTGGCTTACTCAGATGAAAGCAACCCAAAGAAACCCAAATAAGTATAGTGCCTTTCATAAACACACAGGTCACTGGACTGTCGACATCTTAAATGGGAAATCGAACCACTTCTATCTAAAGGATTATTAATAGAATTAGTGGAAGATGGAGTGGCAAGACCAGGTAGAGAACGAAGTCCTCTTAAGAGCCCAATGAGGAATCTTCCTCCTTGAGTCGAGCAACCCAATCACAAACAATCATCAAATATTAGGACCATCCATACAATCCTTGGAGGTCCTATGATGTTGGGATTCACCCAAAATTCAAGGAAGAGACACCAAGGGAGGCTCACAAAATAAGCAAACATGTTTCTTTTGTGAAGGATTCAGAACCTATTTATTTGATATATTTTGAGGAAAGGGAGGCACCTCCTCCTCATGATGATCCATTAATGTAACAGTGATGATAGCTCATTGTGAAGTTAGAAGAGTATTGATTGATAATGGAAGTTTATCAGATTTGTTATACCTAACAGCATTGTTAGATATGGGCATTGATCCAAAGGAAATCATTCCAAAAGAAATGCCTTTAGTGGGATTTAACAGCAGCACAACTATGTCAATAGGGACCATAAGATTTCTCATCTCGTTTAGAGGAGCCATTGTTTTCACAAACTTCGTAGTACTCAATACCTCTATTTCGTACAATGTCATTTTAGGACAAAGCTGGTTACATAAGATGATAGCGGTTCCCTCAATTTATCACCAAGTATTGAAATACCCCACACAAGAAGGAATAAGGGAGAGTAGAAGGGAACAAGAGAGGGTACAAAGTTGTTACCATTCTACCATGAAAATGTAGAGTCACAATAGCAATCAAAGCAAGGGCCATTTGTGAATTCATTAAGGCAAGATGGCTCAACCATTCCCCGCAAAATATTGACGGTTTTACTAGAGGATTATGAGCTCATACCTATTGGGGACAAAGAGGAGGCAAGGTTTTTGAAAGTGAATGTCAAACTTCTTGATCATTTGAGGATTTCTATAGTTCGCTTCCTCAAAGAAAATTTGGATGTATTTGCATGGAATATGGAAGATATGTCGTGAATAGATCCAAAGGTCATTCAGCATGATTAAATATAGATCAAACTAAGAAGCCTGTGCAGCAATAAAAAAAAATTTGCAAGAGAAAAGAATGAGATCATAAAGAAGCAGTTCAATTCTCTCAAACAAATTAATTGGGTAAGAGAAGTGAATTACCCCACTTGTTTGTCCAATGTAGTATTGGCCAAGAAAGTAGGGGGAGAACATCGAATGTGTGTCGATTTTATAGATGTTAATGCTGCAACTCCCAAAGATTGCTTTCCTTTTCCAAGTATAAACCAACTAGTAAGTTTTAACATCATGAGTTTCATGGATGCATATTCAGGGTACCATTAGATTCAGATGGCTCCACAAGATGAAGAAAAGACAGCTTTTATCATTGAATAAGGGACTGTTTGTTATACACGCAAGCCATTTTGGTTGAAGAATGTTGGGGCTACATAATAGAAAATGGTTAAAAAATATTTGAATACTAGATCGGTAAGAACATGGAAGTTGATGTGGATGACATGATGGTGAAGACCAAGAACATAGAAAATCATGTAATAGATCTTCGAGAAACTTTCTCAGTCATTTGTCATTATAATATGAAGTTAAACCGTAAGAAATGTATTTTTGGCGTATCGTCAAGCAAGTTCATGGGTTATTTAGTATCAATACGTGGAATAGAAGCCAACTCGGACAAGATTCAAGCATTAATGAATATGCGATGGCCCACTATCTTAAAGAGGTTCAACAATTGAACGATCAAATTGCAGCTCTTAATCGATTTATATCTAAGTGCATGAAAAAAATGCCTTCCTTTTTTCCAATTGTTAAAAAAGAACAAAAATTATGATTGGGATGAGGATTGCGAAAATGCTTTCCAAACAATTAAGGACAACTTAGGACAACGTCCCATATTAGCTAGCCCTATTAACAAAGAAACTCTTTATTTATACATGGCTATCACTATACGAGCTATTAGTGCTATTTTGATGGTTGATAGGGACCGAAAACAACAACCTATTTATTATGTGAGCCAAGCATTGATAGGAGCTCAACAACGTTACCCTGTTTTGGACAAAGTCACTTTCACTTTGAGAATGGCAGCTAAAAAATTACAACATTATTTTAGTGGTCATATCATTATAGTATCACTTCATATCCTTTGAAACATGTATTCAACAAAGTTGAAGTGTCAGAAAGATTGTCAAAAATTGCGATTGAACTAAGTGAATTTGAGATCTAGTACCAATCTCCTACAACAATAAAGGGACAAAATATAGTAGATTTTGTGGCAGAATGGACGAAGGTACCATTAGAAGAGGAAGTTTTAACATTAGTCAGTGACATTATTCCTAAATATATGGAAGGTCCATGTCGATGGAGCTTGCAACTCCAAGGGTGTAGGTGTAGGAATTGTCATCTTCACACCAAATGGAGGAATGATCAAACAATGTATTCGAATGACTTTTCAAGTGACCAACAATGTAGCCGAGTATGAAATAGTACTTTTAGCATTACGATAATTAAATATACTTGGAACCAAGAGAGTGATCATGTATAGTGAGTCTAGATTAATTGTTAATCAAGTTAAGGGGATCTTCGATGCCAAGGAGGAACATATGATGCAATATATGACACAATTCAAAATAGAAATGTCAAAAATGGAGGATTTTGCTCCAACTCAAATACCTAAAAGTAGCAACAGCCATGCGGATTCTCTAAAAAGTTTGACTTCAGCTGTCACGACTGAACTAAGGAGGACAATACCTATGACTTGTATAACATTGCCCAGCATACTGTCAATTGACAAGAAGAGTGAAAGCATGGAAGTTATTGTCAATATGGTCGAAACATGGATGACTCCATACATAAGTTATTTAACTCATGGGACTTTGGTTCACAACAAAGACGAAGCATGCAAGTAAACTACCAAATCCAAGAGCAACACATTGTACGATAACAATTTCTATAGAAGGAATAATAGAGGTCCATGGTTGAAGTGCTTGGAGATAAAGAAGCCCACTTGGTGATAGCCGAATTACATGAAGGTCAATATGCGCATTTGGAAGGATCTGCTTTGTTGCAAAGGATTTTGCAACAAGGTTATTACTGGCCTACTTTGCGAAAGGATTGTATTTCTTATGCAAAGAAATGTGATCGCTATCAAAGGCATGCTAATCTACCACACTTACCTACGAGTGAGGTGAAGTCAATTGTGAGTCCTTGGCCTTTCAAAAATGGGGACTTGACATTGTTGGTCCAATCTCAAAGAAAATTCTCTAAAAACACTTCCAAACAAGCAATACAATCATTTAATCTTTTTATAGTACAAACAACACCCAATCCATTTTAGCTTCAACAATTTCCTTAAGCGTCACACTCCTTCAATGGAGATATACTTAGATTTTAATGTTAAAAATGGATTCAAAAAAGAGAGAATAATACCTTAGAGAAACTTAAACTCTAGAGTTTCCCAAGAATACCAAGCTTCCTTCCCCACCTACAATGAAGAAAACTCTATTTTCACTTGCCTTTCTTTCTCCCTTCAAGCTCTCTAAATACTCTTACCAAACCTTGAAGAGAAACCACTCACACTTTAGGATAGCATCAAAGAAACCTCACAAGCTCTCACACACAACCATGGAGAAGCCCTCTTTGTTCACCTTTCTAGCCTCCATTTCAAAGTGCTTATGACCTTCCTTAATGAGCTAGGTCACATAAAGAAGCTTATATAATCCCCTCATGTCATTTACCAAATTGTCCATTCAATTTTGTACAACAAGATCCAAAGAAAATGCCCACATACTTAATTTTGCACAACACTCACGAACAAAATGATTGGCCATTTCTTCATAGGCAACTGAAAATGGTAGATCGTTTCTACGCAGAGACATATTCTCCTTCCTCCACACATGCTATTCAATGCTTCTAGTCCAACATTTGATGTTTGATCACCCACATTGGTTTTCAAACATCTCCCGTGGATTTGCATCATACATTACAATTTGCCTTGATGCAAATCCTTGGATAATCCATTGCTTGAGTCCTTCACCACCTTTCAACTACAATGAATAGGTGGCCACCCTTTTCCAAGTAAAATCACTTGGCGAAGGTAACAAGTCTGATATTTGTTAAGTCTTCACCCATGTGATTTATCACCAACTCTATCTCAAAATGTTCTTCAATAGCTTCCCATATCAAACACACCAATCATGAAGCTTTCTTCATATCCACCAACCCAGTAACACATATTACCAAGGTAGAATACTAAGCCTCAAACAATTGAACTATGATCTCATAGCTAATTGAACCAAACACATTCATGAAGTTCAAAATCCACACAACCCAACATACCAAACTTCACATAAACAAGTTGACCATACATATGGCCTACTCTCCCTGTACTTCTAAGGCACGTCAACACTATACTCATTCCATATCCAAAGTTTCCTTCATCAAATGTGTCCATAAACTTTATCATCTCCACATTCACATCAGCAATAATAGGAGAAAATTCAATAAACATGTCAAAGTGTTGAAACTTGATATCTTTTTGTTGTACAAACTTCATTGCACCAACACTGGACTCACATCTTGTCAAATCAAGCTCAGGTACATCGTCATTCATCATGCACTCCCAATAGTCATCACTATGTCTAGGAACAAGTATATGTGCCTCATCTTTATACAAATAAATGGCCTTATGTCATATGTGGGTATCCTCTCTATTCATAGCATCCCTAGAAATCATTAACTCCACACACAATACATAGGTAAGGTCTAACCTCTCGAGAGTCTCTTTTTTGTGACGAACTTGAGTTCGTGCTATAAAGCCTTTACCAACTAGCCTAGATGGCTCAACTGGCATAGTGTCGATTACAATCTTTGTATTATTTTTAGAATGTTCGTTGTGTTCACCAAGCCTCTCTTTTGTTTGCTTATGCATCTCTACCAGATTTCTTTGTGCACATTCCAACTGCTCCACCTCACTACAAACTTGTGTGGCCAAACATGATTAGCTAATGGAATCCTCGGAACTAACTTGCATGAACATTACATCCTCCTCAAATGTTACATCTCTACTAACAATGCACTTCTTGTTATCATCACACTAGAGCCTATAACCATCAACACCACTCAAATAACCCAAGAACAAACATTTCAATGCCTTCTTTTCCAACTTTTCACACCCAACCCGTGTATAAGCAACAAAACCAAATACTTTCAAATGGTCATATTCAATTGGACGTCCAATCTACACTTCTTCGAGTGCTTTAAAGTCAAGACGGACTAATGATAACCTATTAATAAGATACCCAGTTGTAGCAACAATTTTACCCAAAATCTTATGGTAAGCACTGAAAAGTATATATTCAACTCTCTTTAGAAGAGTTCTCATTATCCATCCTACTAACCCAACCTATTGAGGTATCCTAAGAATAATCTTGTGCCTGATAATACGATTCTTCCTACACAATTCAACAAAGGCTTTACCATAGAACTCTATATCACTTTCAGTCGTAAGTTTCTTCACCATCCCTATTTGGCTTTCAACAAGAAACCTCCACTTTTCAAACTTCTCAATAAATTCATTTTTATTTTTCAATAAATAAACCCAAAGCTTCCTAGAGTAGTTATCAACAATAAAAAGAATATACCTGGCACCACTAATTAATGGTATCTACCCCGGCCTATGCAAGTTGAATGCACATACTTCAATATGCTATCTCTCTTGTGCCTTGCCAAAAAGAATGACATTTTCTTGGCATTGCTAATTTCACAGTGATCACAGAAAGTCATTTTGTTGAGTAACCCATCACCCAGAGCTTTCCTCTTTTGCCACCGGTTCACATCAACTTCAGTGTGGGTACCCATAGTATCTTTATTCTACGCAAAATATTAAGAATATACAACTTGTTCTTTCGCTTACCAAAAAAATGCACCAATGAGCCCTTGCACACCTTAATTTGATCGTGTTCTCTTTTGAAACTAAAGCCCATGCTATCCCACATATCCAAGGAGATCAAATTTTTCTTCAACTCTAGAACATGTCTCACATACTTAAGAATAAACACCGAACCATTACCAATTCGAAGAATTATCGTGCTAATGCCAACAACTTCAAAAGGATGATTATCCACAATATTGATAACACCACCATCCAATGATTTGTACTCAACAAACCAACTCTTATGAGGTGTAATATGGAATGAACACCCCGAGTCCAAGACCCATGTGCCATTATCACCACTATCCACTAAAATTTCAAGTACTTTGGCATACTCTCAACTTAACTTATCATCCACTACTAAAGTTCTTCCACTATTTGATGCTTCCATCTTATGTTCTACCCTTTTTAGGTAATCTCTTCTAATTTGACTATGCTTTTGACAATTATAACAACTCACATTATTTTTTGCTCTTTATCATTCAACTCTTTGCTTTTTTACCTTCCGACTACGGGTAAACAATGCATCTCCACTACTGCTACTACTACCAAGATGTAAACCTTTCGTCTTCAGCTCTAACTTTCAGGTTCTCAAGTGAGAGACCACTTGTTCCAAAGATATTTTATCTCTTCCTATATAACGAAATAATATCACTCATGCCCCTGAACTTTGGCATATTTTCAATAATATCTTTAACGTTTACAAAAATATATGTAATGTCCTTGAAGTTTATACTTTATATCAAGGATGCCCTTGATAATTAACAATGTTAAGTTTTCCTTCCATTCTTAAAAATTTTCTTTTACTTTTTCTAAAATAATTTCTAAAAATGTTTTAAATTCCTTTGAGAATTTTTCTCAGTGTTTTTGCATTTTCTAAACAAAAAATTTAATATATTTATTTGTTCTTGTGATAATATTATATTATTCATTTTTTTTCTATGCATGCTAAGAGCATTTTAGTGAAATTTTTCTTAAAATATTTATTAGTTTGAGTATTGTGTAAAAAACTAAATAATTCCTTTAAATTATAAATTTATAATGATGTAATCATTTTCTTACCCTTAATTAGGCTGTTACTTATGATATAACCATATTAATTTTTTGTTCCAACTAAAGAGTATTTTATAGATTATTATTTGTGGTATTTTATGGGGTAATTCGTTTGTTATTTCTTTAACCTGGAGCATCAATTTTATTGTTTCTTTTTATAATATTTTAAATATTTTATTTTACTTTTTGTATTAGATTGGATAAACTTTATTTTAAATATTATTTAAATTCATTACCACGCTCTGATACCAAAAAATTTCATGCAGCACATTAATATAAAAATATTGGCATAAATTTCTATTGACATATAGATTTCATGCAAATTTTTAGGAGCAAATAGACTTTTATAATTAACAAACGAAATCTATAGTTGTGATTGATAATACGTTGTTCTTACTGAGTACGGGTTCAGCTCTGTCTTTTGCTACCTTGGGTTTGATATTTAGTTATCATGTTAAAAGCCTCACCTTCTGTTGAGAGATGGCCACCTGTCTTCAACAGAAAATAAGATTCATACTCTTACTTAGATATAAGAGAGACACTAGGTTTTAGAGAAAGTGAATTTCTTATTCATTAAGAAAGTAGTACTATTACAACTCTAGTTTTTTTTTTTTTTTTTCTAATTTACTCCATAGAAGTTTTCTGATACATAGTTTTTTCTGAGAAAGTAAAGATATAAAGGAAGATGGAGAGAGATTTGAGTTATGTTTTCAAACATTTGATGCCCTATTTTGAAATTTTCTTGTTCTTTTATGAACTTCTTGTTGCTTTAAAACGTGTAAAACGATAAGGTTATCTTTCTTTTCTTTTCCTTTTGGTGACATCTGTAAAAATAAGGTAACATCTTATCTTTATCTTTTCTATTAGATAATAGCACGTGTGAAGTTACGTCTTACCCTTATTGTTTCTTCTATGTTACCGACACTTTATTCATAATCATTTGTCGACACACTTATTCTAGAATCTAGAGATGTGGATTCATCTATTTCCTTGATGCAATAAAAAAGGCATCTATGATCCTTGGTTTGATTTTCTTCTAGCTAGAAAAATTCTTTTTTTGTTCCTTCAGTGACGTCTATTTCATTGCAATTGAATGGATTTTATCTCATTGGAATTGAATGGCACATCAAAATGAACTATCTTTTCAAAATCTTCCTGGTTAATTTTCAAATTACTGTGAAAAATTATTATAATTTTACTAGTAGATTAATTCACTTTTAGTTCTAAAGAATGGTTTATTTTTCTTGTTTCATAATAAATTTGGCTTAACATTACTGCCTATTTCTAGTTTAAAGATTCTTCATTAAACTTTTAATAAATTTGGCTTAAGATTTATGCTTGTTCCTGGTTTAAAAAGTCTTCATTAAACTTTTCTTCTAATAGAACCCTGAGTTGTTCGATTGTTCTTGTTAAATATGTCATTCCTATTTGGATGAAATGATATGGACTCGTTGGCTTTCTTTTGTCCCAATCCATCATTTGCCTTGACTCGCTTCCTAAAATTCTTGATTGTTTTTGAAATTTTTTGGAAAATATGTTAGTTCCATTAAATTATTAATTGGATAAATTTTTTTAATTAATCCATAATAAAATTACTGATAAATAAATTTGAGATATGCTTCCTCAATGATATCGAATCTACTACTGATGACTTTCTTGATCTTCTGGCTAAATTAATTAAATTTAACCATTGGTTTGGGGTGATGTTTCGTTGTCTTTCCTTCTCTTCTTCTAGGATGAAAAATATATTATCTGCTTTCCATGAAGATTACTGGTCTTGATATTTTCCTAAGGTTGTCGTTTTGCTTTTTCCAATTGACTAGTTCTTGAGTACTTGAGCATAGTTGCCTTCTAAATTGGCCATTATATTGTTTGGTCTGAGAAGTTTTGGAGCTTTGTAGTTAGCAAAGCTTCCTTCTACTTCGATTCTACTGATGAATGCTTTATGTGTTACACCAAAAAATTCAGTTATTGCTCTACTAGTTTCTGGCCATGTTCTGTATATTGTTGTAGCTGGTTCATTATAGATAACATAATATTTTTCTTTGGGTTCCTTTTCATCTGCAGTGTTAGACTATAAATTTTTTGTAGAGTTACCCTTTTTCTTTTGGATTACTTCTAAGATTTTATACTCTTCTTGAGATATTTGAATCCCTTTTCATTTAAAAAAATTATTTTTTGTTGACTATACTCATATTTGCATCTGTATCAATATATGCATATAAATGTTAATTATTATATCCTTAAAATTTTAATCTTATTTTTATATATGTACTGTTTGAATTTGTTATACTTAATAATTCATCAATTAATCAGAATCAGATGTTTCTAAATCTATTATTTCTTCTTCAGTTTCTTCTAATAAATATATACTATATGTGTTATTTATATAAGATTTCTTTATTAGTTCTAGTTCCATCTTAAAAGCTTCTTATAAGATTTTTACTTTTTGAGAAAATTCTTTTTTAAATTTTTTCTTATGTTATAGTATATTGGGGGTATTTATTTGCATAATGTCCTTTTTTTAGTACATATCTTTTCTTATACTTTTGAAATTTTTATTTTCTAAATTTATATTTCTTGAACTTTTTGTACTTTTTATATTTATTGTAAGGTCATGTTACATTCATATTTTCGTGACATTCTAAAATATTTTGTATCACAACAGATTTTATCACTTTCAATTACTAGTTTATATTCTTTTCTTTCTTGAAATTTTATAATTATCCAATTCTTAAGCATTCTTATTCTTCCTTCTAAAATATCTGATATTGTTTCTCTTTTTTTTTTTTTTTTTTTATTTCATCCTTCTGTTATAATTTTATACAATATTCAAGGTAAGTTTTTAAAAAATATTTCTTTATAGGTTTCTTGTATAGAGGGTGGTAGCTTATGATAATACATCTCATATTCATATATAAAAGAATTTATATAACACATATTACATATATCCATATTTGCTAAATGCCACTTAGCCTTCTCTAATAAATTTCTTATATATTTTATTTACTACATTATCTAGGTATTCTTATGTTAAATTTTTACATTTTTTGTCATCTTATAAGCTATTAGTACTCTACAAGTCGGGGGGTTTGTTTGTGTAGTTATAGAAGTTTATATAATTACACTCATTCTACTAGCCCATTTATCTAAGGCTTTCTTTCTCTCTCTTATACAATCTAAAATATCAAATTTATAACTTCATAATGTCTAAATTCTGATAAAATATTTCCTCTAACACCTCAATATACATTTTCTTCTATTTTATGTTGTTGACTTCTTCTATAAGAGGGTTCTGATTCTTCTAGTCTTTGCCTATTTCTTTATTCTCTATGTGAGTCAAATGTTTCTCACTAATGTGAGATTGATAGTACAGGCTCCATATAGATTATTGGACTTATGTTTTCTTGTTCGGATTTAGTTTCATTAATTATTATAATATCATCTTCTTTATTTGTATAAAATTTTTCTTAATAATGTTTTTCTAGTTCTTTGTTTGATAGAGTTAACAGATTAATTACTTTTCCTATGTCTCTATTTTCATAATTCATAAGTTGTTCTTCTAATTTTTTTCTATATTTCATTAGACTGGGATTATATCTTTTCCTTTATTTTTGAATTTTTCTTCATCATTTCTTTTGTCATTCTTGGGTATTAATGCATTAGAGCTCCTAGGGGGTTCTTCTTTTAAACCTTTTAATGGGTCAAACTTATAGCATAAGTTCCATTGCCTCTTAGTATATTATTAGCATCTCTTCTTAATTCTGTAAATTCATTTTGCATATTTAGTTGTAATTTTTAGTACAATAATATTCTCTCATGCCTTCAAGAATTTTTTTTGTATTTCATTTAGGTTTTGTAGGTATTTGATATGTTGTATCTATTTCTTTAGCTAAAAGAATTAAGGCTTTTATTATAATTTTTATACTACTATTTATATTTTCATTTCCTTCTAATTTCATTTATTCTAATTTAGATTTTAACAGCTTTTATTATAGTCTTCTATTACTTCATAAATTAATAAATTTTTATTTCTTTTATTTCTTGTTTTAATTCTTTAATTTCTTCTTTTTGCTCCCATTTAGGTTTACTAAATTTTGGTTGATCATCAATAAATTTTATTCTTGAAACATCATTTTTTTTTCCTTGTATTACTGGTTTTTCTTTATTATTTATGTTTGATTTCCTATTATGTCACTTATGTTAACTTTAATTTTCGTTAAGTTTGGTAGGATTTGTGATATTTCTGAAATCTTAGGAGTATTTGTGAATTTATATCAAATAGTAGGAGTATTATTGATATATATCCCTAAGTAACTAAAGTAAATAACTCTTTTTATCACAACTTAATGCATACATCAATGATCAATCCACAATTCACATTGCACATTTTAATTGGCTCCTTTTTAGTAAGGAGAAATTATTCATTACTATAGTAAGTGATGATGTGGTACTTCATCTAATAAAATGTAAGATTAGTACAACTATTTTCTTAAAAAATACAATTATTCGATGCTTGATAAAGTCTTCAACCAATAAAATTGTTAGAAAATATACCCCAATGGCAATAAATAATACTTCGTCAGTAAATTATCTCACAATTATTTTAAAATTTTACATCTTTAATTTTATATTTAATTTATAACTGATATATAACTTAATATATATACAATAACTTAATATCATTACTCAACTAAAGTGGGATCTGTATTAATACCAATTAATTAATTTTTTGATATTTATTGTTGCAAAAGTTTTTAAGTGATTTCTAAAAGTATCTAAATTCTCAAAAAGTACTCATTCGTTTTTTTTTTTTTTTAATATCAAGTGTTAATTACTCTTCAAGTATAAATTTAATTTTTAGTTAATAATAAATTTTATGACTCTATAGATGCTTGAAAACAAGTATCATTTAAATGTAAAGCATTTTAATCAAAAATGAATTATATGTAAATAAAAAAAAAAAAAAAAACAAACAAACAGGGAGGGGGGGAGTAACATAGTGCTTTTATTTACTTTTTTTCTTTTCTGTATTTTGTCTTCCCTTTTCCCATTTTTTCCGCTCTCATATTTCCTCCTCTGACTTATCTTTTGTCCTCTTCTCTTCTCTTCTCTTCTCCTTCAACAAACTCTCTCAAATAAATGAACCTAAAGTTCAAAAGTAATAAAATGCTAACAAGTCATGGTTCAATAATTTTGAACTCATGTAAAGTATAGACTGTAATTTCATATATATATATATATATATTTTGAACTCATGTAAAGTATAGACTGTAATTTCATATATATATATATATATATATATATATATATATATTTTTTTTTTTTTTCAAAATGACATAATTTAAATAGTGAATTAGAAACACTTTCCATTTTCTGCGGCGTAGAGTAGGAGTGATTATGATGAAAAAGTAATTTACATACTGCAAGTAGTTTTACAATAATAAAGATAATAATATGAATAATTTATATTATTTTTATATTTTATTTAATTATTAATTTAAAATTAAATATAAAATATTTCAACAGATTTATGAATACTCATTCTTCTCACACTTTTTAAGAATACGTTAAAATGTTCTATTTTTTCATATATTTATATATTCCTTTATTATTTTTTTCTCATTTTATTTTATATAAAAATAAAAATAAAGTTTAATTTATAATTTTATAAATATTATTTTAATAATTATCATTATTTTAATTTTATTGCTCAAATTAACATAATAATAATAATATTATTATTTTCATTAAATTTTATTCATATTATCATTATTATTATCATTGTTAATATACGAACTAAACATACCTAAACTTAATATTCCACGTCAAATTAGTTTAGATAAAGAAAGAAAAAAAAGTTTCATATGAAATTGAATTATTATGCGTCAGTAGTTACGTACAATTATATATACCAATATGAATAAGATTTTTTTTTTTTTTTTTTATTTGTTAAATTTATTATATATATTATTAATTTAAATATTAAAATATTATTTTCTTATTTTTATTTTATGGGTTAAATTTAAATGAATACTAAAAATATATAAATTTATATATATTTTTGTACCTATATCACTTATATTTTATCATGTTTCAATATTATCTTGAGAATTTAATCTTTTTTTAAATTTTAATAACAATTTAAACACATGTTATGAGATAAAAATTTGGGTACAAAATTGACATATACTTTTATTGAAAATGTTAAAATATTATTTTTTATTAATAGTCTCAAATT
Organism: Elaeagnus macrophylla; assembly: GCA_029378325.1. NCBI lineage: Eukaryota > Viridiplantae > Streptophyta > Magnoliopsida > Rosales > Elaeagnaceae > Elaeagnus > Elaeagnus macrophylla. Next base: position 52,815,841 of record CM055640.1, read on the forward strand.
TATCACATATATTTATGCAAAAATAAATAATTAAAATTTAAAAATAAAGTAGAAAAAAAAGAACATACTTATTATAACAAGTTGTTGCGACACATATTAATTAACGTGGCGAAATAAAATTGAGTTAAATCGAATTCATTTTAAGCTCTATAACTAATTTTATCATGACACATCTGTAAAAAAAATATGTTACATATTGCCTTAGATGCATATCCTACAACTACATAAGCAAATAATTAGATTTAGAGCATTCTGCCAAAAACCCACGTTTGATTTGGCAGTGCTTCTGTCCCTTTCCCACGGGCGTGCAGTACTTAGAGAAGAGTATATCTGACGCATTTAGAGGGTGATATTAAAATAAAATCATATATGATCCACAACGTTGATATTACACGCAATGCCTCTGCATTGCTGGGCCGTTGATCTCGACCAGTCTTGTAAAAAGTTCTCTTTTATTTACCATCAATGGTGAAGATTGATTAATATATATACAGTATATTTGTACGATTAAAAATAATAAAAATAACACCGTTATATTTAAACTTATATTTTTATAATTAAAAAAATAATTAATATATTATTTTTATTTAAACTTATATTTTTATAATTAAAAAAATAATTAATATATTATTTTTTTTAAATATTTATTTAATTAAAATTAAAAGAAAGTAATTTTGATCAATTTAATATTATATATTTAAATTAAATATTTAATATTATTAAAATATTAATTTTATTATTATAAATTTTACAGGAAATAGTTTCTCTCGAGATCAAATGCTTGTAATTAATTGTGAAGGCTTTGCAAAAGCAGAGTAAACCAGAAGAACAAAAACAGAGAGAGAGAGAGAGAGCTGAAGAGACAAATGGAAGTCCAAAGTCAGACTGGAATGGCATTTAATTGAGATTCCATCATTTTATTGGCTGCTCAGTTGGTCCTAACTCTCTTATCTTCCAACCCTCCTTCTGTCTGTGCTGTATAAATTTTGGGTTGGCACTGCATTGTCCAGTGTCTCAGTGACTGACTTGGTCCCTTCTATTTGGGTCCCAAACTGCTACTTTTTTATTTTGGCTTTTTCTATTCTTTTCTGTGTTTCGTTGAAAACTAGTTTTGTTTTTTTTTAATAGGGATTTGACCTTTTGTTTTTAGTGTATCGAATCCTTTTTCTTCTAGCTGTTGTATGCATGGCAAGTTGGTAATTAACTAGGGGACTTGGAAGGAAGCCAAGAACTACTTTTAATGAGCTGGTATCACTTCACTAATGCAGAGCTGCAGAATATTGGTAACAAAAAAAAAATGGTACTAATAACTTTCACTGTAAAGAAAAAATAGCGACTAATTCTAATGTGTGGAAAATTTTAGCAATACTGTTTTAAGTTTTTAATGATCTTCAACGATATTTCTAATATTTAAATAATATTAATGATACTTTTAAATTTTAATAGAATTAAAAAAATATTAAATACAAAAATATAATAATAATTTTTTATAAATTATAAACACATATTTTATTTCTTGAATATATTAAATAACTTTTTAATTACTTTAAAAATATTAAAAAGTAAAATTTTTACAAGACATTAAAAAAAATTAATTTTTTTTGTAAATTTAACTAATTAATTAATCAATTTTTTCATAAAAAATATCAACAATAAAAGAATTTTTTGATAATGTAAAAAATATAAAAATATATATTTTTTAAATTAATAGTGAAAGAGATAAAGTAATACGAGCAATGAGAGAAATAAAAAATATTAGATTAATTTTTTTAAATTATTTTTTAATTTAAATAAGCTTTAATATTTTTAAATTTAATTAGTATAGATTTTTTTATTTTTTAACCATATAAATATGTACTTCTTCATACAAGAAAGTAATATACTAAAAAATCCCTAAAAATAAGGGTTAAAAATTGCAACAATTTTGGTTATGTTTTGTAAGGTTAGGAGTAATTGGGGTATTTCATCTTTGGTTGTGAAGGTAATTTATGTATTTTATCTTTGATTGTGAAGATAATTTAGGTATTTCATATCTGGCTCACGATTTTTTGATTAACTTTCTTTAAAAGTTAGGAGTATTTATGAAAATTCATTAAACATCAGAAATATTAGTACCTATTTTTAAAAGGTTAAGAGTATTAGTAAAGATAATAAAATTTTGGGATTATTGTTTAAATTTTTCCTACTGTGGGGGTAATTTAGGTATTTCATAACTAGCTCCTAATTTTTAACAATTTTAATTAATTTTCGTTAAAAGTTAGGAGTTTTTGTGAATATTTATTAAATGTAAAGAATATTAGTGCCTATTTTTAAAAAATTGAAGATACTAGTGAAGGTTAGCAAAATTTTGAAAACATTGTTAAAAATTTTCCTTCTAATTTATCTTATTAAATTTTTGCAAAAAAAAAAAAAAAATCTCTCTGGTTAAAATCATATTTAATGCCATTAAATTAATGGTACACTATGATTAATTTGAGGAGGGTGGTCATTGAGTTAAAGTTAAAACTATGTTTATCTTACCTTAAAAATCACACAAATTCATTTATAATACATGATCACTTAAAATTAGATCATTGATAACATTTTGTTCGTATATTAAAATTTGCGTTATTTAATTCATTTATTATTTAGAAACGGTTAACAGAGAACAAATTCAATTAGTTTAATAATTTTTATTCAAACATATTATTTTTTCACATGATGAAACATCATTCAAACACAAATATTTAACAAAAATAAGAGCAAAATTCAACATTATATTTTTATAAAAATTTCGAAGACAAAATGTTGGTTGCCAATTTTTATTTTAAAATTTGATAGTTTAACTTTTTTAATTAAATAAAATACATTTTAATAATTTTCCTTTACAATATTATGTTTAAATGAATTTTCTTCTAAATATTCTTGTTTTGATTGTCGCTTTTATCCGAATGAGTTTTAATCACATTTTAATAATATTAATTAAAAATATGTGTATTGAATGTAAATTATTTTACTTATTTTAATTTTTGCAATATATTTGAAATAATTTTAAAAATAATTTTTTATGCATTCAAATTAATTATAAAAATGAAATAATATTTAGATTTCTTATTAAATATAGTAATCATAATATGATTATTGTCTTTATTGAATATAGTCATTAGAGTCTTTATTTAATAGAATAATATATTTTAAAAAGTAAAATTAATTTTAACGTAAAATATAAAAATAATTTTATCTAAAAAAAAATTAGATATTATTCAAAATTATATATATTAATGAAAAATGTTTTGAAATAGAATAATTTGTTTTTTGGAAACACATAAACTAAACCAAATCACACCATCCATCTAATCGATTCCCTTGTAGGCCCGTCTCTTTTTCTTTAACCTTTATCTAAAATCAAAAGTTTATCGGAAATTTTTTTTTAATTTATATATATCTATTTATTAACTTATTTTTATTTTTAATTCTTTTAAATAAACATATATTTTTTATATTAATAAAAAAAATATTTATTACATTGTAAAAAATACAACGTATAATTTTTCTTATGGATTAAAAATGAAATTGTATGAAAAAAATTAGGCAATGTAATTAAAAAAAAAATAACATGAATTATTTTAGGATAATCGAGTCTTCCTCATCCCCAATATCTTATTAGTTACTTGTTGATAATAATTTTGGTGATTAGGGATTGGGTTCGAGTATAGATTCAAACCTACAAGGAATATCTCACACACGCAATACATTACTAGTTGAACTACAACTTGTATTAGGGATGTTAATGGATTGAATATGATGATCTAATTTGATTAATTGTTTAAAAATTTTGGTTTAATTTGATCTATTTTGATTGTTAAATCATGTAGATTGGATTAGTTATTGATCCATAGATTAGATGATTATCTACGATCCAATCTGCATTTTTTTTTTTCTAATATATTATTTAATGTTGTGAATTATATATTTTAAATTAATAAATAAAAAAATAAAGAACATTATACATTTGTAAAAAAAATTTTATTACTTATTGTTATATTATATTTTTGTCCAGCCATTGTTTTCCTCCACGCTGACCTATACGTTACTAGAAAAATCACGTTAGGAGACACGACGCCGTGGAATATCGTATCATCTCCAATGCTTAAGTCAGATATGAACAAGAACTTTAAATTTTGAGAGAAATTTAAAAAGTTTAAGTATGAGCTTACGCATACATTTTTCAAATGTAAAATCTTATTTATAAGAAAATAGGCGCATAACAATTTAGTAAATAAATGATATTAATTAATATTTATATTATTAAATAATAATATAAATATCTTACTATTAATACGCCCTACTTAATGAAGATTTACTTGATTGTACTATTTGATTTTTCTTTCGTTAACGTGGTCCAATCAAATGATGTCACACGTACCTTGTTTTTATTTCTATCCAACACTTATAATGAATATATTTCAACTTTTTTTATTAATGTTATAATCTATAAATCTAAAAAAAATACTTTTGTAATTAAATTTTTTTTTAATAATATTAACTTGATCTCATCTAAAATTATAAAATAATATTATTATAAATTTTTTTAAATAAATAGTTGCAAAATTTTGAAAGTATTTTTAAAAAACTGTGACCTTTTTAATTATAAATTTAAAATTTTAAAATAATTTAATTTTAGATCGGATTTATTTGAACTGTCCGATGTAATTAATGTAATTTAATTTGATATGTTAATTTTGTACGAAAATTATAAACCAATTAGAAAATTATTCATTTTAATTCAATTGGGAGCAAATTATATGGAGTATATGTCTCTGTAAAGCTAAAATCTTGTAAATCTTTTTGCCATTGTGTACTCTAGTCCCTAAAGCACTGCTTCTTCTAAGAGTTATAATTTATATCAAAATTTAAATAAATAAATTGAAATAAATCAAAATAATATGAAATGAACATGAACAATTTAAATTTAAGTTAAATTAAATAATATGAAAAAATTCGATTTGAGTTAATCAGTTTAATACGAATTGAGAATTTAAAAAAAAAAAAAAAAAACCTTAAATTTTGTAAAATTAAGCGGGATATTTATTTATATTAATATCTCGCTTGATTGATGAGCGTATTTAAATTAGATAGATTTAGACTAAATTTATTTAAATTAATTAACATGTATAAATTATCACTTGTTTGTGGTCTAGTGGTAAGACTCCCTCTCCCCCACTAAGAACTCAAGTTCGAATCCCACCACGGTTGTATAAGTTATTTTCTCTTTATTAATAAAAAAAAAAAAAAAATGCCTTTAGAGCTTTTTTTTCTAAAAAAAAAAAAAAAAAGGCGTTTACATTCGGCATCTTTTGCAGCAATACCAATGCTATAGCCCAAAGATATTTCTTTTCAATGTTTATTTTCGTTTAAAGTGGGACCATCTCAAGTTACGTGTAAGGATGTGATAAACGCAACTATCTCGAGACCCAAAAAAAAATTCGTTTCTTTTGGCCACTCTGTTTTCGGATTTAAAATCCACTCCCTTGCAACTAAATAACTGTAAAGGGGAAATTACACAAGGTAGAAGACAACTAACATAATACTTGTCCGAATAGTAATTTTCTTAAATTAAATATAAGCTGCTTTTTTTTTTTTTTTTTTATTACAATAAGTGGCATTTTCTAGAATACGATAATACATAATTAGAAATATACTTTTGAAATGGATCGGAAATTAATCCTAACAAGGAACTAGCTAGCTTATGCAGTTAGTGTCATCTATGTGGAATTCCAGAGTATAAGGTCACATGTTGAGCTTTTCTTTTACATGCAAAGGAGAAGATTCTTCAGCAGTAGAACATGAGTTTTTTAACTTTCTCACTAAGTTTTGGTAGTGGGATGGCCTTTGGAGGGCCAGCTCGTGAGAATGTCGAAGTATTTCTCGAACAAGGATCGAATTCTGATCTCTCCAGGTAAAGCCTTCCTCGATATGCAGCCAAATGAGCATAATAAGCAGGTGGCACTAAAGAAACAGGCTTTGTGCATCTTACATAAGTGAAGCACAAATTATAAACCAGTTTCTGTAGCTCATCTGAAGTGAACTGGCTTTCATCCCACAGTACATGGTAATGGGTTGGCCTACTTGTTCCTTTCACACCCCAATGACTACAGAGGTAGAAATCGAATTCCCTCGGGTGCGTTATCACAGTATCAACCACAGTCCCCGGGGGTATATTTTCATCACAAAACTGGTTTTGCACAAAAGATGGATCGACTTTGAGAGGAAACAATCTAGTGTGGTGTCTCTTCTGAACTACTGCAAAGGTTATAGGGGGTTTATAACCAGGAAATCTCGAACACGCCTCTTTAATGGATTGCAATTCCTCTTTAAGAACCTTATAAAACTGTGTTTCACTTACTCCATCTCTGAAGAAAATTATTCTCTTTGGAAGCTGTTTAATTTCTTGGTAAAATTCATCCAGCAACTCTCTCACCATTTCCCCAAGATCATGAATTATCTCTTGTCTATGTGTTTGGGATCTCATTCTCGACACATACTTGTTTGCTGCTGGCCAATTCATGCTACCAACAACAGCAGCAACAGATGGGCTCACATCATCAAGTGGGTGAGGATGGGTCACATCAGCACCCATGAAGATCACTGGCTCATCAAACCGGAGCAATCGTGGGATTTGAGAATGCAGTGAATTGTACAAAGCAGCTGTGCATCCACCAACTTTTGCATTGATTTTGAGTGCCAAATTTGCCAAAAATTGGGAACTCAATTTAGCAAGATTTTGGTACAAGCAGCATTGCGTTACAACTCCAATACTTGTCTCTGCAATTCGCTTGAGATCGGCATAACCTTTGTGTTTCCTTTCCATTATACATATAAGCAATTGAAGATTGTTTGATGCCGCCCTTTGAATTCTCTTCAGTTTAGATTCCAAAAGGTTGACATTGTTAAGCACATGTGTTGGTTCAAATTGAGGGCTAACGATTGTGTTCCTATTCAAAAAGATACCTAATTGTTCACACCTTTGAGATAATTGGTTTATGAATATTACTATGCTAGACTTCTGATCAGTGGTGCCTCCAAAACTTATCAGTGCCCACCTATCAACTCGAGTTCCCTCAAATACATGGCTGTCCATTAGGTTCCATTGGCGGTCATAGCGGGAGGGAGTCAAGTCTTTTACATGTCCACCTTCACCAAGCTTCAGTTTGGGAGGTTGAAGGACTCTTCCATTCAACTGCGTCATCTCTGCAGACACATTGAGCTTGAATTCCCTTCCCTGGATCCCACTGACCACAAAAAAAAAACAGAACAATTAACTAAATATTTATTGATCACTAGCTTGCAAACTGAAGTTTCATAAATTAAATTACCAATGAATTTAGATAAAAATCAGACCTTTCAAAAAATGTATTAGAGATGCAATTTAACAGCAAAACCCTTTATTCATTACAGAAATTACCTTGTTGGACCGACAGATCCTTGCATGACCCCATCAATAATAGATTTACGTACTTTCGGACGTTGGCAGCCCATCTTAAGTATTCTAGCAGTCTGATCATCTGAGAGCTTACCTAAAAACTTCTGGCCTTCACATATCATACACAACTCCATAGGAAGATAACACGGCTTGCTCCTACTGATTTGCAAGCATGGCAAATTCCTGAACTGTATATCATAATTATAGTGATCCTTGAAGTAATTCACCAGCCTTAAATTCTTCCCATCCCTATCTTTAAACCAAAGATTTTCAGTAGTTTCCTCAGTTAAGCCATAAACTCGGTATCTTTGTAAAGTTTCTCTGTGGCAAACAAACACTCTAATGTTCTTCAGTGTCTTCTCAACTTCTTTCCTTTCATTACCAACCAAACTCGTATTCTTTCGTTGAGGAAGATCTTGAAGAAACTGTAACTGCTTCTGCAAGTATGAAATTACCCCAACGCTTTCGTGGAAAGCTGTCACAGAGAAATCAACATTGAGAACTAATCCTTGTTGGGTTGGTCGAAGGCTCTGAAAGAAACCTCTTATTCCAACAGCTCCTCCTCCAATATCCTTAGATCCTCCCATTGCACTTGAATAGAATGATCTCCCCACAGGTATACACTTCTCAGTAGGGCTCTCCCTCAAAACAACATCCAGTGCATGGAGATAATCCTGAGGGATTGGGATCCAATCATCTGCTTCCTTGTTCAAGTAAGTATTTAAGTCCTTCCCATCCAACTTCGACACAAGTTTAATGTTTATTCTAAAAAGTTTGAGCTGCTGGTTCTTTTCTTGAAATCCAGGCAAGCTTGTTTTGCTTGTTGGGACTGGGAGGCTTATGTAGAATTCAAGTTTATCATTTTGGAACTCAATGGGGCTATAAAGATTCCTGCGGCCGTCATAGGCAGGATTAGTGCCAGAGAGCACCAAAGAGTTGTCTTCTATTAACTTCTGTTTGATCATCCTAGCAACTTCCTTAGAAGGATTAGGACAGATTTCAACATTGTAGTGGAAAATTCTCTGTGATGAATCAAATTCAACAAGAAAATGGTTGGCTAAGAGAGAGATAACTAGACCTTCTACACCACCTGAATCTGGTCTCCTTGCAGCCACTAGTGCTTGCCCTGTCCTTCCAATTGCCAACTTTCTTCCATCTTCTCTTTTGGTGGGTAAAATGGTCTGTTTTTGAAACCCATCTGAACATAATTTTTTTTTAAAGAACAAGGTGAGATGATTCTATTGGTTATACTGCATCATTCAATAAATTGAACAAATAATTAGAACTCTGAATCAATCAACTTCGAATAGTGGAAGTCCTGCAGCTACAACAATTCTTCTCATTTCAAAATTTAAGCCACATATGTTGAACAGAAAGTAACAATCTGACTCATAATTGTCAAGAAATGTTTTTTAAGCAACTCAATTCTTTTTACTGCAAATAATTATATAATTATTTTACAGAAAAGTTGTTATTGAATAGTTTGGAAACAAAGGGTAAATTCAAAAAGATAAAAACAGGAAAAAAGGTAACACTCAAAACAGAGAAGAATAACATTATTTTCTTAATGAACCCCTGGTCTTGAGCTTAGCTTTTACATGAAACGCTAAAAAAACGAAATCGTGATGTTTGAGCAAACCTCAGCTCCATTCCAAAGAACAAACATTGGAACGAAAAAAACCGAGAAATTAACGGAAAAGAAGAGAACTTTAATAGCTACCTGACGAAGTTGTGACATTAGGGACCTGGGTTTCTGAGGAGTTGGCAAAAGAAGAGTTATTCAAGGAAGGGCTATTGAGCTTGCATGAAGGTTTCTGCAAACGGGTTTTCGATCTGAAACTGTGGTTTACAGGGAGATGTGGAGATAAAGCTAGCTGAAGAGGTATTGGAGGAGGTAGAGGAAGAAGAGCTGGATAGTATCCTTGATATTGGTTCTGATTACAGATTGAAAACTGATTAGAGTAGTGTAATAGAGGATGCTGATAGTGATGATGCTTTTGTGGGTTGGTTCTGCCTCTGAAACTCGTCGTTTTGGTGTTGCATTTCTTGTTAGCGTTTGACTCTTCTGTGTCCTCCATGACTTGATTCAGAGGATAAAGAGAAAGAAAGAGCAAGAACTGAAATGGGCATGAGAAAGGGAAGCGAGAGAGAAAGATGGTTGCTTTATACTTCTGCTAATTAACAAAGGGAAGGTCTTTATATGCAGAAACTGTAGTTATTGCACAGAGAGAGAGAGAGGGAGTTTGTATTCAGTTTTAGTTCCCAAGGTTGTTTTCTGTCCAGGAGGTAAGGTTTGGTTTGAACTTTGATACTGCAAAATATAAACAAAGGGAAAAGGGAAGAGCTTTGGATTGCCTTAAAAGAAAGGGTCAAAGCCAAATGAAGGAAAGGGTATTTCTAATTGGACTTGTGCAATCTGTATGTACAAGAGTATTCAATTTAAAACAGCCTTTTTGTGCTGATACACTGTTCACCTGTCAAACATAAAGGTTAAAGGCTCAAATTAACTTTTGCGCTAAAACTTACTCTCAGAGGATGAGGAACTAAAATGATGAGCAATGAACAGTATTACTTCGGAGTTCTAGCACTTATTTGGAGCAAGATTTGGTATAAAAGTTACATTTTAAATTAAAATAAAATTTTAATGTAATAATACTATACTTTCAAAAAGATATTTTAGTGTGATTTGTATAGGGTTGTAGGTAAAATAAATAAATTTGGGTAAAAATTGTACTATTTTAATACAAAAGTTAAGCGATAATATAATTTTGAGTTGGTGTTCGCCTTAACATTTTTATGGGATGAAAAGTTTTAAATTAATTTGCTTTGCAAATTGAATCACTTTAGTTGCTTTAATTTTTAATGGCTCACCTTAAATTAAGCTTAGCAAATTGGAAACAAATCTCACATGACACATCATATATCGTCCTTGCAAAAAGTTAATTAGTAAATTTGGAATCATGTATATTTATGAAGTTGGTTTTTTATTTAAAAAAATGTTGAGCTACACAAATAATTTTTTAAAATTTTTTTACTCCTATAACTTAATCTCTTTATTATTATTTTTTTTAATAATTTAATCCCTTTATTTTTCAATCTTTATACTTTAATTTTTTTACTTTTAATTCTTACAATGGGGTCATTTGTTTTTTAATTTCACAAATTTTAAGGCCAACTTAAAATTAAACTTTAAAACAATAAAAAAATAAAATGACCAAATGGTAAATTAGAAAAATATAGGTACTAAATTGTAGGAAAAAAACTAATTAAAGGAAACAAAATGTGAAAATTAAAAAGTAAAAAGACTAAATTATTAAATAAAAAAATTAAGGAAAATAAAGTATAAAATGTGAAAAATTTTAGAGTACATTTATATACTCTACCAAGAAAAATAATATTAGATGTTTGTGAGTATTAGATTATAGTGTTAAAGAAAAAATATGACTTTGGCAAAACAAGGAGAGATTCTTGTGTATAGGACTTGTATTTGTTATATGGTAGATCGAATTAATTTTGACTATTTATTTTTTTAAAAAAAATATTAGATATGTGAAAAATATTAATGACTATAATTTATAAATAACATATAACATGATGCATTTAAAAAAATTCAAAAAAAAAAAAAAAAGAGGAGTTGGTTGATTTCAAAACAATAACCCTTATAATGTGGGTTTTTTTCTTTAATTTTAAGGTGAATAGTATACATTAAAGTAAGGGATAAGTTTCAGAGACCAATGATGTAGATGATACCACAACTTAAAATTTAAAATTAGTTAATAACTTCAAAAATTAAGTAAAATATTTACTATTAAATATAAATAATTTAACGATTAAATATAATTTATTAAATTTATTGGTTAACAATACTAACCTCTTAATCTTGTTCCTTAAACTAGATTTGTTTCCTTTTAAAAATTAAATGACTTAGATTAAGTAGATCAATTAAAATAGCCTAATTGCAAAGCTATTCATTTCCATTTTAGATATTAAATGTATTTATCATTATTGATAAAATAATAAGTCATGCATTCATTAAAAAACATGGTCTAATGTAATTTATAATAACTATTTTATCTACTAAACTTTTAAGTCTTGTAAGTTCTTAGTCTTTGTAGGCATTCTCGTGTGCAAATTACAGAGCCTATTTTATTATTCTTAATATTTTTGTCTACCTCTGTGTAAGATCTTCCAGTCAGTACCGCACACACTCACATAAAATTGAACAATTTGTATGTTTGTTTGTTACACAAACCACTAGATGGTGGAGAACATGTAGTTTAAATGTTTAGGTTTGTTTTATCTGCATTTGATTTTCACTAATTGTCGGTATTTTGGAATTTTTAAATGCTAAATTTTTCCTTAAAAACTTATTTTCTTTGGCTTGTCGGGGAACTCGTTAGGGGCTAGTCGAGGTAGGTCGGTGAGAGGTCAGTAAGTGTGCTCAAGGAGGTTTGAGACTCCTTGAACCTTGCTGAGACACTCCAAAGGGACTCATTGCAGTGGTCAGCGATAGTGCAAATTCATCTACGAGGGTGATGAGAGGCTAACGAGGGTACCAAAAGTTGAAAAATCAGTTATAAATACCTACTCATTTTCTTATTTTTCCCAAGGAATTAATTGTGTATTTTGGGTGTATAATATTTTGATAAAAATATTCTTGAGCTTTGAAAATATTTTTGCTATCAAGGATTACTAATACGTAAAGTTCTTTTTCATATTATTGGTTTTAAGTCTGAGAAACAAAATTCATATTTTCAAAATTGTGTTTATGTATCTTCAATACATTGACTGTTATTATGTATTGAAATACGGAGTTGTTTGAAAAAAAATATCAACTTGATATTCGGAAGAAAATACATTTTGAAAAGTGTTTACATACCATCAATACATCAAACATTCTTCGGTATTGGGATATGAGGTTATTTGGAGAAAAATATATTTTACAAACAATATTTTTGTGTCAACAATACATCAAGTATTTTTCTGTACTGTTGATATGAAGTGGTTTTTACAAAACATTCATGGGTGTGTTTGTTATTTGCTTAGGATTTACGCTTTTTGATTACAAGTATAAATACCACACTAAGTGGTGGATGAGCGTTGGAGGTGAGCCAGATCCTATTCGAATCAAAGTAGTTATGCAGATAGCTTGCGAGAGCAGCATAGGTAGTTAAGATGTATAGTCCCAACTGATAGAAGTATATGCATTTTATTTTTTAACTAGTTGTATTAACTATTTATTTTCTTAGTAAATTTATTGCTGAGTAGTTTCTTTTAGCAACTTGTGGATGTTACCACTTTTGATTGGAACCTAAGTGGTTTACCATGTTATATTGTTGTGCTTGCTTGATCTGCTGCCTGTACTAGTACAATTACTATTATATTCTAGTATGTGTCAACATCTAAGAATTACACTATGATTAGAAAGCTTTTATTACTTTTCTAGCTTTTATTCCTATTTATGTTATTGCTTTATTTATTCTTTCATGTCTAATTGTAATCTATTTACTGTTCTCTATTTGTATTAGATGGATGCGTTTCAAGGTGTTAGCTTTAAGTTGTCTTGGTAGTTAGCTGGGTTCGGACTCTCTAAATTAGTATCAGAGCTAGTACACCCTTTTAAGGCTTAACTGCTCTGGTGTTGATCTATTTCTCGTACTATACACACACTCATTTTTCACTAAGATGGATTCCAATGAATAAGGTAATGTAGGTAGACTTTCTCTTCTCAATGTGCATAACTATGCCTATTGAAAGTCACAAATGTGAGCTTTCTTCTATTCTATAGGAGACCAGGTTTGGTTTCAACTAGAGAATGGCTGGATGCCTTCTACAAAAATTGAAGAATAAATAACTGTTGTCGAAAATCCCATGAGAGAATGGACACATGAAGAAAGTAAGAAGTACGATTGAAACAGTAAAGGGCTGTGTGCACTAACTAGAATCGTCACTATAGAAGAATACAAATGAATTTCTGCCTTCACCACCTCCAAAGAAGCTTAAGACATCTTAAAGTTAACGAATGATGGGTATCTCTGTTGTTAAAAAGTCAAAGAAGATGCGTATGAAGAAAGACTATAAATTGCTTTAGATGGAAGAGGATGAAACATTTGATAGCTTCTACGGTCACTTCTCAAACATCATCAATACTTCCTAAAACCTTGGCCATCCTATCGAGGAAGAGTTACATGTTAAGAAGATTATGTGCAATCTTCCTTTACACTTCATAAAGAAAGTGATTGCGATTGAGAAAGCTTTTAAGAAGAACCATTAACAATTAATGAGATAGTTTGTGATCTCTAGGCATTTGAGATTCATCATTTTCTGCCTAAAAGGATTGGCACTTCAACAAATAAAGGAAAAAGCCTTGCACTTAAGACTACTAAGAGTCAAAAGAGGAAACAAAATGTCATTATTGAAAGCGATGACTCATTTAGTTTAGATTAGGAAGAATTTGCTATATTGGTTAAACAGTTCAAGAAATTATTTAGGAGCAAAAGGAATGCTCCAGAAAGTCAAAGAAAGAAAGCTCCAATCAAAGAGACTTAAGAGCCATAGTAGAAGACTCTAAAGAAGAAGAAGAAGAAGAAGAAGAGAGACCTTAGATTAAAGGTCAAGTTGGACAAATAAGGTGTTACGAATATGAAAAACTCAAACACATCGCAACTCAGTGCCAATTAAAGAAACAAAATCTGGAAAGAAAGCCAAGGTAGTGAAGATTACTATTTTAAATAGTCGTAGTTCGGAATAGGAAAAAAGTAACTTTATTGGTTTCATGGAAACTATAGACAATCATCCCACTACGACCTCTCAATCTACCAAATTCATTGATGACGATGAGCATGAGGATCTTTTGGAAAATTACAACAAGTTGCTCAAGAAGCACATAAAGACTGAAAAGGCTCGAAAGATGGCTTTGGTCAGCCTTGAGGATAAAGAAAAAGAGTTGTGTACTTGAAAGATTGAGCTTGAGAATAAGAAGTATGCTCACAACCTAGAAAAAGATCATCTCTTAAGGAAGTGTGAGGTCATATAGAAAAGATACAACGACATGGTTGTTGAGAGTGAAGCTAAAAAGTTAAGAATGAAGTTTCTTGAGTAGTCTTTCAAGAGTCTTCAAAGGTCTAAAGATCAGGTGATAATTAGTCCGGATCTTATGGAAGAACAAGTTGAAAAAATCACTCTTCTCGAAAAGAAGGTGATGATACTGGAAAGTGAAATGGCATATCTTGCTTATGCCTTATCTGAAAAGGATAAAGAGTTGTCAACTCCTTAAGAGAAAGTTAAAAATTTGGGCAATTCTACCAAATTTCTTGAGGCATCAATTAAAGAAAAAGATGACCTCCGAGCTACTTTAATTGCAAATCAATTTGATCTTGAAAAGGTGTTGGAACACTCTAGGTCTATTGTTTAGAAAATTTTGATGGGTACACAGAAGTTGGATGAGATTTTAAGTGGTATCAAGGCACCCGATGACAAACACGGGCTGAGTTTTACTAATGAAAGTGGTACCTCTTCTACTACTGCTGCTTTTCCTCTATTTATCAAGCCAATTTCTACAACTATTCCTCCTCCTCTCTTCATCAAACCTATTTATGAAGATTCTCAAAAAAAGACTGCTGTTGCAAAAGGTAAATCTCAAGTTGTTGAGAAAGATAAGTCATAAATGACGTTTCAGCTAGTCTCTACTAGTAAAATGAACACCTCACCTCCTGTTTCTTCTTCTCGTCATGCTAGTGACAATCTGTTTCCACTACCTACATAGTCCATCCCCTCCTATCACCATTGTGGTGAGTGTGAGCATACGAGAACTCACTATGAGAGATTAAGTTCTCATCCCTAGGTGAGAATCAGTGTTGGCATGTCTACCTTCCCTTCTCTTCCTAACGTTACTTCTCAGAGATAGAGACCCATTTTCTCTTGCTCTCTTGCTTGTGCTTTCCATCTTTGCAGTATTGTTGGCTATGTTGCCAACTAATGCCTGAGATATGTATAAAGTAGTTCAAGGAGATCTCCACCTCACACTTCTCATTCTGACTACTCAAGAAGTAACTATTATGGTTCATCTGAGCATTATCAATTTGGGTACATTATGTACCGACAGCACAACGAAGAAAGGGAAAAACTTTCTAAAAGCTTACATGGTCACATGTATGATGACCACTCGACTGAATTTTTGAGCATGCTCATATAAACTAGAGTTACATTTTGACTTTGTTGCCTCTCATCACTTCTTTTCTAGACGGAGGGATACAGTTTCATCACTGTGTGTGATTCAGTATGAGTTGAGTTATTTATTCTTTTACATTTCTTCTTTGTAGTATTTTATATTCGTGTTTAATTTATTTTTTTTATTTTTCTAAAATTTGTTTTCATGATCTTTTGTTGTTTTCTTACCCTCTTATTTTGTTAAAATAAATATTTAAAAATAAAATAAAAAAGTTTTCCTCTCTTCCTACTCTTTAAGGTTGCTTGTCGAGGCTTTGCTGATTGCTCCCCACTGAGGACCTCACCGACCAACTTAGCAAGGGGTTGGCAAACTAAATGGATTGCCTATAAAAAATCCCTTTCCATTTCATTTTCAAACCACAAAAATTTCTAAACAATTCCTACCCTTAAACATTTTTATCGTCTATCCTTCCTTCCTACTTTTACCCTTTAAACACTTCTACTTTACCATTTTACCTAAAATGGCCAAGAAAAGCAAAATATTAAACAACTCTCAAAGTGGTCAAGATGAAGACGCTTCTACTTCTCACAAGAAATGCCTTGCTCCCTTTATTTATAAGCGCTCAGTAATGATTGAGGAATTTTCCACTATATATTAAAGGTTTGTATACTTTTCATGGTTTACTCTATGTGCCCTTACTATGATAACCCTACTTTTGTACAATAATTTTATTCTACGATATATCCCATCGTACCCGTCATTTTTCTACCAATTTCACTTTGAGGGAATGTGAAGCTACCTTTTCTAGAGATAATGTCATTCACATTTTATCTCTCCATAACGTGAAAAATTCTTCTTTTTTTGTTATGCTTTAGTACAAAAAATCTCACGATTCTGGACTTCACTAATGATTATGATCATCTCAAAGCTCGTGATTCTTCTGTCACGGCTACCTATTTTTGATCCTAACCACAGATATGGTGGTGGTGCTTTCCCTCTTAATCAAAACTCCCCTGGTCACATGCTTAGTAACATAGTTGGTAACTGTGTTCATCCTAATTCCAACTTCACTTATGTGCCTTTTTCTAGAGGTGACTTTCTTTGTGCTATTATCAACAGTGAGTCTATAGATCTTGTAGGCATGATTTACAGAACCATCATTTTTCATTCCTTCATTTTGACACTTATTCTCTTCATTATCCTTCATTGATTACCCACTGAGGACACACTATCTTTGGTGATGTTCATGGCACTGTTCCTGTTAGATCTCCTATTTTAGCAAACACTTCCCTTCCTTGCAATCTTTTCCTTTTGGGAACTACGAACCTTCTTCTTCTTCTTCTCTTACTCCTTATGGTGTTTCCTAGTATGCCTCTTTTCCTTCTATTCCTATAAACCCTCCTCCTTCTCAATCAATCACCTAAGCTCTTCGATTTACTTTAGGAGATGTCGCCATCAAATAGTAACTTGATCAAGTCTTTGAAGATTGTGATGAAGAGCGTCAGAAGCACAGGTTTTACAGACAAATGCTAATGGTTTTAAATGATTGGGTTACCAAGTTGGAGCGTGAAAAACCTCATCAGGTTTCTCCTAGGTCTTTTACTTCTTGGCCTTCCATCCAACAGGCTAGTAGAGTGGGTCCTTCTTAGATTCAATCAGTTAGTCTAAGTACTTGTGCACTTCTTTCTCAGATGTTCCAAACATACAAGTTCCCCATACTTCATATTATTTTTCTCGGATGATGAGCCACTTTGAGACAGTAGCCACCGACTTTCCTGATATGTTTCCTCCTTCTTCCCAACCTTCTAGCCATGGAATCCATTGTCAGTACTCGTGGTGACCCTGATCATGATGAGGGCAAAAAAGAGTCCTGATTTTTTAAGTTTTCTTTTTCTTTTTCCAAAAATTTTGTACTCAAACCTTTTATTATTAATAAAAAAAGGGGGTTGTTGATTTATTGCTTTGTTCTCTATATTATTTTTTACTTATGTTTTATTTCCTCTATATATTTGTTGCTTAAGTGTATAGAATTTTTGCATACTGTATGCCTTTTTTCCCTTATATAGGAGTATTCTTTTAACTTTCTGTGTCAAAAAAGGAAATAATTTTGTGTTGCACAATTTGTTTACTTCTGTTTTTGTATTATGTTGGGATGTGAGGGTAGGTTGCCTAACATCATGTTTTTCTGACTTGCATACAATCAATGGGAGTTTGTTTATTTACTTGTGCTTATCCTACGGTGTGTACCTGAGTAGGGGGCAACACAAGAGTATTTGATTAGACTACACATAACTCTACATGAGACGTTCACAGGTATGTGTTTGTTTTGTGTGTACAGGATATAGATGTAGCTATGGACCTTGAAGCTCAGTTGGAGTTAGAGTTAGCATCAAGATGAATGTATTGATTCATAAAGTAGGACGATGCATAACAAGGTGGACGCATAACAAGGTGTAAGCACTTAGAGTGTAGGTTTGTTGAATGTGTCTTGTTTGTGTCGGAGTTTATTCATAGGAATGAACTTCTTTAAGTCATCTTGTATGAATATATTATTTTTGATGCTTGACTTGTTTAGGTTGTGCGGTGTTTTGCCACGAAAATCCCAAATAGAAGATTGTAAGTTATGTAATCCCTTTGAGTCTTTGTTGGAATTTATGTGTGCAAAACACAGAGTCTATTTTATTTACTTAGTATTTTTGTCTACCTCTATGAACTAAACACTTTATATATTTGTTTGTGACATACATCAATAGGTAGTTGGGAGCATATAGTTTGCATATTTAAGTTTGTTTTTACCTGCATTTGATTTTCAATGATTGTGGGTATTTGTGAAATTTTAAAATGCTAAGTTTTTCTTTAAAAAACTTGCTTTCTTTAACTTGCTGGGGTCTTTTATGGTGGTTCGTTGAGATAGGTTGGTAAGGGGTCAGCTATTGTGCTCAGGGTTGTCTGAAACTCGCAGGAGGCATGCTAAGGTGGTCAGCAATGCCTCATTAAAGAGCGCAGTGAGGGGGTTGTGAGGGTACCAAAAGCTAAAAAATTAACGATAAATATCCACTCATTTTCTTATTTTTTTTCATGGAATTAATTGTGTATTTTTGTTTATGAAATTTGATATTTTGAGAAAAATATGCTTGAGCTTTGAAAATATTTTTGCTATCCTCGATCACTAATATGTAGAATGCTTTTCCGTTTTCCGTATTATTGGTTCAAAGTTTGATAAACAAAATTCTTATTTTCAAAAATTTTGTTTTCGTATCTCCAATACATTGAGTGTTGTTTTATATTAGAATACGAAGTTCTTTGAGAAAAATATATGTTTGATATTTGGAGAAAAAGTATTTTGAAAAGTATTTATGTATCACCAATACATCTAGTTTTTTTTTTTTTATTGGGATACAAGGTTGTTTGGAGAAAAATATATTTTACAAATGGTGTTTCCATCTCAACAATACATCGAGTATATTTATATATTGTTGATACAAAATAGTTTTTACCAAATCATTATTGGGCATGTGTGTTATGTGTTTAGGATTCATACTTGTTTATTGCAGGTACAAGTACCAAACTATATGGTGATAGAGCTATGGAGGTGAGCCAAATACCGTTTGGATCAAAGTAGTTGTGCAAACAGTTGGTGAGAGCAGTATAGACAATTAAAATGGGTGGTTCCAACTGATAGAGGTATAGACATTTTATCTTTATAGAATTATATTAACTATTTATTTTCTTAATAAATTTTCTATTGAGTCACTGTCTTAAACAACCCGTAGATGTTTCTATTTAAAATTAGAGCCTAAGTGAATTTACTACGTTACATCGTTGTGTTTGCTTGATTCGCTACCTATGTTATTACAATCACTGTTATAGTTGAGTATGTACCAACATATAATAATTATATTGTGATTGAAAATTTTTACTGCTTTACTCTATTTCTATTACTTGCATTATTGCTTTATTTATTATTTTATGTCTACTTCTCATTTGTTTATTTTTCGTTACTTGTACAAGAGAAACGAGTCTTATAGTGTTAGCAATATCTTATCTTGATAGTTAGTTAGGTTCACACACTCTAAAAATTATTGTTTTGAAGATTAAAAAAAGTTAAATATTTTGCGATCCTAAAGTATTTACGCTATACAAATTTACACAGTTAGTTTCATTTACTTCTTCTTTTTCCTTAAAATTTAATCTCTTTATTTATTTTTTTTTTTTTAATTTTTACACTTTATTTTAATTTTTATTATTTATAAAGTTTCATTTCAAATTAGTGTATCGAATCATTGAACTTAATGTATGAAAATTAAAATGTAGAAGGACCAAATTATAAAATAAAAAAGTAAAGACATGTTTGTTACGCCGTACTAAATACCTTGACTGTATAATTTATATACAGTCATGTGTTTAGCTGTGAAATCAGACTGCATCATATAGTATAAAAATAGTACAGTTATGTATAAATTTTGTACAACCAGGGAGTGTGGGTCTAAACCATACTAGACAATTAACTTAATCTGTTTGAATTTTCAATTATAAAATTATATGTATTAACTTTTTCTTTTGTCTTAAATTAAAAATAATATTTTTTTTATTTTTAAAAATGTAATTAAAATATAAAAATGAATTAAATATTATTTTAAATAAATTTTAAATAAAAAATCATTTTAAATATAAATTATTTTAGTAAAATATATATAATCAATTTAATCCAACTTATATTATACAGCTTGTCACCAAATACTATACAGACTAATTATAATACAATTCAATACAGTTCAGTCCAATACGATTATACTTAACATATTCGATACGGTACACCAAACATACCGTAAGTGACCAAAGTGTGAAATTAAAAAACTAAGGATCAAAATTATAAGAAAAAATAATAAAATGACAAAAGTGTAGATTCTAGAAAAATTTAAAGTTTATATATGTAGTTTTTGATAAACCCCAGCGAAAGCTTCATGAAACATACAAAAGATTTCTCTCTTGATAACTAATATCAATTACACTTTAGATCCAATCCTCTGCAAAGTTCGTTAATCCCCTTAATTAAATATGGATTTTGACCTTCATAAATTGGAAAAAAATGAAATTAAAAGAAAAAAAATAGACAAAAAGAAAGAGAATATATGCCACTCATTAGTCATATTTGTAAATTTTATATAATATATAAATAATATAAGATATTTACTCTTTAAAAAGCTAACCTCCAAGATAACTAAGACTTATAATTACTTATAAACCTTATATTAGTATCATGCTTAAGCAATGTGAGACAATACAATACCTCTAACATCCCCTTCAAAGTGTGGATCTTTGTATTTTTAGAAAGTCCATCACTTTGTATTTTTAACTTATTTTATTATATTATATTCTATTTGAATCACTTGTCTTTTTTTTTTTTTCTTTTGCAAGGCCCATTCATTTTTTTTTAGAGGTGAGGCCTATAATATTTGGCTCATTGATCGACTAAAACTTTGATACTATATAAATTTTATATAGTAAATAAGCAACATAAGACATTCACTGCTTAAAAAGTTAACTTTAAAAGGTTAACTTCCAAGGTAGCTAAGCCTCATGATTACTTATAAATTTTACATTAGTATCATGCTTAAGTAATGTCAGATAATACAATACCTCTAACATGATTAAGCATGATACTAATGTAAGGTTTATAAGTAATTATGAGACTTAACTACTTTGAAAGTTAACCTTTTAAAGAGTGGATATCTTATGTTGCTTATTCACTATATAAAATTTACATGGTATCAAAGCTTCAGTAAATCAATGAGCCAAATACTTTAAGCCTCACCTCTAAAAAAAAATGAATGGGCCTTGCGAAAGAAAAAAAGACAAGCGGCCCAGATAGAATATAATATAATAAAATAGGTTAGAAATACAAAGTGATGAGCTTTGTAAAAAGACAAAGACCCACACTTTGAGGGGGATGTTAGAAGTATTGTACACATTACTTAAGCATGATACTAATGTAAGGTTTATAAGTAATCATGAGACTTAACTACCTTGAAAGTTAACCTTGGAGGTTAACTATTTAAGGAATGAATGTCTCATGTTGCTTATACTCTATATAAAATTTACAATATTGAGGTAAGCACAATTCAACCTCATCTCAAAAATAACAAAAATGCGTTGTTTTTATGTTGTATCTTATTTTATTCCCTTCGTGGTCTCTTAAGTCCTTGATAACTTGTCTTTTTTTTTTTTTTTTTTTTAAATAGAAAATAATGGCTCTTTGAAAGGGAGATGAATAGAGCTTGCTTTTCTCCAATTATCCGAATCAACGCTGATATTGAGAACACCAGATGATAGCACCAGAGACTGTCGTCAAAGAAATTTGAGTAACCTACTATATACTTTTCATTCCTTGAATTCATAACTTCATGCATATAATTCAGTTGTGCCAACTGAACTATCCACCGCAAGTATATCTTGTCTCCTTTTGCATCCATCTTTTTTCAATTTGGTTTCTGTCACATGATTAGTTTTATAATGTATTCTCTCAAGTTCGGTGAGATTATTATAAATAAATTAAAAATATATAAATTTTGAGATCTCATTTGAGATAGCATAATATTATGAAATAAATAGGTTTTTTCATGAATTACTTACAAATACAAATACTATATGGACTTGTTTAATGTTTAGAAGTATATTTTTAATATGTTAAAAAGCTGCAACTTAACATTATTTAAAATTTAAATCTCAATTATAATTACATAAGTTTAAGTTTTATATATAAAATGAAAATTTAACCATGGATTCGAGTACTAACACACAACTTGTACACAAATTTTTTAATATATCTTAATATTTTTATAATACTTTTAGGATTATAATATCAATAAAATCATCATTGTATTACAATATATTCCAATATGGAAGTATCAATAATGAATAGTGGAAATATTTTTTCTTTGGTCAAAATTTCTTCAAAATATTGAAACTTTTTAATAAAGTTATTTATTTATTGAGAAAATTGTAATAAAACTGTTAAATATTTAAAAAATTCGTTTTAATGTAATTCGTTTTTTCTACTTAATGACGTAGGGTTATATCATGATTTTTAAATTTTACAAAAATTCTAATTGTTATTAATGATATATTCAATAATTTTGTAAAATTTAAGTTTTTATATATCTAAAAGAATTTAATCTGATATCGACACTCACACCCTGTAATATCCATTAGTCACACACATAATTATGATATCCTGTAATACATAGGATGACATAAGAGGGGGATCATTTATGCATATTTTATTATTATAAATTATAATATATTAATTATTAATTAAATATAAAAATAAAAAAATAATTATAAAATTTTTACTAATAAAAATTAATTAAATTATATAATATAAATTATTATATACATTAAACTATAATAAAAAATTATATTTATAATTTATTAGAAGGGGAGTTTCTTCGATGTTGGAGGATAAACATTGTCTTTAGATTTAGTTTTATAAATTAAAAATATAATTTTTTTATTATGTTAATTTTAAGAAAGAGACCGATGAAAGATAAATAGAATATTTTAACATTATATTAATCATGAGTTCATTTTTAAAAGTGGTAGAAGTATCATTTTAATTTTCTTCTCATTAACCTTCTTTATTTTGCTTCTCATTCATCTCTCTCTCTCTCTCTCTCTCTCTCTCTCTGTGTGTGTATTTAAGCAAGAAGCATGAAAAAAAAAAATGGACATTCAATCTGCAATTATAGTAGGATTGCCGATTGCACTACTTCTTGGACAAATAGATGAAATCCAGAGGGAGGTTTTATGGATGCCCAGAGATGATATGAAAAATCTGAATTTTTTTTTTTTTTTTAAATTTTCTTTCCTTTTTATGTGATATTATTTTTAAAATGTTTTACTACTTATTTCTAATATTCAGTAAAATTATTGAATCAGAGACAATAATAGAGTGGAAGTGACAGGAACAGTGGGGGTTAAGAGAATATTGTGTTAGGGCAGAATAAGAGTATATGAATCTCTTATTATGTTATGTGATTTTTTTTAAAAAACAATTTCAAATAGAGTAATATTTTATTTTAAAATTGTACTTTTTTTTTTTTTTTTTTTTAACTTTTTGTCATTTGTAAACTACTTGTGTAATAATAATAGGATAAAAAAACTTCTTTTTTTGTTCTAAATTCTAAATTTTTTTTTGGTTATTTAAGTCTCAGAAACTTTCTTCTTTTAGAATAATAATTTTTATCAAACTTATGATATTATACAACCCAAATAAATAAATATTATTCACTCTTATAAATAATTGATACCACAAAATCTTCACTATTAATCAATTCTATATACTACATTTAGTGTAATGCTAGTACATAAGTTGAGATACATTTCAAGTTGTTATGCAGCATAGTACTACTTTTGTTTTTATTATTAAAGGATAAACATTGTTAGAATGTTAGTGATGGGACAATATGATTAATGTGGAG
This sequence comes from Elaeagnus macrophylla, assembly GCA_029378325.1. Lineage (NCBI taxonomy): Eukaryota > Viridiplantae > Streptophyta > Magnoliopsida > Rosales > Elaeagnaceae > Elaeagnus > Elaeagnus macrophylla. The sequence goes on from CM055640.1 coordinate 52,839,953, forward strand.
CCTATAGTATTCAACTCGCCCTTTTCTGAATTTGGACCACAACATATCCACTAATGTCATTTGCTTTCTTTGTTAAGAGTTATAACAATATTAAACAAAAATCTCTGGAATAGTAATTGGTCAAACCAATTTTATTGTTTTTGAACTCCCAAAGTTTTGTGTCACAAAACTGTTGGAGCCCAGCTCATTCAGTTTACAATTAATTACCTCATGAGAGGAAAAGAAAATTACTCATCTTTTTAGAATTTAGATTAGTTGTTATTAAGCTTAGCCTCACTGAATTGTGAGAAAAATCTTAGACTTCAGTCACCAGCTAAGCGTAAAAGTTGTTATCATAGATTTAGTTATCATTGTTTTATTTCAACTCTACTTTACCTTCTTTTTTTTCCCAAATGAAATGACCAAATGTGCTTCAATTCATTCCCTTGAAAGCTTGCTCTTAGTCAAAAGTATTTCTCTCATTTTCTATGTTTGTTCTTTAATTATGGAAAACATATGTTTTATTAACAATAATTGATTATTTTTATGCCACATTGTAACAAATATATTTAAAATGTTTTATTAATTACAAACATAACCATATATAGTTGTACAAAAATAGACATTTACTAACATCTTTTCAAAACTTAACAGAACTTAGTATCATGGGATTTATACATGTGTTTTTCAATGGTATTTGGGTAATTTACTTAGGAATAATAGTATATGTATCATATGTATTAAGTGATTTGTCAGTTATTAATAATGTAAAGTTGGGAATGTGAGAAAATGAAATGATCGTGTCAATTAGATTGTGCCATGCGAATTGATATATGCATTAAATTGTGATAAAAAAAAAATTTTTGTTTACTTAGATGGCAGAAATTGGAAAAAAAAAAAAATCAGAAAAGAACAAAGAATGAAATTAAGACAATCTTTCATTTGATTCGTCATCAACCATAGAAGCAAATTTATAAAGATTACTATTAGCACTGATGTCAAACGACACTCACATTTCAGAATTAATTCTCTCTCTCTCTCGTCGATTCACCAAAGCAATTAACATAGAAGAATCAAGGTTGAGAATGTCTTAATATCGAATATGAGTATTCTAGTACCTGCATCTAATGAAAGGAAGCTGACAACTTTAAAAGAGGCAAAACATATATGGAAGCAGATAACAAAACTATCATTGACATTGAGGCAGTCTTATTTGAAGATTGGAACAATGTGAATCTAGATTGTCAACAAATCTTGTTCGATTTATATAAAAACTTGAAAGATTTAATATGATCTCAATTCGATAGATTTCAAGAGAAAACAATAAAGCACCACATAAATTAATTCACTATACTTCAATTTTAGGAGCAGAAGGTGTTTATTCAACTTTTTATTTTACTTGGAGAAATCCTAGAATGTAATCTAATTATATAACCAAGACTCTTTTCTACTTTGCATCTTCTAGCTGCTTTTGTCAGAGCAAAAAATAAAAATAAAAAAGTTAAACATATATTATTAAGCAAAAAAAATTCAATATTTTTTATATAAAAAGTGAGAAAAGTTTGGTTGTTATTTTTGGCATTGTGAGGACTGAATTGCCATTACATTTTCTTTTCTTTTTTTCTTTCTTTTTTTGCATTTTAAATTTTTTTACTTTTTTATTATTTGCTTTAATAAAAAAAAATACTAATAATATCAAAATATTAATATAATAAATATATTATACTATAATAAAAAGTCATATTTGATAATTTTATTATGAATTGTCTCAATATCCTTTACATCAAGGGTTAAAATCATGAGTTTTATCCACTTAATTAATGGGTTAAATTCTATTCAATTTATTTTTGAGAGAATCATATTTGTGTCGAGATAATGTCATATTACATATTAATGAAAAAAATAATCAGTTAATATACATTATTTTTAAGCAAAAATATTTATTAAAATCAATCAATTTATGTTTGTTGTATTTACGTCGAATTAACTATTAAATAAGTGCATGTTTGGTTGGAAGGAATGAAAGAGGGAATGTAATGGATTCAGTCCATTACATTGTTTGGTTATGTTAAAGAGTGGTAATGTAATGTAATTGATTACTTGAAATTAAGGAATGGGGATTACATGTATCAGCTTAAGGAATGGGGATTACAATTCATTTTCGGAATGAACAGTGCCAGCCATCCCGTGCGTGTGAACAGTGCCAGCCAGCCCATCCCGTGCGTCGCCGGCCAGCGTCCAGCCAGCCCATCCCGTGCGTCGCCGGCCAGCGTCCAGCCAGCCCAGCCCTCGCGTCCAGCCAGCCCAGCCCTCGCGTCCAGCAAGCCCAGCCCTCGCGTCCAGCCAGCCCAGCCCTCGCGTCCAGCCTCCGCCGCCCAGCCCATCGCCGGCCATGGAGTCTCCCTCGCGATTTTGAATTTTTTTTTTCTGAAAATTGTATTTAATTTTTTTTAATTGTATTTTTAATTAATTATTATTATAAAATTGTATTTTTTTTTAATGTAATTTTTTTAAAATTGTATTTTTTATTAATTATTGTTATAAAATTGTATTTTTTTTAATTGTATTTTTTTTTCTAAAATTATATTTTTTTATTAATTGTTGTTAATGAAATTTTATTTTTTGAAATTGTATTTTTAAAATAATTATATAATTTTTTTTTCTATTCCATTACATTACAGTTGTCAAACCAAACACTGTAATACTGATTCCTTTTTTGATTACAGTGACTAAACCAAACACAGTAATCGTAATACTGATTTCTTTACATTACATTCCATTACGATTACGATTACGATTACGATTACATTCCAGCGAACCAAACGCAACCTAAGTTCATTTGTATTCTGATGTTATATTTCACTTGTTAAATTGAGTTATGTAAGTCTTGTAAATATAATGTTAAATTATTTATATTTGTATCATGTTTATCACATTTATTTATCATAAAATAGTTATTATTAAATATTTTTTCTTCATTAAAATAACAAATTAATTAAATATTTGTTTTAATACTATTCTTGCGAATTGTTCTACAAAATTTCAACATTATTTTTTTTTACCTTGTTATAATTAATAAAAACAATATAAATTAAAGAAATTTTATATCTAACTACCTTTTTTTTTATTAATAAAAACTTTAAAATAATAACAAGTATGATATTGCAATTAACACTGCAATGTATTTTATCAAATTTAAATTATCAACCGTGCAAACACACGGTCCAAAAATAGTCTTCGATTTAAAGCTGCTTTAGAATGGATATCAAATAATTGAAAGAATGGAACTGATTGAGAAAGATAATAGACATGTATGGGTAGCTTGGGGCTTTGTAGTTATCCATCCATCTATGTGCTCATTGTTCCAAATTGCTTGAACTATACAAGATTCTCTATCAATAAACAGTGAAACACGGAACAGAAAGAACACTTCGCTAGTGGTGTATTGTCAATGTACTAGCACAACACACATTCATATACTTTTAACATTGGGAAGGATGAAAATATCATTATTTTAATATTTACATAAATTAATATCGATAAAATCAAAACACCATTCCACACCTTCATTCATTGATTGGTGTGATTCAGGGTTAATTAACTGTGATTCAAAACACTAGCTATTTATTTACAACTTATTATTTTATTTTTTTAAGTTTTGCACTTTATTCCTTTAATTTTTTTTTAAAAATATTTTTTAAGTTAAATATCAAGTTCATCTAAAGCTTTAGACTAAATTTATGAAAATTAAAAAACAAAATGACCAATTATAAAGAAAAAAATAAGCCATCAAATTGTGAAAATTTAAAAATAAAGGGACTAATCATACAAAAAATAATAAGGGGACCATATGAAAAATTTATAAACAATTTGTAACGTTTAGTTTTTCTAATTCTTGCACAAATTAAATTAAGTTTATGCTACATAGTTGCAACCCAAAGACAAACAAAAAAATTGGAACTTTCTCAAAAATTCGAGCCAACTTCAATTAGTCTAATCATTGCACGGATTAAATTTAATTTATGCAACAAAGTTGCAACCCAAAGGTGAACAAAAAAATTCAAACCGGCCAAATTAAATCGATTGAATTGAATCAAAATTTTACTTGCAACAAGGGTTCGTAAAGCAACCAAAGAAAAGATGCATAGATTCAATAAAAAAATGTTTTAACAAATGGATAAATCCTTCAATTGAAACTTTCCAAAGGAGAAGAATATTATATATATATATATATATATATATATATATATATATATATATATATATATATATATATATATATATAATATATACACACACATATATATAAAAATAATTAATAAAATATTTATTATATTATTATTAGTTTTTAAATAAATAATAACAACTTGAATCTTATTATTATTATTAACACTAAAAGTTAAAAAAATTTGTTGTGATTTGATTCATGTATAAAAAGAAATGAATTTCAATTTATCAAATCATTATCTCCTTCATAATTATATAACAATCATTAAGTTTATAGGAAGAGTAAATTTGTTGACTAATCTCATATTCTTATTTATGGCTGAATTTAAAAAAAATTATTTTACTAGGAGAATAAAGTTTGAAAGCATTCAAGCCACATTAAATATACTAATAAAGTATTTGTTACAAATTTTTATAAAATTAAAAAAATTTAAAGAATCAATAATTAAATTATTTACAAAACACTACAATTCATTCCATTTAAGGTTGTTAATTTTTCGTAATATTTTAAATTTATGTGGGGATTATCGAGTTAAAGGAAATGATGCAGATAATAAAATGGGGAGTGAAAAATCGAGAACGAGAATCTATATTTTATAATACGAGGTAGAAAAAGGACAAAAATTGCATTTCCTACCTTATTTTTCGAAACTATATACCTTTGTTTTAATAAATTTATAAATTTATTTGTATTTTTGATTTTTTATATAAATTTAATCACATAGAATTCGAAGTAATTTTATTCTAAGTAATACATTATATATTATATATTTTATTTTTAATTTTTAATTTTTTAATAAATCAATAATTATTTATAAATATTATTTAAATTATTTACTTCAATTAAAAAAATTAAAATCATATAATTATTTTATAATATATATATATAAGTGTGAAGGGATCAAGAAAATATTTTCTCCAACTTTGTCCCTGTATAATTTAAAAAAAAAATTGAATTTTATTCCTATATATATAATTTAAAGATTGATTTATAATCTAAATTAAAGATTAATTACTATCCAATTAGAAGTATTCACTCACTTATATAATGTAAATTAAGGATTCGATGCTCCTAATTAGATAGACATGCTTGTGTTTTTTTCTTTTTCTTTTAACCGGAAAAATATATTGATGTTATAAAACTAAAAGAATAAGAGAAAAAAAAATAGAAATAAAACAAACAAGTAATTTTTATTGATTATGTGTGAGTAATATAATGTTAAACATTCTATTAATAAAGTTTACAAGATATAATATGAATTTTGAATTTAAGTTATGATAAATATTAAATATTTAATTATCTTTAATTAAATACAAATCTATGATACAATAGAGATACATCTTCATTTGAAATAAATTTAACCATAAGATAGATATATTATCTTTAAGATTGGACATCCAAATTATAACAATCTCTCTATATGTCAAATGCATTGAGAATATTGCTCATTAAAAATCTTGCTAAAAAACTTAATGGGACAAAAAACTAGTAAAGGAAAAAAGAGTATATTATTCTCATGCAATACATTTAAGTTCCCTCATTAAAACTTTTTCAAGAAAACTCGGTGGGAAAAAATCATAGAAAAGAAAAAGAGTACAACGTGTATACAAATGTGCTCCCCTTGATGATGACAATCATTCAACATGAGATGTCCCTTTTATTGGCACAATTTAACATCATCATGACAATCTCTCAAATGTTAAAATAAATGTAATAACTTATCTCGAGTAAGTCTACTTAGTCGTCACTTGACTTCACTGTACAATTTCAAGCTAAATGTATTTGCTTTAATAACAGTAGTACATTTAAATACTAATTTGTAAGATTTATAATAAAACTCATTATTTTATTCTTTTGTAAGATTTAACATTTGTATATGCTCTTATAACATTCATCAATGTTAATAAATACACTGAGCATCAATTATTTATTAAATGGTGTCATTTGACTATAAAATGAAGAAAAATATAAGATAATTTTAATATAATGCAACCAAATAGTAACTGGATATATAATGTGCATATGTTTTATCCATAAAAAGTAAATCAACATAAGTTTATTTCTCTTTAAGATAATTACTTATTTTTGTCACATTTTTAAGAGCACATCAAATAAATCAATATGATTTGTATCTAAAATAAAGTCATGTAACTTATAAAAATATTAAATTTTAATGCTAATATGAATGCATAATATATATATTAAAACTAATGTATTAATTCATATTACTTTAATAATATATGCTTATGAATTATCATAATAATATATGGTATTTGAAGTTAATACTTTTATAAGTAATAAGTACTATTAATTTATTCAAATCAGTAGCTATATATAAATAATATTATGTGAGTACCAATCATATTTTAAAGTTATCTTACACATGCGGGAGTAAAATTTTGTATCTCACAGTCTCATCATATTATATATAAATTCATGTGTTTTCAACACATTTTACATTTTTAGGAACTTGGACAACTAATCTTTATAAATATCTAACGAACATCTCAGGTATTCATATTATATCTATTTCACTTTGTGCATAAGTGAATGAATATGTGCCTGAAATAATATTTTGTTTTTGGCCAATACTTTTTTTGTCGACAATTAATAACTTTTAACATTATTAAGGATTATTATCATCTCTTGTTTATTAAAGAGAGAATGAAAGAAAATATGTTATACAACATTAATATATTAATATTTTATTCCTCCTGTCATTAAAATGATATCATTTTATATCAGGTACCTGAGACTCTATACGAGTCAATAATGGTTATAATCTTTTTCGATATCACTTCTTAGAGTATTAACTCCTTTATTCCAACAATATTATTATTATTATTATTATTTTGCACCAATATAATTAGCAAACTTTAAATAAATTATGAATGTTTACTACTATTTCATTTCATTATCCTATAAGGACTTTAATAATTGTTTGAGCATTTTACAGCTAAACTTTTCGCTATTTAAATGCATTGACAATATATAGTACTCTATTATTGAGTAATTTTTTGAATCTTATGTTCCATAAAATGGATACATTTTAAGTAATATTACGCTATTATCTTTTTTTCTCTCCCTAATGGCGAAATTTATTTTTATTTATCAAAATTATATAATAAGTTTGCTGACCTTTCGAAGGATTCAATATAAATGAAACTCAAAACACATATTTTTAATTTATTAATGGACTCATCTCGATGTGTTAAGTAGGTAGAATTAAAGTAACTTTATTTTGTCACTAATCTAAGTTGCAATTAAAAAATTAATAATAAATTTATGGGTTAAATTGAAACCAAAATATATTATGTTTCATAATAAGACTGATAATATTATTTTCATAATATATGATTTTTTAAAGGCATAAGATTCACTATCAACTTTTATTAAATATAGTGAGTTTATTTTGCCTTTAAAACATGTAACACCTATATTTATCGAATAAAAAAATATTCGAACTTTGGTCCACAACCATTGTATACTGAACAAATTTTAATTGTTCATGATAATTATTTAACTTTTATCTATTGAAATTTATTTTAGATTTGCGATATAAATTGAAAGAAGTTTTCTAAATATTGACTTTTAGTCATGTATTTGTGGCATTATACTTTAAACCAACCTATGCATCATCTGTGTAATTTTAATCATATGGTTGATCTTTCTGAAAACTTTTCAAGTCAGGCTTCTATTTGTGACTTTATATATTATGTTTTGGTTGTGGTCTCGAATGTTATTATAGCCAAATATATTTAAAATATTAAGTTTTTTCTCAACTTTGAAAAATTTGAACACAATTATATATAATATAATTCATTATACTTTAGCTTTTCAAAACTTTTTATAAAATTTTGCTAACTCATATTTTATTCAACAGTAATGAATACTATTGCGTTATCTTTGAGATACTGTGTTCACCATTTAGTTAGATTGATAGGCAATAGTTACAAGTTTACTTTATATTTCTTTATCTATCATTATCCATCAAGATCAAAAGGGAATATATACTGAATAATATTAATAAAATATTGTACCTTAATTAATATTCTCTTGTTGTGCTTTTGTGGAATCTCATGATCCATTATAAAATTGGAGCTCAAATACGTCATTATATACCAACAACTCCAAAATAAATTTTATTTATCATATGGGCTTTCAATAATACAATAAAATTGTAACTACCATATTAACAATATTAACACAATAGATAAAATCAAGTACATGATCATCATATAATATTCACTTATAGTAATGATATGATCAAAGTATCTTTATTTTCTTAATAATTTATATAAGCACATAATACTTAAATATATAAAGTGTGTTTCTTAATTGCTATTTTATGAGAAAATTTTACTTGTAAATATAGCATATTAAAGATTCATAACTGTTGTTAATTTTACTCTCAATGTTGCTACGTAAACATAAACGAGATCTATGTATATATTGCTTTTAACTCTCAATAAAATATATAATTAAATAACCTTTTTTTTTTTTTCTTTTCTTCAAAATTTTTCAGATAAAAGGTTAATGATATTGAGCACTTAAAAATATATTTTTCTCCTTTGATTATATTCAATTCAATATTAACAACAAATGACATTTATTTCAAAGATCATATAATCGAATTGTCCTTATATCCATAGTCATACTTAGGATATATATTATTTATATAAATACTATTATCTTGTTATTTTAATATCATATTTTACTCATAAAATAACATATAAATATTTTTATGATACCAATTTTGCTCTCAATATTGATACTTAATAGCATACATAAGATAATAAATATACTTTATCATATATTATGTTAGCATTGTAGCCTATAGGCTCTCAATCAATGACATAGATATAATTCTAAAATATTAAATTTTATACTTTCAAACATATATTTCTATTAGCATCATAGCCTATGAGCTATTTATCAATAACATAGATGCAATTTTAAAATATTACATTTTTTACTTCAAGGAAATAATTAAATCCCTTATTTTCTTATATATATGTAAATTTTTTTAAAATACTTTAGAAAGTAACACAATTAATATTCACTAAGAGTGCTGCTCTTAGGAAATAATGGTGGGACAATGCCTCCTTAAAAGCCATCTTTCTAAATAGAGCAAAGTTTCCAAGAAAGACTAATTGTACAAAGACTTTTAAGAACTAGCCTCCTAGACAAAACTCCCATAGATCGTATTATTCATACAACCACACACTTAAAAAGTTTATTTGGGTTACCAAAACATAAGATTTTAGTTCATTTATTTACTATTTAAAATCTCACAAATAATAATATCAATTTAGCATAAAAATCAACCAAAAATTTATGTGTATTTAATTAATAAATATAAATAAATAGATACAAATAAAAAAAATTATAATTATACCATAAAAATTTATTTAGGTGATTGCAAATTATATTAATACTGAAAAAGTATTATCAATAAATGAAAAAAATATATATAAGTCTAGGATATATGAGGCAATTACATATAAATAACTTTCATATAATTCACAATTAATACCAAATAAATATTATTTAAGATACTAAGGTCATTACATTCTAAAAATTATTTTCAACCTTTTTTTTTTAATTAATATAGTTATCATATATGCGTGTTATATATATCATTCATTAATAATAAATTATTAATTTAAAATAAAGGTACATACTAATAGATATTTATGGGACATTTCTATCTATCAATTTAGTATAAAATATACATGATTTATAATTTTTTAAAATAATAATAATAAATATTTATATTAATAAACTTATATATATTTATTATATATTATAAATATATTACAAATATTTATATATAATATTATTAAATGATTGCAATATATTTAACAAGAGAATAACAAACAAAAATTAGATTTGCTAATAACAAACAATATATTTAGTATCTTAAAATAAATTAGTTTCAAATTTTATTAGTTATCATAACATTGAATTTAACTAAAAAAATATATTATTAGATAATATCTATCTTCATACTAATATTGAATTTTAATCTTCAATAATTTATAGTTTACGATAAAAAAATGTTCAATTTGAGACATTTTTAGAGTTTGTTAGCTTACCAATATGATATGGTATATGAGATTACTTTTCAAAGTTTGTTGGCTTTTCAATTTTGTTGAATTCCTAACCTGATATGATATCTGAAACTATTAAAAATAATACTATAATATAGATATATATAAATATTAATATATAAATCAAACAACTTAAAAGTCAATTACAATATGAATATATATATAGATATTGATATATAAATTAAACAACTTAAAAATTTTAAAAGGCAAATAAATCATAAATATTATTGATTATGATACTTAATTAAAACAATCAAGAAATAAAAAAAATGGATAAATTTTTTATTTTGTGATTTTTCATTATACTACAAAAAATTTGTGTGATATTATGGCCAAGGTCATTTTACATGTATAAAATCATAAGTCTTGAATAATCGTGTTATAAAACTTAATACACTATTAAAGGCGCTATTTATAGGGTTTACAAGATACAATATGAATTTTAAATCTAATATATAATAGATATTAAATCTCTAATTATCTCTAATTAAATACAAATTTATAATACAATATAAATAAATCTTTATTTGAAATAAATCTAATCATAAGATAGATTTATTATATTTAAAATTTGACATCTAAATTATAATAATTGACTCTTAGTCCCATTATTTATCTCAAAGTGTTCAATAAATATAGTTGATTATAGTATAGATTTTGTTTTCAAATAAACTCTTACAGATAAAGTGAATATATAGTCTATGGATTTATGATTTATCAATAAAAGTCATTAGCTTTTTTTTATAAGAATCATAATTCATCTGAGAGTCTAAAACTCATTAAAAAAATTTATAAGAATCATGCATATAAATTATTTTTAATATAACTCCTACTTACAGACATATAAAAACACTATTTTCAAGTCACCTAAATATTAAATTAATTTGTTATAAAATAAAATGAATGTAATAGATTTTTTTTTAATAGTATTTAAAAACAATATGTTACATGAGTTGGAAAATCATGAAATGTTGTTCTAGGTTCTACCTAAATAAATAAAGATATTTTTATTTTATTTTATAATTTATGTTTTTTTTTTTCGTTGTATCCCATTCAATAATTAAAAGTTAATCTTCCTATATATCATATTGTTGGCAATTAACTAACGATCACGATAACTGATTTTAATGGATTAATTAATCTAGACTTATTTCTCTCGAAAAACTAACAAGCATGATAATTTCTTTTTTTAGGGCCAATTATCTCAAGGGCATCAACTTCTACGAGGCTCACCTCATATTCTCAAAGGTGGTTTCTAAAGTTCACAATAAAAAGATATTTATGATACATTAAGAACAAGTTTACTCAAAAATTAAATTTGAAATCACATTTTACTTCAATTATTTTGATTTTTTTAACTTTTGTGCTATACATTTTGCAAAATTATATTAAAATTAATTATTATTTCATTATTTTATTTATATACAACACGAACGTACTTTTAAAAGTGTCTTTATGGGACAACATGTCATACGGTGAAGGCAGTCTACTTGAAATAATGACACATCTATCAAATATGTAAAAATATTATTAATTTTTTTTTTTTTTTACATACTTCCTTTTTTTACTTTATTAATATAATATATATTATTATTGATTTTACAATGTGACAGTTCAAATGAATTTAAAATCACATTTCTTACGTTATTTTGATTTTTGATGACAAAAAAAGAGAGGTATAATTTCACTGAACAAAATAAATTTATTTATTGTCATCTTTCACTTTCTTTCTTTCTTTGTTTTGTTTTTTTTTTTTTTTTTTGTAAAAAGCTTCTAACATTATAGTCCTCATAAGCAAGACATGAGTACATACAACAGTATCATATCATCTTCTACTCACTTAACATAAACAGTATTCAATAGTGTTGTTAAGATAACAATTAAATAAATCTTACGACGAAAAAAAGTAAGATCCTAATAGTAATCAATATATATCTTATAACATATACCGAAAGGTCAGGAAATTATGACAAGTCATTTTTTACTTTAATTAGCACATTATTATAGAAAAAGAAGATAATAATAAAATGGACAAACGTTGTTTTTTCTACTAATTTTAAATTACTATCATTTTGTTATTTTATATTTTTTTATTATTAATTTAGTATCAAATATATTAAATTTGTTATTATTATTATTATTATTATTATTAAATAGATAGTTAAGTTTGGAAGAAAAATGTTGTATGCCAAACATGACACTTTAAAAGGGCATTTTGACAATTCCTTTAACTGATTAAAAAAAATTCAGAATACACAAAGGACCCTAGCTTTCCTTTCTCGCAGATCAAGAAATCAAAATGCACTCGTTAATCTGAAAAATAATAAAAGAGCCGAGCCAAGAAATTTGAAAGACAGACCAAACTGCACGACCACTCGCAAGTCGTTGCACCACCACTAGGGTAATAATTTATGTTTTAGTTTGATTAATCGAATTAAATTCAAACCAAAAAATATGAATCGAACATAAATTGAATTAAATTTGAGCTTATTTTGGCTCAGCTCGAATAACCTAAAAAAATTTGAGCTGAGTTAGGGCCAGCCTATTAACTCGAAATTAAATTAAATTAAATTTTAAATAAAAAAATAAAAATACTATATTAAATTAAAATAATCTTTCATATCTTTCAGTATTTCTCTTTTATGATATATTAGTTATTTTTCTTCTTTTTTTTTTTTTTTGAAAAATAAGCTTATAATGAATAAATAATTATAATTTATTCATTTTATCACAATATTATGCTACATTCGTTGATGTTAATGTATTTAGCATTTAAATCTACATAATTCTTTAAACAAAAAAATAATATTTATATTTAATTTAAATTAGTATTACAAAATTTCTATTTTTGAATCGATTAGATATTAGTTTTTGAAATAAATATTTCAATTTTTTTATCAACTTATGTTATGCTATTCTCTTTTCTAGTTGTTCATTGTCTTGAGAATTATATAGTATGTAATAGTCAAAGTTTTATTCTAGTGTATATAAAAAAAGTTATATTCTAGTGTAACATTTTAATTTACTTTAACTGTTCATTTTTTAGTAAATATATTTATTTAATCTATCCATTTCTATTTATTTTGTCCAATAGCTAGAAGAAATTTTATTTAAACTTGAGAACTTTTTATTCTAAATGTGAATTTTCATTAGGGCATGATGACTAACTTTTGCATATGTGAGGTTTAATGCATTAATTATTGCCTAATTAATTTAGTAATTGACTTTTTGCTTTAATAATTAATTTTTTTTTTATATTTATATATATTTTTTATTATTTTATGTAATGTTGTTTAAGTTTTAATTATTAAACATATTTTTTTAATAAAAAAAGTCATATTAACTAAAAATATATATATAATTAACAATTTGGGCTAGTTTGGGCCAGTTTGAGCCAGCTCGTTTGTGTTTGGTTTGGGTTCAGACTCACATTTGCTAGCTCGAATTAAATTTGAATTGAGTTAGGGTTGAACCAGTTTGGGCCAGGTTAGTTTGGGGCCAGCTCGAACTAGCCCAACTAGCACAAATTGACATCCCTTTCCATCTTGCACAAATCCCCACCGAAATACTAGTCGTAGACATCTCGCAAACAAGTTTTCTCCATTTTGCCCTTTGTTTTCTTTTTTCTTTTTATTTTTAGCATCAACTTATGTTTTTAATTATTATTTTTTACACTTTTAAATGTACTTCTTATTAATAATCATTTTGATAATTTTATTATATAACTTAATTGTTTTATTACCTATATTTGGTACAGTTTTCGTTATTCTTTGCTCTTTTTTTATTATTTGTATTACATTAATAAATATTAAAATGTCCTTATAATAAATACACTTCTTATAAATTGGTTTCTCTTATACACCAAAAAATATCACAATTTTCCTATATACTTATCAAATTTGAAAAATTATGTTTAAAAATATTTTTTTAAATAAAGAATTGTGAAATAATAACAATTATTGCTCAATAATTAACAGTTATTATATACTTATCAAATATAACATATCATTGTTCATGTTTTTTAAAATTAATATTGATATTTTACATCAAATATTAAAATTGAAATATTAACACAAAATATGATATAAAAATAAATATATTATCTAACACATTATTTATAAATTATATGTTAATTTAAATAATATTTACAAAATAAATAACTTTAATAATGCAATCACATATATGTACAGGTCCAAAACTAGTAAAAAAAAAATGATAAAAATTCATGAATAATACATGGTTATTCTCCAATATTTTTTCCCATTTTGCCCTTTATTTTGTTTTGTTTTTTTGCTTTTGTTTTTCATTTTTAGCTTAATTTTTTTTTAATTCAATTATTGCTTTTTTTTTTCACTATTAACTACCAAAATATCACTATACTAATATACCATACTTTTATCCATAGTTATATTTGATGGTTTTATGAACAATTGTCTTCTTATTTTTTTTACACAAATAAATATTAAAATATTCATAAAATGAATAATTGTTTTGTTAGCTATATTGCGATAATTTTAGTTATTCTCCACTTTTTATTTTTATTTTTAGTATTTTTATTTTTAGTACATTAATAAACATCAAAATATTCATATAATAATATGTTTTTTTATGAATTGATTTCTTTTATACACCAATAAATACCAAAATGTTTCTATATGCTTATCAAATTTTAGAAATTGTGTTTAAATACATTTTTTTTAAATAAAGAATTGTAATATAATATCAATTATTATTCGACAATCAATACTATTGTATACTTATCAAATTCAAATAATAAATCAATGTTCATTTTTAAAAAAATTAATATCAATATTTTAAACCAAGTATTAATATATAAATATAAAATAAAAATAATTATATTACTTAACAAATAATTTTTAAATTATATATTAATTTAAATTATTTTATCAAAATAAATAACAAAGTATTGCAGTTATATTATATGTATTAATCCGCATATCTACGGACTCAAAAATAGTATTGATCTATAGTTATAACTCGGAAGGAACAATAACTTCGGTTATTCTGCATCTGACTCTTGCAATCGGGTTTTTTTTGCTTGTGCTACTTCTTTCTTATACATCAATAAATATTAAAATATTTTTAAAATATATTTATAACAAATACACTTTTTTATAATTAATTTTTCTTATACATCAATAAATTAACAAATATCAAAATACATTTATAATAAATATAATTTTTTATAAATTAATTTTTCTTGTATATCCAAAAAAATACTAAAATATCTTTATAATAAATATATTTTTTTATAAATATTTATTTTATTAATTTTATTGTGTAGTTTGTTGTTATTCTCTACTTTCTTAATATACTAATAAATATCAAAATACACCTATATAATAATTATACTTTTTATGAATAAGTTTTTCTTGTATACTAATAAATTTCAAAATATTTTTATAATAAATATAATTATTATGAATAGTTCTCTTAATTTATTGTACACAAATAAATACAAAAATGTCAATAAATAAATACACTTTTTATGAATAATTGTTCTGTTAGTTTTATTGTGTATTATTTTTATTATACTAATAAATATTAAAATGCACATATAATAAATGCTTTTTATTATGAATTATTTTTTCTTGTACAATAATAAATACCAAAATATTTTTATAATAAATATACTTATTATGAATAGTTATCTTCTTAATTTTTTGTACAAAAATAAATATCAAAATATCTCTAAAATAAATACACTTCTTATAAATTATTATTTTGTTAGTTTTATTGTGTAATATTTTGGTTATTCTCAATTTTTTTTTTCATTTATTTTAGTTTTTTATATAAATAAATATGAAAAAGCATTTACATTAAATACAATTTTTTATAAATTATTTTTTCTTGTATATCAGTAAAATACAAAAATATCTTTATAATAAATAATTTTTTTATGAATAGTTGTATTCTTAGTTTTTTATACAATAAATATCAAAATATTCTTATAATAAATAAACTTCTTATAAATAGTTATTTTTTTTAATTATTTTGTGTACTATTTTCGTTATTTTCAAACTTTTTTTTTGGTTTTTAGTTTTTTTAGTAAATTAATAAATATGAAAATCCCCTATAGTAAATAAATTTTTTATTTATGATTTCTCTTGAACACTAATAAATAACAAAGTGTCTTTATAATAAACACACATTTTATAAATAATTGTTTAGCTGCATCAGCAATATTTTTTTTAGTTTTTTTTTTACTATTTATTGGTTATTATCCTTCTTCTTTTTTATTGTACACAATTAAATTTAAAATATTTTTATATACTTATCAAATTTGAATAATCCATTTTTGTTTATGTTCTTTTTAAAAGTAATATTAATATTTTAAGTCAAGTATTAAAATCAAAACATTAACACAAAACAGAAGATAAAAAATAAATATATAATCTGATAAATTATATAAAAATTATATGTTAATTTAAATAATTATCTAAGTTAAATAATTTTAATAATGCAATTATGTAGTGCAAGAGTCCAAAACTAGTTAAATAAAAAATGAAAACATAGAACAAAGCACCAAACATAGTTTTTCCATTTTTTTGAGTTCAGTTTTCATATTTTAAAAAACAGAAAACAAATTAGTTCTTTTTAAACAAAGAAGTTAGAAACAAAAAATTCAAACACATAAAAAAATTAAAAATTAAAACACAAATGAAAGAGTTACTACACACAACAGTTCTTAGGGAAAAAAAAAAAATTTCCTTCCCACAGATTTATCTACTGTTAAATCTAATTCTAATCTGTGGACTATGGGACTTTTTTTTAATATATCTCTCATATTTTATCTAAAAGATCTGGACCAATTTTAGCTGCATAAAGTAAATTGATCATGAATAATTTGTTCAACTGAAATTATGTAATTCGATGACTTTATACTAAGTCAGCACTTCTCAGTTTAATATAAAGTTAACCGAGTTTTAAAATTTATTAGATCATGCTAATCATGAAAACGTATATTTGGTTAAGCCGAAAGAAAATATTAAATATAATAATCTAAATCGCTTTTAAGATACCAAATTTGTTTATTTTTCGTAAAGGCGACTGAATTCTCTTTCAGATAAATATACTCACACTTGTATTCCATTTACACATAAGTCATGTTTTATGAATAAGTTCTGCTATGTCAACCAATTAGTATTTAATTAATTAATATGATAAAATATTAACTAATATTAACTAACTTATTATATATATATATATATATATATATATATATATATATAAACTTATGTGTAAAGAAAATAAAATTTTGAGTACTAGAAAAAAATCAGATACTTTTCTATAAAATATATCAAAGTTTGACATTTTAAAAGTTGTACAGCACGTGAGAGTGAGAGTGAGAGTGAGAGTGAGAGCGAGAGCGAGAGATATGAAATATCTTGACTAGCTTTCTAATTAGCTCGGCTATATACATATCTTTCAAAATAAAAAAGAGGTGGGCTTTAATTACGGCTTTTAAATCAAAGAATAGAAAACATCAATCATAACTTGTTGAATTGTTTGAACACTACTACACTAGTTTATAGTAATAAAGAAGATTACGTTCGTTAAGTGACAAAAGTACTGGTCTCATCACCCTTCACAATACAACAATTTGAATTAACATGAAAAGAAGAAAAAGATAATGGTTAAAGTAGAAGATTGGCCAACCAACCAGAGGTGGCATGAAATTTATTTGGATATTATTGAGTGCAAAACAAATAGATAATACTTAGCACGATCTTATACGCATGAATAACTTACTGACCAGTTCCATAAATATATTTCTAGATATCCTCTAAGGAATAAATATTCGTAATTATCTCCAATTTAAGAGAACATCTACACCAACCAAGTATGACTTACTACCTACAACATACAATTGATGGCTCCCGACATTACGGGTCATCATCATAGAGTGTTAGATGATAGATGTTTTTTATACAAACTTGCAATATTTTCACTGACTTAAGTATCGAAAAATCTTTAACCATTATTCCGGAGTAATCTAAATTTTAATAAATTTTTTTTATTATCACTAGATATTGAGAAAAGAGCAAAAATTGGCATTAACAACTATGAAAATTTTTTCTAGTGTAATTTATAAATTTAAGTTACATATTAAAAAAGAAATCATAAGGTAGAAGATTGAGCATTATTATCACAATGAAAACAAAAGGGATTCATCTCGATTAAATTACGCAAATGTCTTACATATTTATTAAATAAAAAATAAATATGAATATAAATTTAGAATGAAATGCAATATCTCTAACTAAATAATGCAAATTAAAGAATCATTTTTTTAAAAATTTAAAACACAATAAAATAATCTCAAGCTAAGATCTGGTATTAGAATCAACAGATTGGTGGAAGATTAAGCAAACTCCAAAGATTCAATTCACCACCTTCTGAACTCCAAATTGAAGATACATCAGAAGAATTTGAAGACCCTGCTTCTTCTATTGGAGATTGCATATTACCAAAATCTCCCTGCTTTTCCACTTCTTCCATATTATTATATTCTTTATTACATGTTTCTTTAAATTCATCTGTTGCTTCAGAACCAAGCTTTAGTCTCAAACATTCAGCTATCCCATTAAAGGCATAAAGACAAGCCGAGTGTTTTCTCTCATAGCGAAACCTCTTCATTGCTTCACTTATCATTGATATCTCATCCCTATCCTCCTCAAAAATTGTCTCCACCATCTCCTTTTCAATCTCAAATGGATAGCAATAACTAGAAGACTCAATTTTATCCACAAACTTAAAATCCACAACCTTCATGTCAAACACTTCCTTTTTATACTGATTGTTCTCATTCAAACTACTACTCTCATCATTATTATCAAAACTGCACCCTTCAAAAGGAGCAACAACTTGATCATTTGTTCTTATAAAACTTGATTGATCACAACTCTCACTTACTTTCAAATCACTTATTGTATTACTCATACTATGTTTGGTAATTATATCCTCTAAATGATGATCATTGACTTCAATATCTTGCTCTTCTTGATTAAAGAGCATTGAATTATCACAAGCATTAATGTTTCTAGCTTTAAGCCTAAGCAAAATTTGTCTAACAATTCTAGGAGGCAGAGCTGATGTCGAAGAAGAATTCGACGGCGGACGAGGCCAGAAGTTAGTGCGAGTGTTAGATCCACGGAGCAAACAAGCAGCTTCATCATAAGCTCTAGCAGCTTCTTCAGCAGTATCATAAGTACCTAACCATACTCTTATATTTTGAATAGTGTCTTTAATTTCAGCAACCCATCTGCCTGAAGGCCTTTGTCTCACTCCCACATATCTTTTTCTTGATCTGCTTCTATTTCCACATAGAGCTGCTTCCATTATTTGGCTCCAACTGATGTCTTGTTTTTCTTCCTCTTCTTCGTCTAATTCACTTGCCTTTCTCTTTCTAACTATCTTTTGTTTGTTCTCTTCTTCTTCCTCACTACTTTGCATGTGTTTTATTTTTAATACTAGAGTTTAAAGTTTGAGGGATTTCATTTACTTGTTATTATTGTGGATTTAAAGAGAGATAGAGTGGTTAGTAGATTGGTTTTTGTCCATGAGAAAAGACGTGAGATTGTCTCTACTGCTTGGTTCTACCTTATTGGTGCTTTGTTTAGTTCGGCCTTTTTATGAGAGGGTATAGGGAAGAAGGGCACGTAGTTATAGAGTTTTGCTCTAAACTTTTTCCTCTGACCAAGTCATACTCTTAGCAGTCTAACATCAACTTGTTTTATGCATAAAGTGATGTGTTAATATTAAGCAATATAAGATGTTGAAGATGAATTATTGGCTAGCCTTTATTAAGTTAAGTGGTTCAGGACGATCAACACATAGAAGGTAATAGCGAGAGGTACAAATGAGAGAAAAATATGTAATTTTATCTTTCTCAATTTGTTCATGACAACCCAATAATTTATTATTGTTAAAATGATTGTGAGACCACAAGAAATAATTTACATTTTGACATATATATCGATGAAATGTTTTCTCCATTTGAAAGGACATATCTATCCATACCCATTAATATGAAAGATAAATTGATTCTTAACAAATACTCATCCTCTATTAGTTAAATTTCTTAAATGTTCTTTTGAATGAATATATCAGCTTTCTCTTTATATTTGTGACCAATTATACAGCTGAGAAGATCTAAATATTAGAACTAATGATGATAGACTCGTAGTAATAGGTGATTTGATGCACATTTTTTTGGGGGTACTTTTTATTTGATTTCCTCTACTTTTGTTTATAATCTTTTTTGTAAGAATAAAAAGTTTATAATCATGAATGAAAGTGATGTTCTATTTTAATGCAAACATTGCATGAATCAATCTTTTAAAAGGGACATTTTGTACCGTTTTGGTTGCACTGTTTAAGTCCTTTTCCACCGTTTAAGAGCATCTCAACGTTTTATTACTATTTTTTCGTTAATAACAACAAAAGCAAGATATTCTACTATTAACAACCTTGCTTGTCCATATATATATATATATATATATATATATATATTCAGTACTTTTGAAACCTTAAGCTTCATAGAAAATTCCCCTTCAAGATCATTTCACTTAACTTTTTCGTCTATATTTTGCTTTTCCCTGTTGGATAAAAAAAGGGTAATGTATTATCAAAAGGAAAAAATGTATTATCAAAAAAAAAAAAAAAGTATAATGTAATTTAGGAAATAGGCTATAGAAGTCCACTAAATTAAATCATTTGTATTATTTAGTTAATCTAAGTGACACTAAATTAAATCATTTGTATTATTTAGTTAATCTAAGTAGTGTCATTTAGTTTTAGAAAAATTGAAAAGGACAAAAAAAAATTATCTTAATAATTTTTAATTAAAATATTATGTTTAAAATAATATTTTAATATTAAAAGTATTAAAATAATGTAATTTATCTTTAATTGATCTCTTAAAAAAATAATATTTTAATAAAAAATATTAAAATAATATATTTTGTCCTTAATTAACTCATTTTTCTAAAGCTAAATGACTTGATGACATCACTTATAATCTAAAAAATTAAATGATACATCCTAATTTATATTTTTCTCAATAATTTATGTGCAATGGTAGACTCTCAAAACAGGAATTACAATATAATTATAGTAATAATTAATTTAAAAGAAGGAATTAGCAACGAATATAAGTGTATAAATTAATGGGAAATAATCTAGTACAATTCTTTTTTACTAATTTTATTTTAGCATGGACACTCCATTTGTATTTTTTATACCAACAATCATTTTGGAATAAAAATAATAAAAAGAGGATAAGTTAGCCTATTTTTCTAAATTAATTTGTCATTCATTTGACAAATATAATTCATAGTAATCCCTCCATGCATCAATCTATGGATTTATACAGAACTTCGTGGATTTGAGCAGACCGAGTAATGATCGTTACAGAAATTTGACAAAGATTAACAGAGAAAAGTCTGTCAATATGAAATGAGAGACAGCAATAAGAAAATTGTTGGCTGGGAAAATCCCAAAGCGAAAGACGAAGCAACCGAAATGCTTGCTATATTTTCCCTATCCTTGTTTTTTCTGCTGTAAGTTTTCATTCATTGAGATTAGCACCCTTCCCCAACAAATCCCGAAGCTTTTTTTTTTTTGAAACAACAAATCCTGAAGCTTTAACTTGCTATCTAATATTTTTCTAAATAAATTAAAGTTGTAAAAATGTTCTTTGCTTTAAATATTATATGTTAAACGGCTATTAATCAGGTGGAAAATAAACTATAAATTAAATGATAAATATTAAATCATATGGTTTAGTCTTAGAGCCTGCTCAGAACTGCTTCTCTTTTGATTAAAAATGATTTTAAATGATTTAAAGCATTTTTGAGCTCCATGAAAAGAAGTTTTAAAATTATTAAAGCTTTCAGAAAAAATAAACCATACTCTTTAGAGAAGTACTTTAAGATTTATGCTCATATCATCAATCAATTAATAAATTGCAACTCTAAACTACTTATAGCAATATTGTGTCAAACACCTTACTATTTTTTTAAAATCACTTTTAACCAAATCACTTCATTTAAAATCACTTCTAAAATAAACTAATCCAAACTTGCCATTAAACTTGTAAAATTGTGGACTCAAAATTTTAAATCATAAATTAATATGTTAGTAGTCAAACTAGAACTAGTAGTGTCAAATGAGTAACTCAGCTAAGCTCATCTAAGATTAATTCAATGAGCTAATGAGCTGACTTAGTTCATAAGCTCCTAAGATCAAATGAATTAGTTTACTCATTAGTAGCTTGCAAGCGCATATAAAAAATGCATATGTCAAAAAATAATTATTGAATGCCATTATGAAAAATTGCATTAAAAGATGTTAAAAACTATTGATCACTAATTCTCTTAAAAGCTTAAGCTATTAGAAGAAAAACTAACATTATTTTCATGTATCTATTATTAGTGTTAACTCTATACACCATATAAGTCAAACACTTGCAATCAATAATTAAGATTGCAATGCTTTGAACACAGAACCTCTAACTCTAATAGCATTTTAGAAGTTGTAAGAAAGCCAACTATCCTAAAAACTTAAGCTAGTAGGAGGGTCAACAACATTTAATACATCTACCACTCCTTCATAAATATTGACTCTATGTACCATGCAGACTAAATACTTGTAATTAAATAATTGGGATTACTAGACTTTGAACACAAAACCTTCAACTCTGATGCTAAGTTAGAAGTTGTTGCGATACCAACTCTCCCAAAAGCTTAAGCTATTAGGAGAAAGGCCAACATTATTTTTATACATTTATCACTACCTCACAAGTGTTAGCTCTATACACCATACAGGCCAAACACTTGCAATCAATAATTGATATTGCTAGGCCTAGAATACATGATTTTTAATTCTGATACCATATTAATAAATCGTTGAAAGTAGAGAAAAGAATGAGAAAGTGAAAAATACTCATTTTGTTCTCGTTTATTATATTGAAAGTACATCCCACATTTATAAGCACGAAATATCAATGACATAAAACCCTAATGAGATTTCTAAACACATAAGGAAACGAAGTATATTAATATTTTATTTCTTCAACAATCCGCCTCAAGCTAGACACAAATACTATCTAAGTTTAGCTTGTACAATTATAAAAGACAATAAACCAGATATAAGCAATGACACTAAATAATAACCAAAAGAAACGAATAGACCAACCAATGAAACCACTTGTAGTTTGAACAATATGAGTATTTTTCACTTTTTTATACTCTTATCTACTTTTAAAGATACTATTTTTATTTTTTTCTTGTTTACAAAAATATAATCATAACATACTATTTACACTAATATTTTTATTTTTAAACAAAATTATAAATATTTTATTTATTTATTATTATTATTATTTTGTTTTATTTTTCAAAAATGTAAATAAATCGATTCATGAGTTGCTTAACCTAGCTTAGTCAAAAAATGAGCTAAACTAAACTTAACTTGCACAAAATTTAAATGAACTAAATTAAACTATATCTCATCTTAAGTAAGCTAAACTTAAGCATGCTGAACTAATTTAACTCATTGACACCTCTAGTTAGAATCTCTCAATATTTAAAAGTTTTTAAGTCAGTATGATTTAAAAAAAATTAAGGATATAAATCATATATTTTAAAAATTTAAGAACTAAAGTGTCATAAAAACTAATTGTATAATTATGCCTACATAATAATACTAAAAGCATTTGAAAGTTTGGAACTAATCTCATCTAATCAGCTAAGTCAAGAACTTGTAGCTAATAGAGTAAAAGTTCTTGTTGAGATTATAATAAACAGAGTATTGTTAATGAACTTATTAGTGATATTTTATTGAGATTTATTTAGTTACTGACTAATCATACAATATAAATACTGTGTAATGTATTACATAAATAATACAATTAAATTTACTTTCATTTCTCTCTTCCCTCTCCCCTTCTTCATACTATGTAACTTATCATGGAATCAGATCTCTGGTAATGGTTATACTAATCCATTTTTGCTAAGTCCTTAGGAGAGTCAAGTGACTAATTCTCTTCCAATTTCATATGGGAGTTCAATTTCTTCGCTTCCACTACATTCTCTAGTTTAGTGATGAGTTGTCCTATAAATCCTAATTTTTTAGTGTAATTAGATGAGAGTAATTACCTAATCTGGCGAGAGTAGTTAATGTATGTCATTATTGTTTGTGGCTTGCAATTTTTCATTGAGAATTTAACAACAGCTCCAAAGAAATTTGTTAAGCAATCCATTTAGATCATATGATGTGATAAATCAACCTACACACTAGAAGTATTGGTCCCAAATCCTGATCTTGAAGCATGAAATAAACAAGATAATGCAGTGAAGAACTGGATTTACTCATCTATCACACCAAGCTATTTGAAGCAGTTGATCAATCGTAAAACAACATATAATTACTGGTATGCTTTGGCAAAAGCTTTTAATGATGATTCTCAAACTATATTGATGCAATTAAGGTGGAACTTATGAACATTATGCAACGGTTCTCTATCTATGGAAACTACATTAGTACTACAAAGGAGTTGATTAATCATTAAATTGCAGTTGGAGATGCAATCTATGACAGAGAACAAATATTGTATATTTTAGGAGTGTTTGATCTTAACTACACTTCACTTGTTACTTCAATTACAAACAAGAAATGCCTTCCTTCACTAGAGGAGATGTTTAGTAGAATAAGAATTCATGAAAGTCAACTTCATATAAGTAAGCACATTATTGTATCTCATAAATAGCTTGTTCAATCTAATTTTGCTAAGAATCACACTGGATCTCCTAGCAATAATAATAAAACACAAGGATCATCTTATTTACCTAAGAACAGTGCTCCACAAAACTTCAACAAGAGTGGTCCTCAGTCATCTAATTTTGTAGATCAATGCAAAGGGAGACAATTCACAGATTACTCAAAGGAATAGTGTCAAATAGGTAAGAAATATGGACACAATGTTGCTAAGTGCAAATATAGATACTCAACTTCTAGAAACAATACTAAACCTCAAGATCAACAGCCAAGGCAATTTAAGTCAGGTTCTGAAGTCTCATGATGCATCTATTTCATCATTATCAATTTATGCAACTTAATTTTAGTCTAGCTACTAGCATTGTTGGTAATCAGAGTTGGTACTTAAGACTCTGGTGCAAGCCATCACCTCACTCAAGACAAGAAACATCTCAACAATGCCAAACCCTATTTTGGTTCAGAAACAATAATGTTGGGTAATGGTAGTTCAATTCCTATCACTTTCACTTGTTCCACACAATTATGCAGTGATAGTCATACATTTCACCTACACAATTTACTCTATACATCTGACCTTGCTAAAAACCTTATTTTTGTTAAAAAAGTTTTGTATTGATAATCATGTTTCAATCAAGTTTTTTCCTCGCTATTTTCTTGTGAAGGATCATAATACAAGTGTTGTTCTTCTGGAGGGAGATATTAAGGCTTATACAAGTTTCCTCAACCTTTTTCCATTGAGAGCTGTTCTTCTAACAATTATCCCTCATGTGTTCAACCTTCTATTCAATGTTATGCTACTACTGTTAATGGAGTTTCGTGACATGATTAACTTAGTCATCCACATCTTGTTATTTCATAACTTCACTATAATCCTAATAGTATATACAATGATGTAGTTCATGTCAACTAGGCAAGTTATATAAATTGCCTTTGTTGCATGTTCATTAGCATTCTAGTAGTCCATTTTTCATTGTTCATGTTGATATATGGTGTCCTTCCCCTATGACTTCAA
Source organism: Elaeagnus macrophylla (assembly GCA_029378325.1). Lineage (NCBI taxonomy): Eukaryota > Viridiplantae > Streptophyta > Magnoliopsida > Rosales > Elaeagnaceae > Elaeagnus > Elaeagnus macrophylla. Next base: position 52,866,087 of record CM055640.1, read on the forward strand.
TACATGGTATGAGATAGTCTTACTTTTTATTAATGATTTTTCATGTTTTTAGTGGATTTGAGTTTTACACCATAAAAACCAAGTTGCTGAAAGTTTTAAACATTTTGAGACCTTAGAAGCTAGACAATTTCTCTTTTCAAATTAAAGCTCTACACATAGATGGTGGAACTAAGTTCAAATCCCTAGAACCTTATTTGTTTTAGGGTGGCTTGTCCTTATACAGCTTCTCAAAATGGGGCAATAGATTATAAGAATAGGCATGTAGTTGAGACTAGTCTAACTATAATGGCTAGAGCTTAATATTCATTGTCTTTCTGGGAATATGGTGTCAAAATGCAATCCAACTCATCAATATGATGACTTATAAAGCTTTGCAAGATAATAGTTCTTTTGAGCTAATATTTATACTTTATAACTTTTGGATACATTTGTTTTCCTTACCTCAAGCCTTACAGTTCTCATAAACTTGAGTCTCATTCTCTAGTCTTGTGTATTCTTGGGCTATGCAACTCATTATAAAGGTTTTTAGAGTACTGATCATGTTACTCAAAAACTTTATATCTCTATGCACGTTGTCCTCACCTTCTAGGCATATGTTTGTTTCCATCCCAAACTCTCAGCCTCAAAGTAGAACTGTTTATAACTCTTTTTCTCATCTTGTACCATCAGTGTCTTCTACAACTGATAAAGTAGAGTTTCCTTCTTCTACATCTTTTCCATCCTTAAAGGATTCATCTAACTCTGTTGCTACGTCTTCTTTGTCACAACCACTTGTTTTTGTTTCCTCTACGCATCCTATTCTTCATAGAGTCCCTAAAACTTGTAACATCCATTCCTTAGTCACATGTGGTAAGCAAGGTGTGTTTCAACCTAAGGTTCTTAATACTACCAATATATTGTCTGAATCACATTCTATTTTTGAGGCATTGCAACAAGAATTTGAAGCATTGGCTAGGAATAACACATGGGAGTTAGTTTCACCTCCACCTAGCAAGAAAATTATTGGCAATGAATGGGTTTCCAAATGGAGTGTCCAATGGTCAAGCCAACGACTATCAGAATATTCCTTACATTGCTCTTACCTTTTCCTATATTGTTGCACATATTAACATTAATAATGCCTTCCCCAATGGGGTCTTGGAGGAGGAAGTGTCTATGACTTAACTTGAAGGGTTTGAACGCAAACAATTTCCTCACTATGTGTGCAAATTTAAGAATGTTCTTTATGAGCTCAAACAAGCTCAAGAGAGCTTAGTTCTTGAAACTTCATCATTGCTTACTTGATTTGAGATTTTAGACACTGTAATTAGACACTTCTATGATGGTGTTTAATACAGAGAATGATGTGATCATTTTCCTTATCTATGTAGATGACATATTGGTGACAGGCAATAATAATGTTTTAATTCAAACTGTTATTACAAAGCTTAATGCTAATTTGCACTTGAAGACCTCGGTGATCTTAGTTAGAGAAAATATATTGACCAAGTTCTTGATAAAGTGGAACTAAATGATACGTCTTTAACTAAAACTCATAGGGAACCATTAGACAATGCAACTAAATACCTAATAGTGATTGCAACATTGCAGAATTGTACATTAACTAGACCTAACATAGCTTTGCTGTTAATAAGCTATGTCAGTTCCTTCATAGTCCTACTCAAGAACATTAGATAGTAGCTAAGTGTCTGCTTAGATATTTGAAAGGCACTACTCATTATGGCCTGACGTTGCATAAGACTTTCTGCTTAACAGTTGTTCTTACACTAATACAGATTATGTTGCATGCAGTGAAGACACAAGGAGCAAGGGGGGGAGGTATTGTGTGTAACTTGATAATTCCCTGGTTCCTTGGAGCTTAAGGAAGGAACATGTTGTCTCATGCAGTTCAACTTAGGCTGAATTCAAGGCATTAGCTCTTATAGTTATTGAGATATTATGGATTCAAAGGTTGTTAATTGTATTGAACTTCAATATGCCTTGTTCGCTAGCTATTTACTGTGAAAATATGAGTGCAAGATATTTTGCTAACAATCATATACAACATGCTCAAATCAAGCACAACGAAATAGATTTTCACTTTATTCGTGAAAAGATTACTAATGGTGCTTTAACTGTTGAGTATACACCAACCAAAGAACAACTAACAAATGCAATGACAAAGGCTTTGGCAATTGACAAGTTTCAAGAGTAATGCACTAAGCTCATAGTGGTGCTAAGAACCCTTCAGCTTAAGGAAGGGTGTTGAGATTATAATAAACAAAGTATTGTTAATGAGCTTATTAGTGCTATTGTATGGAGCTTTGTTATCTTTGTTAGTTACTAATCATGCACTATAAATACTATGTACTACATAAATAATACAATCAAATTTACACTTTCATTTCTCTTCTACTCTCCTCTTTTCTCTCTTGTCACTCCCCCCTTCTTCATAGTATGTAACTTATCAATGCTCAAATTTGAGTCCCTCCACCACCAAGTTAGTTATTGTCACTACTCCACTACATAACAAAAAACACAGTAGATGATAAGAGTGCTATAACGAAGGCTTTGGCAACTGACAAGTTTCAAGAGTTGTGCACTAAGCTCATAGTGGTGCCAAGATCCCTTGAGATTAAGGGAGAGTGTTGAGATTATAATAAACAGAGTATTGTTAATGAGCTTATTAGTGCTATTGTATGAAGATTTGTTATGTTAGTTACTTACTAATCATGCACTATAAATACCATGTATTGTACTACATAAATAATACAATTAGTTTTACACTTTCATTTTTTTCTACTCTCTTATCTTCTCTCTCCACTCTCCTCTTCTTCATACTATGTAGCTTATCAATTCTAAAGTTTGAGTCCCTCCACCAAGTGTAATTATCGTCATTACTCCATGTTAATAAACCCAACGGGCCTAACTCTCAACCCAAAAGCTAGCTCAAGAGTTAGAGGACTGCCCAGATTTATAACTTGCACTTCTCCAGAACACCTAGTCGATGTGGGACATTCTCCTTCAACACCCCCCCTCACATTGGACAGGGGCAACGAAGGCCAACAAACCCACGATGAACTACGGGCCTGGCTCTGATACCTTGTTATTTAAGATTGAATTGAATAATTTCTTATAATTGCATTGAAAGATAATACACATATATATACACTAAACTTGGGTTCTAACTTAGGAAAGTTATTAAATAGGATCCCTATAATTAAACTAAATTTATATATACCTAATATACAACTAATCATAATTAATATATACATATCTAACACTCCATAGCATATAAAAAAAAATACGTAAAGAGATTTCACAAGTCTACTAAAATTGCAGTAATAGGTCAAGGTTAGATTACTGCAATAATTTTCAAGAGACTACTGGATCTGGAATTCAAAAAGATACCAAGAACTAAGTCCAGCAAAAACTCTTACTTGGACAAAAGGAGATTGAGAATGGTAACTTGTGTAAATTGGAACTATAAATAATATTTAGAAGGGAAATTGTACCTAATATTTCCCTTAAACTTTGCCTGATGTTCAACTTTAGAAGCAACACTTAAAGAAAATATTGACTGACCACATTTTTGTAAACTAATTGTGAACCTTATTTTCTTTTATCAGCATTCAGGCTACCGTATTGAGCATTTCATCATAGTTTGTTTTAAAATTGAAGGGCATCATGAAATTGAATATCCTTCTACAAAACATGTGCCAAAAACCAATTCATAATGATAAATGAATATTGATCGATCCATGACTTCAAGAATACAGACATGCATGCAGGCGCATGCCTTTTTCAGGGCACTTTTTCATTAACATGAAAAACGAATCAATTGTTGCTCGTAAAACCCAAGCACATATCTACACGGATACTGGCCACTGGCTGTAAGTTATTAAAAGTAAATACCTCAATTTTCAGATTCTCAGACTCCAGTTGAAGAGATAAGGGGACTGTGAAGTCCATCAGAGCTTGTGGAGTATTGAATTGGTGTCAAGGCCGGGTCCTCATAAGCAATGACCAATTTATCAAAGAATTCAGACAATGTAGGATCATCCTTGTCCTGCCTATCCTTCTTTATTAAACTCTGAAAAGAGAAACAAACCAAATAAGCATCAATTTAGAGATAGAAAGTTCAATGAAACAACAAATTCAGAACAGAAAATATGCCTCGTGCATGAAGTGTTAGAGCAATAAAGGAGTAAACATACCTCAGCAGAGTAAGCAATAAAATTGGGTAGGAAGCGTTTCCGGCAGTATTCATTAAAAAGAAGAGTAAGGAAGGGAAGTGGAAAGATTAAGGTTGATGCTAGCGGGAGCTGCTTTGATGAGAAAATCCCCACTGCAATTGCATGCATGAGTACAAGGGAAAATATCATAGAATTGTGCACTATCGGCCAGAACTTTCCCGCAGTTTCATATTTAGGTGCATATACATTTATGAACTGCAAAATAAATTTCAAAATGTCAGTATAATTTAAAACAATGGGATAGCCAAAATACCAAGCTTCAAGAACACTATAGCACTGATCTAACCATAGTTCATTTTGAAACTGATTCATGTCAAAACAACAAAAACATATTGGCACTGGTCCGATAAACTTTGAAAATTGACAAGCAGCAAAATTTCACAATTTTGCAGGTATGACTGGCTTACTAAGCAATGTGAGCAAGAAATGACATAGCAAGTGCAGTGGGGAAAAGGTGGAAGGATTATCCGAGTAATATTCGCACTTTATCATGGAAGGTGTTTGGAACACAAGTTTATATTTAGTTTTACATTGACAAGAAGTAAAACTTCACAGAATTAACATCTCATCCGCACTTTTTAAAGTTAACAACTACTCATGAAAAATAATTAGGTTACCATACGATAGCATCCATCGAACAGGACATGTCCTAATTGTGGGTGATCCATTATATTTAAGTGAATTATGCAGAAAACCAAAATACAGTGAATGGGACTTAATGCTCATCAATGTTAGGCACAGAAGACCACCTTGAAAATGATTTTCACAATTTCTAAATAAAAATATGTAAAGAATAAGGGTTGTTGAATGATGATGACATAATATTCACATGCCAGCAATATTGAACAACCAAAGTTCTGGTTGATACAAACTCTTGCAATAGATCAATTTTTTGTGTAAGGGCAACAACACAGCTATGTCCAATCACTCATAATCAATGATCAAAGCCTCATTAATTTCCTTCACTTTTTCTTTTTTCAGCTTGGGAAAGGCTGTCTATTTGACGAGAATATTTGAAATAACAGACAAGCCTAGGTCTTTGTATAATGTAAGGAGTTTAAAAACAAAAGATAAAAAAGAAGGTAAATTACAGCCAGCTGACCTGGTTACGGAAGATTATGTATCCAAGACATAGGTAGATCAAAAGGAAGGGTAGAATTAGAGGAGCAAGGAAGAAGTAAGTGATCCCAAGAAGTCCAAAGAAAAGAATTCTTGGAATGTCCCTATGATAGGCAATAGTTGGAACCTCAAGTTCATCATTAGCATTTCCAGTAAAAGGTCTTTTAATTAGACTAATCAAGAGAGGTATTATGCGAAATAATTCCGATGAACTACTCGTCCATCCTGATGTGACAACATATGCGATGAAAAATGATGCCTGCATCCAAGAAAAGTTACATTGTACAAAGAAATTAGTGAACCAAATGGTACCTATCATTAAGAACATGTATTTGTGTTCACGTGCACACATATTATGCAGATACATATATGACATGTAACTTGATGAATTCTTGTGTATCAACTATCAAGTGCCTTAACTAAAGAAATAATCTAAATTTAGATTTGCCTAATTAGATGGCAATAGTTAGTTCTGAAATTTCTGGTGATATGTTAGAACAAAATGCAAACTTCTGAGGAATCTTCTTGTCCAAAACCAAAATAAGCCTCTTGCAGATTCTGGACTGTCACTGCAAACCTTTAGGAATAATTGCAACTCTACTGAAAAAGAAAAATTAATGAACCAGGCAGACAGCTAGTAGTATCTGTTGAGAAAACCAATTTGGAATTAAAAAGATTGTAAAATAAGTCATCTTATGAGGTAAGTACGGCTGAGAAGCATAATGAATGCTAGCGTATATATTGAAATGCTTAACATATTGATACAAGCTTCACTTGCACTATTGTAATAAAAAAAGTCCAAAAAATATAATATAATTTTACCTGTGATGGAACTGCAACAGCTAGCTTTGCAGGAATATTCTTGGGCTCTAGAAAGATGTTAAGCTGATAGAAAACTGATCCAGAAAATACAGTAGCAAAAAAGATGTTCCATATTGTGAACCACAAAACTTTGTTACAAGCACTCTTTTGAATGTTACTGTTAGAAATATATCCTTGAATGGATGAGAGGAATTCCATGATTGGGGGCACCAATTTCAAGAACAATTGAAGAATAAGGCTGGGAAGGTACCCTGTGATGACTTGACTTACAAATGTTCTGCAAAAAGGCTTGTAAGTTAGTTCCCACAACAAAATCTTCAAATGGAAACATTGAAAAGCTGAGAAGCTACCATAACTTTGACTTACAACTACATATCTTCCCTGTAATCATTATTGAAAGACCAAATTATTTTCCCAAAAAAGACAAAGGGAAATGTGGAGTAAACGACAACTTTGTTTGCTTCCTCATGCAACTCCTGATGAGTTAGCAAAGTTCCTTGGCAACAAATTCATATTATGAAGTTAATCTATTTGACAATTCATTAAAACTAGAGTGACCAAATTTGAAGTTAAAGTTTCCTTAAAATTAAATACGATTGAAATCTCAAGAATTAAATACCAAAAATCTGATCTCATTATGCATTAATTAGAAAGATTACGAAAATTATTAAAATATTGTAAATTTAATAGGAGATTTTATTATTGTTTATTTCAGCCATAATTAGGAGATTTTTTTCCTTTTATCCTAGTCCTAGTTTTTCCTATAAATTGTAGGTAAAGTTGTTGTACAAAAAATTCAACAAACATAAACATATTTTCACAAAATTTTTCTTGGTATCAGAGCTGAAGGTCATGTGTTCAAGACCCATTAACCGCAATTGTTGAATTACAAGTGTTTGGCATGCATAGTGCATAAAGCCAACACTTGTGAAAAAGTGATAAATTTATAAAAGTAATATCGGTCCTTCTCCTAAAAGTTTAAGTTTTTAGGAGAATTAGTGCAACAACTTATAGCATGGTATCAAAGTCAATGGTTGTTGTCTTCGTCCAATTGGTGAAATTGTGGCTTCAAATAAAGTTCTCTAAATCTCATAGTGGTGTAGGCCCAAAAGGTAAACTTTGACCTTAAATTACGTGGTATGGTATCAAAGCGAGGTCCTCGTATGACCAAGCTATGATTGATTCAATCTTGAATCAAGAACCAAAAATAGCATCTTTTTGGCATAAACTTGATATGAGATTAGAGGAAGATTGGAAATATGATAGTAACACTACCCAATACTAGAAGGTGGAAAAAGAAAGGGTTTTTGAATTACTTATTGGCATAAACCGTGACCTTGATGAGATGAGGAGAAGAGAATGCCGGCTAAAAGTGAGGTTAAACGATATCCCTGGTGGCATCGAAGGCAGCAGCACCGAAAAAGATACCCCAGGTGGCATCAAGGGCAACGATTCCAAAAGCTCTCTCTTAAGTGGTGTTGGATCGCATGAATGCTCTGCCCTTGCTCTCGCTAATTCGAAATGGAAGCCTGAGGCAAATAGGTCAGAAAAGAAGAAAGGGATTCGTGGGACAAATGGGCCTAAGTAGCTAATTGGGCCAAAAAGTTTTAAACAAACTAATGGCTTGTGTCACAAGATCAGAATGGACCTAGTTTCAATTTAAATATAAATATGGGCCCTCACTCAAAAAACGGTCTTGAGCTTGGGCTATGTACAAGTAATGGGCCCTCAACTTCTTTAGCCTGTAAAGGTAATTATTTGAGTGCCTTAGTTACCACATCACACTAAAAAATTCCTTGGATAATTGATTCGAGTGCATTTGATCATATGACTAATGTCCATCACTTATTCACTTCTTACTTATCATATGCTGGTAATCTTAAAGTTAGAGTGACAGATAGAACTCTCACCCATTGCAGGAAAAGGAAGTATCTAAATTTCCAACCTCTACACTCAAATTTGTCCTTCATGTCCTAAACTTGTCCTATAATTTACTATCCATTAGTTAGTTTACAAAAAAAATTCAAATTGCTTGGCTAAGTTCTTTCCATTTTATTGTATTTTTCAAGACATTTCATCAAAAAAGACAATTGACAATGTTAAATAGTATGAACGACTGTACTATTATGAGGCTAAAGTAAGTCAAAATAGTCAAATTATAATTTGTGAGTCTGTATTTGTTCCTATGAATAATGACATTTTGTTATGACATTATAGAATAGGACACTCTAATTTTCAGTATTTGAAACACTTATTTCCTTCAATGTTTTCAAATAACATTATCAATTTTCAGTGTGAAAGTTGTGAACTTGCAAAACACCAACGTACTCCTTTTTTCAAAACTCAATACAAACCATCTAAGCCTTTCACATTAATTCACAATGATATATGAGAACCTTCCCATTTCCATAATTGTACCCACTCTAAATGGTTTGTTACCTTTATTGATTATCACACTCGAGTATGTTGGCTTTATTTGTTGAAAGAAAAAATCGAGGTTCGTGATGTTTTCATTAACTTTCACAATATGATCCAAACTCAATTTCAAACACAAATTTAAATCCTTGGAACAGATAACAGCACAGAATACTTCAACAATAGCTTGGGGAACTATCTTCAAAAACATGGAATAATCCACCAAAGTTCTTGTGTTCACACACCCCAACAAAATAGGATACCCAACAAAATAGGATAGCTAAACGGAAAACCGACACCTCCTTGAAGTAGCCCGAGCCTTAATGTTTACGACAAACATGCACAAGACTTGGTAGGAAGATGCTGTTTACTTATCACATCAATCGAATGCCAAGCCGCATTCTCTCTTTTGAAACTCCTCTACAAAAATTCAAAAAAAAAATTCCCATCATTACATCATGAGTCTAACCTTTCCCTCATAATTCTTGGTTTATTGCTTTTGCTTATATTCACTCCCATAATAGATCTAAGTTGGATCCAAAAGCAAATAAATGTGTTTTCATTGGGTATTCACCCACTTAAAAGGGATACAAATGCTATGATTCCTCCACAAAAAGGATCATTGTTATCCATGATCACTTTTTTTTAAAATACACCTTGCTCCCAAAAGTCCTCTATTCAAGGGGAGAATTTGAGTGAAGGTAGTCCATTTGGTAAGCACTTAGATTTAAGTCTGAGTCTTCATGAGTTCCCTGATAACCCAAACAGTGAACCTAACCCAAGCAGCCAACACCTTAAGTCAAACCCAAACAGTTCAAATCATGAGCCTACTACCCCATCTTGTTTTGTCTTGCCATCTATAGAACGAAACTTAAACATAGAACTAGATACAAAAAAACTAATGACTATTTACTCAAGAAGGTCAAAATTAAAGAACCAAAACTTCACACGTAAAGCACCAAGAGCGTTTGAACTGATGATAGATTCAAACACACAAGAGTCCATCCTAGCCATAGGTAATTATGAGTTGCCCATTGCTTTGACAAAAAACAGACGCGATCTTGTACACTTCATCTTATTTTTAGATTTGTTTCATACAAAGCTTTGTCAATTGGTTTCCATGCTTTTACTTCTACTCTTGATAGAACAGAAATTCAAAAAACACATCCATGAAGTCATGAAAATTTCAAAATGGAGAGAAGTTATGGAAGAAATAAGGACACTTAAAAAAAATAAAAATTGGGATATAATAGAACTACCAAAAGAAAAGGTAATAGTTGGTTATAAGTGGGTATTTAAGATAAAATACAAAGTTGATTAAGCAATAGAATGGATACAAAGCCCGTTTGGTTGCAAATGGGTTTACAAAAACTTATGAAATTGATTATACAAAAACATTTATACCTGTGGCAAAACTGAATACTATAAGAGTACTTCTATCGTTACCAGTCAATTTCGACTGGCCTTTTCAACAACTTGATATTAAAAATGCATTTCTCAATGAACTATTAAGAAACGAAGTATTTAGGACAATACCAACCACCTGGATTTGGCAAAGAAGGAGTGAATACAATATGCAAATTGAAAAATTATTGTATGGATTTAAACAATCACCTAGAGCATGGTTCGATAAGTTTTCCAAAGTAATGAGCATACTACCCCATCTTGTTTTGTCTTGCCATCTACAGAACAAAACTTAAACATAGAACCAGATACAAAAAAACCAGAGATACCAGATATAGAAAAACTAGTGATTATTTACTCACAAAGGTCAAAATTAAAGAACAGAGACAACTTCACATTTGAAGCACAAGAGCATCTGAACTGATGACAGATTCAAACACACAAGAGTCCATCCTAGACACAGATAATTTTGAGTTTCCCATTGCTTTGAGAAAACAAGCGCAATCTTGAACACTTCATCCTATTTCTAGATTTCTTTCATACAAAGCTTTGTCGACTGGGTTTCATGCTTTTACTTCTAATTTTGATAGAACAAAAATTTCAAAAAAATCCATGAAGCCATGAAAATTCCAAAATGGAGAAAAGTTGTTATGAAAGAAATAATGGCACTTGAAAACAAATGAAAATTGAGAGTGATAAAACTACCAAAAGGGGAATAGGTGTCTCTCAAAATAAATATATTCTTGATCTCCTCACTGGAATGGGCATGCTTAGATGCAAACCAAGCAACACTCCAATTGAGGTTGGAAAGAAATATGAAGAGTTGGGGAAAACAGTAGATAGAAAGATATCAAAGACTCGTACAAAAATTGACATACTTATCTCACACTAGACCTGACATAGCATTTGCAATCAGTGTAGTTAGTCCACATATGCATTCTCAAAAAAAAGCTCACCTTGAAGCAGTTTATAGAATATTATTCTTCAAGAAAATGAAGCCAGAAACTTAGAGGTCTACACTAATGCAGATTGGGTTGGTTCAATAGATAACAGACAATCCACTACCGGATTTTGTACCTTTATTTTTGAAAATTTAGTAGCTAGGAGTAGTGCCAAAATCTGTGAGGCACTGTGGTTAAGGAAACTCTTGATGGAACTTAAAATTGCAACAATACTTTCAGTCAAGCTATACTGTGACAAGTGACAACAAGGCAACCATCAACATTTCTCCTAATACAACATGACAAAACAAAACACATGGAAGTGGACAGACACTTTATCAAAAAGAAGGTTGAAGATGGAACACTTTGCATAACTTATATTCTAACAATAGAACAATTTGTTGATATCTTCACTAAAAGACTTACTTGATAGGTTTTTGATGGCTTTATTTTCAAGTTAGGTATGATTAATATTTACAATACAGCTTGAGGGAGAGTGTTGAAATCTCAAGAAATAAATGCCAAAAATCTGATCTAATTATGCATTAATTAGAAAGATTAGGATCATTATTAGAATATTGTAAACTTAATAAGAGATTTTATTCTTTTTTATTTCAATTATAATTAGGAGATTTTTTTTCCTTTTTTCCTAGTCCTAATTTTTCATATCAATTGTAGGTAAAGTTGCTGTACAAAAAATTCAATATACATAAACATATTTTCACTTTTTTTCCTTTGTCTTTTGGTCAATAATTCTGTCATTTAGCACCTCTCACAAACAATTTTTCTTTTTCTTTTTTTCTTTTTTTCTTTTTTTCTTTTTTCTTGGAAGAGGGGTGGGGGGAGACTTTATATGCTAAAGATCATATAGAAAAAGTATTTAACAAAAAGTGATAGAAGGATGAAAAATAGAATGTGGAAGATAATTACTTACATGGTTAAAATGCTTTTGAGGGAGGGAAACCAAGTTTCCAACTGATTTAGGTTTGTAAGACCTTGAACCAGTATAACTGGAATGAGAAATAAGATCGTTAGAAGGATACATGTAACTATAACCACAACCTTCGATATCCATTTTCGCATGAAAGATGAGGAAAAAAAAGGCCAGTAAACATCATGAGGTTCTGGAGCTTGTTCTGTGATCCACCGTGTAGGATTGACTGATTGCTGCAGGTGGAAAGCAATTGCAGCACCATATCGAGACTTGAAAGACACAAATGCAGCTCGAATCTCCTTGTATATTAGAGAAAAAAATGTAGATGAACAGGAGGCACAACTTACTACAACATATCCAACACCAATTTAAACCTAATGCATTAATCCTACTGTTATCCTTTCCTTTCTAAATGTCTAAGAAGTTACAATCACAATCACAGTGCAGTACATTAAATCTTTTTCCCTTACAATTCAACTGTATAAAGGAGTCCAACAGGCTCAGAGGTCTTGGGGATTTGTGTAGAAACCATTTTTCTTGTTTTTATTTTTTCTTCAAGCCAGAAAGTTGGAGCCAACCACCAAATAAAATATTATTATTCATGAGGAAAGATCTACAAAGAATCTGTCAGTCCAAGTATCCAAAAGGGTAAAAGAATTGACAGTTAAGACAATTTTGCACTCATCAATAAAAGATTTACAATGATATTATAAACTAAACTCATTAATGAAAGAGAAAAAAGGGAACTAAACTCATTCATGATACATTTTACATAAATGTATATTATCAATCTTGTGTATGAATCAGTGGTTGATGGTACTAAGTGTCATGCCAATGCAATATATACAGAAAAGAAAATCAACAAGCTGCCCACAATAACTTAATATATGAAGTGAATCTTTTATTAAAGATTAAAAATATACAATAATAAAAAAATAAAAAAAAAGTACGCTGCAATGAAAGAAAAGCTTCGCCACATACTTCTTCGGCCAATGAAGCCTCTGATTGCTCCAGTTTCACATTCTCCTGTATGTCTTCCAGTTTTTTTTCATAATGATCCACAAGATTAACCTTGTGTCCACATAATCCAAAGCAGCTTCTTCGCTGATATTGCTTTCGAGTGGGGTCTGATTGTAAATGAATAAGTCTTCTATACAATTTCTTTGCATCATTCTAAAGAATAAGATGATGAGATAACTGTTAGGAAAAGGGAATAAGAGAGAGAGAAATTCTGATTCTTTCATGATAAGATAATAAAACTATTATTTATGACATGCGGTAGATCAACAAATTCCTAAAAAGAAACATACTATTTACATAGATGCAATTATGTAGCTCCATGGTTTAATTTTTTTGAGTTCTTGTATGGAAATTTAAAATTTTCATAAGTATTACTCCTGCTGACAATAGTTTTACTTTTCAATTCCATTTTATGTATCACAACGATAGAAAGAATCAGTTTCGATGTTAATCTCTACTACATTGTCTGTTTTGTACATAGATTAACATGGGAGAAAAGATCATAGAAGAAATAGACATCACATAAAATGCTTACAATTAGACTTTGAAGCTTGTTTGTTCGCCGAACAACGATATGGGAAAAATATGTTGAAGGATGATACTCTTTAAAAAAGTTGTCTACACTTTCGCTGACACTGCTGCCAACAGAAACAGGAACACTGCGAACTAAGATTGTAAACTGGTGTGGCTGGGGTTTGGATGAATAAAAGTAAACCATTCTTTTTGAAGAAATATAATTATATTCCTGCAAATTAGATGATAGTGAATTCCCATTTAAACTTGTGAGCCTGCAGATTAGATAATATTCAATCCCCAATTAAACTTGTGGCTCTGATATTGTGGCTGCAAATAACAAGGCGTTCATTTACACTGGGCTCAAATCTTAACTATGTGAGTGTCTTCTTAAGTTTTCTTATTTATAAATTAAACAAACATTCAACATTTCTAGTACATGATCTAAGCTTGAGCAAGCTTGTTAACTGAATGTGTGAACTGAATAATTTTCAACAAACATTCAACATTCAGGCATGAACTGAACGTGTGATTAAGCTTATTCAAGGGCAATGTTTATGAACAAAGCCAACAATCGTTAGAGATGTCTAAAAAAATATTTATATTTGCCTCTTTCCCCATTTTCATGAATAACAGATGCCTTGATATTGAAAGAAATGTCAAACTGAAATATATGATCTATGTAGGCATACATAAACCTATGAAGGGATAAATTAACCTATCAAATTTAAACATTTTCAATAGCAAATTATGCTAACAGCTGTTTAACTTTGCCTAGGCATAATAATTAAGCTTGACTCAAGGTTTAAACCCCCTCGGGTTCATAAAAATCTTAACTGAGCTAAACTCAGAACCTGCCAAAGCTTGACTGACCTTCTTTGCAAACCTTAGCTCTTCAATGATTTTTTTTTTTTCGCTATTTCTTTTCTTTGAATCAGATATTCACATATATTTTTCTATATTCAGCTTGTAAGAGTTTTAGTAGATTTATAATCACTACTATCAAACACAAAAGATACAGAAAGTATTAGAAAAAATATCACATGGATTCCAATGTTTGCATACATCAAGAAGAAAAAGTAAATGGATTACTTACATAGTAAAGTAGGTAGCAGACAAATATTGTGACAGCGTACACAGCACAAAAGTGAAACCATAACCTGCCAGAGGAAAACAAAACTTTGCGATAGATAAAATCAATGTTACAAATGAAGGTCTAATGGTTTCTTAGATTTCGTCAAAGCAAAGAGATGTGAGTATAACGCTTTAAATGAATCCATCCATAGCATGCATGATTGAGGATGACAATGCATTGGATCTAATCCAATCCAATATGTTGTCCAAAAGATCCACTATGATGTGATCTAGTTTGATTAGTGGATCAAAAGAATCCTATCAAGTGTTGATCCATGGATCAATTGATATCTATAATCCGATCCAAAATGCTCCATTTTTTTCCTTTTCTGAATCATTGTTTAATATGGTGCATTACATATTTTATATTGTCAAATTAAAATAAAACTAAGAGAACATTATTAATTTATAGGAAAACAAATTCTCAATTATTTATAATGAATACACTTTAACTTTTATTCAATTTTTTCATTAATGTTATAATCATATAAATCCCAAAAAAATTAAATACTTTTTTATCATAAAAAAATTTAATATTATTAATTTGATCCTAAATCTAAAATTAAGCATAATTTACACATTCATTTAATAAAGTCAATGAGATTTCCTTTTATTTGCAAATAAAAATAAAAAATGAGTAGAGTTAATTACTCAAAACTTATAAAAAAGTATTACTTTTTAATTATAGACGAAATATAAGAAGAAACAAATAGTTGTGAATATGATGAGATTTTAGTTTAAAAAAATTTAAACAAAAATAGTTGGATTTATGAAAAATGAGAGATAAAGTTATATTTATGAAAATGTAAGAGACAGAAATTGTAAAAATGAAAACTCATAATGTAAATTTTTTCAAATAATTAAATAGTTCTAATAATTAGGGAATTGTTTTAGAATTGTGTGATTTTTTGAGTTCTAAAATTATAGTTTTAAAAAGATTTAGTTTTAGATTGATACACGATACACAGATCAATCCAATACATAGATCAATCCATCTTGATTCAACACAATCCAATAAGAAACATGATCTGTTTTGATCCGATTTAGAATAGATGACATGGAGCATATATCTATGCAGCATGATATCAATAATAACTTATCTTTGGGAAAGCATACTACTCATATTTCCATGAAACAAATGATCAAATAAAGATATAGATATATTACCACAGCACACTAGTGCAACGTGTGTTGTATGTGAAAAATTCAATTTAAAATATTATAATTAGTCGTAATATTATACAATTAATTTAATTTTATACAAAATTTTAATTTAAAAATGCATATAATTTAATAGAGTCATTTGATTTTTGGTTGTCTTAGACTTATAAGATTTTACTTCTCATTCAAAAAGTCAAAAATGCATAAAACAAAAAATTCAAAATCAAAATCAAAGTAGTGAATAAAAATAAGGTAAATAAAAATATCTACAATAATTGATCTCAAACTATCATACTAAGACTTATAGAAGCATAAACAATAATAACGATATTCATGATTTTTGCAACTTTAAAAACTATTGATTAAATGAAGCTTTATCTATTGTTCAAAAACTTAAATTTCACATTTATCCAATCGTCTTATACTTAGATGCATGGCTACACAATACATTTCAAACTAAAACATAAAAAAAACATTTATATCATTTTGCTTGTCTACAAAATATGTATTAATACTTCAATGCATTCAACATAAGTAACATTAAAAATTAGAATAAGAAAATGTGAAAAATATCATACGCATTATAAAATTATAGAATCAAGTAAAATAAAGGTATTTTTATAACTTTTTAATTACATTTTGTAGATTGTAATTTTTTTAATTATACTAATTTAGCACATATTTAGAAGGCTTTTGATTTTCTTTGTAATTATCAATTTTAGTAACTTTTTCACATATAACCAAATATTTCATAAAACAATAAAATATTTTAGGAGTATTTTGGCTTTCCTTTTTAATTCTTTCATTAAAAGATAATTAATACATATAATCAATTATTTTTATGCTAAATATAATTTAGACAATAAATTAAAATTTAACACATATTTAAGGGACTTTTGGTTCTCTTTTAATTCCATAATAATAGACAATTATTATAATGATCATGAGCCCTTTGATTTTTTCTTTTTAAATTTTCACTAAAAGAAAATGTATAATTTTAAATTTATTAACATATAATTAATTATTTAGAAATCTTTTAGTTTTTCCTTTTAATTCCCTACAAAAAGATAATTAATACAAATAATTAATTATTTTTTATACTAAATATAATTTAAAAAATAAATTAACTAAAATTAATTTATAGTTGTATTATATTATATGAGAAAATTCATTGACACTTACAGTATACCTCACAAATTAAAATATGGCATGTTATTTATGGAGCTACAACGATCATTTCCATATGAAAATGCAAACTTGCTCATTTATAGTAAGTGTTACAAGATGTTGGGAAAAGTAGGTCACAGTTCCCTTACTTATGGCCAATGGAACACTTAGTATGCTACTACGCAAGTGGAGGACTTTGGTCCATTCTTTTTCAAAATGAAGCACATAAATCTTATATTGACCATTGACTAAAATATTGGGAGGAGCGAATCATATGGGTCACATGACACAACTTAAGGGGGAAAATGAGATTAACACTAAACTCTAATTGCTAACTAAATCACGTTAATTGTATTTTGCCCCTTAAAAATAAGTTACATGACCCACACATTACTCTTTTTTCGTAATTTTTTTAGTCAATTGTCAATATAAGACTTCTAAGCTCCACCTTGAAGAATAAATGGACTAAAGTGCTTCACTTGTAAAAAAAAGTAAGAGATTGAAATGCTCCACTTGAGAAGTAAGAGACTTAATTCTCCATTGACACCCCTTATCCATATATGTTTATAGGCTTGTAATGCAAAATAACATAGTTCCACCGAGAACATCTGATGCCATGCGAGAAGAAATTTGAAAAATGTTATTAGCTAACAACATAATCTATTATAATGAAAAAAACTACCCCAACTAGTTTAGAATCAACATGCTTACACTGCTAAATGCTTACTCCTAACTGTATATATCCTATGTACTTCAAATGTGTATTGTTGTTACTATTCTCACTTAACTTCAATGAAGATTATTTTAGCTTCTCTCATTGCAGAGTCAAACATCAAAGTTTGAGCAGACTTACCAGTTTGAGCCATTGTTTACATTTGAAATAGTAAACACATCCAAAGAGTTATTCGACAGATCAGTAAAGTCAATATTCTGAAGTTGATCACCAGAGCAGTTTACTGGAAGAAGAACAAAGATTCCAATAATCCCAGCAAACAAGAATACCCTCATACTGCAGTTGTCATTGATAAAAAAAAAAAATTTTAAAATAATGTTATTTCAGATAAAAGGTGAATAACGTGGAAGAAGCACCACATTAATAATTGTTAATATGAGTATGACCAATTGAACGAGAAGTAGTGCCAAAATTAGAAAATAATATAAGCAATAACATGGACAATTATCCATAAATAATAAAGTGAACGTAAGCATTTTAGGTGAAAAATTCAAAATAGACAATTGTAGACTTTTATTAGCATCTACAACAAACGTGAAATTGTAAATAACACGGTGCAAACTGTTAGGTTTTTTATGACTCGAAGCTATACACAATCAAAGTGAAATTTAGAGAATAAAGATAAAATAGACACAAGTATTTACATGATTTACCCAAAATGATTACGAACTACTCCACAAACAAAGGCCGAAAGGAATTCAATATACCGAAAGATTTACAACCTCTCTCTAAATACAATAAGAGAGTAAGATATATCTCTCTCTTATAATAGGAGAATACAATTAACCTCTCTCTCAAAATGAGAAAAGAACTTTCTAAGTGAGAAAATGTTAAGCAAGTTTATAGTGCTTGGGACAAAGGAGAGTTTGGGATGATTTTACAATGAAAAATTTGCTTCCTATTTATAGAAATTTTGGAGCCCAACTATTCATTTGTTGGCTAAAAAATTTCTTCCCTTCTTGCTTGATTTCAATGAACAGTGGTCACCAATTTTGAATTGGTTTATAGCCACCAATTTTGAATTGGTTTATGCTAGTAGCTCATTTTCTTTGGGCTACAACTAACCCCTTGAAAATTGCATCAATTAAGCTATCAATTTTGACTATTGTTTAGTGAGGGAAAGTAACTTCATACTTTCTTTCAATCTCCCAATTGAAGTCATCTTTCTCAGTTATCTCTTCTAACTTGCCTTTGCTCAAACCCTGCTGCTTACGTCTCTATTAAACTGTACGAGGATCAACACCATACAAATTTTGCAGTGTTGATAAGTTTTGTCATTACATCTACTAGGTTCTCTTTTGTATAGATTTTTAACATATCCACACTTCTTCTTTCACTACTTTTCTAACAAAATGATATTGCACTCCTATGTGCTTAGTTCTAAAATGAAATGTTGGGTTCCTTGCAATGTGCAAAGCACTCTAATTGTCACAATACACAAGAATTTTCTCTTGTATGTGCCCAAGCTCCTTCATTAATATTCTTATCCAAATTGCTTCCGTTGCAAGCTTATATAGTTGCCATGTATTCTATTTCTATTGTAGATAATGTTACAACTATTTGCAGTTTTGAAACTCAACTTACAGCTCCACCTGCAAGTGTAAACACATAGCCTATATTGGACTTTCTTTTGTCGAGAACTCTTGCAAAATCTAAATCAACATATCCTCTTATAGTAAAATCTGATCCTCCATAACATAATGTAGCCCTTGAGGTTTCTTTAAGGGATCTAATGATTCTCTGCATTGTGATCCAATGCTCTCTACCAAAATTCGCCATAAACCAACTAACCTCTCTCACTGCTTATGCAATGTCTAGTATTTTACATATCATAGTGAACATCAAACTTCCCACTACTAATGCATACAGTACTCGAGACATCTCCATCCTCTCTACTTCATTGCTAGGAGACACACTTAAGAATAACTTGAAATTGATAGGAAGTGGGGTAGAGATTGGCTTACAATCTTGCATGTTGAAGTGTCGCAAGATCTTGTTGAAGTAGTTCTTTTAAGAAAGCCAAATCTTTCTGTTATTTCTGTCTCGGTAAATCTGCACTCCTAGAATCTTGTTTGATGGTCCTAAGTCTTTCATATCAAACTCCTTAGTCAACTGAGCTTTTAATTCTTAAGTTCAATCTTTGTTGGGACCTACTACCAACATGTTGTCCACATACAATAACAAGATAATAAAATCATTATCACCATCAAACCTTTTTTAGTACGTACAATCGTCTGAATTGAGTATGTTATTCAAGGCTAATAATGAAAGAATCAAATCTCTTGTACTAACAACTCAGTGCCTGTTTGAAACTGTACAGAGATTTGTTCAACCTGCAAACCAAGTCCTCCTTACCTATTTCAGCAAAATTTTCTAGTTGAAGCATCTAGATTTGTTTTTTAAGTTCTCTATGAAGAAATGCAATTTTTACATCCAACTACTCCAAATGTAAGTCAAACATAACACAAATAGCCAAGATTACTTTGACTATGGTAAGTCGAACTATCGGAAAAAATATTTCATTAAAATCAATACTTTCTTTTTGAGCGTATCATTTCACCACTAATCTTGCACAATACCTTTCTACTTGATCAGTGCTATCTCGTTTGATCTTATAGACCCATTTGTTACCGATGGATTTTCTTCCATGTGGTAATAGTACCAATTTTCAAAGTATTGTTCTTATGTAGAGCTTCAATTTCTTCCTGCATTACTGTCATCCACAGAGATGCATCTGAGCTACTTGTACTTTCATGAAAAGTTTATGGCTCTCCATCCTTTGTTAAAAAACAGTATGCAACATTACTCTCAGTAATATACTCTGAGTGCCAACCTTCTCTCACAAGTTGACCGATGAACTTCTGGAGCCTCAAACTCGACTAGTTCTTGTACCTCATGTTCTGGTGTTACTTTGGTAGACTCTGGAATTTTTTATGTAAGAATATTTTTCACCTGAATCGCTGTAGTCTTTGAACTCTCATTTGACATGCTATTATCTTCATCTTTTCTTTGTAGTTGATCTTCTACAAAGATCACATCCCTGCTGATTATAAGCTTGCGGGTAGTGGGATCTCACAAGCGATACCCCTTGACACCATCAGCATATCCCAAGAACATACACCTTTTGAATTTTGGATCCAATTTCGATCTTTCTTGGGCATTGTATATCACATACCCAGGACATCCAAATGAATGTAAAGTAGAGTAATCTGCTGGCTTACCAATCCATATCTCCATCAATGTCTTAACTTAATTGCCATTGATGGCGACGATTTACCACATAAAGGGCAGTTTTGGTTGCTTCTGCTAAAAAACAGTTGAATTGACCCGCAATCATCAACATAGCTTTTATCTTTTTTGCAAGAGTTCTGTTCATCATCTCTGCCACTTCATTTTATTGAGGTGTGTATGAGATTGTGAAATGTCTTGTGATACCTTCTTGCTTACAAAATGCAAGAAACCCATCGTCTATATACTCTTCTCCATTATCTGTCCTAAAGCACTTGATCTTCCCATAATCAAGTTCCACCTACACTTTGAAATCTTTGAATACTGAAAACACATCTGACTTTTTCTTGATTAGATACACCCAACATCTCCTGGAGTAATCATCAATGAAAGAAACTAAGTACTTTGCACCTCCAAAGGACATCTATACATCAGAAAAAATCAAGTCTAAAATACATTTACTTCTTGCATCAAATCTGCTAAACTTCAATCTATGTTTTTTACTTGTAACACAATGCTCACAAAAAGGTATATTTATCGATTTGAGCCCTGAAAGCAACTTTATGTCGGAGAGAATCTTCAAACCTCGTTCTAATATGTGGCTGAATTTGAGATGCCTCATTATCGTTGATTCTTCTCATTTACTGGTTGGCACGACACATGCATCAATTTCCTGTAGTGTTTATCCTTTAAGCATGAATAGATTCACTGCGATTTTTTCTACCTTCAGAACCAAAAGTGCACTTCTAACAATTTTCATGATCCCATTTTTCAACATGAGTCTTGTATCCAAGACTTCTATTTGCCCTAAAGACAATAGATTCTTCCTCAAGCTCTTCCTATGTCTTATCTCTTGAATAGTGCGAATTGTACTATCAAATATTTTTATTTTAATAGTACCAATACTAGCAATCTTCAAAACATAATCATCACCCATGTGTATATAACCTTTTGAGATTGGTTCATATTTGTGGAACCACCCTCTCTGAGATCTCATATGCCATATTGCTCCTAAGTCTAATAAACAGACATAAGAAAATTGCTTTCTGCCTCTAACTGTTGTTGTAGCTTCGTTGTAAAGAACTTCACCATTATTGGGGTACTTGCTACATTTCTGATAGGCCACAAGTCCATTTTACTTATTCTAGGAGGAAGGATAAAGTAGGGAATGCTGAGAGGTAATTCTGTTATGTTTTGTTAGGAATTCTATAAGAGGAGAGAGAGAAGAAAATTGTTTTAAAACAACTTGCAAGCTATGTGGAGGGTATCGAAAAAATATTGTGAGCTTTGCTCTTAGGAGAGTCCCAAGCCTCTCGAATGCTTGATGCTTTCCCTTTCCAATTTATGTTTTGGTTGAATAAAAGTATCTCTTCTCCATTAATTACATATAGCTTTCCTGACTGTTTTTCTTGAGGTTGCTATACTTGTGGCTGAATTCTTACAAGTTCTGTAAGCACTACCAACTGAATTTCAAGACGTATCAACTTGGTATCAAACCATTACTATCCTAGGAAAGGCGGCCAAAAATGTGGCACATCGCATGGATACGATTGAGGAAGTAGTCAATTCTGTGCAAGAAAAATTCGACAGAGAAATGGGTAGTCTGAGAAAGGAACTACAGAGCATGAACAAATGCTTTGACCAACTCATTAAAATGCAAGAGAATGTTCTCAGTAATGCTTCTTCATCCACAGGAAAGGATAAGAAGGCATGGTGTTGAGGCCAATAGTCGGAACGCCTCAGGCGAGTGAAAGAAACTCTGTGTTTTCAGGAAAACGGCCATATTTTTCCTTTCGAAAACTAGAAATGCCAGTATTATATGGAAGCAACCCCGATGGATGGCTGTTGAAGGCAAAACACTATTTCACTTTCCATCGTTTCACAAATGAGAAACTAGAAGTAACTATGATCTGTTTTAAGGGAGACGCACTGCTATGATATCAATGGGAGAGCAAGAAACAAAAAATTGTTCTGTGGAAGAAGATAAAGCTTCTAATTTTGAGACAATTTCGTTCGACACAATCTAGATCCCTATACGAACAATAGTTGGTGCTAGAACAACAAGAAAGTGTAGGGGATTATAGGAGATTTATTGAATTGTCGGCACCATTGGAGAACATTTCTGATTAGGTTGTGTCAAGAAATTTTATAAATGGGCTGAAGCCCAAAATCAAAGTAGAGGTAAGACTTCTAGACCCAATTAATTTGGGTCGGGCCATGGACTTAGCCCAAAAGGTGGAGGAGAAGCTAATGACACAAGCTCAAATCCAAAGAAGTAACAAAATTGGGTTCACTAAAAGTGTTGGGGCTAGGTTTACTAATTGCGACAGCCAGGGGAGCTCACAAACTAGTTTCACACCTATGGGTAGTGGTCGATCGACGATAGATAGGGCTCAGCCACAGCAAAACTTCAGGGTGAGGTGCAACGCCTCACTAACTCAAAACTTCAAGTAAAACGTGACCTAGGACTCTGTTTTCACTGCAATAATAAATGTAGACTAGGTCACAGATGCCGAAAAAAGGAACTAAATGTGTTGGTTACCCATGAAGTGGAGGAGGAGTAGGCTGTTTCAGACGACCTACAGGTGGATGCATAATTGGAGTTGGAGTCCGCAAAAATCAGTCAAGAGATAGAGGTATTGCTTAATTCAGTTGTGGGATTAACCAACCCAAAGACTATGAAATTAAAGGGGATAATTGACCAGCAGGAAGTAGTGACACTAACTAATCTAAGTGCCACTCACAATTTTATTTCATCTAAATTAGTTGAACAGCTGAAATTACCCATTTCTAAAACGAATGTTTATAGAGTGACAATACGTACTGGAAAATTAGCTCACAGCAAGAGAATTTGAAGAGGAGTGAGTATCCATAAACTTGCACAAAATTAATATTGTGGATAATTTCTTACCTCTGAGATTGGGCAGTTCAAATGTAATTCTGGGCATGCAATAGCTCGAGACGTTGGGAATGACTCATACTAATTGGAAGCGTTGGGTGATAAAATTCAATTTAGGACAAGAAATAGTGACTTTGCAAGTAGACCCCTCTCTAGGCAAATTGTTGGTATCCTTGAAAACAATAATGAAGGCTATTAAGAATGAGGGTTCAAGCATCTTGGTTGAACTTAATGAGATAGATTTGCAATGTAAGGGTAAGGATATGCGCCCTAGTTTCCAAATCCTGTGTTGACTGAATATGAGGCGGTGTTCAATATGTTGAGGAGTTACCACCTTCTCGAGGTCACAAGCAATCTATTTTGTTGAAAGAGGGCAATCCTCCAATTAGTGTTCGGCCATACCGGTATCCTCATGTTCAAAAAGATGAGATTAAGCAGTTGATTAAGGAGATGCTCACAATTGGTATCATACAGGTCAATAACAACTCGTTTTCCAGCTTGATCTTATTAGTCAAGAAGAAGGATGGATCTTGACGCTTCTGCATGGACTATCGTGCCCTCAACAAAGACACTATTCCAAATAAGTATCCTATACTTGTCATTGATGAACTGAAGGGTGCATTTATTTTCTCGAAGCTTGATTTAAAGTCAAAGACGCAAACATTCACAAAACTACTTTCATATCTCATGACGACCACTATGAATTTTTGGTAATGCCATTTGGTCTCACGAATGTCCTAGCCACTTTTCAATCACTATAAATGATGTGTTCTAGCCCTATCTTAGGAAGTTTGTTTTGGTCTTCTTTGATGATATCTTGATTTATAATGCAAGTGAGGAGGACCATCAGTCCCACTTGGCACAAGTCTTGAGCGTTTTGCAGAAAAAACTTGTATGCCAACCGTAAGAAATGCGTGTTTGGAAAAACTCGAGTGGCATATTTGGGGCATATAATCTCAAGAGAAAGAGTGGCAACAAAGCCCAGCAAAATTTAGTCAATGGTTTCATGGCCAACGCCCACCAACTTACGGGAGTTGAGGGAATTTTTAGGGTTGACAGGTTACTACAATAAGTATGTAGCAGGATACGCCTAGATTGCCTTACCTCTAACCGAACTCAAGTAAGATAAGTTTGGGTGGAATGAAGAGGTTGAAAAGGCTTTTGTGGAGCTCCAACATGTAATGACCCAGATACCAGTGTTGGCAATGCCTGATTTTACACAACCCTTCATTATTGAGACCGTTGCCTCGAGGTTTAGATTAGGGGTAGTTCTTATACAAGGGCAGCGCCTGGTTGCATTCTTCAATCACACACTTGGGCTACAAGCGCGTTTAAAGTCAATCTATGAAAAAGAAATGATGGCGATAGTGTTTGCTATAATGAAATGGAGGCCTTATTTGCTAGGCAGATGATTTGTGGTGAGGACTGAACAACAAAGGCTGAAGTTTCTCCTAGAGCAAATAATTGTAGGCACTGAGTATCAAAAGTGGGTTACCAATCTTATGGGGTACAATTTTGACATACAGTAACGTAGTGGGGCAAATAATAGAGTGGCTAATGCACTCTCACGTATTCTTGAGAGCATGGAGTGTTCTACATTGTCAATACCCCAATGGTAGCATTGGGAGTCGTTACATACCGAGCTAAAACAAGATGAATTCCTCACTAAGCTACGAGAGGACATCAATTCAAGTAATCAACTACATGTGGGGTTCTCGGTGGAGCACAGCATTTTGTTTTATAAAGGTCGCCTAATAATCCCAAAACACTATCAGTTGTTGGCCTTGCTTATTGGCAAGTTTCATAATTCCCCAACTGGAGGTCATTCAGGGAAAACAAAAACTTATCAATGGATGGCAGCTGAGTTGTATTAGGTTGGTATACGTAAAGACATTATCAAGTTCGTACAGAATTGTACCGTTTTCCAACAGAACAAGCACTTGGCCACCACACTTGTGGGGTTTACTACAACCAATCTCCCTCCCAACACAGGTTTGAGATGAAATTACACTGGACTTTATTGAAGGGTTATCTTGTTCTAAAGGAGTGGATACCGTATTGGTTGTGGTAGATAGACTAAGAAAATACACCTACTTCATTGGCCTAAAGCACCCCTTTACTGCAGTGACGGTGGCTAGGACTTTCATCAAATAGGTTGTCAGGCTCCATGGTATTCCTCAATCTATTATCTCCGATTGAGATCGAGTGTTTCTCAGTCATTTTTTAGCGAGTTGTTCAGACTGAACGGCACAACACTTAAGTGAAGCTTTACTTATCACCCCCAAACTGATGGGCAAATAGAAGTTGTTAATCGTTGTTTGGAAACTTACTTGTGCTGCTTTGCATCAGAGAAGCCACATACTTGGGCTCGCTGGTTGGCATAGGCTAAATACTAGTATAACACTTCTTTTCATTCATCCACTAAATGTACTCCATTCCGGGCTTTGTATGGGCGTGACAGTCCCCATCTCATTCGCTACGAACAGGGCACAACTACAATTTCATTGGTTGACCAAGTGTTGGAGGACTGAGATACCATCTTAGATGACTTACGCATGCACTTATTGCTAGCCCAATAAAAGATGAAACTCTAGGCTGACTTGAAAAGGCACCACTTGGAGTTTACAGTCGGGGATATGGTTTTCTTGAAGCTTAAACCATACCAACAACCCTCTTAGCCCAACATAAGTATGAGAAACTTGCTACCCATTTCTATGGCCCTTATAAGATTCTTCAGTGCATTGGGAAGGTTGCTTACAACCTAGAACTACCCC
Organism: Elaeagnus macrophylla; assembly: GCA_029378325.1. Taxonomy (NCBI): domain Eukaryota; kingdom Viridiplantae; phylum Streptophyta; class Magnoliopsida; order Rosales; family Elaeagnaceae; genus Elaeagnus; species Elaeagnus macrophylla. The sequence continues at coordinate 52,892,586 of CM055640.1, forward strand.
CTCAATCACTGTACATCCTGTCTTTCATGTTTCACAATTGCGACAGGCTCGCAGCGTAGCTCAGTGTTTCCCCCACAAATGACTTCGAAGTTGGAATTGTTGGTGGAACTAGAGCTTTCTTGGGGTTGCGTCCTAAAAGTAAGGGCCAACGTGGTGATGTTGAGGTTTTACTGAAATGGAAGGCACTACCCACATATGAGGTGCTTGGGAGGATTTCTACATGATTCAAAAATAGTTTTTATATTTTCACCTTGAGAACAAAGTGAATGTTTGGGCAGGGGTAATGATAGGCCACAAGTCCATTTTACCTATTCTAGAAGGAAAGGTAAAGTGGAGAATACTGAGGTGTAATTCTGTCATGTTTTTATTAGGAATTGTGTTAGAGGAGAGAGAAGGAAACTGTTTTAAAACAACTTGCAAGCTACGTGGAAGGTATCGGAAAAATATTGTGAGCTTTGTACTTAGGAGAGTTCCAAGCCGCTCGAATGTTTGGTGCTTTCCCTTTCCAATTTCTGTTTTGGTTGAATAAAAGTATCTCTTCTCCATTAATTACATATAGCTTTCCTGACTTTTTTCTTGAGGTTGCTATACTTGTGGCTGAATTCTTACAGGTTCTGTGAGCATTACCAACTAAATTTCAAGGCGTATCTTTCCTTGAGCATCTGATGGCTCAAGGTCTCCATTCTTCCTTTTAGTCTAACAATCTTTTTTAACATACCCTTTCTTGCTACAATTATAGTACTTGAAGTTCTTCTTACTTCTTGATTTTGATCTATCATAAATTTGACTTCTACTAGAGCCACGTTCCGTTGATATTCCTCTCATCACTGTCAAAGCTTCCACTTGTTGCAAACTTGCTTGTCTGTCTTCCTTTTTTTGCTCCGAGTTTCTTCTTCTAAAACAGCAGTTGTAATTTCATCAAAAACTAAATAATCCGTAAGGATGCTGTTCATTAGGTTGATGATTGGTTGATTATAAAGTCAAGTAAACTTTGAAATAGAAGCTCCACACGTTCAACTGTATCTAGTTTGTAACCCATCGATGTAAGTTGTGAAAATAGATTATTCAAGGTGTTGATGTGGTTGATCATTGATGTGGATTCCGTCATTCGAAGAGTGTAAAGTCTCCTATTTAAGAAGATCTTATTGTAAAGTGACTTAGCCTCATACAATCTTATTATGGTATCCCAAATCTCTTTTGCTGTCTTCTTTTCCGCCACACTAGATAACACACCATCAGCTAGTGTTATGCGTAGTTTAGCAATTACATTGCCGTCCTTTTCGTTACACTTTTGATCATATATGATCCCAGCAGGCCCATCTCCAATCACTTTCAAGCAATTATTCTTCCTTAAAATTGCCTTAATCTTCATTTTTCATAACAAGAAATTACTTCCGTTGAAGTTCTCAACATCAAACTTTGTCGTAGTCGTCATTTTGATTTGCTTTTTACTTGATTCGACTCTCACTATTACCCGTGAACAGTAATCGTATACGTGAACAGTAACCATATACGTGAATAGTATCCATGAACAGTACCCCACAACCAAAGATTTAATACCACTGTTAGGTTTTTTATGGACTGAAGCTAATACACAATCAAAGTAAAATTGAGAGAATAAAGATAAAATGAACACAAGTATTTACGTGATTCACCTAAAATAATTACGAACTACTGGCAAAGGCCGAAAAGTATTCACTATACCGAAAGATTTACAATCTTTCTCTAAATACAACTAGAGAACAAGATATCTCTCTCTTATAATAAGATAATACAATTAACTTCTATTTCACAATGATGACAAAACACCTCTAAGTAGGAAATATTAAACAAGCTTATAGTGCTTGGGACAAAGGAGATATTGGGATGATTTTACAATGAAGAATTTGCTTCCTATTTATAGAAATTTTAGAGCCCATCTATTCATTTGTTGGCTAAAAAATTTCTTCCCTTCATGCTTGATTTCAATGGATGGTGGCCACCAATTCTAAATTGGAAAACTGTTCAAGGATATAAAAAGCAATTTCAATATATAAACGGACATTGCTTGAAACAGTCCAGGGACATCTCCATCAAGCTCTCGAGGGATATAGAGTAGGAAAAATCAGATCTAAAAAAAATCCGAACTATTCTTTAGAAGACCATGTTAATCTATCTATTCATCTTTAAAGGAAAAAAAAAATTAATAAAAGGATAAAGAAAAATAAAGCATTAGATGAGCAAAAAGGGGTGAATCTGATTTTGATACATATTAATCACGAAACTAAGAAAAGAAACATTGACCTAGCATTGAAATTCAACTGTTGATAAAAAAAGACTTTCCTTACTTAAAAAGCCATAATACCTGAAGGTAATAAGGCGCATAAAAACCACAGCATCAAGCCCAGAAGAGGACAAGAGTTCGTCTTCAGATAGCCTCCATGCCCTTTTAAGCCAACCAGGAGAAGGAATTAGTCTTTCCAAGTTGAAACCACTAGTCCTTGTAGATTTTCCTTCAGCCAGCACGCGTGGTATATAAACTTCATAATTACTTGGTTGTTTCCTCAAAATAGAATACAATGCAAAGAATAGAACACATAGACCAGAGTTGATTCCCAAAGACGTTACAAGGGCAGAGACAAGCATTTCTACTACAGATCAATCAAAAAACCTTGAACAGCTTCACCTTTAATCTGGCTTAACTGCAACAAGCACAAAGTGAATCTTCGAGGATCCCTAAACAAAACATTACCCACTGGGACAGCGATGGACAAATAAACCCCGAGGAAGCAAAAATATAACATGAAATGCTCAATCATACTATAAAAAATCAATCACTTTTCAAACCTCAAGCAATAAAACGAAAAATTTAAATCTGCTTGATCTTTATAGATAATCCAAGAAAAAAAAAAGGAAATACTTTCAAAAATATATAAAATCAACAAAAATTTTAGAAAAGGGAGAATAAGAAATTTGCAAAAGTGGCGAGAAAATCAAACCTCGTGTAGTTTGGATAGAAGGAGCTTTGACGAGGAGTGAACTTTTCTTTTATTTTAGTTAAACAACACTGGTAGTCACTGGGTTGAATTTGCGCAGATTTGCTTTCAAATACAAATATACAAATGAGTTTCAATTGTTGTATTGCAAAGCTTAATCGACTTTTAGAGCTTCCTTTCAGACTTTGGCCGTTAAATTTAGCTTCGTGCATTTTCTTTTTACCAAAATACCCTTGTTCTTTCATCATTTTTTTCACCCAAGGACCCAGGAGTAAGAAGAAATATCGTGGTTATGTTAAAGATGTGTAGCTCTGAAATTGGGGAGTTTATTGGTAATCTGATTTTGGAAAACGGAACTATTGCGGTTTCTTTTGATCAAGAGCGAATGTTTGGTTAGTTAACTACTAGTCAAATTCCAAAAGAAACTACTAGTCAAATTCCCGCCACTTTCGAAATCCAGCCGGCAGCCACTAATGAATAGGAACAGTCTGACATATAGTGACATCGTGGCAGGTCACGTAATTTCTACCGGTAAATATTTTTTTTTTCATAGGGCGGGAGGTATTTTACATTTTCCTCGGAGATCATGCCATAAACATAGAAAAATAATAATAATAATTAATTAATTAACCCCTTTTTTTAATTTTTAATCCTTTAAATTTGAAATTATATATCACGGTTAGTCTAGACCAATATATCAATATTCATTCAGATTATATATATTAAAAAATGTGTTAATTATTAATTTAATGTAAAATTTTATATATAAAATAATGAAATGATTATAAGACTACTTATTAATAAAAAATTAATTTAATATATTATGTAAAATTATATATATCAAATCTAATTGTGATACCAACTGTAACGTCCTAATATTTTTCATACAAATAAAGGTATTATCTAAACATTTTATTGATTATGACTTTAAATAAAAAAAGATTTTATAGTTAAAAACCTTACAAACAAAAACTTGCAAAAAGTTTAGCATTTATAAAAATTTACAATTTATTAGATATAAAAAAAAGGAATTTAAATACTAAGGAACCAATAACAATCCTCAAATATTGTCAAATCCTCATCATGGTATTCCTGAGAAAGTGAAGGGAAATTTAGGGTGAGTGAAAATCACTCAGTAAGCAAACGTACTTTACTTGGAACATTAAGCACACACGACATATGTACACACTTAAAAACGACAAGTAAATATGACATGCTTAATTACGACATAGTTATGCTTATGCTTATGCTTTTGAAATAATGCTTACAATGCACATGTCTTAGAAAGAAAATACCAAAATGTTATCACAATTGTATAATCTGAATCATCCACTTAAAAACTTATCATAACAGAGCCTTACATAAGTCACCCGTCGGGGACTGGCACGTGTGAAAGGCATATGCAAGTGAGACTTAACTTATAACTTAGCAAAATTGGAATTTCATATATAATTCTCACATGCACACATACATCCAAACCAAAGGTAAAGACTATTTAGTCCCCAAGTACCTTAACTTACACGAGAGACACTTCCTGCACACGACCCTTAACTTATTATAAGTGCACTTAACTTATCATATTGCTCCAAAACATAGAATTTCATAATGATGGTTCAAGTATCAATAAAAATATCATATAAAACTTATTGTTTTAAACATTACATAAAACTTATCATCTCTCAAAAGCTTAGCATAAAAAAAATACTTTCAAAACTTGTATTTGAAATATCATGATTCAATGATGCATATGTCATGCCATTAATAACTATGTAATTGTAAGCATACCAAATCCATTTAAATAAACATAATAATCATATAATCATGACACTAAAATATTCAGTTAGCACATACCATATATACATACTAAAACGAGATCACACAAACTATTTAGTCATACGGTCACCAAACAAAACATATATATAAAAACAATCATAAAAATATTTATACACCAAACATAACATAACAAAGCAAACAATACTTAATATTACAAGTAGTATTAGTCTACTTACTTGATACGAATAATTAACATAGCTAAATCACCTACTAGTTCGCTTGAAATTTAACATAAATACATTATAATTAAATAAATACTAGACTCTCGTATTATTTAAAATTACCTTCCCTCTTTTTTATAATCTAATATAATAATAAGAATGTATTATTTTAATATTTAAGTCAAACTCTCATTTTAGTCATAATATTCTTTTCTAAAAATTTCGTATTTTTATCACAAAATTATTAGTTATTTTCACTATCAGCAGAAACTAAATAATTTATTTCAGACTTAAATGGTATCATAAAATAATAACATTATACAAAATTTTCATAGAGGTATTCTAAAATATCCAGTAATTTTTTTTTTTGGTGAAACTGAATGCTTAATAATTATAAAAATGATTTTTGTTAGCTAACTTTTAAAGCTGTCCGTATAAGAAAACCAACGACCCTACTAAAGCTAAACATTTTAAAAACCAATATCAGGTAAATTATCTTAAATTGAAATTTTTACAATACCTTTACAACTTAAATATGAAAATATATATAAATTTTTTCAAATATTTTGGAATCCATTTTCATGGCTAAAACAGATTTTGAATCTACTTCATAAAATCTGTTATAAACGTTTTAAGCAGCGAAACGTATATAAATCAAAAAATTTTAAAATATTTATATCTGATCTAAAAATTATAAAATTTTACCAAATAATAAATAAGACACTATAAAAAATTTCATATATTTTTAACATTTATAACATCATCAATTAATTTCGAACTTTTCGTTTTAATCTGTCAAGTTTCCTATTTCCAGCAAAACATTTTGACTTCGAAAATTATATAAAATTAAATACCCAAAATTTTATATAAATTCAAAAGTGTTATTTTTCTATCTAGTTTCAAAGATAAAAATTTTACCTTCAAATCAAAATCAAAACTTATATAAAATAACCCTAAAATACGAGTTGTTCAGAAATTGACATATTCAAAATACAAACTTTGAAAATTCATAATAAATTCAATATAAATGATATTTTGACAAATAAATATTCCTTAGACTCTTAAATATGTATAGTTTGATATAAAAACTATTCAAAAATTATTTGACAAGTATAAAGGTTCGGAAATAATTTATTTTCATTTTCAACATGGATTTTGCAAATAATTGTCTTATAAAAATTCCTAAACATTAACCATAAACTTTTAAATCAAAACTAATAAAGTGAGGGAGAATAATTAACAAGCTTACCTAGTTTACTTCATAAACTTCTATTCTCTTATGGTTGTTATTGTGAGAGATATATAAGAGAATAATAGACGTATGGTTTTTTTTTTTTTCTCTTTTGGTCTAATAGAGAATTTATATACTTTGGTCTAATAAAGAGTTTATATCTGTATAGAAACCTAATCTAATTATGAATTATTAATTATTATTATCATTATCTTTTAATTAAACAAGAGTCTAATATATTATGTACAACTAATCCAAACATACTTACTCCTTTATCTTTAACGTGTTTACACTTATAATTCTATTTTAAAATTATAACTTATTCTCAAATAACTCCTTATTTTTATAATTAATATTATTTTAAAATTTTGGAATATTATAATTCCTTCCCCTTAAAAGAATTTCATCCTCTCAATTCATCAATCTTATTCCATAAAACATAATTAATTTAAGCATAATATTCCCCTTAAACGAACATAAATTTGTGTCATGTCTATAAAGTAACTCAATCTTAATCTCATGAAGTATATCACATATCACATCACTTACAAAGTGTTCCTACCAACATTTGCATATTTATGTAAAATATACAAATTTTATTTTAAGCAATTGCTATTATTACTTGCTACCCATATCTTGCTCTATTTGTGTCAAAGATATAATCATGAATTGGCTTCCACTTATGAATATCTTACTCTTAAGACTTTTGAATTTTAAAATTTCTATTTGATAAACCAAGTAGTTTATATTAGAATCTATACATTTTGATCTATTGCTACTTAGTCTACATATACAGGTAACGATGAAATTAATTATGATTACTTATCACACCTATACTCAAGGGTCCACTATGGTAAATTAGACCACTTTTCTTTAAATGTAATTATTATATCTCTAAAAATGAACAATTGAGATATTAGTAACAAAGTAACAATAATTTTCAATCAAATCAATTAGGTTTATTACCTCTATATGTATTCTCTTTATCACTTGACATTATCACATTTGTTAAAACACACACACACACACATATATATATATTTAATTTTTTTCCACATGGGTGAAAGTGTCTCAATTCTCTAGCATAAGGTCCTTCATTAATTTGAAGAAGTCGTAAACTTAAATGCACCTCGCAATCATTACTCTTAAAATATCCATCATAACAGATAATTTTTCTTATCACCTAACAAGCAAAATAAATATATACCATTCAGAGAACTACTACTCAAATAAGATAGGGCTCTTTAGTTCATGACATCACCTTCAAATTTAATCATTTAGGTCTCTGATCACCAATAATAGCAATATTTCAAAATTCATACTTCATAAGGCATTGTCCAATTTTTGTTTAAACCTAAGTCTATTTTATTTCATTCCCTAAAGTTAGGTCCTTAAACAATTAACATTAATCTTCACTGTTAATTGGTCACAAAGAAATAAAGGTTATGGTCATATATCAAGTTCTTTAATTTGATGCTGATAACCTATTAACTTAATGCCATCAATTACAAAATTTGAGTTAATATTTTGTTCTAATTTATCTCGTTAAGTTTCAATATATTATATCTAACCAACTTAAATTATTTTTCCTCTTCTCCTTAAATTATAAATGTTCACAATCATTTTTTATCATTATCCTAATTATAAGACCAAAATATTTTTATTACTAGTTATTAAAACTTCAACATATATTAAAAATATTCATTTTTTAATTTGTTCTTGGATGTCATTGCTTACATTACTAAATAAACTAAACAATACATTTAACTAACAACATTAGAATTAATGTATTTAACAATGACAGGGGGCAAGCTAAAGTATGACACTATCTTATTTTATCTTAAGAGCTTACTATCATAGATATACACAGTAAATAACTTATAGTAATCACAACATTTTTTTTTTTTTCTTCATATTAAGTTAATATTTTTAACACTTAATATTCTGTTAGGAATCCCAAAATCCAATAACGTTTCTTTATCCATATTTAATAGTGGGATATTGCATTAATATCATTATTTTTCGTATATTCATATTTTTATCGCCATAAATAAATATTTTTTGTCCATCCATAGTTAGACATACTTGCATATGATAATTAATTAGGAATTCGTTTGGATTTTTTAACAAAAATGATCAAGATGAACATTGAGATTTTGGGGAAGAAGATGAACAATTGCATATGATTCTTCTTTTTTCGACTTTTAATGAGGAATCAATGTTTTTCAAAAGCCAATGACAAAAATATAACAGAATATTAGTTTTGTAATTTTTTAATAATTCAATGTGCATTTATAATGAAAAATTTTAATGATATATTTATAATAAACTTAATAATTTGGTAATATTTTTGTACATTTACCCTTATTAATATGCAATGTTACTTCTTCATCCTGCTTTTATTTGATGACAACATAATTTAGGAAAAATAACAAAAATAATATTCTTAAAATTTATAACCACAAAATAACACATCTTATATTTAGCTCATATATTTTTACTATTAACAAAAAATTGCTCATCATTTCACATTAAAGGTCTTTCAAGTTGAACTATAGTCATTTAGACCTGTTCAAATTTATCCAACTAGACTCAATTTAATATTATTAGGCATTATTTTTATTGCTATTATTTTATAGTATATGTGTTGTAGTGTGTACTTGCACATGCAATAACAAATATTATTTATCTTAGACAAAAAAAAATCTTAAAAATAAATAAATGTGCCAAAAGATGGTGAAAATTAGAAGTAAAATATATATAAACTTTGTAAAAATAAAATGTAACCATAAGTATTAAAAAATAAAAATTAGAAATAATATGCATTGAAGAACTTGAAAACATTAAATATCCTTAATCTAAAGCAACAATCAAAGTCAATGAAATACATTCAAGAAAATTAGATTGGAAAAACAATAAAAATAAATCCAAAATATTTAATTTTATATAAAAGATTTTTTTTTTTTTTAAAAAAAAAAAAAACTTTATGGGGAGAAGAAAATGTATATGTAGAGAAAAATAAGAAAAATGATGTATTAAAGGAGATAGAGATTTATGCAAATTTATGTGCAACAATAAATCCAAGCATCTAAAATTATACATATGATAAAATAATATATTTAATATATTGTTAGATTTACTTGCACTTGAAAAATAATTTTAAAATTCTTATTAGGAGAGTTATGGAATTGAAGGTTTTGTAACTTAATAAAAATGAATATCGCTAGTGGAATATATAGTTAAGAGTCACTTGTTACTTTATAACTTAAAAAGTCTTTAAAAATTATGGAAGAATGTTGATGTTCCCAAAGATATAAAAATGGAGGCAAAGAGGATTTAAGAATGCACTCTCAAATGAGTAATCCAATGCCTTTAAGTATTTAAGAATGCACTCTCAAATGAGTAATCCAATGCCTTTAAGTAACACAATGAACTTAAAAAACACTCACAAATATATTACTAATTGTCAATAAACTAAACTGATATATATATTATCTGTTTATATAAAAAATAAACTCTTTATTTATAAGGTTTTTCTTCACTAATACTTATTTCTTATATTACTCTACTAACCATACTTCAAATTTCATAACTCTCCTAATAATGATAAATAATTTTGAATATTAAATTATTAATTTTTTTAACTTTTTGTTTGAACCTACTATTAAAGTTACATAATTACTTTAGATCTAAAAAACTATAAATAATTAAATTTAAGTAAAAAAAATATTTTTACTAAATAATACAAATATAAAAATATTAGTTTAACATATGTATAATTTACTAAAAGATAAATTGACTTAATTGGACACATTTATTAAATAAATAAACATATTGTACGTAAGAAAAAAAGTTGTAAGTAAAAGAATAAATGTCAAAAAGTTTGTTAATTGATCACAATAGTAGTCAATTAATTGACAATTAGTCCTTTAAACATTAAATATAATAAAGTTTTTACATTTATGTAGAAAAAAATTAAAAGTTTGAAAAAATAAAAGGTACAAATTAATATAATGTAATAATGAAATATTTTTTAATAAATATAAATTAATTAATGTGACACCACATCTTTTAAAAAAATATCAAATAAACAAAAAAATAATCTAAAATAGATATAAGTGAGTCTCAATTTGGCAAATAATTAAATATAGGTGATACGAATACTTAAAAACTCGATCCTCTCATACGTGCAGCAAAATAAAAACAAAGAACAAAAAGAAGATATATACAGATAAGAATAAGGTCGATAATAAAAATAGAACAAAGCAGTAAATACTTTCTAATTACCATATAGTCTTAATATGTTAGCACATATATCGATGATACATTGATTATACTAATTCATGCAGCAGAGTAAGCAAATACATCAATATAATATGGTAAACTCACTTAGGCTCAATCATAAGTAGTAACATTCACGATTTGTTTAAATCAACAATTCAACAGCCAAATTTACAAAAAGAAAATAAATAGTATTACAAACTCGTTGAGCAATCGTAAGTGTGTTAAATAGTTATCCAAATGTATGTTAAACGGTTGCCTTAGCAAGGTTCAACAAGCCATAGATCTACCATATGCATACTCGCAAACCCCCAATAGATGACCTCACCAACCCCTTACTAGACCTCCAAGAGGTCTCCAGTGAGCCATCAAAAACTTTTTTTTCAAGTAAAAATTTAACCATTTAAAAATTCACAAACAACAGGGTGTTACTACAGTGTGTTAAATAGTTATCCAAATGTATGTTAAACGGTTGCCTTAGCAAGGTTTAACAAGCCATAGATCTACCCTATGTATACTCGCAAACCCCCAATAGATGACCTCACCAACCCCTTACTAGACCTCCAAGAGGTCTCCAGTGAGCTACCAAAAACTTTTTTTTCAAGTAAAAATTTAACCATTTAAAAATTCACAAACAACCAATTGTGAAAATCAAATATAAGTAAAAATAATTTAATCATACATACTATAAGCTTGCAATCACCCCGTGGTGTGAGTTACGTGCAAACATACAGTGTTGAAATTTACGTGAGTATGTACGATATTGATCACAAACAAAGTACCGTACAAAGAGGTAGATAAACATACACATACTTTGTGTCTTGCACATGAAAAAGCCAGCAAATTAAGACTCAAAGGAACTTACAGAACTTACAATTTTCCATTTTGGCTATCCATTGCAAAACAATACACAACCTATACAAGGCAAGCATCAAACACAATATATTCAAGCTAGATGATCTAAAGAAGTTCATTCTCATGAATAAATTCTAACATAGACAAGACACCCCTAGCACGCCTACACTCCAAGTGCGTCCATCTTGTAATGCTCCATCTATCTACATGAATCAACACATCCATCTTGAAGGTAACTCCAGCTTCGTAACTACAACAGTATCATGCACACACGAAATAAATATATACCCGTGAACGTATCATGTACACTTATGTGTAGTGTAACCAAATACTTTGTGTTATCCCTACATAGATATACACCAATAGGCTAAGTACAAATAGTCAAACAAACTCCCCTTGACTTCATGCAACACTCCTCCTAAATGCATGTAAGTCAGACAACATGATGTGATGCAAACCCACACTCACATCCCAAACAAAGCAGAACACATAAGTAAACAAGTTGTGCAACATAAAACTTCTCTCCCTTTTTGACACAGAAAGTCAAAGAAACACCCTTATATGAGGGAGAGAAGACATAAATATACAATAATCCTATGCATTCATGCAACACATGCAGAGAGAAAATAAAGCATAAGTAAAAGAAATAGAAGTAAGAACACAACAAATAAATAACATTTTATTAATTTTAAAGTTTTATTACAATTTTTAGAAGGAAAAAAATTCAAAGAAACTAAGATTCTCCTCTTTGTTCATCTCTGTCTAGGTAACGCTGAGAATTGATGTCGAACTCCCTACAATTCAAAGGCGGTAAAAGGTTGGAAAATTCAGCTCCAAAGGTGGTAAACTAATCAAACAACTAGTTGAACGAATTTGAGGACTGAGTGAATTGAATGTCTTGATCCTAAAGTAGTGCACCAGTACTCACACAAACTTAGTGAACCTAAGAACAATCCCCTCTACCAGAAGATTGAACAAAAGGTCATGAGCTTAAAGACCGTGGAGAACCATGTTGAGTTGTTGTTGTTGCTCAACTATGCTCATCCTATCATTAAAGTCCATTAACAGTTGATGGTGTAACCTGCTTTCCTAATGATCATCAACAAGTTCTTCAAGAAGCTTATCGAAACGTTCTGTCAAAGCATCTACCTTTGCAATTAGAGAGGGAAACTCGGTAGATTGAGGTGGAGGGATAAGCACTTCGAGATGAAGAAAAAGAAGGCTTAAAGTTTCCAGAAGGTTGGCATGAGCATGAAAGTGTCTGATAGAAAGTGGAGTACAACCAAAAATAGAGACTTGAATAACATCACCAAAGACAAACTGTCCCCAACGAGTAATCAAGGAAGGATAATGAAACGAAGGAAGAACAAGAAACGAAGGATTTTTTAAGTTTGAAAGAGATAAGATGTCTAGGATATTATTTCTAGAGAAGGGGACAGGACGTCCCCTTAAAGTGAGAGATAGACATGGAACGCATGCGATAAGCGCGAATTGCATAATAGAATTTTGCAACAAAAGCAAGGTCAAAAAAGTAGGAAAGAGGGCAAAGAGAAAGCCAAGAAAAGTAAGCAAACCTTTCCTCGATATCAAGAAAGTCCTCAATCAAGACTGAGCACTCACAAATGCAAGAAGAAGACTTATTTGGTTAAGAAGAAGGACCAGCTTCATCTTGGTTGATGCGATATCTTTTGTTTTGTTTAGGCATTTTATGGAGAAAAAGATGGTTAAAAGTGTTTAGGGTAGTGGGAAATAGTTTAGAAGGTAAAAGACGAAAGTATTTGAGGGTAGGAAGTATTTAGAAAGTTATGTGGTTTGAAATAAATGAGAAAGGGGTTTAAATAGGTGTTACGTACGGTTCGCAGATCCCTCGCAGACCCTTCTCAGAGGGGGTTGAAGAGGTACCCATGAAAGTGTAAAAACACTACCTCGATGATAGTTAAGCGAATCCCTAGCAAACAGTCAACAAGACCTCTGCAAAATGCTTGGCAAGCAACACTAAAATGTGAGGAGAAAGAAAAAAAATCTTTAAAAATTCAGAGAAATAATATAAAAAATTATTTTAATTTTAGTAGCATTTATTTTTAAAAAAGAAGAGTAAAGGACAAAGAAAAATATATGAAAAGAAAATTTAATAAATAAACACAAAAAGATACTGCAAGGTAAAAGAGAGGAAAAAATAAGAAAACTCGAATCAAACTGACTCACACCCTAAAATAGTGTGATCAAACGACATTCCTCTGTTTAAAAAAAAAGTGTGAGGGGCAACAGATGCAAAATATAATCTCTAATCCATATGAGCATGAGGAATATGAACCACTTGAGAGTTCTTGTGTTTTATAAATTCTCGAATGATCTGTTAAACAGTCATACATACAACTAGAAGGACTTTCAGAATGAGAAGAACGAGGGGTAGATCTCCTACTACTACTCTGAACATATCTTGGACAGTGGTTCGCAATGTGGCCAATAGTATAACAACTATAACAAGAACAAATAGGAGAGCAAGAGAAATTGGGTCTTTGTCTTCGAGGAGAAGGAGAGGTAGAAGTGACAAAATTGAGTCTCACATAGGGATGAGACCTAATCTCTCATAATGAGGTCTAATATGCCCACACTTAATATGGTGGTGACAAGATGGGATGAAGCATGTACGTAGTGACAACATACCATCACCAACACAATGTGATGAAGAAGTAGGAGGTGAGATGTTCACCCTACTAGAGAGACTGGCTGGAATGACACCTGTGACTTATCATTTGCAACAGCTTTACTTATACCTTTAGCAGCAACAATCTTGTGAACAAGGTTTTCATTAATTGGTCTAATGAAGAGAGGAGTAGTACTAAAAGCAGTAGCAAAAAATGTTACATACTTAACAAAGAGAGAAGTCTAAGCAGCAGTAGAATGAGAGGGAGCTGCACAACCATCATTAGTAAAACCCAGCCCACATTTTTCATTGGGCGCCTTGATTCCAACAAAAATATCGTCAAGATTCTAAGTACCCATCAAAATTTTCTTTATAGTAGTCCTGGGGTGTTCCAACTCCTTTTCATGCATACTATTGCTTTACACACAAAACAGCGAGCAAGTCATCCTTTTTCTTAATGGCTGTCTCAAGAAATCCAGTAGAACTACCCAAATGTTTAACTTTATCTTGTTAGCTCCCTATCCTTTTCTGATAAGGCATGAGAAATATATGCCTTTTCACTTTCTACAATCTCAATCTTCTTTTCAAGATATGAGATTCTTTCAACGTGCTCTTCTAAAATATTTGGACTAACTATCCGCAGATCTTCTAAAGTTTGAAGTCTCTTCAAGGTTTGTTCAATAAAACTCATCCTTTACTGGTTCAATTTTTTTTTGTGTGCATAATCTCACATTTCTTTAAAGATCATCCATGTCTTGTTTATAAGTGAATCTTATCAAAATTAGCTTTAAGAGCATTTAACTCTTTTTCTTTAACTTCAAGGCTGTCCAAATGCTTCTTTCGAGCTTTCTCAAACAATCCATTGTAAGTGTCTAGGAGCTTCTCATCTTCATCCTTGTTGAGGAATCTGAAAGATTGAGAGGTCGTAGTGGAAGGATTATATTCAGTCGCCATAAAAGCTATAAAGTTACTTTCATCCTCTTCTGAACTACTGCAACTATCCAAAATAGTAACCTTTATCATCATGGCCTTCTTGCTAGATTCTCGTCCCTTTAACCAACATTAAGCAGCAATGTATTCGAGCTTTTCACACTCGTAACACTTGACCTATCTTACCTGACCTCTAGACTGAGGTCTTTCTTCTTCTTCAGAGTCATCAACTCTGACTTTGTAATTTCTTTTGCTAGAACTTTCCTTTGTAGACTTACTAGGGCGTTCCTCTTACTCCTAAAGAATTTCTTAAACTATTTTCCTAACAAAGAAAATTAATTTTCATTCAAGTTGGATGAATCATCATTATCAACAAAGGCTTTAACTTTTCCTTTTTGAGTCTTAGTGGTCTTCAGTGCAAGACTCTTACCTTTATCAGTAGAATACGTTCTTTTATGAAGGAGGCGATGTATCTCAATAGCTTGTAAATTACCAACAATTTCATTAACTTTTAGGGGTTATCCTTAGAAAGTTGTTTCAATTGCAATAACTTTTTCTCTGAACCATGGAGGAAGGCTACAAAGAATCTTCTCATCTTGTAATTCTTCGTCAATAAGACAACCTAAGTTTTGGGAAATGTTGATGATGTCATAGAAGCAACCGTAGAAACTATTAAATGCCTCATCTTCCTCCATTTGAAGAAGTTTGTAGTCTCTCTTAATTATCCTCAACTTGGAATTATTTACCGCAGATGTACCTCATGCGTAATTTTCAAAATATCTCATGCTTTCTTAGAAGTAATCCAAGTAGAAATCGATTTATATTCTTCAAGAGTGATAGCGCAAGTTAGTGAGTACAATCCTTTAATATTCTAGTCGCACTCACAACTTTCTTCTTTGGTCCATTCGATTATTGGCTTGGGAACAACAATACCGTCTTTAAGAGTTTTAGTAGGAAGCGTCTAGCCCTTCTCTACCTGATAACAAACCCAATCTCCCATGGACCAAAAAAAGGCTCGCATCTGTGACTTTCAATAGGCATAGTTATGCCTATTAAGAAGGAGAAGTCTACCTATGTTCCTTCCTTCACCATAGTCCATCTTGGTGAAAAGTGAGTATGTGTGAAAAGTACAAGAAATAGATCAATATTGGAACAGTTAAGCCCAACAATGGTGAGCCCACTCTAATACCCATTGAAAGAGTCCCAACTTCATAAACAACCAAGTCTAGATAATATGGACACCTAAGGACTCGCTCCTCTCTTACAAGCAATGCAAACATAAATAGATAACAAACAATAAATAGTTATAAATAAGAATAAGGCAGATAACAAAAATATATTAAAGTAGTAAATGTTTTCCAATCACCGTATAAACTTAATATATTGGCACATATATCGAGAATATGTTGATCGTACTAACTCATGCAGTAGAGCAAACAAACACAACAATATAATATAGTAAACTCACTTAGGTTTAATTAAAAAGCGTAACATCCACGAGTTGGTTAATGTAACCATTCAACATGCAAATTCACTAAATGAAAATAAATAGTTATACAAACACATTAAGGTAAACATCAATACCTCTATCAATTGGGACCATCTATTCTAATTGCCTATGCTACTATCACCAGCTGTCACCATAATTACTTTGAACCACACTGAATCTGGCTCACCTTTAGAGCCATACCACCATGTAGTGTGATACTAGTACTTGTAATCAATATGCATAAACACATATGTGATTTTTACTCATAAATGAATTTAGAAAAAAATCTTCACCACATAATAACAATATAGAAATACCCTTGATATATTGTTATTACGGCAACTTCGTTTAATAAATTAATTTAACAAACTTCACCACTACCTCATAGTTCAATATAGAAAAATACTTCATGTATTAGGACTATGAAAATACTGTTAAAAATATGTTTAACTCTAAAAATATCCAACTGATATTTTTATCACTCCGAATCACTAATATAGAATAATACTCAATGTATTAAGTGATACGAAAAATATAAAAAAAAATTAAGAGTTTAAGAAATCAAATTTTACGCAATATAAAAATTGACTAAAAAAATGTGTAGTAAGAAGTATGATTAGAAGGTATTTACAATTGATTTTTCAACTTTGATATCCTCGTGGACCCCTCACAGGTATCTCACTGCACACTTCCAGAAGGCTTTACTAACCTTCATCAGTGAGATCCAAAGAGTCATAGATCCATCTTGTGCACACTCGTGAACCCTTAACAACCACCTTAGGAAAGTCCCTAGCAAGATACCAGAGGAAAAGTGTGTAAAAATCTAGGCGTTTAAGTGTCAACTGGGTATGCGGGTCGTAGCCACACATTTTCTTCTGTTGTGGTGCAAGGTGAATTTATGGGCTGGTAGACAAACCCAAGGCTGTCCCATTGCGACATATATTTTCTTCTGCCTACGGCACAAGGCTGAAAATAGACTCCCTATAGTAAAAATAGAGAGTTATCGCCGCAGCATAGAAATTTACCCGCTGCAAGCACACATTGATTTTTGGCTCCCATAGTAAAATTCGAGAGTGAACCGTCGTGGAACAAAATTTCTTCTGCAAGCGGCGCGCATTGTTATACATGCCTTGTAAATATCCTTTACACAATTGATGATTCCTAACGTAAGGCTTACGTTCTTTTACTCTTATTTGTTCCCCTTTACATAGTAAATGGCGTACAATGTAATGCTTACGTTCTTCAGTTATTTTTACTCCATTTTCACTCTCCTTAACCACTTAAATCTACAATTCATCTCACATTAACTTGTACCAACAAAATATGAAAATACCCCTCCAAATTAAAGTAATACCGAAATAAATTATGAAATAAATTATGAAATAAATACTTAAAAACTAACAAATAATAGGTCCAAAATAGTGTTCATCAAATATCCTCCAAACTTATAGTTTGCTAGTCCTCAAGAAAAACTATAATTAAAAAGAACAATTAAGAAAACTAAAAAGTTAAATCAACAAAACTTGTCATGCTTTTAGTTTCTCTTCAATTTATAATCAAGAATTATGTACAAGTTCATCCAACATTTTAACACATCAAGGTTACTAAAAATATATCAATATTGGTTATCCAAACCTAGTGTTGAGAATCCAAATTTGCTTTAACTCTAATCCTCACAATATTTACTCTTTAAATCACACTAATCTTATGAGTTCAAACATTCAACAAAATATATGCGAATATAAGTTATGAAAATAAATGAGTTAATAAGGTTCGCATATGATTAAACAATAAAGGCTCAAATAGTGCATAACATCGATCTCATGAAAGGAATCAAATGATAGGATTTATGAAGAAATCACATTACTATTCTCATGCATCAATTAAAATCATTAAGCAAAATTTTCAAGTATATGCCCTAAAATGAATGAAAATGCATTGACTTCAAAGGGATTCACTACGCCAAAAATGGCTTTTAAAGACGGTCGACCATTTTTTTTTTAAAAATGACCGTCATTAAAAATATGTACATGAAGTAACGATGACGGTCATAAATTTTAAAATAACAATGACGGTCATTTTAAAAATGACCGTCATTAAAAATTCAAAATAAAGAATAAATATTTTTTATGACGGTCATTTAAGTTACAATAGTCATCAAAAATTTTAAAATTAAAAATAAATATATTCTATGACGGTTAATAAAAAACGATTGTCGTAAAAACCTTTTAAACTAAAAATACAAAATTTTCTCTCACATTATTATAACACACGTAAACTAATTCCTAGGGTATTTATATTAAAATATATATTTTAATTAAAATTAAAAATATATAAAAAAAATTATATTCTTAATTTTAATTATTATTTACCACATATAAAAAAATTAAATATATATTTTTAACTTTTAAACCTAATCCTAAATCTATTCACTTTTGCCTTTTACGGTTTCACCAACCCAAGTACCCATCCCAACCTCTCCTCTCCAGTTCTGCCGGCAGCCATCATATTTTATATCTCTCAGTGCCTCCATATATACTTCAACTTCACAAACAACAGTGCTAGGTCTTCTCTACTTTCCTTGCCAGCTTTGTCCCTCTTTTCTTGAATTCCAAACAAAAGTCTCCTTTTCTCTCTCCAATCTTAAGATCTAAAAGAGGAAAAGCAGAACGATAACAGCAACAAGGAGAACAATTCAAGCTGGAGGGATGGGTTTGGGATTTATGAAAAGGGATCTTGTGATGAGAGAAGAAGAAGACGGGAGGAGTAACATCGTCTATCGCGGCCAAATTCGCGTTTTTCCCGCCGAGCCCACCTTCTTATACAGTGATTGCTGACGATTCTTGCGGTGGAAGACTTTACATTCCTGAGGTTCCCAGGAGGGATGACGTGGACGTTCTTAAGCTTAAGACTCGTCATGGGAATGAAATCGTGGATGTCCACGCCAAGCACCCTAAAGCTTTCGTGACCATGCTCTATTCTCATGGAAATGCAACTGATTTGGGGCAGATGTTGGAGCTCTTTGTTGAATTAAGTGCTCGCCTTCGTGTTAATCTCATGGGGTAAGTTGCTTCTCCTCTTTTCAATCTTTGTACAAGTTAGTTTATTTGTGGGAGCTTTGGCCTGAGCTTTAAGCTCTAAGTATTAACATAGTTTCTAACATATATATATATATAAATAATGCTAAGTTGCTAATTGCTAACAACTTAACCTACCGTAAATCTATTTGATATATATATATATATACATATTTCATACTTACGTTGCCATATAATCTGTTAGCTTGTGAGGTTTATATTTTTTTTTATGTTTTGGTATTTGGTTTTTAAGGGATCTGCCGATCTAATAATTTGATGTTTGCTTTATGAAAGTTTGTATTATTATTCAAGTTCTCTACTATAAAATTTGCAATATAGATGTATTATTAAAATTTGTATTATTACTAAATTGGCTTATATATATATATATTACATATATAATATTTATACTTATATTTTTGTTCTCAAACAAAATTTTAATAAATTTTAATGGTTGTTTATATTCTTAGGACAATACTTGTCTCTTCTTATTCTCATTAGTTACTTGTTGTCTCATATTCAAAGATGAAATAGCTAGATGTAGTAAGAAGGCATATGATTATCTTACTATTGATGATGCTCAGCGAGTTCTATTGTTCAATTCAAGGCAAGAACTCCTGAAGTATGTTACGGAGGTATAACACCATTCTACAATTTGATGTCATCTCCTTTTTGCTTTTATAATTGATCTCATCTCTTTTAACAGACTACAAGTTGCTACTTGAAACGTGCTTTATCAAAAAGTTGATAGAAAGTATTTCATTAGCTGAAGGCTAGGAAGTTAAAGATAAACTTGTAGTTTTACAGAAAGCAAAAGACTCTACACCTTGCAAGGAGATACCTTTCCTGAAACTAATCAACCAGATGCTGAGTTGTTGGAGAGCATTATGTAAATTGCTTAGACAATGAATCATTATTTTAGATAAATATATATTTTCTATTTTGGGTATAGACCTACTTATGTATTTGGAGATTACAAATTTATTAATAAAATTATTAATATTTTATTATTCAATATATATATATAACAGGTTATATGGAAAACATAATATTTAATATATATATATATATATATACACACACATATTTAGGACAGTTATTTAAATAACTGTCATTGAATAATGTACTAATCATTATTTTCAAATTTTATTTGAGATTTTTTATGACGGTCAATGTCAGTTTACAATGATGGTCATGAAATAACAACCGTCATAAATATTTATTTTCACTTTTTCTTTAACCATTTCACCACTTAAGGAACTTTAGGGTCAAAACTTTATATTTTTTTTATTTATTTTTTACATATAACCTATGTACATTTGTATTTTGTAAATGGCAAATTATGGTTCTTTTTGTGTAAATTTTTTTTCATATTTCTTTTAAAGTCAAGCATGAATGAAATAGGCATACACTTTAAATTCTACTCAAATTATTTAATCTAAGTAATACAATTAAATATATTGAGTCTTCAATAGATATTCAAAATTCTAACATTCAATGCAAAAATCTATAAAGATCATCTAAATAATTTGAAATATTAAGAAAAGTGTTTAAAGGAATAGAAGAAAAATTATCTCTCAAAATGGAACGTTAAAGGCTTAATAATCATCTCACAAGGTAGTCTCCACTATTGGACTCATAAACACAAATTTTGGATTCACCTCAATTTCAACATCAAAAGTATGAAACAAATATTACAAATTAAAACCAACTTTTACAGAAAACCTTAAACATGTTCAAAAATCAAACAAAGAATGCATAAATATTCATCAAAAATTGACCAAAAGCATGATAATTTTGTTTGAAAAAGTTTTTTATTGGAAAAATTTGCACCCCTAAACCTAAACCTAAACAAAACATTGTCCTCAAGGTTTTCAACAACGCAACAGTTTAGAACAGTATTTAGACAGGGCAAATGAAAAACTAACTAAACTAAAAGAAATGATATATATTACCTAAAACGATGAGTTGCCTCCCACCAAGCGCCTAGTTTAATGTCTTAGCAAGACATTGCTTGAGTCTAAGGAGTATGCACTTCAATGCATTCCACATCCCCATTGTAAACGACTCCTTCCAAGTAAGGTTTCACACAGTGTTCGTTCACTTTGAATGTTATTTAAGTCATCGGATTTAACAATTCTATGGCTCCATAGGGGAAGATTTGAACAATTTGATATGGTCCATTCCATCTTGACCTCAACTAACTTGGAAACAATTTAAAATGAGAGTTAAATAAAAGTACTTTCATTCCAAGATAGAGAGACTTACTAATGAGCCTTTTGTCATGATAACGCTTGGTGTGTTCTTTGTAAATCTTTGCATTCTCATAAGCCTCATTCCGTATCTCTTCAAGCTCATCAAGTCGAAGCAAACGCTTCTCTCCCGCTTGTTCATAATTCATGTTCAATTTCTTGATTGCCCAATATGCTCTATGCTCAAGCTCAAAGGGCAAATGACATGCTTTTCCATAAATCAACCAGTAGGGGCTCATCCCAATAGGTGCCTTGTACACCGTAAGGTAAGCCCATAATGTGTCATTGAGCTTGAATGCCCAATCCTTTTTTGAAGGTCGCACCGTACGTTCCAAGCTACCTTTGATTTGTCGATTACTCACTTCAACTTGACTGAAGGTTTGTGGATGGTATGAAGTGGTCTCCTTATGTGTGATGTTATACTTATTCAACAACCCGTCAAAGAGTTTATTGCAAAAGTGACTACCTCCATTATTGATTATTGCCCTAGGTGTTCCGAACTTGCTAAATATTACATCCTTCAAAAATTTGACAACATAGTTAGCATCATTAGTTCTAGTGAGTATAGCCTCTACCTACTTAGACACATAATCAACAGCAACCAAGATATATTCAAAACCAAAAGAAGGGAGAAAAAGACCCATAAAATCAATCCCCCAAACATCAAATAACTTAACAACTAAATTAAATGTCAAAGGCATTTCATTACATTTTCCTATGTTACCAGTCCTCTGACATCGATCACATCGCATGCAAAAATTATGAGCATCTTTAAATAAAGTAAGCCAGTAAAAACTAAATTGTAATACCTTGATGGCCATTTTCTTACCACTAAAATGGCCTCCACAATGAAGCTCTTGGAAAAAGGTTAAGATGCTCTTATGCTCCTCTTCAGGCAGGCATCTCTAGGTGACTTGATCTTGATAAAGCTTGAACAAATAGGGGTCATCCCAAAAGTAGTGCCTGCAAATATGAAAAAACCTTTTCTTTTCTTGAAAAAAAATGTTAGGCTTCAATAAATCACTAGCAATATGTTTATTAGCATTTGATTTACTCAATAAATATCTCAAAGTTGCATGATTCGAATGCACAATGACTTTAGGCCCTACCAAATAAGATTTAAATTTATCAAAATAAAACATAATGCTTATCTACTCTTTCTCCAAAATAGCCCCAATAGCAAAATTTGAAGCATCACACATTATTTCAAAAAGTAATAACCAATCAAGTGTCATGATAATAGGTGCAGAAGTCAATTTTTCTTTCAAAGTATTAAAAGTAATAAGGAAATCATCATCAAATACAAAGGACACATCCTTAGCCAATAGATTACATAAGAAACGAATTATTTTAGAAAAATCTTTAATAAATCTCCTACAGAAACCGGCATGACCTAGGAAGCTTCTAATTCCTTAACATTAATGGGAGGTAGCAACTTAGCTATCAAGTCAACTTTTGCTCTATCTACCTTTATACCTTTACTTGAAATGACATGTCCTAATACAATGTCTTGTTTAACCATGAAATAACTATTTTCCCAACTATGTTTCAAATTGTATTCAATGCATCGTTCAAGCACAAGAGTCAAGTTATGCAAACAATTATCAAAGAAATTTCAAAAAATTGAAAAATCATCCATGAATGCCTCAATAAATTTCTCCACCATATCCAAAAATATAGACATCATGCATATTTGAAATGTGGTGGAAGCAATGCATAAATCGAATGGCATCCTTTTGAAAGCAAATGTCCCAAATGGGCATGTAAATGTGGTCTTCTCTTGATCTTCTAGTGCAATGAGCTAATAGTATCTTGAAAGACCATCAAGAAAATAGTAAAAATCATGATCGTATAATCTTTCCAACATTTGATCAATAAAAGGAAGGAAAAAATGATCCTTTTTCGTGTACAAATTAAGCTTACGAAAATCAATACACATCCTTCAACCCGTGATCATCCTAGTAGGCACTAATTCATTCTTATCATTTTTCACAACGGTGATCCCCAATTTCTTAGGTACCACATGTATCGGATTAACCCACTTACTATCGGAGATAGGATAAATAACTCCTACTTCTAAGAGTTTCAAAATTTTGATTTTCACTATCTCTTGCATGATTGGGTTAAGTCTCCTTTGAGCTTCTCTCATAGGTTTTGTATTGTCCTCTAAAATAATCTTATGCATATACATCGCAGGACTAATACCTCTAATATCACTAATGCTCCAACCTATGGCTTTCATAAATTTCCTAAGCACTTTCACAAGTTCTTGTTCTTGGATTTGGGTTAAAGTAGATGAAATAATAATTGGATAAGAATCTCCCTCTCCCAAAAACACATATTTCAAATGCTTAGGCAACTCTTTAAATTCAAGCTTAGGTGGAGTGGTTTCTTCCCTAAGTGGTGTCTTAGGTAACTCTAAGGGTGTACTAGGCTCTACTATAGGTTCAGCACTATCCAACAACTCAAGATACCCTTTAGTCCCCTCATCTAATTCCTCCTCACTTAAATCAATGATTAAAGCATACTCAAGTTTATCTTTCATTGCATCCTACAAAAGGGTGTTATGAACAAAAGTATTAATATGATCAATATAAGAACATTCATCAATAGTGAAAATAGAAGGTACAGCAGAATAATCAAACACTTTGGACATCTATTATAGTCTTGGTAGTTGCCATGAATGGTTTACCAAGAAGAATAGTATGTTCCTTATCCATAGATAGATTTTTCTGCATATCCAAAACAACAAAATCAACAAAAGCTTATCTACATATACAAGTAAATCCTCAACCATCTCCTTTGAGTATTTAACAGATTTATCAGCTAATTGAAGGGAAATGGTTGTAGGTTTCAATTCTCCCAAACCTAGTTGAAAATAAATTGAATAAGGCATTAAGTTAATACTTGCACCTAAGTCTAGCATAGCTTTTACCACTTTCTTATTTCCCAAGATGATGTTATTATTAAAACTACTAGGATCCTTTAATTTTGGTGGTAAATTTTGTTGAAATATTGCACTTGAAATTTTAGACACAACAGTTCTCTCATTAAGTTCATACTTTATTTTCCTAGTGTTCAAATCTTTGAAAATTTTAGCATAGGAAGGCACATTCCTAATCACATCCAATAAAATCAAATTAATTTGAACTTTGGAAAGCATATTAAATAAGTCAGAAAATTGCTTATTATTTTTATCGTCCTTGAGATGGTGTGAAAATGGTATTGGTGGTCTATAAGGCTTCTAATATTTTGTGCAATTGTGGGGTAATAGATGACTCTCCAGTTGTTTCTTTGAAAGGTTCATCATGCTTGTCATTTGTTTCACCACTTCCTTTGAAAATTGCACTATCTCTTTCCATGTTTCCTACACTAAATGGTAAATCAATAAAAATTTCAAGTAAATTTTTATTTGACTACCTTACCACTTTGAAAGACTGTAACTGCCTTCGCTTGCTCGGTTTAACTAGGCAACTTTCCTTTTTTCTTGCCTTTGGAGATGCTCTATTAGTTGCCTAACTTGGCCTTCAACCCTTTTCATCCAATGAGTCCAATCTTTGATTGTTTTTCATGTGGTTATCTCAACTCACTTGAATAAATGAATTAAAATTGTCCTCTAAGCTTGGCTTGTTTGGTAGAGTAAGTTACAAATTGTTGTTGGGAGGATTGCTTGGAAAATGATTATGAGCATAAGCGGGATTGTTGTTTCCCTTCTAAGAGAAATTTGGATGATTTCTTCAACCCGGATTGTAAGTGTTAACATAAGGATCATTCCTTGGTCACGGTTGGTATCCTTCCATTGTGTTGGCTTGCTCTTGGCTTGTACCTATATTATAATCACAAACAAATGGACAAGTATTAGCACCATGTCCATAGGTACTACAAACATTGCATACCTCTTGAGGTGATGCATTCTTAGAAGTAAGGAGCGCAATTTGCTTAGTTAGCTCCGCAATTTGTATTGCCATCTCATTTCTCAAAGCTACCTCATTAACTCCAACTCTCCTCCCTTTAGCACTCCTTTGTTGGAAATTAGCACCCAACATCTCATACAATTCATATGTTTCTACAGCAGTCTTTTCTCCCATAGCTCCTTCTGCAACATTATCCATAATGAATTAGCACTGTTGTGTCAACCCATCATAGAAAAATTAGTTTTGGAACTGTAGTAGAAAATGATAGTATGGGCACTAGATAAGAAGCAGTTTGAACCTATCTCATGCCTCATGAAAAGGTTCTCCATCCATTTGTGTGAATGTTACAATTTTTTTCCTTAGGTCAGCAGTCTTTTGATGAGAATAGAACTTTTCCATGAATTTTTTGTATACTGCTTCCCAAGTTGAAAGAGAACCAAGTGGAAGAGTCAAAAGCCATGACTTTGCTTTGTCTTTAAGCTTGTATGGGAAATATCTCATCCTCAATTGATATTCATTAAGCTCCTATGGGGAAAAAGTCTGCACAATATCATAAAAATCATGAATAAATGTCAGTGGATCTTCATTAAGAATCCCATAGAAAGAAAGCAATATAGAATAAGTGAATATTCTTAAGCTCATAATTTCTAGCCACTTCTCCTAATTGTATGTAAGAAGTAGCAGTGCTAATGATTGGCCTTGCATACTCCTTCATCGTCATTTCTCTACGTGGAGGTAGAGAGATCTCGCATAGTTGGTTGTTCTTCTTCCTCCAAAATATTGGTGTCAAATTATCTCAAATGTGCTCTTCTCCTCCTGTTAACGTTGTTTATGAAAGGTGCTAAAGGATTTTCAAGGGATCTCCTACCTTGCATACATTATAAAAAATAACAACAAAATACCAGACATTAAATGACTCCAAAAAAGTAATAAAATACAGAAAACAAAGAAAATTACAAAAATTAACTAAAAATAAAACAATTAAACAATTTACAAAGCTCTTCCATACTGATTTTGCAACTTTACACCTCCATAGACCACAATGCATGGGTAATCGTCTCAACTTGACGACCACACATTGGAAAGCTTAGGTTCTCAATAACATGCCGACGTACAAGTGTTACTTAATTTACATGGCAATTCTCCTTGCAGTAATCTCCACATAAACTGTTTTATTTTTCTCATAACTTGAAATTTCCAAAGCCAACGCCACAATCATTGTATGACCACATCAGTTGTGCCACCCATAGTACCTTGCCCCATTAATTTCCTTAAGTTCTCTTGCCAACCTGTAGCCACTTCGGACAGCATATAATCCATTTTTTGTGTAATGCCATACCAACCTATTAATTGGGGTGCCGTGGTGGTGCAAGTGGAATGCTCATTATTTCATTAGCTTTCTCTTGTCTAAAATCTTCATAAATGAGTGGTCCATTCCATTCACCATTGGGTTAAATCAGTGAAGCAACTTTTGCATCTTGGCTCACAAAGTGATTAGATTGTATTTTGAAACCATGTTGCCAATTAGGCAGCCATGGGTCTGAATAAATACGAACTGACCTGCCATTCCCAATCACCATGGTACCCCTTTTGATAATAAATCTCTTCTCCACGATAAACTCCTCTAGTGTCGTGACATTTTTACCTATATGTTCACCCACAGCATTACAAATGCAAATGCCAATTTAATACCCACCCTCACATACAGCGTGTGCTTAGGTCCAATTCTCACATTACTTGCAAATTAACAACCTGGCCTTGATACCATGTTAAATAGGTTGGATTTCACTTCCAAAAGCTAACTCAAAGGAAGAGGGTGCTCAACCATATATAAACATTATAACAGCAAAAAAAAAAAAAAAAACTTGTTTTTTCAATTAAAAACTTAACCATTTGAAAATTCACAAACACTTGCAAATTGTGAAAGTTAAATGCAAGTTAAAATAATGTAATCATGCATACTACATGCTTCTAACCATCCTGTAGTGTGTGTAACATGCAAACATACAAAGTGTTGAAATCTATGTGAGTGTGTGTGATACTGATCACAAGCAAAGTACCGTGCAAAAAAGTAGATAAAAATACTAACTAAAATATACATATTATATGTTTTGCACACAAAAACGTCAATAAAAACTCAAATGTACTTACAGGACTTATGAGATCAAATTAATTAATTTTTAAAAAATATATATATAAAGAGTTATCAGAGATGATAAAAAGCATTTAATTTTTTCATAATTTAGTTAAAGAAATAAATTGCAGCCAGTGAAACAAATAAAAATGTATTATTTTATAATGATATAGAGGTCAAATATTAAAGGTCAAGGGCATTAAGGTATTTTTCATCATAAATTGTAATCCAATATTATATGCTCCTTATAGATAATAAGAGGTATGCATTTAAATGTATCATTATATTCATGTGTGCATAGGTGTAAGTATTAATTAAAAAATTTAAAAATGTTCTTTACATGATTGGTAGTTTAAAAAAGCATAAAAGTCTTGAATACTTAAATTTTATAATTTTAATAAGATTTTTTTGTTTTTTTTTTCTCTCATAAAATTACCTCCGTAATTAATAAAATAATAACCAATAGTATAGATAAATTAAAATTTAACATAGTTGATTGGGTGTGTAGCTATAACTAATTATATTTTTACAATTAATTAAAACTTTAAAAAATGCTAAAGGTATGATATTATTTAATACATAGATAATTAAATTATGTTATATAAGAAAATATATTAATAATTATAATATATTTCACTAATCAAAATTTGACATATCCTTTTTGAAACTAAAATGATAATTTTCATATAAAAATTCAAATTCATTTCTTTATAATAATGATTATAAATATAATTATAAATATAAATTATGTTTTAAGGGTATTAGTTTTTTTTCCCCAAAATTTATGGGGTTTTGGGTTTGACCTGTCCAATTTAGAGACTCGCATTATCGTACCCACCCGGAAGGATTTGGTATTTTAGTAATTTCTATATTTAACAAAAGGTACGCATGTAAACTCGTATTATTAAATCGTCCCTATTTAACAAAAGATACAACAATGATCCAATTTAAAAAAAAAAAAAAAAACTAATTTAAAAGAAGGATAATGGCCTTTATGAAAGAAAAAAAAAACTAATTTAAACTCATATTATTATTTTATGTCCATTTCATTATGAAAACAACCCTAGCAACCATGTCTACCTCTACCATCCTCTTTGTCCTAGCCTTACACTATCTCATTCTTCCGCCCACCAATCAACTTTTACTGTTTACGGCAGAACAATTAAAATGCAATTTTTATTGAAATTAAAGTTAGGCAACCACCAACTTATTTGAAACATTATCCTTGCCAATGACTGCGACTATTGTCAGTTTACTCCCTCAAATTTTTTCATCTTTTTATCATTTTTCGACCACTTTGTGTTCGATCAAAACTACTTTCACCTTAAATTTGATAAAATATAAGATAGTCATAAAAAATAAAGCGAAAAATGAGATTAGAGAGTATGAGTTGGTGGTAGTGACAATTAGAGGAGTATTTTAAAAGAATTGGTAGTATTTCTAATTACAGATTCGTAAGAAAATACAACTTTGAATTATTCTGTAATAAATAGTAAAAATTAGTTGGTCGACGAAGACATAAAACGATATCAAGAGTATGACAAATATGACGATGAAGGTTTATAGTAATTACTAGAATTATATAAGATATTTTTGTATTTAAATGTACAAAAATAAATAAGACAATGCATAAATAATAAATATTTTCATAAAAATAAAATTATTCTTATATAATTTTTTTTTAAATTATATTATTAATATATCTTTTATTAGATAAAAAAGTAATAATATGCTAATTTAATAATATAAATTTATATACGTATTTTTTATTAAATATAAAAGCTACAAAAATTTCGATCCCCACTCAAAAGCACAAAGAAAATATAAAGGGGAAATTCTCGAGAAATACCGAATTTTACTACGGGACATCCCGATAAATAATTAAATAATTAAAATAGTATGAAATGACAAATATACCCTTTTTATTTATAACTAAAAAAACTATACATCCCCCACCACACCCCAACCCACCACACTCCACACATCCCACTCTCTTAAAAAATTTTTAAAAAAATTCTCATACATCCCACTCTTTCTTCTTCACTCATTTTCACCTCCACCTCCACCTCCACCTCCACACCCACATTTACCTCCAAAATTTAACTCAAGAAATTAAAAATGGAAGATACATACATGAATAATGTAGAAGAAGTAGATTTTTATGAAGAAAATGGAATAAAAAGCAAATCAAACAGGTATAAATTTTTTTTTTCCTGCAAATCGCGCAGTGGTTCGGTAAGGACCACCGAACGTTTATGATACCGAACATATCTAAAATGTTCGGTAGGCCCTACCGAACATATCTAAAATGTTCGGTGATCCCTACCGAACAATACTAAAATGTTCGGTGATCCCTACCGAACATGTCTAAAATGTTCGGTAACTCCTACCGAACCTCTGTGGCCGGTAGACGGGTGGTGGATTTTTGAGTATTTTTTTTTAACTGTTTGGTGAGTTTGGTGAGTAAGGGATGTGTGGGATGTGTAAGATATACTGAGGATAATTTTGTAATTTCTCATTTTATTATTTATTTTGTAAATTTTTTTCCATTTAGTGGAATGTCTATGAGTAATATTTGAAATTTCTTCAGAATTTTCCGATATAAAGAACAAAGAGAATTTGAGATTCACAGAACAAAAGTCGGAGGTATTATTCTATGAGTATGCAGTTTTATTAATTTTTTTTTTTTTTATCAAACATTAAATATTTATATTTAAAAAATAATAATTACATTAATCGTATATCTTATTAATTTAAAATCTTCTTCACTTCACGTACTTCCGGCAATAAATAATTTCTCCAAAGGAGCCCAACCTCTCTTCTTCCACATTCTCCCTGTCTGTCTCACAATAAATCCAAAAATTACGTGCAGTCCTTCACGCAGAGAACTTCTCATGTATTTCATAAATTCATAATTCATACTCACCTCTTCATGCCCACCAACAATTCGACCAAATTGTTTTAGAACTCATAGCTTCTTATTTGCAACCAAAACATCAAAAACGAACCCCTGGTTCCCAGAGGCAAAGTAGCTACAAAACAACCACTATGGATTCACTCTCTCCCTCAATAATCCACCCACCCAGTAACAGCCTTCATCCTCCGCGGCGTCAAGTTGCTCTTTCTTCATGCCACTTGCTCAATCGCAGCGGCGCTATTTTTTACCCGAGTAATGCACTGTTCAGAAGACGACGCTCTACGGAGCGTCGTAAAAGGAGTGAGGGACAAGTTTATTGCGCGTTGGACAATGATAATAAAAGTAACGGAGATGAAGACGTTGAGAGGGCGCTTCGTCTTGATGGGAGTATTCCTGGGACTTCCCACGAATTTGTGAAGCGGGTATCTTCTCGTGCTTATGATATGCGCCGACACCTCCATCAAACATTTGATAGCATCAGCTATGATGGTAATTTTAACTTGTCTTTATTGTATGTTCTCTGTTTAGTTTTTGTTCTTAGCTTGAGTTTGAGCTGCCCTGGGCTTTTCGCTCTTACTATTAATTAAAGTGGTGTTCACGTGGGCTAGTTAATTTATAACATTCATTTGTGGGAATCGGTTGCTATTACTCTTCTAGGGCAACTTAAAAACTTTTAAGCCCATAACACTTGTATGTTGGTAAAGGTGATCCTCATATCTTCTTGTATATGTGATTTCGAATCCAACTGCCCCCAATAGCTTAGAACATTAGCGAGTGTGTAATGTTTTTTTCATAAAGTGGATTGTATCGTGCATTCTAGTTAATTTGAAATTTTCAGCAAGTTTCTTGCATTCTCGTTTGAAATAAATAGTTCTTTATGCTTTTGCTTTGACTCGACTTTTAGATTATGTAAGAAGGGGTTTAGGGTTTTAAGTTATGGAGACTGTATTACTGATTTAATGTAAAAACTACCTTATCCCTTGTTGATTTGCGATTTACCTTCATGAATTTTGGTTTGAGTTGAGAAGGATATGGGTTTTTTAGCTGAAGGCATTTGTAGATACTATAGAATCTTATTCAGTATTGGACTTGATATAGTGTGGGGATAGTTCTAAGTGATGTATTCTCTGTTTGTGATAATGATAATTACTTGTTATTAACAAAGTTTAGCTTTAAAGAAGACTAAATATATCTCGGCTGGAAGTTTTAAAATTGTCCTCATGTTTTGCCAAGTCTTGATCATTTATGAGCTAGGATGATTACATATAAGATTTACATCTTTTGGTAATTTCTCATGCATCAATGGTTCATGGTATATATTAGCAGCCACAAGATTTGATCCTTGTATATATAGCTTAAGTATTATACATATGAGAAATGATAATAACAAATAAATTTGCACCCACGTTAATCATATCTTGATACTTAACAAAATCATTTTGAAAAATGAAAAAATAATTCAATTTCTAAAGAAATTTATCACGTATCATGATATGATTAATGTGAACGCAAAAGTGAGTTTAAATTTATGTAACCATACCATTTCTCTTATACGTAGATAAGACACAAATAATCCTTTTCCCTCTCTCTCTCTCTTCCCCAATCCCTCCATCCTTCTCCCTCTTTACTGTTTCAGCGTATTTTTTATTTTTGTAATTTGACATTTTGTTCTTTTACTTGTTTTTAAAGATCAATTTTGTTCTTTTACTTTAATGTTAGAAATTCAGTGTAATGTACAGATGGTGTTTCACCCTTCTGGCGTCTGTGGCATCATCATATGAGTTTTTGACGTGCTATGTGTGAATATGATTACCTTGTGCAAATCTTTGAACTTTATCTTCATTCCTGTTCAGTATTGGAGGCCAATCCTTGGAGAGAAATTTCAAAGCCTGTATATGTTTTAACCCACAGGGAGAACCAGTTGTGTACAATGAAAACCCGGAGAAATCGCAGGTAATGATGATCTGATGTGTTATTTTCGCTCACCTTTATGCTACGGTATTCAAGCTCTTAACTCCTGTAGTTTTATCAGTGAGGTTGAGAGGGAGCTTGGTCTATTGTTCACTAAAGGAGGATCAAGGAGATCCAGCATTGGAAACCAGACTAAGCAATCAAGAAGTGGATCAAAGTTTCAGATGCTTGTAGAGGATATTAGGGAGGGAGTACTTGTAAGTGCTTAGATGCTTCAGTTGTTTGTCTTGGAAGATTTCTACTAATAAATATATTAAAGTTTTGAAGGTTGAATCAGTTACCTTGTAGTACCACATATGAAAGCACTTAGTTGAGGAAACTAATTGAAGTTTACTACTTTAACAAACGAATTAATTATAGTTTATTCCTAAACAAGTCCTAAAAGCTGCTGTGACTAATCCTTTTATTTGTAGTGGTTCCAAGGTAAATAATTGGTGTTGTTTTGAAGGTATTTGAAGATGAGAACGAAGCTGCAAGGTATTGTGACTTGTTGCAGGGGGGAGGTCAAGGTTGTGAAGGTGTTGCAGAGATTGAAGCCTCATCAGTAAGAAACAGGAGATTAATCTATTTTGCTCAAAAGATTACTATTTGTAATAACTCTTCCCATATATTTTACAGGTTTTCAATCTTTGCCGGAATATGAGAGCTCTTGCAGTTTTGTTTCGTAGAGGGAGAACACCTCCTTTACCCCAAAGTCTTGAGCTAAATCTTAAGGCTAGGAAACGGTCCCTAGAAGATCAAGAGGACTTGTGAAGTTACTGCATTGAAACTTGTAAATGCATCCGAATATAGCTGTTCATAAAGGAAGGAGAAGAATGAAACATTGTATGTAATTGATTCTGTATTATACGTATATAATGAATAATAAGTCCCTCAAGAATGATGACAACTCAATTACTCTTATAAATTAATTCTTTTCTGACCAAAAAAAAAAATTACAGCGATAAATCAGTCATATTGTAATTGATTTTTCAATTCCTGTTTTTCTTAGAAAATAACTATGAAATATTCAATAATCAATAAGAAGAGAGATATAGGGAATTCTATTGTGTTCCGTGGGTATTAACATGAAAATAATACTCCTTTTAACTCAGATGTATAACTTCTCAAAATCAAAATGAAGAACTTGACTATATAGGAATTATACAAGAATATACTCGATGAGAAAAAGAAAACTAGTTGAATGAAGAGTACAAAGTATTAAATAAACGTATAATGAACTTGACTTGAAGCATCTATATTCCTTAATAACATGCAATTTATTTAATGCCAGTGTGATAAAGATATTTGTATCTGGCTCATTTTGTATACATAGGAAAAGTACAAATTTGGATAATTGGAAATAGATTGCCAACGACCATTAAAAGCCAACGTTAATACTGAGAATTTGAACATCTGATAAAAACTATTGTATAGCCGCCATTTCTGCTCAAATAATATCTGAAGGGGTAAAAAGGAACCAACAAGGGAAAACTTCATATTAAAATTTCACTGTCAACTCTTTCCCTAATAGAGATCTTCTCATCAATCATCATCATCACTTAGTGACTCTGTAAGCCTGCAAAAGCACAATATATTCGCTTGAGTTTTTATATGGACAAGTGAAATATGCATCTTATTCTTAGATTAATGACAGCGGCTAATTATTATTGAATTGCTAAAGAATTGAAATATTTCTTATCTAATGGGAAGTTATAATACCTTGACCCTTTTCAAAAGATCTCTAGCATTGCTGTCCTCTTTGAAATGCCTCCGTACAGGCTGCATGAAGAGAACAAATTCAGTAAGAAATACAACTGAAATATTTATCCATCCATCATTTCCTATCACTAAAGAGTACATTCATAGAGAATGAGAGAATGTAAAGACTACAGCCATTTAAAGAACAGAGCTTTTCTTCCTCTTCTACCCCTCATTAAGATCTCTCTCTCTTTTTCCCCTCTAATCAAGCAAAATTGTGCACAGATATGGATGTTTATGAAATCTAGCAATTTAATTTGAATAATTCAAGATTATCCAAGAAAACTTTGGCAACATGAATGGAGAAGGAAGCCATAAAAAAATAGCTAGATGCGCCACGTAAGACATTTTTATTCCCAGAGTAACATACTAATAAAATAATAACATGGACCTGATAACAAAATACGTTCGTGTTAAAACATGGGAAGAATGCCTGATGAATAACCCACAAAAAGAAGTTATTAGCAACTTAAGGAAAGCTACAAATGTTACATATATGGATATGTGATACTGATAGCTATGATGAACCATTTTCTGAGGGCAAAAAAGAAGAGAATCCTGACATTCTTACTTGCTTCCACTTGAGAGAAAATTCATGAGTATGAACCACACATTAATCAAAGCAGAAACAGGGCATTGATCAATTCACCAGGACAAAAGAGGAAGCACAAGCTTGAAAGAAAACCCTACCTCCAGAATTTCGTTTAAGGCCTTTGATAAAGCTGGTTTAAGGTCGGCTGGATGAAGCTTCCCGCCTTCATAGTCAGCAACTAATTCCTCAAAGTTTTCAAAGATTCTGCATCCGGGGAGAGAGAGAGGATGGGGGAAGACAGACAAACAATTATGTAATACTGGAGGAAGACATAACAAAGGCCATACTAATTTAGAAAAATCACTTCCTCATTCAACAAAAAGTGCATTTTCCTCGGAAAACATTGAGAAAACATCAAAGTTAACCATCCACCAAATAAAATCAGTAAAAAGTGTACCCTACGATGGGTAGAACTTACTTTTGGCCCCCATTCTCTGCACTGCGATCCACGACAAACTTGTTGAACCAAGGGAAAATAAGATACTTTATGTAGTCCAAGCATGGATTATCTTTGACAATGTTCGGAGGGCAGTAAGCTTTCTTTATCTTCAAATTCACTTCAGCCTGTGTCATTCAATACAATCACTGATGAAAATAAACATAATTTAAGATGCTAAAGTGTTTTAGAACCATAATTGTTATTCATCCCCTTCATAAATGAAATATTAATTTCCAACTGCTACTGACCTCTTCATCTTCCATAAAAATGGCAGATAATGCATCAGTCTTTGACATCTTCTCTTGCCCTTGAAGAAGACCTGGTAACATGTCTACGTACGACATTGAAGAAACCAATGAACACTGAGAAAAAATTTAAAGAATGAAATCCACGAATAGAAGAGCAGAGACTATGAGGATACGGTGTGACAAGATAATAG
This sequence comes from Elaeagnus macrophylla, assembly GCA_029378325.1. Classification (NCBI taxonomy): domain Eukaryota; kingdom Viridiplantae; phylum Streptophyta; class Magnoliopsida; order Rosales; family Elaeagnaceae; genus Elaeagnus; species Elaeagnus macrophylla. The sequence continues at coordinate 52,928,463 of CM055640.1, forward strand.
GCTTGTTCTTCCTCTTGATATCATTACAATACTCTCGTGCAAGTACATTGACCTTCCGTTGATCCATTCCCAATTGGCATATATCAGCCTAATTTAACAGGGGAAACTTTGAGAATTTTGCCTTTCGAGAAGATCAACATAATTAGAAAAACAGATAAAATTCACTCAAGCAATAATATGGAGTCTTTTTTTTTTTTTTTTGGGTTGGGGGGGTTTGAGAAATCTCTCTCCAATTCTTAACATCTTACATACTTCTATAAGAAAGACCACAAAATATTATCGAAAATGAGACTACCATTTTTTGGCTACTCAAACTTTCACATTAATGTTTGAACCAAAAAAAAAAAAAAAACTTTCACATTAATGCAGTCTTAGATAATCAAATTAACGGTATGGTAAAAAGGCAACTAATAAAGGTGCAACTTCTAATGTTTGCTTCAAACAACAAACAATTGTACATGTGAAAAGGCAAAAGTAGGAAAAAGAAACACCTTAAGAAAGAATATATCAGCACATTGCATGCAAGGGTACATAATTTGGGCTGCAGTCAACTCGTCTTCGTCACTTCTCCCCATAATTTGGCAACATCTAAAATAGAAACAAACATTATAGTTTAAATTCACCTCGCATAACATACATAACATGGGGAATCCATTAGACATATAAACACCTTTTTATTCTTGTCACATTGTTCCTACGAGCTATATCCATCACAAGAGGCCAGTATTCATGTGCCCTGGAATTAACCTCCTCCGATGACCATAAAAACTCAACTTTGCCTCCTTGTAGATCCATCCCAACAGCTTTCCAGATCTCAATCAGATAGCGCCCAACTGTCTGAATTTTCTTCAAGTCACCACCCATCTTATTGTTTAACTGTGCAAACCAATCTGCAATCCATATTTTCACTCTGCAACCAGCAGATGTTAGTTTGTTGACATTTATGGTCTTCATCACACCCTGCAAAAGAGGTAATAAAACAAACCATTGGAGTCTCTTGACACAAAAGAAGCACATAAGATACACACTAAAAATAAGCACGATGTAAATCTAATTGAAATAATTTATTTGACTAAACAATAACGTCAATATCCCCCTTGTTTTCTTGTATTGGCAACTGCAAGTAATTCTGTGCAAAAATGAAATGTTTCAAATATTTGGTCACAACTCAAACTCAGAAATATTGTGGTGAACCCACTTAATACGTGGTGGGTAAAAATTCTCACACTCACCACCACCTGAGTAACTGAAACATCCAGAGAAAGTACAAACAGCAGCAGAGTAGAAGATGTTGAATATTCTTCCATTATTGATAACTTTTCTGTCCCAATCCTTCAAATTCCAGTACTTTCCTAATTTAATAATATTTTATATGCTTGAAGTTAAGTTGTAGTTATGAAAGAACTAGTTAAAAGCAAGGTTTTAAAAGGTGAAGCTAGCCTTGAGACAATTTATTTGTATTTAGGCAAGGCGTAATTCTCAAAGTAGTTTAAGGTTTAAGCCTCTAGGCAAAATTTTCAAAAAAAAAAAAAAAAAATTTACAAGACATTAATCATCTCAAAACATCATAATAAATCCATAATAACTTAAAAATCAGCAACTAAAAGTCAAACTTTACAAGCAAACAATAAATAATTAAAAGTAGCTTAAAAAGTAAATAGTTCATTGATTTGAATGACATAAGCTAAAAATGAAAGAAAAGGCAAGCAAAAAATAATAATGCCTTAGTTAATGGACCTTACTAGGAAGAGAACAAGCACAAGAATTAAGTTAATTATTTATAAACCTTAATAGGGAGAGAACAAGCACAAGAATTAAGAGATAGACTGTAAACAATATTAAAACTATCATAATATGCAAAATATGATAAAAGAAAAAAGACTTGGCAAGAAAAATATATTTATTAATTATTGGAAGGGTTGCTTGATTAATTTTTTTTAAATGGAGTTGAGCAATGGGGAGTAAGAATAATTCAGAATAGCCAAAAATGGTAACGCAAGACTGATAGTTTTGAAAATTTTGATTGTAATTTATGCTATATTTCAATCTTTCTCATGTTTATTAGCTTGGAGAGGCCGAACTTAATAGGAGTTTTCCTTTAAAACCAAAATTGGACCCAATTTTAGTTCCAAGTTCATCAATTTAACTCAATTTCAGCAAAGATTTTGAGGCGTAAGCTTTTTTAAACCTTAAGGCTATGTTTGGTTGGTTGTAATGGAATAGGAAATGTAATTGATTTTACACGTTACAATGTTTGGTTGTGTTAAATATATGTAATGTAATATAATCAATTACATAAAGAGAAGGAAAAGGGATTACACATCCCAATATAAGGAAAGGGGATTACATTACATCGTCCCTCTGCGTCCAACATTGTCCCTCTGCCCTTGTCCCTCTCCATCACGTCGTCCAGCGTCCAGCCGTCCTCAGTGTTCGAGGTCCTTCGTGGGCCGTGATCTCTAGTACATCTATGCCTCGCCTCTGCCTCTTGGAGTTCAATCGTCCAGCCTCTGCCTTCGTCCAGCCATCCATCGACCTCTTCGTGCACCTTCCCTCCCTTTGCGCGTCCAGCGTCCATTTTTTTTTTTGTTTTTTGAGTGTTTTTATTTTTTTGCTGAAATTGTATTTTTTTTTTTATAAAATTGCATTTTTTTTTGCTGAAATTGCATTTTTTATTAATGTTGTTATGAATTGGCTAAAATTGTGATTTTTTTGCTGAAAATTGTTGTGTTCAAATTTTATTAATTATTGTTATGAATTGCTGAAATTGTATATGCTAAATTTTTTTTGTTATGATTAAATTTTTTTTGCTGAATTGTTGAATTTAAAATAATTATATAATTTTAAAGAATATATTATATTTGATTTAGGAAATAATAATAAAATGAAATTATTTAAACTTTATTGAACATGGAGTATTAATGTAATATTATTTTGTTTTCCATTCCATTACAGTGGTTAAACCAAACAATGTAATACTGATTCCTTTTTTTATTATAGTAACTAAACCAAACACTGTAATATTAATACTGTTTCCTTTACATTACATTACATTACATTATGATTACGATTACATTCAGTGAACCAAACGTAACCTAAGGCATAAGTTTCAACCACAGCCAGTTGAGGCATAAGCCTTAGAAAACATTGAAAATATTAATCTTGATGCTTTTTCAAAAAATAAATAGCCTTAATGCGAACCTTGAGGCTAGCCTTAATCATTTTTTTAAAAGTAATTTCCAACATATCATAAAATGCTAATGTAAATGATTGATAATGAATTCATGATTGGTCACAAGATATGCATTGCACAATTTCAAAACAAGGAATTACCTGAGCTATGTGCATTCTACCGGAGGGCTCAAACCCATCATAGCAAATGGGTTCAGGCTTGTTCTTCACCAAATTCCATAGCTCACTCTCTTCAATGCACTCCTCTCCCACGCTCCTAATGATTTTAAATCTCTCTTGCAACCTCTCACTGCCACAACAAAAGGGTCAAACACAAGTTTAACTATAAAACAAAACGATATTAAAAAATGTGTAATAGATTCTTACTCCTCTTCGCCATGGGTCTGGGAGTCAGAGACTGATAGAGATTGCAGTGCTTCAGCAGGAGCTGCTTCATCTGCCATCGAATCTAGCAAAGAACAGATATATTGGGCAAATATATTTGGCCCAAAACAAAACAATTGTATCATGTTTCTTCTATCCCAATAATCGAAGCATTAAGCATTACACAATACGCATGAGAAAGCAATACAGCAAGAAAAATATAAAAGTTTAATATTTTTAAAAATGAAAGCGAATAGCAACCGTACAACTGTGAGTCTGACCCAGTATTCTATTACAAATAACCATTAACACAACTGATAGTTCAAATGAACGAAAACGGTTCAAGAAAATAATTCCAAGCAAGTGAAACTGCGTCAAAGCGCGTCTAAATTCAAAGAGACCAGTAAAACATATGCAGTAGTAAAAAAAATAACAAGAGAAATCGAAGGAGTTAGTGAAACGAATTTGTTTCCAGAATCGTCTATTTGAGTATCAACACTTTAGCTACATTTCAGGTGTCGAAAAGCAAGGCACGAACAATCAAGAAAAGAAAACAAACTATAGCAAGCTTGCACAATCTTAACCAGTAAAGCTCATCGATAACAAGCATGATAGATTTGAGAGATCCAAATGAATAAATGAGGTAAACAATTTTCTAACTAAAAGTGGACAGCATTGGTAAGACTAAGACATACCTCCAGTGAAGATAGAGATGTTAACTAGACGATGAAGGAGTACGCAATAACCGTCAGATAACTTTGACTGCGGCTGATACTTGCTTGACAGATACGCAGAACGAAATGTAATGAGGCGTGGACAGGACCGACGCGAAGTTCTTATAGGGCTGGGGGATTTCTTTTGATTTTTGGATGCTATCTTGTGTGAAAGGGTGCACCGCATGAATTTGATTTATATATATATACATATATATATATGAACATCCTGCAACGTGAACATTGATTTTATAATTATTAAATTAGGTCCAAAAAATCAAATAATTTTTAAAATGAATATTTTAATCACATAATTTAAAAATTAAATATTATAAATTTTATTATTATGAAAAGTAAGTAATATTAATCATATAATTTTTTAAAACGAACACTTTTAATCCAACAAAATTATTAAAATTGATAACTTATATTATCTAATTTTCATAAATAAAAAGATTATTGATGTCAAACTCAAAAATTATGGTACTAAATGCTCATTTGTACATAATAACAAAACTATTGTAACATTTGTTCAAAAATTATAGAACCTGTAATACCCAATATAATAATTATGTGACTAAATTACTTAAATTAAATAATTATGGGAACTCTTATACTCAACTTCCTATATAATTATATATATAATATACTATATATAAAATTAAAATCATACTTAAATAATACTTAGGCAAAAATATTCTTATTTTTTTAAATAATGACATATATCCTATATATTTTATTTTAAATTTTAAAAAAAGTTTAAAATCTATGCTTATTATATTCTTTTAAATAATGACATATATTATCATTTATATTTATTTTAAATTTTGAAAAAAATGTAAGATCAATTATCATATTTATTTTTTATGTATGTATGTTTTGGTTAAATAATTTATACAATAATTTTTTTAATTGACTAAAGAGTTATAGAATTTTTTTTATTTAATTGTCATTATATTTAATAAATTTTAAATATATTATAAAAATTAAACAAAAATAAGTTAATAATTTATGTGCAAAATTGTCTTATTCTTTTTTGTTTCCTTTTTTTTTTTTTATAACTACTGCTACACACCTTTATTACCATAATTCATCAACTATTAAGAGAGTAAACAACTTCAAAGAAATGTATACACATCCTCAATCATACATGCTTCAACAATTAAAAGAAAACATAAATGTGATAACTGTGCACGTTTACTTATTAAAGATGTTTCATTCACATTAACATCTCTAAAATCTTTGCAAAACATTAAGCCAACTTTAGCAGATCTTGTCCATCTATGTAGAATATACTTAGTTGGTAGCTCCAACACTTGTTGAACACGAAAATATTGATCATATGGACGCATGGAATCCCTATGAACTCAAATTTTTGACAACTACAAAATATATAATCTTTTATCTTATTATAAGTAAGCTCTCGATTTGTAGATGAAGAATCTGTGACAACTCTTTCAATTCTAAGTCTTCATTCATCAAAGTGAGGAGGTATGCATTACTTTCATGCATTTCTTTTTGAAATAAAAAAATATGACCTTTGTATACCTTGGCCATTTGACCTCCATTAACCATGTGAACTTTAACCTTGGTTGCTCGTAAATATCATAATGATTAGCTTGCAACTTATTTTCTTGTTAATTTCTTAGTGCTCGATTAAAGCGCGTAATGAAATCCATCAACGAGTTCTTATTGTTAATATATCTTTTGAAAAATAAATGTGAACTTTTAGCATTTTAACTGCTAGACATTCATGTACTGAAAATGTGTTTGACATAAGCAGGAACCCATTTACGACACAATTCATATAAATTCTTTACCCATTCATTGTCATATAAACTTGTTTATTGTAAAGCCTCAATCCATCTTTTTTCAAACTCCTCTGCTGACTCAGAATTAAGAACAATATTTTTCAACAAATGATATTGATCTCGATACACCATTGGATTAATCTTTATAGAAAACTTGTCCAAGATGTACCATATACAATAATGGTGAAAAGTCCTTGGAAAAAATGGACAGTGGCTTTTGCTATTGCAGGATATTGATCGGTGATAATCATTTGAGGGGCACCCTTAGGCATTGCATCTATCAACTTTCTAAATAACCAAACGAAGGATTCTGTCTTTTCATCACTCAAAAACAGCACAAGCAAATATTATTGTTTGCCTATAATGATTGATTCCAGCAAATGAAGCAAATATCATGCTATACTTGTCAGTGCTATAGGGAGTATCAAACACTACAACATCTCCAAAAAAAGTTATATGATCTTCTACCAATAGGGTCTGCCCAAAAATACCTTAATAGTCTATGTTCATCATCTGTCTTATACTAAAAAAAGAAGTACGAATTTTTTTTTCTTGCTTTGAATTAAACAACTTAATAAACATTTCAGCATCAATTCCCTGTTGTTCTTCTCTTAAATCCCTTAAATGATTCCTAAAGTCTCTTTCTATACATCCAACATTTTCAGGGCCACTAGATTTAATTTCCATCAATCTTAATTGTTGATGTGTTGAAATATTGACTTTAGACAATTGCATAGTTAGAGCCTTTTGTGCAGTTGATAGACCACGATGTGATCTTAATAAGTGCACTCTACTCGTTGTTGTAAGCCCATGATTATAATTCTCTAGAAATTTACTCACAATCCAATTCGGTCCTGTTTGTCGCTTCACTAATGCTAACTTAGCCTTGCAACCTACCCTTATTATTTCATGTTGCCTTTCTCTTGTTCGCTATTGTGTGTATTTCAATTTTTTTGCCATGTGTCATTTGTTTCTCCCTCCTTAGAGCAAACAAATTGTTTCCAAATAAATTCATTTGTATATTTTCTCTTTTTGCTATTACTCATTCTTGCATTAAACCCAACATGTCTTGCATATGTATTATAATAATTAAAAGCTTTTTCAATAGTTTCAAATTGCTGTCCGACCTTAGGCATATATTGGTCTAACTTGTGGAATATACTCTTCCATTTTATTATCATGTAAAACATAATAAGATTGATGCATTGTAATTAGAAAATAACATATACACTATATATTATAAAATACTTGACTATATATATTCTAATTAAAAAGTAAAGCAAAATTAGAAATAAAAATTTTTTGCATTTTTTTCTTAAAATGAAATTAGAATCTTTTAAATTATTTGAATAATAAAGTTATATTATTGTTTGATATACATGTTTAGGTATAGTAAATTATTTAGTGTGAATAATTAATTTTATTATTATTGTTGTGTTTTTATTCTCTCTTTTTTTTTTTTTTTTTTTTTTTTTGTTGTTTAACAAAATTATAATTTATCAATATTTATTATCTCCCAACATTAAATTAACAAATTCATTAACTCGAAGAACTGAAACTACACCTGCATATGATCTCATTACAAAGATAGACTACAATTAATAAAATTAAAGCAATTATAGCAAAAGTTAATAAAATAAACATGTTTTTCTTCAATTATATGGATAACAAATTCTAAAAAAATATAGAAACAAATTAACATGCTGGAATGCATACGTTTATTCCTTTATGAAATTAAAATGTACGTATTTTTTAGTATTCGTACTTTCATATTCAGCAACCAACTCCAATAGATTTGTTTAGCAATCATTAAATCAATCTATTAATTTATAACTCAATTAGTTAATTTATGAATTAGAGACATAATAAAAAAAAGTATCATTTTTTTTTTTGTATTTTATAAATTAATAAAAATTATAACACATACTAATACACTGCCTTCAATTTAATTCAATTGATGCCCCTATTGACCTAGCCTCTGACTTTTTGATAGTATGTCAAGAATTGAAGGTATGGGTGAGAGAAAATAATGTAAAAAAGAAAAAGGTAAAACACATTTCTTGATTATTGTATATTAAACACGTTCTTTTAAAATAATTTCAGGAAAAAAAAATTATAGGTCAAGAGCAAAAATAATAGGTAATCATGAGCAGAAAGAAAGAAAAGATAATGTTGATATCTAGAAAGGATATTTTAGCAAATAAATATTTGATTATCCAACTTTATATTTATGAAAACTAAAAACGGGGTATTAGTCGCTTATATTAAGACGAGCGAAATTATATATACATATATAATATATATATATATATATATATATATACAGTGTATAAGTCACTTGTTTTGTTGGTTCGACTATGTTTTTTTTACTTATTATTTTTTTTATCTTTTAGCTTTACTTTCTTTTTTTCTTTTATATACTAATAAATATTAAAATATTTTTAAAATAAATATATTTTTATAAATAATTATTTTATTAATTTTATTGTGAATCTTGTTATTATTTTCTTATTTTATATTATTTTTTAGTACATCAATAAATATTAAAATATATTTATAATAAATAAATTTTTTTATGAATTGATTTTTATATCAATAAATACTCAAATATCATTATAATAAAAATATTTTTTATGATAGTTGTTTTCTTAGTTTTTTGTACACAAATAAATATCAAAATATTATTAAAATAAATAAATTTCTTATAAATAGATGTTTTGTTAATTTTATTGTGTATTGTTTTAGTTATTCTATAATTTTTGTATAATTTGTGCTATTTTTTTTCCTGTAACTGCTCTTTTTTCCCCTCCCTTATAAATTTCAAATTTTTTTCTAAAATAAATACATTTATTATAAATAGTTATTTTATTAATTTTATTATGTATCATTTTAGTTATTTTTTACCTTCTATTTCCACTTTTCATGTTAATAAATTGTATTAAATATAAGCTTTTTATAAGACTTTAAGTTAAGAAAGCTTTAAGCTTTTTTTAGTTTCTATTATTTTTTTTAATATACTAATAAATATAAGAATGCATTTATAGTGAATACATTTTCTAATGAATTAATTTTTCATGTACATCAATAAACCAAAATATCCTTTCAATAAAAACATTGATTATGAATAGTTATTTTCTTAATTTATTATAGATAAATAAATATTAAAATATTCTTAAAATAAATATACTTCTTATAAATAGTTATTTTGTTAGTTTTATTATGAATAACTTTGGTTATTATTATGTATTATACAATTTTTTTAGTTCATGTTATTTTTTAAGTATAGTAATAAATATTAAAATGCACATACAATAAATAGATTTTTTTATACATCAATAAATACCAAAATTTTCTTCTAATAAATATAAATATATTTTTTATGAATAGTTGTCTTCTTAGTTTCTTGTATACAAATAAATATTAAAATGTTATTATAATAAATACAATTCTAATAATAGTTATTTTGTTAGTTATATTGTGTACCATTTTAGTTATTTTTCACTCATTTATTTTTTGTTATTTTTTTAGTATATTACTAAATGTTAAAATGCTCATATAATAAATACAATTTTTATAAATTGGTTTATCTTGTACAACCATATATAGAAAAATATCCCTATAATAAATATATATTTTTTCTTTTATCCTAATAAATATTAAATGTCTATAAAATAAATACACTAGGTGATTCTAACAAAGTATATATAAATTACATGTTGATTTAGATTATTATTAAAAAATCAATTTCTTTAATAATGTAACAGGTAAATATAACGAAAATAAACGACAATTTTGGTTGAATAACTTAATATATTCATTCATCTCACAAAGAGGAATTATATACGGATCACAATTGTGCCTAATAATGCAAGTACTATCCCTAAGAGCAGTAAATCTAATAAAACTGAACATTACATATCATAAAATATTATAGAATATTTACATAAATAAGGTAATTATAGATGATAGAATATTATAGAATATCTTCATAAATAATGTACGTATGACCCATATCTATATAAATAAGGTAAGTATAACTCAAATCTACCTTCAGACATTTCAGAAACAACGTATGGTCAGAGTTTCTTTGTTTGTACCCAAAACGATGCGTAGCTTGAGAGAATCTACCAAATCAAGCTCGTGGTAATTGTTTGAGTTCATACAAAGACTTATTCAACTTACACACAAATCTTCCTCTTGTGCTTGCTTCATATTATGGTGGTAGATCTATATAGATTTTTTCAAATAGCTCTCCATGTAAAAAAGACATTCTTTACATCAAAATGTTGCAAAGGCTAGTCTATATTAGCTGCTAGAGACATTAACACTTAATCTTGAATTGTATTAATCTTTGGTATTGGAGCAAAGGTCTCCTCATAATCCATGCTATATATTTAAGTATATCCCTTTAGGACAAGTCTTGCTTTATATACATTCACTCAACCATTTGCATTGTGTTTGATAGTGAACACCCATCTACATCCGACAACTCTCTTTTGTTGTGGAAGTGGCACAGACTCCCAAATATTATTTTTCTCCGATGCCTCCATCTCTTCAATCATTGTTTTAGACTATTTGGAATCCTTGAGAGCATCATGCACATTATTAGGAACACATACAGAGGATATTTGATTCACAAAAGAATCATGGGATGGATAACTGATGAGTGGATACAAAGTTAACTATGGTATACTTAGACTTAACATTTAAACTTAGTTCATATTGACGAAGTGGTTCATCATAAGAGGCAAAACATACATACTATCACCATTATCAAAGTTAGAAGAAACACCACTAATCTCAAGATTGGGAAACTCCTCTGGGATTGCTTGACAAGGGTTATTTTTATCTAAGAAGGGTGGAGGAGCTTGGCCTTATCTTTATACATGTGTGTGTGTATATATATGGAGTAATGATAAAACATGCGGCAACTTTATATTGCACAAATTCATAAATTGTAATTACATTTTCCATAATAGCCTTTAAGAACACTGACTTATACAATATGCATGTAACAGTGTAGCGTGATTTCTTATTTACTTAGGAAGATAGGACACTCACTTAAATGTTCTACAACTCAATTTTCATTTATGTCCTTCTCATCCTTGGAGTCAGGGATAAAGGCACGTGTCTCCCAGAAGGGAATGTGCCCATCTCAATTTTTTAGAAACGTATATCTTTTTTTTTTTTTTGCTACAGTTAATAGACGTGTTGTCAGGTGACAGCAGTCTATAGGAGAGAACTCTTGTGAAGTTAAGAGTGTCCTGTTAAATCAGAAGGTAGGAGAGAAATGTCAATGTTGCCTACTCTGTCATGGTTAGAAACTCATTGTATTAAGTTGTGTGCTCTTTGATTGAGGTCTCGAGGAATCCATCTGATAGAGATCATGTTAAAGCTGGACAGATGTTGATTCATTTCTACTAGGATCTGATGTATGGTAGGATGAAGGTCACTCCAATTTTCTTCAAGTAGAACGTGAATAATCGTTTGATTATTTTCTTCTAGATAGACTGGTTGGTGGAAAAATTGTTGTAAATAGAAGAAAGCGGCAGCAAAGGCTAAGGCTTCAGTTTCTTCAATGTTAGCAGTATTGCAATAATTGACCCAGGCATAGATGGTACGGCCATAGCTGTCTGTAACAATGAATCCCAATACAGCATACCCATTGTGCCAAGTGGCATCGAAATTTGCTTTAATGGCATGTGGAGGTGGAGGTTGCCAATTCGAAGGAATGATAATAGTTTCTCCAATTGCAGTTTCCCTAGTCCCTGGTTTAACTAGTGCAGCTTTGAATTCTTCAAATCTATTATGAAGTTTGTGTATAAGTTGCTATTTATTTAAAGCCTGCTTTTTAAATAAAACTTCATTTCGTAGCCACCAGACTTGCTCGATCATAATTGCGGAGATTAAAGTGAATTCCTCAGCAGTGATTGTGTTTGGTAGCCATTTTTTTGGAGGGTTTAGAACGAAGTTTATGTAAGAGAAGAGATCAAGTTTTTCCAGAAAGTCCCACTTGATGTTCCAGTGCCATGTTAGCCACCACGACCGAAGAATATCGCATTTGAGGAATAGATGAGTAGTGTCCTCAGGTTCTTTGTGACAAAGAGGGCAAAGAGGATCTTCAATAAGTGTAAATCTGGCAATATTCTTTTTTGTGCTAAGGTAGTTGTTGACAATTTTCCAAAGTAAGAGTTTGTGTCGTTCATGAATTTTGGCTTTCCAAAGTTTCCTCTATAGCAGTGATTGTGAGAGAGGGAAAATTCGGCGAGAAATTTGAGTCCAATAAGCCTCCTTGACAGAGTAGATTCCTTTGCCAGATCCATACCACTTGAGTTCATCTAGACGATTTGAAGGAGGCCTAATATTGAGTATAAATGGAACCATGTTTGGTCTAACCAAGTTTCATAGTTGGTTATGATCCCACATCCAGAAATTTTGCCAGTAACAGAGATCGGTTATGTGATGTAAATGTTGCAAGTTTTGTGTAGCCAGAGTGGGTAATTTTTGGTATGGTAATCCCGGTATCCAGGGATCCTGTTTAAAATTGAAGTTTTGACCATTTCCCAATTGCCAGTAACTACCTGCTTTTATAAGCTCTCGTGCCCATAGGATGCCTTTCCAAATATATGAATCACCTATGCGTTGTTAAACTTCTAGAAAGTGGTGACGTTGGAGATATTTGTCTTGAAAAACTGTGACCCATAATTTCTCAGGTTGGGTGATTATTTGCCAAGCAGCTTTGGAAAACATCGCCTTGTTGAAATCTTCCATTTTCCTAAACCCAAGTCCTCCGAAAGTTTTTGGTAGACACAGTTTTTCCCAAGGCAGTGGTGAGTAGTAATGAGTGGCATGAGTATTGTTCGCCCACCAAAATCTCTTAATTATGGAATTCGCATTTTGACACACATTATTTGGAATTTTGAACGTGCTCATGGAATAAACTGGTAAGTTCTGTATCACTGAAGTGATTAAAGTCATTTTGCCTACTTGTGAAAGCAGTTTTGATTTCCAGCTGTCCAATTTGTTGTGTAACTTCTCTAATATGTTGTTGAATTCCATTGTTTTTTTCCTTCCGATAAGGAATGAGTGACCCAGATATTTGATGTTATCAGACATATTTGTTATAGATAAAGATTGGCAGATCAGGTGTTTCTGAGAGTTGGTCATATTTGGTGAGAAGAAAATTGCAGACTTTTGATAATTTATTTGTTGTCCAGACCAATGACAATAATTATCCAAAATTTGCTTGGCTTGATGTGCTTCCTTAGTAGTTCCTTTCAAAAAAATAAGTATGTCATCGGCATATAGTAAATGTGAAATTGCAGGGGCAGCTGGTGTTAGCTTGATGCCATGTAATTGGTGTTGACTGTCTGATTTGAGCAACAGCCGAGACAAACATTCTGTGACCATTATGAAAAGATAAGGAGAAAGAGGAACTCCCTAACGAAGCCCACGCTGTGGTCGAAAATTATCATGTGGAGCTCCATTTATGAGGATTGAGAAGGATACTGTAGAGATGCATTGATGAATGAGATTGCAAACTTTTGGGGAGAATCCCATGAGATTCATGATATGAAGTAAAAAGTTCCATTCTACCATATCATAAGCTTTTTTCATATCCAGTTTTAAACCCATCAAACCTTCTTTGCCTCTTGTTTTCCTCTTAATTTTATGTGCGATTTCATGTGCCAGCAGAGTGTTTTCTGCAATCCATCGACCAGGTATGAAAGCAGCTTGGAAAGGTGAGATGTGCTCTGCAAGATAAGATCGCAGTTGTTTGACTAGAATTCTTGCAATGATTTTGTAGTTGACATTACACAAGCTGATTAGTCGGAAGTCTGTGACGTGGATGGGATTCTAAACTTTTGAGATGAGAGTGATGTAAGTATGATTCCAGTTGGGGTTAAGAGTCCTAGTAAGAAAAAAGTTCTGAATTTCTTTAATGATGTCAATGCCAATAGTATCCCAGCTTTCTTTATAAAATAAGACAGAAAAACCATCTGGTCCTGGGGCTTTTAAAGTATGCATATCCCAAAGAGCTGCCTTTATTTCTTTCGGAGACGGTATACTGGCAATCTGATCATTTTGTTGAGAGTTGATCACAGCAGGAAATAACTCTTGTATTTCCTCACCAATGGTTGTGGATGTTGTTGAAAACAGTGCTCTGTAGTAATGTGAAAAAGCACTCTCAATTTTATCCCGATTCCAAGTGATTTCGCCACTTTCTAGTTTTAGAAGAGGAATATGGTTTGATTGCCGGCGAAGAAGAGTGGAAGTATGAAAAAATTTGGTATTTCGGTCTCCTTCAGTGAGCCATAGTTCTCTCGACTTTTGTTTCCATAAGGAGTCTTGTCTTTCTAGTTGCTCATTCAATTGATCTTGGATCTGTTTCTCTAACTTTACCTGTCTATCATCCAAAGGACATGATTGTAAAAATTTGAGTTTATGTTCCAAGGTATTTAGTTGTTGTTGTACAAAGCCAAAGTGGTCTTTATTCCAAGTATTTAATTTGGAAGAGAGTGATTGCAATTTAGAAGAAAGGTTCAGCGTTGGTTGAAAAGAGCGCCAAGTATCCTGTATGATTGTTTTGCAAGATGGGTCTCTATACCACATAGCCATGAACCAGAAAGGCCGGATTCGATAAGGTTCCCGAGTACCAGATGTATGCAATATTATTGGATTGTGGTCTGATGTGAACTTTGGTAAATTGAAAATTTGTGCTTTTGGAAATAGAGAAAGTCAGTCTGAGGATGTAAGTACTCTATCAAGTCTTTGTAGTATTCTGGTTGAAGAGTGCCTATTATTACACCATGTGAATTGGGTTCCAGAACTACCAATATCAATAGCATTAGTGGACACAATGAACTGTTGGAGTGAGTTATTCAGATGAGGTTTAAACATCACACCACCTAGCTTCTCAGATTGCTTTGTGACGTTGTTTAAATCTCCGATTAAAGCCCATGGTTTATTTAATTGGTTGATGAAAGTTGTTACATTGTGCCAAGTTTGTTGTTTGAGTGCAGAATAAGGTGGAATATACACACAACAAAAGCAGATTTTATTATTAAGAGTCACAGGGTGATTTAATTCAAAACATACATAGCTATTTCCCACCTTAGTTATCTGTAAATTAAACCTATCGTTCCATAACAAAAGATAGCCACCCCTGTTTCGTTCAGCTGGTATTACTTTGCTATTCTTAAACCCAAGAGAATTTTGTAACAAAATAGAGACATCTGTGCTCAATTTAGACTCCATTAACCATAACACATTTGGTTTGTTTCTTCGGATGAGATAGCGCAGGGCTCTTTTGGTGCGAGGTCTCCCCAGACCCCGGCCATTCCAACTGAGTACCTTCATTTTCCAGTATGGGGCAAATTAGAGGCTGCCTCCCCGCCTTCAGCAGTAACTGGTTGTGTGAGAATATCTGGAGACATTTGATCATTCAGACAGATCAGAGAATTGGAGTTGGTAGAAGCTGTATGATTGTGAGGATTACCAACATATAGTTTCTTGGAGTCCTTTTGTAAAATAAGTTGGGCCTTACGCTTTCTGATGTCTTTACCGAGGACTGTGGGGGCTTTCCCAGTGGCCCTACGTTTGGTGGCAAGTTTTCTGTGGCAATGATGCCTTTGATTAGTAGAGCTGCTATCTGAGGGGGCCTTTAAAGCAGTGGATGGAGACCAATCTTCATGTTGGATAGGAGAGTTGTGGCAAGGTAGTTGTTCAGAAAGCGTTGGTGTCTGCAGTTGTTGGTGGAATTTCTTGTGGAACTGGAACAGTTCACATAGGATGTGAGAGGAGAACTCTGAGGTCGTGAAAGAAGTGTCATGATGAACCTCCTGAGCAATATGAAAGATTTGTGTTGTATGAAAGTTGAACCAGCTTCTGTCCATATCAAATTCAAGTTCTAACCCCATGGCTTGTGCTATCATCTTGAAACGCAGGTTCATGTCAATATGATCATCACTGAGACGAAAATACCAGTCATGGAAATAAGCAGCAAAGTTTACCAGGTCCAGCACATGTATCATTTGTATGAGTTCCTGTACTTCTGCATGAATACGGTCAGCTTTAATTGAGAATTTTTCTTTTTTGTCTACAGATTCTGAGATGGGTTCGACAGTGCAGGCAACATTAGATACCCTATGGTTGGGAACGATTCTTGCTGTGTGTGGAGGCAAAAGATGTGAATTATCAGCTACAGCAGATTCAGTTGAATTAAGTTGAGCTTTTGGGTTTCCATTGTTGAGTGCAGACTAATACTGTAACATTACTGAAGCTGCCATATGAGCTTCTTCAGTGTTTTCATCGAGTTCAAGCACAGGGATGTCACAGGTTAAGTGTTTTGTTTTTTCTACTAGGTCTCCTATATCTTTCTCAGTAACAAATTTGGAGGCAACGTCCATGACGAAGGTAAATTGAGAATGTGCGAGCAATGAAATGGTTTTCTTTTTTGGCTTTTTGAAGAGCTGTGTGGAAAAGAGTAATCGGGTATAATTTATAGCTCGGAGTTGAAGGGGCATTTGAGTATCTGTCTTGAGCTTCAGAATGTCGATCTTAGGAATTGGAAGACGTTTCATTTCCAGAGAAATTAAGGGATGGTATTGGCGTGTGGGGAGTCAGTGTTATGATTACAATTGATCTCTATAATTGCAAAAGGGAGTGGGAGGGTTAAGAAATGATCACGAGGCGTGTTAATTGAGAGTATCGTTTAGAGGTGCTTTGGAAGCCGATCGGTGACTATGAGATCAAATCAAATGAAGTATGGGTGAGTTTGATAGCGATGAGCTGTACGAAGAGTTGGTGTGAAATTGACACAACAACTGGGTAAACTAGTAACTTGATCTTGATCGGAATTAGACTTGGGAACGAAGAGTTGGGTGAATCAGTGATTAATCTTTCTGCGTGAATAAGATGCAATCGAAGCAATTCAATAGAAAATCCCAATTCGAAACCCTAACGAGAAGGGTGAAACAAGAGACTTAGAAACGTATATCTTGCTTACAATATTTGGGTGTTTTTAGTATTTTTGATATAAAATTTGATTGTTTCCTCTTTGAATTTTTTTTTACAAACATGTAATATATTTTAAGTTTTGAGAAATTTATGAACTTTTATATCAAAATATTTTTTTTAACTCATAATTTATGTATAATAGCTAATAAAATTACTATTTTTCATTTTTATTATTATTAAAAAAACTTATATTTTTTAATGTATTTTTAGAGTCTTCAAGATTTAAAATAACAATCACTATCTATAGATATGGAGTACAAAAATGCTTAATTTTTTATCAAGAAATATCTTAATTGGACTCATTTTTACTAACTATAAGCTTGATAAAGATGAAGGTTAAAAACAACATTTTTTAACAATATAATTACTTTTTATATTTCAAAAAAAAAAAAGAAAAACAATATAATTACTTTTTAGTTTATTCTATATTTCCTATTTTCATTCAATTAAACGGCTCATGGAATACTAAATCCAATTATTAAAAATTTAGTTTAATTTTCTTATTATTATCTACTACAATATAACTATTATTTTAATATTTTTTGTTTATATATTTGTTCACAAATTCTATCCCAAAATATTTCTTTTATTACTTTTTAAAGAAAATATAAATTTGACCTTTTATTTTATATTCTTAATTTTTTTTAAAATAATATTACACAAATCACACACTATGTTTGAACTTTTATTTTAAATTTACATGCCTTACAAAGAGATTTCGATGTCACTAAACTACAATTGTTCTGGTTATGAGTAAAAAAATTACTCATAGTTTACATGATGCTCTTTACACAAAATTTATGGCTACGTCACTGCTTGGAGTCACATAGTCTAAAGTTAGACAAGGCATGTCTTATTATTACTATATATATATATATATATGATTGATATGTTGTACGATGTGTCGATTATATATTCTTTTATAAATCTAAATACTAAAATATATATATATATATATATATGATTGAATTGACCAATTATATTATATTTTGGACTTTTCCCACCTAATTATTGTAACTCATACGATTTAATTCTCTTAAAATTAATGCCCTCGTTTAAATTATATTTCATAAAAATATTTATTTCAATAGCTACTCAAAAATTAAAACAATATGTGGAACTAAAGTACTAAACAATTTTGCTTTGGTTGTGGTGTTATTACACATGAAACTCTTTATGTGAATTTGCAGGGAATATGTATAGGATTTGAGGGGAATAATGGATTGTTTGGAGAATGGAGTAGGTATGAAATGAATATGATAGTTCCTGTTCATGTGAAAAAGGGTGCAAAGAGGAAGCAAAGCTTGTTCTTCTGTTCCTATGAAGGTTGAGGAGTTGACTGCCTCTGGTTCACAATTTGTGTTTGATGCAGGTAAGGGTGTTGATAAGGTGTGTGATTGATGTTAGTGAGAAGGGGAATGGTAAACAATAGGATTTTTTCTATGAGAGGACTTACGCAACTAGAAAAAAAGAACAAACAGTGAGGTTTGGGAAGAAAAGCAATGAAAATCTTAGGATTGTGGGTGAAAAAAAAGCTTTCAAGGGAAGAGGTGGACGGAGGAACTTGAGGATATTTGATTCCAATGCAATGCGCAGGAGGGGGTTTCATTGGGTTCAAATTCTGTAAATTTTGATGGTAAGACTGGAGACTTTATGTGTTGCTGAAGTTGATGTTGGTTTGGACCATGTATTGATGATGCTAGTATATATGTTTGTCTCTGATCAAGCTGTTGGAGTTGTAACGAAGGAGTAATGATGGTGTTGGTCAGCTTTGGTTTTCCTACAAGATAAGCTTATCTCTATTTACGTTAATCTTAATTGGCTACGTACTTTAGCTATGGCGCTTCCTTTTATTTTTTTTGCTGGTACTCTTTGTTTGTTTCTGCACTTTGTGGTTGTTTACTGTTGTTATTGTGGTGTGTTATTTCCAAATGCATGTTTTGGTCGATTCCCTTGTTGTCTGGCTGGATACTAGGACCTTTGTTATTGTAAATTGCTACTTGGGTAGCTATCATACATATGTCACCTGTTTAGGTTTATGCATAAGGCTATACCGACCTGTGTAATTGATGTTGGGATTGTTGGTTTCTGTTCTGGTTCTAGTTAGTATGTGCAAGGGATCTTTTGAATCTGTTTTGATGCTTGTGTTGTTTGATAATAATGTAATTCTATATTTTGTCAACAAATTTTTTTTAAAAAAATAATATGATGTACATTACACTTTTTTAAGGTAAAATGACTCCACTTCTTAGTAATTTTATTTTTTAAACAGTATTAGTACAATGAATAATACAAATTCAAAGTTTACAGTGTAGCGTTATTGACCAATCTTTAAGGATCAAATTTCAATCCCACTTCTCCCACTAAAATGTATTCACTTGGAGTAAATGTATTCCCAATAATATAGAGAGTGAAAAATTACATATTTTATTTCTCATTTATCTTTATTTCTTGTTATTATTAGTCTAGGTTAACATGTTAATTTTACCCACAACTACTAATAAACAATCACATATCAAGCTGTATGTTATTATTTTTTCCATGAAAATGTTTTCAATGATAAGAAATGTTTTATGTCATAAACTTGTGATGATCACAAATAGCATGGTGAGTTTTGATTCACTTCTTAAAATTTTAGAGTCAAATTATTTGTGTACCATTATTTAATAGCCAATTAAATATCAAAATGTATTAATATTATCACAAATTTGTTATATATATAATGTGCATATAAGTTTGTGACATATAAACCAATCAAATTAGGTCAATTAATATAAATATTGACAATCATGAGGAACTATTGATTTATTTTGTACCACGTGGTGGTATAAGTCAATCAAAACATAAAATATAAGAAGAAGAATAATAAGATGTACCAAAAAGAAGAAAATGTGTCTTAAAAGTTTTTTTTGTTTTGATATCATGATATAATTTAATACTCATGTTTAAAAAATATATTTTTAAGTCACATTATCTGAAAAAAAAATATATATATATCAAATAGGAACAATGTTAATTTTTTTTTTTTCAATTTTTTATTAAGTATAATGAAATAAAACATGTAACTATGTATGTTTGAATTTTTCGTTATACATATATCTAATGAAGTAATTTTAATAAATTTTTTAATAAATTTTTTCGATCAAATTTAAATAAAATTTTTATTGTCAGATGTGTGAATTTGGATATTATAAAATAAAAATTCTGTTGAAATTTTATTGAAAGTTTTTAAATTTGAAAGAATTTTTTTGAAAAAAAATTTGAGTAATTTTTTAAATTAAATATTAATTTTTATGTATATATTTATTAAAAAATATAAATATAAATGTGAGATATGTATTATTCTGTTATATTTAATAAAAATTTAGATATAAAATTAATTTTATTTTTTATTGATACATTTAAAAAAAAAAAGGAGAGATTTAAATAACACATTATTCACGAACAAGTAAACTTAATGACACTTTTCTATTACTAAATAATACATTTGACATAAAGAAAGGGCATTTGACTACTTCACCCTAAAAAAATGTCCATTTTCTCCCTTTACATTGACGTTGTGGTACAGAGCAATCAAAATACGAGAATAGTGGTGTCGTGAGAGGTATAAAAAATACTCATTTTCTTATTTCTTTATAGCTTTTTCTATTATCTTTTCACGTGTTTCGATTATTTTGAACTATAACGTCATCATGTTTCTATTTAAATTATATTTTTTTAATTTTAATAGTATAAAAAAAATTATAATTGTCATTCAAATAAAAAAAATATAATGATATTTTTATAAGTACTTTTATTATTATTATTATATATAAAAGTGTATAAATATTTTATTTATACCTCATAATTATTAATTATAATTTAAATTTATATTATTATTATTATTAAATAAAAATTTTTATTATAATAATAATAAATTTATATTATGCCCCATAAAAACAATTAGTACTTTTTCACAAATTTGTCCTAGAGGTTCATTCATTTAATTTATTCGCTAGACAAACTTATGTAAGTATTTATTGTCAAATTAATGTCAGTCAAAGAAAGTACAAGAATTAACATTGAGCCAGCATTGCCAATAAACCGAGATATGGTAGGTGTTTTTTATTTTTATTATCACAACAAATTACAATTCACGAAATCCCCCAAATTTATAAGGTTTATTATGTTTTATGTACTAAATATATTAAGTATAAAAATATTTATAAAGCTACAATATTTTCATAATTATTTATAAATATAAAATTGTAAGCCTTTTTAGTATAAATTTATAAATATTTTAAGTATATTTATATAAAAAAAATGCCTATAATTTTAAATTTAAATACGTTATAAATATATTTATAATTTTATAAATATTAAAAATATATTTGTAATAATTTAATAATATAAAATGTAATTAATCTAATTTATAATTGTTTTCTAATTCAGGATGTGATGTATTATAAAACTAACAAAATATATATTAATTCTTTTTTTAAAATCAGAAATATATATTAATTATGTTATTAATGTTTGTTTGTTTTCTAAATTACGTTACTTTATTATTAACTTTAACAATTATATTAAAAAAAAACAAACATTGTCAATAGAAAAGATGAAAAATATAATATCATATTAAGAGATCCGAAGCGCATAGTTTTTTAAATTATATGTTAGGCTATAAAATTAATAATACATATAAGAGTGTGCATCTCAACGAAACATTTAACTTAATTAATTTAAATTTTTAATTATAAAATTATTAGTTAAAAATACGTGTATTGCACTTTTTTTTTTTCCTTTTTTAAATTTCTCTATGGTCAATTTTTTTTAATATTTTTAAAATAAATAAAAATTAATTTCAATAAACTTTTAAATTAATTATCAAAGTAAATTCAAAATTATGTACAATTTTTGAATAAATTGGAGATTTATAACTTTAGAAACTCTTTAACTAAGGACTTACTTGGATATAAAATGTCTATGACAAAGCATCGTTAATTACAATATTTGTGGTTTGAAATTATCATATGGATAAGTTCTTTTTTAAATATGATGAGTAAAATATGTATTTGTTTTAAAATATAGGGACATTTTACCCCAAATTTAAACTATTTTAAAAACTTGTGTCATTTATTCTTAAATATATTTTATTTGCTTATATTGTTTATTTGATCATCATATTTAGAATCCTTATGATAATCATTAAATTTTTATTGAATATAATCTTTTTTTAATCATCATGTTTAAAGTTTTTATTAAATATAATAACTATAATATGATTAGTTTTTATTAGATGAGGTTTTTATTGGGAAAATAACAAAACTAACACCCCCTAAAAATTATAATAACAAAACTAGCACCTCTGTGTTCAATTAAAATTGAACGACGATAATTTGGACTCGTTCAATATTGAACGTTCAATATTATCTGTTCAATTAGAATTGAATGACGATAATTAGACCTATTTAATATTGAACGTTCAATATTTTACGTTCAAATTGAATATTGAACGTTCAATATTAAACGTTCAATTCTAATTGAACACAAGGGGTGCTAGTTTTGTTATTATAATTTTTAGGGGGTGCTATTTTTGGTAATTTCCCGTTTTTATTTGATCTTTATGTTTATAGTACATATTTGATGTGATAGTAAAGTTTTAAAAAGATAACTAATGTTAATAGCTTAAAATATAGAAATAAATTTGTTCAAAAATAGTATTAAACTCGATTTAGACTTTTATATATTGTATAATACATGTAAATAGATATATTTTGTTTTTTCTTTCATATTAAATTAAAAATAATATATTTTTTTTAAAATGTAATAGAAATATAAAAATAAAATAAATATTTATTGAAATAAAATTTTATAATAAAATTATTTTCATATATAATCATACTGCATAAAACAAGTTACATAATATTTTAAATGTAAATTATTTTATTAAAAAATTATTTATTTATTTTATTCGATTATATTATAAAAATTGTTACTAAATAATATACAGACTAATTACAATATAAGTTAATATAATTTATTTAAATACGATTTTATACTCAAATTTTCTTTTTAATTACAAATTATCATCACTATTTATTTTATATATTTAGTAAAAATGACTAAATGTTATTATTTTTATGTCTCTTATAAATAATAGGTTAAAAAAATAATGTAGACAAATAAAGAAGGAAAGATATTGAAAGATAAAATATAAGAGTATAAGATTTTTATTTATAATTTAATTTACATATTAGAAGTTCTAGATAAACTAAAATACATATTTATTTTTAAAATAATAGCACTATTTGTAACTAATAAAAAAATTGGACAAAATCTCTCAAATTTAATTGCAATTTCTTTATTATTATTAATGGTATTCATTTAATATAAAATATTATAAAAATTTTATTCATTCTTTAATTTTTTTTATAAGAAATCAAACATAATTTAAAATACATAATATACGTTGGAATTAAGTGAGTTCTAGAGGCATAAAAGGAGTCAAAGTAATGGTTTTGGCAATACTTTCTGATCTCCCTTTGACAATACTTTCTGATCTCCTTTCTATCATTTTTGTGACTAATTCAAGGTTAAAAATAGTGTTGGCTCAAAGGCACTCCCTTTTTTGAAACACACCTAATTAAAAAAAATTAAAACTATCTAGGCACATTAAAATTTTCTTAAATTGCCCATCATAAACTAAGTGATAAATAATAATATATGTCAATCCAAAAAAATATAATTTAACTCATTATTTAAAAAAAAAAAAGACTTTAAAAAAAAAAAAAAAATCTAATGTACCAATAGAGATAGAAGAGAGTTTTACTATAAATGTTTATCATTTTCTCTTACGTTAAAAGCTAGGAGAATAATTTTATTTCCTAGCGAGTAATTTGTTTATTCAAGATATTGAAGATTTATGTTTTTTTAACAAAAAGAAAAAAACAACTTAAACAAATCAAGATTAATATGTTATTTTTTAATGGTTACCAAATTTAAATTAAATTTTTTTTTTAAGATAAAACATAAGATTATAAAATTTTTATTTATGATATAATTTTTATATGAAAAGTCTTAAATAAATTAAAATAAACATATAATTTTTTCAAAATAATAAAAGTATTATAATTTAAAAAAAAAATTAAAAAATCATTCAAATTTAATTACGAGAATTTTTAATATTATTAATTTTATTTATTTAATTATAATTACATTATATTATAATTTTTTAATTATAAAAATTTATTTTTTATATTATATGAAAATTAATTACTCTAAAATTGGAACTTATATTATTTACATTTGGAATGCAAAAAATTTTATGCTCCACATAATTTTTTATGATAGTTAATTAAATAATATATATTTTAATATTATACAAAAATGAAAATAAAATATAACGTGTAATTTACTAGTTAATATATAATTATATATAAAATGAGAGATAAAAGTAAATAAGAGTAATTAAAAAAAAAAATAGCGAAATAGAGATTTATAACGTTCTTGGGCGGTTGTGCGGTGATATATTCCGAGAGAGAGAGAGAGAGAGTGGAATTTTCAGGAAAAAGTTTAATCACAATACAAAGCATCTGACAGTTTGCGATAGTTCGTTGGAATTTTTGAAATATCTTCTTTTTCGTTTTTTTATCTGGTGAATCTCGGTCTCCTATGTCTAGCCTTTTTTTGCTGATCTTAAAGACCATTGATCAACTGACACATTGCTTGAGAATTGGAGTTTTTGGTTTGTTTTGTTTGGGGAAATTGGAGTTAGGGCTTCTATGAGTTCGTGATTTTGAGAATGTGGATTCAAATTTGGGGAATTTATATGTTAAATTGAATTATTTTGTGATTGGCAATCTGGGAATTGGTCGATGAAGTGGCGATGTGGTGTGTAGTAGAGAAATGGAGGTTAGATCTGAGAGCTTTCAAGTGCGGTGCGATAAGCTTCCCGCTCCAGTGATTCCAAGGACACGTTTACAGGTGTGGTTCATTAGCGTATGCGTCTGCATTTTTGTGTGGACATGTGTGTTTCAGCTTCTGGCCGTCGGGGATCTATGGCGTCCTCATTTGTTCTCAAATTGGACGAACCGGATATCGCAGATTACTCAGAGTCCACTTCATTTAGAAGTCGCGGTTAAATCACCACCACCTCTTGTTCCACTCAGTGAGTTTATCTTAAACTGAATCTTTTGTTTCTTTATGTGTTTGCCATGTTACAATTTATGAAAGTTAGTTCTAAGCTTTTTATAAGTTAAAAATGCATGAACTTGGTTACTGTAGCTCTTGACCTCATATATGAATTTGAAAAACCAACTGGCTATCCATAATGTTAGATTCTACATTGACAAATTGATGAACGCTTAGAAAATATAATAATTTCAAACCCACAATGTTTTTCATATATTTTATGATTTTTTACTTTTTCTGTGATTGACTGAGAAGTAACTTTTGCATTGCTAACTCTCTTCCAAGAAAGATAGAAACCACTCTTCAAGGCTAGAGTGAGATTTTGCAGAGAGCATTAGATAGAACCAATCGAATTTTGACCTCAATTTTTATTTTTTGCAATCTAGTGACTCTGACTCTGTTACGTCACAATCTTGGATAGCAGTTGCAACATGTATTGCTAAGAGTAAAAACATTTTACAAATAATACAAATCCATACATGTATTCAAAACCATTTTTCTTAGAGAAGATTATGATAAAAGTCTAATCATTTTGGTGTGAAAACATTTCTTTTTTGTGATTAATGTTCCTAGTGCATTATCATTAAACCCATCCTTTTATTGGATTAAGATTCTATTTAGCTTGATCTAAGGTTCCTGAGCTATTCTCCTGTTTTGGGTGGGAAATAAGAGCTTAAGATCTGAATTGTGCAGGAAATTATACAAGTAATGGTTTTCTTAGAGTTTCATGCAATGGTGGTTTGAATCAAATGCGTGCCGCGGTTTGTGTTTCTTGTTTCTATTCTCTCTGACTTCTTGTTTTTCTGCCAATTTGCTAAATATATTTCTGATAGCAACATGGTAATGCAGATATGTGACATGGTGGCTGTTGCTCGGCTTTTGAACCTGACCTTGGTTGTTCCGGAGCTTGATAAAACATCTTTTTGGGCTGATCCTAGGTATGTATTATTGTTCTGAATATAACCCAATATAATCATTCTTTGTCCATTTTGATGATTACATCTGTATCTTATGCAGTAACTTTGAGGATATCTTCGATGTGACACATTTTATTAATTCACTCAGAGAAGAAGTTCGAATTATAAGACGATTACCTAAAAGATTTAACAGAAAATATGGACAGAAACAGCTTGAGATGCCGCCTATTAGTTGGTCAAATGAGAAGTATTATTTGCAGCAGGTTCTAATTTTATTTAGTTTACTGTTAAATTAATATTAGTAATATTTAATACTGTTTATAAATTAATGGCTTTTCTCCAGCCGTTAGGTTCATGGATCCGCCTCCCTTTGAAAATAAAACCTGATAGCATGTTCTAGTGGATGCTTGATAAATGTTTGTTGAGGAGTGTTGAGAATAGTAGTGTGCACAATCGGGGTAAGTATGTAAGGTTATGCTCACGAGTATGTTTAGTGACATAAGTTTCGTTGTGTATAATTGAGGTAAGCCTGTAAGGTTATTCATTCTCTTGAGATGTTTTTATAGAGTTTCTCATTTGTGATTGAACCCTACACCAATTTATATTTAGCAAAATCTTTGGAATTAGAAGAAATGGAAATATTATGATCATAAGAACAGACTTCAACTCTAAATTGCACTATAGTCTTAGTCAAGGTGTAATTATCTCTCAATAAAAAAAGTAAAAAAATAAAAATAAAAAAATGTGAGAATAGAAATGCACCTAAATGAGCTAATGAATTTGTTGGAAAAGGATTTCCAGTTTATTGGTGATGATGCATAACTTATAGACAAGACTAGGAAAAACTGGGAGTTTATAGTGCTAGTGACAGACTTATCTTCATATGCTTGAATTAAAAAAAAAAAAAAAAAGAGATAAAATGACATCCAAAATTAAGTATAGTAACTTATATTGTGTCATTGGAGGTCAGTTAATGGTGATTTTGAAACTTCGTAACTTTGCTTTAGGTTTCTATAATTGCATGCTTGTTCTTTCTTTCTAAAATTCTTTTAAGCAATGTCATTGCACGATATAGTAAAGCATAAGCAGGATCTGCCATTTCTTTGAAAGGGCAATAATGCTCCTATCCATGTTGAATCTATAGATTTTTGGTTGTTATGGGTAATTTGAAATTTTGTTGGATGACCAATTTTCTTTTAAGCTTATCATGGTAACTGTGCAGGAATTCTATGGTCAGATTCCTGCCTTGCCATTTTGTTAAAAAATTTCAGTCCGGCCTTCCCAATTATGTTCAGCTCTTTGTTAAGGGGGACATTCAAATTAACATTGAAACTAATATTGGTCTCTTGTAATTTTGTTTTTGAAAGGTGATAAACCAGCTTAATTTATTAACCTGCTGTAACAAAAATGAAACAGCCCACCCCAGCTCTATCCTGTACTGTAGATTGAATTATGGGGGGCTTCTTAAATGTCAAAGATTGCCAACATCATACTAGAAACTCCCTTTAATGCTCGGCTCCATCACTTCATTGTTTGTCAGTGGCTCATGTCATCTGCAAAATGTCCAGAGCCAAAAAGTTTATTTTCTTCTATTTCATTGTTTATCTTTGATAGGCCTGATCACTATTTTTGTATTCTTGGTTCCTTTTACTAGAAGTCTAATATCTCTCAGAGCAATGGTCGTGTTAAAGATGTAGATAAACTTTGTTTTCTTTTAGCTTGTGTGTTAGGAATAATCTTCTGTATAATATTTCGTCACCTTAGAATGACTTAAATTCAATCATGCAGATTCTGCCACTATTCAGCCAGAATAAAGTTTTACATTTTAACAGAACAGATGCTCGTTTAGCAAACAATGGGATCCCCCTTGATCTTCAAAAGCTCAGGTGTCGAGTTAATTTCCAGGCACTCAAGTTTACTCCCCAGATAGAGACTTTGGGGAACAAACTTATTCGTATGCTTCAGGAAAAGGGTCCTTTTGTTGCTTTGCATTTAAGATATGAGATGGACATGTTGGCTTTCTCAGGTTGTACTCATGGATGCACGGAGGAAGAAGCTGAGCAGCTCAAACATATGAGGTTTGTTATGTCAGAAGACCAAAATTTATGTTCGGGAATATGCTCACTTAAGAACTTGACAAATGTTCATTATTGTTTTTCTTTGCTGGTTACAAATTTTACATGCAAATGCTCTATTGTCTCTAAGTAACAATAGATGTTTATTTAAGATATTTAAATGATTAATTATTGATAACTTTTCATGGACTTAGAATGGATTCTCAGCATCAGATATTTCAATGGCATGTTATCAGTAAAATTGTGATGGCCAATGAAATGTAGTAATAGGCTGACATGGCATCTCTTAGTTTGTAATCCATATTGAACTCGTTCTGCTCTGGTCTATTATCCATGTAACAATTGAAATTTTTTTGCAATTGTGTTCCAATTTTTTATGATTTGTTTTACTCACATGCATTTTAGTTGCAAAGCTGATTTTAGTTGGACCTTCCATTCAGGTATGCATATCCTTGGTGGAGGGAGAAGGAAATAGTGTCAGAATTGAAGAGATCACAAGGTTTATGTCCTCTAACGCCTGAGGAGACAGCGTTAATTTTGCAAGCTTTGGGTTTTGATAAAGAGACACAGATTTATATAGCAGCTGGTGAGATGTATGGTGGGGAAAGTAGACTTGCTGCATTAAGAGCTGCATTTCCTCGGACAGTAAGTTTATCACGTTTCTCAGCTTTCCTAATTGTTTTCTGGTTTTACAGCTTCTGGTATTCGCTGTGTGCCTTAATTGTTGTGAGAAGAATTGCCTTCATTACAAAATATGCTTAGCTTTTTTTCTTTTGGTCTTCAAAGACCAGCTTCTAAAAAGAGAGAGAAAGATGAGTTTCTTATTTTGTTGTTTCCCTTTTTGGTATATAAACAACACTAAGAACTGATTATCTTTTCAGGTTAAAAAGGAAAGACTGCTAGCCCCAGAGGAGTTGCAACAATTTCAGAATCATTCATCTCAGATGGCCGCTTTGGATTTTATGGTATCAATAGCCAGTAACACATTCGTCCCCACCTATGATGGAAACATGGCAAAAGTCGTAGAGGGTCATCGCAGGTATGCAAGCAATCACACATAGTGGGGCTTTTTTATCATAGAAAAGAAAGGAACTTTTTTTGTTGTTGGGGCGGGGGTAAGGTTTCAAAAATGATAAATATATCTATCGCAGGTATCTTGGGTTTAAGAAAAGCATCTTACTAGATCGAAAAAGACTTGTGGAATTGTTAGATTTGCACCAGAATGGTACACTTCTTTGGGATGACTTTGCAGCAGCAATACGATCTATTCATGAGAAGAGGATGGGACAACCAACTCGACGCATTGTTATACAAGATAGGCCCAAGGAGGAAGATTATTTTTATTCAAATCCTCAGGAGTGCCTATGTGAGGATTCAAAATGTGATGACTAGTTTACTGCTGATAACAAGTAAATTTGCTTGATTGCTAGCAACCCATTCTAGAATCACATGGAATGGTTCCACGGAATAACTGTTCCCTGATTGCAAGTGCCATTTCACATTCATAGCGAAGCCTTAATTACCATGAATACACACACAGCCTAGATTTTTGGGAGTGGCATAAAGAGGATACTTGATATCCCATTTTGAATTTGTCATTTTTTGTGGAAAATATTTTGTGTATATTTGTTATCTTCACCTAATTGAGTTTGAAGTCCTCATAGGTGCTGCATAGCGTGAGGTAGACTTGATTTGTTACAGGCAATCTTGATGACAGAGCATGTTTGAGCGGTAAAAGAAGCGTCTAAAAAAGTGAAATAGTTCGTGTGCTTTGGTTTCTGCATTAAAAAAAGAAAGAAGAAAAAGGGGGAATTCAGTGCAAGCGCCTTTGCACATTTGTATAAACCCCAGCGAACAAAATAAGCATACAAAGTAGAAAAATTGATATTAGAAGCAAAAGTATAATTTGATTGCGGACTTTACTTCTAGGTTTCTAACTGATGAAATTTGTCGCTGATCCATTTTAATTGCCATTAATTTGAACGATATGATCTTATGTCACAGAACTCAGAAGATACCGCCAACATCTACCCACATCCACCACCAGTTCTATGAGAAATCCAAGGCTTGAAGGAAATTAAGTACGTAGCGAAAGAGGGAAACACTTGAACAAATATCATTTGACTGCCTCCCTAGAGCAGAATGAACCATACAAATCATGATACAAACAACAAACTATCAAAGATCAATTCAACGTCAAACAAATCCTGAAAGTATTAGATATTTGTACATAAACATAGTGATGTTCATAAAACAAAAACAAAAAAAAAAATCAGCATAGTACTTGATCATTGTATCAAGGTCTGCCACGTATATCCATAGTTCCATCAGGTAAACTAGCTTTAGATGTTGAAAGTAAATACAATGATGGTAGACGGTAGGCAGGCCTTGGACCTTAACAACGTAAAATACTAGGCTACAAAACTTGCCCGAACCCGAATGGTTGTATAGGCAGTTTTCTTTTCATCCCATTGAGGTAGAACTTTTATTTTCCCAATTCTATTTATGAATTGGACTCCCAGAAGATAATTTCACCTTGCTCTCCACATAGGCCAAGATCCTTTAGCCTCCTTTCTTGATAATATTCCAACTGATCTAGTTCTAATTCCCTTCCCTTGAAAATCCCATCAATGTGCTGCAAGACCTTCTTTTCTCCTGCTCTTATTCCCACAGCAATCTCAAGCCTTGGATCCAGATTTTCTCCTTTTAACTTCTCATCCTGTGATTCAACATCGTACGAAATAATCAGTAAGAGTTTAAAGTTTCACTAGACAACTGTGCAAAAAGGTATGAGTAAACTAATTACGTGATGGCAAAACATTGAGCTGAGTTTTCATCATACTGGAAGCAATTAATATAGACGTTTTAAGCCGTTGTAACTCATATTGATTATGGGATATTATGGTTCAATTTTGTTTCTACTAACATTCCCAAATAGCCTCGTAGTACTTAGGCAACTAGCTCATCCTTTTCATTTTCGTTCATGTAGAGTTTGTGGAACAGACAGATAAGATACATAGAATTAGTTCATCATAAATAACATGAGGGTGAAAAGTATACCTCTTCAATGGTAGTGCAGTAACCAGATAGAGCAGATTTACAGGCATCTCTTACGGCTCGACATATGAGCTCCTCATTGGCACGGCTCACAGGCAATTCAAGGTGTCCCCAGACAGAGTTTCTGAAAAGAGTTTCTAAGAGGAAGGCATCAGTGCCTCCAAGTGCTACCAATCGCAGATAAGGAAGCATTCCTGGTGGAATCTGCTGGTCCAAAAAGATGTCAAAATATGCAGTCTCACCCCAACCATTTGACTCAGCAATATCCAGCTTGTCCTCATAAAATGGGTCAGACTCTGATATTTGTAATGTGAGGGTATAAGCATTGCGGGATTCAATTGAATCTATAAAGCCATAGTCCAGAGCAAATTCTGCATTACTCTTATTTATGTCATATTGGATAAAAACCTGTATGAAATTCATCAATGTGTTACAAATAAGTACATTTTTATGCTGCTCAGTTTCATGGTTATGGGTATTGTAGAAGCAACCAATTTCTTCGATTAAATCGAAAACGAACTCCAGGCTTTCTAGTTACTAACGGGAAGCTATCTTCATGTTACAAGTATATTAAAATATAAAGATTTTTATATTTATATATTTTGACTTGCATAACTTAAGATTCTTGTTTCATAGTGAATAATCTAACTTATGGATCATTTAGAACTTCTATTTAAGAAGAAATAAGATGCAGTTTAAGAACGACAAGATGGCTGGGGATTATAACTGGGCATGGCATAAACAGTAAACATCAGCACTGAAAATTTTCACCTGCTCACCAGCCTTGACAGTGATGGGGCTACGCAAAGAAAACAAATAATCCCAAGAAAAAAGACCCGCTGGTCCTTTGATCTCCCAAGCATGATCTTCTGTGGTTACTTTGGAACTGTGGTTGATCTGATTGATAAATTGGATATAAAGAGTTAAATTAGTTCCACAAGGCA
Source organism: Elaeagnus macrophylla (assembly GCA_029378325.1). NCBI lineage: Eukaryota > Viridiplantae > Streptophyta > Magnoliopsida > Rosales > Elaeagnaceae > Elaeagnus > Elaeagnus macrophylla. Next base: position 52,960,726 of record CM055640.1, read on the forward strand.
ATCAAATTCCCAGAATAATAATCTCAACAGTTCTGTCAAATCATTTGGTAATAAAAGGGAGTCAGGTTAGTTTATTGAGGAATAAAGAAAACAGGCCCAGATGAGCTTACAAAATCTACAAGAGGGACCAGAACTAGATTTTGATTACGAAGGCGTGAAAATGCTCTTGATCTGAGTATTCCAAATGCCCAGAAGAAATCATCCAATGATATAGGAGATGGGAAAAGCGTCTTGTTTGGTAGAATGATTTCTTCCTCCACTTTTAGAAATTCATTCTCAACATACTCTTTCACTCCCAATGTCGTACTCAACAGTTGGGTTCCTGCAAATTAACGAAAACTCAATTAAATTTCAAACACACATTTCAAGAAAAAAAGCCAACGAACAGAATCAATATGTAATGTACCAAAAGTTTCAAATAAACTTGATCAGTAGCCTAATATCAACTTTCCCAAATCAGATAATGTACATTATAAATAAGACTTCGAAGATTAATTTATAAATATGAGATCAAACTAACCTTGAAGCTCGGAAAGCTCCTCTTCTGACCTGTACTCGAACCAAAAAGCTACTTCTTAACTTTCCATTCTTAATTTCACAACACAAATTTAGCGATGCAAAGACCAAAGCAAATTTCATCAACTAGAACTAAAAAGAGTACAAAATTATAACAAGTTGTCGAGGTAAGCCAAACCCACCAAAATATAGTAGAATTGGTATAATCGGGAAGAATATCGAGGTAAAGACGCCATGGACAGTCGTCCCTGAACTTCTCTCTGATTAAAAACAGTGCAACTGAAATCCAAGGCTTCAATCCACTACACACTTTCCCAAGCTCAGAGGCAGCAACAGCATCTGGGTTTATCCACAATCTCTTGGGTATCTCCAACACAACCTCGTTTTTAGAAATGTCTCTCAGTGCTATAAGTCCCAAACCTTCAGGAACCATGGCAGGTTTTGCTAGCGTCTTGGACGAGACCACGCCTTCGTCACGGAGCCAATTCCAGAAGGTCTGGACAGCAGGTGGTAGTGATGGGTCGCATTCTGTGGAGAGAAGGGTGGTTACTGATAACGATTTCTTGAATTTGATGGCTGGCTTTTCTGCTTGAAAACAGAGGTAACTGAGTTTTGTTTTTGGAGGGAAGAGAAAAGTAGATGATGATGAAGATAAGCCAAAAAGAGTGACCATTCTCTCTCTCTCTGAGGTTTAGAGTCACTTAACGACCAACAAAAGAGGGGAAACGTGGTTCCAGGATTCATTTATAGCTTCTGCTTTTGGATAGGCTTCTCTTATTAAGATCTTCTTTGCTCATCCTGGGCCTGTTATTGGGCCTATTGGAACTTTTTTTTATATAATTATGTTGGAATATTTTCAGGGAGACAATGTTAACATCCACCACCAAACACTAAATTTATACTTTAAATTTTTGTAACCTTTACATAATAATAAAAATATGTAATGCCTTACAAAATAGAAAAATTTATAATACCTTACAAAAGTAACAAAATTCTATAAAAGCTTACAAAATAATACAAAAACATACATAACTTAAAATGTCAAAAATAATAGAAAATCAAGAAATAATAGATGTGAAAACACAAGACATTTCTGAATATTTTTCACAAGAAATGATATTCAGTAAAAAGAAATTTGAAGAAATTCAAAAATTAAAACTAAATCTAAAAGAAAAGGATGGATTTAGAGAAGAATCATTCTCTAAAATAAGAAAATTATTTATAAGAAAATATATAATATATTACGGCATAAGTAATAAGGAAATAAGCGTAACCATAGCTGATGCAAAAGGAAGGTTTAATATACCATTAATTGATAAAGAAACTATTATAGAAAAATTATCAAAAATTCCTGAAAAAGATAGAGAAAAAATTGGATATATCCATTTAGGAGGAATACAAATTCTAATAAAAGTACACTTTAGAGAATGAATAGATACACCAATCAAGCTAGCATTATTAGATAATAGAATAACAAACAGAAAAGATGCTTTATTAGGAATGATTAATGGAAACTTGGGATACCAAAAATTAAAATTTACAACATATCATAGATTTGCTGTTAATATCCATGATAAAAATCTAAACCAAGTATTAAGTTTAGCTTATGACTTTGAACGAGAAAATTTAATGAAAGATGAAAACCACCCATTTTCGATCCATTACCTTGTAGGATATTCATTAACAAACAGTCACAATAGTTCGATATACGGACAAAATGAATTCATAGAAATAGATAAAACCTTCAAGGATATAGGACAAGTAATAAAGAATCCAGAAAAATTATCAGAATATGAAGTACCTGAAGAATGGAACTTAGACATAAAAGAAAAATCTCTGATATCATAAAAAAGAAATAATATACAAAGAATAAAATTTATAGATACCCAAGAAGAAATTAGTAAAAGGAATAGGGAAATAGAAGAATTAAAAGAGAAAATTGAAGAAGTAAAAGATCTAGTCTACACAATGAAATAATAATGATAAAAGAAAAACTATTAGAAATACAATTAGAAGGAAATAATAGTGTAACAAATATAAATAAAAATCAAATATCCATAATGGATGCCTTAATCTTTATAGCAAGAAAAATAGATACTACAGATGAAAACATACAAGATTTAAAAGGAATACAGCTAGAAATGTATAAAGAAATCATAGAATTAAAGAAAGATATTAATAACATACCAAGAGGAAATGAATTAAGATTTGATCCATTAAAAGGATTAAAAGAAGAACCTCTTAGAAGATCTGATGCATTAATACCCATAAGTGAAAAAAGAAAAGCAGAAGAATCTAAACAAATAATAACAATCTAATGAATTTAATAGAATATAGGAAAAACTTAGAAGAACAATTCATGAATCCTAAAAATAAAAATATAGAAAAATTAATCAGTTTATTAACATTAACAAATGAAGAATTAGAAAAACATTATGAAGAAAAACTTTGCACAAATAAAGAAGAAGATGATATGACAATAATAAGTGAAGATGAATCTGAACAAGAAAATACAACCCAAAGAATTAATATGGAACCAGCATTAATACCTAGAATAAACCCAGAAAGACCAATCCCTGAAAGAGGAGAGACGTCTGACCCACATAGAAAAAAAATATATAAGCCAGAAGAACCTAATCCAACATATAGAAGAAGACAACCACCTAAAATGGAAGAAGGACTACATTGGGGTACTAGAGGAAGTATTCCACCAGAATTTAGACCACATGAAAATTATAAAATTGATATTTTAGATCTAGACTGCATAAGAGATAGGAAAAAAGCCTTAGATGAATGGGCTAGTGGAATGAGTGTAATTATACAAACATCCTCAACTACAAATACAAACCCTTCAGTTTGTAAAGTCTTAGTAGCTCACAAAATGACAGAAAATGTAAAAATATAGTTTTCAAACATAACTGAACAACGACATTGAAGAATGCAAGGAAATACTACAACAGGAAGAGATTACTTAGATGCTGTAATAAATGAAATATACAAGAAATTTATAGGAGAAGATAAAGGAAGAAATGTTACAGAATCTAGTGAAAATGAAATAAATGAAGCCAAATGGCACTTAACAAATATGAAAATATGTGATATGTGTTACATAGATTCTTTTATATGTGAATATGAAATGTATTATTATAAATTACCACCATCCATACAAGAAATCTATAAGGAAATGTTTTACCAAAAATTACCTGAAACATTACATAAAACTATGACAAAAGAATGGAATAACAGGAATAGACAAACTATACCTGACACTTTAGGAGGAAGAATAAGAGGTCTTAAGAGTTGGATAATAATAAAATGTCAAGAGAAAAAAGAATTCAAACAAATAAGAGGAAATGATAAAATCTGTTGTAATTCAAGAGATTTCAAAACACCAGAAAAATATGGTTGTAATATAAAACCTTACAATAAATATAAGAAACATAAGAAATTTAGAAAATTCAAGAGATACAAATTTAGAAAATAAAACTTCAAAAAATATAGGAGAAAATATAATAGAAAACCTTATAAAAAGAGATATTTTGAAGAAAAAGATATAATACACCTGAAAAGAAAAATTATTGTCCATCAAGAAAAAAGAAATGTAGATGTTGGATATGTAATGAAGAATGACATTATGCAAATGAATGCCCAAACAGACTTCAACATAAGAAAGAATTTAAAAAGAAATTTCTACAAAAAGCAAAAATATTAGAAGAAGCTTTTAAAATGGAACTAGAACTAATAGAAGAATTTGATATAGATGATACATGTAGTATTTATCTATTAAAAGAAACCGAAGAAGAAATAACAGACTCAGAAACATCTGATTATAGTTCTGATTCAGAATAATGGATGAATTATTAAGCATAACAAATCCAAATAGCACATATATAAAAATAGGATTAAAATTTAAGGGATATAAAAATTATCATTTACATGCATATATTGACATAGGTGCAAGTATGTGTGTAGCTAGTAAATATATATTCCCATAAGAACTTTGGAAACAATCACTAAAGGAATTAGTAGTAAGACTAGCAAATAATACTATAATAAATTTAAATAAAGTATTAAAAGATACAGATGTATCAATAGGAGGAAAAATCTTTCATATACCTACAATATACCAACAAGAAACCGGAGTTGATATTTTATTAAGAAATAACTTTCTAAACCTATATCAACCATTTACACAATACTTAGATAAAATCAGCATAACAACCTTAGATGGAGAAACAATTTATGTATCAAAAATTAGGAAAGCATTAACTGTTTCATCACCAACTTTTATGTCACAACATAAAAAGCGAAAACGTGGTAAGGATATAGAAAAACAAAAATCATACTTAGAAAACATTTCTTTAGACATAGAGGTTGACCAAAACCCCTTTCTAAATGAAATCCGAGAAGATAAAGCCTTAACAGGAATAAGAAAATTATTAAAAACAGTATGCTCAGAAAATTCTTTAGATCCAAATATCAATAGATCTAATGAAATAGCAAGAATAGAATTAAAAGACCCTTTAAAGGTCATAAGAGTAAAACCAATGATTTATACCCCAAAAGACAGAGAGGAATTTGAAAAACAAATTCAAGAACTTTTGGAGTTAAAAGTAATTATTCCCAGTAATTCACCACATTCTAGCCCAGCATTTTTAGTAGAAAAAGAAGCTGAGAAAAGAAGAGGAAAAAAGAGAATGGTAATAAATTTTAAATCTTTAAATAAAGAAACTATTGATGATAGTTATTTTATACTAAAGAAAGAAGAATTATTATCACTTATTAAAGGAAAGAAATATTTTTCAAGTTTTGATTGTAAAAGCGAATTTTGGCAAATAAGACTTGATAATGAATCACAGAAACTAACAGCATTTAGCTGCCCTTAAAGACAATTCCAATGGACAGTCGTTCCATTTGGATTCAAACAAGCACCAGGTATTTTCCAAAGATACATGGATAATATCTTCAAAAAGCATCACAATTTTTGTTGTGCCTATATAGATGATATTTTAATATTTAGTAATGAATTATCAAAACATTATTTAGATATTATCAATGTCTTACAAGAATGTAGAAAATCAGGAATAGTATTATCAGAAAAGAAAGCTGTCATTGCTCAACAAAAAATAAAATACTTAGGGTTAGAAATAAAAGACGGAAAACATCATCTACAACCCCATATTCTGAATAATATACAAAATTTTCCTAGCATAATAAAAGATAATAATATACAAAGATTTTTAGGATGCTTAACATATGCTGAAGCATATATAAAGAAATTAGCAGAAATGAGAAAACCATTACAAACGAAACTTAAGAAAGATTATGTCTGGCAATGGACTAATCAAGACACTAAATATATGGATAAAGTAAAAGCACAGGTAAAAGATTTATCAACTCTATATCATCCAGGACCAGATGATAAAATGATAATAGAAACAGATGCTTCACATGAATATTGGGCAGCAGTATTAAAAGTAAAAGTTGATGACAAAGATGAATATCTTTGCAGATTTACTTCAGGATCTTTTCAAGGCCCTGAATTAAATTACCATAGTAATGAAAAAGAATATTTGGCTGTTAAAAAGGCTATAAAGAAATTTGCAATATATGTTATAAGTTCAAAATTCATTGTTAGAACTGACAATAAAAATTTTGGACATTTTTTAAGGACTAATATTGTAGGTGATTATAAATAAGGAAGACTTATAAGATGGCAACAATGGTTTAACCATTACAAATTTGATGTCGAACATTTACCAGGAAAAAAGAATAGCTTAGCAGATGCTTTAACTAGAGAATTAGCACCTCTAACTATGTTTTTTATGACAGGAATGGATTCTCTCGACATAGAAATCCAGATCAAAGAAAAGGAAATTTTGATTCATGAAGCAGAAATCAGATGCCTCAGAAAACAACTAGAAGTATTACAACTCAAAAAGTAATTAAGAAATAGACAAACAATAACTAACTCAGAATTGCACAAGGAAAGTTCTGGAGAAGAGGAAGTTCGAACTTCAATAGGAACAAAAATTGAAGAAACTGGCAGTAATAACCCAGAACCAATTAAAAATTTAGAAAAAGAAAAGAAAAAACAAAAAATAAATTGGGCAGATGAAGCTGAAAAAGAAGATTCAAAAAAGATTTATGTAGTATACAATGGACCAAACCCAAGAATTTACACTAATTGGCCTGAAGCAAGTAAAGCAGTAAATGGGATTAGTGGAGTCATCCATAGATCTTTCACAAACAGAATAGAAGCAGAAGGAAGCTATAAAAATTTTAGGGTTTCAAAACTCCTAACACTAGCAGAAATAACCAGAAACTATTCCCAAATAGTACAACAACTAGAAATAGGACCTAGTAGAATGAGAAACTTTGGAAAAATCCAGAGACAGTAATTTTTAAAGAAACGACTAATGATTCTTTTGAAGAAGAAAAAGAAAGGTACAAGAACCTGACAAAACAGGAATGGCTAGGCTTATACAATGTGGCAAGAAAAACAACTGAAGAGCACCTTGAAAATATGAAATTTTACACCACAGAAAAAGATTTTCTATCAGGAAGTAAATTTAATATTTTAGAAGGAGCTGATCCATTATTTGTTTATAAAGCATTTCATGCAGGACTTATAGAAAATATTTATCCAGGAAATGAATTAAAAGAATTAATCTATTTTCCTGACAATTTCAAAAAAGCCATCAGGAACTTTAAAAGGAAAATTAAGGCTACAGAAAAGCCTATTTATCTAAGATATTTCAGTTCATTAATAGATTGCAACCAAGATTCATCAGTAAGTCATTATCATTTCATTAAGCTTGGCATATTAAGCAACAAAAGAGAGGTAACTCGTCCAAAGAGTTTACCAGAAAAGGAATTTAACCAAGAAGAATTACATATTGAAAGAGGCCAAATGCTGAGCCAAATTTATCATGAAATAAGAAGAGTTAATAACTCTTCAAAAATAAAAGTAAATTATTATACAAGTAAAACTATTATTACTTCCCAAAGTAATATGGTTATCACTGGAGAAGACAGTGAAAAAGTAATTTTCTACGAAGCTAACTTCAATTGCAATGAGATTGAGGTAAGTGAGGAAACCAAGAAAGTATTATGTTACTACTTCAAACAGCAATCATCAGATCAGAAGTGCAATTATTGCATAAAAGATAAGGTTCACTTGGAGACAAGCTCGTCCAGCAGTTCCATGTCGGCAGAGCCCACCATGTAGGACCATCCACACAGCTGGAGTCAACAATGAAGGTGTCAATAATTTAGACGTAATAATGTAGGCGTCTTAATGCCAAAAGGAAAAGTTAGGAATAGTGTAAATCCTCCATTGTAAATAGGGAACCCTTATGTCTATAAAAGGGAACTCTTTAGCTTTGAGGAGGACACAACACGAAACCTAACAACTATCTATCTTTCTACTTTCCAAGCTTTAGCAATGTTTGTAATCAAGAAGAACTAATAACCCTTTAAGGTTACTAGTTCTCTAGTTTGTAATACTTTTTGTTTATAAATAAAAAGTCCATTTCAAATCCCAAATTATCTCTCTCTCATTAAGTTTAAGTACGGATCTCATTAAGATCAGCATATTCAGGAGAACTGGAAGCTTGGATCTGGAATGAGGCTTAACTTTTTTGAGCAAGAAGATAGCAAGGAAGCGGAAGAACGCGGTGGACCCATATTTAAAAACAGGATAGTTTGCAGGTAGAGGTTAGTATACCTTGAATTTTCATTAATATTGATAAAGTCTTGTTTGAACTGCATGAAATTATGAATGATGAACAGATTAACATGAAAAGGAAATATGAAACTATACTCTATAGAAGTAAAAGCAGAAAATATTCTAAAAATCAAAAAATTTAAAAGATGCAATATATCTCAAATAATCCCTTATCTGTTTTAAAACATCTATAAAAGAAAATTTTGAAAAAAGTACAGGAATATCTAAAGTAATGGAAAATTTACAAGGACTAATCAATTATTTCACCAAACAAGAAAAAAGAAATGATTTAATAAAAGAACAGGATAAAAAACACTTAGACCTAGAAGCAAGTCTTGAACTAGTAAAAATGGATATATAAGAAAATAAGGAAAATAATAGAACTAAGTCGATGGATAGACCAAGAACTAGAAGAACAAAACTTTGAAATTCAATGACCAGCATAGAATATTTTGAAGAAAAATATATGAAATTACTAGAAGAATATTGTGATAATGAAGATTACGAAACATGTTTAGAAAATTTTAATAGGTTTGACACCCTTCTAGACTATTATACAGACTATGTCTCCAGTATATTATTTTTAATAGACCATCCTGTAGGAAAAATATTAAGAAATTATTTTATACAGAAATTTGTACAAGTAAATAAAGAAGATTTTGATAATTTAATCTTCGGATTTTATTTATTTAAGGAACAAATAGGGAGATAAGTAATAAGCAACTGAAGCTTCAAAATTCAACCGATAGTTGGTATCAGAGCCTATTTGACAAGAAAACTTTAAACAAAATGTATAAAATAAGATATCCTCAACCAAATTCAAGGAAAAAAATGAATTATTTAAAATATTATAAAGAAGAAACAATAGAATTAATATTACAGATTAAGGAAATAACTAAACAATTACCTAAAGAAATAACACAATTAATAATCTACAAAGTACTCTATAACTGGAATAAAGAACTAACCTGGTTATACCATAAATAATAAAAATGCTTACAGAAGCTCAAATTAATAATTTAAAAAAATTAATTAATCTAATCAGAAAAATAGAAAATAATAAAGAATTTAATAAAAATTTTCTAGAAATGTTTTTAGCATGCCTAGAAATAAAAATGAATAAAATAATATTTGTTACAAGAACAAACAGAAATCTTAAAAGAAAAATTAAAACACTTAGAAAATATAAAAACAAAAGAAATTTTTATAAAGGAATTTAAAGTCTTTATGAACTTTATTCTAGAAAAATTAATAGAAAATATTTAAAAATACTAAATAACTCAAAAAATAAAAGAAAATAAAATTACAAAAAAATTTTGGAAAAAATTATTTTCAAAAATAATGAATTTTAACTCAAAAACCTTAAAAATTAAAATAATTGGATAAAGAAATAAACTTTTGTAACATTAAGGGCAAAAGTGGAAAAGAAAAAAATACCTTAAGGGTATGTATTTGGAGATCCCATGTGGAATGCTTTTAGAATCAACCTATTTTTAAATATCTATATATATATAGCATTAGAATGAATTTGCATTAGTTTAATACGTGTCTTTTAGAAAAATACATATTAAAGAGTTACCACTTTTAAAAATGGAATGTTGTGATTTTAGTTGTAATTATAAATAATTACATATATTTTAAGAGCCATTACTTTAAAAGTTATAATTCATTAAAAAATTGTAACTTAATTTTAGGATTATAGACATGGCCATTTCTAGCACATAAAAACAAGAGTTGTAGAGGAATAATGAATATTCTTTAATATTTTATACCATTATTTATATATACATATAAAGTTAATATTCTAAATATTACAGATTTAGAATATTAATTATCTTGAGTGTTTTTAAAGACATAGTTGTTCTTGAGTTGTTTTCGTGAATGTACACAGCAGATAATAAGAGGCTTCATTGTATCTTGAAGACGTATTTGCTAAACTTTAATGCATTACCGAATGGTAGGGATAAATAACTACTTAAAGTCGTGCCTTAAAGTCAAATACAAATGTCATATTATTTACTATGATTTTGCAGTACCATTATGAAAACTTGTTTTGAAAATTGTGGATATTAACATTCAACAAGTTCAAGAATTTTTTTGAACAATCTTAAGACGCTATTTATGCAATGTAAACTTATTGACTTCACAACCAGTAAGAGATTCAATTTTATTCGTGAAGCATAATTAAAAGTCTCCATGAACCATCTTGAATTTAATTTTTTTTTAAGAGTATGCATGTTAAAATTAAGATAATGTATAATATGTATAGTTATATGCATGGATTGCATGAAAATTGATTAAATTATGAAAAGTAAATATTATAAATTAAATTGATGCATATTTTACAGATGACATGTATGTGTTAAATAGTTACGATTCTTGATAGTGTCGTGATCATTGGTGAAAGATCATGAACGTTGACAAAAAATCACAAAATGGTGAAATGTTGTAATCCTTGATAAAAAGTCATGATTGATGAAAATGTTGCAACTCTTGGTAAAACATCATAACTTTTGAAGAAGAGTCGTGACTCTTTATGAAAAATGGTGACCTTTAATGAAAATTCATAACACATGGTAAACAGTGGTGAGTTTTTATAAAAAGTCTTGACTCATAGTGAAGGATCATAATCGTTAGAAAAATGTTGCGACTCTTGATGAAAAGTCATAACATGAATCTTGGTGAAAAGTAATGATCCTTCGTGAAAAGTCATGACTCTTTGTAAAAAGTTTTCACTTTTAATGAAAGGTCCTAACTTTTAGTGAAATGTCACGACTCTTGATGAAAAATGTGAACCCTTATAAATGATTGTAAATTTTAATAAAATCATTCTTTTAATAGTAAGAGTAGATTTCAATATCATGGAAATAATATAGAAGAATGACATAGATTACTAAATAATTTTGATGGATTACTAAATAAAGTAATCAAGTTAATGTGGTGGGTGAGCTATGTTGTGGATCCCAAAAAAGCAAGCTTGCATGTACATATGTTCTACCTATGAAATTAATATGATTATTCTAGTTCATATAACATAAAAGCTAGATGATAAGAAATCATGATTGTTAGTATTCATCTATAATCTAAGTTAATATATCTTATGTAGTTGTATGTGTACACTAGCAATATGAGTTCTTATGTTTGACACATGTAACCATTATGTAAAATTGATGAACTGGTATATGGACTTCAAATACAATTTATGTAAGAGCATTATTTTATGAAAAATAATATAAAAAAATTGACAGGCCTTTGATAATAAAAAACCTTACGAGGGATATAGTTACATACTTATGAAAAATGGATGAGGAGGAAACCAACATCAAATAAATCACTAATGATGAAGACTCAACCCAATACTTGAAACATTAAGATCTTAGGTTCAATGAACTAAAATACATTATATATTTGTGATTGCAAGGTACAGTAATGTTAATGTGGTTTTTTGTCAATATCAAAATGTGAGTGCACTTTTCTTGATGTGGACCCGTAAACAGAAAAAATACATTAATAACTCGGACCACTATAGGATGTGGTACCTTAAGCCCTCTGATGCTTAAGTTAGTTTGAGGAATGGAGATAAAGGAAGAGACATAAGGCTCAAATCTGTGATAATAGAGCGAATAAGTGGAGACAAGAAGAATATATGTGTTGTGTTTGTTAGAGAAATATGAGATTATGAGATGTTATTTGGTATCATTATGAATTGTGTGTAAATGTATATATATATCAAGTTTTCGATTTAATTATAAAATTACATTTTATTTATTTATTGATTAATGATAATAATTACCTTATTTTATTATAAAAATAAAAACCAATCGTTTTATTTATGATTTACTTTTTTTTTAAAATAAGTTTTATATAACCTAAAACACAATAAATTTGAATAATTTTTTTTTAAATAATGGACTAAAAACAATAAAATTTAATTTTTATTATGGACAATTTTGTCATCAAATTTTTACTTTAATTACAAAATTATCATTATTATTTATTTTATATATTTAATAATAATGATTAATGTAAAATAATGGGTTAAAAAATGATACAAGAAAATATAGAAGGAAAAAGATTTAAATTATAAATTTTTTATTTATTGTTTAATTTCTATGCTAAAACTACTAAATAAACTAAAATATATATATTTATTTTCAATATAACGGGGCCATTCATACTTAATCAATTTTTTTTTGGACAAAATCCATCAAATTCAATTACAAAATTTTTATTATTAATTTTATTAATTTAATATAAAATATTATAAAAAACTTATTTATTGTTTAACGTTTTTACAAGAATTTTTATATAAACTAAAATGCACAATATTGTTTATTATTATTATTTTTTTCTTAAATGGTGGGTTGAAAAAAAAATTAAGCAACTATAGAACGAAAAAAGAATGATAGAAGATAAAATTATAACATTTTTATTTATGATTTAATTTTTTATATTAGAAATTCTATATATATGATGGAGTACATATTTATTTTCAAAATAACGATCATATTATAATTAAAGAAAAAATTTGACAAAATTATTTAATTTAATTAAAAAATTGTTATTATTATCAATTTCATGCTCAACATGACTTTTATTATATAATGGTTAATTATTTTCATAATTTATTTTAGCACTTCAAAATAAGTCTGGGTGTTGTTGCATTTCATAATGATATATATATATATATATATTTTTTACAATTAATTAATTGTTGAACTTTTAATACTTTATTTATTAAAATAATTAATAGATATATAATTTAATTCAAGTAAAAATATAGCAAAATATAAAAACATAAAATTATTATTAATTTTATTTATTTAATTAAATAATTGACATTATATTGTAATTTATTTTTATTATGAGTTTAATTTTTATATTACATAAATATTAATTATTTTTTAATCGAACTTACTTTTTATGTTTATAATGCAATTTTTTTTTTCATGCTCTAAATTTTTTTCATAATTAAATAATTCTTGAATTTTTAGTACTTTTATTTTTTAAATTGATAATTATATATTTTAATAATACACAAAAATATAATAAAAAATTAAAACATAAAAAGTAAAATATAATACGTACTAAGAAGGTATATTTTATTAATGTGTGTGTGTATATATATATATATATGAAAAATTATATAGAAAATTCAAGATTTTTTATGGTGATAATATAACAGCACTGAGCCCACCCACCCACCCACCCACCCACATAAAACTTGCTTGCTCCGCCCCTGCTCGTATTATCATGGTCCTGGTTTTTGAAGAAATAATCAACCAGAGTCCACACTACAACCAGTAAAATTCAAATTCACACAAGAAAATTTTCCGAAAAAGTAATTTAAAAAAAAAAAAGAAAAGAAAAAAACCCTACAGATAGTAATTTTATTTTATTATAATTACGTAATCATGTAATTAATTGTCTGTTATTATGTTATACTCAATATCGAGTACAAATGAATTGAAAATGTTGTAGCAAAACAATCGAAAGAAAGATGTTAATACATGAGACAAGTTATATCTTAATTAAGTTGCATCAAAATAAGTTTATGGAAAGCGACCCTTTACCAATATTTAATTTAATTAATCAAACAGTTTGTCAATATCAGTCATATCACCGTCTTCGCGCGCGCGCATATATATATATATATATATATATTTTTTTTTTTTTTTTCTTTTTTTGGTCAGATGTCTGTTGTCTTTTACTGTCCAAGACTTTGTGCAGGGTGCAGTCAGGACAAATTTCTTTCGGAACCAATTAAAAAAATTAAAGTTTTAAAATACGTTTTGTTATTTTTGTTATTTTTCTAAAATATTATAAATATAAAATTAGACTTTCAATCACCTGAAAAGTCTCAGGATTGGGTAGGCAGTTAGAACTAAGATTATATATATTAACATCACGTTGGTTTATGTTTCTCAAAACGGTCATGACATTCAAACGTGGTGGATTCTTTTTTAAGGACAGTTAATTAAGGGAAATTATCACTTAATTAGCACTAATGTTAATTAAGCTAACATTATTGATTTATATCCTTTGAAGTATTAATATAATCCAAGGATGAAAAGATAGTCAATAATGCATAGAATAGTTATATTGATATGTGGCAAAATAAATTAATATTAATATTTTATTTTTATAAAATATGAAAAATTGTTAGCCTTGTGGATGACTAGTGTTGTGGATGATGAGGCAGGACAGTGTTTAAAGAAGCAGAGTGACGATTCTTTATCAAGTTTTGAATATTTGAGAGAATTTTTACTAATAAAAAATATAAATTTATTTATAATTTATATATTTAAAATTAATATTTTTTTAATAAAAATTAAAAAAAAATTACATTTAATGTTAATAAGTATTATATTTTTTATACAATTAATATATATTATTATTATTTTTATTAAATAGTTAAAATAAAATTTAATTTTAATTAAAAATTGAATTTATAAAACAAACATAAAAACTTGTAAGAAATTTAGCTTATGCTGCACTCACACAGCTAATACTTCCACATTAATACTGCTTCCCTACCCAAGCTACCACCCAAGCTACCACCCCTACATGTCAGAACCAGGACCAAGCGTTCAAGCCCACTAGCTAGCTTTTCTCTGAGCACACTTTTAATGCGCTCTGAGCTTATAACATAAAAAGAGATTATTCATTCCCTATAATTCATAGAATGTACGTGTTTTTGTATGAAGTTTTATCCAAAATAATTCCTTCTTTCTAATCAGCTTTCAATTTTGATTCGCATTTCACTTATAAATCTTCTTTCCGCTTACTATCTGCAAAAAATTATCACTCTTGCTAGCTAAAACTAAGTCCAAAAAGATGAAATTTGGGAAGGAATTTGTGAATCAAATGGTGCCAGAATGGCATGAAGCATATATCGATTACAATTTTCTAAAAACCCTTTTGAAAGAAATCCAAAGCTTCAAGCAAAGAAGAGACGCTCAAGCTTCTACACCAGCTGGTCTAAAGCGAAGGCCGACAATGTACAGGGCATTTAGTGGTCTTCTACATAATAGACATACCCATAACCCCATTAGTCCTTCTAGTTCTAACTCTTTAGAAAGTGAAAACCATGCAATTCTTGTGAACAATACTGAAGGTTCTGATCAAATTTATCAAACTACATTCCTCATGTCTGCAGAGGAAGGGGGAGAGTATGAATTGGTCTATTTCCGGAGACTTGATGATGAATTCAACAAAGTGATTAAGTTCTATAAATCTAAGGTAGAAGAGGTTGTTGAAGAAGCTGCTATTTTGAATAAGCAAATGGAAGCTCTCATTGCTTTTCGAGTCAAAGTAGAGAACCCACAAGCTTGGTTTGATAGATCAGTTGAGATTACTCGTCTTGCTTCTGATATTGCTGCTTCAACGGCTGCTTTGGCTGCTTCTGCTCCACTGGGGGCTAGATCTACCCGTAAGTTCTTGTACATGTTTGTATATATTTATATTATCGGAAATTTTTGAGAAATTATTTCTAAATTTTTCATTAAATAATTAAATATTTAAAATATAATAAAATAATAAATTTATCTATTTTACTTAAAATTAAATAATATATCCCATATTTCATACCCCACATCCCAACCGCATCCCACCCTTTTTTTCTTATTCATCTCTACCTCCATATTTACTATAAATAACTCTAAACCTGTCAAGACCCACCCCAATTTAACATTAGAGCATGTGATGTACTTTGAGAAAACATAATAAATAACATTTTAAATCGACCTTAGATTAATTTGAAAATTTTGTGTAAGAAATTTGTAAAAATTTGGGCAGAATTTTTCCTAATTCTTGAACTATCTTTCCTGTAATAAATGACCACAGTTCTAAAAAAATAAAATTCCACGATCCAGCAAACTTAATTTAACTTTTACATATCCAGAAAATGGCTCATGACTAAATATAACTATACACTGTCAGATACATACTATATACCACATGTTCACCAGTCCAAAACATAACTGCCCAAAATACATTATAAAAATTAAAAATAAGATAAAACAACCTAGACTGCACAACAATAGATGGATCGTAAGTCTTCGGACTTACGTGATATGACCTCAAAATTTGTTATTTAGGGAAGGAAAATAATATAAAAGGGTGAGCTTGAAAGCTTAGTGAGTTGATAAGTTTTATAAAATAATGTAATAATCATGTTAACTTCATAAACATTTATGAATTATCATGATATATATATATATATATGTTGACAACAATATTCTGTACATAGTTTTTATGATAATTAATGTACTCATACATGTATAACTTGAGTTTCATAAAATAACTGTAATTTAATACATGTGAAAACTATGAATGACATACTCATGATATAATGAAATAATATTATGATAAAAACATATGTCCATGATTTTTAGAATATAATAATGCTATGATCAGTATATAAATTAAGCGTATAACCATGAGAAATGCATTTTTATTGCCAAGAGAACTTGGGGATCTGATCGCACACGGAGGAGACATTTAGCACTTGCACTAGCTCTCAACTACACATGTGTAGTATTAATTACACATGGAGGAGACATTTAGCATTACTGCTAGTCTCAACTACTCGTGTGAAAAACTTGCTTGATATAGCCATAAAATGACTCAATTGGTTTTGCTGTTATATGAGTCATGTGCGCACTGCCTTAATTGAACTTGTTGTTATACTGAACTTGTAATATCATACTTAGTTGGTAAACATCATAATAAGCTGAATTGAACCAAATCTGTTGATCATGATATCTTATCAAGTCACAACATATCTGAATGCTACGTATAGCCAACTATCATGTATACACGAGGGAAAGTACTCTTACAACTATAAAATATTTATAGAACTTGCAAGCTTGTACAAAAATTAATATAATTAATAAAATTGATTTAATCATAATCTGCTTGCAAATTATCTTTCATTTACTTGATTGATTCTATTAATAAAAAGGAAATATAATCTCATGGTGTAAAGTTCTTGAAATGTATTGAAATTGATATATGTTTTTCTAACACTAGTTAACATAAATGCATTTTTCATAAATATGCAACTTATACAAATTGGATTTACTTGAACATAAATGTTTTCAAAACAATGCTATCCATGCTTTAAAAAATAATTACATATCCACTTACTATAATATGTCTATAATGGTCCTCTATGTGTTTTGTGGGTTTTGCGTGCTCAATTCTTCCTAAATAATTACACTTGTGTCAGAATAAGAATAATATCATTGCTTTCTTATTTAATTCAAATTGAAAGGTTCACTAACATTTATAAAATAGGGAATGTTGATAGTTATTTGACTTTGATCATTGCATTTTAAATAGTCTTAGGTACTCCTAAACCTACCATTGTATAATCATATATAACTATTAGCATAAATGTCTAAATTCATTTATGTAAAAACATATGAAAAATGGACATTTCAAACTTTAAAATCAGTTATCACACACTCAATAATCATATATAGAACTCCTTTCAAATCCATAGAAAATCAATTACTTTCAAACAATTTTTCTTACAAAAATTGCAGAAGGGTGTACCTTTAGTTAAGTTGTTATAAATTTGTCTAGAAACTTGAAATAACACACCGCAAAATTCATATTAAACTAGACATCTTAAGCTTTAAAACAAAATATAAATCATCCCATTCCAATTAGTAGAACCATTTCAAATTACATAAATCTGATTGGTTTTTTAAGCAGTTTTTCCAGCACCACTTTCATTTGACACATCCTTGGTTAAAATGGTATAACTTTGTTTAGAAATATCGAAATAATAAATCGTAAAATGTTTCAAATATTAGACATGTCAAAATTTAAAACAAGATATAATTTTCTCAAATCAAAACTATATAACCATTTTAAATACCAAAAATGTTGAAATATGAGTAATAAATATGTTAGGTTTTAGTTAGTGTGAGTAATAAATTAATTAGATGTTAGTTGGGAGTTAGTAGTTAAGAGTTAGTGTATTAATTGTTAGTTAAATTCCTATACATACCTTGTAGATGTATTGAAATTATATGAATGAAAATAAGATATTTTTCTTTGATTTTCTTATTCTCCTCTATACTTATTTTGATTATCTCTATACAATTATTTTTGCTTCATAATTTAACTAAAAATATCGAGAGCTCTTACAGTTTGTGTTTCATAAAACAATTTTCATTTAATTAGGTATAAGTTTGGGTAGAAAACTCCAAATTATGAACCGTAAAATTTGTGATAAACTAGACATCCAGAACTTTTCAGAAATATAATTTACACACCCTAATTCGTTGTGAAAGTATCTCAATTTTTATTTCAATTTTTGGAGAAATAGTTTTATAAGAAGTTCACAACATCACAATTGATTTATTCTTTGATTATTTTTTAAAAAATTCATCCATAGATGAAATATTTGTGTTAAGATAATATTTTTTAGATCATAAATAAAATTCAATCAAAAGAAATGAAAAAGAAAGGAAGTTTGAATACATACCTAAAATGTCTTGTATGGTAGTTTGAATTTCTTGTTGAAAATGGTGGAAATTCTATTTCAAAAAAAAAAAAAATATTGTTCTCTCTATAGAAAAGGAGGAAGAAGAAGAGAAGAAAACATAAGAGAATTTTTTTAGTTCTCACAGGATTGCTGGAAGTGAATTTTGAAGAGGTGGGGATAAGGATGTGAGATAAGAAAATCTCACATGAGGACATGTGTGTCCTCACAAGAAGCAACATTTTTCCTTTTTTTTTTTTTTAAACATGTGTCACAAGAGGAGAAAAAGAGAAGGCTGTTGGTGATAATTCTTTTTTAATGTAAAAAGACTAAAATACCCTTGTCTCATAATAATAAAAGTTTTAAGAATTAGGGGCATTTTGGTAATTTTGTTCAAAATTTTTAAAATTTAATTTAAATACTTTTTGATTATTAAAACTTCTAAATATTGAGGGTAAGATCATAAAAGTTTTGAAATTATAAGTTTGACTCAAATTTTAGATCGGAAATGGGGTGTTACAAAATCCTAACTCAAAATATTAAAAATGAATGATAGATATATGAAAGATGAACGAAAATGGAGACAAAAAACAATTAAAACATGTATATAAATTTTTTTTTCTACAAATTGCATAGTGATTCAATAAGCTTTACGAAACATTTCATATAGGTTCGGCAACCTATACCAAACCCTTTTAAAATTGGAGGTAATTTTATTATTTCAAATATTATTAATTTTTTTGTAAAATTTTTAGATTTAATGAAATGTCTAAAAATAAATTTTAGAATTTCTTCAAAATTTCCCTTGTATTAAAAATGGTTTAAGAAAAATGTATGTTTGGTAAAATTCTCGTAATATTTTATGCCAAGAATTACAAAACATGCTTTAAGATATAACATGGTTATTGTCTGATGCAATACCCAATATTGATATCAGTAAGAATCTCATAATATTTTATGCTAAAGGTTACAAAACATGCTATAAGATATGACATGATTATTGTCGGATGCTATACCCAATATTGATATTAGATAATTTCTATATTTGAGGTACTATCTGTTAAGATATGTTTTTTTTGTCTGAAGTGCTTTTAATAGGCCTGAAAAACAAAATAAAACTTACCCTTAGTGTCTGATGTTTCTGCTTCTGTTCTACGCCAATGAAAAACGTGAAAAGAAAAAACGTGATTCAAGACCAAACAAGAATAAATTTGTCACAGGCGTTTTAGAGTATAGAAAGCATATTTTGTGCTTCCTAAACATGCTTTCTTTTGAAACCACTTTTGTGTTAAATTACTTTTAACATAAGTACAAACAAATAGAACCTAAATTAATTTATGTAGTTACTTATTATTATATTTTTTTTTTTGCCAATTGATATTTAAGGGTTGGGATTTGAACTCCTTCCTTTTGGGGTTCCCTTGGGTATGTTTATTTTGCAAAGTTGAGAAAACCAATATTCTCAAAATCACTCCTTTTAAGCTGTTTTATTTTGCAAAGTTGAGAAAACCAATATTCTCAAAATCACTCCTTTTAAGCTGTTTTATATCATTTGTATGTTTTTTTTGGAGCAGAAAGAGCTACTAGTTCCATGGATGTGATTGTAGAAAGTGTGTTAGATAGCCATGGGGAAGAGGAACAATCGGATGAGTCTAATGATGATGATAAGGAGAAGACTAAAACTATCAACCAAAATGTTCAAACAGAGAAGCCACGTAACTTAAGAGGGACTAGACCAGCACCACTACATGTCCTAAATAATGTGACAATCAATAACACACTTGAGACTCCACGTTCAACAATTAAGAGCTTCCTCAATGTCCCTGGACAAACAGAGCTCACTTTCAGTAGGCAAAATCTAAATAAAATTGAAGGACAACTTAACCGAGCATTTGTTGAGTTTTATCAAAAGCTCAGGCTTCTGAAGAGCTATAGGTAGTTTATTTACTACAATTGTTTAGCTTTCATTTTTGTTTTTGGTTAACCGTTTTGATAAAAATGATGCAGCTTCTTGAATATGATGGCTATTTCAAAGATCATGAAGAAGTACGATAAGGTAATAATCTTCTTCTACAAGGGAAAGAAGAGAAATTCTTTAAATACAAGACTAGTGGTGTGATTCCCAACAAAATTAGTTCACACTAAAATGAGAAAATTATTATAAATTTTTACCATATTGTTGCAGATCACTTCAAGAAGTGCTTCAAATTGTTACATGAAAATGGTGGATAACTCCTATCTTGGTAGCTCTGATGAGGTGAGAAATGAGAATCCTATATTCATATCATGAAACTGTGGAACATATTAACAGCTAAAACAGAATCTCGTTTCTTGATGCATGTTTGAACTTTACTGTAGTGTTGGCACCATAAGTTTCATGACAGATAGAGACAATTATAAAAGTTGTAACAGTTTTGGGAATTAATGTGTAGCTAGTATACAATCAGTTAGGTGAGCTAGTATCCTATGTAGGTGAGTGCTGGGTAAGGAATTAGACTTACCTGTACTAATATAAATAGGATGTGTGTGTGCCGTGTATGACATGAATGTACTTTGAGCGATCAAAAGTAGAAACAAAACTGTGAATTATTGTAGGCTGGAAGAACTGGAATCTTGAGGAAACAAAACTCTAGAGGAGACTCTCACGTTGGTGTTCAAGCAACTGAGAGGTATTATAATCTTGCTGTGATTGATAAGAAATAAAGAAGCTTGGTGCTGTTGGTAGTGAATGTAAAGCCACATTGGTCGAACCACTTTAAAAAACCTTGTGTGTTTGTTCTTTATTTTGACTATTTGTTCAGTTTATAATCTCATAAATTGGTATCAGAGCCTAAGAGGCAGATCAAGAAAGTGAAGACAAATCAAGATGTGAGACATTCTTGATATAATTGTTGGTGATTCAAGGCAAGGTGCAATCAAGAATGGGGTCACTTAAACTTGACATTGAAAAGTTTGATGGCTTAGGTGGATTTTGGGATTTGGAGGAAGAAGATGAGGGTTGTGTTGGTTCAACAAAAGGTATCTGTCGCACCAAGTGAAGCTCCACAATTATTAGAAAATACAATAGCATAGAAAAAGCAAGAAATCTTGGATATTGCATTTACAATCATTATCCTTAATCTCTCTAATTTAGTTCTAAGACAGGTTAATGAGGAAACAATTGCTTATGGATTATGGACCAAATTGGAGAGTTGTATTTTAGGAAGTCACTGTCAAATAAGATATATCTCAAGAAGAAGTTGTTTGGTTTTCGAATGGATCCTCCAAAGATCCTAGAAGCTAATCTTGATGAATTCAAGAAAGTACCTGTCGAACTTGGCAACATTGGTGAGGAAATTAGTGAGGAGAACCAAGCAATGATCCTCTTAAATTCATTGCTAGAAACCTATGATAATATAAGGGCTACAATTGAATATGGGAGGGAAAATCTAATGCCGAGTGTGGTGGTATCAACACTAAGGTGAAAACAATTGGATTTGAAGTCCTCTAACAAAGCAATGTTTGGTAATGGTGATGCATTAAATGTGAGGGGAAGATCAGATAAAAGGGAATCCGAGGGGAACATAAATGATATAAGGTCGACACTTTAAAAAAGATTGTCCAGAAAGAAGAAAAAGATCTAAAGAAAAGGAAAGGAAAAATATAAGTGCTGAAGCATCAATTGCCCAGGATGGCTATGAGAGTGCTGATGCACTCATTGTGTGTGAACTTAATAACATATCACTAGTTGATAAACTCAAGTTGCTCTTATCATATGACTCTTGTTAAAAATTATTTTGTGTCATACAAGAAATTGTAGGGAGGAATTGTGTGCATGGGTAATAATAAACCCTGTAAGATACTTGGCATAGGTGATGTGCAACTCAGGTTAAAGAGAAATTTGATTTCTTTGGGAATGCTAGCCAAGGAGGGTTATGAATTCAAAGGCCATGGGAAGAGATGAAGGTCACAAGAGGGTCAATGGTACTGTTTAAAGGAACTTTGAGGAATGGACTATACTTCTTGAAAGGTGTCACTAGTCAGCCTCTAGCAACAGTGAGTGAGGTCTCAGATGAACCAGAGTTTCAAATATGGCATAAAAGACTTGTACATACTAGTGAGAAAGGCTTATGTGAGTTGCAAAAGAAAATGCTACTGAGGGATGTGAAGAATGATGAGTTGATGTTTTGTGAACAATGTTTGTTAGGGAAGGCAAAGAGAGTGAAGTTCTCAAGAACTGATAACTCAACCAGAGACAAGTTGTGTTATGTTCATGCTGATCTTTGGGAACCAGCATGACAGCCTTCCCTTAGTGGGTCGAGATGCTTTGTGTGTTTTATTGATGATCACTCAAGGAAGAACTAGACATACACTCTAAGAACCAAAGATGAAGCATTTGAAAGTTTAGAAACTGGAAGACACAAGTGGAGGTACAAATTAGTAAAAGGGAGAAACACCTTAGAATTGACAATGGAATAGAATTCTGCAATGATCAATTCAATAAGTATTGTTGTGAGTAAGGTATTACTAGACATAAAATAGTTGCCTACACCCTCGACAGAATGGCTTAGTTGAGAGGATGAATAAGACTCCAATTGAAAGGGTTAGATGTATGCTTATAGGTGCTGGATTGCACAAGAGCTTTTGGGTTGAAGCATTGCATACAACATGCTACTATGTAAACAGAAGTCCCTCAACAACACTTCAATTTAAAACTTTTGAAGGGGTATGGAGTGGGAAACCAGTAGACAATAGTGTACTTAAGATGTTTGGTTGTACAACAAACATGCCCAAAAGGCAAGATAAACTGGATGTAAGAGCAATCAAATGCATGTTCATTGGGTACCCTAAGGGAGTCAGGCTACAAGCTTTGGGATCTTTCACTATCAAAGTGTATAGTAAGTATGGATGTGATATTCAAGGAAGATAAATGTTTGCGTCACTATCAAAGTCCCCTTAAGGGTCAACAGCTCAAGGAACAAAATAAAATTGGGTTAGAGGTGGAGCAACTTGGTGGTAATGAACTAGAAGTTGAGACAGAATCAAGTGGAGCTATGGAGGACGTGCAAAATAGCAATGATCCTCTTAAGGATCACCAATTGGCAAGGGATAGCTCAGAAGACAAACTAAAAGGCCATCAAGGTATGATAATGTTGTAGGAACCAATGTTTCTATAGTATTAGCTC
Source organism: Elaeagnus macrophylla (assembly GCA_029378325.1). Lineage (NCBI taxonomy): Eukaryota > Viridiplantae > Streptophyta > Magnoliopsida > Rosales > Elaeagnaceae > Elaeagnus > Elaeagnus macrophylla. Next base: position 52,984,634 of record CM055640.1, read on the forward strand.
TAAGTCTAACCTCATAGCTTTTGCATTTAGCATAGCATCCAATGTTGATGACTTTGAACCCCGAATGTATGAAGAGGCAATTACATGTAGTGATTCATTGAGGTGGAGAGAATCAATGAAGGAGGAAATGGACTCCGATAAAAAATGAGATGTGTGAGTTAGTGATAAAGCCAAAAAGAGTGAAGACAATAGCTTGTAAATGGTTGTATAAGAAGGATGGGATTGTTAGGGTTGGGAAACCAAGGTTCAAATCAAGACTGGTAGCAAAGGGGTTTACAAAAAAAGTAAGAATTGACTTAACATAAGTCTTCTCACCAGTAGTAAAACATACTTTCATAAGGATACTATTGTCCTTAGTGGTCAATTTGGATATGGAGCTAGAGCAGCTGAATGTAAGGACAACATTTCTAAGTGGGGTGCTAGAGGAGAAAATTTATATAGGACCAACCAATTGGGTTTGTGGAACCTAGAAAGAAAAAGTTGGTGTGCTTGCTCAAGAAATCCCTCTATTGGTTGAAACAGTCACTAAGGTGCTGGTACAAACACTTTGATGAGTATATGATAAGAGTTGGGTTTGTAAGGAGCAACTTTGATCACTGCATCTATTATAAAGATACAGTAAATGAAGTCCTTGTGGTAAGCAAGAGTAGAGAGAATATTAAACAGGTGAAAAGGCAATTGAGACAAGAATTTGACATGAAGGACTTTGGCCCAGCAATGAAAATTCTGGGGATGGAGATTAGCAGAAATAGGAGGATAAGAAAGTTGTTTCTCTTATGGAAGTCCTATGTTGGCAAGCTACTAGAAAAGTTTCACATGGAACATGCAAAACAGGTGACAACACCTTTGGCACAACACTTTAAACTGTCAATGCATGATTCACCTAGTATTGAAAATGAGGTGGCCTATATGAAGACGGTAGCCTATGCCAATGGTGTGGGGTGTTTAATATATCTAATGGTCTGTGTTATTCAATATTGAATAGGATTAATTCACTCAATTCCATTGAAAGATAATACACATATATATACACAAAGCGAAGATTCTAATTTAGGAAAGTTATTAAATAGGATCCTATAATTAAGTTAATTAGTTATATATACCTAATATACAGTTAATCACAATTAATATATATATATATCTAACACTCCCCTTAAGTTGGAGCATAGATATTAATCATGCCCAACTTGTTACAAAGATAATCAACCCGAACCCCATTTAAAGCTTTCGTGAAGATATCTCCTAGTTGTTCTCCAGTCTTCACATATCCTGTAGAAATCAAACCTCCTGAATTTTCTCCTGGACGAAATAACAATCAATTTCAATGTGTTTAGTTCGCTCATGAAACACAGGATTAGAAGCAATATGAAGAGCAGCTTGGTTATCACACCACAATTTTGCTGGTACTGAAGTTTTAAGACCTACTTCATTCAAGAGTTGGTATATCCACATTATCTCACATGCAGACTGTGCCATAGCCCTATATTCTGACTCTGCACTCGATCGTGACACAACATTTTGCTTCTTACTCTTCCATGAGACCAAATTTCCTCCAACAAAAATACAATAGCCTGATGTGGATCTTCTATCCACTTTGGAACCTGCCCAATCTGCATCTGAAAAACATTCAATATGAGTGTGCCTATGATTTGCATACAAGATACCACGTCCAGGTGCTCCTTTCAAGTAACACAAAATTTGCTCTAACACTGCCCAATGGTGAACTGTTGGGGATGACATAAATTGACTAACAATACTGACTGAATATGCAATGTCTGGACGAGTCACGGTAAGGTAATTCAGCTTTCCTACCAACCTTCGATATCTCTCAACATCTTTAAATAGTTCCCCATCTCCTGTAAGGTGGATGTTCGGATTCATTGGAGCACTACAAGGCTTTGCTCCTAATTTTCCTGTCTCAGTTAATAAGTCAAGAACGTATTTTCTCTGAGATAGGAAGATACATTTTTTACTCCTTGTGACTTCAACACCCAAGAAATACTTTAGCATTTCCAAATCCTTTGTGTGAAATTGAGTATGCAAGAAAGACTTAAGAGATGAAATTCCCGTAGTATCACTTCCAGTAATAACAATGTCATCCACATACACAACTAAAAGAATGATACCAACTTCTGATTGTTTGTAGAACACAGAATGATCTGACTTGCTTTTCATCATACCAAACGTTTCTATAGCTTGACTAAATTTTCCAAACCAAGCACGAGGACTCTGTTTCAAACCATACAGAGATTTGCGGAGACGACAAACTCGCCCAGACTCCCCCTGAGCAACAAAACCAGGAGGTTGCTCCATATACACCTCCTCTTGAAGATCGCCATGAAGAAAAGCGTTCTTGATATCTAGTTGATGCAAAGGCCAATTATGAGTAGCTGCCATAGAAATAAACAACCGAACAGAGGTCAATTTAGCAACAGGAGAGAAAGTGTCAGAGTAGTCCACTCCATAGGTTTGAGCATATCCCTTAGCAACAAGACGAGCCTTTAATCGAGCAACTGACCCATCCGGATTAACCTTAACTGTGAACACCTATTTGCATCCTATAGCTCGTTTCCCCGAAGGTAAATCAACCAAGTCCCAAGTACCATTGTCATCTAAAGCATTCATTTCCTCTATCATTGCATGATGCCAACCAGGATGAGATATGGCTTCGTGAACAGTTTTAGGGATAGAAATAGAATCAAGAGAGGCAATAAAAGAGCAAGAGGAAGATGACAAGCAGTTATAAGAAACAAAAGAAGAAATAGGATAAGTACATTGACGTTTACCTTTGCGTAACACAATAGGAAGATTATCGCTCATAACTGGATCTGAAGACGAAGGAGCAGGTGCAGGACATGAATCAGAAGGTCTATGTCTGGAGTAGACGTGAATAATAGGAGGCTTGACAGGAGCTGGATCCGAGACAAGTTCAAATGAAGTGATAGAATAAACTAACAAATCATCATCCTCTTCCTGACGTGCGGGAGGCGAAGAAGATGAAAAATAGGGTGTGTCTTCCATGAAGGTAACATCAATTAAGACAAGATATTTGTTAAGACTAGGATAATAACATCTATAACCTTTCTGAAGACGAGAATAACCAAGGAAGATACACTTCAAAGACTTGGGATCTAATTTAGTAACATGCGGACGAACATCCCGAACAAAACAAGTGCTACCAAATATCTTAAGGTCAACCGAAAATAGTGACTTATTAGGAAACAGGATGTTGTAAGGAATCTCACCATGAAGAACAGATGAGGGCATGCGATTAATAAGAAAACATGCTGTTGAAACTGCATCGGCCCAAAAAGGTTTAGAAACATTCATTTGAAATAATAAGGCACGTGCAGTTTCAAGAAGATGTCTGTTCTTACGTTCTGTCACTCCATTTTGAGATGGAGTATCAACACAAGAAGTTTCATAAAGCATGCCATTTTGAACCATATAAGATTGAAACAAAGCGGATGTATATTCTTTAGCATTATCACTTCGCAAAGTACGAATTGAAACATTAAATTGAGTTTTAATCTCAGCACAAAATGCACAAAAAATAGAAAACAACTCAGAGCGACTCTTCATTAAATATAACCAAGTTACACGAGAATAATCATCCACAAAAGTAACAAAATACTTAAATCCAGGTTTAGACAAAATAGGGCAAGAACCCCAAACATCAGAATGAACTAATTCAAAAGGAACACTAGTACGTTTATTAACTCTTGGACTCGAACTAAGACGATGATGTTTTGCAAACTGACAAGACTCACAATCTAATGAAGACACCTTACTAAACTGAGGACAAAGTTTATTGAGTAAAGAAAGAGATGGATGACCCAGTCTACAATGTGCCTCGAAGGAAGAGGTTACACCAGAGCAAACAACATATTTCGGTATTGGTGTGTCAAGAATGTAGAGGCCTCCAAATTCATGTCCTTTACCAATAGTCTTCTTCGTCATAAGATCCTGAAATAAGCAATGATCAGGAAAAAATGAGATGCAACAGTTAAGATTGCGAGTAAGCTGACTTACAGAAATCAAATTAAAGGATAAGTTAGGTAAATGTAAGACAGACGACAAAGGAAGCAAAGGAGTAGGAGTGATTGTGCCAGATCTAAGAACACGAGATGGTGACCCATCGGCTAAGGTAACAGTAGAGGTAGAAGTGTGTGACTGAAGAGTAGAAAAGAGACTAGAATTACCTGTCATATGATCTGTGGCACCAGAATCAATAACCCATTTGGAAGATGAAGAAAGAAGACACGCATTTGGTTTACCTGAATCAGCAATAGCAGTAACAGAAGGTGATGAAGACTTTAGTGATTCTTGATACTGTGAGAATTTGATAAATTCATCTGCACAGATAAGAACTGATTTTTCAGAGGTATCATAAGTGGATGCAATATGGGCCGAGTGACCTTTCTGATTCTTGTATTGAAGCTTTCTACAGTCACGTTTCGTATGTCCTGGTTTGCGACAATAGTAACACACAATTTCGCCCGGATCCTGTGGTCGAGTTTCAAACCCTTGCGAGCCGCCTCCTTTGTTTCCACTCATATAGGTTGACCTTCCAGGCTCATAATTATTATTTCGGCTGACCAAAGCACCATTTAATTGAGCAGGTGGAGTGACTTCTGTACGAAGTACTCGACTAAATACTTCTTGTAAAGAGATCTCAGAACCAGAAAGAACCTGTGACTTAGCAGTCTCAAAGTCAGAGGGAAGACCAGCAAGAAAACTCATGACAGCCATTTGCTCCCGTTGGCGTTGCTGAACCTTCACATCAGGACTAAAAGGCATCAAACTATTGAGCTCCTCATAAGTCTTCTTAAATTCCATAAAATAACTCATGAGAGACTGATCTTGCTTGTCTGCACGGTAAAATGCCTTGCATACCTCATACATGCGAGAAAGGTTTCATTTACCAGAATATAAGAAATCCAAATAATCCATCAATTCCTTAACAAACTCACAATGATTGATCAAGCCAAGTACCTCGCTTTCAATAGAGTTTCGAATCTGCAGAAATAAACGAGCGTCTTCTCGAAGCCATGTCTGTTTTGAATCATCGTTAGGAGGATCGTCAGTCAAATGAGTATCTTTATTAATACTTCTCAAATAAAGTCGAATAGTCTTGCTCCAATCCCAATAATTCGAGCCATTGAGCTTATGGTCCGTGATTTTAGACATTACAGGCACCATATCCGTCACAACACTAGATTTCTTTTCAGTCATAACTCCTACAAACAACAAGACAACGAACAAGCGAACAAACAAAATCCAACAAAGCAGTGAACAAGAACACAAAATTGGCGAAAACCCGAATTGGAAGAACCCAAACTTGAACCAATGAGTGCCGAACCACCACAGACGACACAGGGGAACGCCGAACCAATGAGTGTCGAACCACCACAGACGACACAGGGGAACGCCGGCGAGCAGAACGAAGTCGACCGGAGAAGATTTCAGGCAGAGACACGCCGTCACGCGCCGACGCGTGGAAAGAACGCAGAAACTCGCGGTGGCGCGTGGGGACCACTCGCGACTCGTCTGGTCACCGGACTTTGGGGTTTTGCCGATCGGCGGCTGGGCTTCCTCCCTGTGTCGGCGGTGAGAATAAATGTTCGACGCGTGGGAAGAACGCAGAAACACGCGGTGGCGCGTGGGGACCACTCGCCGCTCGTCTGGTCACCGGACTTTGGGGTTTTGCAGGTCGTCGGATGGGCTTCCTCCCTGTGCCGGCGGTGAGAGTAAATGTTGACTCGAAAAAGGTGTTCCAAGTTTGGACCCAAAAATACACTAACACCTAATTTGTGTTTACCCAAAACCAAACCCTAATTTGGACAAAAAAATTCCAACTTTGTAACCCTAATGCTCTGATACCATGTTATTCAATATTGAATAGGATTAATTCACTCAATTCCATTGAAAGATAATACACATATATATACACAAAGCTAAGATTCTAATTTAGGAAAGTTATTAAATAGGATCCTATAATTAAGCTAATTAGTTATATATACTTAATATACAGTTAATCACAATTAATATATATATATATATCTAACAGTCTGTAAAAGACCTAACTTAGCACATTGTGCCATTTTGGTGAGCAGATACATAGTTATGCCTAGGAAAGCACATTGGGATGCAGTCAAATGGGTGTTTAGGTATCTGAAGGGAACATGTTTAGATGGTTTGAACACTAATATGAAAGTGGTGGGGTTTGTCAACTCTAACTATGCAAGAGCCTTGTACAAGTGCAGGTCACTCACAGGTTATCCATTTGAGTTTGCTGGTAGGCTAGTGAGTTGGAAAGCAAGCCTATAACATGTAGTAGCACTCTCCTCAACTAAGGCCGAGTATGTGGCAGCTGTAGAAGCAATCAAGGAGGCCTTATAGCTGAAAGGAGTCACTAAAGAACTTAAATAAAAGTGAGGTACAGTGCAAGTACACTATGACAATCAGAGTGCCATATATCTTTCAAAGAATCTACAGTTTTATGATAGAACAAAGCAAGTTGAGATAAGTTTCCTTTCATAAGAGATGTAATTGAGAAGGGATTAGTGGAGTTGAAGAAGATCCACACTAATCAAAATCCTGCATATATGATCACTAAGGCTATTATTGCAACCAAGTTTCAAGTGTGTAAAGACTTAGAGTGACAGGGGGCATTGACTAAAGTCGGTGGGAGAAGCAACAACCCCAAGGGAAAGAAGACTTATTGTCACCAAGGTGGAGAATTTGTAGTGTTGGTGCCATAAGTCTCACGACAGTTAGAGACCGTTATAATAGTTCTAACAATTTTAATGTGTAGCTAGTATCCTATGTAGGTGAGTGCTGGGTAAGGAATTAGACTTACTTGCACTAATATCAATAGGATGTGAGTATGTCGTGTGTGGCATGAATGTACTTTGAGTGATCAAAAGCAGAAACAAAACTGTGAGTTGTTGTAGTCTGGAAGAACTAGAATCTTGAAGAAACAAGACTCTTTGTGGAGGAGACTCTCCCGTTGGTGTTCAAGCAACTAAGAGGCATTGTAATCTTGCTGTGATTGATAAGAAATAAAGAAACTTGGTCCTATTGGTAATGGATGTGAAGCCATATTGGCTGAACCACTTTAAAATTGTTTTCACTATTTGTTCAGTTGATAATCTCACAGTTACAATTTTGGCAAACAAATTTAAGTACAATGTTGCCTAACTAAAAAATATTCATACCTTCATAATTTTCAAGATCTAATAGTCAAATGTCTTTACAGGTGACCTTACTTATGGAGAGGGTTGAAACTACATTCATCAAGCATTTCTCAAATGCAAATAGGAGAAAAGGCATGTCCATATTGAGACCAAAAGAAAAGAGACAAAGACATATGACAACATTTTCCACAGGTGGGAATTAATAGATACCATTTAAGTATATTTTCTGACCTTTTTGCTCTTTATTATGTTTACTGTCGTTCTTTTTTATTTTGTTATTGTTGTTTTCTATGTTGCTCTACTAGCTATTTGGTTACAAGTTAATTTTGACATCATGTGTGACATTTCAATTCTGCCCAAAACTCAACGTTTTGAGTAACAGAATTTGGTTACTAATAGGAACAGAACAATCGAGTAGAGACAGTTTTTGGAGGATTGAGTCATTTTGTATTTTGCTTTGCTTTTCTTGTTTTTCAAGTTTATGAATACAATCAGGAATTGAATACTAGAATTCATTCCTTTCATCTCTAAGTTCTTAATCCTTCGATCATCAAGAACAAAAAAATGAAGCTAGGTCCAAAGTTTCGTCCAAGAGTTTCATCAGACTTTGTCTCATTTTAGAGCAGAGCTTGTTTTATAAATGGGAAATTCTGAAGAAATCCCAATTATTACTCATGGACATCCCACTAAATGAGAAAAAATTTAATAAAATGAGAAATTACAAAATTACCCTTAGTATATTTTACACATTCCGGACATCCCTCACTCACAGAGGTTCGGTAGGGGTTACCGAACATTTTAGACATGTTCGGTAGGGGTTACCGAACATTTTAGATATGTTCGGTAGGGGTTACCGAACATTTTAGACATGTTCGGTAGGGCCTACCGAACATTTCATAAACGTTCGGTGGTCCTTACCGAACCACTGCGCGATTTGCAGAAAAAAAAAAATTTTTACCAGTTTGATTTGCTTTTTTATTCCATTTTTTTCATAAAAATCCATTTCTTCTACATTATTCATGTATGTATCTTCCATTTTTAATTTCTTAAGTTAAATTTTGGAGGTAAATGTGGGTGTGGAGGTGAAGGTGGAGGTGAAAATGAGTGAAGAAGAAGGAGTGGGATGTATGAGAAATTTTTAAGAGAGTGGGATGTGTGGGGTGTGGTGGGTTGGGGTGTGGTGGGGGTGGGATGGCTAAGAAATACTAAGGGTAATTTTGTAATTTTCTATTTTATTATTTATTTTGTAAATTTTTTTTTATTTAGTGGGATGTCTTTGAGTAATTTTTGGGATTTCTTCAGAATTTCCCTTTATAAATTAAAAACTCCACACCCAATCAATTAGAGCCACTATCCAACTCTTCTCGACCACCCACTGATCAGAACCCATCCCGTTTGATTCCCCAAACAACCCATGAAGCTCCCTTCAATCTCTCATCATTATCGCGACACCTTCAAACACCACAACCAAACTTATACATCAACCCACCCCAAATAGAGACCACAAACATTCATCGCAAGCCACTTTGCCACTATTCCCAATATACCCAAGCCCAAAAACACATACCACGCCTAATCAAACCCAAAACTCCTGTACTCCTATTAATCGAACCCATCATCCATATAACTCAAGACAACAGGGGATTCAAACTATTTTCAGAGATCGAGATACCCAGAATTCTCACGTTTTTGGATTGGATAAAAGCTGTGAATAATTTTTTTGGATATATGGAAGTTCCTGAAGAAAAACAAGTTAAAATGGTGGCATACAAACTGAAGAGTGGAGCAAGTGCCTGGTGGGAGAGGATTCAAAGCACTAAAAGAAGACATGGGGATGTGTCAATTAATTCTTGGGGTTGGATGATGAATTTAATGGATGACCAGTTTTTACCATATGATTACCAACAGATATTGTTTAAACAATATCATCAATGCCAATAGAGTAGCAGATTAGTTGCTGAATATGTTGATGAATTTTAGGAATTGAGAGCTAGGAATGATTTGAGTGAAATTGAATCTCAAGAAGTACTCAGATTTGTTACAGGTCTTAGAGAACTCATTAGGAGCCAAGTGGAGATGAGGAATGTAGATAATTTTCCACAAGCAGTCACTATAGCCACCAGAGATGAATCCCAGTATTTTAAATTTCCAAAATCCCCCTTCCATAAGAAAACTTTCACTGAATTTTCTTTTGATAAACCCTTATTGCCTACTACCAACACTACCTCACATGATCCTCAAAATCAAAAGAGTACCATGACCCAAGCCACCAATCCAAATACCACCTTCAAACCATCCTATCCTAATCAAAAAGCTAATCGTTATGCTAAACCTGGAATCCTTAAATGCTTCAAATGCAATCAGGCAGGACATAAATCCAGTGATTGCCCACTGCGAAAAACTGTGAATCTAGTTGAGGGGATGGATGAGTTTGGTGAAGACAATTTTGAGGCTGAAGTGGTTGAAGATGAATGGGAGAGATTCACTGGTATCTTACAAAGGATTTTGCTCACACCTAGAGAATCTAAAAATACACAAAGGCATGTGCTATTTAGGACTAGGTGTAACATCCTCACAAAGGTTTGTAATGTGATTGTTGATAGGAGTAGTGAATGTTGTGTCAAGAAGTGTTGTTAAATCCAAGGGGTTGTCCACTGAGAAACATCCAAACCCTTACAAGGTTGGTTGGATAAAAAAAAGGAGTGAATATAAAGTTATTGATACTTGCACTATTAGAAAATTTTACTAGGATGAGGATGTTTGTGACGTTTTAGAAATGGATGCATGCCATGTTCTCTTAGGGAGACCTTGGCAATTTGACAATGACACAACACATAAAGACAAAGAGAACACTTACACTTTTATATGGAAAAATAAGAAGATAATTTTGGTTCCCCAATTAGGTTGTAAATCTTTAGAAGAAACTGCAACTCAACAACCGTACTACTAATCATTTCCATTTCTAAAATATTCAAGGAATTAAGGAACAACCACAATGTGTTGACCTTAATGGTTAAGGAAATAGTTTCAATAAAGTGTCATGAACTCCTTTTAGAATTGAAGTTGTTACTTCAAGAGTTCAAGGATTTAGCTCTTGAAGAGTTAATCCAATGAACTCTCACCCCTTAAAAACATACAGCATCAACTAGATTTCATTCCAAGAGCCAAATTACCTAATCTGCCTCACTTTAGAATAAGTCCACAAGAACATGAAATCCTACGTAAGATAGTGGAAGAGCTGCTTACCAAAAGACTCGTTATTGAGAGTCTCAATCCATGTGTCGTTCCAGCCCTTTCAGTACCTAAAAAGGATGGGGATTATAGAATGTGTATTGACAGTAGGGCCATCAATAAGGTTACAGTAAAGTACAGGTTTTCAATTCCAAGATTAGAAGATATGTTGGACAAGCTAGATGGTTCTACAATATTTTTCAAATTGGACTTGAGGAGTGGATATCACCAAATCAGGATTAGATCTGAAAATGAGTGAAAAACAGCCTTTAAGACGAAGGAAGGCCTTTATGAATGGAGGGTAATACCCTTGGACTTTGTAATGCTCCAAGCACCTTTATGAGGTTAATGAACCAGGTTTTAAAACATTTTATTAATAATTTTGTAGTTGTTTACTTTGATGATATACTAATCTACAACAAGCAAAAGGAAGACCATTTGCAACACTTGAAATCAGTTTTGGAAGCCTTGAGGACCAATAAATTGTTTTTAAACTTTAAAAATGTTAGTTATTAACTGACCAACTCATATTTTTGGGTTTTGTGATTTGTGCCATGGGTGTTTCCATGGATCCCAAAAAGGTCCAAGCTGTCCAAGATTGACCCATTCTTTCTAATGTCCATGAAGTGAGGAGTTTTCATAGATTGACCACCTTTTATAGACGATTTATTAAAAATTTCAGCTCCATTGTAACTCCTATAACTGATTGTTTAAAGAAAGAAATATACAAATGGGAGGTTGAACAACAAGCCAGTTTTGATTTGGTCAAGGAAAAGCTAACCAGTGCTCCAGTTCTTACATTACCTAATTTTGATTTTGTGTTGGAGGTGGAGTCTGATGCCTTTGGCACTGGGATTGGGGTAGTGCTACTCCAAGAAGGGAAGGTTATAGAGCTTGTTAGTGAAAAGCTCAGTAAACCTAAAAGGAAATGGTCCACTCATGAACAAAAATTTTATGCTATGGTGAGGACTCTAAAACATTGGGAGCATTATTTGGTCCAGAAAGAATTCATTCTTTTTTGTGATCACTAATCTTTGCAATTTTTAAACTCCTAAAAGAATTTAAGCAGAATGCATAGTAGATGAGCATTGTTCATTCAAAAATTTAATTTTTTGTTTAAGCACAAAAAGGACAAACAGAATGTAGTGGCTGACGCTCTCAGTAGGGTACATCTACCTATTGTTGTAAAAGCCAATATCACACAATTTCAAGAACTGAAAGGGTTATTGTCAAGGATGAAGATTTTCAAGAAACTGTAGAATGACTGTGAATTAAAACAACACACAGTTGATTTCCATAATGACAGTGGGTTTTTGTTTAAGGGAAATAAACTGTGTATTCCAAGAACCTCCTTGAGGAAGTTCCTCATACAAGAATACCATGCCAATGGACTTCAAGCACACATGGGAAGGGACAAAACTCTTGCTGCCATTGAAAGCAAGTATTACTGGCCACAATTAAAAAGAGATGCAGCCAAATTCATTGAAAGATGTCCTATTTGCCAAGCAGCCAAGGGTCATTCTCAAAATTCTGGACTTTATTCTCCTATTCCTATTCCTAAAAACATTTGGGAGGACCTTAGTATGGATTTTGTATTGGGATTTCCTAAGACTCCTAGGAATGTGGACACTTGTTTTTGTGGTTGTGGACAAGTTCTCTAAAATGGTCCATGTTGTTGCTTGCAAATTTTTTTTTGATGCTAGTCATGTGGCACACTTGTTTTTTAAAAAAATAGTTAAACTCCATAGCATTCCCAAGTCGATTGTGTCCGATAGGGATGACAAGTTTACAAGTCATTTTTGGAAGGAATTATGAAAACGTTTTGGAACTGTATTGAACTTTAGTACCACCTGTCACCCTCACACTGATGGTTAAACTGAGGTGAGGTAGTTAATCGTACTTTGGGAAACATGTTGCGTTGTATTTCTGGGGAGAGACCTAAACAATGGGATTTAGCATTACCACAAGCTAAATTTGCTATGAATAGCATGATCCACAGATCGACAGGCAGGACACCATTTGACATAGTCTTTGTCAAAAGTCCCAACTTTGCCACTGACATTACAGTTTTACAAGTTTTCAAGAGTACCCAAGCAGTTAAAACTGCTGAGGACATTGTCAAAATGCTGGTTGATGTGAAGGAACATTTACAATTTTCCAACAGTCAATACAACGCTTATGTAGATAGGAAAAAAAGGCATAAAGAGTTTGAAGTGGGTGAATTTGTGATGGCTTATATGGGTAAGGGCAGGACTCCAACTGGAACTTATTCTAAGCTCCAAGACAAGAAACTAGGTCCCTTTCAAATCACCCACAAAATTGGTCTTAATGCTTATGTTTTGGAATTACCAACTAACTTGCAGATTTTCCCTTCTTTCAATGTCAAAGATTTATTCCCATACCATCCTCCTAATGACAGTATAGTACAGACTGAGACTATTGTAGATGCTGGGACTCATCTTCCACAAGAGAGGAGCAATGACGCAAGGGCTTAATACCTTTTTACTCTTTATTACTGTTATGTTTACTGTCATTCTTTTTATTTGGTTATTGTTGTTTTCTATTTTGCTTTACTAGCTATTTGGGTTACATGTTAATTTTGTCTTGTTGTGTGACATGTCAATTATGCCCAAAACTCAACGTTTTGAGTAATGGAATTTAGTTACTAATAAAAGCAGAACAATCGAGTAGAGAGTTTTTGGAGCAGGGGCGTAGCCAGAAAAGAATGATTAGGGGGCTAATTTTTTTTTTTTTTTTTATACAAAATAAAAAAAAAATAAGAATTATAGTAAATTATACTTAATTTAATACTAAATTTTTTATGTCATATTATAATAAAAATATAGAACTAGAATTTTAAAAATATAAAGTTAACACATTATAATTAACTTATAACAAAAATTAAACAAAAATATAATAAGTTAATAATTATTAGTATTATTCATGAATAAAATAAATGTATTAACTAAAAAATCTAAACAAATAGAAAGCTCAATTAAACACACCAAAATTTATAGTTGTTAAGACTAAAATAAAAATATGAAAATATAAAAAGTAAAATATGATTGAAAAATTACCAAAAATAACAACCCTAAAACTTGTAATAACAAAATGAGCACCCCTATAATATTGAACGTTCAATTTGAACGTTCAATATTGAATGTTCAATATTGAACGGGTCTAAATTATTGTCATTTAATTTTAATTGAATGGGTGTTCAAATAAAAATGACATATTAGTCATTTTTTTAATTGTGAAAATATAAGTTTGAACACAAGAGATGCTAGTTTTATTATTATAAGTTTTAAGGGGTGTTATTTTTGTTGTTTTCTCAATATGATTTAGAATTTTAAATTTGAGACTATATTTAAAAATATATGTTTATAAATAATATAACACTAATCAATAATAATAAAAATAATAAATTTTTTATATAAAAAGATTTCAAATAAATTCTAAAATATTATTAAAATAAAATGTCAAATAATATAATATTATATACGGTTAAAATTTTAGTTGAAATAAAACATGATAAACATAAACTTAAAAATTTTAATATGAAGTTTATCATATACTTATTTTTTTTAATTTTATTTTTATAATGTTGAGTTTAAAGTTAAATATTAAAACTTTTTTTTGGATTATCACATTTAAGAAGAATTTTCACATAATATATGACTACAATTTTATTTTTGTTATTAATAGTTACCAAATACATGAAAAAATATATATATATTTAACCATTTTATTTACAATTCATATCATTTTTGTCCACGTATTTGTTAAATATTGTTAATATATTCCAAAATATGTACATAAAAATTATACATAATATATTATTACAAATAAAATATTTATTTAATGCTAAAAAAATACACGTAATTTTTTGTAAAAAAGTTGGTCGAGACTGCAGCTCCGCCCAACCCCCACCATCCTCCGCCCTTGTTTTGGAGGATTGAGTCATTTTGTATTTTGCTTTGCTTTTCTTGTTTTATTTTGCAAGTTTATGAATACAATCAGGAATTGAATCATAGAATTCATTCCTTAGAGCTGATCAATTAGTCTCTTCTCTATTTTCCTTTCAATTTTTTTTCTTTGCATTAAATCAGTTTGAAATTTTTTTCAGGTTTCTTTGCTGGGTGCACAACTGCTCTCATATTAGCCCTTATTTTGATTATTCGTGCTCGAAGAATAATGGATAAGCCTGGGAGTACCCAATACATGGAAAATATGTTTCCCTTGTACAGGTAACTAACATTTAACTCTAATGTTCTTAAGCTAATTTTCTATTTCATAAAGTAAAGGATCAAAACAAACAAGTCTGACATGTGCACATCCTAAACTTACTTGCAGTTTCTTTGGACTTGTTGTATTGCACATGCTTATGCATGCTGCCAATTTATACTTCTGGCGGCGTTATCGAGTGAACTACTCTTTCATTTTTGGTTTCAAGCCAGGAACAGAATTAGGATATAGAGAAATTTTACTTGTCAGTTTTACTTTGGCAGCATTGGCTCTAGGCAGTGTGCTCTCAAACCTTGACATGGAAATGGACTCCAAAACAAAGGATTATCAGAAATTCACAGAACTTCTGCCTCTAATGTTGCTTATGGTAGACTTCTGATTCATCTCTAGCTTCATTTCTCCATCTAAAAAGACAAAAGATTTTCAATCCATAACACTTATTTTCTCTGTGCAGTGTTTAGTTTTTGCATTAATATGTCCATTCAACATCTTCTATCGCTCAAGTCGTTATTTCTTCCTTACAAGGTTGTTTCATTGTATCATGGCTCCTCTATACAAGGTACAACTTGATGCCCTACTTGTTCTCAATATTGTTGTCTCTGTTTTACATAAATTTCTGATTAGAAACGAACTTAAACCGGAATTGTTCATGGGAATGTTAAATCTATGGGACTTTTTGTCTTCTGCAGGTTAAACTCCCAGACTTTTTCTTGGCAGATCAGATAACTAGTCAGGTTAGGAGCTATTAACTATCGCATCTAAATGCATATCCTTCTCCTTACAATTTTTTTTAGGCTTGTCATGCTTAAAAAGTCATAAAACTTTCCTAGTGCAGGTTCAAGCCTTGAGAAGTCTGGAATTCTATATTTGCTATTATGGTTGGGGGGACTACAAACATAGAAGTAACACTTGCAATACAAGTAGAGTTTACAAAACTTTCCTTTTTCTAATTGCTGCAGTTCCATACTGGTGTCGCTTCCTTCAGGTAGAAAACCTATTTCATGCTGCTTATGAATCTCTTACTCCTTTGTTTTCTACTTTCCTTAAAGGTTGCTTCTTAGCACAAAAAAGGTACAAATGGTTGCAATCTGAAATCTTTTTCTTCTTTTCATTAGTGCCTCCGACGTTTATATGAAGAGAGAGATCCAATGCAAGGATATAATGGGTTGAAATATTTCATGACAATAGTAGCAGTGAGTGTGAGAACAGCCTACATATCTCACAAGGGATTACATTGGAAAGTAGTAGCTTGGATAGCATCAATCAGTGCCGCTATTGTATGTACCTATTGGGATCTAGTTATTGATTGGGGACTTTTGCAAAGGACCTCTAGGAACCCTTGGTTGAGGGACAAACTCTTGGTCCCTTACAAAAGTGTATATTTTGCAGCAATGGTAAGCATGATGAAGACTGTTATAAAAAACCTAGACACGTTTCCACTTCCGATGTGAAATCGACAGTTCCTAAAAAATTGCAATGGTGAAAAATGCAGGTCTTGAACATTTTGCTGAGATTTGCCTGGTTGCAGACTGTGACAAATTTACAGGTCTCTTTCTTACATAGAGAAAGCTTGATTGCCATAGTTGCAAGTCTGGAGATAATTCGGCGTGGAATATGGAACTTCTTCAGGTAAACAAAATTTTGTCCATCAAATAGGAAGGAACTTGCTTAAGTTGCTATACATATAGTTCCTAATGCTACTGTTGATCCAACAGGTTAGAAAATGAGCATGTAAGTAATGTTGGCAAATTCCGTGCATTCAAATCAGTACCACTTCCATTCAACCATGATGAAGAAGATGACAAAGACGAGTAGGATCTTCCCAGACTTTTGGCTCTATTCATGAATTAGTGCAGCTTTCTTATTTATGATTTATTGCTGGCAAGGAAGATACACTATTTAGAAAGTGTGCAAGTTTGTGGCACAAAGTCATTGCAAAAGGGGTTTGTATTAAAAAAATCATTGCATATAGTGTAGTGCTAGAAACACTTTCAATTGGACTCTTATTTTCACTTGCACTTTTCTTCAAGTGACACATGTAAACACTAAATCCTTTTATACATTAACATTCCTTAAAAATCAAGAATCAAGAATCATCCATACGCGATCCAATTGACAGATCAAAATCAAGAATCTCCATCCTGTTTATCGGCAGACACTCTAGCCTGTTCAGAATCTTGAGAACCCAGAGCTTCTTTCTCCAATTCCTTGATCGCCTCTTCTTCAACCACCTTCTCAGCCTTTAGTATCGGCTCGTAGTAATCAGCGTGGGCTTCCATACATTTCTTCAAATCCCCAGTAACCTTAAAGCACTTCTCAACAATGTCCTCCGTGTTCTTCTCACACTCTTCAATACATTGCTCCCAAGCTACAAAGCTATCTTTACATCCACCAGCTTTCATGAACAAGCAAAACCCACATTCTCCTTCCTCTTGCTCATCTTCTTCCCGACCCTCTCGATCTTGTCCTTCCTCGCCTTCTTCTCCACTGTTATGGATCTTTTCAGATGGACGAGCAGCCACTTCTGGCTTTTCCTTTACTGGAAAATTCGTCTTGCTTGGTTGATCCGTTGGTTTTGCTAGGATATCTGATTGGGGTATTTTGATATCTGAACTGGACATTTTCGGATTTGCAGAATTTCTTGAAGAGCGGATCTCGTCAGAATCCTTGTGAGTAGGGAACGAGTTGGGGATGTGACTGTGAGGGTCGTTAGGGCTTAGTGTGATTGATGATAATATACCACCCATCCATATTCCATACCTCTGCCTAAACCTCCACCAAAACCCTCTCCTTTCCAATTTTCGGAGTAATTTTATATGATATTAATTGGTCATGAAAATTATTTAAAAAGTGAATGAAATTTTATACAAAGGTTTTGTTAAAGAGTGCAGTATGCATTAAATAAAATATTAATGATCGATTAAATATACTAAAGTTAAATATGAAAGATGAAAATATAATTATAATTTTTTAATAATAAAAAAAATTAATTGAATTATATTATATAAATTAATATATAAATTAAATAATAAAAAATATTTTTTTATAAAACACTTTTTATTTATATTTACGGCCCATAGATAATATTGAGTGATAACAGTATTTTCCTAATTTTCATTTCCTTTTTCTAATTTTTTTTCCGGCCTTTATTTAATAAACTAACAAATATACATCAAACTTAAAAGCATTCTTACAAATTTATTCCTTCATTTTAGGGATTTTTTTTTTTTTTTTTTTTAAGTATTACAAATTTACTACTAAATTTTTTGTAAGTATTACAAATTTATTACTATTGTTATGTTTTTTTTAGTAAATTTTTATAAATAATAAAAAATTCGATAATAGATTCGATACGAAAATGATAAATTTAAACTATTAATAATAAGTTTAGTGTAGATTTGTTACCGCCTAAAGTTAAATAATAATTTTGTAAAAGTGCTTAAATCTTTTGGTATATTTATTGGTTTACTATATATAATAAAGTTTTGTATTTATTAGAGCGTACAAGGTAAGTTGGTTCGTTTTTGAACTAAAAGTCGAACGAATTCAATATTATTAGAAAATATAAATTAGATTAAGTTCGTTAAAATTGTAAAACCATTCAAGCCAAACTAAAATAGTTAAATTTGTTTGTGTTAGATTGATAATTTTTTGAACTTTTTATTTTGTGCTATAGATTGTGGCCGTAAATTAATGTTTAACCTAAAATAAAAACACACATATTTCAATTTAAATATTTATATCTTGTCATGCATACAAGTATAATTACAAGAAAAAATAATGTAGAAGAACAAAATTATATGTTAGGACTTTCGATTTTTAAATGAAGAAAAGATCATGAATAAAGTAAAAAACAAATAAATAAAAAGGTGAAATGTTGAACATATGGCCCAAAACATCTTAAATGAATTACCTATATATTAAAAATATGTTAAAAAGTATTAGTTTTATCTAAATAATAAATTTAGATAGTAAAACGGTGAATTTCATTTAGATAGTAAATATATTTTTATTATATATACAGTTTATATTTTTGTATGTATAACTTATATTTTTGTATGTATACTTTATATTTTTGTATATATAACTTACATTTTTGTATGTACACCTTATATTTTTGTATGTGGATAAAAATACAGGAAAAGTCGTATATTTTTGTATGTACACCTTACATTTTTGTATGTACACCTTACATTTTTATATGTACACTTTATATTTTTGTATGTATACCTTACATTTTTGTATGTACACACAAAAATGTAAGGTGTACATATAAAAATATAAGTTGTACATACAAAAATATAAGATGTACATACAAAAATATACGGCTTTTCCTGTACTTTTATCCACATACAAAAATATAAGTTATACATACAAAAATGTAAAGTGTATATACAAAAATGTAAAGTGTATATATAAAAATATAAGTTATACATATAAAAATGTAATGTGTATATACAAAAATATAAATTATACATACAAAAATATAAAATATATATATAATAAAAACATATTTATTATTTAAGTGAAATATATTATTTTATTATTTAAATAAAATTTACAATTTTTAACGTATTTTTGCTATAGGTAATTCACTCAAGAATATAGAGGCGACAATGGAGTCAGAAATAATATTGTGCAATTAATATTGCGTCAGCGGCAACAGAGCTCTTACGACAAATTGAACGGAGGCAGTAGAACAGTAGAACTTTTGACAGATGTTAATTTGTTGAAAGACACCCAATAATAATAAAGTATCTTCTTTTCTTCTCGGCCTTTACTGGAAGCTTACTTTAACTTTTGCTTTGTTTTATATTTATAGTTAAATTTAAATATAAATTTATTTATTACAGTGCTTTAACAAGAGAGTTAATTTAGATATAACTGAATGTTTGAATATTTAAGTAATTTGGTCGATTAAATGTTGGTAAATTTAATTATATTTTTATTTGATAAATATATTGCAATTTTTTTGTACCGATCTCAACAGTAAATTAAGTAGTTATATTGATTACTGAACTACTTAAATTTTTATGTATTTTTTGCTGATTATTTTTCTTATATTTTTATAAGTACTCGTTATTATTATTTTATCTCTTCTACATTATTATTCGATATTGGGCAAAAGTGGTATAAGAGCTTGGTTAAAAAAGATGACGAATACAGAATCATCCACAAAGGTTTAAAGATTTAATGGAGATAGAAATCACTATGGCAGATGCGTATCAAAGATGTATTGATTCAACATAGAGTTGCAAAGCTATTATAAGGTAAAGATAAAAAGCACGATGATATGAAAGATGAAGTATAGGATGAGCTTGATCAAAAGGCATAAAGTGTAATTCGTTAGGAATTCTCAGATGAGTTAGTTCATAATATTTTTGATAAAAAAAATGCTTATAATTTTTGGAAAATTTTATAGCAGCTTTATATGGCAAAAAATATGACAAATAAATTATTTTTGAAGATAGAGTTGTATACTCTTCGTATATCTGAGAATACGAACTTGTTGACACACATGAATACCTTCAATAGTTGATTTATGAACTTGCTCGGTTAGGAGTAACATTTGATAATGAAGATAAAAGTATATTTTTATTGTGTTCTTTGCTATTATCTTATAATCATTTGATTACCACCTTATTGTATGAAAAGAAGACTATTATTTTCAAGAGTGTAAATGAAGCTTCGTTGTCTTACCACAAGAAGAAGAAAGTTGATGGTGAGCAATCACAAGCAGATGGTCTCATTGTTACTAAGAAAGATAGCAATAATCATAGCTGTAGAAGTGGAAGAAGCAAATCTAAAGACAAAAATTATGATAAAGGTAGAGGAAGATCAAGCAGGCAGTTTAATAAAGAATTTTAAAATATTGTACAATTTTAGCCAAAGATCTAGAGGATAGAAAGAACCAGACACAACCCACTAATTTAGCTAGTGTTGCAGAGGACAAAAGTGAAGATATAGATGATGATTTTCGATTTGTCTCATCAGGTATTGATTCCTTTGCTAATTCTTGGATTCTTGATTTTGGTTGTTCCTATCATATGTGCCCACATGGAAATTGGTTTGATACTTATAATCCCAAGAGTGGTAATTGTGTATATATAGGCAACAATGCAAAATGTGAAGTTGTTGGGATAGGAACCATAAAGGTTAGGATGTTTGATGGTATTATGAGAACATTGACAGGTGTGAGACATATCTCTGACCTGAAAAAGAATCTAGTTTCTCTTGGTAGGTAAGATGAGATGGGCTATTTGTATTCTGCAAAAGATGGAGTGCTCAAGGTGTCCAAATGAGCTTTAATAGTAATTAAGGGTAAGAAATTTGACAATATCTACAAGATGATTGAAAATACTGTTGTAAATGGAGCTGCCTTAATTTCCGAAGATCCTACTTTGGATGGTACTATGCTTTGGTATATGAGGCTTGGACATTTAGGTGAAAAGAATATGTTGGAAATCCATAAGAGGAACTTGTTGAAAGGTGTGAAGACCTGTAAGCTTGATTTCTATGAACATTGTGTTTATAGTAAGTAGAAAATAGTTAGTTTTAAGCAGTAACTCACACTAGTTCTGGTATTTTGGACTATGTCCATTCTGATGTTTGGAGACCTGTGACTATTGCTTCTCAAAATGAAGCTTATTATTATGTTACTTTCATCGATGACTACTTCAAAAAGGTTTGGGTTTATTTTATGAGAAGTAAAACTTAAGTATTTGATATCCTTAAGGAATGGAAGGCAGAGGTAGAGAAATAAAATTTTGAGAACTGATAATGGTACCTAGTACAAGCATAAGGCATTTAGAGAGTTCTGCAAAGAAAGTTGATATTTTTGAACATTATATAGTGAGGAAAACTCCTCAGCAAAATGGAGTTACTGAGAGGATGGATAGAACTATTGTAGAGAGAGCAAAGTGTATGAGATTGCAAGTAGGTTTATCAAATAGTTTTTGGGCAGACTGTGAGCACTGCGATTTTCCTCATCAATCGAAGTCCTCATTCTTCCATCGATTTCAAAATTCCTAAGAAGGTAAGGTATTCTAAACCTGATAATTATTCTGTACTAAAAGTTTTTGGTTATATTGCTTTTGTTCATATACACAGTGATGAGAGATCAAAGGTTACAAGTTTTATGATCCAGAAGTTAAGAAGTTGGTTATTAGCAGAGATGTGGTTTTTGACGAGAAGTTTATGTTGAAAAGTGTGATAGTGGAGCCTATGTCAGAAAGTTTGGGTGAGAAGGGTAAAGCTCCAATGGAGGTGGAGTCCACATTTAAAAACTCACAATATAAGGTTTATTAGCCAGTCATTAGAGAGGTTCAGCAACAACCACAAGTCTAGGATCAAGAGCAACCACATGCTCAAGATGAAGAACAATAATTAGAGCAGTATAGCATTGCTACTCATAGGGAGCCACACATTCGTATGGCACCACAAAGACTTGGGTTTGAAGATGACATAGTTTTATTTGCTTTGTTCACTGGTAGTGATGACCCTATATTTTTCCAAGATGCTATGAGCAGAAAAGACAGTGAGAAATGGAAGGCTTCAATGAATGAAGAGATGAAGCCATTAAACAAAAACACGACTTAAGAGTTGGTTCCACTGCCTAAGGGAAAGAGGGCTATTGGATGCAAATGGGTTTATCGAATTAAAGAACTGAAGCAGTATAAGAGTCAATTGGTAGCCAAAGGGTACTCATAGAAAGAAGGAGTTGATTATAATGAGATCTTTTGCACTTATTGTGAAGCACACTTCTATCAAAGTTGTTCTTTTCATGGTCAACTTATATGACTTGGAGTTGGAGTAGTTAGATGTCAAAACTACTTTTTTCCATGGAGATTTGGATGAGGAGATTTACATGCAACAGCCAGAGGAGTTCATTGAATTCGGTAAAGAAGACTATGTCTGCAGATTGAAGAATTCATTTATGGGCTGAAGCAATCATCTCGCCAATGGTATAAACGGTTTGACTCCTTCATTGTTTCTCATGGTTATTGTCGTTGTGAGTATAATTGCTGTATTTACTTTAAGATTTGTGATGATGGATCATTGGTATTGCTTACTTTATATGTTGATAATATGTTAATTGCTGCCCAAAGTAAGGAAAAGATTAATGATTTAAGGACTTTGTTTGTTTTAGAGTGAAATTGAGATGAAGGATCTTTGTGTTGTTAGAAAGATCCTTGGAGTTGAGATCAATCGTGACAAGAGAGCCGAGAAACCTTGGTTGTCCCAAAAATGTTACATTGAGAAGATCCTGCATAAGTTTAGCATAATGAATGCTAAGCCAGTGAGCATACCCCTTGTAGTGCTTTATTGCCCACGAGTTTATGTCATAGTACAGAGGATGAGGTGGAGTACATGGCTCAAGTGCCTTATGCCAGTGCAGTTGGATGTCTAATGTATTTGATGATTTGCACTAGACATGATATTTCTCAAGCAACAAGTGTTATGAGCAGGTACATGGAAAATTTAGGTAAAGAGCATTGGAATGCTGTTAAATGAATTTTCGTATTTTTGGTAGGCACATGTGATTATGGCATCATGTTTGAAAAAAATGGTGCTTCCAATGTTGTAATGGGTTATGTGGATTCTAACTATGTTGATGATGTTGATACCAGAAAGTCTACGACAGGTTATGTCTTTACTTTTGGTGGTGGCTATATTAGTTAGAAGTCAAATTTGTAGAATATAGTTGCGGTTCCATTGTCTACGAAAAGGCCAAATTTATGGCTATGACTGAGGTAGCAAAAGAAGGTATATGGCTTATGGCTTATGACTTGTTAGAACAGCTTGGTTTCAAATAAGAGAGTATACCTCTTCTATGTGACAGTCAGAGTGCTATTCACTTAGCCAATAATCAAGTTTTTCATGCTAGGACTAAACACATTAGTGTGAGGTATCACAAGATTAGAGAATGGATGAATTAAAGGTTGATTAAGTTATCAAAGGTTAATACAAAAGAGAACGCAGCTAATATGATGACAAAGTCAATTCTAAGGGATAAGTTTGAGCATTGCTTGGATTTGATCCATATTAGTTCTTATTGAGAACCTTGAATAGGGTGGAGCATTCCTACCTATAGATGGAATGTTGTTTTGGTGCCTATTGAGAGGTTCCTTGAGATGGTGATATTGAAGGCTCAGCATTTGAAGATATTGATTGGCATTTTTGGTCCAAGGTGGAGATTATTGAACATATGGCCCAAAATGTATTATCAATTTTGCAAGCTAATGGCCCTTGTGGTAATTAAGCCTATTAGGTTACTTTATGAAATGGCTACATGTATAGCCTTATATGTATTAATAAGGCATCATGAAGTGAGAGAAGTGGCAAGAATACAGAGGCAGCAATATAGTCAAAAATAATATTCGGCAATTAATATTGCTTCAGAGGCAACAAAGCTCTTACGCTAAATTGAATAGAGGCGGTAGAACAGTAGCACTTTCGACATATGTTAATTTGTTGTAGAGACACCCAATACTAAAATATATTCTTTTCTTCTCAATCTCTATAGCAAGGTTACTTTAATCTTTGCTTTGTTTTATATATATTGTTGCTAAATTGACAAGATAAATTTATTTATTGTAGTTCTTTGGTGAGAGAGATTGATTTGAGTATGATTGAGTATTTAGATATTTGAGTAATTTGGCCAATTAACTGTTGGTAAATCGGATTGTATTTCTCTTTGACAAGTATAGTATAATTTTTTAGTGTTGACTTGATGAGTGCTTGAAAAACACTAATATTTTGTGATTTAATGCGCTCAAATTTCATCAAATAGATTTAATTATAACTCTTTTATTTAATTATTTGCATAAATCTATTATTTTGGAATCATGGGTATATTTTATTATATTTCAAGTATTTTTAGCTTTAAAAGAGTTAAAAAATGCAAACATGCGAAGATAGAACACTTGCGGCACTCGAATTACAACTTAGGAGCAACAAGGACCAAATTATGTAAGCCTTACAGAAGAAACCAACAAGTTTGTAAGGGGTACATGTGAAGGTACAACAAACAAAGTGTGTCGCGGCAGAGAAAAATGTGTGCCGCGGCGGACAACCCTCGGCTTTCTTGTATGGACTGAGAATTTAGATTGTGTTGTGGTGGAGAAAAATGTGTGCCACAATGTTAATGTCCCTATTTTTACTATGGGGTTCAGTTTCAGATTTTCACTGCGGCAGGTAAAAATGTGTGCCGCGACTCTAGTATAATTTTAGGTATTCGAATTTTATGTAACCCTTCTACTGATAAATACCCTATTAAGTTTTCAAACTTACAAAGAATTCAATTGACGAATTATTACGAAATTTATTAGAATTTTTGGAGTTTTTTCACATTCTAAGATGCAAGATAATCAATTCTAAAGATACAAGTAGTCATTGAAGATTGAAGATCAAGTTTTTGGGGAAGGAAACGTCATCCAAACCATTTGTGGTATTTAGATCTAGGTTTTTTTTTGTTATTAGAATCTTGCTTTTTCTTCTTTTCTCTTAAGAATGTATGTTTAATTGAACTTGTCTATGAATATTAATTCAAACATGATTGGCTAAATTTATCATGGGTGTTTAGCTTATGTTGTCATGTTTGTTATAGTGAATAATTTTATTGCATAAAATAAATAAAATTTCTTTTGATTAAGAGTTTGTTTAAATGTTTACTTGAGGATTTTCATGAGCCAATTTGATATTCACAAATAGATTGAAAAATTTAGGGTTTAGTTTTAGGAACGTCCACCTTGACTATACTTTAAAAAACTTAATCAAAACTTCAAATTGATGACCTAGTCATGGCATTGGTGTGATTGACATATTTTGTCCTTGTGCATAATTTGATTGCTATTTAATATACCTAGTCCGTAAGATATTAATTAGTTAATCATCAAAGAAAATTACCCGATCCATAAGAATTTTTGCAAATAAAAGAAAATATGGTAATTTTTATTTATTAGTTCATTCATGTTCATTCACCATAAAATATTGATGAAAACATGATCAACTAAGCTAAACGTTTATATATCCTCCATTGATATTCATCAACCTTTTCAAGTTAGTTTAAGTTCAAAAAATTATTTTCTCTTGTTTGTTTGTCATCATTGATTTTGCTCTCCTATCCAATTTCATTTTAAATTCTAATTATTTACAGTTTTAGTTATTTTAGGATTCTAATTATTTACAGTTTTAGTTGTTTTAGGATTCTAGATATTTAGTGTTTTAGTAGTTCTAAAATTTAATTAGTTAAAATTTTAGTTGCTTTAGGACTCTAGAGAAGTTTAAAAAAATATTATTTAGAACTACTGCAATTCCTTGAGAGATCGACTTCGGAGTTTCTTTATCACTTGTTACGAGTATTATAATTTTCACATCAAGTTTTTGGAGTCGTTGCAAGTACATTGGTGTTTTAAATAATTTTTTCTAACTTTCTTAGAGATTCTAAATTAGGTTTACTATTTACTTTAAGTGAATTTTATTTTTAATCATTAATGCATTAAAGCAACAACTATGTCCGTTCAACTTGCAGATAGATCTATTAAATATCCTAAGGGCATGGTTTAAGACTTACTTATATAGCTAGATAAGCTTATCATACCTATTGACTTTGTGGTTTTAGACATGCAGGACAACCCATCTTTGGACAAGGAGCATACAATTCTCTTGGGTAGACCATTCATGGCCACCACCCAAACTATAATTGATGTCCAAAGTGGGAAGTTGACAATGACAGTCTTAGGAGAGACTATACACTTTAAATTTTTCGATTCGTCTCCTTATTCGTCTATATTTGCTACTGATGAATGTTTATTTGTTGATTGTTTGGATCCTATAATTCATCATACATTTTTTCATGATAGAGTAGATGATAAATTGTAGGTAGCACTTATAGTTGGAGTTGTAGATGAAATTTTAGATGATAAGACTAAGGAGTATATTGAGTTGTTAGATAATGCCACACCTATAGAGGACACTAGTACACTCTTAGACTTATTAGATGCCCTATTTAAGAAAAAAACTACCCTACCTGAACTAGAACTCAAAGAACTACCTAAGCATCTGAAATATGTATTTTTGGGAGAGAATGAAATATATCTAGTTATTGTATCTTCTACACTCACCCAAAAATAAGAGAACAAATTAGTGAGGGCACTTAGGAAGTATAGGAAAACAATAGATGGAGTATAGGGGACATTAGTCCAATAATGTGTATGCATAAGATTAATTTAGAGGACAATGTCAAACTAGTTAAAGAAGCACAACAGAGACTAAATTCCATCATGCAAGAAGTGGTTAAAAAAGAAGTTTTAAAACTCTTAGCTATAGGAGTAATTTATCTGCTGATAGTAAGTGAGTTAGTCCAATTCATGTGAAGAAATTCGGAATAACTGTGATTAGGAATGAGAATAATGAGTTAGTGCCCACTAAGACAATTACAGGTTGGATGATGTATATTGATTTTAGAAAATTGAATTTGTACACTAAAAAAGATCACTTCCCCCTTCCCTTCATTGATCAAATGTTAGAAAGACTAGTTGGACACGACTTCTATTATTTTTTGGATGGTTTTTTAGGTTATTATCAAGAACCCATTGCTCTAGAGGATCAAGAGAAAATAACATTCACACGCCCATTAAGTACTTTTGCCTTTAGGAGGATGCCATTTGGACTATACAATGCACCCGCCACCTTTCAGAGATGTATGATGTCTATCTTTTCAAACATCGTGGAGAAATTTATTGAGGTATTTATGGATAATTTTTTTTTGTTTTTGGTAATTCCTTTGATGATTGCTTGCATAAATTGACTTTGGTTTTAGAACGTTGCATCGAGTGTAATTTGACACTTAATTGAGAAAAGAGTCATTTTATGGTCCAACAAGGTATAGTTTTAGGACATTTTATATTTAGCAAGGGCATTGAAGTAGACAAGGCTAAAATAGATTTGATTGAAAAATTACCTCCCCCCACATCTGTTAAGGGAATAAGGAGTTTCTTAGGATATGCAGGTTTCTATAGACAGTTTATTAAAGATATTTTCAAATTAAGTCGTCTTTTATGTAACCTATAGGCCAAAGATGTTCCATTTGATTTTACTAATGATTTCCTTGTTGCTTTTAATACCTTGAAGATAAACTTCCTTCTACACCTGTAATTGTGGCACCTTATTGGTCTTTACTATTTGAGATTATGTGTGTTGCATCTGACTATGCCATAAGAGCTATTTTAGGGAAAAGAATGGATACACATTTATATGTTATTCACTATACTAGCAAAACACTCAATGATGCCCAAATTAATTATTCTACCATTGAAAATGAGTTTTTGGCTATTTTATTCTCACTTGATAAATTTAGGTCTTACTTGGTAGGAACTAAAGTTATTGTTCATTCGAATCATGCTACTTTAAGATCGATCGACTAACATGTGCACAGTTTCTTTTCGTTGCGATTCATACTAAGTGTAGTGCTTAATTGTGTGAGGATGTATGCATGAGAGAATATTTTACCTGTCATATGGGCATTGCAAGCTTGGTAACTCCATCATCATGTATCATCTGATTAAATGGTGAACGCTTATGCTAGATTACAATCAAACATTTTATCCACGAAAATTACCAATACTCATAAACCTTACAAGGCTAAATAGGGTTTAAGAGGGGTAAATACGAAAAGCGTTACAAAAGAGGAAATGCATACCTGTAGGAAACATAACCAAAATGGGATAATAGCTACAATAAAATACATGTGTTGTAGACACCACGACTGTGACACTTATTTTGTCTCTTAGAGTATTCTCCCAACCCATAATAGCAAACATACAACACAAAAATTCTTAAAGCCTGCATCTAAGATCATAAAATAGCAAGGTAACTAAAACATAGAATCTTATTAATCTTATGATATTGTAACCAAAAAAGGCATAGGGGTTTAAAACCTGACTAGTGAGCTGGTCAGCCAAGAAAAAATATGCTATTGTCACCTGTAAGTAAAGACCACAATTTTGAACTGACATAACCATATTATTGACTAAATCACAACATGTAAATGATATGTGCACTATAGGATAGAGAGGAGCACATATAATGGGAAATATCCTTCGAATAAATAAGAAACGACTTTATCAGTATATGATGTCAATAGGACAGAAAACAATGACCAGAATGAGCTGCACAAGCAATGCAACACATTAGTACAATGTATATAACATTTATTTGGAAGCAATGAATGGCTATAATCAAGTGTAAGAATGTTCGATGGACTTATAACATCTTACAACAAGTAATCCCAAAGGAATCAATTCAGTGACAGTCTTATAGTTTTGAGCACTTGAATCCATATCTAGATGCCAATTTGCTAAGAAACCTACCAATGCAAGCACTGAAAAACCAGTGCTAAGGAGGAAAACTTCTCAAAATCTCAACACGATTCCTCGCTTAAAACCAAATATAAATGGATAGTTTACTCGATAACGTCTCCAAAAGAATAGGTTTGCAACATACATGTGATGATATATAAAAATAAGCTGCACAGAAATCCACCCACATCTTAAAAAATATTTATAGGTGTACACAATAAATGAATAAAAGGATCAACCAAGATTTCTTTGAATTTACTAACTTTTTCAAGATGGTAC
This sequence comes from Elaeagnus macrophylla, assembly GCA_029378325.1. Classification (NCBI taxonomy): domain Eukaryota; kingdom Viridiplantae; phylum Streptophyta; class Magnoliopsida; order Rosales; family Elaeagnaceae; genus Elaeagnus; species Elaeagnus macrophylla. Next base: position 53,013,948 of record CM055640.1, read on the forward strand.
ATGTTTACCAGTAAAGTGGGAAAATGCTTTGCATATACTGCTTACCAACTTACTTATCCATTACTTTTTGGACTTCAATTCTAAAAATAACTGCAATTAGTAGTGCCAAACCGCACCCAGAAAAGAAACATGAATTCAAATGTAGAATGCACAATTATGAAAATGGCTTGGTATATGTAGATGTACTTAAGGAAACATATTTGCTTTATATTGTATTGCTTACCAGACAAGAATGTTACTCGGTGTCTTTCATTTGTAGCTTTTGGCCTCGATGACTTCATACCTTCTCTAAGATTTGAATTTGAAAAATTCATGATGAAGGTAGCCTCTACTCTTTCCAATAGGCCATTGATCTACAATGAAAGTACAACCAACCTAGTATGGCTAGTAGAAGAAGAAGAATGTGAGGTTGTTTCATGAGCTAGATTAGTTTCTAATATTTCTACTATACTAGAGATATTTGACCCTCTGCTTCTCCTAGATATACCAAACCTCATCATAATTGCCAAGGTAAGAACCATCCACAACTTTCATGTATGACCTTCATGCTCTTCTTGATGTGATCTGTGTTATACAAAATAAAGAGGATTGTACGGAATTTCTCATTAGAAACACAAATATAAGAATAGAACATTTGGGTCTGAAAGCTTCTCTGGAATCTGCTGAAGCCTTTATAATTTGGCTCTGACCTTTTCATACTTCTCCATGACCTTTGAAAATGCAGAGAGATTCACAAAACTGGTACATCGGCATGTAAAAGTATAAGCACCAGCATCATGTTCACTTTGTTCTTGCTGCTACTTCATTTGCATCCATCACAGGCATCAAACCATTAGATTCCCCACCGAAAATTTTTGGCTGCAAAATAAAGGATAATATCGGTCTTTCTTAATTATATAGAAACAATTACAACTATGAACTATGAATTTATCTTCTAAAATCATGAAGAAAAATACGTGTTGGTCTGTGTTTATACATACCCAAATGACAATGTTCAGCTCCACCAGAAGAATTATCATTCTCAGCTGTAGAACCGTGAAAATGAGGTTTCTTCACCTTTATCCTTAATGCATTAAAGCATCTAGTTGTTTATACAACTCACTGGTTTCATTCTTCTCTTCTTTCACTTTGTCTTTATAAAAGTTGTTTACCTTATTGAGCTCTTCATCAAGTTTCCTGAAAAGGTTGCATTAATATCTCCTTCTTCTTTAAACTTCTTGAGAAAGTTGGTCTCATAAACCTCTTTGGAACCATCTTGTTGTAATGTGGTTACATCAATAACTTGTTCTTCTTTATCCTCCGAATGGTGGCTACTAGATTGCTTCTTTAAACCACTGAGGGTTCGACCAAACTTCCTTTTATGCTGCAAATCTCTAGAGAGTGTTCTAGGGTGCTTCTTCTGCTTGTATTGTCGGATTTCATGTAGTATCTTATTTAGGTCATAGTAATCCATGTATGCTTCAGTCCACTTAGGGACCATTTGTTTTTTAAATTCTTTCCCAAACTTCATCATTCTGTCCTTCAAGAATGTTTGTGCAATTGTATGTCTGACTGTCCAATTTTAATTGATTTTTTTTGCTATGTAATTGGATTGTTTGATGCACTGCAATTGCAACGAGTTAATGAAATATATTTTTCCTTAAAAAATAAGCCAAATTATTTGGGGAAAATAATAATCGATGTTATTAAACTGGATCATGAAGGAAGATCCTACCAATTTTATATTTTTACCAGCATACACATGTAAGGAGTGAATTGGCTCTATTCCTAAATCCTGAAAACTGGCAATCTTTTAAGAGAATGAAATAGTGTGTCTTGTACCAGTAGATACAAGTATATAACGACACCAGTATCAATTTGTTTGTAATGTCATGTTAAAATTATCGAGTGATTCAAAGTTAAGATATTGCAAAACTAAATAATTAGAAGAGTGATTGAGCTTCTACAAAATATACCGGATATGAGTACGGATACTCGAACACCAAATCTTAAATTGATAGAAAATATAGAAACATAGGCACGTTCAATACCCTATATGTATCAAAAAATTTACGATTTTTAATATCAATGTATTTACTTGAAACATGTAGAAAAGGCTGATTTTCTATTCCAAGGAAGATTACTGATAGACCTCTTAAAGAAATTAAGATTAACAATTTTCCCCCTTTAAGGGTTAAAAAAGTGAATGGTAGTTGAAATTCAAAATATGTAGGTAACTGAACTTGTACAGCTAATAACCAAATGAAATATGAGCATTAACAACATTAAGTAAGTTTCAAAACATAATATAGATGAGCTCAGTATATATATGAAAGTGCTATTATATGCTATTTCAAACTATAAATCTAAATGTCATGTTGAACAAAGCATATAATTCATCGTCTTAAAACCAAATAGTATGCCTAAGTCCTTACTTTTGAAAATTCACCAAGTAATTTTCACATAATTCAAAATACATACAGGGATTATAACAAATCAAATAATAGCAAGCAATTATATTTAAATTTACATATGAACTAAAATTCTTAAGAGAGAGAGAGAGAAATATGATATATTACTCCATTTAGTAAGCAATCGAGTAAGAGAGTAGTATCCAATCCAATTCTAAAGTACAAAGTCAGGAGCCCATATAGGTAGAACAAGTTTGCAAGGGATTATAATAGCACTAATTTTTGTATTTCATAAACTAATCACTCCAACTAACATTGAAGCATTGGGAAGGAGATTGAGCCTTCTGTTCAGCTCTCTACTTAATATGTCACCTGTTTCACTGCATTTCGAGTTCATTACAGGCGACAATCTTGTGCTTCTCAGATCATAATAATAGTTGCTCCTTACCAATAAATCCAAGTGTTCTTTCCTACGAATAGGACAAGGTCCTACTCCACCGTCTATTATTTATTAGCTCCGATCTGGTACCAAATCTTTTTGCCATCCTTAGTCTACAAGAGACATGGCCAACTAAGGATGGCAAAAAGATTTGGTACCAGATCGGAGCTTTATGGATATTTGTTCTATATGATTCACTTTAGATCATATCAAAATAAATCATTTTCGGATCGAATTGGATTGAATTGAGACAGAGTGATCCATGGATCTAACCGAATCAGATTGACCCATGAATCAATCAAAAACTAATTATTTTTAAAATTATAATTTTAGTACTAAAAAAGTCATACATTTCAAATATACTTCCCAAATTTTATAATTATTTAAAAAAAAAATTATAATATTATTCTTTTATAATTTTAAATGATATTAAGTTAAATAATTTTAATTTTTTGTTACAAAAGTATTTTTTTTATTTATAAATTATAATATTAATGAAAAAGTTGAATATATATATTAATTATAAATAAGTAATAAATATTTTTCAATTCTATAATTTTATTTTATTTATATTTTTATTTATTAATTTAAAGTATGTAATATATCATATTAAAGAACGAATCAGATTGGATTATCAGCGGAATAATTCAGATCTGATCCATTGCATCCTTAGTGTAGACTAGTGATATAGATTGGTATTTCTTGTACCTTGGTCGAATTTACGAAAGCAACCTCCATATACGTCAATCTATGTTCATGTTAGGTACGAACTTCGTCAAATCATACCTTATGCTTAAACAAGCATGAAACTCTATTTAAAGCACAATAAAATTATTTAAAGCATTCTAAAAAAAAGAAGACTATCTTGTATAGGAGCTACAAAATGCTCAAGTAAAAATTAATGTCCTAGAAGGGCATCTAATAAGATTACAACAAAGGGTGATACAAACCCAAGAACACAGACCTTGTAACACACAAACGCGATACGATTTGAGAACTACAAGAGACATGGCCTAAGACCTAACAATAAATTGAAATCAATTCTTAGAAAAATTAATGTTAAGATTATTAGCATACTCCTTAACACCATGAATATTACTCACTAAAATGCAAGGTAATAGAAACGCCACAAATGTTTGTTAATTCCTTTGATAAGTTGATTTGGAGAGGAATATGAAGCATTCAAGCTCTCAAATTTGATTTGAAATGAAAATGTATTATATGTGAACTAAAGAGGAAGTTGTGGGCTGCAAATATATTTATAAGATACAAATAAAACCCTAAAAGCAAATAAATTCCTACCCTTAATTTTTATCTAACAATCTAGAAATTACACATAAAAAATACAGCCACGGCGGTGAACATCCCATGCTACGATATTGGTGCCTCTACCTAAAATCCAAAATCAGACAGAGAATCTGATGCTGCAATGGCGAAAGACCCATGCTGTGGCACATATGCTTCTACTTGATATGAAATCTCGGTGATGCGGACATCTAAGGACTCATCCCTCTCGTACAAGCATAGAAAAGTAAAAAATAAATAACAAGTAATTTGCAGGAAAACAAATATAACAAATATCATAAAATAAAGTAAAAGCAGTAAATGCTTTCCAATCTTAGTATAGACTATATATGTTGTCACATATACCGTAGATACTCAATTTATACTAACTCATGTAGCAAATCAAGCAAACACAACGGTATAACGTAGTAAACCCACTTAGGCTCCAATCTTAAGTGATAACAGTTACTACAGACTCGATAAAGATAAAATACTAAATACCTCTATTAGTTAGGAACCAATTGTTCTAATTGCCTGGATTGCTATCACCAGCTGTCTCCATAGTTACTTTGATCCATATTGGATCCGACTCACCTCTAGAGCCACACACCATGCAGTGTGATGCAAATACTTGCAATCAGTATGAGTGTACAAATAATATGCAGTTTATCCAAAATATGATTTTAGGATAAAAATACCGCATATCAACATACATAAAACACACTCAGCGTGTGTTAATACGGAAACTCCACCTCGTAATAATAATAGAAAAATACACTCGATGTATTGTTATTACAGTAACTCTATTTAATAAAATATTTTTAATAAGCTCTACCACCACCTCTTGTCTCAATACAAAAACAACACTCGATGTATTAAAAATACAAAATCTCCTTTTTCAAAAATAAATTTAGAAAAATCTCCAAGTGAATAATCACCTTTGAATCACTAATACGGAATAATATTCAACGTATTAGTGATACAGGAAAATATATTTTTGATATGCAACACCAACAATAAGCTCAAATAAGTATGAGAAATGGAGATTAAAGAAGTCTAAAACATGTAATTAATAAGTGAGAGGAGGGGCTATTTATAGTTGATTTTTTCAGCTTTTCGGATCTTCGCCGACACCTCGCCATGCACTCCTACAAGGCTTCACTAACCACCCCAATGAGATGTTAGAGAGGTCCAACAAGACATAGTTCCACCCTGTGTACACTCTAAGACTCTTCGCCGACCACCTCGGTGAGCCACAGATGAAACCTCGGCAAGGCCTCAGTGAGCCACTAAAAATAAGTTCTTTCAAGGCAAAACTTTACCAAATATAAAGATATAAATACCTACCAACTCAAGAAAATAAATGTAAGTAAAAATACATTTTAACATGCAATTTATATGCTCCAAGTCATCCCATGGTGTCTTTATCATACAAATATACAATATGTTAAGATCTATGTGAGTGTATACAATACTAATCAGAAGTAAAGCTCTGTAAAAAGAGATAGACAGAAACACTAAGTAAAATAAATAGACTTTGTATTTTGCTCACCGGAACACCAAAAAAAGACACAAAGAGAGTTGAAGGACTTACAATATCTCCCTTTGGCTTTATGTGAAAAAAATACTACATAACCTATACAAGGCAAACATCAAACACAATATATTTATGCAAGATGATCTAACGAAGTTTATTTCCATAAACAAACTTTGACACAGACAAGACGCCCCCAACACACCTACATTACAAGTGCGTCTGTCTTGTAGTGCTCAATCCATCTTCATGAATTAACACATTTGTCTTGATGCTAACTCTAGCTCCAAATGAGCTACAAGGTCTAAGACTACATTTGTATCCTACACACATGAAATAAACACAAACCTATGAACATATCATGCAGAACTATATCTAGTCTAACCAAATACTATCATGTTACCCCTACTGATACATATCATGCAGGTACACTCTAATAGACTAAACATAAGTAGTCAAATATGCAACACTCTCTTTGAATGCATGCAAGTCAGACAATAAGATGTGATGGAAACCTACACTCACATCCCACACAAAACAAAAAAACATATTGTACAATATACAAACTTCTCTCTTTTGGCACAAAAAGGCAAAGGAACACTTCTAGATGAGGGAGAGAAGGCATACACTATGTAATAATCATATACACTCATAAAACATATGCAGAGAGAAAATAAAGCATAAGTAAAAGAAACAGAAATAGGAACGCAACAAAAAAAGTCAAATTTTATTAAATTTTAAGAACTTTATTACAAAAATTTGGAAAAATTAATAAAATACAAAGAAATAAAGAAAAATTAAGATTCTTCTCTCCTTTCATCTCTATCAGGGTCACGCTGAGAACCAATGTTAGACTCCCTGCAGTCAGGGGGTGGGAAGCAGGCTATAGGAGGTCAAAAAATTATGCACCGAAGGTATTAAGCTGACTAAACATTTGTACAAAGGAATCAGAAGATTGAGGTAATTGGATGTCTAAATCTCTAAGCAGAGAACCAGAGCTCACACCAACTGTGTGAATCTGGTAATGATCCACCTTACTAGAAGAATGAACAGATGGTAGAGAATCAGAAGATCGTGGAGAGCCATGATGGTGCTGCTGAAGACGCTCAATTCAACTCACTTTGTCATTAAAGTTCATTAGCATATGTCTGTAGAGTCTGTGTTCCTGACGTTCTTCAGAAAGATCTTTAAGAATCATATCTAAACGTTGAGATAAAGCATCCACCTTTGCATTTAGAGAGGCAAACTCAAAAGATTAAGGAGGAGGAGCAAGAAGTAGAAATGGTAGAATAAGAGGCACTCTACGAAGAAAAAGGCTTAAAGTTTCTAGAAGAAGTACGACCATCAATAAAGACTTTAATTGCAACACCAAAAATAGATTGTCCCCAGCGAGTAATCAAAGAAGGATAATGAGAGTAGAGGAAGAAGGAGAGAAAGAACGAAAAAAATGGTCCTAAAGATCATACCAGTGAGATCTATAGGCTCACCATCAAGAATGGCACAAAGAAAATGTCTCCTAGCATTAGGCACATAAGAGATATGCGTACAAGGAAAGACGCAAGTAGAAACAACTTGTAAAAGCATGCATCCAAGAGAGGAACTCTTAATAGAAACAACACCTTTAGTAAAAGGAATCTTAATTCCAACAAGTCTGGCAACCAGAAAGACTGATTTTGAGCTTTGAGATGCTCAAGATCAACAGAAAAATTAAAACTAGTAAGATTTTCATATTCAAAAGGAAGAATAGAAAAATAGGAATTTTTCATGTTCGAGAGAGATAAGAGGTTTCATATCCCCTTAAAGAAAAAGAAATACAGAAGCTATGAGTGTGATGAGCATGTATTACATAATAAAACTTCGTGATAAAAGTAGGGTTGAAGGAGTAAGCAAGAGAACAAAGAGAGAGCCAAGAAAAGTATGCAAACCTTTCCTAGATAGTAGGAAACTCCTTAATCAGAACTAAGCTCTCAAAAAGGTAGGATGGAGACTTCTTAGGTTTGGATGCAGATCCATTGGGTGGAGAAGAGGGGACCAACTTCATCTTGAGTAACACGAGATTTTTTAGTTTGTTGAGGAATTTTGTGGAGAAAAAAGGGGCAAAAGTATTTAAAGGTAGACAAGAAGGTAGAGTGGGTAAGGTATTTTTAAGGTAGGAAGTGTTTAGAAAACTATGTGGTTTGAAACAAATGAGAAAAATGGGTGTATATAAGAAATCTATACACCTCGCTGACCCTTCAAGGACACTTGGCAGAGGGGGTTGGCAAGGTATCTGGTGAGTGTGTAACAACACTACCTCAACGAACCCCCCAACAAACCGTTAGTGAACCCCCAACGAGGGTGCTTGGCAAGCAACCCTAAAGGTGAAGAGAGAGAAAAATGACTTTAAAAATTTAGAAAAAAAATATATATTTTAAGCAAATTAAAATAAAGAAAGAAGGTACAAGGCAACTAAAGATATTTAGAGAAAACACAAAATACAGAAATAAACACATACAAAGAATGATACAAGAAAGAGAAAAGAAAAAAGAGAAATAACTCAGATTAAACTGACTCACACTCGAAAATAGTGTGATCAAACTGCATCCCTTCTTCTGAAAGAGAAGTGATGAGGGAAAATGGGAGCAAAATGTAATCTTTGGTCCACATGAGCATGTGGAGTATGAACCACTCGAGAATTCTTTATTTTAAAAATTCTCGAATGATTTGTTGAGTAGTCATACATATGACTAAAAGGGCTTTTAGAAATTTTTACCCTTTCTTCACTATGTTGTCGGTGCATAATGCATCCCGAAATAAAATACTCAAATGAACTACATTAGGTACATTCTGAGAAGTTAAAATGAGAGGAGAGAGGGGAGGATCTCCTAATACTACTCCAAACATATCTTGGACACTAGTTGGCAAGGTGACCAATAGTACTACATGTATGACAAGCATGAGTAGAAGAACATAAGGAACTGGGTCTTTGTCTCTGAGGAGTAACACGAGGAGGAAAGGCAGTGTTAAAAGTGCCAACATTGAGTCTCATACGGGGGTGAGACTCAACTTCTCACAATGAGATCTAATTACCCACGCTCACCACAGTGGTGATAAGAGGGGATTAAGCTTGAAAGTAGTGGCAATAGACCGTCACAAGCACGATGAGAAGAAGAAATAGGAAGTGAGATGTGCACCCTACTAGAAGAGACTATCTAAAGTGACACTTGAGACTTACCTTTCATAGCAACTTTACCTTTTTCTTTGGCAGCAACAATCTTGTGATGAGGATCTTCTACAATAGGTTTGATGAAAAGAAGAGCAGGAGTAGTAGTAGAAGCAATAGTAGTAGAAGTTGTAAATTTAACAAAGAGAGAAGCAATTGCAGTAGTAGAAGGAGAAGAAGCTGCACAACCATTATTAGTAAAATCCAGTCCATGTCTATCACTAGGAGCCTTGTTTCCAACAAGGATCTCATCAAGCTTATGAGTACCCATTAGAAGTTTCTTAAAAGTGGTCATGGAGTATTCTAGCTCCTTCTCAAGGTTAGACTACTTTTGAACTTTATCTTAAGGAGTTAACAACTCATTATCTTTTTTCAGATACAGCATGAGCAAAGAATGCCTTTTCACTTTTCAAGATCTTAACTTTCTTTCCTAGAAATGAGATTCTTTCAACTTCCTCCTCTTACAGATCCAGATTAACTATCTCCTGATCTGCAACACTTTGAAGATTCTTCAAAGATTGTTTAAGGAATCTCATCTTTGACCTAAGCTTCAACAACCATGTCATTAAATCTTTTTTTTGCATAATCTCACATTTCTTAGTGAGATCATCTCTATCAAGTAAGTGAGTGGATTGATTCTTTTCAAACTCAGATTTAAAAGTACTTAACTCCTTTTCTTTAGTCTCAAGGCTGTCCAAAGCCTTCTTTTGAGCTTTCTCAGTCCTAATGTGCTCCTTGAGTGGTTCATTATAAGTGTCCATAAACTTATCATGCTTATCCTCATCGAGAAATTTGAAAGATTGAGAGGTCGTAATGGGAGGATCATCTTTAATTGACATAAAGGCTATAAAGTTACTTTCATCCTCTTCCGAACTATGACTACTATCCAAAATTGTAACCTTTGTCATCATGGCCTTCTTACTAGATTCAAATCCTTTTAACCGATATTGAGCAGTAATGTGTTTGAGTTTTTCGCACTCGTAACACCTGACCTATCTAGTCTGACTCCTAGACTGAGGTCTTTCTTCATCTTCTTTAGAGTCTTCAACTCTAGCTTTGGAATCTCTTCGACTAGAGCTTTCCTTTTTTGATATATCAAGAGTGTTCCTTTTGCTTCTAAAGAATTTATAAACTGCTTAGCTAATAAAGCAAATTCTTCTTCATCCTTGCTGGATGAGTCATCATTGTCAATAGTGGCTTTAATTTTCCCTTTTTGAGTCTTGGTGGCCTTTAATGCAAGACTCTTTTCTTTATCCACAAAATTAGATCTTTTGGGGAGAAGATGATGAATTTTAAAGGCTTGGAGATCATCAACGATCTTATTGACTTTAAGAGGTTTTCCTTTAAATACTATCTTTATAGCAATAACTTTTTCTCTGAATCGGGGAGGAAGGCTTCAAAGAATCTTCTTAGAATGAAGTTCTTCATAAATTGGACGGCCAAGGTTGTAGGATGTGTTGATGATGTCAGAGAAGCGACAGTAAAAACTGTCAAAAGTTTCATCTTCCTCCATTTGAAGAAGCTCGTAGTCTCATTAACTTGGAATTCTTAACCGCAGAGGTACCCTTATTTGTTATTTCCAAAATATTCCAAGCTTCTTTAGAAGTGGTGCAGGCATAAATTCATTTGTATTCTTCTAGAGTAACAACATAAGTAAGTGCATACTGTTCTTTACTATTCCAATCACACTTACGACTTTCCTCTTTCGTCCATTCAATCATAAGTTTGGGAACAAATGTTCTATCTTCAAGAGTTTTCATAAAAGGCGTCCAGCCATTCTCTACCTGATAGTAGATACAATCTCCCATTGTCTAGAAGAAAACCCACATTTGAGACTTTCAATAGGCAAAGTTATGCCCATTGAGAAGTAGAGGTCTACATACGTTCCCTCCTTCACTAGAGTCAATCCTGGTGAAAAGTGAGTGTGTGTGAAAAGTACGAGAAATAGATCAACATCAGAGTGGTAAGCCACACAAGGGTGTACCAGCTTTGATATCAAATGAGAGAGTCCCAACTCGATGAACAACCAAATCTAGGTAATGCAGACACTTAAGGACTCGCCCTTCTCGTACAAGCAGCGAAAAGTAAAAAATAAATAACAAGTAATTTGTAGGAAAGTAGACATAGCAAATATCAGACAAGAAAGTAAAAGTAGTAAATGTTTTCCAATCTTAGTATAGACTATATATATTGTCACATATATTGTGGATACTCAGATTTTACTAACTCATGTAGCAGATCAAGAAAATACAACGATGTAATGTGGTAAACCCGCTTAGGCTCAAATCCTAAGTGGTAACATTCACGGGTTGCTTAAGGAAACCACTCAATAGCCAAATTTACTAAAAAATATAAAACAGTTATTATAGACTCGATAAAGATAAAATTATAAATACCTCAATTAGTCAGAGACCACCTGTCCTAACTTTCCAGGCTGTTATTACCAGCTGTCTTCATAGCTACTTTAATTCTCACTGGATCCAACTCACCTCCAGAGCTACACCACCACGCAGTGTGATATAAATACTTGCAATTAGTATGCGTGTACAAATAATATGTAGTTTATCCAAAATATAATTTTACGATAAAAACACCCTGTATTAATAATATGAAAAACACACTCGACGTATGTTAATACATAAACTCCACCTCGTTAACAATATAGAAATACACTTGATGTATTGTTATTACGACAACTCTTTTTGATAAAATATTTTTAACAAACTCTACCACTACCCCGTATCTCAATACAGAAACAACACTCAATGTATTGAGAATACAAAATCTTCTTTTTCAAAAATAAATTCACAAAAATCTCCAAATGAATAATCACCTCTAAATCACTAATAGGAACAACACTCAACGTATTAGTGATATAGAAAAATATATTTTTGATAAAAAAAATGTTCTACACAAAAATAAATTTTTTACAACACCGACAATCAGCTCAAATAAGTATGAGAAATGGGAGTTAAAGAAGTCTAAAAGATGTAATTAATAAGTGAGAGGATGGGGTATTTATAGCTAATTTTTTCAGCTTTCTAGACCTTCGACGACCCCTCGTCAACACCTTGTTGCGCACCCTTAAGAGGCTTCATTGACCACCCCAGCGAATCCCCCACTAGATGTCAGCAAGGTCCAACGAGTCATAGTTTCACCTTATGCACACTCGCTGATCCTTCGCCGACCACCTAGACTAGCCACTATTAATACCTCTGCGAGGCCCCGATGAACTATTAAAAATAAGTTTTTTCAAGGTAAAACTTCACTAAATAAAAATTCATAAACACCAACCAACTAAGGGAAATAAATGCAAGTAAAACATATTTTAACATGCAACTTATATGCTCATAACCATCCCATGGTGTGTGTATCATACAAACATACAATAGTGTTAAGATCTACATGAGTTTATGCGATACTGATCACAAGCAAAATATCATACATAAAGATAGAAAAAATACTAAGTAAAATAAATAGGCTTGTGTTTTGTACACGGGAACACCAACAAAGATGCCAAGGGACTTACAAGACTTACATTAATCATAGGCAACCCTTCTTCTCAACTAGGGTAGTACTAACTACATTAGTGCAACTTTCCCCATCAATAATAACATTACATACTTTGTTGCTCACATGACATCTTGTATGAAATATATTTTCTCTTTCTTGTTTCATGTCATCCTCTTTGATTTAAACAATTAAGGATCTCCTTATTACAAGTGCCTCATGATCCAAGAGACCTATTTCCTCATCACTAGCTTCCTCTAGTGATGGCATTTCTTCATCTTCACTATTGTCATCGGTTCCCACCTCTTCATTTTCTTGTGTAATCATTGTCCTCTTGTTTGGACATTGAGATACTATATGACCCTTACCAAGACAACGAAAATACTTAGTATCACGATTACGAGTTGGGGTATTGATTTTACCTATATCCTTACTAGCCCCCTCCTCTTTGGCTTTGAATGATTCAAATCTAGGCTTGAAACTAGACCCTTCTTCCTTTTTCCAACTAGACTTCCAAAGTGTAGTAAGATTTAGTTTCGGTGTAGTAAAGCTTGCCTTCAGTGGTAATGACCGATAATTCATTTTTCTTATTTGGCTTTCCATCTTAATTTTCATGTAGACCATGTCTTCCAACTTTACATAAGGATGAAGCTTTACAACGTTGATAATATCTTAATTTAACCTACTCAAAAATCGAGTCCTTGTGTCTTGTCGATCCTTCTCTATATTAGCCCTTATGATACGAACCGGACCCCCTCCCGAAGTCGGCCCGACACGCGCCGAGAGTCGGGCCTTGAGAAGGGCCTCAAGAAGGTGCAAAATGGCATGCAACATAAAAAAACAAGCATGCAAGCACCATGGAAGAGAAGGAGAAGAGTGCAAGTGGCAATCCCAAAAATTGAAGCTGCGCCGCGGCATAGATATTGTGCGCCGCGGCGAGGAGGGTTCTGTATTTGAGGGTGGAATTGTCACACATGCGCGCCGCGGCATGGATTTGGTGCGCCGCGGCACAGGGCGCTCTGTTTTGGATCAAGGAACACGCGCGCGCCGCGGCACAATAAAATGGCGCCGCAGCGAGGAGGGTTCTGTTTTGGACCGAAGGAGCATGCGCGCCGCGGCATGGCGAGGACTGGGTGAGACGTGCGCGCGCTGACATGCTAGACCTGTGCGCTGACACGGACATGCGCGCCTGACAGCCAGATCTGCGCGCAGACCCTGAATATGCGCGCCGCGGCATGAACTTTTGTGCGCCGCTGCGAGGCCTCGTGGGTGGAAAACAGAACAGGGCGCGCCGCGGCATGAATAATTCCCCGCCGCGGCGAGGATTCAAAATGTTGTAATTTTTGGACCATTGGATCCAAACCAATGGCTAGGATTTCTTGAGACCATTTTAGGGTTTTCATTGTATCTATATATATGTAAGGCAACTGCCATTGTAACACAATTAACCAATTAATCAAAAACATGAGTTTTCATCATTAAAAAACAATTTGGAGTGATTTCAAATTGAGAGAGAGCACAAGTGCTTCTCTTGTTCTATCAAGAAACTTATCAAAGGAACTAGCAACCCTTTGTGGCGTTTCGCCTTGTCTCGGCTCGTGGTGTGTATATCCAAGGGTGGAGGCGAGTTCTTTGCTACCATAGTCGAGCGTTCTTCGTAGAATCTGCGTGCTAATATTGTTGTCGGGTCATTGTCCGTATTTCTTGTGGTTGCCAAGCCGCGTGATTTGGAGGTCATAGAAGTCGTGGCGAGCGGTTCGCATCATTTGGTATCAGAGCTCTAGGTTGTAATTCTAGACTCCTATCTTTTATTGTCTTTTCATCATACAAAAAAAAAATCTGTGCACTTTGCAAAATCTGTTGTTCTTAATTTTTCCAGAATTTTTCTTGTTGTTCATGCAAAAATTCTGATTGTGTTGTGATCCTGAAATTGTTTCTGTTTTGTGTTGTCGTTTTTGTTTACAAAAACAAATTCTGTGTGTTCTTCATTGTTCCAGAATTTTTCTTGTTCTTCTTGCAAAAATTCTGATTGTATTGTATTTCTGAAATCAATCCTGATTTGTACTGTTGTTTCCTGTGTTGCTGATTCTGTTTTTCTGGAGATTTCAGAATTGAAATTGTAGTTTATGAATTCCTGAAAATTTTCAGAATTGAGTTTTGTGTTTCTGGTTTTCTGGAAATTTTCTGTTGTGTTGAAATTTTCAGAATTGTGTTTTGTGTTTCCTGAATTTCTGTTGTGTTTAGGAAAGGTTTTCGTCTTGAAAATTTTTCTGGAAAATCTGTTCGTAACGAAAAGGGTATTTTGGTAATTTTACCTTGATCTCGTACTGTTTTCGTGCAAGGGCATTTTGGTAATTTTACCGTGCTCTCGTAATTTTGTTCGTGTTTCGTGTTTTGTTCGTGTTTTACGTTCCAAACAGTTTCTATATATATAAAAAAAAAGAGAGAGTGAAGATTTCTTTTTCGGGAAATTTTTACAAAATCGTTATTTGATTCCTCTCGAGTCTAATTTTTGTTTGAATCAAATTATTCCTTTTTCATTGAGTTAGAACTCCAAACACTTTGAGTTAGTTCCTTGCTTGCTTTGAATTGGATATTGCGCCACTAGTGGGTGAGTGTGGAATTCTACCTCGGGTTGAAAGTTTCGGAAATTGACTTGCCATAGAACGAGAAGTGCTTGCGCAATCAATCCGAGCGAATAAACACGTGAGGTAACAAAGTGAATTTTTCTGTTCTTAAGTTGTTTAATTAATTCTCTGTGTGCGAAAGTTGTGGAATTATGTCTAACAGGAGCAACTCCGAAGAACGCCCGGATACCGCATCTTTGTTGCGTGCAATGCAACAGTCCATGGAACGGTTGAGTGCCGTCATGGTAAATCTTGATGAGCGGGTAGAACGGCAAGAAGCGGCGGTTGCTAACTTACAACGAAGAGCACCCGAAGAGGCTCCGGAGGTTAGGAGACCAAATAGGAGGCCTTTAGTGGATGAGGAGAATTGGGATGAAGAATTTGATAATGGAGAAAGGAGGATGCCTTATGGAGGAAGGGATGAATATCGGGGAGGAAGGAATGGTCGGGAAGGTTTGTGGAGACCCCCACCTCGGCCCTATGACGGGGTTGACCGGAATTTGGACAACATCAAAATGAAGATGCCTACATTCCAAGGAAAGAATGATCCGGAGTTGTACTTGGAATGAGAGAAACGGGTTGAGCATGTTTTTGATTATCACCAATATTCCGAGGAGAAGAAAGTGAAGTTGGCGGTAATCGAGTTTAGCGATTACGCCTTAAATTGGTGGGACCAATTGGTGGTCTCAAGGAGGAGGAATGGAGAGAGGCCCATTGAAGGATGGGGTGAGATGAAGGTCATTATGCAGAAGCGGTTTGTCCCAAGCCACTACTACCGGGAACTCTATCAGAAACTGCAAAGGCTTAATCAAGGTCATCGGTCCGTTGATGAGTATTTCAAGGAGATGGAGATGGAGATGACTATGGTGAGGGCAAGTGTGGAGGAAGATAGGGAGGCCACCATGGCTCGGTTCTTGAGCGGGTTGAATTCTAGCATTGCCAACATTGTGGAGTTGCATCACTATGTCGAGTTGGAGGATATGGTGCAAATGGCCATCAAAGTAGAAAGGCAATTGAGGAGGAGGAGTAGCCATACCATACCCGTAGAGAACAATCAGGACACCACTTTTCCGACACCAACACCAAACCCAATTCCGCCTTGGAAGTCTAATGGGAGGAAGGAAGGGGAAGGTAGCTCCAAGCCCAATTTTGAGAACAAGGGCAAAGAAAGGGAGATGAGGAGAGATAAGGGAAAGGATGAAGGAGGAACCGTCCATCGAAGTCGTGACATACATTGTTACCGTTGCCTTGAAAAGGGTCATTACGCTCATCAATGTCCGAACAAAAGGACAATGATCGTGCAAGCCAACGGGGAGGTAGCGACCGATGATGACAGTGATGAAGGGGAGAAGCCGTCATTGGAGGAGGATAATGACGAGGAAGTGTATCCAGTCACGGGAGAGTTGCTTGTAGTACGGCGGGCACCATTGGATCATTACCGAGAAGTTGACATGGAATCCCAAAGAGTTCATACTTTTCAGACGAGATGCCATGTGAGCGATAAGGTGTGCCAGTTAATAATTGATAGTGGGAGTTGCACCAACATTGCGAGCACAACTTTAGTTGAGAAGCTAGGGTTGACTACGAACAAGCATCCCCAACCGTACAAGCTACAGTGGCTAAATGACAGTGGAGAAGCGAAGGTTGAAAAGCAAGTACTTGTAACCTTTTCCATTGGTCAATATAAGGATGAGGTGATTTGTGACGTATTACCCATGCAAGCTGGGCATATATTGCTAGGGCGGCCATGGCAATACGATAGGAAGGTCACCTATGACGGATACAAGAACGAGTATTCCCTTGAGAGGGAAGGGAGGAAGTTTACTCTTTTGCCTATGACTCCACAACAATTGTCCAACAAGTTGTTAAGGGAAGTGGAGGAGAAAAAGGGGAAGAGGTTGGAAGGAGAGCCCAAGGAGAAGGAGGGGCACTCAAGGGGGAAGGAAGAAAGAAAAAGAACCCAACAATGTTTATATTCTAACTTTTCTTTCTTACAGGGATCTTATGATGAAAAAAGAAACAAAGATGGCCTGCAAAACTTGCCCTATGACAAAGGTCCGAATTCGAGGTCGAATTCTTTCGAAGAAGGAGGGAATGATACGAACCGGACCCCCTCCCGAAGTCGGCCCAACACGCGCCGAGAGCCGGGCCTTGAGAAGGGCCTCAAGAAGGTGCAAAATGGCATGCAACATCAAAAAACAAGCATGCAAGCACCATGGAAGAGAAGGAGAAGAGTGCAAGTGGCAATCCCAAAAATTGGAGCTGCGCCGCGGCATAGATATTGTGCGCCGCGGCGAGGAGGGTTCTGTATTGGAGGGTGGAATTGTCACACATGAGCGCCGCGGCATGGATTTGGTGCGCCGCGGCACAGGGCGCTCTGTTTTGAATCAAGGAACACGCGCGCGCCGCGGCACAATAAAATGGCGCCGTATCGAGGAGGGTTCTGTTTTGGACCGAAGGAGCATGCGCGTCGCGGCATGGCGAGGACTGGGTGAGACGTGCGCGCGCTGACATGCCAGACCTGCGCGCTGACACGGACATGCGCGCCTGACAGCCAGACCTGCGCGCAGACCCTGAATATGCGCGCCGCGGCATGAACTTTTGTGTGCCGCGGCGAGGCCTCGCGGGTGGCAAACAGAACAGGGCACGCCGCGGCATGAATAATTCCCCGCCGCGGCGAGGATTCAAAATGTTGTAATTTTTGGACCATTGGATCCAAACCAATGGCTAGGATTTCTTGAGACCATTTTAGGGTTTTCATTGTATCTATATATATGTAAGGCAGCTGCCATTGTAACACAATTAACCAATTAATCAAAAACATGAGTTTTCATCATTGAAAAACAATTTGGAGTGATTTCAAATTGAGAGATAGCACAAGTGCTTCTCTTGTTCTATCAAGAAACTTATCAAAGGAACTAGCAACCCTTTGTGGCGTTTCGCCTTGTCTCGGCTCGTGGTGCGTATATCCAAGGGTGGAGGCGAGTTCTTTGCTACCATAGTCGAGCGTTCTTTGTAGAATCTGCGTGCTAACATTGTTGTCGGGTCATTGTCCGTATTTCTTGTGGTTGTCAAGCCGCGTGATTTGGAGGTCA
This sequence comes from Elaeagnus macrophylla, assembly GCA_029378325.1. NCBI lineage: Eukaryota > Viridiplantae > Streptophyta > Magnoliopsida > Rosales > Elaeagnaceae > Elaeagnus > Elaeagnus macrophylla. Next base: position 53,032,029 of record CM055640.1, read on the forward strand.
TAAGAGTCGTGGCGAGCGGTTCGCATCACCTTACTATCACAAGTTTCATATCCTTATAGTTCTCATCTACTATCTTAAATCTTTGATTAAGCTTTTTGCAATTTCTAATACCATGATCACTCTATCTCGTTATAAGTATATTATTTTGTCATTATCAAGTGTTGCATTTTTAACTAGTATCATTAATTTGTATAATCTTAAATGACTATTTAGGAGTGATTAACTAATCAAATATTTAATAATCATAAATAGAAAAATCATGTTGGACTCTCTCTCTCTATATATATATATATATATATATATATATATATATATATATATATATATATATATATATATATATATATATATATATATATATATATATATATGAGTTTAGATGTTCTGTCTCAAATTATTTATCTCCTTTTTGTCTCCCTAATCACAAGGTGATATGTATACTTCTTTTAAAAAAAAATTTGATAACACCGTTAGTAATATGTTATGTCCCAAATTATCTGTCCTCTCAATCACAGAGTAACAGATATACTTATTTTTAAATAAAATTAAATCTTCGATATAACTTTTGTTAACAACGTTACTTGTAAAATTGAAGATATCTCTCAGATCTATGCATATGAATTTTTCTTGGGCTTGTTGTCTAATGAATATGTTCGGAATTAAATTCAATCACACAGTACTTTGCACTTTGGCTAGCATTTATTTTCATTCTTTCCAAACAACCAAATATTGTATCAAATCAGTGAGATTTTACAAAAATATCACGCTTATCTTTAGGTTGATGGAATGATGGCCTTCACAAGAGCAACAAAAAGTTCGGTCTATAATCTTACTATCTTTATTAGTATGAAATTTGCTTCTTTGAATACTAAAACCAACTTTATATGCATAATTATTATAAAAATTATATGCATCTTGTATTGTTTCGAATTCTAATCTAATTTGAGATATCTTTTTTTTAGGGACTTTAGAATGAAGAAACTCTATTATTTTATTATAACTCACCGTCAAATTATTTTCTTTCTTATCTATATTGATACCAGATAATTCATCACCAGTAAAATATTATTATTATTTCTCTTGGATAAAAATACTGTTGAGACTCATTATCCTTAAAAAAAAATTCCAATGAGAATAAAAATTACTAAAAGTTAGAATTTTTAATTATAAAAATTATGACATATCAAAAGATAAAATATGACAAATAAAATCGGTTATGTTTTAATATTGACGTTACTATAAAATTGTTTTACTTTGCTAACATATTATAAATGAATATTTTTTTATAAATTAATAAAATTATTTTTGAATAAGAATATGAATTGTAACTTCTATTTCCATAAATATGTTTTAATGTAATATACTAATACTAGTATTGAATTATATCGAACTTTTTCAATAAATTAAAAAAATAGAAGAAATAGTTGCATTAGTATAAATTATAGACAAAAGACCTATGTTTGATCCAAAAGGAAAAATTGACTATTCAGTAAATTTTATTAAACTAGTATTGAACTTTTTCAATAAATTTTAAAAATAAAATGCTAAAGAGACAATTGCACTATTATAAAATTAAAAAAAAAAAATTTGATAACCCCTCGTATATATGATTGGTAAATATATAATTATATATAAAAAAAATAATTTAAATAATAATATTATTGAAAAAGAGATAAAAGATTCATTTTAGTTATGTAATTTAGTAATAATAAAAAGTAATTAAAAGAAGAACAATCAAGACTTGATAGCAACCTGCTAAATCTAAAAAGAAAATTGTGAACTTTTGTTTTTTTTTTCCTTCTTTTTACATAAACAAGTAAGCTATGTTTATGCAATTCAGATTTAAACATAAATAAGAGCAACTAGTGTCCATTATAAAATAAAAGAAAGAAGAAGATAACGGCAAACAAATGGATAAGCCTTTATGCTCTTGTCCATATGCATAAAACTTATCTCCACAAAAGAACTTACAACAAAATAATTAATTTAGACTATTTTTTTAATTAAAAATAAAATTATAAGTCAGTATGTCAGTAAAACTCATCAAAAAATATTATAAGAACAATGAAAAGGTTTCGGTAAAAGTTCATGCCTTAATAATAATAGTGAAAAGGTTTCAGTGAATTATTTATATGTAGATAATTTATCTCTTTACAAATAAAAGATAACTGTGACACTTCTTGTTCATGTTTTTGAAGAAATTATTGTTAAATATGTCACGCACTTTTCAGTGATGGTAAGTCGCTTACCAAATCATATATAAAATAAAAGTAACGGTGTCAATAGAAGTTTTATTAAATATTTAATTTTTTTCAAAAAAAAAAAAAGTACACATATTATTCTGTGTTTAGGGACATAAAATTTGGGACAAAACATATTACTAATGATGTTAACAAAAGTTTTATTGAAGATTTAATTTTTTTTTACGAAAGCACACGTGCCATTTTGTGATTGAGAGATAGAGAGAGGACATATGATTTGGGCCAAACATCTGCATTCATATCTTATTACTGTATATATTTGTCTATATTATTTGTCATTTTAGGTGATTTTATACTTAAATTTTTTGCTTTTATTACAAAATTACCATAATTATTTATTTTATTTATTAAATAATTATTAATAATAATCGCATTATTTTATTTAAAAATAAGAATTTAAGTGTCTTATTTATGATTTACTTCTTTTAAAAGAATTTATTTATAATATAAAACATATAGTTATACAATAACTAATTTTTTTGTTTTTCTTTTAAAATTATAGGTTAAAAAACAAACAATCATTTTTTATTTTGAATGATTTATGCTCAAATTTTCATGTTAATAATAAAATTAACATTAACGTTTATTTTATATATTTAATAATAATAATTAATTAAAAATAATTAGTTAAAAAATGACACAAACAAATAAAGAAGGCAAAAAGTATTTGAAATATAAAATATAAGATTATAAAATTTTTATTTATCATTTAATATTTTACACTAGATGTCCTAGATAAACTAAAATAAATATTTATTTGCAATATAATGGCAAAACTCATAATTAATGAAAACATTTGACAAAATTGGTCAAATTGAATTACAAAATTTTTCATTATTATTAATTTTATTTATTGCTTAGTTTTTTTTTAAAAGTCCTACATACCTAAAATGCACAATATATGTTTGAAATAGTTTTTTCCTTTTATTAAATTGGGTAAAAATAAACAATGTAAACAAATAAAGAAGAAGAAAAAAAATGAAACATAAAAATAAATTGTAAGTTTTTATTTATTGTTTAATATTTTTATTTTAAAAATCCTAGATATTCTAGAATATTTATTTATTTTTAAAATAATGCCTGTATTATAATTAAAGGAAAAATTGGACAAAATTATTTAAATTTAATTAGAAAAATTATCACTATTATTAATTTTATTTATTTAATTATAATGATTATATTATATTGTAATTTTTTTTCCTATTATAAAGAGTATAATTTTAATTTTTTATTTACTTTTTTTCCTATTATAATTTTACCTTTTTATATTAAATTAATATTAATTATTTTATAATTGAAATTTTTTTAAGATTTTAATACCATTTTTTTCAGCTAGTAGATATGATTTTTTTTTTTTTTTGTGATGGTTAATTATTTTTATATTTTTTTAATTTTTTCTTGTTTAAGTATCTCAAAATGAGTCTTGATGTTATTATACATTACAATAATTTTTTTTTAATAATTAAACAGTTGTTGAACTTTTAGTATTTTATTTATTAAAAAATAATAATAAATATATATTTTAATATCAGGTAAAAATATAACAAAAAATAAAAACATAAACTATTATTAATTTTATTTATTTAATTATAATAATTAACATTTTATTTCCTTTTTCTATTATAAGAATTTATTTGAACATTAATTACTTCATAATAATTTATTTTGTTTACGTTTGTAATGAAAAAAACTTCATGCTCTAGATTTTTTTATTTTGTGATAGTTAATTATTTTCATAATTTTTTATTTTGGGCGTTTCAAAATGAGTATTGATGTTGTTATAACTCACAATTTTTTTCATAATTGGGTAGTTGTTGAACTTTTAGTACTTTATTTAAAAAAAAAATAATAATAAATTTGTATTTTATTATCAAACAAAAATATAACTTGAAAGTAAAATATAACACATGCTAAGCACATGCATTTTACTAATATATATATATTTGTCTATATGTCATTTGCCACTTTAGATAATTTTGTCCTTAATAATTTGTATTTTCTATAATTTTATCAAGTTATCCAAAAATAAACCACATTATCATTATCATTATAATTTTATTTTTTTCTAATGTTTTGAACTTAATGGGTAATATTTATTTAGGAATATTGACTCATCAACAACCATATTCTATTTTTATTATTTAATATTTATTATTGAATCTCAATAGTCATGTTTTTTATCATACAATATCATTTATTTTTGTTTCTGGAAGTAGACTTTTAATTCTTGAAGCCATATTATGCAAAAATTCTCTTTTTCATTTTAATTTTTATGGACCAAACCCATCATAAATATGTCTATTTCTTCTATAAAATTAATGTGTAAATTTATTTATGTTTTATTTCGTCTTTTATTCTTATTTTGGTGGCAATTTTTTTTCAATATATACGAATCAAATATTGTCATATAATTTGAAATTATGAATCCTATAAAATTACACGTTATACGTAAATATAATATGTTGGATCTTCCATTAAATGAAAATCTAGAAGCTTTTACATGCATGACAAAACGGGCAATTATTTGATTATATTAGAAATAAATGTGAAAAGAAAATCCTATTTTTATATGGTAAAAAATTTGATTATTTTTTAAACGAGAAAGGAGGTTAAAAGCACACAATGTGTGTGGCAAAACTGCATCTAAAAATTATTTTAAAAAAATCTTCATGATTTTGAGATTTGTTTTTTGTTTTTCGTTTTTTTTAACTACTACAACAGAACAAAATTGTGAAAACAAAAAAGAAACAGGCTATTACTGACCGCCACGTTGAGGAATAAATCTCGCGCGTACTATTTTCGAGTTTTCAGCGAACTCCAGAGCTAAGTCGTCTCAGTCCAACATCTCCCTTTATAGCCAAAAAAAAAACCGTCACCATTTTGGTTTATTCCTCTCAGAGCTCAAACCCATTTTTCGCCTAATGCAAACATTTTTATAAAGAGGTTGGTGATTTCACAATTATGTCGATGTGATTTGCATTGTTAATGGATCTTATTGCAACTAGGAGGCGATTATCTCCAATAAAGTTCAGTAATCGACAAACAATTCAAGGCATTAGGGTAATTCCCGTGAAATTTGGGATTGGTACGATTTCGATGAAGCTGACAAAGCTCGTGGCTGCAATTTTGGTGTCTCTGCCAATTTTTGTCACACTCGCTCTGTTCCTTCAGAACCCAACCATTGATCGACCTGGTGGATTCGCAGAGGCCAGAGTTTTGGAAAGAACAACACAAAATGGGACCTCATTCGTTGCTGGTAAGATCTGAATAATCAGCTTGTACAACAGTGAATTGTTCTCTTTGATTTGTATTGTTTGGTTGCAGGGAAATTCGTGGATATGATTCCAGAACGATGAATTGTTACTTCATAGTGATAATATTTTTACAAGCAATGTTAGTTTCAGAACCGTTCGGGAACTCTTATCAAGATTTAACTTTTTTTTTGTTATTATATAAAAATTCAGCCCTACGATCACAAGAATAATATAGTACTACCGTAGTATGTATGTACTACCTTAATATAAACACGAATTAAATTCAGTTATTAGCGGAAAAAAGTAGGACCACGCTAGGTGTAGGATAGAGTATTTGAGTTCTCTCCTAGCAGGAACGTAGTCAGTATACGTGATCATGGATACAGTGCATAAATTTAATAGTAAAAAAGTGGATAATTTTAATATTGTGTGAATAATAATAATAATAATAATAATAGATAATTTTTTTAATCAAGTTATCATAAATTATGTGAAAAAAATTCTATATAAAGGTTGCAAAAATTAAAAAGAAAATCGTGCTTTTAAATATTAATTATTGTGTGTATTTTATTTAATTTTAAAAAAAATTAAAATTACGTAATTAAGTTATAATAAAACTAAATAATATAGCTCAATATTTATGCAACATGACAAAAAAAATTAAAATAATTAAACAACATAAATTATAATAAACATGTAAAAAAAAGTGTATATTAAAGAAAAAATAGATACTCAAAATATTATATAGTATAATTAATAATTAATAGCAAAAACAAATTTTAATAGCTATATAATTATATGTGGTATAATAAAAATATGTAAATTATATAGGGGACAAAAATTACAATTTTTTAAAGTTAAACTAATAAAATTTATGAAAATATGTTAACCTTTTATTATTCTTCTCGAATTGAGTTAGTAAAAATTGTATAATATTAAAGTAAAAATAAAAAATATATGGAGAATGTTAAATGAGTATGTAGCATGACAAAAGGAAAAAAAAAAATCAATAAATTTGGAAAGGGGCACTGAAATGTAGTTTTATAAAATAAAGAGATATATTTATATATAAAATACATAAAAAATTAGTTGAAAAATTGAGAGGGGGCACGTGACCCACTGCACTGTGTGTGTCTACTTTCATCTCATATTTTTGTTCCACTAACAATTTCTCAGGTGAAGAAGACGGACTTATTGCTCCTAAAGATAGATTGCAAAAAGGACTTATTGCTCCTGGGTTTGATGAAAAATCTTGCTTAAGCAGGTACCAGTCTGGTTTATATCACAAAATTTTATCTCACAGACCTTCTTCTTACCTACTTTCCAGGCTACGAAATTATGAACAACTGCATAGACGTTGTGGACCATATACTGAGTCATACAACAAAACACTTAGACAAATCAACTCTAGTCATGGTGTTAATAGCTCTTCTGAGTGCAATTATGTTGTATGGATTTCCTATAGTGGCTTGGGCAATAGGATACTGACCATAACATCAGCTTTCCTTTACGCACTTCTTACAAATCGGGTTATGTTAGTTGACCCTGGAAATGATATGTCTGATCTCTTCTGTGAGCCATTTCCAGAAACAACATGGTTACTACCTCTTGATCAGTTCCCCATTAAAGACCAACTAAGTAAATTCCATCAGAAGTCTCCACTTTGTCATGGGAATATGCTGAAGAATAATATCCTAAATAGTAGTAGTTTAACAGAATCACTGCCTTCTTATCTATATCTTTATCTAGCCCATGATTATAATGAACATGATAAACTTTTCTTCTGTGAAGAAGAACAAAATCTCCTTGGCAACGTCCCTTGGTTAATGATGAAAACAGATAACTACTTTGTCCCATCTCTCTTTTTGATTCCCTCTTTTCAGGAAGAACTAAACAAATTGTTTCCGCAGAAAGAAACTGTTTTTCACGATCTGGGTAGGTATCTTTTCCACCCCTCTAATCATGTGTGGGGTTTAATCATGAGGTACTATCAAGCTTACATGGAAAAAGCAGATGAGAGAATTGGAATTCAAATCAGAACTTTTGAATCAGGACCTGGTCCTTATAAACATGTTACTAATCAAGTCTTAGCCTGTGTCTTAACGGAGAAATTGCTACCTGAAGCAGATATAACGGGTACTTCTGTCATAAATTCAACAGGAAATCCAAAACTTAAAGCTGTTCTTGTTACTTCTTTAGTTTCTGGATACTTTGAGACTTTGAGGAATTTGTATTGGGAGCATCCAACCACAACTGGAGACATAATTGGAGTTTACCAGCCAAGTCATGAAGGGTACCAACAAACAGAAAAGAAGATGCATAACAGGAAAGCATGGGCAGAAATGTATCTGCTTAGTATGAGTGATGTATTAGTCACAAGTGCATGGTCAACATTTGGTTATGTGGCTCAAGGTCTTGGAGGTTTGAAGGCATGGATACTCTACAAGCCTGAAAACGAAACCACTCCCGATCCTCCTTGTCGACGAGTCATGTCAGTGGAGCCTTGTTTTCATTCTCCACCATTTTATGACTGCAAGGCAAAGAAAGGAATTGATACAGGGGCAGTTGTACCTCATGTAAGGCACTGTGAGGATATAAGCTGGGGTCTAAAGCTGGTTGAAAGTCATGCTCAGTTATAACTACACCATGTTTTGTTTTTAATAGAATTTTTAAATTAGGGTATTCTTTAATTATAATCATGTAGTATTTATGTGAAATAGGATCAATATAGGATGAAGTTTTAATACTTACATGTGATGTATTGACTCTTCGTCTATTTTGTTTCACCTGTTTCTTTATTCTTTTAGTTTGTTTTTATGGGATACTCTTTCTAAGTTAAATCATAAATGTATAATTGTAACATTTAAATTAGGTTTTCAATAAATTTTTTTTTTTAATTAAGTTAATGATAAAGATTAAAATAAAGATATGATAGTAAATTAAAAATTAAAAACTATCATTATTAATAAATAATAAAACTATTTTATAAGATTATATTTTAAGTAATTAATAAATAATTTTAGTACAATGAAAGCTACTTTGATAGAAAAATATAGTATATTAATATTAGTTGTGAATTTATAATGCATTATATTTTACATTTTATTTAAATTTTAAAAAATTATCACAAACATTATAGAGTTTTCAACATTTATTATATTGCTCACAAATGCTTCAATGTTTTATATATTATCACTTATATCCTTAAAATAGTGTTAATACTTACTGTTAATTTCTCAAATTTTCATGAAAAAATTATTATAAATACTCATAAATTTTTATCTTTTGTCGCAAATACCTCTAACGTTTATAACTTGATTACAAATATACAACATTTTTTATTTAAAGATCTCATTAATAGGTTAATATTAGATAAAACTATCTTTAATGGTTGAGATTAAGAGTTTAATATAAATTAGTAGAGAAGTTTGTTCAATAGAATATACGAACACAATACAAAAATTACAAATGAAAAATTGTTAGTTTCATTAAAATTCACCATCAATATAAAGAAGGCATCACTATTTTCACAATAATACAAAAATATTAGAGACAATAGTTCATAAACGAGTTCTTGCCAACGTTACCCTATTGTCCTCACGTCATTCCTTGTTTTCTTGAAAAGAACACATAGATTATACATATTAGTTCTTTGCTAACACGAATTCAGTTATTAGCATTCTGATGGTTTTTGTGGCTTAAAAAATTTTGAATTTTTATTGTCAGTAAGAGAATACATGAATTGATGGGTTTTGCGTTAGAAGAGGATATGAGTTTTGCATTTTGGGATAGAGTTACGTATAATATGAGCTGATTAAGGAATCTCAATGTCAACTTTTTAAACTTGAGATCTAATTATAATTTTAGCCTTATATATAATGTTTAATATAACAGTGTTAGTATTATGAATATTTATGACATTTGAAAATGTTATGTGTATCTCTCACAAAAAATTAAAACTCAAGGATATTTGTGAAAGTTTTCCAAAATTTTAATGTAATTGCAAATCTTGATTTTTTTTAAAAAAATATATACATATGTTTTTTAAATTATTATAAATATGTATAAAGGTTTTGGGAATGAGAAAAAAAAAATGCGATCTTTATTTTTGTCTTGTTATGTGCCATTAAATGGGGTCTCCTATCCCTATTCTCTATTTTCTTGTCTCCATCAAGAAAGAAAATGGAGGACCCTTATCAAATGTATATCAAAATTATCTTTCTAGAAATTGCTATTAAGCACAATTAAAAGAATATTGCAAGAATTTGAGTCTTGGTGCTCAAATATTTTAGTTTTTTAAGGCAGGGCTAGTGGACATACTACAACAATATATAGATTTAGGGACGGTTGTTTTTTAAAAAAAACCGGTAAACCGTCCCTAAAAGTGTGATTTTGGGACGGTTGGGCGAAAATTTTCGTAAAATACATTTAGGGACGGTTAATAAAAGTGTTACCTTTCGGGACGGTTAATAACCGTCCCTAAATGTCCTTTATAAACATCCACTACACCCCAGCGCTCGCGATATTTCTGAAAACCCTAAGGATAAGCAGCCCCCCCCCCCCCGCGCCTCCACTGCCGCCCCCACGACACAACCAGTCAACCTCCCAGCTGTCGCCGTCGTCCGTCGTCCGCGACTCCAGTGTCGGCCCGTGGTATCTGCAGCAACGGGCGTACCAAGCAGCTCCTCCGTCCAAGCCAGCGCGCGCTCTCCACGGCAGCCCTCCACGGTAGCTCTCCACCGCCACGCAGATCAGGTCAGGGACGGTTTTCTTGAAATTTTTTTTCCTGCAATATATATATGAACTCTCGTGGTTTTCTAGAAGATTTGTATTCAGTTATATCTTATTTTTATAAGATGCATCTTTATTTGGAAAAATAATGTTCAGACCGTCTCCATAGTTAACAAATATGTCACCTTTTCTTTGTAAATACATCTAAAGAACTAGAAATATTTTTATATTATTTTCTGCATTGTTTTTCTTGATTTAAGACATGATGTTAATTCATGTTTCAGGTCAAGCTATTATTATTTTCAAAAAGACAGAAACTGCAGAGATGGTTGTTAGGAAGTTAGCTGAAGGCTGTTTGTTGCTCTCAAATGGCAGGTAGGCATATGGATGGTTTTTTTTTTTTACATTATCAACTGATTTTTGTGTGTGTGTGTGTGTGTTGGGAGAGAGGAGGTTTGATCTTGCCTTCCATTTTTTTATTATTTTCAATTTTTTTTTTCCAAAAAAAAAAAAAAAACACGGGTTTTTGATTTAGTTCATTAATTGGTTCGAAACGATGGATTTTGTTTCATCCAATACCATCCTATCGTATCACATTTTTCATCTGATGCAATCTATTATATAATTGGATTTGTTCGGTCAACCATATCTATAATTTCTTTTATGCCCTTTTGGTTTTTTAAATACTATCGATTTAAATTTTTCATAAAAAAAAAAAAAAAAAAAAGTTACAAATATCACCGTAACATTACAAAATACTTTAGTTTTATAGCATTAATGTCTTAAATTTTCTACATGCAAACTGAAATCTAAAATTTGGTCACAAATGTGAAGGGAGGAGAAGAACTCAAAGTCCTTAGAATTTTTCTAGATTTACACTTAGGCTTAATAAATTGGAAGAGCGTATGTTAAAAAGTGGTAATGCACCATATCACTCAGAGTGACATATGTTCATAACATAAAACATATTTAATTTTGAATGGATTGGATTGGATGATCGACAGTGTAATCCACCAAATGTTCTTAACTTAATAAGTCGGTTCTAATTCATCGGATTCATTATACTGTCAGATTTTTTGCAGCACTAGATTCATTCAATGAACCATCAAGGGGTTCGAACTGAGGTTACATATAGAATAAGCATTGATTCTTCTAAGACTATCTTTAAAAGAATTGTCAAATGATCTGTGAAAATAATGTTGGTTTGCGTTTTCATTAATCTGATGGTTTAAAATCTGGAATCTGAGCAAATGATAGAATTTGAAATGTTGATTTTCCTAAGTTCATTTTAATTTATTTCTACGTTCCAAAGATCATATTGTTTTCATTTTTACTTCTATCATACCATACGTTGTTGGGTATAATACAATTGAAAAGCTGATTACCTAAGTTCAGTTTGTTGGGTATAATACAATTGAAAAGCTGATTACCTAAGTTCAGTTGTTGGGTATAATACAATAATAAAGTGTGGTGAGATGTCTAAATATAATTCTAGTTGGTAAATTAAACATCAAGGAGCAGAGGCAGTTAATATCAAGTTTATTTTGACAATTAAATTTGCTTACAGTGCTATCTCTCAATGGTACACGACCATTACACGCTCATTTAAACCACCTCTTAATATTCGACCTATTAAAGTAAGTATTACTAGAACTTATGGCACGTGACTTCAATATTTTTAATATATATAATTAATAATCTGTTCATAGGTTCCAATACAACCTAATGATATTGAATGTGGATTTTATGTTATGCAATACATGAGGGACATTATATTCAATCCAAAGAGAGATCGTCAAGAGTTGGTAAATATTAACTATATTGTTCATATGTATATTTTAATCCTTTCAAGATTTTAAATATGTAATTATTTTCTGATTTGAATATTATATATTTATTTATATAGTTTACAGGAAAAAAAAACATATACAAGAGAAGATATTGATGTTTGCCAACATGAATGGTGTACGTTTATCATTAACAGAATAGGTAGAACTTGAAATTGCTGATATATAATTTATATTAGGACGGTTATTAATATTTTAGGTGAGAATTAGACCAAATTTTGTAATTAATTACTACTTGTTAGTAATTAACTAGCTAGGTCTGTTATATGTTTAGTTTAATGTATATATTGGAGAATTCTTAACTCCAATTATTTTGTAACTAATCACTAATTATATTGTAATGATTAATTAGTAATGATACGTAAATAGTAATATTGTCGTTCTTGTGATTTTAAATATATATATTATTTCAGTATTTTACAGGTAATTACTTATATAAGATTAGCATAATATTGAAATTTAAAAAAAAAAAAAAAAAAAACCATTTAGGGACGGTTATTAACCGTCCCCAAAACGTTCAACTAAAATTATTTAGGGACGGTTGTTACACTTTTAGGGACTGTTATTGTGTAACTTTTTGGGACGCCTGCATACGGGACGGTTACAATCCGAAACGGAACCGTCCCTAAATGTCTTTAGGGACGATTAATAACCGTCCCTAAATCTCTTTTTTGTAGTAGTGACAACACTGCAACAATCTAATAATAGTTAGGGATGACAATGGATCATATTTAATCTAATCAAATCTAAGTATTCAATTTGATTCAATTTAGTTAGATGTATTGATTCAACGTGAAATTTGAACCGTGGATGAACAAGTATTTGCTATCCAATTTTATTTTATGTTTTCTACTAAATTGTTTTATTTTTTTTAGTAAACTGAAATAACATATTCTAATTTAATGTTATATTCATCTTGTATACATTGAGCATAGTTATTATTTTATATAACTAGCATAACATTTATTTTAACATATTGCTATTTTAAATCTTTAATTCTATTTAAATAAATCTTATATATTATCATTTATTTTAGAAAAAATATTAATTTATATAACTAGCATATATGGTGGGGAGTGGCTACTGAGTAAAGATGTGCATACATTACCATGTGTTGGTTCATATATAAACTAAAATCAAACTAAGAAAGTCTGTGATGTAGTGTGCTTGCATATGTCCCACATTGCTTAGAAAATTAAATAGTGATGTACTTATAAGGGGTGAGCATTCTTTAAATAGTATAATCCATTTTGCAATTACCTTAAGAATAAAGCCATGAGGACCGTTAACCTTATAGTTATGGTCCACAGCGGATAATATTGTGCCACATAAAGTAGGTCCCATCTATTAAAGCCTTTACTCAATGTGGGCTTATGTTATTACGAGAACGTAAGACTTCATAAGTAGAGGTGTATGATGCAGTGTGTCTGCATAAGTCTTGCATTAAGCACTCTCTAAATAGTATGATACGTTTTGAGGTTACCCCAAAAATAAAACCGTGAGGAGCTCATTGAACTAATGAATCATGGTCGTGAGTCCATTGAACTCATAATTATGGTTCAAAGTAGACAATATTGTGTCACTTAAAGTAGATCACGCCCTACTGTACATAAAGACCTGCTGTATGCAAAGGTATTGATCCTACTACATCAGTCTCTTTTTAAAAAGTAAGAAAGATTTGATTAAATAAAAGCTATAAAATTAATACATACTATATCCTTTGAATTAGGTTGGATAGATCAACTTTTGTGTTTTAATGCTTTTTTTTTTTTTTTTTTTTTGCCAATAGTCAATTTTTTCAATTTTTGTTTTCATAACTAAAGAATTATTGTATTAATTTTATGTTTTAATAATTATTTAGTTTAAGACCTAAATAAATATTTCACAACTGAGAACTTATGATGGAGAAAGCTTAAGAACTCGTTTAGAGTTCAGCATCGTTTACTCGTTTAGAGTTCAAAATAGATTGAGAATAAATAAAAAATAAGATTTGATTGAAAAAAAAAAAAAAAGTCCTTGATAGGCTAATGCCAACCTAACACAATTAAATTTCCCATAAAATTTTTAATATTAAGAATTGATATAATTCATTTGAATCATTTTTATAATTTGTGAAATTAAACTAAATTAATAAAAGAAAAAAATTGAATAGTTTTAATTGATTTAGTTTGGATCGGATGGGTTGACTTGATTGTGACAGAAATATTTTTTTAAGGAAAATTCTAAAGAAATCTCAAAATATGTTATAAGATATCTCATTAATAGCAAAAATATTACAACAAAAATGTAAAAATATAAATGACAAATATACCCTCCTAAGTAACATTTAGACGATGAATAGGGCGAAGAAAATATGCAGTAGGTTCGGTAGGGGTTACCGAAAACTGAACATACTTATATGGTTCGGTAACCCCTACCGAACCTACTGCATATTTCCTTCACTCCCCTACTGAACCTAATCTAAATTTACATTCAACCTATCAAACCACCTTAATTTATACTGAATGAGTGTTTACTATTTTTTTTGTTAATGTTCATGATATATTCATTGATTTAACAACTAATTTCTTATTTTAGGTATGAGTAAAATATCTCAAACTGCTTCGTATAGGAAAAGAAATGAAGAATTGTATGAAGCACAAGGGCTTGTATATAAAAGAAGAAAAACTAGGCAAATGGACACAGCTAGGCCTTCAAATGTTCAAGCAACAGTAGATGTTTCCACAGAGTTTGTAGAGAATCAGGCCAAACTTAGGGATCATTTTTTGACACATGGGCCATATGATCATATTGTAGAGATGATAGTAGAACATGAGATCGAATATGATGAGGTTCATGAAAACACCTCCTCATCCCCAATTGGTCCATTAGATATGTTCATGATGAAGAGTTTCAAAACTCACATTGCATATAAAATTTGGAACAAGGCGGTAAGTAATTCATTATTAAATCTTTAAATTTAATAGTTGAATTTATAATTATAATTTTTTTTCAATTGTTTGTAATTTTCTCTATATTTAGGGTGATCGTGAGTTGTTAAGACCTATTAGTCATTTTGTCGGACAAAGTGACTGGGATCACAATCAACCCCATAATCAGCATATTGCACATCGCATATATCAGTTAGGCCTTGTTTCACTATGCCATGCCACATACAAACATGCCGTATTGGTATCAACATTTGTTGAGAGATGGCATCTAGAGACCAACACATTTCACATGCCATTTGGTGAGATGACAATCACTCTGTATGATGTACAACAACTATTGGGCCTCCAAGCTATGGGAAACACTTGTACTAGAATGAAATTAAGTAGGAGTGATGCTATTTCACTTCTTGTGGAGGAATTAAGAATTAGTACAGATGTAGCAAAGTCTCAACTGAGTCAAAAAGGATTATATGTCAAACTAAGTTGGTTGAGGACTCTTTTTACTTCTACCAGTGATCGACAAGATGACCAGGTGGTTAGGGCATTCTTGTTACATCTGTTAGGATGTACGCTATTTGTTGATAAAATTGAAAATAGTGTCCTAGTTTCCTACTTGGCATTGGTGACAGACATAGATAGTATACATAAGTACGCTTGAGGGCAGCTGCATTAGCTTATTTATACCGAAAGTTGGGGACAGCTAGTAGATATGATGCTGAGCAAATATCTCGATATTTGACTTTGCTACAAGCATGGATTTACGAACATATTCCCATATACGCTCCATCGCTAAAACCAAACTACACTAGTCAAAATTTTCTTGTACAGCGTTGGGGGTTATACACCCGTGCTTCTATAGACAAGAGGTTGTTAGAGAAGTTGAGAGAGACACTCGATAATCTAACAGTATATGACGTATGTTACTCTTATTTTATGTATTTTAAGTTTAATTAGTTTGTTTAGTTATTTGTACTTTACATTTATTGATTTATGTTTATATTTTCATTTGTAAGGTTATTTAGGATCCATATTGCACCGAGATTTCAGATATAACGTTTTTTCATGGATGCATCCATTTTATAGAAGTCATCGAACCTTATCATAGCCATAGAGTCTTGCGCCAATTTAGACATATTCAGAATATTCCACATGATCCAGTTGAGCCTTTTAAAGTACATAGAGGGTTTAATCCTAAGATGTACAAGGTGGAGTTTCATTTCGTAGATCAATATTAGACAAGTTGGGATAGTCATGTATTATCTCAATAGTCTACAGGTGAAGTTGTTAATCTTCCAACTGATTGTTCTCCAGATTACATGAAATGGGAGAAAATGTATCGCATGTGAGAGTGCAAA
The DNA here is from genome assembly GCA_029378325.1 of Elaeagnus macrophylla. NCBI lineage: Eukaryota > Viridiplantae > Streptophyta > Magnoliopsida > Rosales > Elaeagnaceae > Elaeagnus > Elaeagnus macrophylla. The sequence continues at coordinate 53,048,407 of CM055640.1, forward strand.
ATCCAATACATAGATTAACACTCGGTAGAACGACGAATACACCATGCAACCCAACAATCACAACAAGATGTGATTGTTAGTATTCACTAATATAATAGTTACTTTTAACTTTACATGCTTCTATCACATGGACTAATTAATTTTTTTGTATTAGTTAGGGTGTGCAAGAAGCATTGCATATTGTTGAGTGTGCTCTCTCAAAAGGAAAAGAGCATCTATAAAAAAAATAGTACAAGAAATTCAAGAAGGTTCAAAAAATCTTACAAGAATGTGTTAGTTCATTAGCTACAGATGCACATGAGCTATGTTTAAAGCAATAAGTTGTATTTGGTTGAACGCTTTTTATCAATATAAATTATTTATTTTAGAATTTGTATTCAGTGAATGCATAAATTTACATACATAGAACTCTTAATATAAGATGAACTAATCATTACAATCTAAGTCAAATACAATATTTGAATTTATAATTATACTATTCGAAGATGATAGTAATGAATTGCAATCTTCAATCTACTTTGCATATGGTGTAATCTAACCTTATGCACACGGTTTATAAAATGCATGCCAAGTTGAGTAAATAGGTGGTATTGGAGTTATTGGTTGCAAATCTACCTATATTGTATGAAATTAAATATTAAAATCAAATCAAATCTAATATACAGTTATAGCATAAATATTAAAATAAAATCTACCTTCACAAAATGATTCTCATAAACAAAAAATATAAAAATTATATTTTGATCGGTAGGTGTCTCAGACCAAAAAGAGAGAAAAGTTCATGACCCATGTAAACTGAATACAACAACAATGACATTGTATGTGGAAGTAATGATATGTCCCATGTCTGATAATGTCATATATTTTTCATAACCACAACTTCCATTAAAATGAGAAAGTTTATAAATGAGATCCTTCGTTACTTTGAGATTATCATATAAGCAAATATAATCATCGTAATAATTTTGTATTTCATTGAGCATGTCAAACCTTACTTGAGGCCATGATTCTCTTCAAATCCAAGTCCAATGGCTATAACTCTAAACCCACAATTACCATCTCCTGATACGTCATTAAATCTCCTTACATATGGTTCGATCTCAATAGACAATTGAGATATATATGATAAAGACACAATTAGTTGAGCTCTTTTAACAGGTAACTTTATCTTTCTTGTGAATTGTGCCCCACTCGAAGACACAATTATTTGAAAACCATTATTTGTATGAATTGCCTTCTTAGATATAGCATACTCAAAACCTGAAGGATCTCGTCGTGTGAAAAATTCAACCTTAGTAGGACGATCTCTATGAGCATTTTTCACGAGTGGCTCATCCAAATTAGTTGTACTTGGATCTGCTAAGAAGCTGAATGCCCTGTACATTTGAATTTTTACATTCTTGTCACTATTATGAAAACGTCTCATGAACTTCTCATACAAATAGCTGCAATCCAAATCTAAATCATCATCTTGTGATGTGGGTACAAAGTTGAGTTTCTTCCAATGAGAATGAAGTGAAGAAAACTCAATAGGACGACTTAATCGTTTGTATTATTCAATGACATTAGCACATGATAATCTATGAGTTTGAAGTTTTGCACACCCACAAGTTGTAGTATCAAATGATACCTGATATGCTCTCTGATATTCATTAAAAATAATTTCTAGTACAGTACATGAAACACATTCTCTCAATTCCTTATACAGCCACTCGGGCTTCAAATGTTGTTGGAGTGTAGTTAAGCTCATCTCAAATGAAGCTTTAGCCTGTGTATGTTGGAGCTCGAGTAACTGGTGAATGTTATCCCAGTTTGACACCAAGTTTCCTTGTGATGTCTTCAATTGTAATTTCAACATAGCATGTGCAATTTTTGTCCTATTTATTGTTGAATTTTCAAAATGCATATGTAAATCTGTCTAAGTTGAAACAAATTTTTGTTTGTATAGATTGAGCCATACAGTATTCACATAATGTATTGCTTCTTTACATTCAAAAATTTTTCTCTCAATATATTATATGTTCAATTCATATTCAACAATAGCCTTGGATGATGCAATATTATGCCAGAAATTGGTTAAAATTTTCCCATCTTTCTTTATCTTTGAATAATTTCTTTGTATTTTCTAATACATTTCTGGAGATATGTCATCTACAAAGATGTTGAGCAGATGTAGGAAGCACTTCTGTGATTGCATTCATAAGAGCTTTCTCTTTATTTGTTAAGATGACCCTTGGCATAGAGTTTGTATACATCAATGATTTCAATCTCTCCAATACCCAGCGATAATTATCCTCTTTTTCAAATTTCAAATATGCACACACAATAGAGAATATCATATTTGTAGAAGTAACCCCAAAATCTCAAGAAGTGGCAATTTGTACTTGTTAGTCTTATAGGTGCAATTCATGATAATCAAATAAGAAAAACCTCTTAACAAATCAATGGAGACTAGATGAGCAAAAAATAGATCTGTAATAACCTCATCAACATCATTGCTCCTATGCCACTCCATATAATTGTGAATAACTAATAAATACATCAATTGTTGAAAAATTGACCTTCCATCTTATTCTTTAAGCCTATATTTTTTACGAGCATTGTATATATGTTTCATTGTACTACAATTTTGTTCATTATTTTGCTTCAGCCTATACAAAATGTGTTTTAGCCTAACGTTGCATTTTGTCATATCAACTAGCAAATTCATCTCTTCATTATTGAGTTTTCTGGCTTGTGGATGACCTTCAAGATATTGTGTCAATCGGTGATTATGTGTACCGCAACTAACTGTCAACTTTCAATGAAAACTATTTTCGATTATCCTTCCTTTTAAAGAAAACGGACAATTACATTTTCTTATTCCAATTCGTTTCTCCTACTCATCCCCTTTTTTATCTTTGGGGTCTTTCGATTTTGCTTTAGAATGATAGACTCCACTTCTTTCACATGCAAAATCAATCCTAGGTCTTCTACCATCTGAACCAGTATCAGACTTTTTCATCACAACCAACATCCATTACTTATCCCATTAGACTTCATCCATGATATCAACTCTTTTTTTGAAATAAATATCAGTAGTAAAATAACAACAAATAATACATTAAAATTACGTAATATATAGTATTTATTAAAAATAAATAACATATCTCACTCTATCTGTTTCGAATAATTTAGTACAGTCAATACTTTGTCCATCTTATAACTCGTATACCAAAACCTGTGAAAAAAAATTGAATTATTTTTTTTTTCTCACAAAGGTTCAGTAGGAAATTGTGAGAAATTTACATAATATTCGGTAGGAGATTGTGAAAAATTTACAAAAGGTTCGGTCGAAGGTACTGAACCTAATGAAAATTTTAAGTGCCAATTTTAAAATGGTTTGGTAGGGATTACCGAACATATCATATATGTTCGGTAGGGGTTGCCGAATCTATATGATATGTTCGGTAATGCTTACTGAACCACTGCGCAATTTGTAGGAAAAAAAATTTATATACCTATTTTAATTGCTTTTTGTCTCCATTTTCTTCAAAAAAATTTATCTCTTATGTATCATTCATATATCTATTCTTTATTTTTAATATTTTGGGTTAGGGTTTAGAGTTGTTGATGGTAAATATGAAGATGAAGGTAGAGATAAGTGAGGGAGAAGAGATGAGAAGAGATGCATGAGAATTTTTTAAAAAAGTATTGTTTTTAAAATGGTGGGATGGAGACGTGGGGTGTGGGATATATTTTTTAATTTTAAGTAAAAGAATTAAAGTTTTTATTTTATTATATTTAAAATATTTAATTATTTAACAGAATGTCTTGAAGTAAAATTCAAAAATATTCTTTTTTTTAAATTAAATATACTATTTATTAGGATTCGGACGTACTTGTTGACTTAACTACACAAATTTTGCAGATAAGTGGAATTAAAAGATTTATTTTACAAGAAAAGAAATAAAAAAAGCATTTGTTTTTATTTAAATTATATATTTTTATAATTATAAAAATAATTATTATAAATATCGTTTAAATTAAATTATAATAATTTAGATCGTTTAATATTAAATGTTATTTAATTAAATATAATCGACTAAAATACAATTTTATTATAAATTTTAACCGTATTGTTTTTGATAATTTAAAAAATAAAAAATTCCTAGTTTCCGCACCCTAAATTTTTCCAAAATTTCACTCCCACGTTTCTAATCAACGCCGTTCGTCAAAGAATCCTCCAGTCCCATTGCCGAAGGCTATTCAACTAAAAGCCAATAGTCTTCACCGTCTCCGCCCTTTTTCTTGCTGTTCTCCGTCAGTCCATTTTATGTAAGCCACTCAGTTTGTAATTCTCACATATGTTTTGTTAACTGGTCGTTAAATTATTTATTCTTTGTTAGGTTTCAGGATTCTTACAAATCAAAGAAAAACTCTCTAAGTTTCCTTTAGATTAATGTTAAATTTGGGTCATCGGCTTGTAGTTTTGGATATTCTGTTTGCTTAGTTGGCTTAGGTAATGTATGTAACTGGTCTCTGTTGTATCATGGAGGTTTTGATTTAATGTAACGGTTTCATTTTTATTCTTTATGCTTAGAATTGCATTTGATATAATGCTCTATGTACAACTTTTCAATACATTTCATTTTGCCCCCTGGATTTCAAGGGCTGCCTAGGGCATCACACACTCTTGAGCCGCCCCTGAAGCTGAGGCGACGATGTCGTTTATGAGAGGAGATCTGCTTACGAAAACCAGAAAGCTGGTCAAAGGCTTAGCCAAGGCCGAGCCTCGTTGGCTCAAAGCCATGGAACAGTTTGTTTCTCTGTCCCTTTTGCTCTTCAATTTTTTCTTATTAGATTTTTTTTCTTGGAAACAATTTTTATTGATTAATTTTATATTTGTGTTCCACATTTATGAAAATTTAATATATTTATTCAATGGAACAGAGCCCCGCCAGCAACATTTCCTCGTATTGATGGTGAAGTGAAGAGGATTACTCTCCCAGAAGATGTTTATATAAAAAAGTTCTTCAACAAGTATCCTGATTCCAAACACGAAGAGGCCTTCAGGTATTGCTTTTGAATTTAGTATTTTAGTATTTCCAATAAGTTCTTTTTTTTGTTGGGAATTTTAGACTCCAATGCACGAATTGAAGATTTTACCTAACTTAGTGTTTATGTGCGAACAGGTTTGATAGCTTTGATCCCCCTCCAGCCCGTATATATGGTCAGAGGGTGGTTGATTTGAAGGAACAAGGTGTTAGCGAGGAGGAGGCAATGGCTGTAGCCGATGTACTTATTTGGGTCTCTAGTTTCGTTTTCATTTTCTGTAAAAGAAACTTTTTTTTTTGGTCTTGCTAATTTACCTGTGTGTGTTTTGTTAGATGGAGTATCAGGGTGAGAGAAAAGCAAAGAAGCAGGCATACAAGAGGTTGAAACAAATAGCACGTATGCAAGGGAAGAAGCCACCTCCAAACCCATATCCAAGTGCCATCAAAGAGATACAAGCTGAGGAGAGGAAGTATGTTCGTGATAGATTCTTCAACCCAAAGACTCTTGACATTGTTCAGAAAATGAAAGAGGAAAAGGCTGTTTCCCAACAGGATAGATTTGGTTGGGGTAACTAGCAACTTTAAGTTTTATAGGAGAATAACATTTGCAACGACAATAATTTGAAATTTGGGTGCAAGTCATTTTTTTTTAGTTTTTCCCAAATACTTGATGCATTTTGTTTCCTATGAATGTTTGCTGAGCAATACACGTTTTGTTGATCAATTTGCTGTGTTCTGAGCATGGTTAAATTTTTGGTTGGCAATGGCATGCCTTATATGTTCTAGTTGGTTGGCTTAACCAACTGATGTAGGAAGAAATTGAAATGGAAGCAAAGAATTGTATGTTCAGGTTGTTTGGGAATAACAGAGAAATAAGTTCTCATCAGCCATTACATTCATGCCAATATTCATCAAAAGTTCCATACAAATGGCATGCTTTGTATGTTCTAGTTGGCTAGCTTATCCAGTTTCATGCCAGGTCCAAAATACACCTATCCTAAGCCATCTGTGCTTGGCTCTTTGCAATCCTTCTTGTGAAAATTTTAGCATATTTCTGTATTAGTTTTCATTGGACAAGTCTTACTCCATATGCATGTCTGTTTCGTTGGATGCCTTGTGGTCTTTCAGGTTGCAAGAGAGTTTTCATTGGACAAGTCTTACTCCATATGCATGGCTAGATTCTTATGAAATAGAATGTTTATACATTCAGTTTTATTGATATGATCTGCTTGTTGTCTATCTTTCGGAAAACCTCTATTTTATTGGATTGTTACATGCTGCATGCAAATTGAAGCAGTTACAACTTTACATAGTCACCTATGAGAAGCAAGGTCATTTTTTTCTCAGTTATATAATGCACAGCTTTGCTTTGGTTCTGAAGTGGGTTTTGTGAATTGGTCTTTTGACTGGCGGAAAAAACATTGGTTTCAGACCGATAAGTTAGATCATTTCGTTTCAGCCCGTGTAGGGATGACTTGTAAGGCTCACTCTACGGTGGTTTTCAATGAATTATGAATAATACTTCACTTCTGAAAACGATCCCCGGCACCGTATTCAAATCCATAGTTTTGTCAATGAGTAGTGGGCTATAATATATTTTACAATGATATGCAGACAGACTATTTGAATATCTAGTTTGCGCATGAACAAACATCTTAGAGTCTCAACTGATTTGATATAGAGAATATACACTAAGAAAGAAAAGTCACATGCTCCATTTATTTTGAAATGCTTGCCCCAGAGTGTCCAAGTGCTTGTTTAGATCATCTCTCGTGGAGGAATGTGCATCTTACCATATTTCAGAACTATAAATTCTCTTGTTTTCCCACAGGATTCTATTTTAGCAATTTGAAAGAAGTCTTTGCTTCGACTTTTAGTTTTAGATTAAGGCTTTTCAATTCCCCGATAACGTACTACTTGAATGTTTGATTATATTCCTGCTGTTCTTTTGTTATAATTTGGTAGTATGGCAATGATGTAATTTTCTTCTAGATCAGTTCTATACAACCTTTTTATTTTATTTTTTGCGAAATCCAGCTGGTGTTTTTTTTATTTTATTTATTATATCCATGTCTAGCCAAATCCAACGGGTGGGAATTGGAGGAGAATTTTCTAATTGCTTCAGGTAAATCTTGAACACATGATCATTTCGGTGAGAGGCAGTGCCTTCCACTTCGAATGAGGTGCAAGGGTATCCAACTGTTCTTTACAGTATGGATCCTCTAATTTGGATTAATCATGGGGCAATGCATGCCTGTTGAGAAACATAATATTGTTGTGTGTCTCGTTGATTTTTCCCTTTTTTTTTTTTTTTTTTACATCTTTTCAATTTTAATAAATATAAAGGGCATAGAGTCAATACTTTTGTTATATATTAAAATCTTAGAATCCATGTAAACTCAGTTTTTTGTGTCCATCATGTTCTAGTTCTCAGCAAAGAGAGAATAAAGTAGGCAATATTTAAAGAGGACTCGACAAAAACGATATCAACTTCTTAATTTTGTATCTTTATACACTAGAATTCAATTAATTTGTACCTATTTACGCTGTCTTTACTCTTGTTCATAATCTTACAAAATTGCAAGGTGTCATCATTTCTTTGGTCCTTGACTCTGTATCTCATACACCACTCAATTCGTTATCACTAGTCTCCTCTTCATCCATGGAAACATCATCTATAGCTATTTCAACTATGAAAACCATTGATTACTATGCAATCTCAGGCACCTATAGAACAACTAAGCCAACTTTCTTGATCTCCCTTAAGCCTCCTTCCGCCAAAGTAAATCTACATACCATATATGTGCCCAATTCTAATCCCAGAAGCAAGGCTCTTGTTCTCACTCACTGCTCCAGAAAACCAGACACTAATACTGACAATGTAAAGGACCAAAGTTCAAGGCTTGAAATAGATGTTGAATCAAAAGGCCCAAAGACATCAGTGCCCAGTTCAAGTGAAGTAATTTCTTCTTCTTTATCATCACCATCTTTTTCTTCTTCTTCTTCTTCTTCTTCTGCAGGGTTGGTGTTTGATCTAGGTGTCACTGGTTCATGGGACAGTGCAGAAGTTGGGTCACCAGTTGTGAAGAGATTTCTAAGTGATGAAGAAGAAAGATGGTACATGTGGTACTATGGCCGATCTAATACTAATACTAATACCAATTCCAACCCAACATTAGATTCAATTGGATTAGCAGTTTCAAGCAATGGAATTCATTGGGAAAGAGGTGGAGGGCCAGTACAAACAAGCCAAGATGTGGGTTTGGTTATGAGTTGTGGAAAGGACTGGTGGGCATTTGATACTCTTAACATAAAACCTTCTGAGGTTGTGATAATGTCTAGTACGAAAATAAGAGCATCTAATGCTGTTTATTGGCTCTACTATAGTGGATGTAGTTTTGAGGAAGCAGAGATTTCTAATGATAAATTCTCTGAAATCAAATTGGAAAACCCAGAAAGGTTTTACTATGATGATTCAAGTAATAAAAACAAAGGGGGTGGTGAGAAGATATTCAAGTCTTTGCCAGGTTTAGCAATAAGTCAAGATGGGAGGCATTGGGCTAGAATTGAAGGAGAGCATCATAGTGGAGCTCTGTTTGATGTGGGTTTAGAAGGAGAATGGGACTCTTCATTTATTGCAGCACCACAAGTTGTTTTTCATGGTAATGGTGATCTTAGAATGTATTATCATTCATTTGATGTGGAAAATGGGCATTTTGGTATTGGAATTGCAAGATCAAGAGATGGAATTAAGTGGGTTAAGTTGGGAAAGATAATTGGTGGAGGAAAAAGTGGTTCATTTGATGAGTTAGGAGTAGTTAATGCTTGTGTTGTTAGAAATAGAAAAGATGGAAAGTATTTGATGGTATATGAAGGTGTTGATTCAGAAGGAGGAAGGAGTGTAGGGTTGGCAGTTTCTGTAGATGGATTGAAGAAGTGGAGCTCTGTTTGATGTGGGTTTAGAAGGAGAATGGGACTCTTCATTTATTGCAGCACCACAAGTTGTTTTTCATGGTAATGGTGATCTTAGAATGTATTATCATTCATTTGATGTGGAAAATGGGCATTTTGGTATTGGAATTGCAAGATCAAGAGATGGAATTAAGTGGGTTAAGTTGGGAAAGATAATTGGTGGAGGAAAAAGTGGTTCATTTGATGAGTTAGGAGTAGTTAATGCTTGTGTTGTTAGAAATAGAAAAGATGGAAAGTATTTGATGGTATATGAAGGTGTTGATTCAGAAGGAGGAAGGAGTGTAGGGTTGGCAGTTTCTGTAGATGGATTGAAGAAGTGGTCAAGGTTTCAAGATGAGGCAATTCTAAAGGCATCAGTTGGAAATGGTTGGGATAATAAAATGGTTGGATCCCCATGTTTGGTTCATATGGATGGTGAAGAAGATGAGTGGAGGATGTATTATAGAGGTATTGGGAATGGAGGAAGGATAGGGATTGGAATGGCAGCTTCTCAAGGAAGTGATTTTAGTAAATTTAAAAGATGGACTGGATTTGTAGTGTAATACTTTTATACATGTATTTGATACTATGACATGACTTGTAACTTCAAACTTGCATTCAGTACATTTCTATTTGTTTCAATTTGGAATAGGATGAGACTATTGGACCTCATTCAAATTTCTATATCTATGTTGTAAATGTAGGAAAATATGTAAACAAACAAGAAAATGAATATTATAAATTGAGAAGCTAAATTAAAATTATAGAATAAATGAAAATTGTAAATTGTAAATTACAATAAAATAAATACAATGAAAAAGAAGATCGAGGCCCGTAAAACAGTTTCTTTAAGATAAATTTTTCTCCTTATATCGAATATTTGAGATTAAGAAAAAAATACCTCCCAGGATCAACGATCTAAATAGATTACGAACACAAAACTTAAACTGGACAATATTCGTGTTCGCAAAACGTTTGGGCCCGCGACTGGAGTTCCGAATTTTATTTGCATCCTCCTGAGTGCGCACATGGAGCGAACCTTTATGTTATACAAGCTTATCTCTCATAAGAAAACAAATGTTATATAAAATATATTCTGTGTTAATAATTTTCTCATGTGGGACAAACCAAAAATCACAACATTTTTTTTTTTTAATAAGTGAATTTTGAGACACAAGTTCTCATTCACCTTAATATTATTTTGAGCATATCAAGAGAACCTAAATTAATCACAACTCTACACTTATATGAAGTGGATTCTATTCAAAATAATGTGTTAAAATGATATTTAACCATAGGTTACAATACCCATTTTTTCAACAGCAAAATGTTTGCAATTTAAGGCACATTGATTTTTTTCCCCTTGGTATATCACATCTTAGAGCACTAGAGTTAGCTTCTCTTTTTTCGAACAATGATAACCCGATGCCATGGGATTTTTTTTAAATAATCAATTACTCATTTACACGCCTATTTACATTAGATGGGGGTTTAAGCACCCGTTCTTTCAATTCCCACTTGTCCATTGTGTTACAAGATAATTGAAGATTGGATTTATAGTACTTAACCACCTGTTTTGAAAAACAACGAATTGAGTCCAAGTAATTAGAATTTATGGTATAGGGAAACGCATGAACAATTACTAGTTTTAAGGTAAGCAATAAAATCCAAGATATATGTTAAACCAAAAAAAAATTGTCAAATGAACTTATGAGTTAGATTTTTTCGATCGCTCAATGAACCAATTTTAAATGAAGTGGACTTGATAACTCATTTAACATCAAGTTTGACAAGTAATCATATATAATGAACATGTGTTTTTTTTTTTTTTCATTCTAAGATGTATACATGTACATATGGAGAAATGTACACAAGTACAATTTTTTTTTAAGATGTACACATGTATATAACTACAGAAATACATATGTACATTACTTTAAAAAAGAAATGTATGCACATACACATCATTTTAGAACATGAATATATTATTGGTGGATGTTACTAGCCATCGGACCTCCGTCATCATTAGCAGACCTCTATTGCCTGTAACCAGACACCACCTTTGGTCACTAGGACCCGATGTACAACCACCACCAGCTATAAGACCTTGAATATAACATGAAAAATGACAAGGTTAAAACAGTAACTTTAAATGTCAAAATTACCTAGTTTTAATCACTTTATGCTATTTTGGAATCAAAATACAAAAACTATAAAAGACTACTATTTTAGGGCACTAAATCATATAACTAGCTGGGAGGACATTCCTTCAAACATTCTTTGTTTGAAAAAAATATATATATTCACCAATATTTCAATAGTTCGAACATCATATAACACGTGAGTGAATTGACTTCATACCCACCCTAAGTCAAGGGGCTGAAAGGACGCTACCAGGGCTGAAACAAGCTGAACTCTTGGTATATACACTTTAGCTATAAACAAAAATGATATTCTTTATATACTCACTGTTCAAACTTCACATAACATGTGAGCTAAATTGGCTTCGTATTCAACAATGAGTCAGGAGAAAACAGAAAAAATAAAACAAACATTAAGTCAAGGAGCTGAAAGGACGCTACAAGGTTCTGACATAAAAGTTGAAACATTAAATTTTTTATACTAATGACCCGAAAAACGGTTGGGCTTGCTCTTTGATGCATTTTTTTTTTTTCACTAAAGAATATCAAAATATTTGGTATAGTAGCATAGAAAACGTAAATGAGGACAAGTACGAGTATTTAACGTCCAGGCACTTCGAATTCAACAATAATAGTTCTAAAAACAATATAGTTTCACAAATTGTTTCCAGATAGCATAAGAATACATGTGAAACCAGTCATAAAAGTAGTGAAAAGTTGACAAGTGAAGCTCCTTACTTGTGGCCTTGTAGTGAACTACTTGCTATATGGCAGGAAATGGTTATGCCTGTCACAAGGTTATTTGATGGATATTGATGGAAACATTGTCAATGAGATTGAGATTGAGAAATCGACAAGCACAGAAGTACTGTTCACTCTTTGGCTCCACCTATTGTTCAAACTAATGTTTCATTGGTTTTACAATTTCCATAAGAGCGTTCCCTTCTTTCGGCCAAAAAGAGAAGTTAAACATCAACTTGAAATTATAGCATTCTAATACTTTAGGATCTAAAATTTGGAAAGTAGTAATTAAATTAATTTACAGCATGATATATGAACATGTGAAACGTAACTCAGCAAGTAACATACATTTCAATTAAATTTATCTTTAATTGAATAAGTTGACCAAGTTTCAACCTAGATAAAATTGACCAAATGAGTTCAACTGAGTTCAACGCTTTACACCAGGTAAAATCTTGATAATCTCTCCCCAAGGAATGCCCTGTCCAAAGCCCCCACCCTCAATTACCATTTGATAAAAAAAATTCTAGGCTTTAGAAGTATCCATCATTTGGTAACCAAAACTGCTGCTAAGAAAAGTGGACATCAAAGACAATTATAACCAATTTGAAGAACTTTATAATTATGAGATATTCCTCTATTATGAGATATTGCACAATTACATTTTTCGAAAAAACCTCAAAGGTGTTGTTTGGTAAAGCATATTTTAGGATAAAATTAAAAATTCCATAAAGAATGGTTGGTTGACTAATCATTATAGATCCATAGCATGTTGAGGTTGAAACTTTAAAATGTAAATATATGGGGATCAACTTTCCAAGGGCTTCAACGAGATCACTTATTATAAAAGCCACATGAGTCAGGAACCATAACATTGGCATCTGACATTGCCATTGTTCAATAATTCCGCTTTTTATCTCCTGCAGTCTTCTATAGTGTTCGCAGCAATATCTGCAATAAGGTTCAAAACAATCAGTGTTCAGACATACAAGAAGAATAGCTTACATGTCAAACTCTATTGCACCACCATTCCCTTCTATTCGACCAGAATGTCAAATACATTATGCCACAAGCAGATCTCTCGGCAGAAACTTTCCATGCTACCAAAGAGTTCCAGTTCCTAGCTTCAGAAATAATACTTTATTTCTAACTCGATGTTCCACAAAACCAGGTATCGACAGCAACAGTGCTACGAATAAAAATCCTTCCATTGGACTGGACTCAACTTCTACAACCCAACAACTAACAACTCTGCCACCTCGAGCACTCACTTCAACAGGCACTAAAGGTCTTGTGTTAGACTTGGGTTCCAAAACATCCTGGGATAATGTTGAAATTGGAGAACCAGTAGTGAAGAGATATGTTGGTGACAACGAAGAAAGGTGGTACATGTGGTACTATGGAAGGTCATATGGTAAAAGTTCTGACTCATTGGATTGGCAATTTCAAACAATGGGATCCATTGGAGAAGAGATGCAGAACATGCTAGAACTTGTGAGGATGCAGGGTTGGTGATGAATTGCAGTAGTAATTGGTGGGCATTTGACACAGAAAGTATTAGGCCTTCTGAGACGGTAATCATGTCAAGTCCAATGTATAGTGGTGTTTACTGGCTTTATTATACAGGCTATAGTTCTGAAGAAGTGGACTTCTTACAAGTTTCAAACGTTTACTTGGAGAACCCGGAGAGAGTATACTGTGATAATAAGAAAGAATTAAATCATGTTCGTATTAAGGTTTCAAAGTCTCTACCAGGATTAGCTTGCAGTCAAGATGGAAGGCACTGGGCCCGGATTGAAGGAGATCATCACAGTGGAGCTTTGCTTGATGTTGGGTCAAGCAATGAATGGGACTCTCTATTTATTTCTTCCCCTCAAGTAGTTGTACACAGCAGTGATGATCTGAGGATGTATTATTATTCATTCGATGTTGAAAACAGACAATTTGCACTTGGAATTGCAAGATCCAGAGATGGGATCCGATGGGTGAAGTTGGGGAAAATCATGGAAGGGGGATCAAAAGGTTGTTTTGATGAGCTTGGTGTCAAAAGGGCATGTGTGGTTAAAAACAGGAACGCAGGAAATTATTTAATGGCTTATGAGGGTGTTGCTGCAGATGGAAAGAGGAGTATTGGATTGGCAGTTTCTCTTGATGGACTAAAGAACTGGAAAAGGCTTCAAGAATATCCAGTTCTGAGTCCTTCAGAAGATGGACGGGATAGTAAAGGAGTGGGATCACCATGCCTTGTTCCGATGGATGGTAATGTGAATGAATGGCGATTATATTATGTGGGTATCAGCCAAAGAGGAAGGACTGCAATTGGAATGGCATATTCTGAAAGTAATGATGTGAGAACTTTCAAAAGATGTGAAGGATTTTGATTGTAAGATTATTGTATAGTATAAGAATTACTGTATGTCCAAACTGTAATATGATAAAAAAAAAAAAAAAAAAAATTAGAAAATTTACTTGATGATTAATATTCCAATATGTAGTTTCCATCAAAATAAGATAATAATATTATGAGAGTCAAAGAACTCATCATCTGTGGAATGTCAAACATGATCTTCTTTCCTCCTTTTTTTTTCGCCAATTATGCGTAAAACTTCCAGCCTTTGTCAACAAAATGAGAGCAGCAGATATCGTTTATCAGGGAAATTTAATCGAACATATGATCCTCATAATGAAAATTTTCATCATACAATAAGAAATAAATTCGACAAAAGCTTTCAGCTAAAACAATTAAAATTGGCAGAAGCTCTTCAAAAATAAATTATGAAATCGTACGAAATTAAGGTTAACATGGTGAAGCGATAAGTTCAGAAACAGACGAAAATCAACTTGCAATTTACCATTGCGTCCGAACTCTAAGCTCTTTGGTCTGCTCGAACAATAATGCAGCCTAATACAGAGATCAACTTCAAGCGACGTTGATATTTTGCATTCAGATACCGTACGTTACTTTGTTGTGTGAAAATGAAAATCAAAAGAGGCTAAGGGAGGAAAAGAGCCTGGCTGTGTTTTTTAGCCTAGCGCACAAAGAAACGTACCTTGTGAAATAAAGATAAAACCGTGCCTTGTGCAAAATTGCAAATGCTATGCTATGCGCTCTTGTGACGGGAGAGGGCGTAAGTTCGTTCAACACAAATGCAATTAATGTGAAAAAGGAACAACAGAACAAGTTATATTAGAGTAAATTTTTTTGTTTTTTTTTTAATGTAGACTTATTTTCATAATTAATCTAAAATAGATACTTTAATAATATAATTATTAAATTTGGTTAATTAAATCCAATAATTTAACAAAAAAAAAATTCAGATTAGTTTCATAATATAACATCACCGAAGTTAGGAGTAATATATAACAAAAAAAAAAAAAACATTTATTAACCGTATTTATAATTAATTAAGAATAATTTAATAATTTTAAGCTACAATAATTAAAAACATAATTTTAAAAAAGATTCATTTATAACAAAAAAAAAATCTTGAAATCTCTTTTTTCACTATAAAAAAAAAAAAAAAAACTTCAACTTAAAAATGATAAAATTTAAAGATATTATACTTTCATTTGGAGCTAAAAGAAACAAATTTATCCAATATTCATAAAAAAAAAAAAAAAAAAAAAAAAAAAAAAAAAAGAAAAGAAAGATCATAGATCTTTTACATATATTTTTCAATCATATTTAAATGAAAATTTATGAGTAGATTTACTTGACTATTTCTTCAGAACTTTTGAAACCAATTGGATGCAATCCATATAAATTGCGCATTTATAAACTTAATGGGACTAAATTTGCTCTCAATCAATTTTTTTTAGAGTTATTATTTTCATAGAAAAAACATTAATATTAAAACAATTTTAAATTTCTAATGCTCTAATATTTCTATAAATAGAAATATTGCAAAACTTGTTCTAAAAATAGGAAAACTTATTTATTATTTATAGAGTAAGTGATTATGTGGTACTTTAGATTAATAAAATATAAAATTAATGCAACTATTTTTGTTTTGTTTTGAAAAAAGCACAAATATTCAATATTTAATAGAGAAAAAGTAATGTAACTAATGAATAATATATTCTAGTAATAATTAGAATAATTGTTAATTTTTTATAGTAATTTAGTCTTTACTCATTTTTTTTACAAAAATGTCTCCATAATTCATAGATAATTTTTTTTTATATATAATAACTATATTTATTTTAGTAATTTACTGTATATTGAATAATTATTTTAATAACTTACTGTTAATTTTTTATAATAATTATATTGAATAATTATTTTAATCACATCAAGGGTGACAATTCTTAATATTCAGACTTATCAAATTGAATTTAGTCTATTTATTTATGAGTGAATCATATTTTTTTGAACTAATTATTTTTTATCAAAATCATTCTATATCTCATATCAATAAAAAAAATTAATTAATATAAATTATTTTTAACCAAAAAATTGCTTATAAATACCCTTATTAACTTTAATCAAGTTGTCTATCATATTCATGCAAGATTAATTAATTAATTAATAACTAAAGTATTTATCAAACAAGTTTATATGTGTTATTATATTATATTTAACTTATTTATTATATGAAGTTGTGCAATTCTTATCGATATCAATAAAATCACTCATATTTGTATTATGTTTGAATTTTTTTCACTCATAAATATTCACTAAAGTAACAAATTAATATGTTTTAAGAGTATTTATGCAAACCACTTTACAAAATTTTCTACCTCAAATTTTTACCTTGTTATAATAAGAGCAATCTAAAAATTTATATTTAAAAATTTAACACTACTATATATTTATTAAATTTAAATCATTAATCCGTCAAAAAAAAAAAAAAAAAAACCATTTGTTATAGAAAAGTAGGTAGAAGGACAAAACAATTTTATTTTATTATTTTCATTAGGTTTTTTAATATGATTTTCTATATTAAAATAATTTATATAATTGATTTGTTAATAAATAATGTGAGAAAAAAACAAAATGAAAATTTGATAATTTGTAATTGTTATATCAGTTTTTCACAACAAAACAAAAATATCAGAGAGATTAAACTTCTCTTTCAATTTTTTTTTTAATGATTCACTTATGCAATAAATTTAAAAATAACCCTCTACCCCACAGAAATCTACTAAAAACTTATTTAAAATGATCAAATCAACATATATTCTAAAATATTTTATTAAAAAATATTTTTTTTCTTAATATATACAAATAATTAATAACAAAGTTAGTATATAAAAACCTTTTGAAAAAAATTAAAATTAAGGTGGACTAGAAAGTAAAAATGTTATATAGTGCTATTAAATATTAAACCTCTGCACACCCACCCTAAAATAAATAAGTGGCAAATGACACAACAGTTTACTATTTATTACGATTAAAATATTCAAATTTAGTAATTTTTTTTTATGATAATTATTTCTATTAGCTTTAAAAAAAAATCACATTACAGATCCAAAATTACAATTTTTATAATTCCTAATTGCATTTGAAAAAAAAATTAATATTTAATAATTGTTAAAACAGTTTTTAAAATAAAAATTTAAAAATAGAAAGAAAAAAAAATAATAAATATATATATATATATATATTATTTAGACCTATAGTTTACTAACTTTTTAAGGATTTTTCTTTTCTTTTCTTTTTTTATATTATCCACCCAATAAATAAACTAAAATATTTTCAACTTTCAGATCATTACGATGGGCCCATTACCAAAACAAATCTCTAAGACCTACAAAAGGCCCGCTATATTAACATACATTTATTTTCTTAAATACATATCCTCAATTATTTTAATATTTTGAATAATATTAAATTAAAAAAATTAAATAAAAGATTGAATGCATCCCCCTTTCTACGCGAAGCCTTTGCATGAGCAAGAAGTCACCACTGTCGCCATTCTTCAACTTTAAGAAGTTCGACGCCATTGCCATTGTTCATCTTGAACAAGTCACCATCATCGCCATTGTTAACCTCCTTCATAGTCTTCATTGTCTCTATTGTTCTTCTACATTGTAGGATGTGTGTACCAGTGGAAGCTCACCAACTTCAGCCAGAGAAGTCACCAACGACGGCGACAGTTCCAGTGGAGGTTTTATTTCGTATGAATAAATGTTAAAAAAAAAACTGAAGAGTTTCATGGAGAGTTTAGAGAATAGCAAAAAATGTTATGGAGCAGTGGTGCCACTGATGACTGAGGAAAAAAAAACTGGTCCGACGATCCCAACTGGTGGCGACAACGACAGGGGCAATAGCAGCGGTAACAACCAGTAATAACTGTCCTATTAGAAAAACCAACAGCTTGGGGGGTGGGATGCATTAAGCCAATTTCATGCTTTTGTCTTTTATTGCATTATTTTTTCAATATTTTATTTGGGGTATGTGTTTAGGAAAATAAGGGTATGTTAATAGAATGGGCCTTTATAAAACCATTTAAAAGGCTAACTCGATTGCGTCCTTCTTTTAAGGGTGTGCAAAATTTTCGAGAACTAATTTAACACATCTAACTCAACTTAATTTAGCCTGTAATATTTAATTTTGAGATTTTATTACTTTAATTTTTTGTTTTAAAAAATCAATTAAAATTGAGTTGATTTAATTTTCATTTTAAAGAATTGAACCAACCAAGTTTATTTATTATTTTATACAAATATTTTTTCAAAAAATTAATTTCATTGGCTTATTAGTGTGTGCCTATTTTTGATTTAAGTGAAATTCATGCAATAACTTACAGATAAAGTATTTTATCTTATTTTCATTATCGATGTGGGACTTTAATTTTGTATTATTTAATTATTTATCAATTATAACTTTATTATCTTTCATTTTTTTGTCATTAGAGTTTGCAATGCATGAATAACATTATGAAGTGCGTAGATATGAAAATTGTCAAATTTTGCCAAGCAAGTTATTAATATTCCTTATTACTTATTTTGTCTTATTTTTAAATATTTCTTGCACTTTATATTTAATATGGATAATGATATTAGGTAAAAGATTGGGATCTAAATTTTTAAATTTATGTATTATAATAAAATTAAAAACATTAAAAACTATAATACAAAAATTTTTAAAAATATTAATAAATAAAATCAATTAGCAAAAAAGGGAAAAATTTTCTTAACCTAACCCAGTTTGGGTTGGATTGATTTTCAAATTTATTATTTCAATTTGGTTCTCATTTTCAAAGAACAGATCATATTAGATTGGTTCAAATTTTAGTCTAAACTCAAACCAATACATATATACAATCCCTAATCATTCAAATACACTTTTAAAAAAGAAAATATTATTATTAGGGGTGAAAATTTGTGTCATAGTTCGATTGATCAAATTGAACTCGAATTGAATTAAATTTGGGCAAATTTTAGGCTAGCTCAAATAACTCAAAAAAAATTAAGGGGGCATCCCATTAACCTGAAATAAAATAAAGTAAAATTTAATTTAATTTAATTTTAAATAAAAAAGTAAAAGAAAAAAAAGCTATGTTAAAATTAAAAATAATCTTCCATATTTTTTTAGTCTTTTTCTTTTATGATATATTAGTTATTTTTCTTCCCTTTTCTTTTGAAAAATAAACTAATAATGAATAAATAGTTGTAATTTATTCATTTTGTCACATTGTTATGTTATATTTTTTTATGTTAATATTTTTAGCATTCAAATCTACTCATCTCTTTAAACCAAAAAATATACTAATCTTTAATTTTAATTAGTATTATGAGGTTTTTATCTTTAAACCGATTAGGCATTAGCCTTTGTAATAAAACTTCAAACCTTTTATCAGTCTGTGTTGTACTATTTTCTTTTCAACTAAATCATTGTCATGAGAATTATGTATTATGTAATAACAAAAGTCGTATTTTTATATGACATTTTAAGTTAATTAAACTGTTCATTTTTCAATAAGTATTTGTGTATAACAATATGTATAGAGAGTTTATTAGTAATTTGGACTCATTTGGATCAACTTGTTTGTATTTGATTTAAGTTTGAGCTTACTATTACTCGCTCAAATTAAATTCAATTCGAATTAAGGTTGTACCCATTTAAACTGGGTTAATTCGTACTAGCTCAAGCTAACGCATCTCGCACAAATTATCATCTCTAATTATTATCAGATAAATTTTTATGTCTTATTTTTTTCACCATTTAATATACTTCTAATCACATAATATTATATATCACTAATAAAACATATTAAGATAAATAAAAAGAGTTGGTTATAATTTTTAAATATATTAACATTATTGGTGGTGTTGCAGAAAATAAAAAAGAAACAAAGTTATTAATATTATTATTTGAATTGAGTCGCAGATTAGGTTACTCTTTTTAAGATGTTTTGTGGCTTTGCCCAACATGTGTAAGCAATACTCAGCTCTGTCATTTTCAGGATAAAACAACCTAAAAATTCACCTTTGTTTCGAACCTCCATTGAAATGTTGAAGACCGAAATGCTATACCTAAAAATTAAAAGGTTGCTCGAAAACAAAGAACAAAAAAGAAAATATTTTATGGGTTTTTATTTCTGTGTTGTGAGGAAATATGAGAGAGAGATTTCGAAAAATGTTTTCGTTGTTTCAATTGCTATTCTTGTTGTGTAAAATACTAAGCAATGAGCCTTTATTTATAGGGAAAAAACAATGAGGTAGCATTCATAAAAATGAGAGATATAAGAAAGTCGTGAGTAAGGATAATGGAATATAAAAACGAGAGAAAAAGACTAGGTTGTGAGAGTGCAACAAATATTTTTTCTGATTGAATGATGAAATTAAAAAATAATCAAATCAAATAAAATTTTAAAAAATAAAGAGCCATCTTATCTAACGACCGTGCTTGTTAGAGGTAGATCAATAATTGTCTTTCTCTTCTCCCTTCAACAAAAGTGGGTACTTTTTGGAATTTAATCCCAAATCTAATTTTAATATCTTATAAACACTTCTAAGAAAATGTAAAAAAATAATATGATACAATATAAAGAGGGTAAAATAACATAGATACTTTTTTTTTTTCAAAAATTATTTTTTTCAATAATTAATGGTATACAAAATAAAACATGCGAATTTATTCATATTTTTATACCCTCAATTGTTCTCATAAAATATCTTACCCTAAAAAAAGAAAAAAAAAAAAAAGTAGTTCTCATAAAATAATTGTAATATTAAAAATATGACATATTTTAATATAAATAGTTTCAATTCCTTTTACATATTAATTTAAATTAATAAAATAAATTTTAATTGATTTATTTTTTAGTTAATTAGAGTTATATATTTTTTAGAAAATGAATGTTGGTATATTAGTGGATCTTTAATTTACTCCATTTAAATTCTTTAATAATTTCTTGGAAAACAGGAAAAAAATTCTCATCATTTTTTTAATAAATAACCATCAATTTATTAGGCTTAGTAAATTTTCTTACCTTCTATTTTTTTCCGTCTCCATCTAGCATTCAAAATAGAGACTTTAAACCGTTTACACCTCTCTTCATCTTCTCATTCCATCAATTAAATAAGCACACTCCAAAGAAATTAACTATATCTATTAAATATTATAAAATTCAAGTTTTGCTTCTAAAAATAATTAAGTTCAATAATGTAAATTATTTAGCATTTCGTACGTAATTTATTTTGAAGCTCTTTAACTTTCTCATGGTGCGTATTTCTCTTATAACTAGTATCTTTTGTTCACAATATTGTATTATTTCATATTCCTTTTTTAAGAACTATTAAATATATAAGTTTTGTATCTTTTTAGAAAAATATTATAATACTCTTAATATAATACTATTTGACTTTTTTAACCTCCTAAAAAATGATAAATGATGTAACATACCGATAGTGGATAGCTCAGTGGATAATGCCACTAGGTTACATGTACTAAGTTATGGATTCGAGGGATAAAATAACTATAATTGTACATAAAGATCCCTCTGACGACAACTTGAAGTGCTAATTATTATTGGTACTTTCAAAATAAAGCATTGATCCGAATGAATGAAGCATAGCAGACATTACCTCGTTTTCTCTCAAGGAGCTTTTTTTTATTAAAAAAAAAGGAATGATGTAACACAAAATGATTTCTGATTTTTTATTTGTGCATTTGATTTGTCATACCTCTTTTAAACTTTTATGTTTTTATTAAAAAATTATTATATATGAAATAATAAATAAGAATATAATGACTTAGTTACATCCACGCATATAAACACTATTCTCACTCTGCCCATCTGCCTCTTGCTCTTCCTTTTCCTTACCGCCTAAAAGTAAAATCTGTGTGTGTATTACCTAAGATTAAAACAATAATGCATGTTATTAAATTCAGCATTATTTTCTAACATCTAATTTCTTCTCTTACGGGAATATAATCAAATTGCACAATCATTGTCTAAATTACCAAATCGAATAATGATAAAAAAAATTAAACAAGAGATCAGAGTGATATATTTCATTGAATGAGTAGAAAAAGTTATATATTGTTAGAACCCATGTAATCTTCAAGCTTGTTGACGAGGTAGCTCCTCTTCTTTCTCTCAATTGAACTTGAGACAGACTTATATGAAATTTACTGCATAAATTGTGAATAATAATAATAATAATAAAATTTATATAAAATCGATATTATTTAATTTCAAATCACAACAATAGATAATTTGATCTAAAAATAATGTTACCGAAGAAAACAGTGGTGAATTCAACAATAAAATGAGAGGTACAAGTAAATTTTCTTGAGAAAAACTTAAATAATTAGGTGTTCAAATATTTCTATATTCTGACCAAAAAAATATTTCTATATATAAAGACATCCTTCCAAATTAGATCTTAAAAACAATACGATAGATTCGTAATTAATAAACAACTAGAGTTCTTAGACTTAAGTATTGCAAACTTTTGCTAAAATAATTTCAGTGTCATTTTAATTTTTGTTGTATAAATAACTTAATTATTTAATTAATTTTATTTTAAATATTTTTTTAGTAAAAATATATATATGTTTATTTTCTTTAACATTAAAAAAATATATTTATTTACGTTATAAAAAAATAAACATATATTTTTTCATTAAATTAAAAATAAAATTTTATATAAAAAAAAGTTAAAACATACGATTAAACTATTACGCTATTGTGAATAATAATCACTATTTGAATAATAAATAAAAAAGCTACCTCTAAAGGAGAGAAGCTTATGAAAGAATATAAAATATCAATAAACTTAACAAAAAGAAACTTTTTAATTATATAATATAATTTTTATTGTGTTTTATTTTTAACTTTAGAAAAAAAGAATATTTTTTTTCATTATTTTTATTAACGTATAATTTTTTTTAAAGGATTAAAAGTAAAAATTATGTGAATAATTTAATCATATATTAATTAAAGTGAAAACAAAATTAAAAAATTATATAAAATAGTACCCTTAAAATTTAAAAATAATTCCAATAACATTCTTAAGATATGTTTTAATATGGCAAGACTCCTCCCTTAACTTTAAAAAATATCACAAAAAATCATCTGTTACATCTAACAGATGAAATCTAACATAAATGAGTGACATAATTGTAATTTTTAAAAATTTTCATACATTTTTATAACTTTATTGTTTTTTATTATTTATTTAAAAATAAAAAGTAAAAATTGTAATTTGGGCAACTTTAGAGGAGCAACCTAGTTGTGTTTTTCGTCATCTCTTGAATTCGGCCATTTCTAATTGTTCTAATAAAAGTAGAGGATCAAGGAGGAGATATTTGTTGTTAAGATTGTAATATTGTGGACACGTGACACACTATTTTTTAATTTAGACAAATAAATATTATGTATATTTATGTAGATAATGTTGGTTATTATAATAATGAAGAAAATAATTATTAATACACTATCGTAAGTGTGGTTGAGGAAATGGAAGGCTGATCTTCTCTCTACTCTCTCTACCTACATAAAAATAACAGAACGTATTTTTTCATCACTAAGATAAATGCTCTGTAGGTAAGAAAAGTTAAGAGAGAGAAACTAATTTTATAATCTTTATTTCAGGTTTCATTATCAAAGATAATAAGCAAGGATTAAAGCTATGGCTTAAGGTATGTTCTTTTAACGTTTTATATGATTATGTGAAAATTATAAAGTTCAAGATCCATATTTAATGATGTATATTAATTGTTTGTATTTAAAGGTTAAACTCATTAATAATTATAACGTTTATATGTGATATCAAAGCAACTGGTTTAAGAACTCATGATTTTCTACTAAAACTTGAATTGTTATTTTTTATCCATTATTAATAGTCGAATGTTTCTGCTGCAATTAGTTTCTGAATAATATATATCTGAACTATTTAAAAATATATGCATTTACATTGATTATGTATATATATGAAAGACAGTAAAAGTCTAGGTTTTATTATTTTTAATTATTATAGTTAATGAAGATATTATTTATCAGATAATTGTTAGTATTTATATAATGATCATATATTTAACGATAATTGTATTTATATTGATTCGTGTATATATAATAATGCAGTTTAAAATTTACGTTTCATAATTCAACAAAGACGTTGATTATTGAATTCTTTATTAATCTATTTAATTTTATTTATCATGTTTGTGAAGATAATTATTATTTTTTCTGTATGGTTGTTATTTATTTACAGATTCGGTCAATTAGTGGTTGCAATTAGGGGTGTCAATCGTTTCGTGTTAGTTGTGTTCGTGTATTGTTTGTTCGTATTCGGGTCGTGTTTGTTCGTATTATTCGTGTGGTATTTTCGTGTTTGTTGACACATTAAAAAATTTACTTGAATTTTTTTTTGTATTACTTATTTATAATAGTAAGAAATAACAAAATCTTTAAGAACATAAAAAAATTATTGATCAATTCTTACTAAAAAAAATTCGTGTTCGGATCGTACTATCGTGTCGTGTCAGAAATTATCACCCCTAGTTGCAATAGAATCATGTGTAACTGCCTACATAATCTTCTATTTATATTATTTATTAAGTATAAATTACAAATTATATCTAATAAATTAAGTATATTTTTCCTTTATATGCACCACAAGTTAATGCTAAATAATTTAAGAATATAATAATTACAAATAAATAAATAAACACTTAACAGTAAAGTATTACTGATAATTATTACAGTATTATATAAGTATATATATAAGAATCATTAATAAATTTTAAATGATTAAACTTAATAATTATAATGTTAATTATGTACAAATTTATACAATTAAAATTTCATATAATATTGGGTTTGTTAGTCACCAAAGTGGCCAAATCATAAAGCTTAATTGCATAAATAATCTTCAATTACTCATAAAATTATAAATGTTGAAGCCTATAAATCACATAATGTTATAACTAATGTTATTGGTAAATTAAAGTTCATTGTCATAACACATTTAAGAATCACCCAAAGGACACATTTAAGAATCACCCAAAGGTTGATTATTTGTTCTTATAATTAATGAACATAACTGTTGGAAGCTAATAAGATATATTAATTATATTTTCATATCCAAAGATAATAAATATTTCTAATTAGTTGATGAATAGTTTCCAAATTACTGAAACCTTATAAGCATCATTATCATTATGATTATTTTGTATATCATTATATCGCCCAAAGGAGAACATTGATATACATGTATTGTTAATAATTTGAATCTGTATTAATCATTGAAGTTTATAATTCAAAGCACTAATATATGAACATAATATTATCCTTGCAGTACCTATACTTGTTTCTCTTCATTTGCAAGCTATGTATGTTTCAATGTTTAATGGGCTTAATTTCTCTGATTGGTACGAACAAATCAGATTCCACCTTGGTGTCTTGGATCTTGATTTGTCACTTCGATCAGAGAAACCTGCTGCTATTACTGATACTAGCAGTAAAGAAGAACAGACTTACCATGATGCTGGTCGAACAGACTCAGCCTAATGTTCATGCGAATGAGTGTAGCAAACAACATTAAGTCCATTCTTCCCAAAAATGAAAATGCCAAGGAATTCTTGAAATTTGTGGAAGAACGCACCCAAATTGTTGACAAGTCTCTTGCTAGGACTTTAATGGCTACTTTAACCACCATGAAATTTGATGGTTCTCGTAGCATGCATGAGCACGTCATTGAAATGACAAACATAGCAGCAAGACTTAAGACCTTGGGGATGAATGTGGATGAGAATTTCCTTGTGCAGTTTATTATAAACTCGCTACCTCATGATTATACCTCGTTCCAAATGAACTATAATACCATGAAAGATAAATGGAATGTGAATGAACTTCACAGTATGTTAGTTCAGGAGGAAACGAGGCTTAAGAATCAAGGAGCTCATTCTGTTCATCTTGTAAGTAATCAAAGAGCTAGAAAGAAAATCGGAAGAAAGCAAGGAAAGGGCAAGCATGGACCAATTAAGGTGAATGCGTCATTTGCTCAAACCACAAGAAGGAACATAAGGATGATAAGTGTCGTTTCTGTGGGAAACTCGGACACTTTCAGAAAGATTGCCAGAAACGTAAAGCATGGTTCGAAAGGAAAGGTAAGCCTAGTGCATTCGTATGTTTCAAATCAAATTTAACTGAAGTTCCTTATAATACTTGGTGGATTGACTCTGATTGTACTGCTCATGTTTCAAATATGATGCAGGGATTCGTTACGACCCAAACCACAAATCCAAATAAAAAGTTTGTCTTCATAGGAAATCGAGTCAAAGCTCCGATTGAAGCTATTGGAACTTATCATTTAGTTTTAGACACTGGATACCATTTAGATTTGTTTCAAACTCTTTATGTACCTTTTGTTTCCCATAATTTAGTTTCTTTGTCCAAACTTGATTCAATCAGATACTCTTTCAAATTTGGGAATAAATGTTTCAGTTTGTTTAAACAAAATAACTTTATTGGTTTAGGTATCCTATATGATGGTCTATACAAGTTCAAACTTGATAATCTTTTTGCATAAACCCTTTTAACCTTGCATCATAATGTTGGAACTAAACGTAGTTTAATGAATGAGTGTTTTGCTTACTTATGGCACAAATGTTTAGGTCACATTTCCAATGAAAGATTGGTAAGGAATGAAATCCTCCTAGATTTGGATTTTATCGATCTTGGAATTTGTGTAGATTGTATTAAAGGAAAACAAACAAAATACACAAAGAAAGGAGCCACAAGAAGCACACAGCTTCTTGAAATAATGCACACTAAAATTTGTGGGCCTTTTGATATTTTTTCTTTTAACGAAGAAAAATATTTTATCACCTTTATTGTCGATTTTTCACATTATGGTTATGTCTATTTGTTGCATGAAAAATCTCAATCAGTAGATGCCCTAGAGATATTTATTAATGAAGTTGAAAGACAATTAGAGAGAAAAGTGAAAGTTGTCAGATCTGATAGAGGTGGTGAATATTATGAAAAATATGATGAAACTGGGCAATGCTTGGGCCCATTTGCTAAATTCTTAGAAAAACGTGGCATATGTGCTCAATACACTATGCCAGGTACACCACAATAAAATGGTGTAGCAGAAAGGCGCAATCGTACTTTATTAGATATTGTTAAGAGTATGTTAAGTAAGTCATCTTTACCCATATCATTGTGGATGCATGCATTAAAAACTGCAATGTATTTGTTAAATAGGGTTCTTACTAAGGCAATTCTAAAGACTCCTTTTGAATTGTGGACAGGTAGGAAACCCAGATTAAGGCACTTACATGTTTAGGGTTGCCCAACAGAAGTGAGGATCTATAATCCACATGAAAGGAAACTGGATTCAAGAACAACCAGTGGCTTCTTCATTGGTTATCCAGAAAAATCTAAAGGGTATAGATTTTATTGTCCTAGCCATAGTATGAAAATTGTGGAATCTAGAAATGCTAGGTTCATTGAAAATGGCGAAGTTAGTGAGAGTCAAGAACCACAAAATGTGGAAATTAAAGAAGCTAGGGTAGAATTTCCTTTACCCTTATCTTCTCATAAAGTTGTTACTCTTATTGTTGAACAGTTAAACAATAGACAAGAAGAACAATTGAATGATCAAGAAAACCCCACTGAAAATAATATTAATGAATCTATAGTAAATGAAGCACAAGAAATAGCATTAAGAAGGTCTCAAAGAGAAAAAAGGTATGCTATTTCTAATGATTACGTGGTATATCCACAAGAGTCAGAATTCGAATCTGAAATTGACATAGACCCAATTTCATATTCACAAGCCATTGAAAGCATTAATTCTTCTAAATGGATTGATGCCATGAAAGATGAGTTGAAATCAATGGAACATAATAATGTTTGGGATCTTGTTGAATTGCCTAAAGGTTCTAAAAAAGTCCGGTGTAAATGTTGCTAAAGGTTTCAGTCAAAAAGATTGTGTTGATTACAAGGAGACATTTTCACCAGTCTCCAAGAAAGACTCTTTTAGAATTATCATGACTTTTGTAGCTCATTATGATTTAGATTTGCACCAAATGGATGTGAAAACTGCCTTTCTAAATGAGAATTTGGAAGAAGAGGTTTATATGGATCAACCTGAAGGTTTTTCTATTGAAGGAAATGAACACATGGTGTGTAAACTTAAGAAGTCAATATATGGACTTAAGCAAGCTTCTCGCCAATGGTATCTTAAGTTCAATGATACCATCACTTCCTTTGGATTTAAGGAGAACACCGTTGATAGGTGTATATATATGAAGATTAGTGGAAGCAAGCTTATAATTTTAATTCTGTATGTTGATGATATTGTTAGCTACCAATGATCTTGGTTTGCTACATGAGACCAAGAAATTCCTCTCAAAGAACTTTGAAATGAAAGATATAGGTGAAGCAACTTATGTGATAGGAATAGAAATATTCTGAGATAGATCACAAGGATTTTTGGGATTATCTCAAAAAGCATATATTAATTAAGTTCTAGAAAGGTTTAGAATGGAAAAGTGCTCATCAAGTATCGTTCCAATTCAAAAGGGAGATAAGTTCAATCTGACGCAATGCCCAAAGAATGATTTGGAACGAAAGCAAATGGAAGGAATTCCTTATGCATCAATTGTTGGGAGCTTAATGTATGCTCAGACTTGTACTAGGCTGGACATTAATTTTGCTGTTGGAATGCTTGGTCGATATCAAAGTAATCCATGAATGGATCACTGGAAGGCTGCAAAGAAAGTGTTGAAATACTTGCAAGGAACTAAAGATCACATGCTTACTTATCGGAGGTCTTATCATCTTGAGGTGATTGGATATTCAGATTCAAACTTTGCTGAATGTACAGACACAAGAAAGTCCACATTTGGCTATTCGTTCCTTTTAGCTGGAGGAGCAATATTATGGAAAAGTGCGAAGCAGTCTGTCATTGCTACTTCCACTATGGAGGCTGAGTTCATGGCTTACTTTGAGGCCACAATTCAAGGGAATTGGCTACATAACTTTATTTCAGGACCTGGAATTGTTGACAGTATTGCCAAGCCACTGAAAATTTATTGTGATAATTTTGCAGCAGTTTTCTTCTCTAAGAACGACAAATATTCTAAAGGTGCTAAACATATGGAATTGAAATACCTTGCCGTTAAAGAGGAAGTTCAGAAACAAAAGTTGTCAATAGAGCATATTAGCACCAATCTTATGATTGTGGATCCTTTAACTAAAGGATTGTCCCCAAAGACATTCAATGGACATGTCAAAGAGATGGGTATTATTGAGAAATTTTTATGATTTTACGGATTTATGATGTTATTGAATTGACACTTGGAGCTTATGTATATTTTGTTTTTGATAATTACAGACATTCTATTTTATTTTGGCGTATACATGAATGTTTAATGAAGTTAGTAGGATGTAGTCTCTAATAGAGACATTATCATGGATCATTATTGAGCTTTTCAAAATTTAGGTCACATTAAGTATAAATCTAATATTGTAGTACATGGAAGGAACTATCTCGAGTTAATGACATAGAACCGCCATGACCTTATTAGTCTATACTTAATGGTGATATAATGATATAACCAACATGATAAAGATTTTAAGTTGTGCACATTATGTTTATTTTATTTATCAAACCATAAAAATTGATTCTGCTATTTGAGCCAAGTTGGAGAATGTAAGATTATAGCCCACGTGGCACACTATTTTTTGGTTTAGATAAATAGATATTATTTATATCTATATAGATAATGTTGGTTATTATAATAATGAAGAAAATAATTATTAATACACGTTGATGGAACGTGCAATTATTTTCTTATTCCTCTTTTCTCTCACCCACTATCGTACCTGTGGTTGAGGAAATGGAAGGCTGGTCCTCTCTCTACCTACATAAAAATAACAGAACATATTTTTTCATCACTAAGGTAAATGCTTTGTAGAAAAGAAAGGTTAGGAAAGAGAAACTAGTTTTAATCTTTATTTCAGGTTCATTATCAAGGATAATAAGCAAGGATCAAAGCTATGGCTCAAGGTATGTTCTTTTAACGTTTTATATGATTATATGAAAATCATGAAGTTCGAGATTAATGTTTAATGATTTATATTAATTGTTTGTATTTAAATTTTAAACTCATTAATAATTATAATGTTTATAGAGATTGCTCATCGAAGATTTATGAAGGGTGAGAGAGAGATGAACATGCAAAGATTGACCAAATAGTTTGGATTTAAGGTTGATGGAATGCGATGCCGTTTGGACCCAAAATACCTTCATTGCAATACCCATTTGATGACATGGCTCGTCCCTTACGCTATAAGTTCATCCTAATTTTGGTCTCATTAGTGCCATATAAAAATTACTAGTTTGGGTGTCCCATTAGTGCCATATAAAATTACTGATCTAATATACTACGAAATTTATTATGGGTCGAGAATCAGTGGGACCAAGATGAAAATGTGGTTTTTGAATTTTTGAAGTGTTTCTATCAAAAAAATTTCTTATTTATTTTGAAGCAGTTTTGTTTTTAGAATCGAACACATAAACCCATAATCTAAGAAGGCAATTGAAAGAATTGGCAAAGTAAATAAGAAAAAAAAAACATTTTTTTATTGAATGCATGATAAATTAAAATGGACATAAATTAGTTGACAATATGTCCTTAATTTATGGGTAGCTTTCACTAGATCTCTAGCTCTCTCTCATTAATTTTCCCTGCTGCAATATGCGTGGAAAATTAATTGTTAAGAAGTTTTTCTGGTGCAGACATACTTATCATACTGTGGGAAAGAAACTGCTTACGTACTTTAATTCTACAATTACTTAAAAGTAAAGTAGGCGTTGCATTAATGAATATATATATATAAAGTAATTTTGAAGATATGATTTCTTATTAAAATAATTTTTGAACATTTCACTTAAATTTATTCCTAATATTTTCATCTAAACATGTAGATATTTATATTAAAAATAATATAAATTAAACTACTTCATTTTTATAAACAGTTTTTTTTTTTTTTTAATTACTTTTAAAATAATCACATTCAAACTAACCCTTCTAACTCTAACCTGACATTATTGACCCTGAGATTAAGCCAATTCTTGAATCTAAAAAGGACAAATTAATCGTTCTAGTCAGGTTATTTTTAATTTTGTTTGTTTCGCTGCTTTTTATTTCTCTGGTAATTTGGTTTACTGCATTTAGAACTTTTCTTTTTCACTTAATAAAAAGTTGTCGTCCTTTTCCATTCTAAGGCATTTCTTGTTAAGGCCTTACGGCAACTTAATCATTTTGGGTTTAATGATTGCGATAATGGGGGATGGGTGGCACATGGGGATTATGATTTTCTCTATGTTTTTTAAGGATTTTTTTATATAGAAAAAAGGGGGAGACTTTAATATATTTTTTAATTTCATCCGTTATCTGTTGACACTGTTTTGTTTTTGAGGGTATTAATGATAATATGGCATACCTGACAACATATCATTGACATAAGTTTCTCATTTCGAGATGTTTGTGATATAACATTAAACTTTAAGTATGTATATGATAATTTTTCCGGCATCGTATAACAATAAATTGTCAATGTGAGGTAATATTACTTAAATGAATAATGACTTTTATTATAACTCACATATAAAATTATGATCCATCAAATCAAGCAAAATTGAAAAGAACAGCACTATATAGTGATTAGTGAGTTCTCAATTGTTATTATGTCTTCATTGATTAAAAATTTAATAAACATTGAAAAATAAAAAGAAATAAAAATAAAATATTGTAATTGAACCACACAAGTTGGGATCTGCTTACCGTCATGGATGTTCAGTAATTTTTCTTAAAAAAAAGAATAACACTATATGGCCCAATTACAAGCAACTCCAACATTCCTAATCGTTACTTGTCTTCATTAATAAAATATTTAATTAACATTGAAAAAATGAAAAGAAATTAAAAAAAAAAACATTGTGATTGGACCACACAAGTCAAGATCTACTTATCGGCCGAGATATTCAACATTTTTCTTTTAAAAAGAACAACACTATATAGCCTAATTACAAGCAACACACGACATTCCTAATTCTTAATTGTTACTTGTCTTCATCAATTAAACATTTAATTAAAATTGAAAAAAAACAGAAATTAAAATGAAACATTGTAATTAGACCACACAAGTTAGGATATGTTTATCAGCCAAGATATTCAGCATTTTTCTTTTAAAAATAACAACACTATATAGCGTGAGTACAAGCAACACTGGACATTCCTACTTGTTACTTGCCTTTATTAATTAAACCTTTAATTAAAATTGAAAAAAGAAAAAGAAATTAAAATCAAACATTGTAATTAAATCACACAAGCTAGGATATGCATATCAGCTAGGATATTCAGCATTTTTCTTTTAAAAATAACAACACTATATAGCTTGAGTACAAGCAACTTCTAACATTCTCGATTGTTACTTGTCTTCATTAATTAAAAATTCAATTAACATAGAAAAATAAAAAGTAATTAAAATAAAACATTGTAATTAGACCACACAAGTTGGGATCTGCTTCTAGGCTAAGATATTCAGAATTTTTCTTTCAAAAAGAACAACACTATATAGCCCGAGTACAAGCAACACTTGACATTCCTAATTGTTACTTGTCTACATTAATTAAACATTTAATTAAAATTGAAAAAAAAGAAATTAAAATAAAACATTATAATTAGATCACACAAGCTAGGATATGCTTATCAGCCAGGATATTCAACATTTTTCTTTTAAAAATAAAACCACTATATAGCCTGAGTGCAAGCAACACTCGACATTCCTACTTGTTACTTGTCTTCATTAATTAAACATTTAATTAAAATTAAAAAAAAAGAAATTAAAATAAAACATTGTAATTAGACCACACAAGCTAGGATATGTTTATCAGCCAGGATATTCAACATTTTTCTTTTAACAATAACAACACTATATAGCCTGAGTACAAGCAACTTCTAACATTCTCGATTGTTACTTGTCTTCATTAATTAAAAATTCAATTAACATAGAAAAATAAAAAGTAATTAAAATAAAACATTGTAATTAGACCACACAAGTTGGGATCTGCTTCTAGGCTAGGATATTTAGAATTTTTCTTTCAAAAAGAACAACACTATATAGCACGAGTACAAGCAACACTCGACATTCCTAATCGTTACTTGTCTTCATTAATTAAACGTTTAATTAAAATTGAAAAAATAAAATGAAATTAAAATAAAACATTGTAATTAGACCACACAAGCTAGGATATGCTTATCAGCCAGGATATTCAACATTTTTCTTTTAAAAATAACAACACTATATAGCCTGAGTATAAGCAACACTCGACATTCCTACTTGTTACTTGTCTTTATTAATTAAACATTTAATTAAAATTGAAAAAAAAAGAAATTAAAATAAAACATTGTAATTGGACCACACAAGCTAGGATATCCTTATCAGCCAGGATATTCAACATTTTTCTTTTAACAATAACAACACTATATAGCCTGAGTACAAGCAACTTCTAACATTCTCGATTGTTACTTGTCTTCATTAATTAAAAATTCAATTAACATAGAAAAATAAAAAGTAATTAAAATAAAACATTGTAATTAGACCACACAAGTTGGGATCTGCTTCTAGGCTAGGATATTAGAATTTTTCTTTCAAAAAGAACAACACTATATAGCCGAGTACAAGCAACACTCGACATTCCTAATTGTTACTTGTCTTCATTAATTAAACGTTTAATTAAAAATTGAAAAAATAAAATGAAATTATAAATAAAACATTGTAATTAGACCACACAAGCTAGGATATGCTTATCAGCCAGGATATTCAACATTTTTCTTTTAAAAATAACAACACTATATAGCCTGAGTATAAGTCAACACTCGACATTCCTACTTGTATACTTGTCTATCATTAATTAAACATTTAATTATAAATTAAGCAAGGAGAAAAAGAAATTAAAATGAAAACATTGTAATTTAGACCACACTTAAGCTAGGATGATTTTATCAGCCACGGATATTCAACATTTTTCTTTGTAGACATATAACAGGCACACTATTATAGCCTGAGTACAAGCAACTTCTTTGAGACATTCTCGATTGTTACTTGTCGTTGCATTGAATTGAAAAATTCAATTAACATAGAAAAATCAAAAAGTAATTAAAATCAACCAACATTGTAATTAGTGACCGACACAAGTTGGGATCAATGCTTCTAGGCTAGGATATTAGAATTTGTTCTTTCAAAAAGAACAACACTGATATAGCACGAGTACAAGCAACACTCGACATTCCTAATTGTTACTTGTCTTCATTAATTAAACGTTTAATAAAAATTGAAAAAATAAAATGAAATTTAAATAAAACATTGTAATTCGACCACACAAGCTAGGATATGCTTATCAGTCAGGATATTCAGCATTTTTCTTTTCAAAATAACAACACTATTTATGATACTAATAATTTGCCTTTACAACTATTACGAATCTCGAACGAGTCAATCACGAGATCGAAGGCTAAACAACTCAAGAAAGCTTTGAATGAGCTTATTCAAGAGTTAATACAAGGCCAAGGGATGGTAAAAAGTAATTATAAAGCTTGGAAGAAGCTAATCGCATAATTTTCAGAAGAAGCTTTGTGCCGTAGCATGGATTTTTAGCCACCTCGGCGAGAAACTTTCTGTTTTGGCTGAGGAGTTATTGTCAAGCATGCGGGCCACGGCATGAGTTTTTGGGCGCCGCGGCACAAGCCTCTCTGTTTTGGAATGGTGATACTTCTAGATGTGTGTGTGCGTTGCGGTATGGTTTTGGAGTGCTGCGGCACAAACCTCTTAGGTTGACAGTCTGGGTTCTTTGCCGCAGCATGGATTTTCATCTGCCGCAACCCATCTATTTTTTTTAGGTTGATCCGAGGACTCCTCGCTGCGGCACAAATAACTTACCTGTCGCGGCATAGTTAGATATTTGGTATTTTTTGACCATTGGATTAAAAATCAATGGCTATGATCTTTTCTATTTTTAGGTTTTTGTTTTTATACTATAAATACTCATTGTATAGCAGCTAAAAGATAATTTTTGTCATAAATAAAATTTTTGATTCGCAAATCAAACTTGAGAGCTTAAAAGCTCCATGTCCTTTCTAACCAAAAACTTATTAAAGGATTTGCAAATCTTTGTGGGATTTCTTCTCATCTTATTTCGTGGTGAGTAATATTTATGTGTTAAGGTAAGTTTTGCTATCCAAAAATCTGATCTTTCTCTAGGAATTTGAATGTTATTTTAGTGTGAATCTTAAGCCTAATCTTTCTTAAGATTTGTGCTCTTCGGTTTGCATCATTTGATATCAGAGCTTTAGGTTGTGATTTCATATTCCTATCTTTGTTTTTGTCATTTTTGATTTCATAGAAAGAAGAAAAAATTCTGAAAAAAAAATTGTTGCTTGTCATTTTTCCTACTTGTTTCTTTCATTTTTCTAATTGTTATTGTCTTCCTGGAATTAATCTGAATTGTGTTGTAGTTTCTTGCATTTTTTGATTTAATTTGGGAATATTTTTGTATCGAAAATTTTTCTAAATTTTTGCTCGTAAAAGTAGAGGATATTTTGGTAAATTTTTGTGTTTTGTTTGTATCATAAATTCGGAATAAAACTTTATCTCTTGGATTTAAAAAAAAGGATAAGAGAAAATATCTCTTGAAAAATATCTCATGAAAATATCTCCCAAGATATTTATTTTAAAAAAACAAAAAAAGAGTGGGAATTTAATTTCCAAGAATTTCTCAAAGTTTTTGTTAAAATATCATTTATACTTTTAACAAATCGTTTCTTGTTCATTTTATTGTCACGAGTTTAATTTGCTTGAAATTGACTTTGTTCCATTTCATAGAGTTAGAGTTTTTATACACTTTGAGTTAGCTTCTTTGTTCCTTACAATTAAATATTACAAACTACATTTTGGTGAGTATAAAATTCTGCTTTGGTTTGAAAAATTCAGTGGATTTGGTTTGCTAAAGAACGAGGAGCGCTTGGGTAATCAAATTCGTACATTAAACACGTGAGTTAAACGAGTGAAATTACAAATTTTGTTAATTATTGACTGTTTGTTCGTGTTAGTCGCTTTTGAGATTGTCTGACATGAATAGTTCTGATGAGAGACAGATACATCATTCATGATGAGGGCACTGCAACAATTCATTGAACGGATGAATGTCGTTATGGTAAGCATGAATGAAAGGGTGGAGAGACAAGATGCCACTATTGCCAACTTACAACAAGGGGTACCACAAGGCATTCTGAATGTTAGGATGCCTGATAGGCGAGTCGATGTGGAGGAGGAGTTGGATGAGGAAAGTGTGGAAGGAGAATTTGAAGATGAAGGAGGAAGGATACACATGGGAGGTAGACATGGAAGACGAAATATGTGGAGGCCACCGCAAAGGCATAATGACAGAGTAGATAGAAATTTGGGTAGCATCAAGATGAAGGTGCTATCTTTTCAAGGAAAGAATGACTTGAAAATTTACCTTGAATGGGAGAAGAAAATTGAGCACATCTTTGAATGCTACAACTATTCTGAGGAGAAAAACGTAAAACTGGCTGTAATTGAATTCACTAATTACCCTTTAAATTGGTGGGATCAATTGATTGTAGGACGGAGAAGAAAGGGGGAGAGGCCAATTGATAGCTAGAAAGATAAGAAAGCTATCATGAGGAAGCGGATCATTCTAAGCCATTACTACAGAGAGCTTTATCAAAAATTACAAAGACTCAATCAAGGATTTCGATCGGATGATGAGTACTACAAGGAAATGGAGGTGACCATGGTTAGGGAAAATGTAGAGGAGGATATAGAAGCCACAATGGCTAGGTTTGTGAGTGATTTGAACCCTGACGTTGCCAATGTTCTTGAACTTCATCACTATGTGAAGTTGGAAGATATGGTGCACATAGAAATCAAGGTGGAAAGACAACTAAGAAAAAGGAGTAACCGAATAATACCACCAAAAGCAAGCACTACTACACAAAAATTGAATTCCACTACACCGTGGAAAACTAGTTGGAAGAAGGAAGAGAGTACTAGCTCTAAGCCAAGATTTGATTCAATCAAAGGCAAAGAGACAGAGGCTAGTAAAGATAAAGGTAAACTTGAAAACCCAACTCGTAATCGTGATATTAAATGTTTTCATTACCTTGGTAGGGGTCACTATGCATCTCAATGTCCAAACAAAAGAGTCATGATTACATAAGCCAATGGTGAAGTTGGAACCGATGATGAAAGTGAAGAAGAGGAGATGTCACCACTAGAGGAAGCTAGTGATGAGGAAATATGGCCCATTGAAGGAAAGGCTCTTATGATAAGAAGATCTTTAAGTGTCCAACTCAAAGAATAGGGTATGGAACAACAAAGAGAGAACATCTTTCATACAAGATGTCATATGAGTGGTAAAGTGTGCAATGTGATTATTGATGGAGGGAGTTGCATTAATGTTGCTAGTACTACTTTAGTTGAAAAGCTAGGGTTATTTACAATCAAACACCCTCAACCATACAAGTTTCAATTGTTGAATGATAGTGGAGAAGTAAAGGTTGATCAACAAGTTTTGGTGTCCTTCACCATTGGAAAATATAAAGATGAAGTAATGTGTGATGTAGTTTCAATGCAAGTCAGGCATATCTTACTAGGAAGGCCTTGAAAATATGATAGAAGGGTTGCACATGACTGTTATAAGTACAAGTACTCCTTTGAAAAGGAAGGAAAGAAGATTACACTTGTGCCTTTAACTCCAAAGCAAGTTTTTCATGAACAATTAAAAATGAATAAAGAGAAAAAGGGAAAGGAGAAGGAAGGAAAAAAAAGTGTAGAAAAAGGAGAAAAAGAAAAAGAAAAAAAGAATTTAAACTTCTATGCTAAAGGGCATGATTTTAAAAGAGCCATTTTGGCAAAAAGGTCCATACTTGTACTTTTGTACAAGGAGGTCAATTTTTCTACTAATGAACTTGACAAATCTTTGCCAAGTGTTACTGCTTCCTTATTGCAGGAATTTAGTGATGTCTTTCTTGAAGAAATTCCCGATGAGGTGCCACCCATTAGAGGAATTGAGCACCAAATTGACTTCATTCTCGGAGCATTGCTTCCAAATCGACCCACCTATTTGAGCTTTGCAGATGTGAACTTCACCTTTTTTATCTTGACAAAATGAAAGCTTATCAAGCTTACTGTTGCCAAGAATCTTCCTTTTGGATAGTTTCTCCAATCCTCTCTCACTTATGTGTCCCAACCTTTTGTGTCAAAGGTTGACATTCTTCTCTTAGTGGCTAACCGTGGCAACATTGGTCTCTACCATAGCATCTAAGTAATAGGGCTCATATCTTTGTACACCTTTGAAGTATACCAAAGAACCTCTACACACCTTCAATTGGTCATGCTCACCTTTATAGCTATAACACATGTTGTCCAAAGTACCCAATGAAATCAAGTTATTCTTTAATGCCAGCACATGCCTCACATTCTTCATCACAAAATTTGAACCATCATTGAGGCGAAGTTCACCAACCCAACTCTGTCACATTACAAAGATGATTGTTTCCCATGTGAACAATGCCACCATTTACCTCTTTGTAATCAACAAACCACTCCTTGTACAGTGTCATGTGAAAAGTACACCCCAAGCCCGAAACCCAAGTACCATCACTATTGCTTGAAGAAACCACAAGTGCCTTGGCACTATCATAACCCATTTCATCAACCGCCACCACCGATGCATCTCTACTACTATTGTCTCCTTTGGTGTATTTACCCTTCTTTGGGCAATCCCTCTTTAAATTCCCCTTCTTGTTACATAAGTAGCATCTCACTTTGTCTTTTGGACCATGTACTTTGATCGGTATTTACACTTTCCTTTACTTTGGCTTCTTTCTCCGCCTCTTCCTCTCAAATACATGGCATCACCACTACCACCACTACCCCCACTACCACCAATATGAAGCTTATCCGTCTTCAACTCTAGTTCTCGTTCTCAAATGAGAGATAACTAGATCCAAAGAGATATAATCTCTTCCATACTTAAAGACCCTTCTTCACGTCTCGGTAGGAATCTGGTAGGTTGTGCAACAACAAGTGAGCGAGATTCTCATCGCTAAGACCCTCCCCAATATTTGACAAATCACTGGAGATTCTTCAAAACTTAGACAAGTTAGGCTCCAAATCCCTTGACATATCTATTCGAAACCCAAATAATTTCTCTTTCAAATGAAACCTTCAAGACATTGTCTTTTGCATGTATATATCATCCAACTTCTTCCATAATGCCTTTGTGACTATTGTACTTTGCACCTCCCTAATAACATTGTCATGCAAATGTAAAAAAATAGAGGTATAAGTCGTCATCAACACTTTCTTCTTTTGATACTCCGTAAAATCCTTCGGATAATCTAGAACTCCTCTAAAGCTTGACCTACCTTTTGTTGAACTAATAAACTCTTCACTTTTCTCTTCCAAATATGAAAGTCCCTAATGCCATCCCACTTTTTAATTTTCATCCTACTCAAATTCAATAACAGGAAATTATTTTTAAACACAATTTTACTTCACAATATCAAACCCAAAAAATTTATACATAACAACTATGGAATTACCCAAGCCAAACAAGGCTCTATACCACTTGTTATGAGAAAATGAACTTCCTAGATATTGTATTATTGAACACAACCAAACACAATAAAAATTTCCAAGCAAAATATCCAATGAAAATCCAATCAACAATAACCACAACAAGCCCTAGAAATTATATCAAAAGCAATAGAAATATAAAAACTAGTAAAAGAAAGAATACACCATTTTATAGTGGTTCAACCCAACTATTGTGATAAGTCTACTTCACTTCTTCTTTCCTTTAATGGAGATGAGTTCCACTAGCTTCACTTTAGAGATTACAAGTATAATGGACAAATAGCTTGAAGAGAAAACATTCTACAAGAAGAAAAACACTCAAAGAGACCTCACAAGAAGCTTCCTCACCAATAATAGTGAAACCCTCTTCTTCCTCTCTCTTTTCTAGTTTTTCTTTCTAGTAAAATAAGTATACTCTCTCTCTTAGAAACCCCTAAGAGCTCTTAAAGATGCTTATATAGCACATTTACATAATTATGATAATGTCCAAACTATTCCAATCTTCCCAGTACAAAGCCCATGCTCTTATAAATCTTTTTTTCATATTTTTCGTGCAAAATAGAAACTATCTAGGGGTGAGATCAATCCGGCCAAAGGAAGATTGATCCGACTTGAGGGGGATCAATCTATCTCTAAGGGAGATCAATCCGTCGTGTTATCTAGGCACCAATTTTCCAACAAAAACTAAGCAGAATGGGTAGGATCGGATACCACTCAGAGTGGGATCAATCTATCTATGGGGGATCGATCCATCCATGAGTGGGATCAATACTAGAAACTTTGTAGCTCTGTTTTCTTTCTCTTCTTTCTCCACACTTGATACCATGTAATACTCCTAGTTTAACTTTTGATGCTTGATCACCCACATTAATTTTCAAGCATCCCCTATGAATTTGCATCACAATATCACACCTTAGTGGTGGAGTTAAGTCAAAGATACATATATTACTCCTCTAGTCCTCTACTCCTTATCCAATTTTTATTAGAATTTTTTTTAAAATGATACACCTAAAATTTATAATAATAAAAATAACACTTTTATCTTCAATTGAGGAGAGTATAATTTAATATTAGGAGTGTTATTTTTTTTATTATGTGTTTTAAAGGTGTTAGTTTTTTTTTTCCTTTTTATTATTGTTTTTGGTTAGTGCCTCCTCTCTAACACAGTATGTATCTATGTAATATAAATTTTATATAGTGTGTCAGTAATATGAGTCATCTATTCTTAAAATATTAACCTCAAAAGAAGCTGAGTCTTTTGCTAGTTATAAACACTACACTAATATCATTGTTTAGCAATGTAAAACATTCTTTTTGTACTCTAACTTTCCCCATCAAAGTGTGGGTCATTTGGCCCTACACTTTATAATTTCAAATTATTTTATTGTATTCTAATTCTTTTAGATTACTTATCCTTTTCTTTTTGCAAGGTTCATGTATTATTTTTTGTAAGAAAAATCATTAGTTTTTTTTTTTCTTAGACCATTGGTTTACTGAATTCATGATACCATGTTAAAGTATGCAACAAATATGAGTCTTTCAATTTGAAAAAATTAACCAAATAAGTAGAGATTATTATGTTTCTTATAAATTCTTTCATAATATTATCTTTTATTAATATGAGATATTATTATTTTTTTCCTAATATGTAATTACGTCACATTTATTAATTTGAAATTTTAAAATAATCTAAAAAAGAATAATATGAAATTGATGGATTCATAAAAAGAATCAAAATTAAATTGCTTTTTGATTATGTTTACTTATATTATTTTATAATTAGAATAAAAATAGTTATTTTATTAAAATATATTGTTAATATAATAATTATTATTTTTAAAAAGATTAACTTAAAAATATAAGCTTTGTATTTTTCTAACCTTCTGGGGAAATCAAGTTTTGGGAAAATCTGTAACTCCATTACCAATATTTGTGTAGGGCATTAAATTTCTAAATTTTCCTATCCTCAGGCAGCCCGGTTAGTAATGCGAGAGAGCAGTATCATTTGGCTGGACAGTGAGTTGTGTGGTTCAAAGCTTGGAACCATGCTCCTCGATATCGAACTTGTAAGTGACACTCATCTGCTAGTTTAAGATCGGTAATCTCATAATGCCAATGAATCAGGAGGAGCGTGCTGTGCCATTCCGTGTCGTCCACCTCTAGGGGAGGTTTTTTCTTTTGACCAAAAAAACTAATTTTTTAAATTCTTATTTTTATAAATAAACAAATAAAAGAAAATTATGGGCTGGTACGAACTACTTTTTCTTTACGCGGAAAGTAGTTTCTAATAACTTAAAACAATTTTAATAATATTTGGTAATATTTATGAAAAATGATTTTAAAATTTTGAAAATTATTATTTGTATTTTTAAAAAAATATTAACTTTATTTTTTATAGAAATAGTTTAGGATACATGCACATATCTTAAATTAGTTAATTATTAAAATGTCTCTCTAAATTATTTTTAACAATTTTATATCAAACACTTTAATGTTTTTTTTTTAAATTATTTTTAATCAAACTATTTTATTTTAAATAACTTCTCTTAAGATTACTTTTAAAATAAGTATATTTAAATATCGTAATTAAATTCTCTTTTCTAATTAATAACCATGCTCTTAATTCAAAATGCTTAAATATTGAGTGAAAAGACATCAACCCCATTAAAAAACTATCATGGAGCAGATGTATATTTAAAAAGAATATCGATGTAATACGGATGAAAGATAGCAAT
The DNA here is from genome assembly GCA_029378325.1 of Elaeagnus macrophylla. NCBI lineage: Eukaryota > Viridiplantae > Streptophyta > Magnoliopsida > Rosales > Elaeagnaceae > Elaeagnus > Elaeagnus macrophylla. The sequence goes on from CM055640.1 coordinate 53,091,153, forward strand.
GTAATACGGATGAATAAGTTGATAAGAGTTTGCAGGCATGTTTGCAACACATGTAAAATGTGGAGAAAATAATATATTTTGTTCAAATCTTTATCATATTCTTTCAAGAAAAATATGCTTATAAAAAAAAGACGCGAAGAACTTTCGCCTCACAACAATGGTAAGGTACTATATTTCATCTCATCGATCTATGAAAAATTCTTAAAATATGAGTCATGATGTTAACTTTTTATTATAAAATGTTTAAGATTTAGTTATAAGATTATAACAAGTTAAAGTATATTTATTATAAATAAGTTATTTATACAAATTTATTTTGTTCTCTTATTGTTATATTAATTTATTAATCTAAAATATATAACGCAATACATTAAATAATATTTTAAAGAAACGAAATTAAAAAGAAAAAAGTTGAATTAGTTCGAATTAAATCATGAATATTAATTAATCTACGAATTAACATCGGATTCGATCCATTTAATTTATAGATCAAATCAAATTAAATTAGATCAAATCTTTTTCGAATTTTTTAGAGAATGGATCGAATCAAATTAGAACTGCTTGTCATCCTTAAATATAACACACATACATGAAAGAGCACCTTTCATTTTGCCCTCTTATGTACATTATCTTTAGTTTTGATCCTTTAGTTTACTTAAAATTGAACATATGTTTGAAAATAAAACTCTTTTGAACACACATTTAATGATAGTATTTAAGGTTCAAAACTTTTCTTTGAGACATAACATAATTTGTAGGTACTCTGTAGACTATTTGTTGTTGAAGTTGTTAGAGTTCTGACAATGTTTGTAATTTTGAATGTATGTAAAAAAAATTTGAACATGTATTGAAAATTAATGAGGGTTTAAAAAGGGAAGCACTTCTTAAAATAGATTATTTCATGAAATAAGTTTTTTTTTTTTTTTTTTCCCTAAAAGAATGAAATAAGGCTTAGATGAAAAAATTAGTCAATATTAATAATATAATAATTAGCCATCCAACAAGAAGTTACAAAATCTATGATTTATTTTTATTTTATTTTTTTTGCAAAAAGGCAAAATTTGCGAATGATTTGAAATGCAATGGCAACGAAATGCTGTATTTTACGATCATTTCATGAGAGAATTAATGTAAATACTATAACCACATAGTCGATGACACTGTAAGTCAGTTATCAGTACATTGGACATGGGTGAAATGTACAGCGTGGAAGTAAGGGTTAGTTTGAAGGTTACTATTTTAGAAGTAATTTAAAAAAAAAATGGATTATAAAAGTGAAGTAATTTGATTAAAAATATTTTCAAGATATGTAGATAAATGTTTGGATGAAAATGTTAGGAATAATTTTGAGTAAAATATACAAAAATTATTTTAATAATAAATCCTACATCCAAAACTATTTCTAAAAAAAATTACTAACTTCCAATAAAAAATATATTATTCATTAATGCAACGTCTATTGTAAAATTAAAATACGCAAGAAGTTTCTTCCCCACAGTATGATAAGTATGTATGCACCCGAAAAACTTCAAAGAAATCATTTTCCACGCAGATTGCAACCGGGAAAATTAATGAGACAGAGCTAGACATCTATCTAAAGCTACCCATAAATTAAGGATGTAAGGACTACAAGTATTAACAATTTTCGTGTGTAAAATAATTAATTGAAATTTAATTTTTAGGTTCGTTTTTAAGTCAATTGGTCAAAGTTGAAGAAATAATTGAACTCTCAATACGTAAGTGTTAGGTAAAAATATTTGTTCTATATATACACCATCATACAGTAATGCACGTACACTTAAAAGAATTTGTGTGCACATAGTTAGATCAATCGAAGTTTGATCGATTGAAGTTAGATCGATCGACTTCGATCTAGCTGCTCTCAGTGTTGAAAAATGTATGGTTAGATTGATCGAGTTTTGGGTCAATAGATCAAGGTTTTCTTATCGAGCGTAGGTTGCAGATCGATTGGGAGTAGGTTCTCGATCGATCAAGCTTTGGCTAAATTAATTGAGTCAGTATTTCTAGTTTCGTAACAACTTATTTTTAATTCAACTCATATGCTATTTTTATCAATTTTATCACATTTAATTATCAAAACTAAATCCTTTTATGAGCATAATTGTCATTTATTATTAATTATCACTTCGGTCAAATTGACTCTATATCCAACTTTTGTTACAGAATAATTTACCACACATATTTTGATAATTTTGCATCTGTTTTGAGCTTTCAAAGAAAAACTTTATCTCTTCTTATAATCTTAGGCATCTTCTTGAATTAATTGTTCTTTGTGTGGTTATGTTCAAATGATTTGTGTGCCTAAATATTTTTCATAATATTGAGCTTTAAATAAATGTTCTAGAATTTGCTAACTAATTTAGTTCTTATATTATATGCTATTGAATCTATTAGTTAAAGTTTTTCATTATTGAATTTGCTATAAGATATGCTTTGTATTTTGATGAGTGCTTGAAAAGCACTAATATTTCGTAATTTAATGCGCTAAATTATATATAATAGATTTAATTATAACTATTTTATATTGTTATTTTCATATATCTATCATTTCAAAGTCATGGGTAAGTTTTGTATATTTCAAGTATTTTTAGCTTCAAACGAGTAAAATAATGTAAACACGCGAAACGGAATACTTGAAACACTCAAATAGCAACTAAGAAGAAAAAAGAACTAAGGCATTACATGAGAAACCAATCACGTTGTAAGGGTTACGTACGAAGACTAAAAAACAATATGTACCACAGCGTGTTGCTCTTTAGTTTTTGTACTAGACTGCATTTGTGCCACGATGGAAATTTTTATGTGCTGCCCTACACGACTCTCAGGTTTTACTATAGGTATTTTTCAAGATTGTGTCGCAACAAGAGGAAATGTGTGCTACGGTGCACTGGTCTTTATTTTTATATGGTGTGAAATTTCAACCTTGTGCCACGATGAGTAAAATTGTGTACCATGACGCACGTAGTTTTTGGAGAGTCCTAATTTTATGTAGCCCTTATACTTATATAAAGCCCATTAGGTTTCCAAACAAGACACAATTTTGATACGATTTTATTACAGAATTTTTAAAATTTTTGGAGCTTTTTTATATCCAATGAACTAAAAAAAGTCAATCTCAATGACTTAAGACATAATAGAAAGTAGAGCTACAAACTTTTGAGAAGTATACATTATTCAATCTAATTTGTGGGTATTTAGACCTTCTAGATTATTAGTATAATTAGATTATTCTTATTCTTTTTCTCTGATTGTGATATATATGAAGTTCATATTTATTTATGAATATTAATTTAAACATGAATGACTAATTTTACATGCATGTTTAGCTTTTGTTGTCATGTTTGCTTAGATCTATAATGGTGAATGTTTTAATTGCAAGAATAAATAAAGATTGTTTCTTAATTAAGAGTGCATTTAAATATTTATTTCTTAAAATTTTATAGACTAATTTGATATTCATAAATAGATTAAAAAATCTAGGAATTTAATTTTAAAAATATTACCTTAACTATATTTTGATAAACTTCATCAAGAACTCAAATTGATGACACTTATGCTATTTGTGCTAACTTTTCAAGTACTAAAGTTGACATGTTCAATAATTCGCGTGACTAGAATTTATCAAAGTTAATGGGTTCGGTTGATCTCGTGGGATTCCAGTAGATCAAAATGTTGGTCTAAATCCTCAAACCTAGCTTATGGAGACTATAAAAAATTGACAACTCATAAATATATTACAAAAGGGGATTTTATCTGTGAATGGTAGTATAAGATCTGACCTTGTAATTGAACATTGATTTTCATAGTAGATAGTTAGGCGGTCTGGTAGTTTTCCTCTTAGGTAATTGGAGTAGTCTAAGTTTTTTTCACTTAAAAATCTTGTGTGTTATTTCTTATTTGTGAAAGATGCGATGACTTGTAAGTAAATTACATAAGAAGACTTTATCTGTGAAGGGTAGTCAAAGACTTGGTCTTGTAATTGAACATTAATTTTCATAGTGTATAGTTAAGTAGTTTAGTGGAACAGTGATTTTCCTTTTAAGTCATTGAAGTGGCCTAAGTTGTTTACACCTAAAAATCTCGTGTGTTATTTCTTATTTTTAAATTTTATTTTTATACGCGATTATATGTCTAACCATTGTGTTTAGGTTATATAACTAAAACTTGTTAAAATAAAAAATAATCTATTCACTTCCTCTAAATTAATTAGATCTGTAATTAAAAATTTTGAAACCATATATTATTAACTAATTTATGTCCATTTTAATTTATCATGCATTCAATAACTTATTTTTTTCTTATTTACTTTGCCATTTCTTTCTATTGCCGTCTTACGTGATGACTGATGATTATGGGTTTATGTGTGCGATTCTAAAAACAAAACTGCTTCAAAATAAACAAGAAATTTTTTTTGATAGAAACACTTCAAAAATTCAGAATCCACATTTTCATCTTGGTCCACTAATTCTCCACCCATAATATATTTTATGTTATATACTAGAATAATTCTATATGTTTCTAATGGGAACACCCAAATGCTGATTAGATTTTATTAAAATATAAGGGCCCTTCGTATAAGTTATATTTAATGAATTAGTGATGATCCCAAACTTTTTTTTTCCTTTTATTTTTTTGTTTTGTTAATGATAAAATGTTCACAAGAGTTTAAAACAATATAAGTACAAATAATAGTTTAATATAAGAGCAACCAAGAAAAATAACAAAAATTCTAACATAAGGAGCTGCATTGTTTAGAAAAATTATTGAATTATTTATTCTTTATATGATTAAACTCAAATCTTATTCTAATTTAATATCTATCGATATTTATTTTTAATTTCTTGAAATTGGGTAGCATAAATTAATAATATTCAAGGTTTATTTGCATTTTAAATTTGTTAAGTTATTTAATTTATATTTTGTATATCTATTTATAATTGTATTGTAGTATTGCCTTAACACTTATCCTTGGAACCTCGTTACTAATATCAGATATCACATCCTGTGAAGTTATCAAAGCTTGAAAAAGTACAAAATCAAACCTTTTTCTCTTATAAAGTTTCAAATCAAACTATCTTCTTTTATAATTTATATATTTGATTTCTATGATTTATTTGTTAGATCTGATATATGTATTTATTTGATTTATAAAAAAAAGAATTGAAATTTTTTAAGAAATTGTTTGAATTTCCTGACTATGTTTAAATTGAAATGCAATATTGCTAAGAAAGTAAATATATATGCAATATTGCTAAGAAAGTAAATATATATTAAAGCTACATGTGTAGCCTTTTGTACACAAATATACAATGTCTAAATATATATTAAAGCTATATACGTGTAGCCTTTTGTACACAAATATGTAATGTCCATAGAATTTGAAATTAATTTATCATAGGAATGTGTTAGAGAAAAATAAATCACATTAATAAAAGATAATATTAATATTATGAAAAAGTTTATAAGATGTATGAATGTCTTATTCATTGAGTTAACCTTTTGAGATTAAAAGCTCGTGATTCTTACGAACTTTTACATGGTATTAAAGCTTCAGTCGATTGATTGACCAAAAAAAAAAAAAAAAACTAATGGTCTCACTCACAAAAAGAAAAAGAAAAAGTGTATTATTGAAAGAAAAAGATAAATGACCCAAAATAATTAGAATATAATAAAATCACTTGAAAAATACAAAGTGTAGGGCCGAACGACATACTTTGAGAGAAAATGTTTGAGAAAAATGAATATCTCACGTTGATAAAAGACAATACTATAAAAAAGTTGATAAAAAATATGAGTGTCTCTACTCATTTAGTTAACCTTTTGAAATTAAAGACTCATATCTCTTAAGAGCTTTCACAATATGAGATCTTAGCAATATATGCTATTGTATTTTTTTTCACTTGTTATTATTATGCTAAATATATTACAAATAGAGTTACTAATATAATAATAAATATATTATTTAAATTTATCAATATAAATATTTTTTATTACTAAAATTGTTACAAATTTTTTGTTATTACTAAAGTTATTAGTTTTGAATATTTTATAGTCTACATATAAAAGGATGGAATAATAATATCCTATAAACATCTGTTTGTATTTATTTTTAGTTATAATTAATAATTGATATGAGAAATATATATTTTTTCTTTTATTCTCATTATCATCAATGGATTTATTTTTCGAGAATATAGAGTAACTACATTAATATAAAAAATTAAGAAAGTTGTTTTGAAACATGATTATTGTAATCCATTTTATGTTGAAGTTTGTTATATTTTGGGAATCTTGGAATCTTTTTTAATTCATGTAGTAAGATTTTTAATTCTCATACTAAGAATCGAAGTTCGAATTCCACTCAAATGTATAAATGTATTTTTTCTTATTAATAAAAATAAAATGACTTTATGCTCCTTTAAAAAAAAATTGTAATTTATTTTTTGAAACTCCTAAAAAGATATGCATGACAATTAATATTTGTGATATCATCACTAATGACCTCATTTGAATCATATATATGTAAAAGGCAAATGTATGTCAAATGAAACAATTATTAAATATTTTTATTTTTTAAATACCACCTGTAGTAATATATTATCGAGTGTGCAGTTGCAAGAAAACAGTAAAATTTAAGAAAATTTCATTTAAGAGATTAGTTATTAAAAGTCTTAATACCATTAGCATTTTCTAAGAACGTGTTTTATCTAAGAGTATGATTTTTCAGAACATACATTATTATTTTTGTTATAATAAATTATGTCCTAAAATTTACATATATATGAAAGAAAAAAAAATTAAATTTTTCATTATTTTATTTGTACAGAATTAAAAAAAAAAAAAAAAATCTTTTGTACGATAAATTTATATTCGTAATTGTTTCGTTCACTAATCCCTTGGCCTTATAAATTTTCATTGGAAGCTGTTTAATCTATTATTAATCGCACAATAATGCATAGTTATTTTGAAAATATTATTAATTTTTAAATATATTATTTTATTAATTATTCGTATAGCTTTTATTTAAGTCACCTACAAGGGTTTGTAAATTTCTTAATATAAATAGTGAAATGAGTCAGACTTTGCAAGTTCTTGACAAAAGTTACGCGATTTAATAAAATGTTATTAGCATAGCTTAGCTTTAGTAGTCAAAATTTTAACTGCTATTAGTAATTTACACATTTTAACTTTAAATATTTTCATATTTATGCTAGACTATTTTTTTTTTTTTTTTTAAGTTTGTAGAACAAAATTATAAAATTCTATGTATGAGATTCCATAAGTTATATATAATTCTAACAAAAATATGTGATACTTTTTTTTTAGTTAAATTTGTTATTATAGTGGCAAAATAATAACTATTTATTTAAATGACTCAAATATAAGTTAATATTACTAAAATTCAATGATGATTATTCAAAATTTTTAAGTATTCAATATTTTTAACTTTTTATTTGAAAAATTTTGGAGACAGAAAAAAATTATAAAATCATATATTTCATTGAGTCAAAATAATATGTACAAAAAATCTCATATGTGCTTATATATCAACATTGAGAGTAAAATTTGCAACATATATAAATCATTTATATGTCAGCTTTACAAATAAATTTTACAAATGAAATAGTAATATAGAAACACATATATACATAAATATCATGTACTTGTACAGATTATTAAGAAAATAAATACATTTTAATTATATTATTTCTTAAAGTGAATATTATTCGATGAATATGTCCATTATATTGAGTTATTATGTATATATTGACAATGTGGTTACTATAATGAAAAGTTCATATAGGCAAATAAAACTTATTTTAGAGTGATTATTATGTTATGACTCCAATTTTATAATGAGTCATAGACGCAAAGCGAACTGATATTAATTAGAGTCTAGTGCCTTAATAACATTATCCAATATATGCCCACTTGATCTTGATGTATAATGACCATCTATTATATTATGGATGAGAATATAAATTGAACTTGTAATTGTTTGGGTAAACGGGTTATAAGCTCATCGGTACTAAGAACTCACATGTGTAAGCCCACTTAAAGCCTAGTCTATTATCTTGTAAGACCTCATAACCCACAATGGACCTAAACCCCGTTATCATTTACAAAGTCACCATACAACTCGTGGTTTATCAATGTGATAGGTTGTGGATTCAAACATCCTCGGTACCACCAACCTCTCATAATTTGTTTATTTAACCTGTTATTTAAATAAGTCACTTTGATGCTCTTGCAAGTTACACTAGTTCGTAACACCCTAGATCACCAACAATTTGTATGCCAAACCTAACATAACAATCATTTCAGGTCATATCAATCTAACCTTTGGAGGTTACATCGACACCTGAGGAGCCACTCATCTCATAACACATGTACATATGTACGTACGTATGTATGTGTATGTGTGTGAAATACCATTGTAAGAGGAGGGAAACATAAATACATTGTCTGCTATCTCTAAACAATTAGCGCTCACCGTGGGGCTCGGAATTTTTCAGCCCAGCTATTAGAATTTGAAACCTCAAATTTCATTTACTATATGACACTAGGTTAGGGAAAATCACTCCAATCTTTGACTATTCGTCTAAATCATGACAGCCAGCCTACCAAATGCTTGACAACTAAGGGATTAAAATACCACCATCAATGCTAATCAGTTTAGTTCGCTAACCTATGTTGAACATTCAAAAGAACACCCCAATTTGGGGTACTTTCCTCCTAAAAATTCTGTCGGCAAAGTAGTTCCCTTTAGTTCTTCTACCCAATCTGGGACCCTACCAGTCTGATCTTTAGGACGAACTACAAATGACCAAGCCATGACGCTTCTTTTACAATGCCAATTGGCAGACTTACAACGAGCTCTCCTTGCTACCTAAGAAGTGAATAGCAATTTGAGAAATCATGTTGCTAATTTCCAAAGGCAGCTTATGACTCGCACTCACCCCTTAAATGGAGGTGGAAGGGTATAATCATACCAAGGAGAATTAGAAAGGTCGTACCAAACACATAACCCTAACCTCCATACTACAAACGGGGTCTGCACTAGCCTATGCCAAATCTAGTGCCTCATCCAACAACCATTCCTATACCAATTCCCACACCTTCACCAAACCTAGTTGCAATGGAAACTTGTTTGCCTGAACGACCTATCCCAAACGTGATTGAAGAAAGATGAAAAAGATGGAAGAACAAATAAAAAAATGGAAAGGGCTAGATACAATATGATATTGAAAAGGTTTGGGATCAATTGGGTTTGTCGCCTTTCTCAAATGACATTGAGTTCACCGTACCACCTTAAAAATTTCCAACACCCAGGTGTCCGTCTTATTGAGATACAAAAGACCCAATTTTCCATATGATGCATTTTAAAACAGCCATAGCACCAATATGCGTACCTAGTCAAAAGAGAGAAGCAATGTTAACTAAAATTTTTACGACAACACTTAAAAACTCTACGTAGAAGTGGTTCAATGATTTACCCGCCAGAAGTATCGAGGACTTTGGAGATTTATTAAGGTCTTTATAACCAACTATGCCAATAACAAACCCATTTAAAAAGAGTCACACCACCTCTTTTACATCGTCCAAGAAGCTCAAGAGACGATTAAGAATTACTTGAAGAGATTTAAATTCGAAAAATTAGAGATATTTGATTGTCTTGATTCAATCACCATAGAAGCTTTTCGCAAAGGGATAAAGAGAGACTCGGGACTATTTATTGAGTTAAAAAAAAACAACCCCAAGTCGCTAGAATTTGTTTATGAAGCCCACAAGTTCGTCAATGTGGAGAGAGCGTTGAAATCTGGTACAAGGGGACCCCTTTTGAAGAAAAATGAAGATAACAAAAAGGGAGAAAAAATAAAGATTGAAACTAGGAAACAATACCAAGGACCAAGACCTCTTCATCCCAAGTTTAACCAAAATAATAATCAACAGAGAAGCCCAAGAGTATGGAGAATATCTTTATCTTCATTTAGAGATCCTCCGTTGAGAGTTTCATTGGTTAATGTTGTACACCATATGGAAGGTAATGAACAAGTGAGATGGCTCCACAAAAGAGAGGAAACCAAAATCAAAGAGATCCTAACAATTACTATGCATTCTATAAAGACACAGGGGATTGGACAAAAGATTGTCAACACTTAAAGTGAGAGTTAGAGCAACTTTTATCCAAGGGGATGTTGAGAGAATTGGTAGAAGGAAGAGGCAATCTTCAGGAAAGAATAAAGTAGATGAGCTCAAGAAGGAGGGAGTCATTCCTAGAAATTTACCACCGAGAGTCGAAGGATATGATTCAAACCGGCCAACAAATGTTCGAATTATGCATACTATTTATGACGGACCTATAGTGGTAGAGTCCACCCAAAATGCAAAAAGATATGCAAGAGAAGCCAAGAACTTTTGTAGACCAACTTACTCTTTGAAACAAGCAAAGCCAACATTTCCCGTCACTTTTGAGGAGGAGTACGAAGCTCCAATTCCTTAGGTTGTAACTTTAAAGATAACTTATTGTGAAGTTCGAAGAGTGCTAATAGACAATGGAAGTTCATCGAATCTATTATACTTGATTGCTCTATTAGACATTGGATTGAACTCGAAAGAAATAGTCCCTAAAGCCATGCCTTTATTAGGGTTCAACAGAAGCACAACAATGTCAATTGGTACGATAAGATTATTAGTATCTATAAAGGGAGCCGTTGTGTTTACAAACTTTGTGTTGTTAAATACACCTACCTCATATAATGTCATATTACGAAACATGGTTACATAAGATGAAGGCTATGCCGTCAACTTACTATCAATTGTTCAAGTACCCAACATAACATGGGATAATGGAAATCAAAGGAGACTAGGAAAAGGCAAGGAGATGCTATAATTCCACCTTAAAAGAAGTTATTACTCCAAAATAGTAATCAAAGTCTGGGCACCCAAACAATCCAGCCCCATTAACCAAAATTTCAATAATGGCATTAGAAGACTTTGAGCTAGTTTCAGTGGGAATAGAAGAGGAACAGAAAAATCTGAAAATAAGTGTCAAATTATCAAGCGAAATGGAGGCTTGAATAACACTTCTGAAGAACTATTTACATATTTTTACTTGGAAACTAGAAGATAGGCTATGAGTTGATCCGAATGTTATGGTGCATTAAAAGTTGATTTCACTAAGAAACCAGTGCAACAAAGAGAGAAGAAATTTGCTTGAGAGAAAAATGAAGTAATCAAGAAGCAGGTCAACGCTTTGAAAGGAGTGGGGTGGTTAAGAGAAGATGACTACCCAACTTGGCTATCTAACGTTGTTTTAGCAAGCAAGGAAAGAGGTGATTATAAGATGTGTGTGGACTTTATGGACGTGAATCGTGCCACCTCTTAAGGAATGTTTCCCACTGCACAGCATAGATTAATTGGTTGACGCCTCCTTTGGTTTTGCAATCATAAGTTTCATGGATGCTTATTTGGATATCATTAGATTTGGATACACCTAGCGAATGAAGAAAAAGTGGCTTTCATTATTAAAGAAGAGACCTTTTATTACACTTGCATGCCTTTTGGACTCAAGAATGCTGGTGCAAATTACCAGAGACTTGTTAACAAGATGTTTAAAGATCAAACTAGGAACATGGAGGTGTATGTTGATGATATAATGATAAAGTCTAAAATCATGGAAGCCAATTTAATGGATTTGAAAGAGGCATTCATGATATTGTCCAAATATGGGATGAAATTGAACCTAAATAAATGCGTAGAAAATTCTTAGGATACTTGGTCTCAAAAAGAGGCAATGAGGCAATGAGGCAAATGAGGATAAAATTGCAACATTGATCAACATGCAATCTCCAAAATGTTTGAAAGAAGATCAACAACTAAATGGTCGAATAGTTGCCTTGAGCCAATTCATCTCTAAATGCACGAAAAAGTGTATTCTTTTTTTCTAATTATTGAAGAAAAATAAAGATTTTATTTGAAAAAAAAATGTGAAGAAGCATTCCAATCTATAAAAGAGTACATTGGAAAGGCTCCCATATTGGCAAGCCCACAACATGGAAAAACTTTGTACTTGTATCTAACTATCGCAGATGGGGCAACTAGTGCAATCTTGTTGGTTAAAAGAGAATGAAGACAATAACCAGTTTATTATTTGAGTCAAGATTTTTCACAGTGTCAACAAAGATACCCCAAACTAGATAAAGTCACATTTACACTAAAAATGGCAGCAAGGAGAGTACGCCACTACTTTGGTGGGCACGTCATAATGGTGATAACTTCACATCCTTTGAAACATGTCTTAGGAAAACCAGAGACATTTGGTTGTTTATCTTACATTGCAATTGAGCTTAGCAAGTTCGACATCTAGTACAAACCATAGTCAACAATTAATGGCCAAGCATTAGCTAAGTGGATAGAAGACCAATCCAAATTGGATCCACTGTTAAATCCACCACTGGACACTATGGTAGTAGACAAGGAACAAGCATTGAAATTGTGGGAAGCTTTTGTAGACAGGGCATGTAACTCCTTAAGGATTAGGCGTAGGGATCATAATATTTGACCCAAAGGGAAGCATAATAAAACAAAGTATTCGCATCTATTTTCCTGCAAATAATAATGTCATTGAGTATGAGGCAATCCTCTTAGCTGTAAGGCAACTAAAACTTTTAAGAGCTGAGAGGATTATCTTAAACAATGATTCATACTTGGTCGTCAATCAAGTAAGAGCAACTTTTGAGCAAAAGAAAAGGAAATGAAGAAATACTTCGAGGTGATTAAGAAAGAGATTACCCACTTTAAGGAATTTGATTTGATACAAGTGCCGAGAAGTGGGAATAGCCATGCAGACTCTTTTGCAAGTTTGGCAGCAACTGTAAACATGGAGTTGAAAAGAACGGTCCCTACTCATAGTATTTCCATTCCAAGCATAAGTGAAGACGTTGAAGATGTCATATCTAATCAAACCTTAGTAAGCCAAGCTACAACTTGGATGAAACCTTATGTGGAGTATCTTTCCGGCGGAACATTACCATGTCATAAAGATGAAGCCAGAAAGTTAATCATTAAGTCAAAAGGTTATACCTTACTTGGAGGTGTACTTTACAAGAAAAATCTGAAAGGGTTGTGGTTGAAATATCAAAGTGAAAAAAAAACCCAAAGGGTCGTTGCTAAATTACATGATGGAGATTGTGGAACACATCCTGGTGGTAGAACCTTGTCACAAAGAATAATGAGACAAGGACATTATTGGCCAACAATGTTGATTGTACTGAACATGCCAAAAAGTGCAACAAGTGCCAAAGACATGCCAATGTTACACATTAGTTCACATCAGAAATAAAAGGCATAATCACCCCTTCCTAAAGTGAGAATTGATATTGTTGGACCTCTGCCACTCTCCCCCACAAAGAAAAAGTTCTTGATTGCAGCCATAAACTATTTCTCAAAGTGGATAGAAGCTGAACATTTAGCTAGATTCAAAGAAAGTGATGTTAAGAAATTCATCTGGTGCAATTTTGTATGTCATTTTGGCATGCCTCGTGAATTGGTAACTGATAGTGTATGACAATTTAAGGGCCAAGGACTTGTTGCATTTTGAATTCAACATAAAACTATCGCACTCCACACCATACCGACCCTAAGAAAATGGTCTAGGAGAAGTGTCCAACAAAATCCTTATTAACATACTTAACAAGAGATTAAAGGGAGAAAAGGGCAAGTGTGTTGAAAAACTAAACAGAGTTTTGTGGGCTATAAGAACTACCCCCAATTCAGCAACAAGAGAAACTTATTTCTCTCAAGTATATAGAACCGAATCAGTAATCCCATCTAAAGTAACCGAGCCTACCTTGCGCTCACAATTAAATCAGGAAGAAAATGATGATGAAAGTGTTGTTGAGTTGGTACTGTTTGAAGAAAAGAGAGAGGATATTGAAAAAGTTGGAGGAGCAAAAATGAGCCGTGCAAAGGGTCTACAATAAGAATGTCAAACTAAGGAATTTCTCGGCCAGTGATTGGGTCCTACGAAAAGCATTAGGAAAGAAAGACAAAACCAACTTTGGTAAATTCACTCCCACATAGGAAGGGCCTTACAAGGTCATAAACTTTACCCTAGGTGGATCCTATAGGCTAGAAAGTTCTGAAGGAAGGGAAGACTTAAGTTGGAAGGGAGAACAACTGAAGAATTTTTACTTTTGATAAATTGTTGGTCATCACACTTATATGATCTCACTTTTGTACTCCTTATTTTGATTACTATACATATTAACTTGAGTACGCATGAAATATATTGAGGAGTTGATGCATCCGAACTTCATATCAACCTCGCGAAAAGACAACGCGATAACCTTCAAGTTGAGAGATGAAATTGACTCCACTCACTTGGGATGTGGGCATAAGAAGAAAGATAATAAGCCCATCTTAAAAAAGGGGCCTAGAGTTCAACAATTCGAACCACCTCTTTGGGGTAAACAAGAAGGTTGAGAATTATATTTAGCTAGCCAATGCGCCCTGCCTCGTAAAAAGACAATGTGATAACCATCAAGTTAAGATATGGAATTTATTGCACCCACTTAGAATGCGGGTATAAATGGCAAGATAATAAGCCCATCCTAAGAAAAGGGTCTAAAGTTTGACAATTCGAACGTGCTTTTTGGGGTAAACAAGGCAACTTAAAGTTATATTCAACTTGCCAAAGTGTCCTGCCTTGCGAAAAGACAACTTGATAACCCTCAAGTTGAAAGATGAATTTTATTCCACCCAGTTAGGATCCAGATATAAGAGGAATGATAATAAGCCTATCTTAAGAAAGAGGCCTATATTTTGACAATTTGAATTCCTTTTTGGAGTAAACAAGGCAACTTATAATTATATTCTACTTGCCAATGTGCACGGCCTCGCTAAAAGACAACATGATAACCCTCAACTTGAGAGATGAAATTTATTCTACTTACTTGGAATGTAAGTATATGATGCAAGATAATAAGTCCATCCAAAGAAAGGAGTCTAGAATTCAACAATTCGAACCTCCTCTTTGGGGTAAAAAAGATAATTTATAATTATATTTTGCTAGCAAAAATGCCCTGCCTTACGAAAAAATAACGCTAAAACGCTCAAGTTAAGAGATGGAATTTATTCCACCCACTTGAGATGTATGAGAAAGCAGCCTAGAGTTTGACGGATCAAACATCCTCTTTAAAGTATACAAGGCAACCCATACTTTGATACTATTAAAAATGGGTACAAACAACGTAAAGATTATTTTATTGAAAAAAGGAATATTACATATTACAACGTTTTGGGACAGTTATTACAACAATATAGATACATAAAAGTAAAAAGATCACTCAAGAATCAAAGTTTAAAGATTCTTGTTAGTAGAAGAGGCAAAATTGTCACAATTTATCAATGTCAATAAATACATTGATGATCAATTATCTTACTAAATAATACTAAATGATTATAAGATGAAGAACAATGTAAGGCAATTTTTATATGGTGCAACTAAATAATAATATGATGTATAATGTATAAACGTTTTATCCATAAAAGAAAATCAAAACAAGTTTATATTTTTTTAAAGATAATTAGTTATTTTTGAGATATTTTTAGGAACAAACAAAAAAAACATGCTTTATATCAATAACAAAGTCATTAAACATGTAAAAATATTTAATTTTAGTACTATTGGGAATGTACTAGACGTCTAATTTACACAGTAATTCATATTACTTTAATAATACATGCCTAAAAACTATTATAATATTATATGACAATAGAACTTAATGGTTTTATAAGCAATAAGTGCTATTAATTCATTTATATGAATAACGATATAAATCAATATTATGTGACTACTAGTCACATTTTAGAGTGACAATAATAAGGGACAATGGGTCTTTATGGCACCGTGCTAGTCGGCTCATAATTGAGGTAATATCTCACATTTGACATCGTGCTAGTAGGCTCATAATTGAGGTAAGAACTATGGACTTATAAAGTACTGCTTCCATTTCAAGAGGGATATAAGTTGAATATTATATTACTAATTAGTTTCCTTGTTAGTATTGGAGATTATTATGATTAAAATATTAAATAATTATTCTAATATTTTCGTATTAGTTTATGAGTCTTATTTAGAGTCTTATTAGAATTAAGATTAAGATTTTAATTTATTATCACTATAAATATCAATATAGTCCTTCAGTATTATGAATGAATGAGAATTAAAATATATTTATTTGACTTTTTTAGCTCTTTTCTCAACCTACTTTGATTATCTATTATTTTAGCTTCCACATTCGTTCTTTCTTCTATTTTATATCTATATTTTCTTCCACTTCATATTTTAACATGATATTAAAGCAGTGTTCGATTTTGAATATTTTGAATATATTATCTAAATGTAGTTCTATCATCTCTCCCTATTGACTTCTTCTATGGTGTAATTTTTTGTTGGTCAATTTTTTCTAAAGATTGCTAGTTGGTTCTTTAGTTTCGTCATTCAGCAAACTGTCACTGCCTTTGTTCACCGCTATTGCCGCCATTGTTCACGTTAACCTCACGGCCTTACGACTATTGGTATCATCCATTTTTACTACTGTCATCATCATCGTTCATGTTAACCTCACGACTTCACGACTATTGGTATCAATCTCAACCTTACGACTTCGTAGCCGCATTTTCTAAAAAGATTAACCGAACCACCGTCGTGCACTATCATCACCAATTCCAGATCTCACCAACACTAAAGCACCTTTGAGGTTTAACATTAACTACAAATATGTATGTTATAATTGTCCAAACTGAACATAAATTATGCTTAGCTTGAAGGAGAGAGTTGAATATTAAATTAATAGTTATTTTCCTTGATAGTTTTCCATCATAATACTAAGTATTAGCTTTTGCATTTCAATGAATTTTTTGTTCAATTCATTTACTTGATTCATGACAGCTTGAACAGTGAAATTATTTTGTACTTGCATAGATACTATTGTGGGCGTAGCTCCAAATCCAAGCCCTCGCACTCAACCATTACGTTCTAGACCTAAAACACGAGTTATAGCATCATCTTCCAAACATCCCTCATGTTCTGGTGAAGAACCAACATTCATAACGATCTTTACACTCTCCGTTGCAACTTGTTTCTAAACACATTGACAAGCATGCATTAGTACAACAAATAGCACCATTTTTTTTTTAAACGAATACTAAAATTATGCAAAGATTGTACCATTTTTTCTGCAATCCTTTCATTAGCTAGTTCTCCATGTTTTTTTTGTGTATCCAAGAGTCCACACATCAACTCTATTTACTACAGAACCCTTTTCCCTTCCCTAAAATCAAAACATAAAAATATGTTTAATAGAAATAGGAAGGATTATGGCTGCAATTATTGTAGTTTCTTTAATTTATATAAACTTTATTCTAGTTCTGCTACCAAATGACAAAATTGTAGACATAATTATTTTTTGTGATGCTTTACAAAACAAATAAATAGTTAGTATTAAATTATTACCATGTCATCTGTTATGCGAGCAAAACCCTTTCGACCCGATGTGTGAGTGGCAGTTTCGTTTCCGTAGCAATATTAGTAGCAAACTTGGGACTTCACCATGAAGGACCCAATCTTTATATAAAGGATTCATTCCACTAAATACTAGATGCTTATAAACTATATTAGCATCATAGCAACATGGTTTTTACATTTAGCACAAAGGACATGTAATCTAGTCAACAAGACCTGGGATTGCTTTAACCATGTTCAAAAAATTTTGTGCTCCATGTTTATACTCTTTAGAATGTCTACAATGGAGCAACAATCATGACATAAATAATTTTTCATTATGAATAATTTTTGAATGACTTAAAATGTTT
This sequence comes from Elaeagnus macrophylla, assembly GCA_029378325.1. Taxonomy (NCBI): domain Eukaryota; kingdom Viridiplantae; phylum Streptophyta; class Magnoliopsida; order Rosales; family Elaeagnaceae; genus Elaeagnus; species Elaeagnus macrophylla. The sequence continues at coordinate 53,109,054 of CM055640.1, forward strand.
AAATTAAAATAACCTTAAAAGATTCACCCATGATTTATCAATGAATTCTGACTTGTTAGCTTATAACCTGTTATGAGATTTACTATAAGTCCTAGTGCAAAAATAGAATTTAGCTAAAATTTTAATAACCATTTAAGATAAGCTAAGGAAAGGTGGCAAGAAATCAATTTCGATAATTGATTCAGAGCAATCAATCATGCATAAGCATAAATTAAATATTAAAAAAAATTACTTCATTGATTGCTTATTAAGCAATTCCCAAGTGATAACGTAAAAATCTCAAATGCAGAAACCTGCGCTTAAAAGGTAACCACAAACCAATGTTCTTTATATGATAAGATAAGCTCATTGCATCTAATCATGGTCTAAATATAAAGAATACAAACTAATTTCAATCAAATGTTCTTTATATGATAAGATAAGCTCATTGCATCTAATCATGGTCTAAATATAAAGAATACAAACTAATTTCAACCAAAGTTTATCTTCAAGGAATTTTAGTAAGGCTAAATGATTAATTAGTTTCATATCACAAAACTAGCAACATTGTGATCAATCTACATCAATAAAATAATCAACTAGTTACATACCTAGAACAACATTTTACAACAAAGAAACAAAATTTTCACAAGGAGAATTAATTATAGATATAAAAAACACATATAAAGGTCAATGCTTTAGGTTTACCTGCTCTCCTTGACCAAAATCGTAATCTCTAACTCAATAACACTGGTTGATGCTAGAGCCTTGGAAGTTGAAAGTATGTGTTCGTCTACAACAAAATTCTATATTGTAAATATCAAAGAGAATCGGTTCCCTAGAAGAAAACATTAGATGGAGATGAAAATTCGAAGAACTGCATATATGTGATAAGATTATAGACATGAGAAAAGGCCCAACGAATATCAAATAAATCATATGCCCAAACTAGCACTTATGAAAGATTATCTCTCATACTTATGTCTTCTACTAAAAGAAGTTGATGTCTAAGCACACCTTTATATAGATTTATAATTTATACATTATGTTAGGCTCAATCTCCGGACAAATATCTATTGTTCTGAATTGATAATCGATGAAATTACTTTGCATTTATAAAATCTAATGGAATATAATAGAAGATATTAAAGGCTTAAAGTTCGATTAAGATTAAAATATAAGAACTCAATGTCCCCAAACATTTATCATGCTTAAAGTATACAAGGAACTAATATCATATGCTGTAATCAAGAAAATAAAACCTATAAGTTAAGATTTTAATTTTGACTTCTTTAGATAGCAAAGTCATTCTATGCTTTAATTTAAAAAATGAAAAGAAAAAAATTTATGCAAAAAATAAAGTTGCCAACGGCCTTCAAATTCATTTTTGTTGCTTCCTACACCATAATGCACTATTGAGATTATTCTAACAAACTAGCATATGCTTCAACTTTAAAGTAAAATGAAAAGTGGTATAATCCACGATGTTCCAAAGTAAAGCTGTATATTCTGTTACTTTTACTCCCTATAACATATGCTTTAGGGAAGGGAAAAAAAAACCCTTGTCTAACGAAAAGGAATCCCGCTCTACTAAGCGTTAAATGACAAAAGGAAGGTACATTTCTCATATTTTGGGGACTGTACAATATAATTTGGTTCCACTTTGTATTTTTGTATTTATTACATATATTTATTAATAGTATAATCTTTCTTAATAAATAAATAAAAACTATAATTTGGTTAACCAAAACTGCATTCAGTTACATTGAAATTGCTTGTTATGTATTTTTTTTTCATTTGGGCTAAAGAAGAAAACAAATAGCTTGGTATTGAAACCTAAGTATTTGGCTAGAAATAATAAAAATGCTTCTGTAAATTTTCATTTATTTAACTATCAGGATCTTAAAAAACTACCTTTGTTATTCATGAGTGGTGATAAACAAATGACAGGCCTATTTTCCTTTCATGAGAATAATTCTACATACAAAATGCAAGAGTATCAAAGTTGAGTTAGACAAATATGTAGGCAAAGAACAATATAATCCAGAAGCAACTTTTTTTGTTTTCGGTCCTCAATTCAAACGAGTTGGGAAATGGAAATTTACTGTTCCTAACACATCACTCACATCAACTGAAGCAAATTCCCATGAGAGTGCAGGAAAGCTACAGGACAACCAAAGTAATTTCAGTCAAGCAAGCAAGAAAACATTCGTCCACTTCATATAAATTAGTACTTATATTGTGCTCTGAAACAATAAAAGATGAGGAGCCAATGTAAAAAAGTTATAAAACAAAAGTAGGAATGTAACACCAATTCGTAGTGCAAAAACAAAAATTAATACCAACAAAACCATGCATTCAAATATAGTTAAAAAACACACGTTTTGAGCTTAGTTCATTCAAATCTAGCATTCACATACTAACTCACAAACACAAACACAAAAGAGGTCAAATATGCTAGTGACAAAACCAATCAACAAGAGAGGCAAGAGACTCACCCATTTTCTATGTTTTCCATCATACATAGACAAAAAAAAAATAGGGAGGAAATTAAGAGACTCACCCAGTTCTTCAGTTCATCTTCGTGTCTAATTCTTCCACTCGCGATGCCCAGTTGAAAGTTCTTCGCGAGGACGAAAACTCATATGTCGCGCGCGATGCCCAATTCTCAACACTTCATTCAGTTTATATTCTTGGTTCTAAAATCTGCGAGAAATAATTCAGTGTATATTCTTGGTTCTAAATTCTGGAAACTAAAATCTGAGAGAAAAGTGAAACTGGGTTCTACCTAAAATCGAAGATAAAAGTGAACTGGGTTCTAACAAATGCGAGAAAACTTGGAAGAAAAAAAAAAAAAAAGGGTTCTGAATCAGCGGGTATTCTAAATGAAATTTTAGCGGGATGAATAGCGAGTCTCAGCAAGAAGGAGACTAAAGAAGGGAAAACGCGGTAATGTTTAATGTTTTGGTATTTTAGTTAAAAAAGTAAACAACAAAATTATTTCTAACTCATACCATGCGGCATTTTTTTAACATAATACCAATTTTTTATTTTTTAAAATTTATGTATAAATTTTTAAAAATTTAAAAATTAAATTATAAAATTTATGTATAAAATGTTAAAAATTTAAAATTTAAATATTTAAATATGAATTTTAAAACTATATAATAAATTTAGGAAGCGATGACAATTTATTTCTCATTTTAATCTCTCACTACACTCCATCCACTATATTAATTGGTATGAAAAAAGTCTATATTATATTGAATGGTTAATTAATTAGGTAGCTTATGGCTAATTATGATTGTAGATGGATATACATGCACACAATAAATATAAAATTAAATTGGATGAGTTTTAAAGATTCAGACACGGATTATTAATTATTAGTTAAATAACCCCCCACATATTATTTAATATTATAAAATGTAAACAAAGTCATCGATGTAGCAAATTCAAGATCAACGTGTATGCAGCATGTGTATGCCGTATCATATCCTGAATTGTTATGCATTTTTTTTTTTATATTTAGTTTACTTTGGAAAATTTAAGGATTATTTCAGAAATTGAGATGCATACTCCTAGTTAATAATAACATTGATAATCATAATTTTGATTTTATGAAAATATTTAAAAATATATATTTATACTAAATAAATATATTACTAATTTAAAGTATTATATCATACAATTAATTATTTATTTATTAAACCTGACAAATAATATGTATGTGCCACTTTTATTATCGCTTAAATTTTAATATTTAATTATTATTGTTATGTATGGAAATATCGGTCAATTTGTGCATATTCTAAATTAACGGCTATCTTGTCTTTACTTTGAAGGTATGACAAGTTGTTTCAAGTTTAATTTGTTTGGTTATATACTTGTACGTTATTATTTTTGTTTTGGAGGTAAGTAAATTAATTCGGAGATTATATGTACAGCCAGCTAGATAGCTTCCAATATTATTTATTGCTAGAGTTAAAATCAATTGGACATCGATTTTAATTCGTAATTTATTAATTTCTTCTTTGGATTCCAAAACAAGTGGGATTTTAATTACCATTTAATACTATACTGTGTTTAATTGTGACGCTGGCACATATATGATTTTTTTTGTTTTTTAGAATATTATATATAATAAAAAAAAAGAACTATATATGTATGTTGCATATATTTCAGTGTTATTTTTATATATAACCGACAACTATATTAATTAGCATAAAATTTTGAGTTTTTCTTTTATATCCAACCCTTAGTAGAATTATATATAATATTTCACATATATAAAAGAAAGAATGAGGTGCTATAAAAATCGTTTAGATTAAAAATGATGTTATTTATGTCTTTAATTTTGTAAAAAAAAAAAAAAAAAATGTCAATTAAAAATAAATTATAATATTTTGAATTTTTTTTATTAAAATATTATTATTTTATATTAAGTGGTTAAAACGCGATTAAAATATGAGTAAAATTTATTATAAAATTATTTAAAAAAAAAATCAACAATAATAATATTAAAATAGAAAGTTATTTAAATATATATTTTAAATTTTAATAATAAATAAAATATTAAAATAAAAAAGAGATAATTAACAAATATTCTAAATAAATATTTTGTGAATTTTTTTTCATATTAATTATGACTTTATTATTATTAAAAATTTATATTTTAATTGTGTTTAATTATTTAACAAAATAATAATAATATTTTAATAAAATAATTAATAAAATAATATAATTTATTTTTAATTAGTTATTTTTATATAGTTAAGTAATTAAATAATATAGTTTATAATTTAAAGGATTAAATAATATAAATGATTTAATTTAAATGATTTTAATAACATTAAAAAATAAATAAATAATTAGGGTTTAGGCTATTAATAATAAAAAATAAAATAAAAGGAACGCATAGTTATAATGTCTCATACTAGCTAGTTAGTAGTTATGATTGTCGCAGAGATGGATTATATTTTGTCGACAATTTCAGCCCGTGATATTAATTAGAGAGACAAGATTAATCAATGTTTTACTGCAGCTCTGAGGCCTATGCATTAATTCATCTTCAAACGAATAGTGACACGAGAAACTAATTAAATTTTGTAATGAGAACACCTACAGCTGAATCGAAACTATCGAATGTTACATAAGCATGTCGGGGTTTACAAAGATTTGTACATCAACGAAGCACAGAATTTAAGTAATATAAAATGAAAAGAAGCAAATCCGAATCAATCGCTTAGTTCATTCATCCCGAAAGTGAACAAATCAATTGTTTGATTCAGAAAATCATTGTTTTGATTTAAAATACATATAATATTACTATCCGTTAACTGTAATGATAATGGCATTTTTGTTATGGAAGAGTGTCATGGAATACACTTTGTTAAAGTTAAATATGTTATTTAATCATTTAATTTATAAAATATGTTTTTAAATTTTTTTTATTTATGAAAAGGGAGCTGAAGAAGGAAAAAAAATAATTTTTTATCTAATTTTTTACTTAATCTAACAAAATAACATATATATCACATGTATATTTATATTTTTTGATAAATATATGTAAAAAATTAATATTTAATTAAAAAAGTGTTCAAACTTTTTAAGAAATTTTTTTTCTTTCAAACAAAAAAAAAATTATTATCTAATATATGACTTTGAATATTAAACAATAAAAATTTTGTTTAAGTTTGAAAGAAAATTAATTTTTTTAAAAATTTGAGTAAATTTTTTAATTAAATATTATTTTTTTACGTATATATTTATCAAAAAATATAAACATGCATGCAATATTTATGCTATTTTATAAGATTTAATAAAAAATTAACTTTATTCTTCTTTGCACATTTTCCAAAAATGAATTAAAAAACTTAAAAACATATTTTTTAAACTAAATAATTAAATAATACATTTAATTTAAATAAAACAATTATCTAAATATTTCACATTTTTGTAAAAAAAAAATAGTTCCATTATATCACTACTTTTTAATACTAAAATTTTGGGACAATCCCAACTAAAATTATTATTATTATTGTAACAAAAACTAAAATTAATAAATTTGGATAGTATTATTGCCATATTATAAATTGTTAATATCACAATATTAATTTATTAAAGATAATTTTATTCAATAATAATAACAATATGAAATAAGTAATATTAAAAATAAAATAAATATTTTATATATTGATAATAATAAAAATATTTGTGATAATATCCCTGAACTTTTTAAAAAATAGTTACACTACGATGTAACTCGTACGCATACAATTGACAACTCAAAAATTATTGAGATAGTATCATTACTATTTTTGTCAAAATACAATATTCTAATTTGAATGCATTAAATGCAAAAAGCATAACTTGTTGATATTTAAAGGTTAATATTGTCATTTTAATAGAATTAACACTAATGAGCTATATGCATGAACCAAAATAGGTGCAACAATAACACCACTCTTTGCAGCAATAACATTTAAGGGTACCCTTACACCGAACAATTTTTAGTTTACTATTTTTTGAAAGAACAACTCCATTAATAAAAATTAACGATTACGAACGCTTAATGTCCATATCCGTGATTTGGTTTAAAACATCTGGACAAGAAAAAAAATACCATAAAAGGTTCATTTACAATGGAACTTAATCCAAATGCAAAGAGAATGAGCAAGAGTATTAGAACTTCATGTACAAAAGCGAAGGTCCTTATTTGATGCATAACTCAAGTAATGTTGAATGTCGTATATGAGCACACCCAATTGAGATCTATCTTGAGAATTAGATTGAAGCTTGTTAACTGCCACTAAGGAATTACTTATTTCTAATATGATATGTGACAACTCCAACTGAAAAGTAACCTTTGCACCTTTTTTCAAAGCCAGGAATTTTGCCATAAGAGGGGAAGCTACCCTTTCCACTTATAAAGCTCGAGCATGAATTACCACACCTTCCTCGTTTTGCAGCACAACTCCAAGGCCTTATTGCCAAGAGCATTTGATAATGTAAGAACAATCTTTGGATTTTAAAAAATCCTAGAATATTAAATTATTGATTTTAAATTGCTATGGCATTATTATTTTATACTAAAAAAAAAAAATAGTAATTCCCTAATTTAAATTTGGTTAATATTGCTGCTCAAACTAAGAAAAACTCTTGTCATGCATAACACACTTGTCTCAAAACATTTGATCCCATGAAACATGTTGAAAATGCTTGATGTTCAAAATTGGGACAATCTCAATCCTTGCATTAAAGTTTTATTAGTCCCAACATTTTAAAACTGTACTCACATGCTAAGTAGGTAAGAAGAAATGAATGTATGATTTTCTTTTCTTTGGACATATTAGTTGTGATATAACTAGTCCTATATAAAGATTGAGTAATTCAATTTATTTAAAATTAATTCAAAGAACTCATGAGCTAAAAAAAGTCGTGCTCATCTAACTCATGGACTCAAATGAGCTAACTCACCTACCTCAATAGCTCATTTAACAAAATGTTTTTGTTAATAATAAAATTTTTATAATTACAATAATGTCATTTGAAATATCGACTTAAAAGATACTATTTTTATTATTCATGTTTTTATACAAATATTATAAGAAGTTAATATTTATCCTAACATTTTTATTTATAAATAACTTTTATTTTATTTTTAAAAGAGTAAATGAATCATCTCATCTCATTTAAAAATGACTTGAGTTGAATTTAGCTCACATAAATTTAGATGAAATTTACAACATGTATATACCATTTATTCAAGCAGGTTGTCTCAAGTTTTTCAATAATATTAATAATAAAGCATACACGCCTTTCTAGTCGTCCAAAGTTAATATTCTAACATCCATATTCTATATGACATCACTATAATTTAAAAAATTAAATGACATAATCTAAAAGACCTGTTACTCTTGCTCCCTACATTAAAAATCAATAAAATTTGAAATAAGAGTATTTTTTTTTTAAATAATAGTTACAATCTCACACACTCAAGCACATATACGTAAAATGAAGTGTTTAAACCAACCTCATCTCAGTGTAAAAAAAAAAAGATTTAATTGCATGACATAATTCACTTTATACATAGAGCTTTAATTTTAACATCACTTAGGAAAAATATATATGTTCATTTTTTTTATAACGTAAATGAACATAAATTTTTTAATGTTGTTAGAAAATGAACATATATTTTTACTACATAGGTTAAAAATAAAATTAGTTAAATAAATAAAACATTTATGCACTGGAAAGCCAAAAAAAGGGGAAGATAACAAATATAACACCTCCTAAAATTTATAACAATAAAAATAGCACCCACAACATTAACTTAACACTAACTCATATCCATACCATTTCAAGAGAATAATACTATTTTTGTTATTATGAGTTTTAAGGGTATTATTTTATGTAATTTTTTGATATATTTATTATTACACCACAAGATATAATTGAATGAAAGTTCAATAATTTGACCAACACTAATCTAGATGGCTTTCACATCGTAGAAAAGGCAACATATAAAAATTGTGTATGATTTATCTAAGAAGCACTCTTATATTATTCAAAATAATTATATCCTAATTAAGGATTAAATTAATAATACACTTAGTAATTAATCATCTTCGTGATTACCGTTACAGTTACCAACTAATATACTACTACGTACGTACTAATACTACTGCTAAAAAGGTAAATAAATAAAACTTATAATCAAAACACATCAGAAGGAGAAGCATTAACTAAATTAAAAATACTGTTCCAGCAGATCTTGCTCTCTTCAAAGACGTTACCACTTTCACAGCTTCCATCGCCAGCATGCAGTACTTGATGACAAGTCTCATTTGAAACCATATTGGAATTATTAATGTTTTGGTCCTGATCATCACAGTTGTTGTAAATGAAGACATTATCTTCAAAACCTAATTCCATTATATTCGACAAAGCTGACGTAGGCAATGTATTCACATTCTCATCATCATTTCTTGCTTTATAACTTTGAGTAAACCATTGATCACTAATAGTATTATTGTCATGAGCACACCCATAATTACTCATATCATGATCCTGATCATCAAACTCCATTGTTGTTGGGGTGTTAATATTAATATTATTCAATCTTTTATTCCAAACACTAATATCACACCCATGGCCATCAAATTCTTTAATCATTCCACTTCCACAGAACCCATTAACAGCCTGAATGGAATATGGGTTATTATTAATCATGTTATTATCTGCGCAGCCCGGGAAGTTCAATGTTGATGTTGGAGATTCAAGGTCATCCATGGTTATCAAACTTGAAAGGGTATTATTGGTATTTTCTGATCTTGTTATTGTTTTCATCCACGTGCCTTGCCATGCTTTGAGCACGTCCAAGCATGGTGGTGGAGCTGTGGCGGTTCTGTTTATGAGTGGAGCTTGACTAGTAGTAGTGGTGGACCCACCAAGCTGATGATGAATTAGAGGGACGTGGTTAGAGACCAGTTGTTTGGATTCTCTAACCAGTCTAGCTTCAGCTTCAAGACGAGCACTCTCCCACTGAGCCATGTGGCTTATATTGGCGGCGTCTTTTGGGTTGCCACTTCCGGCTCCGAGTGAGTCTGTTTTTGGCTTATGGGTAACTGGATCAATACCCATCTTTGTTAATCTTTTCTTCAAATGGGTGTTCCAGTAGTTCTTTATCTCATTATCAGTTCTTTTTGGTAAGTGAGTTGCTATTGCTGACCATCTGTACATTGAATAACTTAGTTTAAACACTAAATATTTAATATAATTGACTTGTATATATATATATATATAAGTGGATAAAGATTAAAACATATAAAGAAAAAGTTTGAGGCAAGTAGGACATTATGGGGGCAGATAAGAGGGTTTAAATTTTATCACAAACGACGTCGTATGTCACATGTACTTGGTACCCGACTTGGGTATATTGAACTAAACATTAAATTTTTAATATCGAGGACAGTGACGACTGTAACTAAGTAAGTGAAACTGATATTTTCAAAACAAAATTGTGTGGACAAATACAGGTGCCATGTGCCAATAGTAAGCGTGTAGGCATTTGGTGTAATTTTACCACTATTTTACATAACAAAATTATTACTCATATAAATATTTATATAAGACAAATCGTACCTTTTAATAATAATATTTCTTCTCAATTTAACATATAATACAATAATAATACATTTGTAACTTTCGATTTCGATCGGCTTTTTGTGAAAATAAGTTGGAAAAAAAAGAGGGTAAAAACCTAGTGCTTTTACTCTGTTGGGTTTGTAAAAATAATATTTTGAGTTATTTTTGAAGCCTGGTTGTTTTCTCTTTAATTTCACATGCAGTATCAGACTATCAGTAGTATAGAATAGTGTCAGATCAAGGTGAACAATTAATGCAAAGAAAAAAAGAAGGGTATTGCTAATTTTTGGCTGAGAAGTTGAGGAAAGCTAATGATTAACAGTGTTAATTGGGAAAGAAAGAAGAGCTAGAAAGATTATATATATATATATATATATATATAATTATTATTACCTGTTTCCAAGAAGAGCATGGAGTTGAATGATAGTCTGTTCTTCCTGCAAACTAAACTTTCCTCTTTTGATATCAGGTCTAAGATAGTTAGTCCATCTTAGTCTACAACTCTTTCCACATCTTTGAAGCCCTAAATTTAGAAACAACAGAAACTAAATAATCAATATACGTACACTTTAATAATAAAGTACCCATAAAAACCAAAAAAAATCAATTTCAAAATAATTATACCTGCTTTAGCAGGCAAGGCACGCCAACTTCCATGGCCATGTTCTTCAATGTATGCCTTGAGCTTATCGTCCTCTTCATTAGTCCATGGTCCTTTTTTCAACCCTACCTTTTCACAACAAGGTGACCTCCCCATTTTCAAGCTAGTGCTAGTTCCCAAAGTAATACTAGGACAGTGGACTGATTAAGCTCAGAGCTTTACTTGGAGAGAATCAAAGTGTCCAGCGTAGATTGGGGGAAGATGAAAAGGGTAAGTAGCTATATATAGGTAGATAAAAGAACTGTTAAAATATAGCTCCTTAATCTATTTTCATAATTACTAATATACCCTTGTCTTGTTTTTTTTAGTGTTTTGCACCACAGTTCCAATTTAACTGGTACTGTATAAATAATTAATATCAACGTGTAATTGGCATTGTGATTATGTCTATTTGTTTATTATGTGTTGGGAACACACGAACTTTGAAGTCCCCTCGTTGAATCGCTATTTTATTACATTTCTTCAAGTTGGTGGGGCTTTATGAAAATATTTATAATGGCCTTTATTTGCTATAAATTTTATAATTATCTATGTCATGAATGCACGTGGCATGCCTTCCTCCGTATAATATTCAAACAAAATAGGAAACAATCTTAAGATCCTTATTTTACTAATCTTAATTTAAGGTGGACATTTTACTTATATTTTTATATACTAAAAAAATTATCATACAATAAAAATAAATTATGCTAGCCTATTTTTTAAATAAAAAATATTTTTTTTATTATCACAAAATGCATGTTCACATATTATTATATAATTTTTTTTTACTAGTAAATGGTCTTGATTATTTTATTATTTCATTTTTTCAATTTAACATCTAATCTAACACTAATACATTACTTAATATATATATAATGATTTTTTTCTTTCAACATATATGGAGGGGTGCAGGGGCGGAGCTAGAAAAAAATTTAGGAGGAACTAATTTTTTTTTTATATAAAATAAAAAATTAGTAGGAGTTATAATAAATTATGCACAATTTAACACTAAATTTTTTCATGTCATATTATAATAGAGACACAGAGTTAACACATTATAATTAACTTATAATAAAAATTAAATAAAAATATAACAAGTTAATAAATATTAGCATCATTCATGAATAAAATAAATTTATTAACTAAAAAATCTAAGCAAATAAAAAGCTCAATCAAATACATTAAAATTTATAGACATTAAAACTAAAATAAACATATAAAAATGTAAAAAGTAAAATATGATTTATAATTTTAAGCTTGAGACTATATTTAAAAATATATGTTTATAAACAATATAAGAATGACTAATAATAATAAAAATAATAAAATTTTTATATAATTTTTTTTAAATAAATTTTAAAAGATTATTAAAATAAAATATCAAATAATATAATATTGGATAAATTTAAAATTTGGATTGAAATAAAATATAATAAACATAAACTTAAAAAACTTTAATATGAAGTTCATCATATATTTATTTTTTTAATTTTATTTTTATAATGTTGAGTTTAAAAATATTTAAACATTATTTGGATTCTTATATTTAAGAAGAATTTTTTGTAGTATATTACTCTAATTTTATTTTTGTTACTAATAGTTAACAAATACATGAAAAAAAAATATATTTAATCACTTTATTTATAATTCATGTCATTTTTATTCACGTATTTATTAAATATTATTAATATATACTAAAATATGTACATAAAAATTAGACACAATACATTACTATAAATAAAATATTTATTTAATACTAAAAATATACACGTAATTAATTTTTTGTAAAAAAATTGGTCGGAACTGAAGGTCCCCTGGCTCCCACGTAGATCCGCCTCTAGAGCGGTGGAGAAGTGGCATCAGGGCTAGTGTCAAAGTTTTTACAAGAACTACAAGTTTTTAAATCCCAAAAAGTTAACCATAAAGATAGTAATGATAATGTTTATTTACAAACCTCACAGTAGTATTATGCCTAATCAATGTAAATAATTATTTTTAATTTTACTTTCAAAGTGTGTGACTTTTTCTTTTTCAAAATTCATCACTTTATAATTTTTAGCCTATTTTATTATATTTTATTCTATTTGTGTCACTTGTTTTTTTTTTTCTTTTAACTTTTGCAAAGCTCATTTCATTTTTTTATAAATGAGACCCAAGGTTTTTAGTTAAATTGATTGACACTTTAATACCATGTCAAAATCTAAAAGATTCATAAGTTTTTTAATACCAAAAGATTAACCCCAAGAATATAATTCTGATACTTACTTATAAAACCCTACATTCGTATCATGTTTAAGTAATATAAAACATAATAAGGCATGTGTAAAAAAAAATATAAAAATTTAAATGCCTAATTATTTTATTAGTCACTAAATTTTGAGCAATTTTTTATACAAGTTCCTAAAATTTAAAAACATATAATTTAGTAAGGAAGCTTTGAAAATTTAAACATAAGTCCCAAACTATTAAATTGTATGATTTAATTATCAATATTTTTAAAAATAATTTATATATAAGTCACTATTAAAAATACATATTTATGATTAAAAAATTTTGGACACATAAAGTTTTAAAACTTTGAAGATTAATTAAGTCATACTATTTAATAATATGAGACCTATATTTTTGTGAAGCTTTAACAATTTGGTAATAAGACATACGTGAATCTAATCAAAGTTTGACAATCATAATAAAGTTGAGCAAAAATAAAATTATTCGTAATTATAATTAAAATTAAATTTATATAATTATATTTTCATTAGTTGCAAATAGGGATAACTTTTTTTTTTAAAATAGAAAGTGATATACAACAAATAAAAACTTAAAATATATAGTAGGAAATAGTAAGACATTAAAAAATTGGATTGTTCTAAAACAACAAAAAAAAAAAAAAATACATATTAAGTTGTTCAATTTTTATTAACTTATAAAAAAATAATTTTATTATAATAAAAGGCTAAATATGTATCTATTTTATTTATGTAAATATCTAGAATTATAAAACCAATTGTATAATAAAAATTTATTAAGTCAAGGGATCCATGGTCCAACCATCCCTCATAAAAGGAATGTTTAGCATTATGTATTTATACTCACGTTATACAGGTATATATTGAGTCAGTTATTCTTGTATAGATTATTTTAGAAACTTTTACAATTGTCCTTATTTGTTCCTTCTATATATATATTTTGAATTGTGATAGTGGAATGGATCATCTGTTTATTTTCACACTTTCCTTACTGAGCAAATATTCCCTTTGTTTTTTGTTCTCGTGTATGGTATCAGAGCTATTTTCCCAAAAAAGGTCGTGTGATTCCTTCAATGGCAAATCAAACCCCAATTAGCAATTATGAAAAAATTGATAGCACACCTTCAACTACCACTCGCATTCAACAATCTTCTTCTTCCTCTAAAATTTCACAGGTTATTGGATTATCTATAATCAACTTAGCTTTCTCAATTAAAGTTTAATAATACCAACTACTTGATATGGAAGGAACAAATAGAGAGCATGGTGATAACTTATGGTTTAGAGGAGTATTTTTTTTTTTTTAAGTCTCCTCTTACTTAGATGTCTACACATGAGGTGAATGGCATCAAAGTTCAAGTTGTCAATCCTAAATATCAGTAATGGAATAGGTATAATAAGCTATTGCATAGTTGGATTAGTGGCTCTATTTTGAACGAGCTCAGGCCTTATTTGGTGCATAAGAACACTGCAAGTGTAATGTGGAACTTATTGGCTAAGAAATATGTATCACCCTCACGTTCTAGGCTACCAAATTTGAGGTCTTAATTGCAAAATTTGAGACAAGGAAATCAAAGTATAGATGAGTTTATGTTTTCTATAAAGCAAGTCTTAGATCATTTGGCAATGATTGGAGAACCTATAAGTGATGCAGATCTAGTTTTGTATGTTCTAGATGGTTTAAATTTGCATTTTCTTGATTTTTTTATAGGGATGTTATTGAGGACTAATATTATTAATATTGATGAACTTCATCATCTACTTCTCCTTTATGAGAGACGAAATAAACAGCATGATATGCTTGAGAATCTAAATGAGGCAAATGTGGCTAAGATAAATAGCATGAGCTTCAAAGGAGGTTCTAACTTGAACAAAGGATCTAGTGGTTCTAAAAATCAACGACCCTCATAGAATCTTCATCAGTTCCTTCAAGTTATGTCATCTACTTGTGCAAATGAGTCTCAGGGAAAGGGTAAAAACTCTTTCTCCTCTAATGGCTTCAAAGGCAAATGACCATAAAAAAGGCCTTAGTGCCAAGTATGTAATAAACTTTGTCACACTGCAGTCACTTGCTATCAACTTAGAGACATTTTGTCTAAGCATCTTTAGGGTGCTTCAACCATGGTTGCAAGTCTTCATATCGAAAGGAATCAAGCTAAGCAAGCTTAAGTGTTAAATAGTGGTGTAGCACATCATCTCTCATATGATGCAGAACACTTTGAACATGTTGTACCTTATCTTAGTCCGAATAGTGTTACAATAAGTTATGAAAGCAAACTTAGTGTTGAACAGTTAGCTCATCCTCATCTTTTATTTCATGATAAACAATTATCCCTTAAACACTTATTTCATACACTTAAGTTTCTAACAATTTGTTATCAGTTAACAAATTATGTGTGGATAACAATGTGATGGTTGTGTTTCATCCTAATTTTTTGTGTCTCAAGGAACTGGCAATGAAGGAGGTACTCTTCCAAGGAAAACCTAATCATGGGTTATAAAGGATCAAAGGGAAGATACAACATAACAAAGTCAGAAAGTCTACATCAAACCAGTTACCTAGTAAATCTACCAATATGTTTTCTCTTAGTGTTGTAACTTTTGAGAAGCTGCATAGTAGGCTAAGACATCCTTCAAATGTACTTTTGAACAAAATAAAAACAAGTGCAGGTTTGAATGTTGTTGGTTCTCATTCAAAATGTAGTGTCTGTCTTCTAGAAAATCACATAAGTTACCTTTTACTAGTCATCATGTTAAAGCAAAGCAACCCTTTGATTTTATATATGCTGATATTTGGACTATTGTGTCTTTAAGTGGTGCCAAATATTATCTATTGCTTGTTAATGATTACTCAAGATCTACGTGGGTTTATTTTCTGTCACAAAAGAGTTAGTGTAAAATTGATTTCCACATGTTTCGCAACATGGTAAAAATACAGTTTCAAGTTAAGATTAAAACTATTCAAACAAATAATGGAGATGAGTTTGTATTTTTAACAACTTAATATGATCAAGATGGGTTGATACATAGAAAGACTTATGCACACACCTCTGAGCAGAATGGTGAAGTGGAAAGTCGTTTGAGAAGAGTTAATGAAATATGTTTAACACTCATGTTAGAGTCTGGTATGCCCTTACATTTTGGTCATATGCTGTTAGAACAACAATTTATCTAAAAATAGGCTCCCTACAAAGGTTTTAAGCTATAAGTCACCTTACACAGTACTCTACAAAAGACAACCTGATTATAATTTCTTGAACGTATTTAAAATTTTGTGTTTCCCTTGTCTTCAGGCATATTTTCAACATAAACTTATGCCTCAATTTACACCATGTGTTTTTCTAGGATATGCACCTAAACACAAAGGTTACTTGTGTTTAGATATCACCTATTATCAAATCTATACTAGTCATCATATTGAGTTTTATGAAGATTAGTTTCCTTTTAAGGACAAATGTGACTCTGTGAAACTTCAAAAACTTTGCAATGATATTGTGTCTTTCTTTAACACAATTCAGCTTCCTATTTCACCCAATGTTTCAGTGTTAGCCTCCACACAATCCTTGCTTGTTCCTACTCCTCAAGAACCTCATATAACTAAATTTGATTTCCTTCAATTTAGTTCAAGGACCTTTTCTTTTGATCAAGAATTATCAAATCCTTCATATTGTTCTTCCATGTGTCTTCCCTTTGAAGAATCATCATTGTTTGTCACTTCTTCCTCTCACAGAAATGGTAGTCCTTCATTACCAATTTCTTCTCCAAACATTGACCTCTACCTATCTAATTAATCTTTATCACCTTATTCCTCTATTCCTCACTATTGATATCCCAATATATTCTATACATCATCATGTTTTTGATAGTAATGTACATTAAATGGTGATTCGGTCTAAGGCCGGTATGCATCAAAACCTAGATCCTACTTGGGAACTTGTTTCTCAAGAAGCTAGTATGAAAATTATTAGATGCATCTGGATTTTCAAAACCAAACTTAAACTAGGTGGCATTTTAGACGAGTATAATGCTCAGGTTGTAGCCAAAGGTTACAATAAAGTGGAAGGTGTAGACTATTTTGAGACTTTTCACTAGTGATGAAACATTTCACTATATGTATTGTTTTTACTCTAGTAATTTTTAAGGATTGGTGTGTAAAATAGTTGGACATTAACAATACATTTTTGAATGGAGTGCTTTGTAAAGATGTCTACATGAGACATATTTTAGGTTTTGAGATAAGGTCTACCAAGCTTATGGCTTCTAAGTTGAGAAAGGCACTTTATGACCTCAAGCAAGCCCCAAGAGCTTCATATGATAAATTGAAAGCTAGCTTATTGGAATTAGGATTCACAAATTCTAAAAGTGATGCTTCTTATTTCTACATACCACTAGCAGTTCTTTCACAATAATAGGAGTTTATGTAGATGACATAATTCTTATAGGGAGTCATTTATCCACTGTTGAGAAGTTTATAAATCTCTTCAAATCAAAGTTTTCTTTAAAGGATTTAGGTGATTTGTCCTTTTTCTTGGAGATTGAAGTTACAAGGATCTCTGATTATTTTCATTTATCACAAGGTAAGTACATTGGTGATCTATTTCTCGATGTGAATTAGAAGACAGCAAGCTTGTGGTGTCTAAGTATGATGGTACTGTTCTTTCAAGTCCCACCATGTTTCGAAGTATTATTGGAGGTCTATAGTATTGCACTTTCACAAGACCTAAAATAGTTTTCATTGTCAATAAATTATGTCAATTCCTTTACAATCCTTCTAGCCTACACTAAAATGTAGCTAAAAGAGTCTTAAGGTATCTTCAAGGTATAAATTCACATGAAGTTGCACTTCAATGCTCAGATTATACAAAGTTAACTTACTTCACTGATGCTGACTGGGAAGGCAACATAGATGACAGAAGAAGCATAAGGGATTTTTGTGTATTTTTAGGGATAATTTAGTGTCTTGGAAATCCAATAAACAAAAAGTTGTTTCAAGGACTTCTACAAAATCAGAATTTAGAGCCTTGGCACTGGTTACTACTGAGATTATCTGTTTACAATATGTCCTTGCTAAACTTGAGGTAAAATGTGCAGAGGGACCTACTATATTCTGCGACAACATCAGCACTCAACATCTTGCTAGGAATCCAATCTTTCATACTCGTACCAATTTTCACTAAGGCCTAACTCACCAACAGGTTTCATGAGTTAATTAGTAAACTCTTGGTCAATGATAGACTAGAGTTTAAGGGGGAGTAAAAGGAATGTTTAGCATTATGTATTTATAATCATGTTATACACATATATATTGAGTTTGTTATTCTTATATATATTATTTTGGACACTTGTACAAATGTCCTTATTTGTACCTTTTGTATATATTCTGAATTGTAATAGTAGAATAGATCATATGTTTATTTTCACATGTTCCTCACTGAGCAAATATTCCCTTTTTTTTTCCTCGTGTACTTTATTCTTGAGATTCCCTTTTTAATTATGATAAGATTTACTATAACCTCGGGCTTTAACTAACATGTTTTGATTATGCATACATACTGTACATAATATTCATTCATTTATTTATGAATTATATATCAATTATATATGTATATATGTATAAATTATATAAAAATTAATATGTTATTTTGAGAACAATTCAATCATATGATAATTAATTATATTTGAAATGATCAACTGGGGGAATACTTCCTAATTTAACAAATTTCTCACTATATTTGTAATACGATCAATTTTGAATTCAAATCTTTTTAAAATATCAATTCTAGTTTTATATATGATGAAATCTATAGCAAAAAACCTCAATTAAGACATAAGAATTCTAATCATATATTAAAATTGAAAGGGTACTAATATTGTTGTTAGAAAAATTCTTAATTATGGCTAAAAATCTTCAATTTTTAAATTAATAATTATGTGATTTAAACATTTGATTTATAAAATGTAGGTTACTTTTTTCTCTTTTGCTTAAATTTTATATCATTTGAATTTGTGATTTAAGATGTTAATAAAAAGAAAATACATTGTTCACAAATTTACACAATTATTCATATCATATTGTTAGAAGTTGTTGGAAATCAACTCTTTTTTTAAAGCTTGATTTGTTGGGAGGAGGAAAAATAACTATTTTATACATCAATCACTCTCTTGCAAGTATTAGCTTTATGTACCATACAAACTAAATACTTGTAATTCAATAACTGAAATTACTAAGCCTTTCAATACCTTTAGCTCTCATATCATGTTAAAAATTACTAATAAATCTACTATCCTAAAAGTTTAAGATATTTAAAGAAAAGCCAACAACCATTTTACATCTATCAGACTATCACAAATATTTATATGTTAATTGATTTGCATATATAATACAATATAATGCATATTGTATTAAAAAAAAAAAATAGTGAATGTTGCCAAATTTTACGCCATATTACTTTTTTTAATTTAAGGGCATAAACATTAACATTTTTAAGTTAATATTGTTAACCCTTTTTAGTATAAATTTGTACAGTATTCTGTAAGTAGATAATTGTTATATGGAGTACCCATAGAGAAGAATGCATTATGTACACGAGCGAGGGTTTGCTTCTCTTAGATCAACACTTTTTTTGTATGTAAGAGGATCAAAAAGATTAGGTGGCTAGAAGATGACTGATTAGCTAGAAAGAAAAATGCAACGAATTCTGAATGATCAAGAAGGGCTGGACCTCTCTTGGTTGATCGAAGGCCTACTTCTCTTTCTAATATCGAGATCAATGACTCCGTTCATAGAGGTAGGGGTGATAATTTCTGACACAACCCGATAATACAATCCGAACACGACACGACACAAATTTTTTTTAGTAAGAATTGATCAATAATTTTTTATGTTCTTAAAAGTTTTGTTATTTCTTACTATTATAAATAGGTAACACAAAAAAAATCGAGTAAATTTTTTCACGTGTCAACTAACACAAAAATTTGACACAAATAACACGAAATAAATACGACTAACACGATGATTGCCACCCCTACATACAGGTATTGAGCGAATCTAGCCATCACTTTTAGCTTTAAGATTTCTTTAGGAAAGTTTACACTTTCCGATAACCTTTAAATTTAGTACAAAAATTGTAATGTGTTAACAATAAGAGTACATATTAGTTAACAAAGAAAGTGTATTCCACTTTTTGTTAACCTGAGTACATATTGTATTGGTTAACCCGTATGTATTGCTTTCAGTAATGCATTAACATTGAGTTAAAAGAGTTAACATTGCTAAGAGTACATTGAGTTGGTACCTATGTTATACTATTGAGCACATTGTTAATGCTCTATTCTTATATTAATTTGGTAGGTAGCATAGCTACCAATATGTACCATTATCCCTGCCCTTATTATCTTTATGCCTTTGCAATGTTACTTGGTTCAACTCTATTTGTGATCTTTTCTTGTATGTGGGGTTCTTTATCTTGTTGGGTAGATGACCGATTATTTTTTATTTGGATAGTGAGTAGTTTTTTTTACAATAAGTAAAGTCAAGAAGAATAATAGAACTGGAGGATCAAGATGGCTCGGTAAGTGTTTGCCACCTTCTAGCTCTTTCTCTTCTTTGTTATAGGTAGATTATGATTCACAAAATACAAATATATAGGTACTTTCAGTGAAATTCACTATAGAATATAGAAATAAAGCTATTAACATGGTACACAAAATCATAGAGCAATGTACTCTTTCTATTAAAGCCATATATACATAGAACAAAATGGTACTCTTTGTTCACTATTTAAAGCTGAAAGTGGAAAGCAATAGGAAATAAATACATGTACCAATAACTACTATTTGTTAACGATTTGATACATAGCATATTTAGCTACGGGATACCGCATGTACCTTTTCTATGTACAACTGAAAGCGGGTTAACTACTAAAAAATGGTAGCATGATAACCATTGCCCACATTTTGGGGGCACATATAAATGATGAACGAGTAGCACAGTGCAAGATCTCACATCAACAACTTCTTGCTTTCTCACTCAATGTCTTTTCTGGTAGAGGAAGTGGAAAAAAGAGGTCTTTTGGTGGGCAAGGTAAGAAGGCAAGACAAAAGACTAGATCTCTTAGGTAAGCATTTCTTTATATCCTTCAGGTGTCTATCTCACTCCAAAAGAAGGGACTTTATAGAGGCAAATGCTTTGAATACTGCCTTAATCTAGAAAGAAAAAGAGTCCTATAGAATTCGGGAGAGTGGTTGAGTAGTCAAAAGCAACAGGCTTTAAATATGTTGAATTTTTTGTATGTATGTTCGAATCCTACCTCTCCTACTTGTTACTTCAAGGCATTCATTAGTGAGCAAAGCTCTTTTGCGGTGAAATGAAATTGTATCTTAAGTTAGATCGAATTATTATGATCTATAGGTTCCCAGTCTATATCACAGCTTGTAAACTGAGACGTCGGTAGGCCTTGAGGCTATTATATAATGCTTCCTCTAGAGAAGATCAGCTTACTAAAGATTAACCCTTTCTATAGATAGCACCGTGCATTATGATGATTCACATGGATGAGTTTAGGGGAGTCAATGGTTCTATCAATGGTGGAAGTTTGGGAAGGAAAAATTGAATGAAAGGCTCGACGAAGGAATTATACATAACTAAATATATAATGAAATAGAACAATGTTAACTTTATGTATGATTTCTTAAAGCAATAGTACAATACTGCATAAATAAAAGCAATAATATAGGAATTTAGGAGTACTGCAACATTAACGATTTGATACATAGTACAATTAACAAACAATCTTAATAGAAACGGGTTAACCAATTAACCAATTACGATGTTAACTAAAAAAATGTACTTTTATCAAAAAAGGTTAATGGAAAGTCGTACTATGTACACTTTCTTTGTTAACCCTTTTCTACTTATCTGTTACATGTTTTACTGATCTGCTAGCCACAGTATCATAGAAGCATTTGTGTAGTTATCTAGTATATTGCATCCACAATGATAACAACATTCACAGTAGTCGCTTTAAGGCATCGACGAACATTATGTACATATGAGATCTGAAAGCTGTTTACAAAAACCCTTGATTAAGAGGTTGGTAGACCTCTTTTTCATATGCAACATTAAAGAGCAAAATCCTTGATCTAACTTGATTAGCGTTATGCTCCTATGATAGTCCTAGTTGGACCCCCTCTTCGAGCCAACCATTTGTTTTCTCAGCTTTCCTTACTAAAAAGCTACTTGAATTTATTCAAGCCAACCTTTCTTGCTTTTTGGGAGGCAACGGTTAATGCATAAATTTCAAGATGACAACATTGAATATACATCGACAGATTGCATTCTAAATATGGGCTAGAGGGCACTCATTTCAACCTTACTATTCATACATAGTTGTGGGCCACTCTACGATAAGTGAATGGGGCCAATGCGTGTTAAATGGTTAAACCGTTTCTCACCTCAACCCCCTAAATAAGAAAGGGGTAATTCTATCTTGTTGGAGCTTTGTAACTAGTGGCCTCTACTAGCTGTTTTTCCCGTGCTCATGAAGGTGTTAATTAGGTAATGCACTGTGTTACATCTTTTTAATAGGAAGAGAATAAGAAAATAAAGTTGAATGAAATCGATTCTTTTTTAGATATCAAAATAGAAATAGATCTTTTAAAAATGGATTTTTTTTAGTCAAGTTGCATAATTACCATATCCTTTGTCCAAGAAAGATTGCACTACTTTGGGGCTAAGAAAGGAAGCAAAGAGAGGGAATGAATGAACTTTTCTCCTCTTCGTGTGCCATTGGCGCTTTGCTCTCCTATTATTCCTCATTGGACTGTTCAAATTAACTTTGACATTCTTTCCCAACTAAAATAGAAAATGTTGTATCCCATTGAGATGTTATTCATTTTCCTCCCCCAATGGGATGGGGAATTTGTACCCCTTTCTTTTTGTTTTGTCTCTTCATCTTTCTAATTTTTGAATTGAGTCCCGGCTCTCGTCGTTCCAACAACAAGCAAAGAGCACCTCAATATACGATCAGTAAATGGGAGTTACACCTAAGGCCAACTTCAATTCACCAAACCAAGGTCCATCTCGTGTAGTGATTATAGACTAATATCGGATATTAGGTAGACGCTATCTTCCATAGCATGCATTCCTATCCATATTGCAAATGGATTCGATAAGCTAAGAGTCCTATGCACAATTGCCTTCAGTCCCCAATTATGTAGCAACCTTTTAGCCATATAACGACCTATAATGCTAGTCACTACTCAAATTGGGGCTAGGAAGTAAGCCCCACGACCTAAAGTGGCAAAGAACAAATAGAATTTACTAGAAAAGGCTGCTAAATGGGGTGTTCCTCCATATAAGAACATAGTAATGGAGAAGGTAATAGCTGAAATAGGATTTGTTTTGTCTAAATCGAATAAATTAGATATATATTTGACAAGGTTTGCCGTAATGTTGAAACTATAGCGAATTCATCTTTTGTTATAATGCATAAATAAAGATACCAATTAGTAGTGATTGAATTCCTTGTATGGTTCCTCATGAGAAACCAGTACAAATATAACATATATGCCTAATTGAATTATAAAAGCAATGCTGTAAAAAAAAATGTATCTCCATAAGAACCATAAATAGAAACACATAAAATTATAGCAAAAATAGAGATTTTAAGCACAATAGAAAGGAATGTTGTACTGGGGTGGGTGAACCCTTATAGATATTAGGTGCCTTCATATATAGAGTCAAAAGCGATAGGAGTATGAAGGGGAGGGTTTTTTCTTCAGGGCGCGAAAGAACTTGCTAGTTTTTAATTCGCCACTAGGGAATTCACCCAAAAGGGAATGAGGAATTCTCATTGAAAAAAGTGCTCTCTAAATTGAACATAAAAGTAGTTTTTCATTAGACGATTGTTCCCTTTAAATCCTCGACTTGTTGGGTTTGGTATTATAGTGATTTTTATTAAACAAAAATATCTATTTGGATTCATATTGTTAAATTAATATACTACTAGTCCTCCCATTTAATAAAATGTACAAAAATTGTCCAATTTTGAAAAAGAACTTAATTTATAAAAGGACAATTTTGTTTTTATGAAAATATTTATTCTTTTATGATTTCTCTTATATATTTTTTTTGGCCCAGTTCATCAAGAAAACAACTCATATCACCCTAGAAATTTTGTCAACCTCTATCATCCTCTTAACACCACCACATTTTTTTGCCTACCAACCACTCTTCACTGTTTACAGCAGAATTTCAAATATGCAAGTTTTATCAAAATTAAAGTTAGGTCACCACCAAAGTATTTGAAATACCATCTTTGCCCCTGATTGCCACTATCATCAACTTATTTCCATCAATCTTCGTGACCCCCTTATTCTTTTTTGACTACCTCGTGTTCGATCAAACCACTTTTATCTTAGGTTTGATTGCATATAAGGTGGTCTGAAAGGATAAAGAGGTCAGTGAGATCAGATAAAATAAGTTCGTGTTAATGGTCGTTAATGGAAGATATTGGTCCTTCAAAAAGTTAGTGGGACCAACTAAGTTTTGGTAAAAAAACAAAAGGAAATTACCAAAAATAACACCCCTAAATTTATAGTAATAAAATTAACACCTCAATAATATTGAACGTTCAATATTCAATTTGAACGTAAAATATTGAACGTTCAATATTAAATGAGTCTAAATTTTCGTCGTTTAATTCTAATTGGATGAATGTTCAAAGAAAAATGACATATTAGTCATTTTTTTAATTGTGAAAATATAAATTTGAACACAAGGGGTGCTAATTTTGTTATTAGAAGTTTTGAGGAGTATTAATTTTGTTATTCTCTAAAAAAAAAAAATGCAACTTTAGATTGTTCTGCAATTGGTTGGCTGACATAGAATTGAAGCGGTATTAGGAATAAGATGAAGAGGATGGGGGAGGTTAATGTTGATTGCTAGGATGGTATGAATTTTTGTATTGAAATGAACAAAAAAGAGAAAAGGAATACAATAATAGTAAATATATTCATAAAGATAAAATTACCTTTTTATAAGTTTGTGATTTTTTTTTTTAAAATTGGACTATTGATGTACTTTTTGCTAAATGAAATAACTAATAATATATTAGTTTGATAATATGAGCTAAAATAATTACATTTTGTTTAATAAAAGTACCATTAAAGTATCAAATCCATTTTATATCCTTAATATTAGGACCAGGAGCGGACCGCAAATATATTTCCAACTAATTGTTCCTTGTTACATTTTACCCTTTTAGCAAATTTCATTAACATCGTTAATTTTAGTCAATCACGTGCAACACAAGTGATAATTTTAGCCCAAACGTCGTTTTACCCCAAACCCTCTCTCCCTCCCTCTACGTCTTTAAATTCATTCGTACTCTCTCTCTTTCTCCATAGTCTCTCAGTAGCTAGACCATTAGAATCTAAAGAAAAAAATTGATCAGGAATTAACAGAGCAATGGAAGTAGGTTCTAACGTATCTAAATTAATCTTATATTGGTTCCCGTTATAATCTTTTGATCATTTCTTATCTTCTCTCTATTCCCTTTATTTTATAATTTATTGGTCATGTACACTTTATTCCCTCATCTCTGCTGAAATGAAAAGAAAAGAAAAAAGCTTCTTTAAAGCTGTCACATTTCCTTTGTCAAAATAAAATCCCAAATTCAAATAGCCTAACTAATTGTTGAAAATGTTGAATAATATCACAACCAAAATCCTTATAATCAAGACCTGTATTGCAACCATTTATTATATTCAAATTCAATTAGTCTGGAGTTGTGGGGTTTCACTGTTTCAATGAGTTTTACGTAGAGCTACACGACTCCCATCAATTGTGAAGATTTTTGCCAAATGAAAGAAGCTCTGGACCCTTGGACATGCATTCTTTTGGTTAGTTGAAAAATTCAGTTCACTTAGCTTCATGAGCTCAAATCAGCTAGCTCATAAATAACTGACTTGCTCATTTAATAAAATTACATATGTTAGTGATAATACTTTTGTAATTACAATAATATGATTATAGAATATATAAATTATAAAATATTATTTTTTTCTTTATTTAATTTTACGAAAATATAATAATAATGTAAAATTTATACTAATATTTGTGCTTTTAAAAATTATAAATATTTTAATTTTTGTTTTATTTGTAGAAGAAAAAAAATGAGCAAACTCATAAGCATTTTAGACCAATTTATTTAAAAATAAATTAAATTGAACTTGATTTATATAAAATATAGATAAGTTGAATTTATTCATAGCTCACCTTAGATAAATTGAATTTAGTTTAACTTATTTGACACGTCTATTAATACCTTACTAGAGGTGACTTTTATAATTGTTAAAAAAAAGAAAATAACTAAGAAGAAGTGGAGGGAGGGTTTTAGATAGAATGACATTTATGTACTTAAAAATATCATTCAAGTGGCATGTGATGGATGAAAATTCAAGTTTTTTAACATTATTTGATAAAATTATATAAATCTAAACGTTAAGAATATAAAAGATATTTAAACTAATATAAATATCTTTTTCTTTTTGTGGAAGTCACTAAATTGGCCGAGTTTGAGTAAGTGAGTATTGCATAGAGGGCTGATTAGTACTAGTACTAGTAGGAGCCAACACATTTTTTTACTAATCTAAATTCAATTCAATCATGTCCGGGTTATATTGAAGATTTTTAATCCAAAATAAATTTATAGATTACAATATAAAATTGATTCGAAGTTATTAACCGAATGGGTTCGATGAAATAATCGACTGGATCAATAAAAACTTATCCGAGAATTATTATCATAAATAATATATACAATATTTTTAAAATAAATTATGGCAATCCTAATGATAATATATTTGTATGTAAAATTAAAAGCTTCCAAGGTAATAAATACCAATTATTATGTCTGTTGAGTTCAACTATAATCGTACAATGTAAATGGTAAGGATGAATGATATAATATTTAATGGTATGGATGAATAGTAATGTATTCCCACGGACGTGATTGACCCCACTCCTTTGTTCACATATATCTCCTATACCACAGTAAAAAGTGAATAAAACGATTCTTAATTTATATAATATTTAAATCTATATCTATACTTATACTAATAAAATGAAAATATAAATGCACATAAAATATATAATATCTTATATCTTATTAAATATTTATTAAATTTAAAATTAAAATATAATGTGAATGATCAAATTGATTAAAACTTCTACAAATAAAATTAAACATCCTATTTTGTAATATTTGATATTATGAATAAAAAAATTAAATAATATATTAAATTCTAAAATCTTAATCTTGATTTTCAAAACTTATGAGAGACTTAAAAAAATTAAAACTCTATTATGAGAAGGATTCTAACTCAATTAAAATTAGGTTTCTCTGTTTATCTAATATACACAAAAAATAAATTAAATTTATAATATATACTTGATCAATGTGGTACTTAAAAAGAATAGAACTCCATTAGAAGTAGGATTCTAACTCTAGTAAAACGTAGGATTAGCCGATTAGATATATATATATATTTATATATTTAATAATACATGTATTTATAATAAAATCAAAATATTGGATAATAATAACAATAATATATGTATTTGTAATAAAATTAAAATTTTGGATAAAATTATTCAAAATTTATTGAGCGTGCATTAGCGTCAATATAATAATAATAAAATAAGATATAAAATCTAAATCATACTTAAAATAATTTTGGACAAAAATATATTATATTTCAAAATAGAAAATAATATCTTATATTTTATATTTTATTTTAAGATTATGAAAAAAATTAAGCAAAAACTAGTAGAAAGACTTCGATAACACTAAGAACTGTAATTGTCTAATAGATAACTTATCTTTATGTTTTTTTTTAGAGCTTCTTAAAAATTTGTGCACATGTTAAACATAATTTCAAAACTCAATTATTTTATTAACAATAATCACATTCATTTATGCTTTTGGTTAAAGTGCTTTTACCATCTCTAATTGACTCAAAAGCTTGTAGTCCATAATGAATTTACTTACGTAATTAATTTAAATTTGTAATAAATTATTTAAATCTATATATATATTTTTTATTATATTGTAGAAATTTACGAAAGAAAAAAAATAATTCACATAATGCACGTGTCTCTAAATAGTAATATTTGAAAAGATGATATTCATCATATTGATTGTATGCATGTTGATAATCAGCTTTATATACTCGTAGAAACACACACAAAAAATAAAATGAAATTTTTAAGTTTATTAACTAAAATCAATTACTTCTTTAATTTATAGAAAAGTCCAATAGCAAAAAATATATATAAACTAATTATCATATATAACAGAGTCTTAAAAATATGAGCTAAAATTTAGATATTTCATGAATACTTTGAGAGATCATTCTTAATGATGACTTTATCTTGCTAAAAAAAAAAATTTGATATTGATAAAATCTTGTATTAAAATATAATTTGTTGTGTTTTTTGTTATTTTAATATACAATTAATGTTGTGTTCTAATGTGAAACTTAAATAATTTAATTTCAAGTGTTTAGTATCTTTTCTAAAAAAAATATTTTTTTCATGCCCTTTTTAAAATATTGTACAAAATTTGAATACTTTAAGGGCACTTTAGTAATTTGAAAAGGTATTTGAAATGAAAAAAAAAAAAGAATGAATAGAAAATTCAGGGAATGATAAAGCAAAAGAATTAGAATTAAATTACTTTAATTGTATTTACATATATTATTTTGGAATAGGAATTAAAATACATATTTTAGTAAAATTTGTTGTAATAGCAATAATTATTATTTTTGGAATATAAAGTTTGAATTTTTAAGAAGGGATTTAATTACAGACACTTTCTAGGTGAATCAAGTTATTGAAAAATTAGTAATTTTATTTTCAATATTTATGGGTACCTAATTTCTTATTTTTTGAAGTAAATAAATGTAAGCAATAATTACGAGTAATTTAATTTTCTTTTTTTATAATTAAAAATCCTCTAAATTCTAAGTATCTATCTCCAAATTGATAATTCTATGGGTACTGCTCTCTATATTATTTTGGCATTTGTTCATTTTCTTCTATTTTTCATACGTTTAGATGTGGATATAAAATTTTGAGAAAATTAATATTGGTCTATAAAATAAGTCTATTACAAGAGGAGATGACATGTCATAATTTAGGCGGGCCCAAGAGTCAGGCCAGAGATGCAGTTACCTAGGGTCTTGCCTAATGACAGCCCGTCATTCTACTATATGTTAGGAAATGAGATCTTATTTTATGAAAAAGATATTAAGTAAAATAATAAAATTAGTATTTTTTATAATAAAAAAATTATAATTTTTTGTATTTAAATTTATATTTTTATAATTAAAAAAAATAAATAATATATCATTTTTTTTAATATTTATTCGATTAGAATTGAATGACGATAATTTAGATTTGTTTAATATTAAATGCGTTTAATATTTTACGTTTAAATTAACCGTTTAATATTATTAGGAGTATTAATTTTATTATTATAAGTTTAAGGAGTATTATTTTATGTAAAAAAAAATTTATTTATATTTTTTATATTTTTAAAATAATTAAAGAAATTTTTATTCAAAACTTAATTTATATGGTGTCGATTTTGATTAAAAGAAAAAAAACAAATAATATTCTCTGGAAAAAATACATGTACTATTATAGTCAATGCTCTACAATTAAAGCTTTAGAGGACTTGAAAAATAAATGCAAAGTAGCTAGCTATAGCCCATAGGGTCCCTTGAGATGGCTGGCTAGGGTTTTAAATAATCCTTGTCGCAATTTCAACGATCGAATCGAATTCCTTCAGTAATGAACGTCACTATTTCTAACCAACAAGTGGTCCATTAAGTTCTCTATTAAAAAATAAAGTGGTCCATTAAGTTATTGCATCTTCGACAAAGCAATGAATTTGGAAGTGAATTTCGGCAATTCGACGAGGTTATCTCTCTTCCTCCCTCGATAAGGGAAAAATAAATTTCTGAATAATATATTTTTAGTACCACCGAAAAGTCCAACCCATGAAACTAAAGACATGCACAGTCACAATAGGGACGTATTCTTATTAAGAAAAAATCCTACAAAAATATTAAATTTCTATTCCATCAAATAGTTGGATAAATAATAAAAATATTTCTTTTACAATGAGAGAATATATTATCACAAATTTTTGTTGTTGTTGTTGTTGATTATACAACACACTGAATGCAAAATTTAAAACATGATAGAAATTTACTCTTTTTTTTTTCTACACCAAAAGGGATATTTATGTCAATTTTTTAAATTAGCATTTAATGTACTGTATAAATAATAAAAAATAGTGTGATAATCTCTTCCCGCTCTAAAATCTGAAGTTAACATTATTATTACTCTAGCTAGATTTTTTTTTTGACATACATGTTAATTTCATTGAAAAATAATATATCATAACCTCATCTCATTAATTTTAATTTAATATGAATTTCTCATTTATTTTTTTATATAATAAAAAAGTCATTATAAAATAAATTTATTGAGAAAAGTGTCATGAATGTCTCTTAGATTAGATCATTTGTATGACTTGATTCTTTAGATTATAAGTTGTATCATTTAATCACTTAATTTAAAAAAGAGATAATTAAAGACAAATTAAACACATAATTTTAATAATTTTTGAATTAAAATATTATTTTTTTAAGAAGTTAATTAATGAAAAATTATATTATTTTAATATTTTTGATATTGAAATATTAATTTAAAAAATAATATTTTAATTAAAAAAATCATTAAAATAATATGTTTTGTTCTTAATTAATCTATTTTTTTAAAATTAAAGAATTAAATAACACAAATAATATAATTTAAAGGACCTCTAACCCAGCTTCCAAAAATTATATCAGCATATTTTCCAATTTCTCTTCATTAATTCAGTTAATATCACCATTTATTTTTTAAGCATAGATATAAATATTATGGACAAAGATCTGAATAAGTATTAGTACTGCCCGGCAAAGTTAAACTGCACACCAAGATTATTTGGGTATATTTTACAATGATTTTAGTTTTTAATTTTTTGAAGCAAATTTAATTAGGTATATTTAAGGAAAATTTTTAATTTTAATTTTTATATTTTTAAGAAATTACAACAAAAATTTAGGTTAATTCATAAATGTTTAAAAATTATATATTTTTTTATTTATAATTTTTTTTTTTTCCATTTTCATCAAATATTTTTCTAGAAAGTAAATCAAAATTTATGAGTTTTGTATGTATAATTAATGGATTAGAAAATGATTACAAACATAAAATTTACAAATAATAATCAAAACACTATTCAAGTCTTTAGGTTTTTCAAAAAAAATTAGAAAATGTTACTAAATAACTTGTAGTTGATCTTTTACTTTATTTTTCAAAATTATTAAGTATGGATTGTTATCAAATACATTGTTAATTATTTTTATAAAAGAACTTGAAATCACAAAATCAATTACTTAATAAAAAATTAGAAATAAAAATCAAAATTATTATTAATCATGGCTAAAATATTTTTATTAAGACTTGATTGTACATTTAGTTTTCAGCTTTAAATACTCACTCATTATTTATGTATATGAATTTGTGGTATAATGATATATTTATTTTTATGGACGTTGAGAATGCTTAAATTTGAACAAGTCACTTTGACAATCACGACATCACCCAACTATAATATTTAGTAACATGTCTTTTAATAATTACTAGATAAATGCACCTATCCGTGTGAGTATAGAATAACAACGTAAAATGACAGCTAAATGTAGCCGATTCTTCGTAAATTTCAAGAATTTTAGTAGTGTATAACTTATAAATTCTCACAAGATTTATTATATATATATATATATATTTATTTATTTATTGGCTATGGCCTATGAAATATAGATTTCATGTTGTCTTAAATAACAATGGTGAAGTATAAAATATTATTTTATTATTATCTTTTAATAAAATAAAATATTAAATTATTTGCTAGGGAAATATAACATACTTTCATGTTCTTATTTGCAATTAATTCAGACCTTCTATGCCCTTATCTCTTAATTTAGGTGATAAATAAATATATCTTACATTAAAAGATTGTGAGTTCAAATTTTAGTAGAGATAATAATTTTCCTTCTATCACACTAAAAAGGTATTATTTTTTATAATTTTTAAATTTTTTTTTTTACTTGAGAGCTGAAAGATTTTAATTCAAGCAAACACTGAGAACGACTAACTAAACAAGTTAAGAATTATAGAATATAATTGTTCAAGAAAATATGAAACTCAAAAGAAGAGAAATTACGATTTTTATTGATAAGCAATATATTTTAAAGAAAATGATTTAATGAATTATGAATGATGAATGAATCAGTTGATCCTTTGCATTGATGTATGTTGCTATATACGTAGCTTTTACATCTCTAATAAGCTTAGGACACGTGTACAAGTTAATTACAAGTACTAAAAGCTCCTAAAGCTATTATTATTAATTTATTTACATGTACTGTGCACTCTCCCTCAAAGTTATGATCTATTCAAGATCATAAATTTGCTTTTTAAGTGCAACAAACTCGAAGCATCTTCAAGTTAATGTTCAGACTTGCAATGCTCAATACCCAACTTTTTACTTAAAACTTGACCCCTCACAAAATTTCAAACAATTTCGATATGCTTAATTCTAGCATGTTGTATTGTATTGCGAGCTAAATACAAAGCATTTACATTATCACACGCCAACTTAAGCAGTCCATCCAATTGAACACTAATAATGATTTGATTTATACTATCTCATATGCTCACCTTACAAGAGACATGTACTCAACTTTAGTTGAGGACTTTGACACCACACGTTGCTTGCGCACTTAGAGTTAGTATAACGCTGACCAGTAACACTTCTCCCATCGTCCGGGCATGTAGCTCAATTAAAGTTAGTGTAACCCACCAAATCAAAAGAATGAGGTCTGAACAACATAAGGCCAGAGGTAGATGAGCCTTTAAGATAAGGCAACAGATAATTAGCTACAATGAAGTGAACTTCAGTAGGCTAGCTAAGAAATTGACACAACCTATTGACAGCAAAGGCTATATATAGACGAGTAATGAAACAATTCTTTATAACTCCTACCAAACTCCTGTAAAGAGAAGGATAATGTAAAGGAGACTCAAAAATTTTGCTAAGAATACTCCACGAGACCATAGGAGAATGCCACCTTAGATGAATCCAAACCAACTCATTTAAGCAGCTCTTACACATACTTGGATTGACTAAGATGAAGATCAACCTTAGTAATAACAACCTCAATGCTTAGAAAAAATTTCAATGATCACAATCCTTTAAAGTCAAGGCCTTATGAAAACTAGTAACAAATTGTTGAAGTTCAGCTACACTGGACCCTATAAAAGTGCGTCATCCACATATACTAACATAAATATCACACTAGTAGAAGTTCGTTTAACAAACAGACTAGTATCACTCTTGGCATTAACAAAACCTTAAGTGTGCAAACATTGCTATAAGTTGTGAAACGAGGCTCTAGGTGCCTACTTAAGTCTATATAATGCCTTACAAAGTTTGCACGCCTTATTAGAATGCACAGGATCTTCAAATCATGGAGGCTACCTCATGTATACATCATCGTTCAAATCACCATTTAAAAATACATTATTCACATCCAATTGACGAATGCTCTAGCAAACATGTAAAGCAATAGTAAGAATATCCTGACAGATGTCATTTTAACCACATGATTGAATGTTTTAGTAAAATCAAACCTTGGAGTTTGAAGAAAACCCTTATAGACCAATTTTGCTCTGTATTTGTCTAGAGTCCCATTCTTTTTTTGTTTTGTACTATACATCCAAAATTTTCCAATAATCTTGGCATGAGGTGGAGAATCAAGCAAAATCCAAGTTTTATTTCTCGTTAGAGCATTGTATTCTTCTATCATAGCTTGTCTTCATTAAACATGTTGATAGGCCTCACTAAACTTTTTAGGAGCAACTAACAAAGATGAAACTGTTGAAAAAACCTTAGGTTTGAGATGACAGTCTTGCCTCTAGTGAGAATTGAGTGAGTATTAAGAGAAGCATGAGGCTTAAGAGAACCCTAAGAAGGTAAAACAACCTCAAGAGAAATACTAGAAAGTGACTTAGATAAAGACAAAGGTGAAGAAGAATTTGAAGAAACACTTGAAGAAATAGAAGAAAGAACAATAATGCCATGAGAAGGAATAAGTGAAAGAATAACAGAAGAAGCCATGGGTAAAATAGAAGAAGAGGACTCACAAGACTTACTACGAGAGCTAGGATGAACACAAAGACTAGCATGTTTTGTATGAAACAAAGGGGACTGCGCTACACTAGTAGACTCAGAAGGTTGAGCCAGTGATAGTGACACAACAAAGACCTTTTGCTTGACACCAGAAGGGACAGTACAACAATTGGAAAAATAGACAACCACTAGAGTATGTGTGGAGAAGATAAGAGTAGATAACTCACAAGAAGAACCATTATGTAAAGAAACTGACTTAAAAAAGGGAAACTCATTCTCAAAAAATACAAAATGTTTGTTAATTAATAACTTTTGAGTAGTCATATGAAGACACACATAACCACGTTGGTTAGGCACATAACCAAGAAAAGTGCAAACTGAGGAACGAGTTTGTAACTTATCCTTTGTATAGGGGCACAGACATGAGAAACAAAAACAATCACACACCTTGAGAAATGTGTGTAACTTATCCTTTGTAACTTTGTATATTTTATTTTATTTTGTTTCCTTATGAACTTCGAACTAGGATCTACCCTTGGTGCTTTGGTAAGACACTTTCAACCTTCAAATGACCTCAAGAGGCCTCAGTTAACTTTGATATTCCTAGGAAATTGTACTTGGGACATTGTGTCTTTGAGAGATCATCACTTGGACTTTGGGAAGCACACTTAGCTTAGTTGTCGAAACTTGGAAAGGTTAAGCATAGTGACCTTTGGAAATGGGAATGTGAGTACGTCTTCCTTGGTGTGTTTAGGGAACTAACTACAAGAATATTTCAATAACACAATTACCTAAAGAGAGCACACCTCCACTTAATAACCTCAGAATTTTTAAGAATTGACCCACACCTTTGAGAAATACTTTACCAGTCAGGATGACATGACCAAAGTGAGACCGATCCAACCACTCAAGAAGAGTAGAGTGCCAGGCCCGAGTATAGGTCTAAAAAAATTCTAAAATGCGTAAGCAAGTCATACTATGATTGACGCATAATCGGACATAACCGACGCGAGATTAGGAGTAGGCCACATTGTGACAGATAAGGGGCCAGCCAGATGGTCTGATGGGCTGGTCAACGGTGGCGTGCAGTAATATGCGAGGGACCAACACACCTAATTTGACAGACCAAGTCGAGATGTGCTTGCTCCTGCATGACATTTTGTTCGATTTGATCACTTCTGCTACAACCGTGGAGACAATTTTTGGCTAGCCCTGTGGTCAGCAGTCCCATTTTGTAGAGTATCTA
This sequence comes from Elaeagnus macrophylla, assembly GCA_029378325.1. NCBI lineage: Eukaryota > Viridiplantae > Streptophyta > Magnoliopsida > Rosales > Elaeagnaceae > Elaeagnus > Elaeagnus macrophylla. The sequence goes on from CM055640.1 coordinate 53,144,634, forward strand.
CTCTATGTACCTGGGCCCAAAGTGAGTTCCTAAGTTCGCAACATGAGTAATTGCCCAAATACGAACTAATGTCAAGATCCTCGAAAAGTCGTCATAGGTGCCAACTTTTGTATTGTTTCCATGCTAGACTTCTCCCACTAAGACATTAGTGGGTCATTATCTGTATCATGGATCAAAGGTATTGCAAATGCCTAAGGGGGTGTGAGCTCGCATTGGCCTTGCATAATATGAGTTACATTAAGACAATGACGAGGTGCGTAGGGTTCCTTAATCCTGAATGAGACTTGACTTGCACTTGGTCTAGGGTAGGTGGTCCTACTTTATCCAAGTGTTGCATAAGCTTTGGGGGGTCTCATGTCTTCTTCTTGAGGAATCTATCCACACATTGGTTTCACAAAAAGTTATGGTACCTTCTTGCCCTGGTGCATGGTTTTGGATTACTTGCCAAGGGGGCTAAGCATTGCTTAATAAATTATGCTACTCTCTTGATCTATGCCTAGCAAAAATTAATGTAAAGTAGTCCGAAGAACCTGGTAAAATGCCATTGGGATCAAACTAAATCTTGATCACAAATGAGCTTCTTGCGGGTGCCAGCGGGTGAGTGTCCCATATCGTTTCCTTGCAAGGTTCGGTCCATTAAGAAGCTAGTTTATTATCATTTGGATCATGTATCATGAGAGCTGCTGGCACCAATTCCATTAAGACGGCAGTGTCATGAGGCATAGGATTTCCCAGCTTCTTGGGTAAGACTTGATCATGACTTGGTCTTAGGTAGGTGTTCCTACTGTTCCAAGTATGACCATAGGACTGTGGTGCCTCAAGTATTTTCCAAGGAAGTTTACACGTGTTGGTCCGATGGAAGGTTGTGGTTCCTTCCTGCCTCAATGCGTGTGTAAGTTTGGTGCATGTTTTTGGGGAAAGAGTGACCTTCTTGATTTATGCTAGATAGATTGGTCGTAGTTACTACTGGTTCTAAGTTCTGAGCCTCGAGTGTTCCTAAGATGAAGGAGGCGAGGCTCCATTCACACTGCAAGTTTGTCCTAAGTTTGAACCCAAACTCTGGGTATTAAAGTTTCTTGATCATGACTCTGGTTGATTGTGGCTATAAGGTCCTAATGGGGGCCATAACTCACTCTTATGGGGTATTTACGTGATAAAGCATAGTAATAATTGAAGAATGAGTTGCTGAATCATTTGGAGTTGAAGTGCCTAGATCTTAGCTAAGGCTAACACTAGCTACCAAGTTTGAGAGAGGAGTGCTCAATCTCGAGACTCAGTATTACCTAAGAGTACAAAGCTAAAATTGGCCAAATTTGCTGATGACTTGTTGCTTTGGGATCCAAGGTGGATGTTGTGAGCCCTAGCAGGTGAGTTATGTCATGTTTGTTGTTTACTAAAAAAAAGTATAAATTATATTGGTGCCAAAGTTGGCTACTTAATCCTTTATTTTCATTTTTTATTCTTTTATTTTTATTTTTTGGTGTTGGTGTTGACATGACCGCATAGGACCTCACTTAACATTTTTTGGAAAATAAATTACTAGGGAAAATAAAGTGAAACAAACTCCCAAGGCCATGTTCTCCGTTGACATGTCACATCTTCTGATCTTGGTTGATTCCTACATTGTAGCACTCCCGAGCTACTCTTTGTTCTCTAAGGACCATTCCCACTCTCATTTCCATTGGGAATTTCAAGGCTAGATGGTAGATTGAGGAAACTGCCTTAGCTACACGTAGGAATGGTCATCCTAGGATGCCATTGTATACTAAGGGAGAGTTTACCACCAAGAAGTTGGCCATCAAGGTTCTGGTGTTGCGACCTTCCCTAATTGTAACTGGGAGCTCAACACTACCCTCTGGAATTAGGGGCTTTCTTGTAACGCCATACAGTAGAGTGTTGATAGAGCGAAGAGGTTGTTGTAGCTTCATCTGCTTCTAAGCATCCTTGAAGCAGATGTCCACTAAGTTTCTTGTATCGACCAACAACCTGTAGATCTTGTTGTTGGCAATTTGTAGAGTTACTACTAGTGCATCATAATGTGAATGTATTAGTTGCCCAACTTCCTTTTCTGTGAAGATCAATTCCTTTTCTAAACTACGGGACTCAAAACTACATCCAAAAAAATATAGAACATCACCTTACTCCTTGGGGGCGATGGGCAACTAATTCATTATTTAAAAGATAAAAAAACTAACTTAAAATAATGTTAAAATAGATTATAAAAAAATATAAATAAACAATATACTTCTAAGTGAACAATAAATATTCAACGATATCTAATTTTATCTCTTTCAACCTTGTCCCGCTCCTATTTTACATTTTTTTTTCTACTCTTTTCTTTTTCTTTTTTATTTAATAATTATTTTCTTTCCTTGTTTTAATTTATTATTATTTTCTGTCATATGTGGAGTTCTTATTATTAGGTGAACGTCTCATATTTAAGTTGATTAACACATAATTTTATGGGTACTCTTTTATAATAAATAAATTTTATACTTTGAAGCATATATTAAGTATTTTTTTAACATTTTTATACTTGTACTATTTTTATAATTTTAATTAAATATAACTTATAATAAGAATTATTATATTCATGAATTATTTTGTATATAATTTTAAATTTTACTACTACAAAATTTTTCTTAAACAATCGCGCATTCTTTTCGCAAAAATAATATGTCAGCCTAAACACTTGCACAATTGCGCATTTTTATTTATAAAAAAAAAAAAAAAATACATCACCCTATCTAAGATTGACTTACTTTCTAGTTTAAAACGGGGACCCATATGCTGTGAAATTGGATTTATATACACCTGAACTATATACGCTTCATCATTTTCTATCTGTCAACCCATTTTGTGCTATAAATTTGATGGGTCCAAAATAAATCAAATTGATTTCAAGACGTAAATAAATCATAATCATACTACTCAGACTCTCAGACATGATTCAGGAAGCATCAATACTCAAAAATAAAAAATATCTGTTTTGTTTTTACTTGGAATTTCTTTAGTTTTCATAAATAAATAAAAAAGGAATTTCTTTAGTTTATATTTGTTTTTTTCCCCTTCCAAATAAAGTGGCAGGGAATGTGGGTACTAGTAAACTAAATGTGAAAATGAGGCATAAATACAAAATATATATATAAAAAAAGTATAAAATATTATCCCAAATTCAAATAAATAATATTTTGATTGAAGATAAAAAACTATAAATAATAAATTTCAAGGTCAATTATTTAAAAATTAAAAAAATTATTATGAAATGAAATTTTACCGACAATATTCAAAAAAAGAACGATATTTTCTCGACAACGAAATTTTGTCTACAAATTCATGACATTTTTAATATTTTAGTCAAAAAAATATGAATATCACGTTTTGATGCTAGGATGTGAAAAAAAGTAACTATATCGTTACAATTTTGACAACATGGTAGATTTTTCAATCCATGATACATACTTCATTTGCATATAAGATATTTTTTCGACAACGACATTTTGTCGACAAATTCGTGACATTTTCAATATTTTAGCCAAAAAATATGAACATCACGATGTTAGGATGTGAAAAAAAAAAAAAAAACAACTATATCGTGACAATTTCGACAACATGATAGATTTTTCAATCCATGATACATCATTTGCATATAAGATATTTTGTCGACAATGACATTTTGTCAACAAATTTGTGACATTTTCGATATTTTAGCCAAAAAATAAGAATATTACGTTTCGATGCTAGGATGTGAAAAAAAGCAACTATATCATGACAATTTCAACAACATGGTAGATTTTTCAATCCATGATACATACTTTATTCGCATATTATCAAGAGTACTCAAACATAATATAATCTCTAAAAACAATTTCATGTATAGATTATGTATATTGTATTAATTATCAAATCATTTTGAAAATTACATAAAATAATAATACTTTTAAAAACTTTTATAACAACAAAAATGACAACTAATAATATTGAATGAAATTTAATTATCCAGAATTCAATATTAAATAAGTCTAATTAATCAGAGTTCAACTTAAACAATATTTAAATTGGATTAGCATTCAACTTAAATTGGCATTCAATGTGAAGTTATTGATTTATAGTAAAAATATATAAGTTAAATATTTAAAGTATTATTTTTATTAGTATAAATTTTAAACGTGTGTTACAAATATTATTTTTTCAAAAATATTCTTAAACTAAAATGAAGGAAGAAAGGTGTACACTGTACAATGAATAAATGAAAGAACTTAACATGCATGGCTTACATGTCGACGAGTTTAAGGTGCAATACATAAAATAGATGTGGTCTTTATTATATGTAGTAAATATACACGTGTTATTTAAATCAGCCCAATTGGGCAGTTGGGTATTTGCTTTCTCAAAATCAACTCGTCTCAAACAGCTACCATGTAATTATAAATATATATATATAAAAAAAAATAGATATATAATTAAAGCTACTGGTTTCATTTTCTTCCTTTTTTTTATTTAAAGAAATTAGATTCATTTATTTCTGCAGTGTGTAGTACAGAAGATATTACAATTGCTTCTTGTCCTGCTACGGAAATACAGCCAATGAACTGGTCCTCTTAGATGAGAGTTTGTACTAAACAAAAAAACATAATGATTCAGAAAATATACATTAGCCAATATTAAATTTATTATTTAATTTTGGAGTTCATATACATAATTGTCTTATTCAATTTTCTGAACCAATATTGTTAGAATCAAATTTTATTATCTATTGAAGTGTTTTGTTATATATATGATCAATAATTAACAAATATGTGATAAACAAGTGGAAAAAAAATATAAAAATTTTTCTAAAAATAAATTAGAGCATTTTTTTAGGCCTTTTTATTCACTACTTGAATTTATAATTAAAATTAAACTCGTGTTCAAGAATAATAAAATTAGTCCAAAAAAAAATTAAAAAAACATATCATAATTTGTTGGTTTTTAAAAGATTGGTCGTAAGAGTTACTACAGTTCTAATGATCTTTGTTATAAATAAACATGTATAAAAATAAAACTTTTAAGGTTATCTTATGTCATATTCTCGATAAATGATCATTACAACAGTGTAAGTTTTATTTTGCAAAAGAAGAAATGAGGCCAAGTAGGGGTGGTAATCGTGTTGTGTTATTCGTGTCGATACTGAATTCGGTTCGTGTTATTCGTGTCAAATTTTCTTGTCAGTTGACACATGAAAAAATTTACTTGACCTTTTTTCGTGTTGTCTATTTATAATAGTAAGAAATAACAAAACTTTTAAGAATATGAAAAAATTATTGATCAATTCTTACTAAAAAATATTTCGTATCGTGTCGTGTTTGATTCGTGTTATCAGATCGTGTCAAAAATTGCCAACCCAAGGGCCAAGCAAGCAAGGAACAAGGGTTAGACCGTTGGATTATATAAAATATGTGTGAAAATTAATAAATTTAAGTTTTCAATAGAATTGTTACAGAATAATTTAAGTTAACTTTTTTTTTTTTTAAATAACTATAATCTAACTTAATGTTAGGAGTATAAGATTCATTGTTGAAATTCACGCAATTTTATGATGTCCAATTTGAAGTAAATATAAGATTTAAGATAAACAAAAGTATACCATCAAATTATCACAAAATTTGGAGGGCATCTAAGTAATTTGGATTATAAAAATATCACTAAATTGCCTTTAATGCCATAAACATACCACATATTATTAGCTTGTATGTAAACTAAAAAAAGACACATGCAAAGTAGATAAATGTATCATCGAACAATCGTGAAAATTTATAACAAGTTTCAAAATACAACTAAAAAGTCATCACTACCGTTACAAATATAGGGGGGAAATAATAAGGGTCCATAAACATGAACAATCGTGGATGTAAAAATTTAATTCAGAATGTGAAAATAGTATTACAATATGTTGTATATTTTATTTGAATATAAATATATTCAAATTATTAAATTTGCAGTGTATTTTTAAGTAAAAAACTTTAAAATGAAAATTTAGAGAGAATACAAATTTATGCTATAAGGAATTAAGGAGGAGTCATTGCCCCTCCAAACTCATGTAGTTTTTTTTTTTTTTTAAAAAGGGCATTAAAATCTTTATGTTTTTTATTCATAAAATAAAACACACTCATTTATACGATTGAGATTTAAACTTAAATTATTGGTGGAAGAATTGAGAGTCTTATTATCTAAATCACAAACAATTTTCAATTATTTATATAAGTCAAAAAATAAATTTGATAACCACTGCACGACAGCAACTTTTGCCACCAGACACACGTATATGTCAAATGGCAAATATAATTACATTTAACATATTAAAAAGCACAAAATAAAGTATATATTGAAATATATTAAACGCGTTAATCTTTTATGGGAACGCGTTCGATTAGTTGTAGGAAGAAAATATGGCTAGGTAAAAGAATTAATGTCTAAGCAAATTGAGGTTGAGTTTAAATGTCAACGTTAAGGAAGTCCTTGCCACAATGTAGTTGACAATTTATCAGAATTTTGTGTAATCAAATCCACCAACTCAACATGTTCAATAAATAAATAAAAATGAAAATGTACAAACTGAAAGTGAAAGGTACAAATTTATTTTCATCATGTCACTCTCAAACCTCAATTGGGACCAAATGGGAGGATTAATGTCAGAACGTTGAAGCTTTTCCTACAAAATCAATATCAATTTAGAAGATATATCATATATACTCTCCCTGCTTCCCCTGCAATTTGTATTTGTACGAATGATGATAGACGTGTGGTAATGCACAACTAATATTTTCACGTGTTATATTATATATTAGAAAGAAAAAAATAAAAAAAAAAAACTATTATTTATTTTTTTAATAGAAAACGAATTATTATTATTTTTTTTTGTCAGAATAAAAAGAAAATTTTAGGTACCCAGTAAATGTTGTAATAACTAATTGATTGATTGATTTATTTATTTTTCCATCACAGCTAAGTTTACTCTAGCTAGCCTAACCCTTCTTCTCCCAAAATAGGTGGTCCAGTTTCTACCACCAGACTATACCAGAGGGATATTGCATAAATTATAGCATTTAGTTTACATGGATCTAAAATTTTTCAAGTTTGGGGTGATTTCAAATTACTTTAATTAGTTAGATGGCATTAATGTGTAATACTCGTTAAACATAAATTCAGTGAACAAATTAGGTAAGAAAGGTCGATTTCTTATCAACCTTACCATCTCCTTGAGGCAAAATTTCATAAAATGGAACCAAACTCATCTCTATAGCCCAACTGCAATGCAGATTGCATAAAGCCAAGTATTAAGTCATGTTTCTAGTTGGAGTAATAAATAAATAGCGAATTTGACACGTGTTCCTTGAAGATCCAAGTTTGGAAGTCAAAACTCCAAAAGTCCAAAGTTGACCTGCTTGGGTCTTCGGAAGCCCAAATGCTCAAAACCCTTGTTCATAATTGGAGACTCAGGCCCCAGGCCCAGATATTTGCATATCGTATGATTAGGGTTCTGTTTGCTTGTGTTTTTATTACAAGTAGTTTCAGACTGTTTTTTGAGTCTTAAAAGTGCTTCTAATATTACTATTTTTCTTGTTTGATTCTAAAACAACTTCTCCCCTCGCCCCACCCCTTTTCCCCGCTTCAGAAGCACTTTACAGTAATAAGCAGACCCCAAATTGAAGATGAACTGCCTTCAACTCTACAAGCATACCTGTAAATCCAACAGCATTGGTGAAAAAGAAATTCTGAGATAGACGACTAAGCTTCTTTTCTTGTCTGTGGTGTCTATTAGCCATTATCCTTGATCAGAGCTCCCTATATCAATCCAGTACTCTTTATTTCGTAATTTTGTCCTGTTTTAATTTTAAAACTTTTTTTATTAATTTTAGAGACAAATTTCAGATCAAGATGTGGATTCTGAGAAGCAGGCTGGACTTTTTAGATAATATTAAAAAGTCCAGAGTCTGTTATCAAACAACAAAAATGTAAGTGTAGAGTCAATAATTCATAATAAAAAAATTATCATTGACCATTGAAAGCCATCCCAATCAAAGATAAAAAGAGAAATGTTAAGATGACAAAAATTTGCATCCATAGCAACTATGGTATAACACGTGGCTTAATTTTCTTGATAGATGAATAACTTTTTTATTTTCAAAATTATTTGGCCACGTGACACACCATAATTATTTGTGTTCTTAGCATTCCTCCCCAATCAAATTCACATTAGAAAAAATTACTAACAATAGTGTCTGATGGTATAACAGATCAAGAACTTGTTAGCCTGGAAAGCAAGAACAATTTATGTTGGTGAAGTTAGATACAAGTAACTCTCTCCCGTGTCATCACATTATCTCTGTCAAGCTAGCGGTAATCAATTAGGAAGGCCTTAATTGCAAAAAAACATGATGAAAGTAGCCAAATTGATTGGGAGATTTCATCAATGAAGTAGAATCTGCAACAATGAATGTTAATCAACATATAAATCAGAAGGATGAGAACCCTGCAATTTGCCTGAACTTTTCATAAGAGACCCAGAATACAAATTGCCAAGGACCAAGTCTAGCCCATGTGGGGAAGAAACCTTTCCAAAGTGCTCTTAGTCCTTCCATTTTGACAGTCTTAACCAGACAATCATAAGAACTTTTATACATAACCTTTTCTTCTTTCTTCCCTGCCTGATTCATCATTCTTGTCTTTACTACATCAGCTGGACAGCTCAAAGCAGTTGCGGAAAGACCTGACACTATAGAGGCTAAGGTGTGACCATATATGTTATCATCAACAATCTGATTGCTGATAACAAACCTCTTCGCTTGATCATAACAGGCTAATTCTCCCATGTTTACTAAGAACGCCCTTTGGACATTAGGGAAAACTCCTTTCCATAGCCCAGTGAAGCTTTCCTCACGGAATATCTTGTTGAAAGCATCAACAAGCCCTGAGTATCTAGGTTGAAGGCCTTGGCTCACCATGCGACCATCTGCTTGCATCCTCACCTTAACAAGATCAGCAGGGCTTGCCACAACCTGTACTACTAGCAAAGAAAAGAAATGAAGAGTTTAAAACAATTATATAATATTAAGTAGCAGCAGCTATCCTATTAGATATTATTGGCTTACAATATAGCTCATAGAATTCACTAGACATCATCAATATACTTCAAATCATCAAAGGTGCACAAGGCAGTGAGATTTAAGGAGTAGGGGCAGTAAAACAGACAGATAAGGAAAACCACCATATTCAAGCATATTCAAAGACATGAGTTGTAAATAAACTCTCTTATATATTCCATAATCCATAATAAGAAAGTTTTGTTAGCTAGTCATATCCCATTGTTAAGAAATTAGAAAAGCAAGGCTTGGTAAGAAGAGAATCCTTGCCAATACTTCGGAAAATATACGAGCCTATAGATTGTATGGAATTCAAATGAATCAGAAGGTTTTAGCTTTCCCAGCATGCATCTTCATGAAGTAGAAGGAGAATGATTGTTAACCACCATGCATGGTAGAGAAGGCAACTAGACAAGAAATGGAACAACACAAACAACAAGATGATTGTCTCATACATGCTGTCCATACTTCCTACTTTGTAAGATGTTTTGGGACTAAATGTATAGGGATCCTCATGCATTGAATACTTTCCACAAGCCCCAAGAAATAATTGAGTATCATGAAATAAAGCGGCATTGGTCACCTACTTTCTATGAGCAGCTTCTCCAGCTTGTTCGATAAGGAGCATAGGTCACCTACTTCTATTCTATCAATTCAAGCATTTGAGTTCAACAATTAATTACAGTGTCCACTACTTTCATTCCATATTTCAACAGGCAAAACATCACAAATTAAATACACCGTTTTAAAAATTTACAGAAAAACCAACTACACCTATTATAACTAGCAATTTATAGCAGCAAGTGACAAAAGTGGGATTTGAAAAGGAGACAGTCGTCTTGAAAACTTTCATAAAAACTATTAGCCTAAAGATGGTATAGAGTGCAACTAAATCAGATGGTTAATAGCTTTCCTTTGCATGCTTCTTCATGAAGTAGAAGGAAAACAATTGTTAATCTCCCTGCATGTCGAGGCAGACAAGAAATGTAACAATGCCAACAAATAGGTTATTACCACAAGGATTCTTATACAGTTATTTAAAATTGCTAAAGTTTAAGATGTTTTTAGAGTTATTATTGAAAAACCAAAGGGTTCTTCATACAATCAAAAGTTCCCTCCAATAGACCAAGAAATAGCTGATTATCATAGAGTTAACTATTAAGCACTTATAGTTAATAATGAAGAATGCTTCAGCAGCCTCTCCACAAGTTGTTCATTAAAGTGAACAGTTGACCTACTCTCTTTCTGTCAATTGCAACATCTGAGTTCCACAATCAAGTCAGAGAGTTTTTAGTTGATCTAATTACCACCTTCCAGCCAGCACGACATTACCAAGTAACAACTCAAATAAATTACACCCATTTCTCAATGGTCACAGAAAAAATAAAATTTTACTTATTTTCTAGGTAAATTTTCATTGCAGAAAACACAAATTTGCTACTATAATCAAGTTAGGTAAATGATGACCTTGATCTTGAGACTCGAGAGCATTACACACTTCATAATTTGCAAACATTATAGATTGATAAACTTCAAATAAAGTAAGAAAGCAAGTTTACCTGAGCAATTATCCCTGAGAGTCCACCGACGAGAGCTTTTCCGGAGAAAGAAAGAGACCCATCATCGCTTCCGAAGATAGTTCTCAAATGCTCATACCCGACAATTCGGATCGGCGTGTAGAAGATATGCCTTAAAATTGCAGGAGACAAACCCTTGTAAAGGCCAAGAGGCCCTTGCTTTCGAACGATTTCCGAGGCAACTCGAAACGCGTTAGTGGGACGATTAGAGACAATCGACTCTCCATGCAATTGAAGTCTGGTCTTCGTCAAGTCTATAGGAAACGTCGTTGTTTCAGCCACCATTGCTGACAATGACGTCAGCACCATCTTTGCGCTTGTCCGATCGTGACCCTTTTCTCCCATTCGTCGCTTGAAATTGGAGGAGGGTAGTAGGTAGAAGAAGATGGCACGACTAAAGCAGTACCACAGCTTTTTCCTATCTTGCGGCTTGTCGTTTTGTCAGGCCCCCCAATGGAAATGTATGTGGATATGCACTCGCGAGAAAGAAGAAGTGGGCTAGCTAGCCCAGTAAGTAAAACGACTACATTGCTGTGGAGAAATGAGTCTAAGTAGCTCACATTTTAGTTATAAGCTATATTTTCTAAAATTAGTAATAATAAGATTAAAATTATACGTTTTAGTTATATTAAAATTAGATAGATTATAAAAATGTCTTTTAGAACTAATAAATAAATACATAGGAGCTCCGACAACTTTATCTGTGACATTGCCAGATCTCCAGCGATATTATCGGAGTTCCGGTGATCTCGCCGGATAGATATGTAATATATTACATATTATGATGGAGATGTATGTAACATGTAACATACAATGACAGACGTGTATGTAATGTGTTACATATAAGACAGAAGTGTATGTAACATTCAGCAGATATGTTTATAACATGTTACATACAATAGCGTAAGTGTATATAACATATTACATATAACAACAAAGGTATATGTAATAGGTTACATGCAACAAGATTCACAAGATGGTGAATAAGTTTCTAATAATCTGATGAAATAAAGTGAAAGTGCAAAACATCAACTAAACCCCAAAAATTTGTAAAAGATCTCACATCTATAGAAACATATTTGAAAATGTGAATTCATTCTTAGCATTAGCAATGGCAGATTAACCTAGTGGCAATTTAGGACTCTTCCAAAGATGTTGAACCCAAGTTTATTGAATATAGTATCAGCAAAATTAAAGAGTTGATTGATTTATTTTTATTTTTTATACTAAAAAAAGAGAGAGAAATGGGGGAGAAATGGGAGATTGTGATTGGAAGTGAGGAAAATCAGATGGAAAAATACAAAAAGTTAAAGACTAACTAAAATATTGATGAATCTCGTGAAGATAGTTGGCGGCGAGCCAAGACAACATTTTTTAGAAGATTTTTTCTTGAATTTTTTCTTAATATTGTTCCAAACTTCAAATGAGCTTATTTCACTAGTTCATTGCTTCTAGTTGCCACCATCAAAGTCAAATTAGAAGATAAAATTTGGGTGTTAAGAAAGATGAGAGAGAATAGTTTAGATGAAGTGTAGAAGAACCTAGATACACAGGACATAATTGCAATTTTTTCTACTCCAAAATGATGACCTCTAACAAAAAGGGGAAAAAAAATACTCTTTGGTTGAAATACAGACTATATGAAGTCAATATTTTATGTGCTATGGGGTAGAATGACATGTAAAAATATGGAGCTTTAGGCTTAAATAACTTATATTTAGATTGTATGCTAATATTTTTCAAATTTTGCAAAAATATGTTCAAAATTGTGAGTTTTGATTATATAAAAATCATACAAATTACTAAAATATTATTTATAACTAATAACCAAATATACTGGAGCTTTAGCAACTCTGTTGGTAAATTGACTAAAGCTCCGGTGACTCCGTAGGTGACATCATCAGAGTTCTACAATCTTATAGGAACTTTTACGACCTCATCGAAACAGTAGAGGCGTGTTACATACAATCACAGAAGTGTATGTAACGTGTTACATACAACGACAAAGGTGTGTATAACATGTTACATAAAAAAGTGCACATATTTGGATGATTAGACATTTATGAATGAGAGTCAACTTTGCTTGGATTCTATCATTTTAGGTCCAATGAAATTGATTCCATAATTATCCAATTAAGGCATTTACTTAAGTGATTCATAAAAGAATTTGGATGTTTTTAGATATAAATCAATGAGAGTGATAGATGAAAATAGATATGAGAAAAGAAAAAAAAGGCACCTGAGTATATTGGAGGTTTGATGGCATCTCAGTGTCAATCGCCTTCATTAAATCACTACCTCAATTGCACCCCAAAAAGATGGATAAAAAAAATGAAAGAAGAGAGTTAACCTGCCTATTCAGAAGGAGAGAGAAGCCTCAATGAGCTTAGCAGAGAACACGCATAGGACTCCCCTAAAGAAACCAAAGAACATAGAAGCCGCTACCTTAAAGAAAATGGTGTAAGGAAAATATAGGATGAGAGTAACGGTGTAGATGGAAACAAAGACCAGGATCGCCCAAACCCTAAGTTGTTCTGACCAATTTCCAAGCGCCGTCAGTGTCACATCCTTGTCCCATTCGTATTACTTGCTTAGTTATCTAACTATGCCAATCAACCTAACTATTAATCTAATTTTCCACTATTTTATCATCTTCTCTTCTGAAATTTGATACCTTCGTTTAATATCTAATGGTCTCAGATCTAACACCACCTCAACAATAATCTCTCACTCCCTGGTAATGGATTCAACATTGTTACTCGAATCAAGACCACCCTTGAGCTTGAATGTCCTGCTCTAATATTCTTGCCACCTCAACCCAATACCTCATCATCATCATATGGCTGAAGAAGAAGATATTCGCAAGGGTCAAAATTGTAAATACTTGATCCAAAGACGACGACGTAGTACGATAATAGAAAAATATGTCATTGATACTAAAATCATGCTAATATATGGAAATAAGTCAAAAATACGTTGTATAAAAATTTAGCATCGACCTGTAAGTCGCATCCAATAGCTGGTTGCTGACGACTAAATGTTATTCATAATTAATGAAATATATTCTTATCAACTACATTGCATTCTCAAGTATTACATATTTGTATTTTTTAAAAAATAGTTGCACTAATATTATATTTCATTAGCATATAATACTACATCATTATTTACTCTACTAATAATAAATAGTTTATCAATTCTTGGCTAGCCCAGACCGAGAGCAAGTACTTTTCTAGGCATTTGGGGTGTACTTATTTGATAAGAGTCATCATTTTCATTTCATAAGTTTGAAGTCATCTTTGCACTTATTCAATCTTACCCAGATCGAGAGCAAGTACTTTTCAAGGTTACAATGATGTTAGCATCATCTTTGCATTTATTCGATCTTACCCCTTTTCTCCCATTCGTTGAACTTGGAAGAGCATAGAAGGTAGAAGAGATGACATAACTAAAGGAGTATCACAACTTCTTCCTAACTTGCAAGTTATCATTTTGTAGAACGATATGTTAAAATACATCGTATAAAAATTTAACATCGACCTATAAGTTGTATCTAACAACTGCAGCTAAGTATTATTCATTGTTATTGGTGTACTTATTTGATAAGATTCACATTTTCATTTTTTTTTTGTTCATAAGTTCAAAGTTATAATGTCATAGCATATAAGAATCATGGGCCTTCTAGTTGTAAAATACTAACCCCCAAAGATAATGATAATCATGCTTATTTATAAATGTCATATTATTATCATGCTTAAGTAATGTAGGACAATACATTTAACATCCCCCTTAAAGTGTGAGTCTTTGTCTCTTTCAAAGCTCATCACTTTTTTATTTTTTACCTAATAGGCCCAAAAGCTCCCATGAGTTTTCACAAGGTCACGAGCTCTCATCTCAAACGGTTAATTCATTAGATGGGATTAACTAATGCACGTATAAACCCATGCTCTCATTGTTATTTTATCAATGTGAGATTTGTTTTGATCTTAATTCTAATATTTTTCCCCCTTAAACAAGACTACTTGGCTCTCTAGGTCACACTCTAACTTAAGCCAATCCAACCAATCTTTCATGGCTAGCACCCCTTAAATTTTGACTTTAATTTACCTTATTTGCCCAAGGTTTCAAGGTCCTTCTAAGGTCATCCAAGTTCAATTTTCAGGTCCACACTGCTATTAGGTTTAAAGAATTCTATTTGAAGTACATCAAGCCTACATTTTAGCAATTGGCCTAAGACAATAACCATTAGCTTTGATACCATTTTTGTTAGGATTTTGCCCTCACAAACAACCAGATAACAATTTAATGAAGTGTTTGAACCAAGAAAATTGTAAGAATCATAAAGAGACAAAGAACATCAGTATTTAAGGGGCTCGACCCTTACAATACGCGGTCTAATCTATTGAAAAAAGGGTAAAATATATTCACTAATATGAAAAACAATGGATAACAGTTTGGAGAACATATTACAGAGAACAAAGCCTAGCACAACAAAGGATGAAACACACCCTAACACATACTATTCTCACACTCGTATATATATAGTCACTCAAAGAATCTTAAAGAGAAGAAGGAGAAGAAATAGCCAAAAAAGAGCATACAAGAACACAAATGAGAGAGTCATCGTAACCCTTACACTACATAGTCTAATCTACTGAAAAAAGGGTAAAATATATTAACTAATATGAAAAACAAAATAGTTTGGAGAACATATTATAGAGGACAAAGCCTAGCACAAAAGAGGATGAAACACACCCTAACACATACTATTCTCACACTCGTTTATATATAGGCACTCAAAGAATCTCAAAGAGAAGAAGGAGAAGAAAATAGCCAAAAAAAAGTATACAAGAACACAAATGAGTCATCATAACCCCAACCCTAACAAGGGTTTATATAATAGCAAGTGAAATGTCCAAGCTGCCCTTGGGTCTTACAGTGCCAAATAACTTTCACAGGCCATATTACCTACAGTTGATAAGCCCAATAGTTTCAACACAAGTTCACAAGGCCCAATACTTGATAAAACATATTTAATAATATATTATGCACATTTACAATAATGTATATGCATGAACAATATGCTCTACAACATTAACAAGTGTCCTATATCTCCTAATTGCTCCTAATAACATAGTGACAAAAATATAACAATCTCCACATTTATGTAATGATTCAATGGATATATATACACAAATATAACAACTTCTACATTGATACAAGGGTTCAGTGGATATATATACTTTCACCCCTTTCATCCTAATGCATATAAATGAGAAACTATAACCAAGCTCAAGCAATGCATAAACTTGGCTTGTGGTACTAGTTTAAGGAGCATATTAGAGGGATTGTCCTCTGTAGAGAAATTTTCTAATGCAACCAAACCCTGTGAGACAACATCAACATCTCTAATAAAATTTATTTTAACATTTACATGTTTTGACTTACAATGAAACATAGGATGTTTAAACCTATAATGAAACATAGGATGTTTAGACAATTGAATTACAGACAAAATCAGTATCTATAACATCTTTGTTAACTATTCCAAGTTACTTGGTAAACATACAGAAGATTGAGTGATATCATAGCCAACTAGAACAAGATTGAGTGATGAGTGATAGAACTAAGTCCTTGCAATTTTTAGAAAGACTTCGAGGTACTTTGAGGCTTCATCGACCAGTTGTTAGTAAGACCCAACAGATAGGGCAACATAGACGTGAGACTTTGATAGACCTCCTTCATCTTAGTAAATATTCTCTGATCTTTCTCCATGAAAGGATTGGTAAGATCTTTTTCTAAACTTTCTAGACCTTTATCTTCAACTAGTTTAAACTCAGAGTCCACATCTGCAAAGAACACAAAAAATAAATCAGTAGTACAAGTAGAAAATGTTGAAAAACATTTACAAAATTGAAATGTTCCTAAATATGGAACTTCTCAAATATATAATATAGTTTTTTGTTTAAATCTAACTATATAATTAAATCTATAGAAAAAACTCTTTCCCACTTGATATTAGCTTATTATCACAAAATCTTATAAATTCATATAAAGGAAAGCATAAATACTTACATGTAGGTTTGGTGTAAATAGCAGTAAAACCTCTTACTAGAGAAGGTTTAAATAATTCAATTCTCTTATGTGTTAGAGACAAAAGACATAAATGATTTCGTGATTCCTTATTAGGATGTGTAGAATCTTCTTTGTGTGTTGGACCAATTTATTTTAATTGCTTTCCAATTTTTCAGTTCATAGAAGAGATAAAAATGTTTTGAGATGTTTGAAGGTTGATGTTAAAATCCATGGATTTAACATGGAAAAAGGCACAAGTAATATTGCTCTTATTTATAGAGTATACTTCAAAGTGATGAATACCATCTATCCAGATATTAATTTAAAGTCTTTTATAAAAGATAAAAGAGGAGAAACCACTTTGTTTCAAATAAATATGGCTAAATCTAAACTAGTAGTACCTAAAATGGTACCTTGGGATAAAATTTCCCTTCCAGAATCATGGTATTTAAATCAAGATCAATAACAAACCTCGGCGCCTCAAAACACGAAATTAGAACAGATTATTGAATATGATGATGGATCTGTTAAAATCAATTTCAACTCTACAAGAAAAGTAAAAATTAACAATCCAACAACTTCAATTCATGTTACTCCAATACCTAGAATTAATAAAGACAAAGAAACTTTATTTGAAGGATTGCAAAGGCTCTTAACAAGAATTAGTCTACCAACTTATCATTCGATACTAACTTATCAATAAGAAAAATCTGATGAAAAACCCTCAAGCTCAACCGTATCAAACATGGGTTATGGAAGCACTAAACCCAGATTCTCAAATGTTTTCATGATGGAGACATCAAGAAAGATTTCAGTCAATGAACATCTGAAACGAATGTTCCAAGATCCATTAAATTCAAAAAATAAACAAGTATTATTTGCTCTTACTAGAGAACAACAAAAAATGTTTTATGATAAGTATAAAGCATTCTTAAAGTACGCTAAAAGAACTGATATAAATTTCTTTGATTTTATACATAAACATTCAACTTAGAAAAACATTCTACTACCAGAGGTTAACAACATCAAAGCCATCCATAAAACTTACTCCTTATCTTTAGTAGAAAAGGTAGTTGCAATTCATCCTCCAAAAGCAACTATAAATCTAAAAGATAAAGCAAAAGTAGTACCTTATAAGCATGGATCAATACAACCAAAAGCCATAGCCATGGATAGATCAGTTAATCAAGTATTAGAGCAAGCAAACTACACTAACTTATTTTTATAAATAGTTGGTAGCCAACTATCTCGTATCGAGAAATCAATCTATCATCAACACTCTAAACCTTCAACATATGCATCAGTCCCAAGAAAACCTAATGTACAACTAGCATTTTTTAAACCACTACCAAATTTATAAAACTTCAAGACAAAAAGGGACAACGAAAGTTCAGACTTCTTACAATAACTTCTTGAGAAATTATCCAAATTAGACTATTCAGATAAAAAATCCATTAAAATGATGGAAAAAATAGAAATTGATCAAATTTCTGACCAAAAAATTGATAAAATACTTTAAGTATTTAGAGAAATCGATACAACAAATTAGTCATAAATTAATAAGTTGAAAAACCAGTTCTAATTTATAATTCAAAAGCCTATTATCCTAGGTAATCTCTAGTTGATTTGCAACCTAAAGAAGAAATCCCCATTAAAACAAAATATGAGGCACACTGCATACATGAATGGAATATATATGGCTCATCCGACTATCAAACTATTCGAGTCATTAGAAATATGCTAATTTTTGCATCTGCTACAAAAATACATGGCACTTCTAATAGAATTGCTACTTTAGCCATAATCGCAGGCTAAAAGACCCACTCAAAAGGCTAAAGAAACTCCTTTTACAAAAGGAAAACTAAAAATTCCCACTTGCTATAAGTATGATAAAAGAGGGCATTACAATAATAACTGTTGAACTCAATAGAAAATAAATGAATTAATGATAGACGAAAAGCTTAAAAGCCAGTTGTCTCAAATCCTTCTCATTGATGAATCTAATCGAGATCATGATGATGACCAAGATTATCTTTATAGTCATCCTCCACTACGTCTGAAGATTTACAATAAAATTAAGAAGAAAATCTTATAGATAAAATTGTTAATCTAGAAGAAAAAAGAAAAACCTTATCAAGATATATCGAAATAGCAAAAGAAGAAACTTCTACTACTTCTTACTAAAGAGAAAATAAAGGTTTAAAACAAAACCTTAAAAATCATGAGCAACTTGTGATACGAACCGAACCCCCTCCCGAAGTCGGCCCGACACGAGCCGAGAGCCGTGCCTTGAGAAGGGCCTCGAGGAAGTGCAAAATGGCATGCAACATCAAAAACAAGCATGCAAGCACAATGGAAGAGGAGAAGAAGAGTGCAAGTGGCAAATTCCAAAATTTGGAGTTGCGCCGCAGCATAGATTTTGTGCGCCGCGGCTAGGAGGTTTCTGCATTGTAGGAAGGAATTGTCACACAAGCGCGCCGCGGCACAGGATGTTCTGTTTTGGATCAAGGAAAACGTGCGCGCCGCGGCACAAGAAAGTGGCGCCGCAGCGAGGAGGGTTCTGTTTTGGATCGAAGGTGCATGCGCGCCGCGGCATGAAATTCCATGCGCTGCGGCATGACGAGGACTGGGTGAGACGTGTGCGCGCTGACACGGACAAGCGCGCCTGACAGCCAGACCTGCGCGTAGATCCTGAATATGCGCGCCGCGGCATGAACATTTGTGCGCCGCGGTGAGGCTTCGCGTGGGGCAAACAGAACAGGGCGCGCCGCGGCATGAATATTTCCCCGCCGCGGCGAGGATTTAAAATGTTGTAATTTTGGGCCATTGGATCCAAATCAATGGCTAGGATTTCTTGAGACAATTTTAGGGTTTTCATTGTATCTATATATATGTAAGGCAGCTGCCATTGTAACTCAATTAATAAAACATGAATTTTCATCAATGAAAAAGATTTTGAAGTGATTTCAAAATTGAGAGAGCACAAGTGCTTCTCTTGTTCTATCAAGAAACTTATCAAAGGAACTAACAACCCTTTGTGGCGTTGTCTCGGCTCGTGGTGCGTATATCCAAGGGTGGAGGCGAGTTCTTTGCTACCATAGTCGAGCGTTCTTCGTAGAATCTACGTGCTAAGATTGGTGTCGGGTTTCTGTCCGTATTTCTTGTGGTTGCCAAACCGCGTGATTTGGAGGTCATAGGAGTCGTGGCGAGCGGTTCGTATTATTTGGTATCAGAGCTCTAGGTTGTAATTCTAGACTCCTATCTTTTATTGTCATTTTCCTTATACAAAAAGAAAAAAAAAATCTGTGCACTTTGCAAAATCTGTGTGTTCTTCTCTTTTCCAGAATTTTTCTTGTTGTTCTTGCAAAAATTCTGATTGTGTTGTGATCCTGAAATTGTTTCTGTTTTGTGTTGTCATTTTCGTTTACAAAAACAAAATCTGTGCACTTTTGCAACATTTGTGTTGTTCTTCATTTCCCAGAATTTTTCATCTTATTCTTGCAAAAATTCAGAATGTATTGTGTTTCTGAAATCAATCCTGATTTGTGTTTTTGATTCCTGTTTTGTGTTTCTGATTTTTTGGAAATTTTCTGCTGTGTTGAAAATTTCAGAATTGTGTTTTGTGTTTCTGATTTTCTGGAATTATTCTGCTGTTGTTGAAAAATTTCAGATTGTGTTTTATTGTTTCTGAATTTCTGTTGTGTTTTGGAAGGGTTTTCGTGTTGAAAATTTTTCTGAAAAATCTGTTCTTAACGAAAAGGGGTATTTTGGTAATTTTACTGTGTTCTCGTACTGTTTTCGTGTAAGGGCATTTTGGTAATTTTACCGTGCTCTCGTAATTTTGTTCGTATTTCGTGTTTTGTTCGTGTTTTATGTTCCAAACAGATTATATAAAAAAAAAGGTGGAAATTTCTTTTCCGAGAAATTTTTACGAAGTCATTATTTGATTCCTCTCGAATCTAAATTTTGTTTGAATCAAATTATCCTTTTTTTTTTCATTGAGTTAGAACTCCAAACACTTTGAGTTAGTTCCTTGCTTGCCTTGAATTGGATATTGCGCCACTAGTGGGTGAGTGTGGAATTCTACCTCGGGTTGAAAGTTTCGGAGGTTGACTTGCTATAGAACGAGAAGTGTTTGAGCAATCAATCCGAGCGAATAAACACGTGAGGTAACAAAGTGAATTTTTATGTTCTTAAGTTGTTTAACTAATTCTCTGTGTGCGAAAGTTGTGGAATTATGTCTAACAGGAGCAATTCCGAAGAGCGTCCGGATACCGCATCTTTGTTGCGTGCAATGCAACAGTCCATGGAACGGTTGAGTGCCGTCATGGTGAATCTTGATGAACGGGTAGAACGGAAAGAAGCTACGGTTGCCAACTTACAACGGAGAGCACTCGAAGAGGTTCCGGAAGTTAGGAGACCAAATAGGAGGCCCTTAGTGGATGAGGAGAATTGGGATGAAGAATTTGATAACGGAGAAAGGAGGATGCCTTATGGAGGAAGGGATGAATATCGGGGAGGAAGAAATGGTCGGGGAGGAAGAAATGGTCGGGAAGGTTTGTGGAGACCCCCACCTCGGCCCTTTGACGGGGTTGACCGGAATTTGGACAACATCAAAATCAAGATGCCTACATTCCAAGGAAAAAATGATCCGGAGTTGTACTTGGAGTGGGAGAAACGAGTTGAGCATGTTTTTGATTGTCACCATTATTCCGAGGAGAAGAAAGTCAAATTGGCGGTAGTCGAGTTTAGCGATTACGCCTTAAATTGGTGGGACCAATTGGTGGTCTCAAGGAGGAGGAGTGGAGAGAGGCCCATTGATAATTGGGGTGAGATGAAAGCCATAATGCGGAAGCGGTTTGTCCCAAGCCACTACTACCGGGAACTCTATCAGAAGCTACAAAGGCTTAATCAAGGTCATCGGTCCGTTGATGAGTATTTCAAGGAGATGGAGATGACTATGGTGAGAGCAAGTGTGGAGGAAGATAGGGAGGCCACCATGGCTCGGTTCTTAAGCGGGTTGAATTCTAGCATTGCTAACATTGTGGAGTTGCACCACTATGTAGAGCTGGAGGATATGGTGCACATGGCCATCAAGGTAGAAAGGCAATTGAAGAGGAGGAATAGCCATATCATACCCGTAGAGAACAATCAGGACACCACTTTTCCGACACCGACACCGAACCCAATTCCTCCTTGGAAGTCTAATGGGAGGAAGGAAGGGGAAGGTAGTTCTAAGCCCAACTTTGAGAACAAGGGAAAAGAAAAGGAGATGAGGAGAGATAAGGGGAAGGATGAAGGAGGAACCGTCCATCGAAGTCGTGACATAAATTGTTATCGTTGCTTGGAAAGGGTCATTACGCTCATCAATGTCCGAACAAAAGGACAATGATCGTGTAAGCCAACGGGGAGGTGGCGATCGATGATGACAGTGATGACGGGGAGAAGCCGTCATTAGAGGAGGCTAATGATGAGGAAGTGTATCCAGTCATGGGAGAGTTGCTTGTGGTACGGCGGGCACCATTGGATCATTACCGAGAAGTTGACATGGGATCCCAAAGAGTTAATACTTTTCATACGAGATGCCATGTGAGTGATAAGGTGTGCTAGTTAATCATTGATAATGGGAGTTGCACCAACATTGCTAGCACAACTTTAGTTGAGAAGCTAGGGTTGACTACGAACAAGCATCCCCAACCGTACAAGCTACAGTGGCTAAATGACAATGGAGAAGCGAAGGTTGAACAGCAAGTACTTGTAGCCTTTTCCATTGGTCGATATAAGGATGAGGTGATATGTGACGTATTCCCCATGCAAGCTGGGCATATATTGCTAGGGCGGCCATGGCAATACGATAGGAAGGTCACCTATGACGTATACAAGAATGAGTATTCCCTCGAGAAGGAAGGGAAGAAGATTACTTTTTTACCTTTGACTCCACGACAAATGTTCAACGAGCTGTTAAGAGAAGTGGAGGAGAAAAAGGGGAAGAGATTGGAGGGAGAGCCCAAGGAGAAGGAGGGGCAATCAAGGGGGAAGAAGGAAAGAAAATTGTCCAAACAATGCTTATTTTCTAACTTTTCTTTCTTGCAGGAATCTTATGATGAAAACCAAAACGAAGATGGCCTGTAAAACTTGCCCTATGACAAAGGTCCGAATTCGAGGTCGAATTCTTTCGAAGAAGGAGGGAATGATACGAACCGGACTCCCTCCCGAAGTCAGCCCGACACGAGCTGAGAGCCGTGCCTTGAGAAGGGCCTCGAGGAAGTGCAAAATGGCATGCAACATCAAAAACAAGCATGCAAGCACAATGGAAGAGGAGAAGAAGAGTGCAAGTGGCAAATTCCAAAATTTGGAGTTGCGTCGCGGCATAGATTTTGTGCGCCGCGGCGAGGAGGTTTCTGCTTTGGAGGAAGGAATTGTCACACAAGCGCGCCGCGGCATGGATTTGGTGCGCCGTGGCACAGGGCGTTCTGTTTTGGATCAAGGGAAACATGCGCGCCGCTGCACAAGAAAGTGGCGCCGCAGCGAGGAGGGTTCTGTTTTGGACCGAAGGTGCATGCGCGCCGCGACATGAAATTCCATGCGCCGCGGCATGACGAGGACTGGGCGAGACGTGCGCGCGCTGACAAGGACAAGCACGCCTGACAGCCAGACCTGCGCGCAAATCCTGAATATGCGCGCTGCAGCATGAACATTTGTGCGCTGCGGCGAGGCTTCGCGTGGGGCAACAGAACAGGGCGCGCCGCGGCATGAATATTTCCCCGCCGCGGCGAGGATTTAAAATGTTGTAATTTTGGGCCATTGGATCCAAATCAATGGCTAGGATTTCTTGAGACAATTTTAGGGTTTTCATTGTATCTATATATATGTAAGGCAGTTGCCATTGTAACTCAATTAATAAAACATGAATTTTCATCAATGAAAAAGATTTTGAAGTGATTTCAAAATTGAGAGAGCACAAGTGCTTCTCTTGTTCTATCAAGAAACTTATCAAAGGAACTAGCAACCCCTTGTGGCGTTGTCTCGGCTCGTAGTGCGTATATCCAAGGGTGGAGGCGAGTTCTTTGCTACCATAGTTGAGCGTTCTTCGTAGAATCTACGTGCTAAGATTGGTGTTGGGTTTCTGTCCGTATTTCTTGTGGTTGTCAAACCGCGTGATTTGGAGGTCATAGGAGTCGTGACGAGCGGTTCGCATCAACTTGTTTAATGAAATCCTTAACATGATTAAAAATACACCAGTCAAGAAAGAGTCAAGAATTAATGAATTCAAAAAAGAGATTAATCAAACTAAAAAGAATCTAAAAGATCTTAAAACTATGGTTCAGATACTTGAGCTTCAACAGTGTGTTAAAACTCCTCAATTCTCTGATAATGAGATTGATAATAATGAAGAAGATCTTCTAGGAGAAATACCTCAAGAAACAACTTTATAAGAAAAATCTGAACAAATTACTGAAATGCAATTTGTTAATACTCTTAATAGAGTAATTAATCATAAATGGTACTCAAAAGTTACTATTGTGATAAATAAAGAATATTTCTTTACTGTAGAAGCACTTATTGATTCTGGTGCTGATTTAAAATTGTATCAGTGAAAGAGTACTTACAAGACACTTTTCAAAAACAACACATGTATTAAATATCACCAATGGAGAATGGATGCCCTTTGATTACAAACTTTATAATGCGTCAGTTTGTAATAATAGTGTTTGCTTAAAAACCACCTTTTTACTCAGTTAAGAGTTATTAATAATAGTTATTTTGGTACTCCATTTTTAAGTATCTTATATCCGTTTAAATTTACGGAAGAAGGAATTATTTTTGATCTTAAAGGTTAAACTAAAAATTTTACTTTCTCAAAGAAACCACAATGGCATGAGATTAATAATTTCAAGCATAAGGTTGATGAAAAAAAAATTTATTTATTCTTTAAAAGAAGAAATAGGGCATAAAACAGTAAAAGACAATATTGCAATAGGAGATATGTAAAATAAAATTAAATCTCTTAAAGAGAAATTTGAAACTGAAATATGTGCTCAAATACCCAATGCATTTTAGGAAAGAAAAAAGCATGTGGTAGAATTACCATATAAACCAGACTTTAAAGAATCTCAAATCTCCTCAAAACCCAGACTTTTCAAATGAATAAAAGGCATTTGGAGATTTGTAAAACAAAAATCGAAGATCTTTTAAAAAAGAAGTTAATTAGAAAAACTAACTCTCCTTAGCCATGCCTAGCATTTTATGTTGAAAACGCTGTTGAATTAGAGCGAGGGATTCTAAGATTAGTGATAAATTATAAACCTTTAAACAAGGTCTTGAGATAGATTAGATATCCAAATCCCAACAAAAAAAGACTTATTAAATTCTCTTTATAAGGCAACAATCTTTTCTAAATTTGATATGAAAAATGATTATTGAAAAATACAAATTGATGAAAAAGATTATGAATGAGATTTTCAATTCTTATATTGGATTCACCATAGTTTATATTGATGATGTGCTAATTTTCTCTAAATCAATAGATTAATATTGGAAACATTTAAATATGTTCTTTAAAATTATAAAAGAAGCAAGCCTTGTCATTTTTGCGAAGAAAATGAAATTTTCTCAAACATAAATACATTTTTTAGGCCATAATATTAGTCAAGGGTCTATAACCCCAATAGACATGTCACTAATCTTTGCTGAAAAATTTCCTAATGAAATTAGGAATAAAAAATAATTACAAAAAATTTTAGGATGTCTTAATTATTTGGCAGATTTTTATAAAAATCTTCAACAAGATGCTAAACCTTTTTATGAGAGAAAGAACCCTTTATAATGGATTCTAGCTTGCACTACAGCTATCAGAAAAATAAAGCTTAAAGAAAAAGACTTAACATGCTTATCTCTTCTAGACCTTGATGCACTTAAAATTGTAGATACTAATGCCTCTAACCTAGGATATGGTGGCATCCTCAAACAAAAAATGAGCATAAAAAGACCCTCGTGTGCTTCACCTATGGAGTATGGAAACTTCTCAAAAGAACTATTCTACCATTAAAAAGAAAATTTTAGCAATAGTTCTTAGCATTTAAAATTCCAAGAAGACATTCTTAACCAAAAATTCTTACTAATGATAGATTATAGATTAGCTAAAGAAGTTCTTGAAAAGGACGTACAAAACCTAGCCCCTCTAAACAAATATTTGCTATATGGCAAACGATATTATGAGTATTCAATTTTGACATCGAATTCATAAAAGGAGACTCTAACTCTCTTCTAGATTATTTGACCAAAGAATATTTACAAGGACATGAAGAGAGGAACCTAGAAGAGGAATGCAATGCACTCTCCTTCAACAAGTAATACATCTCCTCCAAAACTTCCTAAAAGGGAAGAATTCAAAGAAATTCATACAAAAAATATTATTGCTATTGAAAATGAGGATAGCAATAGATTACCTGACCAGGTAGCCTTTATTTATCTTAAAGATAATTTACCACCATATACTATTCCTAAATCTAGGAAATATTATAAACTAAATCGTAAAGAAATTGATTATGTTGATATAACTAATAACATAAGAAATGGTAGAGAAATTGCCTTCTATACACTTAAAATTAAAAAGATAATTACAATAGCCAATTGTAGTTATAATATCTTTAGTAGAGAACGATTTAAAAATATAAGAATGCAACCTTTATTTTGATTACATTCAAGCTTGGGAACAAGTTTTTTACTATCAAAATCAAAGAAAAACTCATACCTGATATTTCCAATTTAAAACTAATGGTTATTATGCTTTTCATGATTTTCTTAACTGGTTTAGAAAGTGATTTCTTTCTTTGGACCCGTTTGGGATATTTTTCCAAAAAATATTCTTAAAGGCTTACAATTTGAAGAGCTAAATAGAAATCACATACTAGATGCTGATCATGCTTTATTGTTTTTTGAATCATTATATAAAATTTCATGGATACAATTACATCTATAAAATGGGTTTATACAATTACATATTCTTATACATTCCCATGCCTTACAAGAGATCCTTTGCTAGATGGTGAGAAAAATATTCCATTAGATGATTTTGAGAACTTTAAAATTATTGAACTCTTTCGCTCCTTAAAGGTAATTCCTGGAAATAAATCCACAGAAAAAGAAAAAGATAAATTAGAATTATCAATTGAACAATTAAAAAACAAAGGAAAAGGCAAAGAATATATGTCTATGAAATTAGAAAAACTATGTTACTCAGAAAGCTTGAATGACTCAAATGAAAAATTGAACTTAAAACTATCTTGAAGTGATATCCAAATCGTCGAATCTGATTAAATAAGACAAAAGGATAAGTTCCACTACTAAAAAAAGATAGCAATCCATTTTTGGTCTACTTGACTCCACTTTCCTAAAAGGAACCTTATCCAGGACACGTCTCCAAACACATGGGCCAGACTTCACATGCTTAAATTAAATTTAATAGTTGTAATAGAGCTTGTGTTGGAAATTGTGAATGAATTTGAATAAAAAAAGAAAGAGAAAAAATGCAAAAGTTTACTCTCTTAAAAAACTTGTCCCACATTGGTATTATATATCTCTTTGGAGGTATTAATATAAGGAAAAATTTACTAGTGGGATTGGGCCCTAAGGGGTACTCACTTTTGTGGAAGGGGAGAGGACTTAGGCAATTGTGGGTCCACCATACACGCGCGTGCTATGCCGAGCCGAGACGAGTGCGTGTGTGTGAGGTGAGGTGGCATTTTATTTTTTGATAAAAAATTTATTTATTAAAATTAATTTTTCCAACAGTTCCGTTATCCAAATTATCACAGTTATTTGTTACCGTTCAAAATGGAATAGTTGCCTTCGAACGTTACACGTTCTTATCTGTTATCCCACATCGTGACCATTCCGTTTCGTTACAGACCGAGTCTTACGGAAGGTTCTCCACAACCGTTTCATGAACGTTGCATGTTCTTTGGCCCCGTTTTTGCAATTTCCTCAGCCTATAAATAGAACCCTCAACTCACAGTTCAAATCATCCCTCAACTCTCAACTCTCTCTCATTTTTCTCTCTCTGGTTCTAACTATTGAGCAGTACAAAAAGTTTCATAAAACAAACAAAATAGAAACCCAGAAATAGTTTCCAGTATACAATATTAATATAATTTCTAGTTTTTGAGCAACAAAATTATTTTACAGGATGTAGCATTCCGGAGTTCATCAGTGTAGTGTAGCTCCGACATAGAATTTTGCTGGGCTGTTTTATCCTGGGGACGATGAGGCTGTGTTTGCTTGCACAATTTTGGGCAGAGCTACGAAATGTCTTAAAGAGAGCGACCTAGTTCACGACTCAACCCAAGCAATGTTATTTTCGTAATTTGGTAACCTCATTCCTATCTATTCTTTACATATTTGTTCCAACAATTTTCAAATGATTTTTCATCTGCCATATCTACTGAATTATTAACTGCTGATTTAAACAAACCTTTTCATTTTGAGGGACTGCATTTTAAAAGATGGAGGCAAAAAATGTTGTTTTTCTTAACCATGAAAAAAGTCGCCTCTTTTCTTACTACTGAAAAACTTACACTGCCCAATCCTCCTACTGAAGCTACTACTAAAGATTTAAATACCTGGCTGGAAAATGATTTTCTATGTAAGAATTTTATACTTAATGGTTTAGCTGATGATTTGTATGATTACTATAACTCTGATAAGTCAGCTAAGGAAACTTGGGATGCTCTTCAAAAGAAGTATGACACTAAGGAAGCTGGAACAAAGAAGTATGCTGTCAGTAGATATCTGAAGTACCAGATGACTAATGACAAATCTGTGGAAGCTTAGTCACATGAATTGTAGAAGATAACACATGAAATAACTTCTGAAGGTATGACTTTAGATGAACAATTTCAAGTTGCTATTATTACAGATAAATTACCCCCTGCATGGAAAGATTTTAAGAATGTTCTTAAACATAAAGCTAAAGAATTCTCCCTAAAAAGTCTAATAACCTGTCTAAGAATAGAAGAAGAAGCCCGAAAACAAGACCAAAAAGATGAAGTACTTGTTGTCTCAAACAACAATGCCAATAAAAAATCCTCCTCTGTAATTTTGAAACCAAAAGGAAGAAACATGAAATTTCAGAATCGTAATAATAACCAGAACCATAACAACCATAATAAAAATAGAAATCCTCCATGGAATGGACTTGGACCTGGAATTGGAACTTAAACCCCTTAGGAAATAACACATTTATGTGTTATAGTTGTAATAGGCCTGGCCATTTCACCAGGAACTACAGGAACAGGAATTGTCCTGCCCGCAGGCGAACCTTACCGAAGATCAGCTTATAGCTATGATATCTGAAATCAACTTTGTTGGTGGATCCGAGGGGTGGTGGGTGGACACTGGTGCTTCTCGCCATGTTTACTATGATCGTGACATGTTTAATTCCTATTCTGAATCTGAGGATAAGAATGTACTGCTGGGTGACTCCCACTCCACTAAAGTTGCTGGTACTGGTGAGGTGGAATTGAAGTTTACCTCTGAAAAGGCTGTCATCTTGAAGGATGTCCTGCATACTCAGAGATGAGAAAAAACTTAGTTTCAGGCTATCTTCTCAATAAGGCTGGGTTTACTCAAACTATAGAAGCTGATTTGTATACAATTACTAAAAATAATGTATTTGTTGGAAAAGGGTATGCCACTGATGGCATGTTTAAATTAAATGTTGAAATTAATAAAGCATCTTCTTTTGCTTATATGTTGTGTTCTTTTAATGTTTGACATTCTAGACTTTGTCATATTAATAAACAAATAATTAAGAACATGAGTTACTTAGAACTAATTCCTAAATTATCAATGAATGATTTTGAAAAAAATGTGATTTTTACAGTCAAGCTAAAATAACCAAAACTTCATATAAATCAGTAATTAGAGAATCTGAACCATTAGATTTAATACACTATGATATATGTGAACTTGATGGTACTTTAATAAGAAATGGAAAACGCTACTTTATAACTTTTATAAATAACTGTTCAGATTATACTTATGTATATATAATGAAAAATAAAAGTGAAGCGTTTGACATGTTTAAAACATTTATGACTGAAATTCAAAATCAAATTAACTTATTTTAAAACTTGGGACTGTTTAGCCTGTGTTAGAATCCCTGATCCAAAAAGAAATAAACTTGCTAGTAGAGCATATGAATGTGTATTCATAGGATATGCTGTGAATAGTAAAGCTTATAAATTTTATGACTTAAATGATCATGTAGTTATAGAATCAAATGATGCAGACTTTTATGAACATATGTTTCCTTTTAAACTAAAGAATAGTGGGGTCTCGTCTTCTAGTAGTTTACCCATAACTAGAACTAGTGAACAAAATGAGGAATTAGATACTGAACTTAGGAGAAGTAAACGAGCTTGAACCTCTATAAACTATGGGTCTGATTTTTATGCTTATACCTTAGAGGAAGATCCCCAAATCATTCAAGAAGCTATATCTTCTTTAGATGCCAACTTATGGGAAGAAGCCATAAATGATGAAATGGACTCTCTTGAGTCTGATAGAACTTGGCATTTAGTTGACTTACCTCCTGGTTGTAAAACCATAGGATGTAAATGGATACTAAAGAAGAAATTAAAACCCGACGGTACTATTGAAAAGTACAAGGCTCGCCTTGTAGCCAAAGAGTATAGGCAAAGGGAAAATGTGGACTTCTTTGACACATATTCACCTGTCACAAGAATAACTTCCATATGTTTGCTAAATTTGACATGAAAGACCTAGGTGAAGCGAGTGTAATCTTAGGTATAAAGATTACTAGGTCTGAAGAGGGACTTTCTCTATATCAATCTCATTATATTGAGAAGATCTTAAAGAAATATAATTACTCTAACTACAAACCTGCATGTACTCCTTATGATCCTAGTGTAAAGTTGTTCAAGAACACCGAAGATGGTGTTAGACAAACTGAGTATGCGAGCATCATTAGTAGCTTACGTTACGCTATTGATTGCACTAGGCCCGACATAGCTTATGTTGTGGGACTACTATGCAGGTTTACCAGTAGACCTAGTATAAAGCATTGGAATGCAATTAAAAGGGTCATGAGGTACCTTAAGAGAACAATGAACCTTGGATTACATTATAAGAAGTTTCCCTCTATTTTAGAAGAATACAGCGATGCTGATTGGAACACCCTTTCAAAAGACTCCAAAGCAACTAGCAGCTATATATTTAGCATTGTTGGTGGAGCTGTTTCTTGAAAATCTAAGAAATAGACAATTTTGGCTCAATCTATGATGGAGTCTGAAATGATAGCACTAGCTACTGCTAGTGAAGAAGCAGGCTGGTTAAGAAGTCTGTTAGCTGAGATCCTTTTATGCGAGAGACCGATACCAGCTGTCCTGATCCACTGCAATGTACCGCGGTATTGTAATGATTCAGAACCATTATTATAATGGCAAAAGATGACAGATACGTCGTAAGCACAGTACTGTTAGAGAATTTCTCTCTACAGGAGCTGTTAGAGTGGATCATGTATGCACTGATGATAATTTGGCTGATCCTTTGACGAAAGGATTAGCAAGAGAAAAGGTTTTCAAAACCTCGAAAGGACTGGGACTAATGCCCTTAGAATGAAGAGTCACTCATTATGGTAACCCGACTTATAGACTGGAGATCCCAAGAAATAAGTTCAATGGGTAATAACAAGTTATGAAGTGATATGAGATGAATCATGCTATTATGAGTCCCATCCTATACTGTTAGAAGCATGAAGTCCTGAAGCGACAGAAAGGATGAGTTAACTATTAAACTCTTAATGATTTGTATACTCTATGTAGAGTGGAGTACATAGCTACAGGAGTACTCTTGATAGACTCACCTATGTGAATGTGGAAGTGTGGCCGCTTCCTATGAAATTTTGGACAAAATTTACTAGAGCATTCACTATACTAGGATACACGTGCATGGCCGTAAAGCACAGGCTTTTCGAACTACACCTTAGAAAGTTTGTGTATGTAATGTTGTTAGAGATAGAGTTCAAAACTATGAGTTACTCTAGTATATTCTAAAGCATCAATACTATGCAAAGGTTCAAGTCGATAGACAGCTTCTGCTTATGCACAATCTTATATCTCTTATTGATCGGTTGCTCGATGAAAACTATTTTTATATAAAATTCAAGTGGGGGATTGTTGAAAATTGTGAATGAATTTGAATAAAAAAGAAAGAGAAAAAATGCAAAAGTTTCATCTCTTAAAAAACTTGTCCCACATTGGTATTATATATCTCTTTGGAGGTATTAATATAAGGAAAAATTTACTAGTAGGATTGGGCCCCGAGGGGCACCTACTTTTGTGGAAGGGGAGAGATTAGGCAATTGTGGGTCCACTACACATACACGCGCCACCGTCAGTTCGACCGGCCAGTCCCGCGGTACCAAGCCGAGCCGAGTACGTGTGTGTTAGGTGAGGTGGTATTTTATTTTTTGATAAAAAAATTATTTATTAAAATTAATTTTTCCAACAGTTCCGTTACCCAAATTATGACCATTATTTTGTTACCGTTTCGTTCTGTTGAAACCGAGTCTCAAGGAACCGTTGCCTTTGAACGTTACACGTTCTTATCCGTTACCCCATGTCGTGACCGTTCCATTTCTTTACAGACCGAGTCTTACGGAACGTTCTTCATGACCGTTTCATGAAGTTTGCACGTTCTCTGGCCCCATTTTTGTGACTTCCTCAGCTTATAAATAGAACCCTCAACTCACAGTTCAAATCATCCCTCAACTCTCAACTCTCTCTCATTTTTCTCGCTCTCGCTCTCGCTCTAACTATTGAGCAGTGCAATTCCAGAAAACAAACAAAATAGAATCCCAAAAAAGTTTCCAGTATACAATATTAATATAATTTCTAGTTTCCAAGCAACAAAATTATTTTACAAGATGTAGCATTCAGGAGTTCATCAATGCAGTGTAGCTCCGAGATAGAATTTTGCTGGGCTGTTTTATCCTGGGGACAACGAGGCTGTGTTTGCTTGCACAATTTTAGGCAGAGCCGCGAAACATCTTAAAGAAAGCGACCTAGTCTGCGACTCAACCCAAGTAGTGTTATTTCAGTAATTTGGTAACCTCGTTCCTATCTATTTTTTACATATTTGTTCTAACAGCTTGCTCTGGCTATAAAAGGCCTAAGACCGCTCATAGCTGATTAGGTTCCTATTAGAGTGTTTTGTAATATAACTTTGTAATATCCTTGTGTGCTAATTTCTTGTAATATATTATTCTCAATCAATAAATTATCCTTTTGTTCTTTTTAATACTTTGTCTACATAACTTCTAACAGATCCTTGGCCTGTTTGGTATCAAAGCCAACTAGAAAAAGATTGAGTGATAGAAATATTGAAAAGCTTTTACTAAGTTTTGAAAAATATCTTACCAGTCCTTCATTTGAGTCATTGGAGCTTTTTGAGGCACATAGTTTTTCAAATTTCTTAGATTTCCTTTGTTTTTAATTGTCCAATTAATTATTCTAATTTATTTTTTCCTTTTTATGTGGCTTTATTAGCAAGAATTACCTTCAAGGATGGAAATAGTTCAATAATTTTGAAGTCCTCAAAATTATCTAATGGCGTTTTTTCCCACCATGTAGCAAAGGATCGCCTTGTAAGGCATGGGAATGTATGAGAATATGTAATTGTATAATCCCATTTAATTAAGGATCTATGAAATATTATATAATGATATAAAAAAACAATAAAGCATGATCAGCATCTAGTATATGATTTCTATTTAACTCTTCAAATTTATCACAAGCCTTTAAGACTTTTTGGAAAAATATCCCAAACTAGTCCAAAGAAAGAAATTCAGTTTCTAAACCAGTTAGGAAAATCATGAAAAGCATAATAATCATTAGTTTTAAACTGGAAATACCAGGTATGAGTTTTTCTTTGATTTTGATTGTAAAAAACTTATTCCTAACCTTGAATGTAATCAAAATAATCATATGTGGTAGGTTGCATTCTTTTATCTTTAAATCGTTCTCTATTGAAGAGATTATAACTCCAGTTGACTTTAGTAATTCTCTTTTTAATTTTAAATGTGGAAAAGGCAATTTCTCCACCATTTCTCATGTCATGAGCTATATTACAGAGTCAATTTCTTTAAGAATTTGTTCATAATATTCCCTAGATTTAAGAATAGTATGTGGTAGTAAATTATCTTTAAGATAAATAGAGACTACTTGGTCAGATAATCTGTTGCTATCCTCATTTTCAATAGCAATAATTTTTTTGTATGAACTTCTTTGAAATATACCCTTTTAGGAAGTTTTGAAGGAGATATCTTACTTGTTGAAGGTGAGTGCATTGCGCTCCTCTTTTAGGTTCCTCTCTTCATGTCCTTGTAAATATTCTCTGGTCAAAAAATTAGGAAGAGACTTAGAGTCTCCTTTTTATGAATTCGATATCAAAATCAAATACTGATAATATTGCTTGCCACCTAGCAAATATTTGTTTAAAGGCTAGGTTTTTGATGTCCTTTTCAATAACTTATTTAGCTAATCTACAATCTATCCCTTTTAAGAATTTTTGGTTAAGATGGTCTTCTTGAAATTTTGAAATGCTAAGAACTATTGCTAAAATTTCCTTTATAATGGTAGAATAGTTCCTTTGAGGGGGTTTTCATACTCCAAATGTGAAGTGCACAAGGATATCTTTTATACTCTTTTTTTTTTAGGAGGCCACTTTATCCTACATCAGGGTCTAGAAGAGATTAGCATGGTAATTCTTTTGCTTTAAGCTTTGTTTTTCTGGCAGCTGTAGTGCAAGCTGGACTTCATTATGTAGTGTAAGCTTTCTTTTTTAATCTCTCATAAAAAGGTTTGGCATCTTGTTTAAAATTTTTATAAAAATCTGCCAAATAATTAAGACATCTTAAAAAGCTTCGTAATTATTTTTTTATCCCTAATTTCATCAAGGAAGTTTTAGTGAAGATTAGTGACCTGTCTATTGGGTTATAAACCCTTGACCAATATTAGGCCTAAAAACATATTTTTGTTTGAGACAGTTTCATTTTCTTCGCATAAACGACAAGGCCTGCTTCTTTAATAATTTTAAAGAAAATATTTAAATGTTTTCAATGTTGATCTATTGATTAAGAGAAAATTAGCACATCATCAATATAAACTATGGTGAATGCAAGATAAGGATTGAAAATCTTATTCATAATTTTTTGAAATTCTGATTGGCATTTTTAAGTCCAAAGGGCAAAACATTCCATTCATAATGCCCTAATGGTACTATAAAAGAATTTTTATGCCGATCTTTTTCATCAATTTGTATTTGCCAATAACCACTTTTCATATCAAATTTAGAAAAGACTGTTGCCTTATAAAGACAATTTAATAAGTCTTTTTTGTTGAGAATTGGATATCTAATCCATCTCAAGACCTTTTTTAAAGGTTTAAAATGTTGGGCATGACCAACAGGAGTTATTTTTTCTAATTAACTTCTTTTTTAAAAGATCTTTGATTTCTATTTTATAAATCTCCAGATACTGTTCATTCATTTGAATGGGTCTAGCTTTTGTAGAGATTTGAGAATCTTTATACCCTATTTCTTCTTTTAAAGAACAAAGAATTTTTTTTATCAACCTTATATTTGAGATTGTTAATCTCATGCCATTGTGGTTCATTTGAGAAAATAAAATTTGTAGTATGACCTTTAAGATCAGAAATAATTCATTCCTCCATAACTTTAAAAGAATATAACTTACTTAAAAATGGAGTACCTAAAATAACCATTCTTGATAACTCTCTACTGAATAAAAATGTGGTTTATAAGCAAATACCATTATTGTAATCTGCCGCATTAGAAAGTTTGCAATTAATTAGCATCCATCCTCCGTTGGCAGTATTTAATACATGGGTTGTTTTTTAAAAGTACCTTGTAGGCACCATTCCTTCACTAATACAATTTATATCAGCACCAGAATCAATAAGTTCTTCTACAGTAAAGAAATATTCTTTATTTATCCCAATAGTAACTTTTGAATACAATTTATGATTAATTACTCTATCAATGGTATTAACAAATTGCATTTCAGTAATTTCTTCAGGTTTTTCTTGTAAAGTTGTTTCTTGAGGTATTTCTTCTAGAAGATTTTCAAAACCTTCTTCATTATTGTCAATCTCATATCAAAGAATTGAGAAGTTTTAACTAAGGGTGGCCAAAACAAACCTAGCCCTAATTTACCTAACCCGAACACGGCCCAAATTTAATTTGGGCTGATATTAGGAATCCAAACACAAAATGTTAAAGTTTGGGCTGGCACGAATTGGTTCAAAATATCAAAATAATCATAATATTTAAATAAATATTTTTTTTCTCATAGCATATTTTATAGCAAGTTAGCCACTAATTAACATGCCATTCAAAGATCCAAAAAATATAAAAGTATAGGATTTAAAATAAAAGATATACATGATAAATTGACATATTACAAAATAAAATATAAAATAACAGGTAAACATGATAAACTGATATATTACAAAACAACTCAAGAGAATTTAATTTAAAAAAATAATGGAATTATAATTTCTATTCTTGTACGCTCATGAGTCAAGAGTCAATGTCTCCCTTGATCCTACAAAATTCAAGTTTTTTTTTAAATTCTCAATTTGGTTTAAACTGGCTAGCCCAAACCAAGCCCGAGCCTGAACCAAATTTTTTCGTGTTATTTGGACCAACCCGAATTTGAATCGTTCGTATTCATTTCGTATTTTTTCGATTCATTTATTCAAGTTTTGACACGAATGGCCACCCCTAGTTTTAACACACTGTTGGAGCTCAAGTATGTGAACCCTAGTTTTAAGATCTTTTAGATCCATTTTAGTTTGATTAATCTTTTCTTTGTGGTCATTAATTTTGGCTCTTTCTTGACTGATGTATTTTTAATCCTTTTAAGGATTTCATTAAACAAATACTGTTCCTCCTAATTTTTAAGGTTTTGTTTTGAACCTTTATTTTCTCTTTTGTAAGAAGTAGCAGAAGTTTCTTCTTTTACTATTTTTATATACCTTGATAAGGTTTTCTTTTTTCTTTTAGATCAACCATCTTATCTAGAAGATCTAAGATAAGAATTTCGTCTTTAGTAAGGATGTTTAGATCTAGGCCATTCATTTTAATGATGGCTTTATAGTAATCACATTCACAAGTATTTTCATAGTTGTCTTCATTTTCTTGTAGGTCTTCAGACGTAGTGGAGGATGATTCATAAAGATAATCTTGGTCATCATCATGATCTCTATCAAATTCATCAATGAGAAGGATTTGAGACTGCTGGCTTTTAAGCTTTTCGTCTATCATTAATTCATTTATTTTCTGTTGAGTTCGACAATTATTAATATAATGCCCTCTTTTATCACTCTTATAGCAAGTGGGAATCTTTGGTTTTCCTTTTGTAAAAGGAGTTTCTTTAGCCTTTCGAGTGGGTCTTTTAGAGCACTTCTTTTCTTGATGAGAACCATTTTTTTGGTGGTGGTCTTTTTAGCCACATCCGCTTGTTTGATCTTATCTTCTTATGAGAAGAATCTTTAAGAATATCATTATAACCAAACTGTTTTCAAAAATCTCCAAGAGCTTTCTTACTCTGAGTTCTTTCCTTTTCCAATTGGCATTTAAGCTTTAAGTCATTGCATAATGCTAGTCCTTCTGTAGCTACTTCAGCTGCTAATTCTCCATATGTATATATATTATATGGAATGATACCACCATGTTTTGTTCTTAGACAAGTACAGATTTTATCTGCAAATAATGTGGGAAGTCCTAAAATAAATTTTTATTTCTAAAAATCACCATTGCAATCTTCTCTATTTAAAACTTTTGCAAAAAAGACATCTTTATACCACTTAAAACATAAAGACATATTAATATATCTAAGGATCCATTTGATTGCTAATTAGTGAGCCTTACAAGGATTAGCCATATACTTCCTGAACACACTCACATCATAAGCTATATTAGGTCGGGTACAGACTATAGCATACATCAAAGACCTTATAACATGAGAATATGGAACTCTACTCATGTATTATTTTCCTTCTTCTATAGTTGGACTATTATTGCATGATTGTTTAAAATGAGAACCTAAAGGCACACTAACCATTTTGGCATCATACATGGAGAACTTTTTCAAAACCTTCTCAAGATAGGATTTTTGAGACAAAAATAGTGAACCTAAGTTCTTAATAATGTTCATTCCAAGAATCCTTTTAGTTGGACCTAAGTAGGGTTGCCACTTTTTGTCATAGCTCGATTAACTGAATCTAACCTGAATTAAAGATCTCAAATCGAACACAAATTAAATTGAATTTAGGCCAATTTCGTGCTAGCTTAAATATCCTGAAAAAATTAGAGCTAGGTTGGGCCAACTAATTAACCCGAAATAAAATTAAATTAATTTAAATTTTAAATAAAAAAAAGTTAAAATAAAATAAAAGACTATATTAAAATTAAAATAATCTTAGATCTCATTTAGTCATTCTCTTTTATGATATATTAGTTATTTTTCTTTCCTTTTTCTTTGAAAAATAAACAAACAATGAATAAATAGTTGTAATTTATTCATTTTATTACATTATTATGTTACATTCTTTGATGTTAATGTGTTTAGCATTCAAATCTATCAATCTCTTTATACCAAAAAAATATATACTCAACTTTAATTTTAATTAGTAGTATGAAGTTTTCATCTTGAAACTAATTAGGCATTAGCATTTGCATTAAAACTTCAAATCTTTTATGAGATTATGTTGTGCTATTTTCTTTTTAACTTGTCCATTGTCTTGAGAATCATATATTATGTAATAGTACAAGTCATATTCTAGTGTAACATTTTAAGTTACTTGAATTCTTCATTTTTCGATAAGTATTTGTGTCTAACAGTATGTGTAGAGAGTATATTAGCAATTGAGCTAGTTTGGGCCATTTTGGGTTAGTCCATTTGTGTTTGATTTGGATTCAAACTTATCTTAGTTGGCTCAAATTAAATTCAATTGAAGCTAAGATTTGACCAATTTGGTCTTAGCTTAATTCGAGCCAACTCAAACTAGCCTAGTTTGCACAAATTGACACCCCTAGACCTAAGTCCTTCATTTTAAACTCATTACGTAACTTAGGCATTAAATGATCAATGTCAACCTTATGTTTACAAGCAATAAAC
This sequence comes from Elaeagnus macrophylla, assembly GCA_029378325.1. Taxonomy (NCBI): domain Eukaryota; kingdom Viridiplantae; phylum Streptophyta; class Magnoliopsida; order Rosales; family Elaeagnaceae; genus Elaeagnus; species Elaeagnus macrophylla. The sequence continues at coordinate 53,183,633 of CM055640.1, forward strand.
ATATCATTAACATATAGGTGTAAGTAACTAGAACTGGGAACATGTTTCAATTTAAATTAAACAGTTATCAAAATCACATTTTTTAAATCCTATTTTCAACATAAATGTATCAAATTTTTTATACCACTACCTAGGTACTTGTTTTAGACTATATAAAGACATTTTAAGTAGACAAACAAGGTTTTCATCTCCCTTTTTAACAAAACCTTCAAGTTGTTTCATAATTTTTTTTTATCCAAGTCACCATGTAAAAATGCAATTTTAACATCTGTTTGCTTAAGTAATAAATTATATTGTACAACCATGGATAATAGAATTCTAATAGAAGTGAACTTAACAACAGGTGAGAAAATTTCATTAAAATCAAGTCATTTCTTTTGTGCAAACCGTTGTGCTACCAACTTAGCTTTAAATCTAAGCAAGTTCAACACCTTTTATACTTTTTTTTCCTTTTAAATAACCATCTACACCCTAGCACTTTAGATTCCTTAAGATTTTCAACTAAAACCCAAGTTATGTTCTTATGCAAAGAATCAAGTTCATCATGCATAACATTAAACCAATTAGATCCATAAGGTGAATTCAAAACACCAAAGAAGTTCTTAGGCTCATTGTCAACAATATCAAATGAAAAAGACATAACATAAGCAATCAAATAAGCATAACCAAGTGTAGGTGCAGTAGGAATAAAAGACGAAGTGTCATAATCAAGATACCTTTTAGAAGCAGTAATGGTTCTAATGGTCCTATCTCTGGTTATAAGGTAGTCATTAAGTTTAGAGGGACTACCATGAGGATTCACATTATCATCGGTAATCCCATCATCATCAACAGTATCTGCCTCATCTGTTTTAATATTTGTGGGATGAGAGGTTGTAGGTGCCTTCACCTCAATCTTGGGATTACTAATATAAGAAGGAGGTGTTACATCCACCTCCACCTCAAGTTCAGTACCCTTATCTAACGCAATAGTAGAATTATTAAATAGATCTTAATAAAACTTTGTTTCATCAAAGATGGACACCATAGCTTATAACCTTTAGTACCTAAAGGATACCCAACAAAGAAACATTTTAAGGATCTATCCTACAATTTGCCTTGACTTAAGTGACTATAAGAAACATAACCAAAGGTTCTAAGATTACTATAATCTATAGGATTGTAGGTCCACAGTTCTTCAGACATGTCTATAGCTGTAGAGGGACAACTATTAATTAGGTATGTGGTTGTATTAACAACCTCTACCCAAAAACATTTAGGCATACCTAACAGGGATAACAGGTATCTCACTCTTTCCATGATGGTCCTTTTCATTTTCTCAACTAAGTCATTCTATTAGGGTGTACTTACGACTATTTTATGTCTCCCAATACCTTCAATTTTAGAGAAGTTGTCATAGAGTTCATTACTGAACTCCAAATCATTGTCTGTCCTAAGCATTTTAACCTTTCTACCTACTTGGTTTTCAACTAAAGCTTTTCAAATCTTAAAGGTTTCAAAGGTTTCATATTTTTTTTCTTAGAGTGAAGGTCCACACTTTCCTAAAAAATTCATAAACTAAGAACAAAAATTACTTATTACCACCTAAAGATTGAGTAGGAGCAGGACCAACAGATCTAAGTGAACATAGTTTAATACATGCTTAGTAGTATGACTTCCTTCAAAGAACTTAACCCTAGTTGTTTACCAAATGCATAGTGTTCACAAAACCTAGGATCTCCTAAATGATTACTACCTGAGACTCCCAATTTTCCTAAGACACTTAGACCCTTTTAACTTACATGTCCTAACTTCTTATGCCATAACATAGCAATATCCAAGGACTGGACTACACTAGATGTACCCTTACAATCTAATGCAGATCCTTGCAACAAATAAATACCATTTACCTTAATTGCCTTCAATGCAACTAATGACCCCTTCATAACTCTTATAACACCATTTTCTATCTTAATAGTGAAACAGTGCCATCTAGTGTACCTAGTGATATCAAATTTCTCCTTAATTTAGGGACATACCTCACATCACTTAGGATTCTAACTGTTCCATTTGAGAGAGACAACTTAAATAGTGTCTATACCATTAACCTAACACTCATAGTCATCACTTAAGAGAACCTTGCCACTATCAACCTTCTTAAGATCACTAAACCAATGCTTATAGGGTGACATGTGAAATGTACAGCTTTAATCTAGGATCCAATCTATATCTAACCTACTGGAGCTCACAACTAGCACCTTAGAACTCTCATATCCTTTAGAAACTAGGTTTGTATCACTATCAGTCCGAAACTCTTGCTTATCATGCTTCCTAAGAGGAGACTCATTCTTATAATAACCATCCTTCTTACAATACTTTCACTTACCACTATGTCTCTTTTCCCCTTTTTTAGTTCTACCCCTTACAAACAAACCATCACTAGCACTACCCTTGTTTGTGACCTTAATTTCTAAGTCTTTGGACCTAAGACTAGACGCAACAAAATCCAAAGTAAGAGTAACTCTACCATACATGATATCAGACTTAACATCTTTATATTTATCAAGGAGATAATTTAACAGTATAATATTTTGAGTTTCATCTTCAACCTTGTGATCAATAACAGTAAGATCAATAGTCATTTTTTTAAAAAATCATCCAAATTTTGCTCCATATCCTATAAAGAATCCATTTTAAAAGAGTAATGATGTTTTAAATGAACTTTACCAAAAAGGATTTTTTTTAAGATAGAAAGAGTCAAGTTTAGCAAATACCTTCTAAGCTGAAGTTCCTTTCGAAACTTATTTGAATACTTTATCAAAGAGGTTCAAAAGTATAGAAGCATAGGCTTTCTTTTTAATCTTTTTCTTATCAACCTTAGTGACCTTTTCTGGCAGGTCATTACTATCATTGACACCTTGAAACTCTTGTTACACCAAGAGGGCTTTCATTTTTCATTTCCAAAGAACGTAGTCACTTTTACTATCAAACATCATTATCTTATCTTGTAAAGCCATAATCAGTTAGTAATTAACAAAGAAAGTGAGAGAACAAATGAAAAAGAAAGTAAGGTTAAGAAGAACTCCTTAATCAAATCGAGGAAACCTAGGAGTCAACTTTTCTCAAGAACTAAAAAAACCCTAGAAAACTTAGGTTTTTGAATCACCAAAAAGGTCAACCGTAAAGAAAAACTATGGTGGATCTTTGAGTGTTCTAATCACTTCGATGATGATTCAAAGACCAGAAACACAAAACCACGCTCTGATACCACTTTTGTTAGGCTCAAAAGCTCCCACGGATTTCCACAAGGTCATGAACTTTCATCCTAAAAGGTCAACCCAATACTTAGGGTTGAATTTTACACTTATAAATTCATGCTTCTATTATTATTTTATTAATGTGAGACTTGTTTACTTTTAATTCTCAACATTACCTATTTTATTTAAGTGACTTGTCTTTTTTTATGCAATGACAATTCATTTTTTTGCGAGGTGAGTCCTAAGGTCTTTCGCCCATTAATCAACTAAAATTCTAATATCATATCAATTTTACATTATGTATAAGTAAATGATCATCTTATCGTAAAAAGTTAACCCCAAGGATAGTGATACTTATGCTTACTTATAAACCTCATATTAATATAATACTAAAGAAATACTGGACAATATCTCCAACATATAAAATAATCTAGTATTTATGCCTTATAGCATTACAATAATCATATTCATATAAAGGTGTCTCAAAAAAAAAATTACATGGGTGATAAGATAAAATGTATACCTCTTGGTATGTTTTTAATAAAAAATAATTAATAGTATTTTTTTTGGGTTAAAATTCTACCAATTCGTATAACAAACTCTATAATATTAGGAAGGTTTTTTTTGTTTCAAAATAACTTAATTACAATTTTTTTATCAGAATCTCTCTATCTATCTATCTATCTATGAGAGGTGATGATTGTGGATTTATTTAATATTTTAATTTGTTTGATAATTTAAGTATTTTTTAGCCTTCAATCACAAGTTTGTCGGCTTGATGGAAATCCAATATGTTAGATTTCTATGGGTTATGGTTGTGGAGAGATTTTGGGGAGGATGGAAATGGCGAACGATTGGGACGACAACTGCAAGAAAGGGTGGCAGCAAGAAGATGGAAGATGTGGGTGGGTTGGTTGTTTGCTATGTGACGGTTCTGAGTGATAGGGAATGGTTGTGGGAAGAGGGCGCCTTGGTACTAGGGTTGCGAGGGTGGGCTGGGTTGGCAGTGACTAATGAGGAAGGGTGGGATAAGGTGGCGGTGAGTAGTGGGAAAAGGTGGGCTAGCGCTCACGGGGTATAAGTTTTTACAAGTTTATATTATATATATATATATATATATATATATATATATATATATATATTTTTTTTTTTTTTTTTTTTTTTTTTTGAGTTTGCATTTTTTTTAGTAGAATCTTTTTTTCTTTTTAATTATTCTTTTTGCAAAAATAATAAAAATTTGGATCATAATATAACAAAATTGTGTTGCTCTGATATCAGACTCATGCAAAATTGGAAAGAAGTAGGAGAGAGAAATAGAATTGGGGAAAAGAAAGATAGAGATAGTCAATTCATAATTCAAGTCAGAAAAACAAGTATAATGCTACTTCCTATTTGTAGAACGGAATAACAATAATAATGTAGATAACCCTAATATAATTATCTATCATTTTCAATTTCTAATCCATTCTGCTTTAATAATGCACTGGTATTTTTTTTTGGTGGGGGGGGGGGATAGAAGACATACCGTCTGGCCCCAGGGACTTGAATGGGTGAATTTGGAACAAGGCTTGCCTAATTTCTTTTAGACAAATTGGCCTATTAAACATCCATTATCAGGATCATTCACTCTTAGCTGGATGAGGCAGGACATGAGGAAGCAAAAAGCTATCGAAATTTGTCAATAGAGATTTACTCAATAGCTCATGTTTCTTTGTACACCAAACACCCTCACTGTCTTCCAAGCCATGGATAGTGACTTGCCTATGTCGCTATCTCACCTCAGCATTCGCATCACCTTCTCGCAACTGTCACTACTACAAAAATCAATTTTAGGGACAGTTATTTTTTTGTCACAACCGTCCCGTATGCTAGCCGTCTTGTATGCGGACGTCCAAAAGGTAAGATCTTTTAGAACAATAATTAACCGTCCCAAATAACATTTTTATTTAAAAAAATTAATGCTTATATTATATATTGTAAGTACAAAGCATCATAAAATTGAAGGAATATTCATCATAACTAAATATCTAGGAAAGATGCAACATATGCTGAAATTAAAGGAATAACAATAGTAACACAAATACGTCTAATTTTAGAGACCTTAATAGTTTTAGCAAAAAATATATAGAGAACTTTATACCTTCACTAGAAAAATAAAGAAAACATGGTTGGTGATGCTGTTTATATACCTTGAATCTCTTCTAGCGCAGCTCCTGTGTTGATTCCCATGAACCTCTTAGAGGTTCTCACCTAAGAAATAACAGTTATACAACATTGTAGGTAATCAAGATTAAACAAATTAAAACTGAGAACTATTAACAGAATCAAGGCATTATAGCAAATAATAACGAGAATTGAAATAGAAGGTAAACAGTAACAAGCAATAGATACATGGAATAATTTATAAGCTCGTATTTTTAATTAGATACAGTCTAGATTCGGTGAACAAATTTACCAGAAACACAGAGAGATAGAGTCCTCACACCTATACTTAATCATATTCTCAAATGGGCAAATTACAGAACCCCTTACTTTGCAATTAAATGCCCAAAAAAGAAAGAGTACAAAATAAACTTGACCCAAGTAGTACAAGTGCTCCTAAACTACAAAAACAAAAAAAAAACCATCCATTTCCACTAGGCTTCAATTGCCAATGTTTACAATTTATCTTGAAATTGAAAGCAAAAGAAAGCTCAAAGGTCCTTTTTTTTAATCCAAGTATTGAGCAAAAGGAAGCAAAGCTTTGTTTACTGCAATTTTGCCTAATATTCCAAACTTACTACATATTTGCAAGCTCGACAAAGAGACTCTATCATCCACATGTTCCAAGCACGGCTACACCATAATCATACATATCATGAAATTAGAAGAAAAATCTACTATAGTAGACTTTGAAGTAGAAGCTCCGCATGTTCAATTGTCTCTATTTTGTAACCCATCAACGTAAGTTGCAAAAACAAAGTACTCAAGGTGTTTATGTGGTCGATTAACGATATGGATTTTGCCATTCGAAGAGTGTATGGTCTCATTTTTAAGTCCTTGTTATGTAGTGACTTGACCTTGTACAGTCTTGTTAGAGTATCCCTAATCTCCTTTGTTGTTTTCTTTTCTACCACACTGGATATAACAATCCATTGGCTAGTGCTAAGTGTAGATCGACAATTGCATTGCCATCCTTTTTGTTCCACTTTTAATCATCAATGATCTCAGAGGGCCTATCTCCAATAACTTCCAAGCAATTATCCTTCCTCAAAATTGTCTTAATCTTCATTTTTCACAACAAGAAATTACTTTCATTGAACTCCTCAACATTGAGATATGCTTTTCACTTGAACGAGCTCCCACTATTACATATGAGTAGTTACTGTATATGTGAACAGTAACTATGAACAGTATCCCATAACCAAAGCTCTGATATCACTATAAGAAAATTTATGAGTCGAAACTAATACACAATTAAAGTGAAATTGGGAGAATGAAGATAAAATAAACATAAGTATTTACGTGGTTCACCCACCATGATTATGGGCTACTCTACTGGCAAAGGCCATAAAAAATTTACTATACCGAATGATTTACAATCTCTCTCTAAATGCAAGGAGAGAACAAGATACCTCTCTTATAATAGGAGAATACAATTAACCTCACAATAAGAAAAGAACTCTTCTAAGTAGGAAAATATTTCACAAGCTTATAGCTTTTGTGTTTGGAAGATTGGGATGCTTATAATGCTTGAAATTTTTGCGATGGGATGGGATGCTTAGATGAGCAAATAAGCCCTCTATTTATAGAGTTTTTAATTCACTATTGCAACCACCATCATTTATTTCTTCTTTCTTCATTTTCTTTGATTGTAACTGCCACCGACTTCATTTACTACAACTATCATCCACTTCATTTATTCCAACTACCATCCACTTCATTTGTTTTCTACACAAACTATTTATTGGTTGGCTCCTACCCCCACTTTTATTTGACTATTATTTTTAGCCATGTGAAAATGGCTTCAACTACATTCTCCCACTTGAAATCACCTTTTACGGTTAGCTCTTACAATTGCCTTTGATCAAGCCCTGTTCTACTAGGCCATACGAGGATCTACACCATACAAACTTGGCAGTGTTGATTGGTTTTGTCATTTCATTTGCTAGATGAGCAAATAAGCCCTCTATTTGTAGAGTTTTTAATTCACTATTACAACCACCATCATTTATTTCTTCTTTCTTCATTTTCTTTGATTGTAACTACCACTCACTTCATTTACTACAACTATCATCCACTTCATTTGTTTTCTACACAAACTATTTATTAGTTGGCTCCGACCCCCACTTTTATTTGACTATTATTTTTAGCCATGTGAAAATGGCTTCAACTACATTCTCCCACAGTCCCACTTGAAATCACCTTTTATAGTTAGCCCTTCCAACTGCCTTTGCTCAAGCCCTGTTTCTTACATCTCTATTAGGCCATACGAGGATCTACACCATACAAACTTGGTAGTGTTGATTGGTTTTATCATTACATTTGCTAGGTTCTTATCGACGTAAATATTTTGCAAATCCACAGTTCCTTGCTCCACTACTTCTCAAAGGAAGTGATAATGAACCCTTATGTGCTTTGTTTATGAATAAAAGTCTAGATTTCTTGCGATGTGCAAGGCACTCTGACTGTCACAAAATAAAATTATCTTCTCTTACTTGTGCCCGAGCTCCTCCAATAACCTCTAAATCTAAATTGCTTCCTTGCAAGCTTGTGTAGTTACTATTTATTCTGCTTCTATTGTAGATAAAGCCACAACAGTCTGCAATTTGGAAACCTAGCTTACAGCTCCTCCTGCAAGGGTAAACACATAGCCCACAATAGATTTGCTTTTGTTGAATTCTCCTACAAAATCTAAATCTACATAATCTCTAACAGTTAATTTTGATCCTCCAAAACATAATGCAGCACTTGAAGATCCTTTTATGTATCTAAGGATCCTCTTTACAATGTTCCAATGCTCTCTACCAGGATTCTCCATAAATTGACTAACTGGTTCCACTACTTATGCAATGTCTGGTATCATACATATCATAGTGAACATCAAACTTCTCACTTTGATACATACGGTACTTGAGATATTTTCCTCCTCTTTGCTTCATTGCTAGGAAACATATTGAGGATTAACTTGAAATTAATAAGAAGTGGGGTAGAGATTGACTTACAATCTTGCATGTTGAAACATCACAAGATCTTGTTGAAGTAGTTCAACAAGTACTTATGTAATGTTTTGTCTTGTACATATCATAGTGAACATCAAACTTCTCATTGCTGATGCATACGGTGCTCAAGACATTTTCCTCTTCTCTACTCCATTGCTAGGAAACATACTTAAGAATAACTTGAAATAAACAAGAAGTAGGGTAGAGATTGGCTTACAATCTTGCATGTTGAAGCATCGCAAGATCTTGTTGAAGTAGTTCTTTTCTAAAAGCCAAATCTTCCTATTATTTCTATCTCGATGAATCTATATTCATAGAATCTTGTTTGCTGGTCCCAAGTCCTTCACCTCAAACTACCTAGCCAACTGAGCCTTTAATTATTGGATACGATCTTTGTTGGGACTTGCTACTAACATGTCATCCACATAAAACAAGATAATAAAGTCATTATCACCATTAAACCTTTTGTGGTACGTACAATGGTTTGAATTGCGTTTGTTGCATCCAAGGATAATAATGAAGTAATCAAATCTATTGTACCCAACACTTTGGCACTTGTTTGAGACTGTATAATTTGTTCAACCTGCAAACCAAGTTTTCTTGCTTGTCTTCGTAAAACCATCTGGTTGAAGCATGTAGATTTCTTCATCAAGTTCTCTATAAAGAAATGCAATTTTTACATCTAACTACTCCAGATGTAAGTTAAATGTAGCACACATAACCATGCCTAGGTTGACGGTGCTCCATCCTCTGTTAAAAGGCAATATGCAATATTACTCTCTGTAACATACTTCGAGTGCCAAGTTGGTGGCCTTCTTTCATGAATTGACCAACAAACTTCTGGATCCTCGAATTCAATTGATTCTTGTACCTCGTGTTATGGTGCTACTTTAGTAAAATCTGGAATTTCTTATATTGGATTATTTTTCATTTTTCATCTGAATTGTTGTAATCTTTGAATTCTAATTTGATGTGCTATCATCTCCTTTTGTTTGTAGTTGAACTTCTTCAAAGATCAAATTCATGCTGATTATAAGCTTTTAGATAGTGGGATCCCACAAGTGATACCCCTTAACACCATCAATAAATTCCAACATAGACCTTCTGAATTTTGGATCCAACTTTGATCTTTTTGGGGCATTGTATATCACGTACACAGGACATGCAAATGAATGAAAAGTAAAGTAATCTACTGACTTACCAGTCGACATCTCCATTGATGTCTTTAACTCAATTGTCATTAATGGTGATCAATTTACCACATAACATGCAATTTTGATTGTTTTTGCCCAAAAAGAGTTGGATTGACCTACAGTCCTTAACATAGCTCTTCTCTTTTCTATAAGAGTTATGTTCATCCACTCCAACACTTCCTTTATTGAGGTGTATATGTGACTGTAAATTGTCTTTTGATACTTTCTTGCTTACAAAGTGCAAGAAACTCACTATCTATATACTCTCTTCCTATTATCCATCCTCAAGAACTTGATCTTCTTTCCATATTCAAGTTCCACATCTGCTTTGAAGTCTTTCAACACTTGAAACACATCTAAATTCTTCTTGATTGGATACATTCAAAATGTCCTGGGATAATCATCAATGAAAAACATTAGGTACTTTGCACCTCTTAGAGACATCTCTAATGATTCTTATATATCAGAATGAATCAAGTCTAGAAATGCCTTTACTCCTTACATCAGATCTACTAAACTTCAATCTATGCTACTTACTTGTAACACAATGCTCACAAAAAGGTAAATTTATTAATTTGAGCCTTAGAAATAGCTTTCCGTTTGAGAGAATCTTCAAACCTCGTTCTGACATATGGCTTAATTTGAGATGCCACATCATCAATGATTCTTCTTTCTTACTAGTTGACACGACACACACATTAACTTTTTGTAGTGTTTCTTCTTTAAGCATGAATAGATTCGCAACAATCTTTTTTGCCCTCAAAATCACAAGTGCACGTTTGACAATTTTCATGATCCCATTTTTCACATGTGTCTTGTATCCAAGACTTCCATTTGTCCTAAAGACAATAATTCTTCCTCAAGCCCTTCATGTCTCGTACCTCTTAAATAGTACAAATTGTATCATCAAACATTTTTATTTTAATAGTACCAATACTAATGACCTCCAAAGCATGATCATCACCCATATATATAGAACATGTGTCTTTTTCTTTTCTGCCCTTAAAACCACAAGTGCACCTTTGAAAATTTTCATGATCTCATTTTCGACAAGTGTCTTGCATCAAAGACTGTCCATTTGTCCCAAAGACAATAATTCTTTCTCAAGCCCTTCATGTATCGTACCTGTTGAATAGTGTGAACTGTATCATCAAATATTTTTATTTTAATAGTACCAATACCAATGATCTCCAAAGCATGATCCACGTATATAGAACATGTGTATTTTCTGCCCTTAAAACCACAAGTGCACCTTTGAAAAATTTTATGATCCCATTTTTTACATGTGTCTTGTCCCAAAGACTGTCTATTTTTCCCGAAGACAATAATTCTTCCTCAAGTCCTTCATGTGTCATACCTCTTGAATAATGCAAACTGTATCATCAAACATTTTTATTTTTATAGTACTAATACCAATGATCTCCAAAGCATGATCATCACAATGTATATAGAACCTCTTGCGATTGGTTCATATTTGTGGAACCACTCTCTCCGAGATGTCATGTTCCATGTTGCCCCTAAGTATAGTAACTAGACGTCAAAAAACTGCTTTCTGCCTTCAACCACCACTGTAGCCTCACTGTATAGAACTTCACCATTGTTCAGGGTACTTGTTACATTCCCTTGAGCATTTGATAGCTTAGGGTCTCCATTCTTCTTTTTATTCCAACAATCCTTATTGATGTGCCCCTTCTTGCCATGGTTGTAGTACTTGAACTACTTTCTACCTCCAACCACCACTGTAGTCTCACTGTATAAAACTTCACCATTATCAAGGGGTACTTGCTACATTCCCTTGAGCATTTGATAGCTCAGGGTATACATTCTTCTTTTTACTCTAACAATTCTTTTTGGCGTGCCCCTTCTTGCGATGGTTGTAGCACTTGAATTTCTTCTTACTTCTTGATTTCGATCTACCATGAATCTAACTCCTACTAGAGCCATGTTCTGTTGAACTTTCTCTCATCACTGTCAAAGATTTCACTTGCTGCAAACCTACTTGTCTGTCTTCTTTATTTTTACACTAGGTTTCTTTTTCCAAAATAGTACTTGTAATTTCCTCAAAAACTATATAGTCCAAAAGGATGTTGTTCGCCAAGTTCATGATGAGTTAATAATATGAGTCATGTAGACTTTGAGTTACGGGCTAAACAAGACAAATATGTAAGCCTTACATAAAATGCCATCACATATGTAAGGGGGGACATGAAAAGAAGGAAGACATTGCGCGCCGCGGCGAGAGAAATACATGCCGCGGCGAGAGGCTCTCGGGTTGAATCCTGGAAAACATAGAAACATTGCGCGCCGCGGCGGGATAATTGCATGCTGCGGCGGGGAGCTCTCAGGTTTTTACATATTTTTCAGAAATTGTGTTGCGCCGCGGCGGGGAAAATGCATGCCGCGGCGCGCCTATTCCTATGGCACATAGGATTCGTGTAAACCCTTACATCTATAAATACCCCCTTAGAGTCCCCCTTACACACAACTCGACCAATTCGTACACAACTCTTATTCTTCTCAATTTTGTGACCCAAACACTACATTCAATCAGTTTTGAGAGCGTTGCCACACTCTAACGAAGCGAGAGATAATATTCTAAGGATTCAAGGAAGCCAACGACGATCGAAGATAAAGCTTACGGAGAAGAACGTCATCCAATCCATAAGCGGTATTTAGATCTAGGATTTTCTTGTTGTTATAGAATTAATTCCTCTTCTCTATTTGTTAAAGTGTATGATCATATTTTATTTGTCTATGAATAATAATATGAACATGAGCGGCTAGTTTAATTATGGATGTTTAGTTTGTGTTGCCATGTTTGCTAGAATTGTGTATGGTGTATCTTATTGATTTATAAATAAATTACTTTTTGATTAAGAGCACGTTTAGATATTTAATTATGAATAATCATGGGCCCATTTGATGTTCGTAGTTAGATTGAAAAATCTGAGAATTTAGTTATAGGAACGTCACCTTAACTTTATTCCGAAACACTTAATCAAAGCTTCAAGTTAGTGACTTAGTCATAGCATTAATTTGATTGGCATGTTTTCCTTGCGCATAATTTGATTGCTACTTAATTTACCCCCGCCAAAGGCAGTTAATTAGTTAATCAACAAAGAGACCTACCCCAGCCAAAAGGAGTTTCATAATTAAAAGGAAAGCCGGTAGTTTTGTTTATATAGGACATTCATGTATCTCACCATACCTTTTCGATGCAAACATGGTCAACCAAGCTAAACGTCCATACATCCTCTATTGATATTTGATTTAATTGAATTGATTGTTTGATTGCGATTTTGTTTTCGTTTGATTGTCGTATGATTGTTCTCGTTACCAAAAACAAACAACCTTTTTACAGTTTTATTAGCGTTAGGATTCTAGTTACTTAGAGTTTTAGTTTCACTAGAACTCTATTTAATTAGTGTTTTGTTTTCATTAGAATTCTGTTTAAGTTAAAAGTTAGTTATTTAAAACCACTGCAATTCCTTGAGAGACCGACCTTGGAAGTTGATTGTCACTTTACTACGAGTGATTCGTACACTTGCGAGTACACATTTTAACACATCAAGTTTTTGGCGCCGTTGCCGGGGAATTGGCGTTTTAAATAATTTTCTTTTTAACTTTTTAGAGTTTCTGATTTATTTTTATTTGTTTGTTTATTTTATTTATTTCTTTATTTAATTCATTTATTTTTCAAAAAAATCAAAAAAAAAATAGTGCTTAATTTCAAATTTCACTGCTACCTTGATCTTTGTTTGCTTTTTATTTGTGCATGCAGGGTAGGAGATCACTTAACAAGGAACTCTCTCCTTTCATTGACAACATACATAGAGTCAAACACTGATCAAAGAAACTGGATATTCAATTTCAAGAGGAAGAAGTCCAACAACAATTGCAAGCAACAATGGGTGACAATGTAGCTAGGCAGATGATGAACAAAGAGTTTGCAAGACCTATCATTGGGACCGCCACATCGTGCATTCGACTTCCAGAGGCGGCTAGGAATTATGAATTGAAAAATATTCATTATTCCATGCTTCCCTCCTTTTACGGTATCCCTAATGAAGATCCTTTAAATTTTATGCGTGAACTATATGCTACTGTGCAAACTTTTCCATTGCAGGGACTTAGTGAAGATCAACTACGCATGAGGTGTTTTCCATACACTCTCAAGGATAGAGCTAAGTCTTGGCTAATGACATTGGCACCCGGTTCTTTGGTCACATGGGACGATGTTTACAATAAATTCATGGGTAAGTTCTATTCCCATCAAAAGACATCTGATCTAAGAACAAAAATTGCTACTTTTTCGCAGATGGACGGAGAACCCTTCCACGAGGCTTGGGACAGATTCAAATTGCTGTTGATACAATGTCCACACCACCACTTCCCGTTGCAGTTACAGAATCAGTTTTTCTATGACGGATTGACACTACAATGTCAATTCACAGTTGACAATGCTGCAGGAGGAGCAATGGGTGAGAAAACAGCGGATGAAACATACGAACTATTCGAGATGTTGGAAGCCAACTCCCAACAAAAGAGCGCTAGAGGAAGAAGAGCTGGAGTCCACGAATTAGGCTCCAACAATGAAATGGCCATGCAACTTGCTGAATTGACGAAACAAGTGCAACTTCTCACAACCTCCAATGTTAATCAAATGCCAAAATATGAGGTATGTGGAGTTTGTGGTTCATATGGACATGGTGCTAACGTTTGTTCTTTTGCAGGTGATCCTTACACAGGTACTACTGAAGAGGCGAATTTAATGCAAGGGTACCAACCTAGACCTAGGAACGACCCTTATTCAAATACCTACAACCCTGGATGGAGGAATCACCCTAATTTTGGATGGAAACAAAACAATAGCCAACCATTTGTCCAAAACCAAACACAAGGCCAAAACATAAACCGACAATTTCCACAAAATAAACCGACCATAGAGGAAACCCTAAATAATTTCATACAATCTTGTAATGGAAGGATGGACTCTATGGAAGCTTCAATGAAGAGAGTGGAAATACAGGTTGGGCAACTAGCGGAACAAATGCACAAGCAAGAGACGGGAAAGCTGCCCAGTCAACCCGAACAAGCCAAAGCTGTCACGATTCTTCGGAGTGGTAAGGTCGTTACTAAAAATTTGCCTGAACTTTCTAATGATTTACCTTATAGTGCAGGTAACATGGAAGATGACAACAATGCTTCTAAGGAATTGGAGGAAAGAGGTGACAAGCATGAAGAGCCTTCAAAGGTGACAATTGAACAGTCATCTAATCCACCTACACTACATAAGTCATCGGAGCCATACCGACCACCGATACCATTCCCACACCGTTTAAAGGACAGTAAGCAAGATAAGAAGTTTTCTGATTTGTTTAACATGCTATCTAAAGTTAATATTAATTTGCCATTGTTAGACGTAATTAGGAACGTACCTTCGTATGCTAAATTTTTCAAGGAACTAAACACTAAGAAAAGAAGGTATGAGCTTAATGAGAGAGTAATTGTATCTGAAATTGCTAGTGCGGTGCTTCAACGCAACTTACCCCCTAAGTTAAAAGATCCAGGTAGTTTCATAATTGATATTACTATGGGGGATAGGAAAGTAGCTAAGGCTATGCTAGATTTAGGCGCTAGTATCAATTTGATGCCTTACTCTATCTTCTTGCAGCTAGGTTTGGGAGAGCTAAAATCAACAACCATGTCCCTTCAACTTGCGGACAGATCTGTTAAATATCCGAAGGGAATGGTTGAGGACTTACTTGTACAGGTAGATAAGCTAATCATACCTGTTGACTTTGTGGTTTTAGACATGCAGGATAATCCATCTTTGGACAAGGAGCACACCATTCTTTTGGGTAGACCATTCATGGCCACTACCCAAACCATCATTGACGTCCAAAGTGGAAAGTTGACAATGACAGTCTTGGGAGAGACTATTCATTTTAAGGTTTTTGATTCATCTCCTTACCCTTCTATTTCTGCTATTGATGAATGTTCTTTTGTAGAATGTTTAGATCCAATAATTCAAGAAACTTTTATGCATGCTAGTTTAGATGATAAATTGGAAGTAGCACTTACAGTTGGAGAGGTTGATGACATTTTAGACTATGAGACTAGGGAGTACAGTGAATTGTTAGACAATGCCATATCACTAGATGACACTAGTACACCCCTAGATTTATTGGATGTCCCACACAATGATGAGATTACTCCACCTGAATTGGAACTTAAGGAACTACCTAAGCATCTAAAATATGTGTTTTTGGGAGAGAAAGAAACGTACCCTGTTATTATATCATCTACACTCACCCAAAACCAAGAGGATAAATTGATTGGAGAGCTTAGGAAGTATAAAAAGGCTATAGGTTGGAGTATAGGGGACATTAGAGGCATTAGTCCGGCAATGTGCATGCATAAGATAAATTTGGAGGACAATGTCAAACCTGTTAAGGACGCACAAAGGAGACTTAACCCGATCATGCAAGAGGTAGTTAAGAAAGAGGTTCTGAAACTCCTAGCAGTAGGGGTAATTTATCCAATTGCTGATAGTAAGTGGGTTAGTCCCGTTCATGTGGTACCTAAGAAATCTGGAATAACCGTGGTTAAGAATGAGAAAGATGAATTAGTGCCCACTAGGATAATTACGGGTTGGAGGATGTGTATCGATTTTAGAAAACTGAATTTGTACACCAAAAAGGATCACTTCCCCCTCCCCTTCATTGATCAAATGTTAGAAAGACTAGCTGGGCACGAATTCTATTGCTTTTTGGATGGTCTTTCAGGTTATTATCAGGTACCCATCGCTCCAGAGGATCAAGAGAAGACTACATTCACATGCCCATTCGGAACTTTTGCTTTTAGGAGAATGCCCTTTGGACTATGCAATGCACCTGCCACCTTTCAAAGATGTATGATGTCAATTTTTTCGGACATGGTGGAGAAATTTATTGAGGTATTTATGGATGACTTTTCAGTTTTCGGTAATTCCTTTGATGATTGCTTGCATAAATTGACTTTAGTATTAGAACGATGCATTGAATGCAATTTGACGCTTAGTTGGGAAAAAAGTCATTTTATGGTCCAACAAGGGATAGTGCTAGGACATGTCATATCTAGCAAAGGAATTGAAGTTGACAAGGCTAAGGTAGATTTAATTGCAAAATTGCCTCCACCTACATCTGTTAAGGGTATACGAAGTTTCCTAGGACATGCGGGTTTCTATAGACGATTTATTAAGGATTTTTCCAAAATTAGTCATCCATTATGTAATTTGTTGTCCAAAGACACTTTGTTTGATTTTGATGATGCATGCCTTGTTGCTTTTAATGCTTTAAAGGATAAGCTTACTTCTGCACCTATAATTGTTGCTCCTAATTGGTCTTTACCGTTTGAAATCATGTGTGATGCGTCTGATTATGCTATAGGAGCTGTTTTGGGGCAAAGAGTGGATAAGAGATTACATGTTATATACTATGCGAGTAAGACACTCAATGACGCCCAAATTAACTACACCACCACTGAAAAGGAGTTATTGGCTGTGGTATTTTCACTTGATAAATTTAGGTCTTACTTGGTAGGAACTAAAGTTATTGTACATTCGGATCATGCTGCTTTGAGATATTTGTTGACTAAACCGAATGCTAAGCCTAGACTCATTAGGTGGATCCTGCTTTTACAAGAATTTGACCTAGAGATCAAAGACAAAAAAGGAACTGAAAATGTAGTAGCTGATCATCTGTCTAGGTTGATTACTGAATATGAACATGTTGAAGGTGAAAGTAAGGATACAATCATTGAAACCTTCCCTGATGAACAATTGTTTACAATAGGTCCGAATCCATGGTATGCTGACATCGTTAATTATTTAGCAAGTGGTATTTTGAGACCTAACATTACTTTTCAGGAAAAGAAAAGGTTTTTCAGTGTTTGCAGGCAATACTTCTGGGATGACCCGTATTTGTTCAAGTTATGTCAAGATCAAGTCATCCGGAGGTGTGTGCCCGAAGAAGAACATGAAAGCATCTTAACATTTTGCCATGAGCTACATTGCGGAGGCCATTTTGGTGGTAAGAAAACGGCCTTCAAGGTATTACAATCTGGTTTTTATTGGCCTACATTATTTAAGGATGCTAACATGTTTTGTTTGAGATGTGATAGATGTCAAAGGACCGGTAACATTGGTAAGCGTAACGAAATGCCTTTGACGTCTAACCTTGTAGTGGAATTATTTGACGTGTGGGGGATTGACTTCATGGGTCCTTTCCCCCCATCTTTTGGCTACATTTACATACTAGTCGCTATTGACTATGTTTCAAAGTGGGTAGAAGCGATACCCACTAGAACTAATGACGCTAATGTGGTTGTTAAATTTTTGAAGGATAATATTTTTAGCAGATTTGGTACACCGAGAGCGATCATTAGCGATGGAGGCAGCCACTTTTGCAATAGACACTTCGATGGACTTTTAAAGAAGTACAACATTTCTCATAGAGTGGCTACCCCATACCATCCCCAAACTTCGGGGCAAGTGGAAGTGAGCAACCTACAAATCAAAGGGATATTGGAACGCACAGTGCGCCCCTCAAGGAGAGATTGGTCAGTTAAACTAAATGATGCCTTGTGGGCATATCGTACAGCGTACAAAACTCCAATTGGTATGAGTCCCTACCGGCTGATTTTTGGTAAAGCATGTCACTTACCGGTTGAGCTAGAACATAGGGCTTATTGGGCTATTAAGAAACTCAACATGGACATGGAACAAGCTGGAGAAAAACGATTACTTCAATTGAGCGAACTTGAGGAAATTCGAGACGAAGCTTATGAAAATGCCAAAATCTACAAGGAGCGCACTAAGCGCTATCACGACAAAGGACTCCTCGGTAAGTTTTTCTTTCCCGGAATGAAAGTTCTATTATATAATTCACGTTTGCGTTTGTTTCCAGGAAAACTACTTTCTAGGTGGAGCGGACCGTACACAATTGCAAACGTACTTCCACACGGAGTAATCGAGTTGCTCAATCCGAAAACACAAGAACCGTTTAAGGTAAACGGGCATCGTGTCAAGCCATACTTGGAAGGAGAAAATTTGCAAAGTATCGATTTAATACATCTCCTCGACAAATAGACACGAGAGCAGCCACGTCTTGCTAAGACGTTAAACTAAGCCCTTAATGGGAGGCACCCATTCGGTATTGTATTTCTTTCGTTGTTTTTATTTCTTTTCTTTATTTTCTTAAGGCAATGAGGAAATTCCCAAGTTTAGGTTGGGGGTGGATGCGTTGCACACATTTCGTTTCCAAATTTAAAAAAAAAAAAATTCAAAAATATTGTGCGCCGCGGCGGGGACAATTTGTGCCGCGGCGTGATACTTTCTATTTTAAAACAATTTTTCAAAAAAATGTGTGCGCTGCGGCGAGGGACTTTCTGTTTCACGCATAATTTTAAAATTTTTAACTGCGCCGCGGCGGGGAAAAAGCATGCCGCGGCGCGCCTCTGAAAACTGGGCAGAAAACCACTCGGGCAAAACAAAAATTCATTTCATTCAAACATTCAAAATTTTTCCCTCACTTTCTCTCATTTTCTCTCTACTTCTCTCTTCAATTTCTCCCAAAATCTTCACCAAAATCAAAACTTTTCTTCACCATTTCATCATTTCATCATTGCTAACACCTATTTTCATTTCAATTTCATCAGAATCTCATCAAAAGTCGAATTCCTCTTCAAGTTCAAGGCTAGGGTTTCAAGAACAAAATTGGGGCTTTTTGCTCCAGCACTTCAATTGCTTTCTACAAGGTAAATTCGTCACTTCTCTTCTTCAATTCAGTATTTATTTCCTGGAGATTGTGAAATTTTTCTGAATTTTGGATTTAAGTGAAAATATTTGGAAAAGAGGGGAACCAATTTTGGGGTTTTTGTGAAATTTCTGGATTATAGGATTGTTGATTGAATTTATTGGGTTTAAAAATTGAAATGGCTCCAAAAAGGAAAGTTGGTGAAAGTAGTAGGTCGAAAGGGAAGGGGAAAGTAGTGGAAGATAGGACATATGACGCTTCTCGGTTTGTAAGCCGAGAAGCACAAGAGCGGTACGAGGGTGCCGCCAAAAGAAACAAAGGATTTGTAAATGAGAGGGGGATGGATTTTGGGCAAGTAGGTGTAATGGGAATATCCGACATAGTTGAGAGACTAGGTTGGAAGAAATTTGCTTATGCCCCGGAGGCGGGTGTGAGTTCGCTTGTGAGGGAGTTTTATGCTAATGTACCGGAGGCACGAGAAGGAATGGTTTGGGTGAGGGGCATTGAGGTCCCTTTCAATAGGTCGGTGATCAACTCGTACTATGGGTTGAGGGATGTTCCGAACAGTGCGTATGAAACCTACTTAACGCAGGTTGATTACGAAGAAGTGATTAGCACCTTAACCGATGGATACGGTGAGTGGGAGTATAAAAGGGATATGGTAAATATATTTCAAGCCAAGCACTTAAGGACCCATTCCCGAATCTGGCAATACTTTGTTTGCTCAAGACTAATGCCGACTCGGCATTACAGTACAGTGGATCGGGAAAGGGCTGTTCTACAGTTTGCTATAGAGACCGAGCGGTCAATTGACGTGGGATTGGTAATACAACAAAGGGTTGTGTACTCAGCTGAGCATCACAACATTAGTTACTTCTTTCCCCAGCTCATAACCGCCTTATGTGTCAAACATGGAGTCAAATACGACACGGGCGAGGTCCTATTGCAACCGGCTGAAACATTGACGTTTGCCTACATGCAACACCTTACGAGCGGGTCGAAGGGTGGGCAAGGAAGCAGAAAAAGTGAATCCTCAAGAAACGCTTCCGCAAAAGATAGGATGATAAGTCTAGAAGCAAAGGTCAATGAGATGCATCAATATCAGCACGAGATGCGTCAATACCAAATCCAACAACAAGCATGGCTCAGTGATCACATGAAGCATCAACATGATTACCAAGCCCTACTCCACAGTATGATGAGTTGCCAATTAACACAGAGTGGAGTAGATCTCACCCAATTTCAGCCACTTCCACAATATCCCGGACATGATTTCACATTTGTGCCGCCAGCGAACCAACCCGAAGAACATAATGAACAACCTGAAGATATGGAGGACTGAGCCTCCTGATTGTAATTTTTCTTTGGTTTTGTTTTATTTTATTTTGGGACTAATTTTCTTTTTCTTTATTTTCTTTTATTTTCCTTTATTTTTATCTTTATTTTTATTTTTGGATTGTTTAACTTTGTTTGATTTTTTTTTATGTCTTCAATTGCCTTAGTTATAATTAAAAATTGGGTTTGAATGTGAATTGTGTTGCATACACTTTGAGGTTCAATATATGTTCATATACATACATTCTTCATGAGAGAAGCGAGGAACAGTGAACCGGAGCATAACGAGTAACGACACAATCTCATACGAAAGGGGGGTAACTTCTCACACTTTTTCTTAATCTCTTTTGTTCTTCTTTTTCACATTGAGGACAATGCAGAAAATAGGTTGGGGGTGGGAAGAATATTCCATGAGCATGAAATATGACCAATTTTAAATTTTTAACTTTGTCACTTGAATTGTTTTTAGTTAGTGTCGTGTCTACTTGATTCAATCCGAAAATCTATGATAATAACATGATTGTAATGACGGTGACATATGAGAGATGTTAGATTTTTACCTAAGCAACGAAGCACACAAATGTTGGATTCATCTAATTTGAGAATTTTGTGGTACTTGTGGTAGTTTGCATGGTTAGTATAACTATTCTGATTTGTGGAATGTATGCATGTTCATGATATGTTTTAAGTCTCAACAATCTCTAGAACTCATTTGAAAACACGTTGAAGCGAAATAATAGAAACAAATGCCACTTAGAAAGTGATTTAGGCCATTTTTGGACCGTTTGGACCTTTCATGCCTCCCCGCAAAATTTTATCAATAGCACACCCTTGAACTCAACATTGACATACATTGTACTACCCTTAGTGATAAGAGTACTCGATGTAATATTTGATTTTCATGAGCAATTATGTTATATTTGTCTTGCTTCATCATAAAAAATAAAAAAAAAAAATGATGATGATTGAAATAACGAGCAAGAAAAGTAGAGAAAGAAAATCAAGCAAAAAGATTCAAAGAACATATAAATTTAAGGGAGGATGAAAAGGCGCAATTAGTGGAAAAAGTTGAAAATATGTTTGTGAAATAAAAAGTACTCTTATCATATGAAAACATCATTTTCGTACTTTCATAATCACACACCTAGCCATAACTTTACAAGCTTGATGAAGTCCTATTGATTCTAGGTTGTTTAGTTTCTATATTAGTGGAGATGAGTTTGAAAAATGAGCATATGGAGTTTATAAGTGCAAAAATTCACATTCATATTTTACTTGCACATTTATGAGACATTGAAATGTAATCTATGAATATCATGCATGACACGGTCAGATAGTATAACTAACGGGTTTGTGGTGTGATTGGTTGTTCAAAATTCGATTACCATGATGAGTTTGATGTTTGGACTGTTTTTGAGCTTAGGTGATGTTTAACTATTTCATGTATCATTCGTTGTTAACAATTTTTGAGATGTATGCATGGATTGATTCAAGTATGTTTTGAGTCTTTTATTTATTTGTGTCAGTTACGATGTTTGCGGGTATCATCACTGGAAACCCTCACGAGACTATAACTCGTCCACTAGGGCCACCTAGGGGTTTAAAGGCTTGTTGCATATGGTAAATGCAACCGTGACAATCTACGGAAGTGATTTAGGTTAGGTTAGTTTATTTGTTTGTTTTTAATTTTATTTTAGGTCGCTTCACTTGCTAGAGACTAGCAAGAAGCTGGTTGGGGGTTGTGATGAGTGCTCGAAAAGCACTAATATTTCGTGATTAATTGTGCTTAATTGATTGATATATAGATTTATTATGATTATTATTTCGATTATTTTCATAAATCTATCCATTCGGAGTCACGGGTATATTTTAGTGCATTTCAGGTGTTTTTAGTGTCAAATGAGTCAAATGACGAAAACACGCAAAGACGGGACACCTACGGCGCTCGGATCACGAGTTACGGGCTAAACAAGACAAATATGTAAGCCTTACATAAAATGCCATCACATATGTAAGGGGGGACATGAAAAGAAGGAAGACATTGCGCGCCGCGGCGAGAGAAATACATGCCGCGGCGAGAGGCTCTCGGGTTGAATCCTGGAAAACATAGAAACATTGCGCGCCGCGGCGGGATAATTGCATGCCGCGGCGGGGAGCTCTCGGGTTTTTACATATTTTTCAGAAATTGTGTTGCGCTGCGGCGGGGAAAATGCATGCTGCGGCGCGCCTATTCCTATGGCACATAGGATTCGTGTAAACCCTTACATCTATAAATACCCCCTTAGAGTTCCCCTTACACACAACTCGACCAATTCGTACACAACTCTTATTCTTCTCAATTTTGCGACCCAAACACTACATTCAATCAGTTTTGAGAGCGTTGCCACACTCTAACGAAGCGAGAGACAATATTCTAAGGATTCAAGGAAGCCAACAACGATCGAAGATAAAGCTTACGGAGAAGAACGTCATCCAATCCATAAGCGGTATTTAGATCTAGGATTTTCTTGTTGTTATAGAATTAATTCCTCTTCTCTATTTGTTAAAGTGTATGATCATATTTTATTTGTCTATGAATAATAATATGAACATGAGCGGCTAGTTTAATTATGGATGTTTAGTTTGTATTGCCATGTTTGCTAGAATTGTGCATGGTGTATCTTATTGATTTATAAATAAATTACTTTTTGATTAAGAGCACGTTTAGATATTTAATTATGAATAATCATGGGCCCATTTGATGTTCGTAGTTAGATTGAAAAATCTGAGAATTTAGTTATAGGAACGTCACCTTAACTTTATTCCGAAACACTTAATCAAAGCTTCAAGTTAGTGACTTAGTCATAGCATTAATTTGATTGGCATGTTTTCCTTGCGCATAATTTGATTGCTACTTAATTTACCCCCGCCAAAGGCAGTTAATTAGTTAATCAACAAAGAGACCTACCCCCGCCAAAAGGAGTTTCATAATTAAAAGGAAAGCCGGTAGTTTTGTTTATATAGGACATTCATGTATCTCACCATACCTTTTCGATGCAAACATGGTCAACCAAGCTAAACGTCCATACATCCTCTATTGATATTTGATTTAATTGAATTGATTGTTTGATTGCGATTTTGTTTTCGTTTGATTGTCGTATGATTGTTCTCGTTACCAAAAACAAACAACCTTTTTACAGTTTTATTAGCGTTAGGATTCTAGTTACTTAGAGTTTTAGTTTCACTAGAACTCTATTTAATTAGTGTTTTGTTTTCATTAGAATTCTGTTTAAGTTAAAAGTTAGTTATTTAAAACCACTGCAATTCCTTGAGAGACCGACCTTGGAAGTTGCTTGTCACTTTACTACGAGTGATTCGTACACTTGCGAGTACACATTTTAACACATCAGTAGCCCGTAATTATTTTGGGTGAACCACGTAAATACTTTTGTCCATTTTATCTTCATTCTTTCAATTTTATTTTGATTGTGTATTAGTTTCGACCCGTAAATTTCCTAACAGTGGTATCAGAGCCTTGGTTGTAGGGTACTATTCACGAATACTATTCACATATACAATTACTATTCACATATATAGTTACTGTTCATGTGTAATAGTGAAAGCCGATTCAAGTGAGAAGCATATCAAAATGACGAAAACAACAAAGTTTGATGTTGAGAAGTTCAACGAAAATAATTTCTCGTTGTGGAAAATGAAGATTAAGGCAATTTTGAGAAAGCATAATTGTTTGGAAGCGATTAGAGATAGGCCCATTGGAATAATCGATGATGGCAAGTGAAACGAAATGGATGGCAATGCAATTGCTGATCTACACTTAACACTAGCAGATGGAGTGTTATCTAGTGTGGCAGAAAAGAAGGCAGCAAAGGAGCTTTGGGATATTCTAACAAGGTTGTACAAGGTTAAGTCACTTCACAACAAGATCTTCTTAAAGAGGAAAACTTTACACTCTTCAAATGGAAAAATCCACATCGGTGACTGACCATATCAACACCTTGATTACTCAATTTTTGCAACTTAAATGGGTTACAAAATAGAGACAGATGAACGTGCGAATCTTCTACTTCAAAGTCTACCTAACTCGTATGATCAACTCATCATCAACCTGACGAACAACATCCTTTCAGACTATTCTTTGATGAAATTACAGCTGTTGTTTTGGAAGAAGAAACTCGGTGTAAAAATAAAGAAGACAAATAAGTAGGTTCGCAGCAAGCGGAAGCTTTGACGGTGATGAGAGGAAGATCAACAAACATGGCTCTAGTGGGAGTCAAAATCATGGTAGATCGAAATCAAGAAGTAAGAAGAATTTCAAGTGCTATAATTGTGGCAAGAAAGGGCACATTAAAAAAGATTGTTAGAGTAAAAGAAAGAATAGAGACCCTGAGCCATTAAATGCTCAAGAGAATATAGCAAGTATCCCTAATAATGGTGAAGTCTTATACAGCAAGGCTACAGTAGCGGTTGGAGGCAGAAAGCAGTTTTCTGATGTCTAGTTACTAAACCAGGAGCAACATGGCACATGACATCTCAAAAATAGTGGTTCCACAAATATGAACCAATCTCAGGAGGTTATGTACATATAGGTGATGATCATACTTTGGAAATCGCTAGTATTGGTACTATCAAAATAAAAATATTTGATGGTACATTTTGTACTATTCAGGAGGTACGACATGTGAAGGACTTAAGGGAGAATCTATTATCTTTGGGACAAATAGACAGTCTTGGATGCAAGACCCATGTCAAAAATGGGATCATAAAAATTATCAAAGGTGTGCTTGTGGTTTTGAAGGCAAAAAAGATCGCAACGAATCTATTCATGTTTAAAGGGGATACACTACATAAAGCTAATGCTTGTGTCGCGTCAACCAATAAAGGAGAAGAATCAACAATGATGTGGCATCTCAAATTAGGCCACATGTTAGAACAAGATTTGAAGATTCTCTTCGATAGAAAGTTGCTTCCAAGGCTCAAATCAGTAAATCTACCTTTTTGTGAGCATTGTGTTACAAGTAAGCAACATAGATTGAAGTTTAGCAGATCTGATGCAAGGAGTAAAAGCATTCTAGACTTGATTCATTCTGATGTATAGGAATCACCAAAGATGTCACTAGGAGATGCAAGGTACCTAGTGTCTTTTATTGATGATTACTCTAAAAGGTGTTGGGTGTATCCAATTAAGAAGAAGTCAGATGTGTTTCAAGTATTCAAAGACTTTAAAGCGCAAGTGGAACTTGAATCTGAGAAGAAGATTAAGTGCTTAAGAACGGATAATGGAAGAGAGTATATAGACGAAAAATTTCTTGCACTTTGTAAGTAAGAAGGTATCAAAAGACAGTTCACAGTCACATACACACCTCAACAAAATAGAGTGGCAGAGTGGATGAACAAAACTCTTGCAGAAAAGATAAGAGCTATGTTGAGGAAAGCAGGTCAATCCAACTCCTTTTGGACATTAGCAGTCAAAACTACATGTTATGTGATAAATCGATCGCCATCAACGACAATTGAGTTAAAGACACTGATGGAGATGTGGACTGGTCAGCCAGCAGATTACTCTACTTTACATTCATTTGGATGTCCTGTGTATGTGATGTACAATGCCCAAGAAAGATCAAAGTTGGATTCAAAATTCAAAAGGTGTATGTTCTTGGGATATGTTGATGGTGTCAAGGGGTATCGCTTGTGGGATCCCATTACCCGCAAACTTATAATCAGTGATAAGTGCTTGAAAAGTACTAACATTTCATGATTTATTGTGCTTAATTGTTAAAAAATAGATTTGTTATATCTCATTTATATGATTATTTTCATAAATCTATTAATTCAAAATCACGGGTATGTTTTAGTATATTTCAGGTGTTTTTAGCGTCAAATGAGTTGAATAATGCAAACAGGAAAAGACGAAACACTTACGGCGCTTGGATCACAATTTACGAGCAACACGAGTCAAATTATGTAAGCCATACATAACGAGCCAACACATATATAAGGGGTACATATGAAGAATCTAAAGACAACACGCGCCGTGGCGAGAAATATGTGTGCTACGGCGAGCACCTCTTGGGTTTTGACCATTGTTCCACTTTTTTTTGTTATGCTGCGGCAAGGAAATTGTTGTGCCGCTACATGCCTATTCCTGAATCAATCAAGATTCTATGTAACCCTTACACCTATAAATACCTCCTTAAGAGTCCCTTTTACATACACTTTAATTTTGCGAACCAACAAGAGACTCAACCAGATTTTAGGAGTTTTTTCCCACTCAAAGAAGCAAGGGAATTAATTCTAAGGATCCAAGAAACCATTGAAAATCAACGATCAAGCTTTTGGAGAAGAACGCCATCTAATCCAATTGTGGTATTTAGATCTAGGGTTTCTTTTTGTTATAGAATTTACTTTTCTTCTTGTTACTTCTTTGAGTGTATGTTCAAATTAAATTTTTCAATGAATTTTAATATGAATATGAGTGGCTAATTTTTTTATGGATGTTTAGTTTGTGTTTCCATGTGTGCTAGAACTGCTGTGGTGAATGTTTTTATTGCTTTAAAATAAATTAAATTACCTTTTGATTAAGAGCATGTTTAGATATTTAATTGTAGATTTTTATGGACCAATTTAAGATTCATAGTTAGGTTAAAAAATATTAGAAAGGTTTAGAAACGTCACCTTGACTTTACTTTGAAAAACTTAATCAAAACTTCAAATTAATGACCTAGTCATGGCATTAGTTTGATTGGCATATTTTCCTTGTGCATAATTTGGTTGCTATTTAATATACCCGATCGTAGGATATTGTTTAGTTAATCAACAAGGAGAATTACCTGATCGTAGGAATTTTTGTAATTAAAAGGAAAGCCAGTAATATTTGTTTATTACGTTCATGTTAATTTACTATAACTTTTTGATGCAAGCATGGCCAACAAACTAAACGTCCATACATCCTCCATTAATATTTGAAATCTTTTGAGTTAATTTAGAATTTGCGTAATTGTTTTCGTTAGTTGCTCGACACCATTGATCTTACTCACAAATCCAATTTGTTTACAGTTTTATTAGGTTTAGGATTCTAGTTATTTAAAGTTTTAGTATTACTAGAATTCTATTTAATTAGTGTTTTAGTTGCTTTAGGATTCTAATTAGATTAAGAAAAAGGTTGTTTAAAACTATTACAATTCCTTGAGAGATCGACCTCGGAGGTTTGCTTATAACTTTCTACAAGTGATTCGTACACTTGCGAGTACTATAAAATACATATCAATCAGCAGGGATGTGATCTTTGTAGAAGATCAACTACAAAGAAAAGATGAAGATGATAACACGTCGAATGAAAATTTAGAAACTACAACAGTTCGGGTGGAAAATAATCCAATACAAGAAATTCTAGATTCTACTGAAGCAACACCACAACATGAGGTACAAGAACCAGTTGAGTTTGAGGCTCCAGAAGTACGTCGGTTAACTCGTGAAAGAAGGCCGCCAACTTGGCACTTGGAGTATGTTACTGAGAGTAATGTTGCATACTATCTTTTAATGGAGGATGGAGAGCCACCAACTTTCCATGAAGTTACAAGTAGTTAAGATGCATCTTTATAGATGACAACATTGCAGGAAGAAATTGAAGCTCTACATAAGAACACAACTTGGAAATTGATACCATTACCAAGTGGAATAATAGTCATTGGTAACAAATGGGTCCACAAAATCAAACAAGATAGTAATGATCAAGTGGAACGATATCGTGCAAGATTGGTGGTGAAGGGATATGCTCAAAAAGAATGTATTGATTTCAATGAAATATTTTCCCCAATAGTACGACTTATAACAGTCAGAATAGTCTTAACTATGTGTGCTACGTTTAACTTACATCTAAAGTAGTTGGATGTAAAAACTGTATTTCTTCATGGAGAACTTGAAAAAGAAATCTATATGCTTCAACCAGAAGGTTTTGCTTAAACAAGCAAGGAAGACTTGGTTTGCAGGTTGAACAAATCTCTATACGGTCTCAAACAGGCGCTGAGGTGTTGGTACAAGAAATTTGATTCCTTCATTATTAGTCTTGGATACAACAGACTCAGTTTAGACCATTGTACGTACTACAAAAGGTTTGATGGGGATAATGACTTTATTATCTTATTGTTGTATGTGGACAACATGTTGGTAGCAGGATCCAACAAAGATTGAATCCAAGAATTAAAGGCTCAATTGGCTAGGGAGTTTGATATGAAGGACTTGGGACCAGCAAACAAGATTCTAGGGATGCAGATTCACCGAGACAGAAATAACAGGAAGATTTGGCTTTTCTAAAAGAACCACTTCAACAAGATTTTGTAATGCTTCAACATGCAAGACTGTAAGCCAATTTCTACCCCACTTCCTGTTAATTTCAAGTTATCCTCAAGTATGTCTCCTAGCAATGAAGCAGAGAGGAGGGAGATGTCTCGAGTATTGTATGCATCAGCAGTGAAAAGTTTCATGTTCGCTATGATATGTACAAGACCAGACATTGCACAAGCAGTGAGAGCTATGGCAAATCCTAATGGCATTAGAACACTATAAAGAGGATCCTTAGATACATCAAAGAAACCCCAAGTGCTACATTATGTTTTGGAGGATCAGAATTAACTGTCAGAGGTTATGTGGATTCAGATTTTGCAGGAGATCTAGACGAAAGTAAATCATCTACGGGCTATGTGTTTACACTTGCAGGAGGAGCTGTAAGCCGAGTTTCTAAATTACAAACTGTTGTGACTTTATCTACAATGGAAGCATAATACATGGCAGCTACACAAGCTTGCAAGGAATCAATCTGGATTCAAAAGTTGTTAGAGGAACTCGAGCACAAGCAAGAGAAGATTGTTTTGTTTTGTGATAGTCAGAGTGCCTTGCACATTGCGAGAAATCCAACCTTTCATTCACGGACAAAGTACATACGAGTTCAATACTACTTCATTCGAGAAGTAGTGGAGAAAGGAAGAGTGGATATCCAAAAGATTCACATCGATGAAAACCTTGCACATTGCAAGAAATCCAACCTTTCATTTATGGACAAAGTACATAAGGGTTCAGTACTACTTCATTTGAGAAGTAGTGGAGAAAGGAAGAGTGGATATGCAAAAGATTCACACCGATGAAAACCTAGCAGATGTAATGACAAAATCAATCAACCCTAAAAAGTTTGTATGGTGTCGACCTCATATGGCCTAGCAGAGATGTAAGCAGTAGGACTTGAGCAAAGGCAGTTGGAAGAATTAAGCGTGAAAGATGACTTCAAGTGGGAAATTGAAAGACAAGTGTGAAGTCCACTTTCACAATGTCAAAAGAGATGGCTTAATTGATGGAATATTATTGCAATTTCAATGCGTGCTCACCTACCATAGAAAAGGGGAGAAGAGAACATATGTAAGTGCATATGTTATCTTTCTAAATAGTAAGAAGAGACATATGTAAGCACATATGTCATCTCTCCAAATAGTAACATTTTCCTCTCTATAAATAGAGAGATCATTTGCTCATTTCCATCATCCCATTCCAAAATCTCATATATTCTAAGCATTCAGAGCTTTCTCACTTAGAAAGAGTTCTATCCTCATTGTGAAAGAGAGGTTAATTGTATTCTCCTATTATAAGAGAGAGATATATTGTTCTCTCCTTGTATTTAGAGAGAAATTGTAAATCTTTTGGTATAGTGAATTCCTTCCGACCTTTGCCCGTAGAGTAGCCCGTAATCATTTTGGGTAAACCACGTAAATACTTGTATTCATTTTATCTTCATTCTCTCAATTTTACTTTGATTGTGTATTGGCTTTGACCCGTAAATTTCCTAACACAGTTGAAAGAAGAAATAAGTCCTAAAGATGCATCAAAAGAAATCAATTGACTTAAAGATTAAACTCCTTTCCCCATTTTTTCAACTAGAACCTGTAAAGTGACTTGCATGTAGAACTGACACAAAATTTCATTGCATCAAGCCCAAAAATAATAGAATACACTAAAAAATTCCTTGCAAGCTCTACTTAATCATCCACTATTGTAAACTAGCATAATCCATACCTTGATTTCATCATCAATCTCCAATTTGTCACAAGAAATGACAGGTCCAGAATCAAGAGCACGTACAGTGAATGCTATATAGACACTCATGTTTCCCTAACACCATCATAAGAGAAAAACAATTCAAACATCTGCTAATTAAGAAATCCCCAATTTTGAGTTTAAAGAAATCAGTAACGGTGGAGCTATAGTGGGATGTGATATGGAGTGCTGAGGAGAGGAGACAGAGTGGAGTGTTGGCAGCTAGCCGACCTTTGGTAGGTGTCGGAGCTAGTGGGAAGTAATGTTGACTGGACTATTCGTTGTGGCTTTTTTTTGGACTAATAATCACTGGGAAAGATAGGGAATGGTGGTGGGAACGGTGGCTAGGAAATGTGAGTATGCGTGAGTGTAGTGTTAGGGCAAGATGAGGAGGAAGAGGGAGACCACGCAAGAGCTAATAATATGGCAACTTTTCCCTAAAATATTTTTCATAAAGCACCACCAGAGCCATCTCCAAAGCACCCATTTAGTATGGTTGATAGATTTTTCACATTTAAAACTTCCTTCCCATAATCCATTTATTGTTGTAGTGCAGCTTATTCTACTTTTCTCATGCCCGTTTCAACTGAGCTTGGAGTCTTCTATAAACAATACCATAAGAAATTTATTCCTCCAGCCTTGACAGCTCCTACTTAATTGAATTTATTTGGGCTGCAGAGTTCATTCTTTTGTCTATTTTCCACTGAATAAGTGCTTTTCGAATTTCAACATTCTCCAATTTGATCCATCAACCTGCACCCTCCAAGTTGCAGAAACAATCTCCATACATTCAGGTTCCGCCACCATCTTTCTTTCAAAGAAAAATCTCTTTTTTGGTAGCTCAACATTCCCATTAAATTTCAATAAGAGTGCCTTATGGTCTTGATCCCTTACAATCTAGATGATTAAAGGAAGAGTTTTGGTAGGGTGTAAACTAAGAAGGCCTAGCAACAACTCTTGTCGTTTCTTTCTCTATTGTTGTTCCAGGTATATTATCCACATACCCAATATCTACAATAAGTAAATGGTGTTTGGCTCACCATTGCCCAGAAAGATTCAATTTTAGAGCGACGATTCATAAAATTGAAACCGAATAAGGTCCAAAAATAAAATCATTATTAATGATATTAAATCTTAAACAAAGTTTAATTATAAATATATAAAAAATACCATATATGAATTATTCTCTGAAGTTGTTATGCTCCTTTTAGGTTGTCTAGGAGCATCAAAATCAAGCATTTTACTTTTTGTCGTACTGAAAAATATATAAACTACATAGTGAAATGTAAAGAACAAACACATATTACAATTAAAAAAATACAAATTCAATTATTCCAAAAAAAAAAAAAAATACAACATCAATAAAATAAAGAAGCAAAAAAAAGGTTTTTTTTTTAATTAAAAATAGTAATAAATAAATAAATAACTCATGAAAAATACTAACATAGGCACACACAAAAAAAATTCAAACAGGAAAAAGCAAAATTGCAAAAAAGCACCCAAAAAAAAAAAACACGGAAAGATAGCAAAAACAAGATATGCAAGCAAAAGAAAAAACATAATACGTTACGAACAACAAAAATAGATATAAGAAGTTACAAAATTAACAAAAACCAAAGAGAACTTATAAGAAGACATACTAAATACGAAAAACTCAACAACAAAAATTATGACATACCCAGTTTCAAAATACATAAAAATACTTAAAATCATGAGCAAAACATAGATGCAATAACAAACAAAGAATAAACCATAAAAATAATGTAATATTAAAAGGCAAAATACTCAACGATACAACAAAGAGAACAAATGTATCACGACATACGCAAAACTGAACTGAAATGGAAACAGCTAATGCCAGATAGAGACCCAAAAAAAAAAAATTCTAAAACCCTAAGAAGAGATGGAAGATTTTTTGATTTTGAGTTAAGGTAAATTGAATTCTGAAAGCAAAAGGATTGTTTATATTAAAAGAAAGGGCAAAAATATCAATACACACGTCCAAATGACGACGTAAAATGGCAAAAAAACAAAGGTAAAATAACGTATCCTTGATTCAAAAATGTGTTAAACAAACCTTGATAGGAGCGTCTGAACTCATTCAAAAATGTAGGGCTACCAACGGCTATAAGAAATCATTTTTTTTTTCTGTCTTTGGAACAACAACGGCTATAAGAACTCATTATCCAAAAAACAAAAAAGGCTTTGAGGGCTTAGGGAGGAGCGTCTGAACTCATTCAAAAATGTAGGGCTACCAACGGCTATAAGAAATCTTTTTTTTTGGAACAACAATGGCTATAAGAAATCTTTTTTTGTTTTTGGAACAACAACGGCTATAAGAACTCTGGCTTGGGAAGTATTGGTTCTGAAATCCATTGGATCCAAAACTCGATTAGAATATGACCGTTGGAGCTAAAGGCGGTTCTAGACCTTCAATAAAAACATAACACATCTTCATTTTCTAATATAATACAGTAAACTTCACCAAAATCCAAATTGCTGGTAAACAAAGACTGTTTGCTTTTTACTCTGCAATAAAATACAATAAAGGAAAATTTCAAAGAGATAGATAAAGAAACATCCTAGTTTTCTTTCTTTAGAGAAGTAGTGATAACCACCACCCAAATAGTTAAAGGAACACAAACTCTGAAGGACGAGGAGGAGAAGAGACGATCAAAAACCGTCTTCAAGGGTTCATTTCTTCGTTGTTTTCAAGTCTCGGTGGTGTTTTCCGAATCATGTTGTCAAGATCAAGATTTAGCAATGGCTTCCACATAACCAAACTGTTGTGCGAGACCCACTTGAATACCACTATTATAAGAAAGATCCCAGGAAAGACTGGAGGGTCACACCGGAGCCACTTAAATTCCAATCTCCTTAGACAGAACTTTCCTAAATAGTAAGCACTCAATTGAGTAACAAACAACTGCGGTAACCAAACATAGAGAAGATAAATAATAAAGTGGACACACAAATTTTACGTGGTTCAGCGTAAGGCCTAATCCACGGGCAAAGACGAGGAGAATAATTCACTATTTAAATGGTGTTTACAAAGTAGGTACAAACTCTCAAATACCCCAATATCCCAAAATACCCAATTTAGAGATTTCTCTCTAACAAACAAAAGAAGAGCAACTACCAAATGTGTTAATTTTAACACTTTGAAGCTACCAAAATGAACTTCCTAATTTTGCTCTCTCTTTCTCTCAAATGCAACTCTTGTTGTGAATTGCTAGGGATGATTTAGAAGAGCAAATGAGCTCTCTATTGATAGAAGAGTTTGTGTGCAACATTTCAAAGAGTGGTTGTTCTTTGGTTCAATTAGAGCCATAGATTTTCACCAACCACATTCCACTAATGCTTGGTTCAATTTGAGCCATAGATGTTCACCAACCAATTCCACTAATTTTCACCAACCACATTCCACTAATGCTTGGTTCAATTATATCCACTTTCCAACAATCTCCACCTTGGATTAAATTGAGCCAATAACTTCAAATAATTATTCTCTCGATCTTTGCCCCACACTCGTCGTTGCTCAAACTTGTAGGATGTTTATCAAATTCAAACAATGTTTGAACTTGACTGATGTCACTACCTTGGTCAACATATCTGCGGGATTATTAGCTGTTCCAATCTTTAGAAGATGTATCTTTCCATCGTTAATAATTTCCCGCACAAAATGGAAGCGAACGTCTATGTGTTTCGTTCTTGCGTGATAGACCTGATTCTTTGCTAAATGAATAGCACTTTGACTATCACAGTAAACATTGAGATGTTCCTGTGCAATTCCAAGTTCTTCAATCAACCCTTGTAGCCATATAGCTTCTTTAACTGCCTCAGCGACTGCCATATACTCTGCCTCTGTAGTTGACAAAGCTACCGTGGGTTGTAATGTAGACTTCCAACTTACAGGTCCTCCACCAAAAGTAAACACATAGCCAGTAGTTGACTGACGCTTATCCATATCACCAGCATAGTCAGAATCAACATAACCGACCACCAACTTTTCATCCTGTCGGAACACCAAACCAACATTTATGGTACCTAGAATGTACCGAAGAATCCATTTCACAGCTTGCCAATGCCCTTTTCCAGGATTGTGCATATATCTGCTCACAATACTAACAGCTTGTGAAATATCGGGCCTAGTACATACCATAGAATACATCAAGCTGCCAATTGCATTTGAATAAGGAACATGCAACATATACTTTTGTTCTTCATCTGTGGTAGGAGACAAAGAAGCACTAAGCTTGAAATGAGAGGCAAGTGGTGTACTAACAGGTTTTGATTGTTCATTCAAGCCAAAACGTTGTAGTACCTTCTTCAAATATTATTTTTGAGATAAACAAATTCTACCTCTTCTTCTGTCTCTATAAATCTCCATACCCAAAATCTTGCTAGCTTCACCAAGATCTTTCATTTCAAATTCTTGATTCAGCTGTAGCTTCAACAATCTAATCTCATCTTTATTTGTAGAAGCTATCAGCATATCATCAACATATAAAAGCAAATAAATGAAAGATCCATCATTCAGCTTGCGAAAGTATGCACAATGGTCAAATTTACTTCTTGTGTACTTATGCTCCATCATGAACTGATCAAATCGCTTGTACCACTGTCTGGGTGATTGCTTCAAACCATATAGCGATTTGTTCAGCTTGCAAACCCAATTTTCTTTTCCAGCAACTTTAAACCCATCAGGCTGAGTCATATAGATTTCCTCTTCCAAATTACCGTGTAAAAACGCGGTTTTGACATCAAGTTGAACTAGTTCCAAATCATATTGCGCAACCAAGGCCAACAAAATTCGAATAGTAGTATGTCTCACAACTGGAGAAAATACTTCATTGTAGTCAATGCCCTCTTTTTGAGCATAACCCTTTGCTACCAACCTTGCCTTGAAGCGCACATTATTCTTATTAGGAAATCCTTCTTTCTTTGCAAATATCCATTTGCATCCAATTGCCTTCTTGCCTTTAGGAAGTCGAGCTAACTTCCAAGTTTCATTCTTATGAAGAGATTGCATCTCTTCCTCCATTGCACGTTTCCATTGTTGGTGTTCAACATTGTCAATGAGCTCTTTGTAAGTGGCCGGAACACCATCATTTACTATTGAAAGTGCATATGCTCCCAAGTCATAATCAGCTAGTCGAGCAGGTAGACGAGTTTGTCTCTTCTCTTTTCTAGTTGCAATTGGATCTTGTTACTGTGTAGGTTCTTGGGTGGGAACCTCTTCATCATCTTCTGTCATTAGAGAATTATTGTCTTCCTCCATGACTTCAACTGGATCAACTGACACTTTCTTTAACTCCACCTGCTGCGGAGTACCATTGGTCTGATTCTCCTTTTGAGACTCTTTCTTTTCTTCTTGTAACAACATAGAAGACTCATCAAAAGTTACATCCCTGCTAAAAACTATCTTCTTTGTCTCTAGACACCAAAGACGATATCCTTTCATTCCAGATGTTATACCCATGAACAAAGCATTTTTAGCTCTTGGGTCTAACTTAGACTCCCTTACATGATAATAAGCAGCGGAACCAAAGACATGTAAGGAATCATAATCTGCAGCAGGCTTTCCAGACCATACCTCCATGGGAGTTTTGCCATCAAGTGCATTTGATGGCAAACGATTAATAAGATGGCATGCATAAGTCACTGCCTCAGCCCAAAAGATCTTGCCCAACCCAGCATTGGACAACATACACCGAACTTTCTCCAGTATTGTTCGGTTCATGCGTTCTGCCACCCCATTTTGTTGTGGAGTATTTCTGACTGTAAAGTGTCGTACAATTCCCTCATCTTGACAAACTTTCAAGAACGGATCACTTTTATATTCACCACCATTATCTGATCTGAGTCGTTTGATCTTCTTGCCAGTTTGAGTTTCAATCATTTTCTTCCATTTTAAGAAAACATCTAGGACTTCACTTTTCTCCTTCATTACATATGTCCAAACTCTTCTGGAAAAATCATCAATGAAAGAGACAAAGTAATGCATCCCTCCAAATGAAGCTGTTTTGGTAGGACCCCAGACATCAGTGTGAACATAATCCAAAATCCCTTTAGTACAGTGGATTGTTGAATCAAATTTCACCCTAGTTTGTTTTCCCAAAACACAATGTTTGCAAAAGTCAAATTTTTTTGCTTTTGCTCCCTTCAATAAGCCTTGCTTTATCAAATTGTGCAAAGCTTTCTCACCAGCGTGCCCCAGACGCATATGCCATAATCTGGTTGTTTTTGAATCTGCATCTTCTGTAGAAACAGTAGCAGCTGCTCCAACAAGTGTACTTCCTTGTAAATAGTACAAGTTGTTTCTTCTTATGCCTTTCATCAACACAAGTGCGCCAGATACAACCTTCAGGACTCCACCTTTCATAGTCACTGTGGGACCTTTTGATTCTAAGGCTCCAAGTGATATGAGATTCTTTTTCAAGCTCGGTACATACCGAACATCTTTCAGCACTTTGGTTGATCCATCATGAGTTTTCAAATGGACAGTACCTATCCCTGTTGTTTTACAGGTGTTATCATTACCCATATAAACAACTCCACCATCAAGCTCTTTGTAACTTGAAAACCATTCTCTGTTTGGACACATATGATAGGTGCAACCCGAATCCATTATCCACTCATCAACGTGACATATCATAGACATGCCCACCAAGGAATAATCAGACTCATTATCTCCTTGATCAACTGCACAAGCATTAGAAATTGCTTTGCCCTTATTTTTCTTTTGCAACTTAGGACAATTATTTTTCCAATGCCCTTTCTCTCGACAAAAGGCACATTCATCTTTAGCAAGTCTTGCTTTTGACTGTGACTTGCCTCTTCTTCCAGGTTTACGGCTTACAGAGCGACCTCTTGCTGTCAATACTTCTGCTTTTGCATCTCTATGAACAATTTTGTCATTTTTCATGATTTCATAGCTATGCAAAGCTGTACAAATTTCATCAAAAGAAACTTTATCCTTCCCATGCAGCAACGTGATGCTGAGTTGCTCATAATTATCAGGAAGTGAATTTAACAGCATTAAGGCTTTATCTTCATCGCCAAATTGCTCATCTAAATTGAACAAATCGGCCAACAGCTTATTGAATGAGTTAACATGATCATTCAATGACGTACCAGGTGTGTACGTGAACTTGTAGAGTTTTTTCTTCAAGAAAAGACGATTAAGAGGTCTTTTCGACATATACTTATCCTCCAATGTCTTCCACAACTTCTTTGCTGACGTCTCCTTCATCACAAAATATTTTTGATCTTTGGCGAGACACAGCCTAATAGTACCACATGCCTGACGATTGAGTTTTGCCCAATCTTTCTCAACCATGTCTTCAGGTTTGTCCTCAAGAGCATGGTCCAACTCTTGTTGACACAATACATCTAGTACCTCACATTGCCACATACCAAAATTATTGGTACCATCAAATTTCTCCACCTCAAATTTTGCATTTGTCACCGTAGTTCTAACTGGTGCTGACGAAGAAGATGCAGATGTTGGTGCCACAATATCTAAAAACTCTGACATACTTCCTTTTACTCACAAATCCGCAACAACACAATTTGCCGAATATGGATCGAATCGACTCTGATACCACTTGTTGTGCGAGACCCACTTGAATACCACTATTATAAGAAAGATCCCAGGAAAGACTGGAGGGTCACACCGGAGCCACTTAAATTCCAATCTCCTTAGACAGAACTTTCCTAAATAGTAAGCACTCAATTGAGTAACAAACAACTGCGGTAACCAAACGTAGAGAAGATAAATAATAAAGTGGACACACAAATTTTACGTGGTTCAGCGTAAGGCCTAATCCACGGGCAAAGACGAGGAGAATAATTCACTATTCAAATGGTGTTTACAAAGTGGGTACAAACTCTCAAATATCCCAATATCCCAATATACCCAATTTAGAGATTTCTCTCTAACAAACAAAAGAAGAGCAACTACCAAATGTGTTAATTTTAACACTTTGAAGCTACCAAAATGAACTTCCTAATTTTGCTCTCTCTTTCTCTCAAATGCAACTCTTGTTGTGAATTGCTAGGGATGATTTAGAAGAGCAAATGAGCTCTCTATTTATAGAAGAGTTTGTGTGCAACATTTCAAAGAGTGGTTGTTCTTTGGTTCAATTAGAGCCATAGATTTTCACCAACCACATTCCACTAATGCTTGGTTCAATTTGAGCCATAGATGTTCACCAACCAATTCCACTAATTTTCACCAACCACATTCCACTAATACTTGGTTCAATTATATCCACTTTCCAACACAAACTAGAGGTAATAATAATCTCTCCGTAATTGTTTAATTTGATATAATGTGTTTTTGGATTTTAAGGATAAGGACTGGTTTTTTTCTTGGAGTTTCTTTGTTGATCTTCTTTAGTGAGTAATATTTGTTCACTTTTTTGTATTAACGTATCTCTTGTCAAAAATTTGGGAGGTAAAGGGTCTTTTAGATAAGTGTTTCTTTTCTTTTTTCCCCGTTTTGTAACAGTTGAATTGTTGTGGATTCTATTCAGTTTTATTATTCATAATCATTTGATATCTTTTTTCATTAGAGAAAAAAATCGTGAGGATTATACAAGTAGAGGGAATAATTTTTTTTTCTTTTCATCAGAGGAAAATAAGGTGAAGATTGTACAAGCACCGAGGGAAGAAAGAGTTCTTCAAGATATTGTTGGTAACTTTGTGATTGGTAAAGCTCCTGCAATAGATAGACAAGAACATGTTAGCAATCGTAATTAATTCTTTTTACATTTTGTCCTTTTTTGAATCCCAAAGATTATATTTTCGCTGAATCAAAGATTTTTAACATTGTTAATTTAGTTTTATCTTCTGTTTTGAAATTAGGGTTTAGGGTTTATAAATTATGATGATGATTTAGGATTTTAACATTTATGAAGCTTATCTAGCAATTAGGAATTAAGATAGAATTTAATATTTAAAATTAAAATAAGAATTACGAATTTAATTAGGATAGGATTTAGAAAATTTATGGAATTAAGAATATAGCAAGAATTTAGGAATACGAATTTAGGATTTCGATGATCTTTTCTCTAAAAGCAGACAAGTTATTTTTCCTTAAACACTTTCAAGAAGTTACACAGATATCTTTTCTTGGATAGTAGACAACTCCATCCTTTTCAGTCAAGATGTGAGAAAGATTTTCCTTGTTGCTTTCCAAAACTTGATCCTCTAATAAATCAAAACTTATAAATCACTAGTAGTGCCCAAAAGAGATAATCTTTTTCATGGTTGATTGAAGATTTCTTCTCTTCAAGAGTGGTTCTCATCATACT
Source organism: Elaeagnus macrophylla (assembly GCA_029378325.1). Lineage (NCBI taxonomy): Eukaryota > Viridiplantae > Streptophyta > Magnoliopsida > Rosales > Elaeagnaceae > Elaeagnus > Elaeagnus macrophylla. The sequence goes on from CM055640.1 coordinate 53,223,792, forward strand.
CAGCTCTTTTTTCTTTTCATCAAGGCTTTTCCGAGCTTTTCATCAAGAGCTATATGTGTCCAAAGTTCCTTATGATCATCCTCTTGTTCAAATCTGGAAGATTGTGATGGTTTTCCCAGATTGTTTCAATGAGCATTTGATTTGTCCAAGTTTTCCATATTGTAAAGCATTTGATTTGATCTAGATGCCCTTTGCTAAAATCTGTCTCCATCTTCATCAGACCTTTCTTTCCCTATTTCTTGAGTCTGTCTTGCTTCTTCAGACCTTTTGGACCTACCAGAGAAGCATTCCTTCATTTAAATAATTTCTTAAAATACTAGCTGCCAACTCTTTTTCATCATAAATGGATGACTTGTTACGTTCTACAAGGATGACCTTTTCTTTATTCCGTTGACTTTATAAGTCTTAAGAGCCAAGCTATTTCCTTTAACAGCAGAGGTGTTACTTTCTTGGGAAGTTATAATTTAGCCACTTTCAAGCTAACTATCTTGTTTCACGATATCATAAAAATGGGTTAATTTATGTTTAATTGGGCCACGTAAAACGGTAGCAAAAGGTGAAAAAAAGTTAAATGGCACAAGCTATGCAGTCAAGACACAATTGCTACAATACTATGGCAATGCAGCGGCAAAAGTGTTAGCGTGAGACAGCATGAGACATGTAATTAGTATATAATATATTGTAATTAATGTGTCTATCTGTAATAGAACTCTATGTTGTACATGATTCTAGTTTATTCAAAACTCTTTGTTTTCTATTGTAATTTGTTTTCATTCATGTTATATTTAACTTGATATACAAAGGTTCAAAAAGGGACTTTTTCTTTTTTCTTCTTCTCCTGTCAACCATCACTGTCAACACCGCCGCTCGTCTGCTCTGTCTCTCCCGCACCGTCCACCTGTTCAGCCAGTTTAGCAATGCTGTCTCTCACGAGCAACGCCTGTCTCCCACGACCTATTCGTCGTTTGCTCCAATTTCCTCCAGTTGCCAACATCCTCCAGATCTGCCTCCACCAGTTCAGACTCCATTGGTATTTGCCTCCATCTCTACCTCCCATATCCAAACCCTAAGCTACAATCTAATTTGCCTCCACCAAGCTACCAACCCATTCCTCTCAACCCTAGCTCATTCCTCTACGAGCCCACTCCCAAGCCTAATCCACCTCTTCCTATCAGGCCAATCAACGGTCAAAAAAAAAAAGAGAGAGAGAAGTGACCTTTTATTCCGCTACATATTATTATTGTTTGTTTCAATGGGAGATTCAAGAGAAAATCAGAATTCTAAGACAACTAAAATTTTGAAATTTGAAGTCTCTATCAAGAGTTCAGAAGGTGGCTCTTTCGGTGGTACCAACTTTTTTGAACATGAAAAAGGGTTATGTCCTTATATCATCGTGGGAAGATGGGACATGTGACTGGAATAATCAAGGCTCCTCGTGAAGATGATGTGGAGGCTTATACTAAATGGGAAGATGATAATGGCCTCGTAATGTCTATTCTATTTAGAGCCATCATCGATGATGTACTGTCAAATGGTGGAAGAGTATGACACAGCTGAGGCTATATAGAAGATTTTGGGAGACCTCTACACTAATTAATGTGCAAAGCTGCAGGCAAGAGAAAATCTATCTATATTTTTTACCAAGCTGAAAAATATATGGGCTGAAATTGATCAGAAACGTCCATGCAAAATTAAAATTTAAGAGGATATATGGTACCATAAAGAAAAGAAACTTGAGCGAGTTCATGCATTCTTAAGAGGTCTTGATATGAAACATAATAGTGTCAAGGGTGAATTGCTCAGAATGCCAGACCCTCCGAGCTTGACCACAGCTTTTACATTCTTATAAGGACGAATCTCAGCAGGAAAGTCTTAATCAGGCACAAGTTGAATTTAGCCTAGCCATTCAAGCCAAATCAGAAGCACTTTTCCTCCAGCAGCAAAGTTCAGTTCACTTCACTAGCAAAGACCTCCACCAGGTTTTGCCAACCGCCCTCATCCTCAATGCTCTTATTGTAATAAAGTTGGGCATATTCGAGAGACTTGTTGGAAACCGAACCCACATTTGATACCTGAAGGAAAAATTATAGTTCTAAAGCGAAAGCAGCTGCGGTGTAAGTAGTCTAAGAACCAGATTTCTATGGAGTGACTGGACAGGATCTTCATGTGACATATGGAGGTACCCCTATAGCTTCAATAGCTGGTTGTGGTAAGATTGATATGGCCTTAAACGTTTCTCACTTTGTTGGGTACCCTATAGCTTTAATACTTGGATTATTGATTCTGGTGCGTCTGATCATATGACTTATAATAAATCTTATTTTACTGAGTTATCTTCCCCACTAGTGTCTTATGTTATGAATGCTAATGGTGAGGCCTTCCTATCTTAGGGAAGGGGTCAGTCCGTATTACTCCCACTTTCAACTCCATAATGTTTCATATGTGCCTAACTTATCTCATCACTTAATATCTGTCCCACAGTTGAATATTGAGTTTGAATGTTCTGTAACATTTTATCCTATGTATGTGATTTTCAGGATCTTCTTACCAGGAAAATAATTAGTCGAGAGGGGCAGATTGCTCCGTCTGGATCCAAACTACACAGGGGAGAAACCAGGAGCACAGACCCACATTGCATTGACTTCGAGTTTTGACAAGATAAGTGAAATTGGTTGTGGCATCGCAACTTAAGGCATCCATATAAAGTCTTAAGAAAAAATTCATACCTATTTTGTTTATTGGTGTTAGTGAGTCCGTTTTACATTGTGAGACATGTGTTTTGGCCAAGAGCCATTGCATTACTTATTCTCCTAGTATTTTTAATAAAAGTGTTATTCCTTTTAAATTAATTCATTCTAATGTTTGGGGATCATCTAGAGAGCCCATTCTATCAGGTATGAGATATTTTGTGTCATTTATTGATGACTGTACAAGATTGTCGTGGGTTGCTCTTCTTAGAACCAAAGATGAAGTTTTTTCAGCTTTTCAAACTTTTCGTACCCTTTTCAAACACAATAATGGCATCATTTCCTACGTTCTGACAATGGGGGAGAATATGTTAATCGTGTTTTTCAAGATTTTTCAAAACATATGGGATTGTTCACCAAACTACTTACCCACAAACACCAGAAAAAAATGGGGTGTTCGAAAGAAAAAATCGTCATTTACTTGATATGGCTCGTGCACTCCTCCTATTTAGTGCTTATAGGCCAAAATATCTTTGGGGCGATGATGTACAAGCTTCCGTCCATCTCATCAATCGTCTCCCGTTTAGTGTCCTTCACGAACAAATCTCATTCGAGGTTCTCGTATCTCATGTATCATTGTCATCATTCTATAATCTTCCTGCTTGTGTATTTGGTTGTGTTGCTTTTGTACGTGTTCCTAAAAATTAGAGGTCTAAGTTAGATGCCCGAATAATTAAGTGTGTATTTGTTGGTTATGGATGTTATCAGAAAGGGTACAAGTGCTTTCATCTACCAACCAGAAAGTCTTATGTCACTATGGATGTTACCTTCTTTGAGGACATGAGTTATTTTTCCTCGTCTAATACTACTCGTCAGGGGGAGAATTCATATTTCGAATAATTGTATCATGGTGAGGGGGAGGAATTAGAAGAGATCACCTACTAATATTTTGATGGGTCCAGTTAAGATTCTTAACCCATTGAATCCGGTCGTTGAAGAAGCAGATACTCCAAGTATCCAAGCACCAATTTCGCTCACTAAAAATGAAAATGAAGACAATGTTGTTCCCTCAAGCATCACTCATACCCTTGATCAACAGCTCCCTAGTACTAAAGGTCACTCATCTAAGATATGTACACCTACTGATACTAATAGCATTAAGTTTAGTGTTGGACAGTATGTGTTACCAAATCTCTACTCGGGGTCAACCAACCAAAAGATATGAACCAAATATCCATGCAAAATCAAAATATCCAATAGCCATATGAATCATTTATAAATCAAATATCTGCTGTAGTGCAGGATGCGTTGGAAGACCCAAAATAGAGAAAGGTAATGGAGGAAGAAATTGAGACATTACAAAAGAACAATACTTGGCAACTTGTGCCTCTACTACCAGACAAGAAGGCAGTTGGTTGTCGATGGTTTACTGTGAAACATAATGCTAATGGATCTATGAATCGGTATAAAACTCGTCTTGTAGCAAAAGGGTTCACTCAGACATACGGTGTAGACTACGATGAGACTTTTGTTCCGGTTGACAAAATGAATACTATTTGGGTTCTACTTTCACTTGCGGCACGCTTAAATTAGCCACTTCGACAGTTTGATGTTAAGAATGCCTTCATGGAGAGTTAGTCGAGGAGGTGTACATGAGTCTTCCACCTAGGTATTTAGTTGCTTCTCCTGGTAATTTTGTATGCAAATTGAGGAAGTCTTTGTATGGTCCCCTTGATGTGATAAATTTAGTACTCGTAAGTGTACGAATCACTCGTAGAAAAGTGACAAGCAAACCTCCGAGGTCGGTCTCTCAAGGAATTGCAGTGGTTCTAAACAACCTTTTCTTAATCTAAATAGAGTTCTAAAGCAAGTAAAATACTAATTAAATAGAGTTCTAGTGAAACTAAAACTCTAAGTAACTAGAGTCCTAAACCTAGTAAAACTATAAAAAGAAGTTTGGTTTTGTAACGAGATCAATGGTACGAACAATTAACGAAAACAATAACACAAATTCACAATCAATACAAGTAGATTTGAAAATCAATGGAGGATGTATCGACGTTTAGTTTGGTTGGCCATGCTTGCATCAAAAAGTAATGGTAAAATAACATAAACGTTCTAATAAACGATTTTACCGGCTTTTCCTTTTTATTACGAGAATGCCTACGATCGGGGTAATTCTCTTTGTTGATTAACTAATTAACATCCTACGATCGGGTATATCAAATAGCAATCAAATTATGCGCAAGAAAATTTATGCCAATCAAATTAATGCTATGACTAAGTCACTAATTTGAAGCTTTGATTAAGTGTTTCGGAATAAAGTTAAGGTGACGTTTCTAAAACTATATTCTTAGATTTTTCAACCTAACTATGAACATTAAATTGGCCCATGAAAATTCATAATTAAATATCTAAACATACTCTTAATCAAAAGGAAATTTATTTATATTAAATCAATAAAACATTCACCAAAAACAATTCTAGCAAACATGGCAATACAAACTAAACATTCATAATGAAATTAGCCACTCATGTTCATATTAAAATTCATAGACAAATATAATATGATCATACACTCAAAGAAGGAAGAAGAAAGATAGAATTCTATAACAACAAAGAAATCCTATATCTAAATACCGCTAATGAATGGGATGGCGTTCTTCTCCAAAAGCTTGATCTTCGATCGTCAACGGCTTCTTTGGATTCTTAGAATGGATTCTCTTGCTTCGTTGAGTGTGGCAAAGCTCCTAAAAACTGATTGAATACCTTGCTTGTTCGCAAAATTGTAGTGTGTAAAAGTTGTATTCGAGTTGTATGTAAGTTGGAGTCTAGAGGGGGTATTTATAGATCTAAGGGTTTACACAATTCCTGATTGCAATAGGAATAGGCGTGCCGCAGCATGCATTTTTTCTGCCGCGGCGCAACACAAAAATTGAAAATATTGGTAAAAACTCGAGAGCTCCCCGCCGCGGCATACATTTTTCTCGCCGCGGCGCGCGTCGGCTTTCCATTCTTCACATTTACCCCCTTACATATGTACTTGCTCGTTATGTAAAGCTTACATATTTATCTCGTTTTGCCCGTAACTCGTGATCCGAGCGCCGTAAGTGTTCCGTCTTTGCGTGTTTGCATTATTCAACTCATTTTGACGCTAAAAATACCTGAAATACTCTAAAACATACCCGTGATTCCGAATTGATAGATTTGTGAAAAGTAATCAAATAAACAATAATAACAAATCTATTTTTAAACAATTAAGCACAATAAATCATGAAATATTAGTGCTTTTCGAGAACTTATCACCCCTTAAGCCTGGTTTGGAAGGTTTTTACAGTTCATGTAGAAGGTTAGTTACAAACAGAGTTTAGACCACACACTTTTCTCAAACATCAACAAGGGAAAATAATAGTTCTAATTATTTATGTTGATGATATGGTAATTACTAGAGATAAATTACAAAGACAATCCTTTGAGTTCGAGATGAAGGATTTGGGTGAACTGAAGTATTTCTTAGGAATTGAGGTAGCTAGGGAGAACGAAGGAATTTTTCTATGTCAGAGAAAGTACATTCTTGACATACTAAGTGAGACAGGTATATTGAATTACAAACTTATTGACACTCCTATTGAGCAAAATCATTGCTTAGTAGAGTATTTAGATCAAGTACCAACTGATCAAGCTAGCTATCAGAGGTTGGTTGGGCGCCTAATTTACTTGGCACATACTAGATCAAATGTTGCATATGTAGCAAGTTAGTTCATGCATAACCCGAGTAAGAGTCACATGAGTTGTGAGAATTTTAAGGTACTTGAAGTCAACTGTAGGGAGAGAAGTAATGTTCTCTAAACACAAAAATCCTCTTGAATTTTGTGGCTTCACAGATGCAGATTAGGCAGAAAATATTACAGATAGAAGGTCAAGATCAGGTTACTTCACCTTTTTGTGGGAGGTAATTTAGTTACATGAAAAAGTAACAAGCAGAAAGTTATGGTGTGATCTAGTGCTGAGGCTGAGTATAAAGGTATGCTTATAGGGTTTGTGAATTACTGTGGATAAGAAGTTTGCTACTTGATTTTGGTTTCAGACTCAAAAGTACTATGCAGTTGTATTACGACAGTCGAACAGCCATTGATATATAACGAAATCCAGTACAGCATGATTGCACTAAGCATGTAAATATTGATCGTTATTTTATAAAAGAGAAGCTAGATAGAAAACTCATTAGCTTCCCTTTTGTTCCCACTAAGAAGCAACTTGTAGATGTGCTCACCAAAGGAGTTTCCAAGAAAGCATTTTATTACTCACTAAGCAAGTTGGGCATGGTCGATATGTATGCGCCAACTCGAGGGGGAGTGTTAGCGTGAGTCATATAATTAATATATAATATATTGTAATTAATATGTGTCTATCTATAATAGAACTCTAGATTGCACAGGATTCTAGTAATTAATATGTAATTTGTTTTCTATATATACCTCTATTGTGAGGTAAGAATATATAAGAAATATATTTCATTCACGTTATATTTAATTAAAAGTTTGGGTCGTGGTGCGTATCCCAGACTTGCAATTTGAGTGCTCCAAGTCACGAATGGCTTAATTTATGTTTAATTGGGTCAATGTAGGTGAAACGATAACAAAATGAGGAAAAAAAAAAGTCAAATGGCACAAGCTGTGCAGTCATAACACAATTGCTAAAAGAATGCTATGGCAATGTTATAGCCAATGTACGGGCCACAGCAAAGAAAAAGTTAGACTGTAGTGCGCGTCCCAAACTAGCAATTCTAGAGCTCCAGGTTGTGGTACATGTACTTTTTAGGCAATCCAATTTAAGGCCATAGTGCTCACTTATTTGGGCTGCGACACGCATTATTGACATGTGCATGAAATATGGTCAGAATCTCTAGTATCTTATTTGGCCTAATTTTCTACTTGGACAAGTTTCCTACTTGAACTACAATTGTTTGTAACCTAAAACACTTACCCTATAAATAGACCTCTTAGCAACCAAATAAACGATTCAATACTAACATAAATATTAAGAGAAAGATGCAGCAATTTAGAGAATGAGGAAAATCAATATAAGGATTCATGATTGAAGGTGTTGAAGCTTAGGTCCTCTCTAGTAAGAATTGGGAAATTGGTGTCCTGCGTGATAGTCGTAATATTGGTTGTTTCTTTCTCTGCCCCTTTGAATTTTATCTATTTTCTTGTATACTCATTGTTTTGGAATTTTATTGAATATGATTAGGAATATAGGTAAACTTGTTGTTCCCTTCCTCTTGAACTCAATTTTTTTTATACAATGAATTAGTTTGTTTCTCTATTCCATTGTGAAGGTAAATTAAATTATATTAATTAATCTAGTTTTTATGCCATTAATTTTCTAACTAACAATTATATCATACAAACAATTAGGTAGCTTTAAGAGAAGTATTTAATTGTTTCCCTTAATTGAATAATAGTTTTTAGGCTAAAAGGTACGATTCTTGTGTACATGGTCTGTAATTAATGTTCTGAATGAATAATAGTGTAATCCAATTTGCATGAGAGTGTGATTAGGTTAGAGTGTTGTATTATGTGTAATTTACTTTAGAGAATTTTACTTGAGAGAGGAAATGCAAAGTCAATTCATGCTTGGGATGGTAGGTTAATTCATGTGTAAAAAATTGAGGTATAATTCCTATGAATTTTTTATGTATAATTAGTTAGTGTGATTGTATTGGATCAAGTAATGTAAATATTAGTTTTTATTATTTTTATTGTTTTTACCCATATATCTTTCTTAGCCTAAATAGTTGGGCGTAGTCTTAGAATAGTACTCAAATACTTAAATCCAATCCCCGTGAGTACGACAACTCGATCTTTAAATATTTATCACTTATAGGCATCCCGTACATTTGTGGTTTAGCGTAACCAAGAAGAAAATGGTGAATCTCAAAAGCATGAAATTCACCAACAACTTCATGGATTTTTAGGGCTCTCCCTTGAAGGCAATTTTGATGGCAATTATCTTATCTCAAAAACGAGAAAATAGAGAAAAAAAGAATATTTTCAACTTACTTACTTCTTCATCAACAAGAAGTGTTGATAATGTTGGAGAATCATCCGTAGAAACTATCAAAGGTTTCCATCTTCTTCCATCTAAAGAAGTTCATAATCTCTTTTTAACCGCATCAACTTCGACTTTTTAACAGCAAATGTACCCCCCCCTCATGCATAATATCTCAAGCTTTCTTTGAATTAGTGCAATTAAAAATCTATCTGTACTTTTTAGGAGTGACAGACCTTGCTATTCTAGTTACACTCTTTGCTTTCTTCAATTTCTCATTCAATCATAGGTTTGGATACCACAGTACCGTCATCTTCAACTTTAGTAGAATGCATCCAATCATGCTGAACTTGGTACCAAACTCAGTCTCATATTGACCAAAATAAGGCACAAATTTGAGGTTTCCAAAATTATGCCTATTAAGAAGTAGAGGTCTGGACATTTCCTTCTTAACCGAAATCCATCTTGTTGACTGTGAGTGTGTGAAAAATATAGAGAGAAAGATCAAGATCAAAGCAGTTAAGCCCAAAAGGGGTGTACCTGCTCTGATACCCAGTACAAGACCAAAACAAGGTGATAACGACACCTACTAAAACCTATTGTACAAGCAACAAAAATAAAGTAGGTAAAGAATTAACACAAGTAGAAGCAGATAAAATCAAGTGCTAAAAAATAGTAAAATGTTTGACAAGCATAGAGGTTCACTCATATGTTAGAACATACTATAACAAATCTATGATTGAACTCATGCAAGCAATAGAGCATACAAAAACAGCAATATAACGTAGTAAACTTAGATATCATCCTTAGTGTTAACATCCAGAGTTATTTAAGGCAACTATTCGACAGCAAACAATTTACTAAAATAGTAAATAAACAGTAAAGAACCTAAAAGCTAATAACTCTAGCAATTGTGGCCAAGCTCAATTGTGCCTAAGTTGCCCTCGTCTGCGACTAGCTATCAGTGAACCCTTTGGTAAGGGTAATAGCCACCACAACGAAGGTAATAGTCGTCAGCCAAGTTGATACAATAGCAGGCCTCTAGCAAGCACACAAAACAGAAAGTTTTAATTTTCAAAAGCTACTCAAATTAATTTTTCACAAATATCCAATCGGTAAAATAAATCCACGAACTATATGGTCCTAATCATCTTATGGTATATGTGCAATACTTAATTGTTAGTATAGTACTTACATAGAGGAAGACAAAATATAAATTAAATACAAATTTCTTATTTTACACAAAGAAATGTCAATAAAAGAATCAAACAACTTACAGAATTTACAATTAGGAATAGAATTAGGGATTTTATAATTATAGGATTATGACGATAATATAAGTGTGGTCTTGGGTAAGGACTAACAGTAAAAGTCCTAGATGTACCGTCTCATAGATGTACCCCTCTCAAATTATACGTCACCACTTTATCGTAACATATACTTTAAAAAAAAAATCTTTAATAAATCTCAATAGTTGTTATGGTTTTACGAAGTCCAAAAAAAATCTCTACTTTTTTACTAAACGTTCCCCTTTGAGAGAAATTATGTATATTCGGTGAAGATGATGTGTATAATATGTTTATTTTTAATTGTAAGATTTTATATTTTTAATTTTATCATAAAAAATTACGGAAAAAAAAGAATCTGAACTAATTATTCGACTGTAGTTATATCTTTCATATTTAATTTCATATTAGCGTGATTGTGTCTTGCTTTATTTCTTTCTTTCTTTTTTTGTATTATTGAAAAAACTCAACTTGATAAACTTGTTTTTTATTAAACAAAGTATGAATTCTAAAAGTTTTCACAAATTAAAATACATTATCATTTTTTTTTTTTGGCTGTTAACTTTATCATTTTTTAGAATTAGAAATTAACTTTTACTACTTTATTATTCTCATTGAAATCTATTTTGGTTTTAAAGATATGAGTTTATTAAGAGTATTTGTTTATATATGAAAAATGGAGTTTCTAGGGTTGATTTATTTATTTTTCCTTGTATGATTATAACATATTTAATAAATGCAATATTATAACATATTTACTTGAATATAACTGCAATATTCAAGTATGATTATAACATATTTAATAACAAATGAATTTTATTCTTTATAAATTGTTAAAACCACAGTACTTATTTGTAATCCCCAACCATAATCATACTTAATCCTAATTTCCTAAACCCAACCCACCCTAATCCTAAATTTAAAGGATATGAGTTTAGTAAGAGCAATATATTTATGTATATATGAAAATTAGAATTTTTAGTGTTGATCGTTATTTATTTACTTTTCCTTTATTATGAACGTTTTAATCAATCTTGCAAGTCCAAAACCTAATATACCAAGCTAAACTTACCCTTATTCCTATATCCTACACCTATACTCTAACCCTAATCCTAATCTTCTAAAACTAAGCCCTAAACCTAATATTTTAAACCTGATTATAACCCTCTAACCTAATATCCTAATTCAAAACTAACCCTAATCCCTAATCCCAATCCTAACAATCTTAAATTTTAATTTCCTAATTTTCTAGTTTGGGTTGACTGCATCTCATCTTAGTTGAGGCTATCTTGGCTGTTGTTCGATTTAGGGGACTCTCAACACAGTACAAATTTTTTTACTTTTATAACATATATTTTAAATAACAAATGAATACTTAATATCTTAATGAAGTTACCAATCATTGGATAGTATAGTGGTCGAACTCCTGTACCTAAGCACTAAGTCTCTGTCCTCACACGGTAAGGAGTGGGTTCGAAACTTATGGGACGCGCTGTTTATCATTCTGGAATGGGCGTGGTTTTCTCGCTCTTTGAATACGTAGCTCTACTAATCGTGCTTCAGTCCCCCCGATGTCTCTAGCTACCCTACGATTAGTAAAAACAACAAATTGCCAATAATCTCGATATGTGGTACTATGGTAGTGTGCGACATTTGTCTTATCTTTCCCACCCTAATCCTAATCCAAAATCCCAATACCTAAATCTAATATCTCACAAAGACTTACCCCTAACCCTAATACTATATTATCCTAATATCCTAATCTTAAATCTAAACTCTAACCCTATATTCTAATCTTCAAAACCTAAAGCCTAAAAATTCAAAAATCTAACACTAATCCCCAACCCCAACAATCTTAAATTTTGGTTTCCTAAATCCTAATTTTCTAGTTTGTTTGAATTGATGGCACCTTTGTTGAGATTATCTTGGCCGAGGTTCAAGATAAGTTGCATGTAGCACTCTCTAACCCCAATACATAAACCTAATCTAATGTTGTACTTCAAAACCCTAACCCTAATCCCCAATCCCAATCCCAACAATTTTAATTTCATAAATCTTAATTTTGTAGTTTGGATTGACTGCATCTCATCTTAGTTGAGATTATCTTGGTCGTGGTTTGAGATAGGGGCCCCTCAGCACATAACAAAATCTTTTACTTTTATAACATATATTTAACAACAAATGAATTCTTTATAAATTGATAAAATTATATGTAAACAATAATATCCTAACAAAGTGAGTATTTATTTGTAATCGGCAACCATAAAAATCTAATATCCTAAACCTAATACACAATAATCCTAATCCAAAACCTAAAACCTAATAGACCTAACTAATATCACCCTAAACCTAAACTTACCCCTAACCTTATATATCGTACAATATATGTTATCCTAATATTCTAATTCTAAACCTAAACGCTAATCCTAATCCTATCTTCTAAACCTAAAGCCTTAACCGAATACTTCAAACCCATAAAATATTATTTGATCTTAAAAAAATTTGTGGTAATTCTAAATAAGAGCTTTGATTACATTTTCTATTTTGCTGAATAACATGAAATTCTTTGTGAAAGATGGTAGTACATTCAAATATTGGCGGTTATTTATATTCAAATATAGTTATTGATATTTGGTTTAATTGTATGGTAACGTCATTTTCTGTATATAGTTTCATTTTTAACCCTCCCTTAAGGAAAAAAAAATATTCATTTTTTTTATAACATAAATGAACATATGTTTTTTCATATTAGAATAAAATAAAAATATATTGTTTTATTAAGGAGGTTAAAAATAAAACCAATTGAAAAACTGATCATTTATGTACCGAAAGGTTGACATTTTCACATCATGGCTAATCCTCCTTGTCACTTTCACTTTCCAAGTATATACATCTCACGGGATTTTGATGCGTTTTAGTTGTAAGATGAGCAAGTTTGACTTGAGGAGGAACATTCATTTGAGGGTTGGGATGTGGGAACTTTTTTTTCTCTTTCTAAAATGAGCTACTATGCCGAATGGGTGCCAACCTTTAAAACCATCAAACTGCTGAGAACCGATAAATATGAAGTCGAGTTCGGTCGAAATTCATCTTGTCAATTTTGGTGTACTTAGTCAATTTTGATCATTTCGATCTAATTTATTGATAACTGTACTTGGACTGCACACATCTCCATTACCATCCTCGGCTCAAAAAGCGAAGAGATGAAAAGGTCATGAAGATTCTACCATCAAATAGATAATCCATTTCAAAAGTTTCATAAATGAACGTTTTTAAACAAGGGCAAAGGATATGGATATTTAAGTATTAAATAGTTGATGCTTATAGCTATAATAAATTGGTTATCAAAAGTTTGGGTAGGCGTCTTCCTTCAATTGACGCGGTGATTGTTACTTGCTAATATCGCCCGTAGTAGTGGGAAATAAAATAGCGTCTAAAACGCAGGCTTTTTTAATCAGATGATAATTATCGTTGAAAAATGGAATTTGGGACTAGGTATTCGCCTTGAACTCTACGAGAAACTTGGACGAGAAAATAACTGGAAACATAAGACTGGTTATCAAAAAAGTAGGCTCTTATGGAAATTTTTGATACATGAACTAAGCTATTAGCTTATAGCTAAAAGTTCATATAATATCATCCGTTCATTGAAATGATAGCATCTTTGTGTGTCGCCGTTGTATAATCTAACCACTATCATTCTTCAAAGAAAAGCTATGAAAACGGACTATACTTTAGAATAAATGAAATATGCAATAATGATCACTCACACAATAAAGCCGATAACTTTAAAGGCTGAGAAGAGCAAAAGATTTACAAATAAAATACCACAAACTTCAATATGCAGAAGTATCTTTTATTTTGCAAATAAAAAAGATGGTTAAAGTTCCATTTCGGGGGGGAGGATCATCAAACCTGCAATTCTGAGCAACTAAAAAAAGAGCTGAAACAATATGCAAATACGGCCAATTCCTATGAGGAAAACTACCGGGCATGGTTGGTGCAAACACAATTAGTGATATACTTTCGGGTGTGAAGCAGCCAGTGGTCTTGCTACCAGTCATTATGTAGAGTTTACGAGGTTCTCAAATGTCGATCATTCGCACCAGCTTATAGTAAAGAATGTGGTCATCCCTTCCTGTGTTGCTCTCTAACAAAGCACTCTGCACAAGTTCCTGATGCAGAGAACGGAAGTTGATAAACCCTTTAACAAAAAATAAATATTTAAATAGAGAGAGAGAGAGAGCAAGGTATTACGCAACAAACGATAATCACCTTGACATCTCTGTGAGATAGAAACTTCCCCAAGTTGTGGATGATCAACCTCATGTCTTCAACCTGCAAAAAACTAAGGCTCCTAAATGTCCTCAAGACAACCAAAAACTACATAAAACAGTCATCTGATAATTTACCCTAATATAGCCGACGCGATTTCTGTCAAAAAACCTAAATGCCTGTATCATACAAAATTAAGCAGCATTGGTAAATTGAGGTAAAGAGATATAACCACCCAATAATTGAACTAGACAGGGGATACCTGCAACAGTTCCTTGTCATTAATAGCCTCCTTAGTGGTTTCTTTCTTGCTTGTATCCATATTCAAGCCTTTACTTCCATGTGTGACATCAAGAATGGCCTCTGCCTCTGAAGCTTTCATCTCAGGTTGCTTCTTAACTGATTTATCCAATTCACCACAATCATTTTCAGGTTCAACATTCATGTCACTTTTCCCCTCTTCAATATTCTCAGCAGATGAATCTCGCTGAGGGCTTGCATCGTCCATTTCTTCATATTCTTCTGGATCCTCCTCTGGATCTTCTTCATCATCTGTTTCATGCTCCATCTCCTCATCAATATCTTCTGGAGAGTTATGATCCTCAATGACATTGTTTTCTTCATTTTTATTCTCATTATCTGGTTGTGGTTCACTCAACATTTCAGAAACTTGACTCAACTGGTTTTTTACAGATAACGCTTCAGTCTTAAGACGCTTGCTAGGGGATGCTTTCACAATTTCAATATCATTGCGTTCTTCCTGTTGCCTCTTGCGTTGAGATCTTTTTCTCACAAACCTTGCCCGCAGTTTCTACACAAAAGAAAAGCAAAAGCTCAATGGTGCACCAGTACTTGAAACTTTATTTAATAAATATTAGAAACTGTAATACACGAACCTGAAGAAATGATAGGATACGACAACCCATCTGATACTGAAGCATTTCGTACAGTGTTTCAGCAAAAAGAGATAGCTACAGAGTGTAAAACTAAGTTAGCAAAAAGTTGTGATCTCTCCCCTCAAGAATTCAAGAACTCATCTAAAAGAAAATATATGACCACAGAGTAGAACAAAATTCACTAGTATAGTACTAACTGAGAGATTGAGAGAATAGCCAACCAACCTCAAATGCAGACTCCTCGATATCCTTGTCAGAATAATCCAAGAGTGAATCCAGTGAAAGTGATGATGAACGAAGCTGTTGCAAAAGATAAAACAAAACAAGAAACAGAAAAATTGCTAGAGTTATTGGACTTGGAAAAATACAGAATATGACAAACTATTTTTTAAAGAATGATGCTAAGCTATATGCTATGCTATAGAAGCTGCTACAGATAAGTTACTTGGCAATCCTTGCTCCATCTTGTTTGTAAAATTAATCCAGGGTGTCGAGGAGGCTCTTCAGGCTTCTTTTCTTTATCTTTACTTGATTTGTTTCTAGACTCATCTTTACCGTCTTTGCCCTTTCTCTCTTTCTCATCTTTTGCTTTTCCATCGTCTTTCAATTTTTGCTGCTTGCCTTCAAGATTATCGTTTTGACGTGGCTTGCCCTTGTCAAGGTCAAGACCTTCTCTATTACCAGAACCACTTCTGTCACTCAAAGACTTCGCATCTTTTTTCCCCAAGGTTTCCTCCTTCAATTCTGTATTATTATCTTGCATCTCGGAAACCTGCATTTTTGATGATTTCTTTTGAGAAGTCAATTTCTTTTCCGTATTTTTAACTTCATCTAAAGTGGTCTCTGCATCTGCTGCTTGTTTGCCAGTATTTTCTGTCCCATTACCCTGAACACCATTTTTCCCATCTCCATCTTTCTTGTTGTCAGAAGGCCCATTGGTGGACTCTGTACCAGTAACCTTCTTTTTAGGTATCCTCTTAATGATCTTTTTCTTCTTTATAGCAGCTTTAACACCACTGTCTTGCACAACTCCTCCAAGGCTGGGATCTGAAGGATCCTTAGATTTATCCTCAGAGCCATCACGCTTTTCAATATCTGTCTCAAGCTGTGTGTCTTTATTTTTGCTCTCACTAGCTGTCCCCACCTTTTTTGTAACCTTTTTCTTTAAATTTTTCGGCATAGAAGGATCAACTGACAACTCAGCTTGCGGATTGGGAGCATCAGATTCTGCATTCTTCTTTTCTCCATCTTCCTTTTCATTCGGTTGTTTAGAAGTTGTTCCACCAATCTTACCAGCAACTTTCTGCTTGACAACCTTCCGTACAATTTTCTTTTTCCCAGCCTTCACGCTCCTAGGTGTCTGAGAGCCAGCAAATTTTTCCTGTATTTGGTTTTCATTCTTACTTAACTTACCAGTGCCTTTCACATCCTTTTCCTTTGGTTTCATCTCATCTCCAGTACCCTTTCCATCAACTACATTCCCCTTCAAGCCCTTATTAGCTTTCTCCTTATCTATAGCTTTGGCTTTTCCAGAGGATGCAGGTTCTTTCTTTTTCTCTACCATTTTGACATCTTTTAAGGAATCCTCCTTACCTAATAATAAAACCAAAGAAATTTAACAGAAAAATAAGTTTTTTTTGGTGGTAGGTGGGGAAAAGGGGGATTGCAACACCATGAAACAAGGGACTTAGTAATTCCATTCAGTGTTGATAATGTCGGTTCTAAGGCTCGCATGGAGGCAAGGCGCATAAAAAAATTATCAAGGCTATACTCTGATGAAAATTTGTGGCTTACACCTTTTTCTTGTAAGGTGCAAGCCTTGAGGCGTTTTATCCTTGAGACATATGAGGCTTAAACTTCATAAAATTTAAAGGTTTTTTATAGTTGGGTCATGGGTTACCCATTCCAACTCGACCCAAGTTCATTAAATAAATAAAAAAGAACTGAAAAAAGGTCAAAATCTCAAGTCATACACAAACCAAATTAGTAAAACTTTTTTTTTAATTATTAACACGCTGCCTTCGAATCTCCATGTCTGTTTTGAGTTCATGTTGTTCTTGTGAATTTCAATGTTTCCCAATTGCTTGTATGTTAATTAGTTTGAGTTTTGAAATACATATAACACAATTAGAAACCATGGAATATTAATTAACCTTTGGTTCTCTACTTATCTTTGGTTAAATTTCATGATGTTATTCTTATTTTTCAAAGAATAAATATAACATAATTGGATAAATTTCTTTGTATGTGTTGCCAATTCTTATTTATATATAGATGTAGCATATATTGTTCAATTAGAGCATATTTATGTACTCGTGCCTATGACATGTATAGTGAGAACTCTACTATTTGATGTACACCTCCATAATGGTTATGATAGTCTTTACTTGATTATTTTTTATTTTCATGATCATCGAGTTCAAAATTGTTGTTATGATCAATAGGCTTAAAAATGAATAATTCATTCACGTCATTGTTTATTGATTTTTCAACAAGAAATATAATTGAGAAATTTAGGAAATATATAATAATAAATCAATAGTGGAGAGATGTAATTGCTTATTTTCCTAAATTTCAATTTTCCAAACTTAGGAGAAATTTAGGAAAAATATAATAATAAATCAATAGTGGAGAGATGTAATTGCTTATTTTCCAAACTTAGGAGTGTTTTGTAGTTTTTGAAAACCTTAAGAGATTTTAATAATTATTTTCCCTCATTATTTATATTTTTAAGGTTTCTTTGAAGTTTAAGTTTGAGGCTTCTGCCTAAGACTGCCTTGAGGCTTACGCCTCACCTCATCGGATAAAATCCCCTCAAGACCTAAAACAGCTTTTTTTACAACATTGATTCCATTTACCTTTCAGCACCTCCTTCTCCCTTAGTCTCTGCCCCAAAAAAAAAACACTGTATCAGTGCACAAGGAATGACATTTCATTTCAATTTGATCAAAAAATCGAATGAAACATTAAAATAAACAAGGATAAGGCATTTCAAACAATAGAACAAAAATACCTCTTTCTTTTTAGAAAATTCATCTCTTTCAGTTCCAGCCTTCTTGAAAGCAAGCCACTGGTCTCTCCAAGCATCAAGTGAAGGAAGACATTCGGATAGATCTGGAACAAACACTACAGTTATCTCTTTATGACTAAAGAGTCCATCCTTGCCAATCCTATCATAGTGTATCTGTAATTCCATGTAAACATTAAAAATAATATCCAGCATGAAAAGGAAAAAAAGAATTAAGCCTTAAAACTGAAGATTCAGAAGAGAAGGCAGAGCCATACCTCCAGAAAATGGTTCCAATGCTGGCAGTTTTGAAGATCAAGTTTAGCAACATCCTTTGCATATCTACCACATTTGGTCAAGAAAAGGTTCACTTTCTTGTATTATTTAATTTTTTTTTATATAAAATAGGAAGAGATTAGATACCTTTGAGCTGTATGAATCAAAGAGGAATCATCAATTGATGGGTCCGTACCATCAGCAGGATCCCACGGACCACCAATTGCCATGTAAGAATGACCCTTTTTCAGGACAGCAAATCTAAGGATGTTGCAGATATGGGGTATGCGATCATCATAATTTTTTTCAGATGACAGTTCCTCCAAGGCATTCTTGCTTATTCCACTCATCAAAACAATCTAAACAGCGAATAAAAGTTAAATAAATGCTAGCATGTGGCGGCTAGCAGCTAATGCCACCTCCAATACACAAGGCAATAAAAAATGCAGTGCAATCATAAAATATATAAACAAAGACTGGAAAAACAAGAGTATAGTTGCCAAAATACACCAATACAATTCAAAATTGATCATTGGTTGTTTGTCTCGATATCTAAATATGGAATAATCAATCAAACTAACTGCAGCTTGATATGTAGGGATTTGGTGGGTATTTTGAACGTACGGAAGACGGAGAGAAAATTAAGAAGTAGACAATCTACTTGCATCACACAAGTAGGTTCTAGGCATTGCACTTAAAACCATAGGCATCATATCTAGGCTTGTTTTGTATAAGATACAAGACATTCTTTTCCTAAAGTTTTAACCTTTTTTGTTTCATTCATTCAAATATAGAGATATAGTTTAGCATGTAAACCATCACAATTTAACTAAAGACTCTATAAACATTTTCCTAACTCATGAACTTCAACTAAATGAAATCTTTTCAGCAAAAATAATAATTAAATGAAAGCTAAAAATATATGGGTGCATGAACTTCGAATCTTGAATCTTGGGTTCACTGAATCAACTTAGATGTATCTGTCTCTATCAAATTTTATACAGATACATTTTCAAAGCAACTTCAATTGCAACTTAAAACTTCCATCAAGTATGCCTGACCTTCGCATTCCACACTGTATTTCCATGTCCTTTTGAGCTTTCTTCAGATAAAAGCACAGTGGATGGCTTTTTCAGTTCAGTTGCACCTTCCTCTTCAATAAAGTCATGCTCAAAACTGTTTCACTCAAACATGACATTAGTTTTTGTTTCTAAAACCAATATGGCAAAAAAGTACTTAAAACATTTAGATTTGAGGTCTTGGGAAAAGGAAAAAAGACCAAACAAAATGAATTCGATGAACATATATAGAACTAAAAAGATTTTGAAGCACCCAAAACCAGTATTATCTCATCAATTTCTTTTTCCAAAAAATCAAGCCAAATGCTTATGTTACTAAAAGATGGAAAATTATGCATAAATAAGTGCAAATGGCATAATTAAAGTCCAAGGCAAGCATGATGAAACACAGATGGAAGGTGCTATTGCAAAAAAAGAAAATCCAAACCTATTGGAGCAGCACAAGTTTGAACAGAAAAGTTACCTAACAGGAGTTTGAATAGAAAGCTTGAGGTTCTCTTTTGGCCAGTTCACAACCACCTAAAACAATTAAAAGACCATGTAAAAACGTACTAATTAATAATCAAAATTAAAGTTTATTAAGACAGACCTTGGAGAACTCTGGGGATATGAAGAGTCTTGGATATCTCTTATCTATGGAAAGATAACCCCTCTCTACATCTATCACACTGGATGAATAAACCTGCAAGTAGATAGCAGTTATTACCAAAAGCACTAATTCAAGAACACATTTCAGTTATGGAAAAAGTAGTAATGAGCAAATATAAACAACTAATGATGAAAAAAGAGAGCAACTTCTTAAGCAAATATAAACAACTAATGATGAAAAAAGAAAGCAACTTCTTAAAGTTGCTAGAGTTCACTAATTTTATTTTACTGGGTACAGATTGCAATTGCAACAGTTAAGGATGATTAACTTTCAGCAACACTTAAGAACCAAAGTCTGGATTTTTTCAATATTCATAAAAAAGTCTGGATTTTCAGACATCTATATAAAAATCCATGTACAAGTTTAGATCAAAACAGTGAACAGAACAGATAAGAGGGAAAAAAGTACTTAAACAAAATGGACAAAGAAAGAAACAAGTCGGAGATAATGGTAAACAAGATTAGAGAAGAAACCCCAACATTTGGAAAGGCATTAAACTAATAAAGAAACAAGATGGAGACATAGGTAAAGAAGATCAGATAAGACATCACAGAATGTGGAAATGGACCTTGAATACCAAAAAACCAATTGGAATGAGAGGGGAAGGCTGAACCTATAATCGATTCAACAAAAAGAAGGATCGAATGTGAAAAGAAAAAATGAACTCAAGTCTTCACCACCACGGGATAAAAAGAATACCCTTGAAGAACAGGGAGGAAAATATTCTCATAATCATTAAACGATCTAGCTCTGGCATCAATTTATCTTTTTACCTTGCAGACATATTCTCTTCGTTTTTCTTTAACAGGTGAATGACGCCTTCAGCATGACAGAAGACCATGTTAGTCATAAAAGACTGTATGATATACAAGCAGCTGTATAAGAAACAAGTGAAGGACCCAAAATGAACAAGAAGATCCACCTATGCAAAGATTCACGGTGTGGGGAATCTCGTCGCAAGGGTCTCCCTCCTTCCTTTGTTGAAGATGAACCACGGCGATCCCTAGAAACTCTTGGTGGAGTGCGTCCGTGCCTAATCTCAAGAGCACGTTTTCGTTCCCGCTCTCTCTCCTTCTCCCGACGCTCCAAAATGCGTTGCCTCTCACGTTCTCGTTCCCGATCCCGTTCATGATCTTTCTCCCTTTCTTTGTCTTTCTCTCTCACACGCAAACGCTCCCGACGACGCTCCTCCTCCCTTAGCTCGAATTCCCGCAGGTAACTAGCCTTGTCATCCTTGCGCTCATCGATTCTAGAATGACCAGCACGAGGCAACAAGCTGCTTTGATAGTCTTCATCAAGTGATGAACCATGAAGCCCTTTACCCATAGCATAGTCCCTTCCAGGAGGAAGGCTCACACCATAACCAGGATTCGAAGAACTTTGTGCATACATGAGATCATCCACAGTTCTCCGAGGAGCTGCCCCTAATATTGATGGAGCATGTTGTCCATTATGTGAAGAAGCACTAAGCATTGATAAACCACGATTATCAATATCCGTTCTTCCTCCTAATGAGACGAGTTCTTGAGTTGAATGACGACTAGAAGCACCCCTTGCTGCAAGATAGTCAGCTTGTCTGCCAGAAATTTGTTCCTTCTCAGTTCTATCAGAAACAAATTACTATCATCTATCACAGCTGTCCACATACTATCACCAGTAAGATTAGGGCTATTTTCTTATAAAGGGCATGAATGACTTGGTTGTTCATTAATAGGAAAGGAGCGTTCTTATGAGTAATCACAAGTTGCTATGGAGTGCATATCAAATTGTAGCTAAAATATTTATTCAGCAAAATATTATCAGTTAAGAATACCTTGCACTACCATCGAGCGAAGCAGATTGCAAAGATTGAGCTTTCAGCAACTGTTCTTGCCTGAGCAGTACTGCCTGATCAATGCGCTCGTATATATCAGACTGTTCAAGAAAATAAATCAGATATTATAATAACTGAAAGTCTGTCTGAAACATCCAGACAACATGCAAGCATGAAAAAACGTTAATTAAGATGATATACTAAGAAACACAAATTGTAACTAATTCAATGTTCCAAGCAAGGTTTTGCAATAAATGGAACACACATAACACCTGATGTTGAGAAACAAAGCCAACAGAGTCAGTGTACCGTCCTGTTGGGTCAGCATGTAAGTCTCTTCCAACATATGCACGTTGTTGTTCACCATATTGCCTTCTATCAATCACAGGATAGTCAGGAACCTTCTCTGCATATAACTTATCTGCTTTGAGACTGTAACCATGACTTGATGACGATACGTAATCACCAGATGAGAACTTTGGTGAATCTGTGATGGCTGAGGTGTAGCCCGCACGACCTTCCAAGGCAGATATTCCAGTTTTGGCTGTTATAGCAGGAACCTGCTCAAATAAGAAATTAGATGCATGCGTGCCTTTGCATATTTACAATGCAACATTTGATTCTCCAAACTAATCAAAAGACTAAAACCTGAAAATAGTGAAATGTCATGCAGTACCAACTACCAATAGAATTGGCTAACTAAACAAAGAAAAGATGGAAACTACAGTTTCAAGGGATCTATGAGAAGAATATCCCCTCAAGTTCATCTAAATTTGACCATCAATCATAGTAGCAACAGCATTTGCATAGAGAAACCACTTCAAAGAGGCAAATGTGCATTCTATTTAACTATGCATTGGACACAAAAATAAAATAATTACTCTTGAATGAACAGAACATAAAATTACAACCTGAGAAGCACCACTCAAAGCAGCAGAGCCATAAACAGAACTATATTGCCCTCCATACTGAACTGCACCAGATGGATGAGTTCTATACCCACCACCACTGGCTTCTTGAGAACCGATAATAGATGAATGTCGAGAAGCCATTGAAAGCTGTGAACCCACGTCAGGCCCTCCAACTGAACTTCCAGAATATGCCGATCCCAGCTAGAAGCCAAACAACAAAAAACGTCATATGAGAGTGTGGTGAAATGAGTTTGACTTTAATTCTGCATCTTATCCATTCACATTCTTTGTTAAAAGCTACACATCAAGGACACAACAACAAAACCTTGAATAACAAATTCAACACTTTTAACCAGCCAATACAGTTTAACTGTTACGATGAAATAGAATCATCATAGTTTCTGCAACAAAGGTAGAATCACCATAGATTGTGCAATAAAGGTAGATACACTTCAATTCTTTTGTTCTACTGTCAGAACAGGTAATGATTTAATTTTCAACCTAACACCAGATACTAGAGTCAATGATATTTGACATTAAAGATAAGAATATAACAGATTGATGCACCAATACAAGAATCTTATCCATTCACATTCTTGCAACAACAAACTTGAATAACAAATTCCACAGTTTTAACCAACCAATGCACTTTAATTGTTAAGATAAATAGAATCATCACAGTTTCTGCAACAAAGGTAGAATCATCATAGTTTCTGCAATAAAGGTAGACACACTTTCATTCTTTTTTTCTACTGTAAGAACAGGTAAAGAGTTAATTTTCAACCTAACATCAGAAGCCAAAGTCAATGATATTTGGCATTAAAGATGCGAATAGAACAGATTAATGCACAAATTCAAGAATCAGACAGAGGTCGCACTCAACTCTCTAAAAGCAGGAAAAACTTTATTTACCTAGAAAACGAGAGATTCCTAAGCTGACATTAGCCGGAATGAACTGTAATTTGTAAATCTGATTCACGAAAACATACAGAGAAGAAAAAACTTACATTTTGGCCATATGACGATTGCCCAGCATATGACTGCTGGGAATACGCATTATTCCCTCTAGATGAATACATATTATTCACATAAACCTCAAATAGAATGAGAAATCCTGCAATTAGGTCATAAAATCCAAAAATATTAGGTACCAAAACCAAAAACAAATTTTCATAATTTGATAAATAAACTCGTCACAATGAAAGCTTTAATTTTTACAGACCTGTAAATTCTTATTTTCAAATTGGAAACGCAAGATGAAGGTAGAAAAAGGTACAAGTGAGTTTATAAGAAATCTTACAGGAAAATACTAGCAAAACCCTAGCGACGAGATAGTGAAAATAATGATACGGTGGAACAAAGTTTCTGAAAGACTCGGAATAGGGAAGCTTTAATATACGAACAATGGAAAACAAACCCTAACCCGAGAAAAAATGTCAGTGTCAAACAGAACGAATTACTTAACTCTATGTTTGGGTTTGTTTGCAACCTGCTAAATACTTCGCTTATTTGTGCGCACTATGTCGCTCTGGGCCGTTGGGCTGGGTCGTTATTCCATTAGATTGATTTTTGAACGGGCCAATGCTTCTTAACATCTCACAAGCGATTCTTAGTGCAAACCATTGGGGTATTATTTTTTTTTTCATTCGTACCTTTTATGATATAAAAATTTATCTTTTATCTAAATGCTTAATTTTTAAAAATTTTGTGTCAAAACTCATAACTTTTAAAAAATAATTTTTTAAAAAAATTTATTAATTTTATTTTCTTTCATCTTCTTAAATATTTTATTCTTTTGATATTTTTAAAGAATTTCTTTATTCTTGTATTTTCTAAATATTTTTATTTTTCTTTTAAAGTATCTATTTTTTCTTGAGATAATATTATATTATTCATTTTTTTTTATACATACTAAAAATATTTTTATAAAATTTGTCTTAAAATCTTTATTATTATTAGTATTTTAATTTAGTTGGTTTATCTTATTTTAAACATTTTGTTTAAAGTCTTATCAATTTTGTTTATGTTTATGACTCTAATACTAATTTTTCAAGTTGAATTTTGATTTTAAACTTCAGTTAGCTTATCTTCCAATATGTTCCTTAAATAAATAACAAATTTTTATGTAAAATAATTTCTTAAAATTTTTCTTATGAGATGGTCTATTAGATATAATATACTGAAAATATAATCTATATAATAATCTAAAATCGTGTCAAATCTTTTAAAAAAGTTTAAACAGGTTTCATAACATTTATTGTCAAAATACTCTTATAATAATTTCATATATTTTCCTTCACAATATTCTATTTTAATCATAGTTTTTTTTGTTGAGTTCCAAGTTCTTAGTCTATTCAATGATTCAATTCTTAAATTTTCTTATTTTGTTCTTAGTCTATTCAATGATTCAATTCTTAAATTTTCTTATTTTCTTCTATGTCTATTTTTATTAATTTAAAGCTTGCTTCAAGACATAAATATTCTTTGTTTTGATCATTTACTAAATTATTTTTTTTTCTTGTTTAAAAAATAGTCAATATAAATTTTCAATTACTTTAGATCTCATGTACTTCTTTCAAATTTATCTTTTATAGATATTTTAAAACAAACAAGAGTTTGTTTAAGATAAATTGCATCTTTTAAATTTTCTTGAGTTTTAGAATGCTTTCTAATTTTACTTCTATAAAAATTTGTGTTAGATTTCATTTTCATGTTTTTTTGTTTATTTTTCATAAGTTATAAATTTAGCAATATCAATAAAATTCAAAGATATCAATCTTTGATTGTAAACTAACATGTTCTTGAATATGGGTCCACTGCATTCTTTTGCTTCTTAACTATCTACTTCTTATTTCAAAGAGCTAAGCCTCACTCTAGATCCAAGCTTCTAAAACTCCTGTCCCTACTGATCTTATGAGATCCGTACTTAACTTCTGTAAGAGTGATAACTTGGTTTATAATTTTAATATGGACTTTTATTTAATAAACAGCAAATTTTACAAACTAGAGAACTAGTAACCTTGAAAGAGTTTTTAATTCTTACTTATTTCTAAATACATAGCTAGAGCATAGAAAATAGATAAGTGTTAAGATGATTCGTAGTATCCTCTTATCTGAAAAGAGTTTTCTTTTATAGACATAAAGGTTCCTTGTTTACATTGGCAGAATTATACTATTTACTTAACTTTATTGTTTGACTTCTAAAACGCCTACATTAGTGACGCTATTGGCGCCAACTTTTGAGGTAGTTCTATATGAATTACTCTACCGACATTGAGTTGTGTAATGAGGTTGTGTCCATGATGTTTCCTTATCTTTAATGCAATAAATACATTTGTAGTCTTTTGAATCTTGTTTGGAAAAAATGCTTCCTTATCTTTAATGCAATATTTACATTTGTAGTCTTCTGAATCTTGTTTGGAAAAATGGCAAAATACTTTCTTGGTTTCTTCACTTCAATCTCATTGCAATTGAATGCAATTCAAGTTGGCTTCATATGCCATTACTTTTTCATCATCTTTCTCGGTTGCAATCATATTACTTTGAGAAGTAATAATAGTTCTATTGGTCCTATAATTGACCTTAATCTCAGAAGAGTTACTAATTCTTCTTATTTTATGTTAAATTTGACTCAGCATCTATCATTTTTCTATACATAATTCTTCAGGATTAAATTCTTTTTTGGTAAAGCTTTTGGTCGAGTGATTTCTTTTTTATTATTTTCTAATCCAAGTTTAATAAAATAATAAGGACTTACTAGTGTTTCATTGTTCAAATCCATTATTTAACTCAAACATCTTAAATAAATTGGCTTATCTGTAGCCTTGATTTTCTTTTTGAAATTTTTGATAGATTTTTTTAAAATTTTCAAGAAAAGAAATTAATTCCTTTAAATCATTTCCTGAATATAAATTTTCTATTAATCCAACATAAAATGCCTTGTAGACAAATACTAGATCAGTTCCTTCTAAAATGTTAAATTTACTACCTGGTAAAAAAAATTATGTAGTATAAAATTTCATATCATCAAGATGCACCTTAGTAGTTTTTTCGGCTAAGTTGTATAGACTTAATCATTGTTTTTTTGTTAGATTTCTATACTTTTCTCTTTCTTTTATTGAAGTATTATTTATTGCTTCTCTGAAAATTATTGATCTTTGAATTTTTTCGAGGTTTCTTAATCTACTAATTCCTTATTGTTGTTGTTATACTATTTGAGAATAGTTTTTTGCTATTTCTATTAATGATAATAGTTTTAGAACTTTGTAATTAATGTAACTTTCTTCTATTTCTATCATATTGGTAAAAGCTCTATAGATGATTCCACTAAATCTTATTATTATTCTACTTGTCTCTGGCCAACTGGTGTAAATTTTTTGTTTTGATCCATTATACACTACATAAATATTTTTAAAATATTCCTTTTTCATCTTCATATGCACAATTGATTTTTTTTTTTTTCTGAATTTTTATTAAATTTTGGATTATTACTACTAATTTCTTCATTTTTTGTTTTTAAAATTTGAATTCCTTTATTTTCGATTACTGTTGAAGTTTCAATTTCTTTTTCTTTAGAGTTTTCTTTAAGAATTTTTGGATTAATCATGGTACATTTATTATTTAAAAAAAATTTAAGATGTAATACCTCAAGTTGATCTCTAAGAATCTTGATTTTAATTTCTTGAATCAGTATTTCATTTTCTTTGATTTTTATTTCTATTTCAAGAGGATCTATTTCTATCATAAAAATATAGTTAAAGATGTTAATTTTCTAGTCAAAACATTCGCTAAACTATTTTTACTTCCTGAAAAATGTTTTATATCGAATTTATAATTATTAAACCATTGTTGCCATCTAATAAGTCTTCCTTGTTTATAGTCACCTACAATATTAGTCTTAAAAAATATATAAATTTTTTATTATTAGTTCTAACAATAAATTTTGAACTTATAACATATATTGCAAATTTATGAATAGCTTTCTTAATAGCTAAATATTCTTTTTTATTACTATAATAATTTAATTCAAGGCCATAGAGAGATCTTAAAGTAAATCTATAAAGATATTCATCTTTATCATCAACTTTTACTTTTAATATTACTCCCAAATATTTATGTAAAACATATATTTTTATTATCATTTTATCATTTGGTCTTGGATCGTATAAAACTAATAAATCTATTACTTATGATTTTACTTTATCTATGTATTTAGTGTCTTGATCAGTCTACTGATAAACATAATATTTTTTAAATTTTATTTGTAATAGTTTTCGCATTTCTACTATTTTTTATATATTTGTTTTTGCATATATTAAATATCCTAAAAAATTTTGTAATTGATTTTTATTTTTTATTATACTAGGAAAACTTTATATGTTATTTAAAATATGAGATTGTAAATAATAATCTTCTATGCATACATAGCAAAAATTGTGATATTTTTTGAAAATATTATCCATGTATCTTTGAAAAATACCTGGTGCTTCTTTAAGCCCAACTGTCCATTTAAATTGTCCTTGTAGGCATCTAAATGCTATTAATTTTTACAATTCATCATGAAGTCTTATTTGTCAAAATCTGCTTTTACAATTAAAACTTGAAAAATACTTCTTTCCTTTAATGAATGATAATAATTCTTCTTTTTTTGGAATAAAATAACCATAATCAATAGTTTCTTTATTTAAAGTTTTAAAATTTATTATCATTCTATTTTTTCTCTTCTTTTCTCAACTTCTTTTTTTACAAAGAATGTTGGATTAAAATGTTGAATTAGAATGTGGTAAATTACTGAAAATAATTACTTTTAATTCCAAGAGTTCTTGAATTAATTTTTTAAATTCTTTTCGACCTGATGGAGTATAAATCATTAGTTAAACTCTTATGACTTTTAAAAAATTTCTTAATTTTATGGTTGCTATTTCATTAGATTTATTAATATTGGGATCTAATGGGTTTTCTGAACATATTATTTTTAATAGTTTTCTTATACCTGTTAAGGCTTTATCTTCTTGTATTTCATTTAGAAAGGGATTTTGGTCAACCTCTATATTTAAAGAAATATTTTTTAAATATAGTTTTTATTTTTCTATATCCTTACCATATTTTTCCTTTTTATGTTCTATCATAAAAGTTGGTAATTAAACAGTTAATGCTTTCTTGATTTTTGATACATAAATTGTTTCGCCATTTAAGGTTGTCAAGCTTATTTTATTTAAATATTGGATAAATGATTGATATAAGTTTTAAAAGTTATTTCATAATAAAATATCAACTCTAATTTCTTATTGATATATTATGAGTATATAAAAGATTTCTCCTCCTATTAATACATCTGTGTCTTTTAGGACTTTGTTAAGATTTATTGTAGTATTATTTATAATTCTTACTACTAATTTTTTTAGTGATTGTTTTCAAAATTCTTCTAAAAATACATATTTACTAGCCACATACATACTTACATATTTGTCAATATATGTATATAAATGGTAATTTTTATATCTTTTAAATTTCAAACCTATTTTTATATATGTACTGTTTGGATTTGTTATGCTTAATAGTTTATCCATTAATTACAGATAAATGTTGTAGGTATTATATCACATTTCTTTATTGATTCTAATTCTATTTTAAAACTTTTTTCTAAAATTTTTGCTTTCTGAGGAAATTTCTTCTTAAATTCCTTCATATGTTGAAACATATTAAAATATTCATTTACATAATATCATTTCTCATTACATATCCAACATCTACACTTTTTAGTTCCTGATGAGCAATATTTTTTTTCAGGTGTATTGTATTTTCTTATTTTAAAATATTTTGCTTATACGGTTCTCTATTATATCTTCTTTTATATTTTTGAAAATTTTATTTCTTAAATTTATATCTTTTGAACTTTCTAAATTTCTTATGTTTTTTTATATTTATTATAAGGTTTTATATTACAACCATAATTTTTTGACATTCTAAAATCTCTTTAATCACAACTAATTTTATCATTTTCTCTTATTTGTTTAAATTCTTTTCTTTTTTGACATTTTACTATTATCTAACTTTTTAGACTTATTATTTTTTCTCCTAACATATCAGGTATTGTTTCTCTATTTTTTTCTATTACATCATTCTGTAATAATTTTATGTAATGTTTCAGGTAATTAAAAAAAAAAAACATTTTCTTAGAGGTTTCTTATATAGAATGTGGTAATTTATGATAATACATTTCATATTCACATATAAAAGAATATATGTAACACATGTCACATATTTTCCTATTTACTAAATACCATTTGACTTCAGTGATTTCATTTTCACTAGATTCAGTAATGTTTCTTTTTATCTTCTCCAATGAATTATTTATATATATTATTTACTACAATATTTAAATATTCTATTTCTATTGTTGCATTTTCTTACATTATTAAATGTTGTTATTCAGTTAAATTTGAAAACTAAATTTTCACATTTTTTATCATTTTGTAAGCTACTAACACTCTACAAGTTGAGAGATTTGATTGTATTGTTGTAAAAGTTTGTATAATTACACTCATTCTACTAGACCATTCATCTAGGGCTTTCTTCTTATCTCTTATGCAATCTAAATCTAAAATATCATATTTATAATTTTCATAAAGTCTAAATTATTGTGGAATACTACCTTTAGTATCTCAATATAATCCTTCTTCCATTTTAGATTGTTGTCTTCTTCTATTAATTAGTTCAGGTTCTCCTGGTCTTATTCTATTTCTTTATTCCTTATGTGAGTCAGATAGTTTTCCTTTTTTTAAGATTGTTCTTTGTGGTGTTGCTAATACAAGTTTCATGTGAATTTTTTGGGTTATATCTTCTTATTCAGACTCATTTTTACTAATTACTCTCATATCATCTTCTTCTTTATTTGTACAAAGTTTTTCTTCATAATATTTTTCTAATTGTTTATTTGTTAAAGTTAATAAACTAATTAATTTTCATATATCATTATTTTTAGGATTCATAAATTGTTCTTCCAAATTTTTTCTATATTATATTAGACTGTGATTATATTTTAGATTTTTCATATTTTCTTTTATCATTCTTAGGTATTAAAGAATTAGATCTCTTAGGAGGTTCATTTTTTAATCTTTTAATGGATTGAATTTTAATCCATTTATTCTTAGTATGTTATTAATATTTCTTTTTAATTCTATAATTTCTTTTAATTTTTGCATAATTTTGATATTTAATTCATCTATTGTATCTATTTTTTTTACTAAAAGAATTAAAACTTTTATTATGAATATTTGATTATTACATATGCTTGTTAAGTTATTATTTCCTTCTCACTCTATTCCTAATAACTCCTCTTTTACTATAAATTTTTAATTATTTTATTGTATAAATTAGTTCTTTTAGTTCTTCAATTTCTTATTTTAAATCTTCTATTTCTTTATCCCTCTTATTGATTTTTGCTTAAATGTTTATAAATTTAATTACTTTTATATTACTTTTTTTTTTTATTAGTATGAGAGATTTTTCTTTAATATCTAAGTTCTATTCATCGGGTACTTAGTGTTCTATTAATATTTTTGGTTTCTTTATTACTTGTCTTATTTTTTTGAAAGTTTTATCTATTTTTATGAATTCATTTTGTATATATATTAAACTATTATAGCTATTTGTTAATAAATATTTTACTAAATAATGAATTAAAATAGATGGTTTATAATATACTAAAAATTTGAGTCAATTAAAATTTATTTTCTATAAATAATCATATTAATTTATCGCAAATAATTATATGTTATAAAATATGTGTTATAAAACTAAAATAAAATTGTACTGACTAATTGAAGATAAAGTATAGCATTTTAGAACCCAAAAAATGGGTATTACTCCCCAATTTTAGGATCATAGTAAAAAATATATACCCTTACTTTTGGAAAAATACGCGAACATTTCTTGTATGAAACATTTTCAACTATCTGCTTAATTGAATCTCTTGAATTCTCAACCTTTCCTAAGTATATATCTTTGACCAGTTCGTCAGTCATATGTATAATTTTCTTAAAGCTTGTACAACCATCATAGCTAATTTATGGTAAAATTATTGAAGAAAATAAACTTGAAATCAATTTATTTGATTAAACAATACTAAATTTTTTTGTTAATGGTGTACTAACATAACAAAAATATGGACTTATTAGAAGCATTCCATGTATTCTGACCCAATTCAGCATAGTGATAAATAAATATAAATTCAACTTTAAGCAACTTGCTTGAAGAAAATAACAAAGATAACTTTATTTAGTTTATTTGAATTTATAAACTTAAAATAAAAAGTAGCTTATCTGCATTTGACCTATCATAAAATTTATTATATATAAAATTAATACTATTTAGCGTTAGTCATAATATATTCTACAGGCTCAAACAAAACATACGATAAAAAAAAAGCATGCTTACTAATTACATTCTACGTTCCATTGTCCTACCAAATTAAATTAATAATTTTCTCAAATAAAATTTAATAGCCAAAATTAATTTAAAGAAATTAAAAACTTAAAAATGATATGATGTCACTTAATTATATGATCAAGGTAGATAAAAAAAATTACACATACATAAATTCCGTTTAATTCTAATACAAATATGACATGTATGTCATATTGTACTAAATATCTTAACTGTATAATTTATATACAGTCATACGTTTGGTTATGAAATCATACCGTATTGTATAGTATAAAAATAATACAATTATGTAAACAATTTGTACGACTATTAGGTGTGAATCTAAATCGTACTAGACAATTAACTTAGTCTGTCTGAATTTTTAATTATAAAATTATATGTCTTAATTTTTTTTATCTCAAATTAAAAATAATATTTTTTATTTTTTAAAATGTAAAAAAAATAAAATGAATTAAATATTAATTTAAATAAATTTTATAATGAAAATTATTTTAAATATAAATTATTTTAGTAAAATATATATAATTAATTTAATCCAATTATATTATACATTTTTTCATCAAATAATATACAAATTAATTATAATATAATTTAATATAATTCATTCAAATACGATTATACTTAATTTATTTAATATAATGAAATAAACATACCGATAGTAAATTAAATAGATAGTGGGTATATTAAGTGTAACGTAAGTCTTGTATTTCTTGATCTACTATCAATTAAATCAAATAAAATAATTTAAATTTTAATAAAAA
Organism: Elaeagnus macrophylla; assembly: GCA_029378325.1. Taxonomy (NCBI): domain Eukaryota; kingdom Viridiplantae; phylum Streptophyta; class Magnoliopsida; order Rosales; family Elaeagnaceae; genus Elaeagnus; species Elaeagnus macrophylla. Next base: position 53,256,933 of record CM055640.1, read on the forward strand.
AGTGAAAATATTTACCTCAGGTTGGGGGAGTAAGGACAAATCAATACACAAAAATGATCTTTAAATATGAGTTCGAAAAATTCCTACACCTTTACAATAGCATAGAAACAAAAAAGAAAAAAAAAATCTTATTCACTCAAATTAATTTCTTAGATTGCGAAAGAAGTTAATACCAATTGACTTTTGTGTGTTAAGAACATAGATGATTTTACTTATATGATTTATCAGCCAAGTGTTTAATAGATAATAATATTTACATGATTGGCATATTTATTACATCGTATTAAATATATTAATTGTATAATTTTATACGATTAAAAAATATAGATCTAAATTATATTAAATAATTAATTTAGTCTGTCTGAATTTTTATTTATAAAATTATTTATCTTAACTTCTTCTTTTATCTTAAATTAAAAATAATATTTTTTTTATTTTTAAAAATGTAAGAAAAATATAAAAAAATTAAATACTAATTTAAATAAATTTTATAATAAAAAATTATTTTAAATATAAATTATTTAAATTAAATATATATAGTTAATTTAATTATATTATATAATTTTTTATATAATATAAATTAATTATAATATAATTTAATTTAGTATAATATAATTTAATTTATTAATATAGATATAAACAATATTTATAACATTTAAAGGTTTCAGAATAATATTCTTTCAAATAGGTCGGTGCGATTTGCGTGTGTTATATAGAAATAAATCAATATCTATAAAGAATTTGATGCTTGGAACTAAACTTATGTATTATAGGTGAAATACTATCACAATAATAACGTGTTTTGTAATGAATAATTATTTCTTATAAAACATGTTATAGAAAATTAATTTTAATTAACTCAAAATTTTAAATACTATACATATATTAATATTCTCAATATACTTTAAAATATACTAGTTATGCAATGTGCTTGTGAATTAATAAATTGTTAATTTTGTTTAATTTAAATTAAAAATTAATATTTATTTACCTCTTATTTAGGCCTATATATTCATAGAATTATCTTTAAAAATATTTTAATTTTAATATATTGGATAAATTTTTAATTAAGTAAAATTTCATAATGGACTTTATCAATTAGTTCTATTAAATTTTTTTTTTTTTTAAATATGGTCTGAGTTTTTAGGAAAAAAAAAAAAGTTTCTATAGGATATAATTACTTTAAATATATTGGTTACAAACTAATGACACTACATTAATGTTAAGTAAACTCTGAGGTAAACTAATAACACTACATTAATTTCTTTAGCAAGTAAACTCTAAAGTCGATCACATAAAAAAAAATTTGTAGTAAATTTAAATAATTGTTCAAATTTATTAAAAATTTTAATAACTAACAGAAATATAGTATATCAAATTATAGAGAGTAAAAACGAGAACGAATGACGATGACAAACAAATAAGAAAAACAAAAATTAAATTCAAAACTAGCTTAACAAAATTGATAACAATTAATGAAAAATGTATGGATATTTAGCTTAGTTGACTATACTTGCATCGAAATATTACGGTAAATTAATGAGAAAGAACTTATAAATAAAGATTACGGATTTTCCTTTTATTTACGAAAATTCTTACAAATTGAGTAATTTTTTTTTGGTGATTAACTAACTAAATCTTACGAATCGAGTATATCTAACAATCAAATTATGCATAAGGAAAGATATATCAATCAAATCAATGACATGACTAGATCAATTTGAATTTTTGATTAAGTTTTTCAAAGTCAACGTGATGTTTTTAAAAGTAAATTTTTTAATTTGTAATTTATTTATAAACTTTAAATTGGTCCATGACAATTCACAAATAAATATTTAAATATACATAATAAAAAAAATTAATTTTATTAATTTTATTCAATTAAAATTGTTCACACTACGCCTTTAATGAGCGTAATCGTAAATAAACTTTTTTAATGACGATTATGACCGTCATGAAAAATACAAAATGATAGTCATTAGAAATCGTAGAAAAACAAGCGACCATCATAAAAAATGTATTCTATGACGGTTGTTATTTCATGATCATTATTGTAAATTGACACTAACCGTCATAAAAAATCTCAAATAAAATTTGAAAATAACGACTAGTACATTATTCAATGACGGTTATTTAAAACAACCGTCCTATATATATATATATATATATATATTGACCATACGAATAATAAAATATCAATGACTTTATTAATAAATTTGTAATCTCTAAATTTTTTACAATCATGACTATAAATGCTAATAAATCTATATATATAAGATTTTGAAATATATCTATAGTTGCTAATTAACTTTTAATTTTTTAAAACATAAGTAGGTCTATACCCAAAATAAAAAATATATATTTATCTAAAATAATCTTACTATATATTAGCTAAAATAAAAGTAAAACTTTATATGTTCTACTATCCACGAATATGCATTATCACACATATGCACCACTTCTATCTCAGTTGAAATAGTTCTTAGTGCAACTTGTGCTTCCACTACAAACATTAGATACAAAACAAAATTTAGTAAAATATTTAAAACTATATTAAAATGTAAACATATATTACATAAACTATCGATAATAGTTAAATATTAAAGATTAGTACCAATTTAGTTATATTTGTACGAGGGTTGTTAACAATGTCTTTCATAAATAGCATGACATAGTAGTCACATTTATAGCCTCCTGCTTGTTTTGGGCACTATTTACAATAAAATTTAAACAAATAATATAATTAGTTAAGTAAATTAATACTATAATTGGACCATAAATAATTAGCTAACAATATACCTTAATTTAATTGATTTACAAAGTCGATGAATTCACTCTTTGAATCATGACACCCCACATATTATGAGTCATATGTACAATAATTGTTATTAAACAAAAGTACAAGAATTTTAAAAAAATACAAACAAACATATATGATTTTTGGTCTTACTCTTGTAAAATTTTAAAAAAATTAATTTGTATAGTTTGATTGATGGAATCAATCCAATCAATTATTTCACTCCATGGATTCATCAATGCTAACATCCAATGAGCACTACATAGTTAAAAAAATTTCTACATACATTAAGAAAAGGTTTCATGAAAGCACAATAATATAAATTAATAAATTTAATTTCTATTACACTTACTCTCTCTAATATAGGCAAACTAGTAAAGTATTATTCTCCATACATTTCATTCTCATGGCAAGCATTTAAACTTAGTGATCTTCATTTGCCATTTCAAAAGCAATTTGATTGGGCTCTATAAATTGATACAAAGATAAACTTTTGGATTGTTCCTTCATCATGTGCTCATACAATATACTATCAAGAAACAATTATAATAAATTAAACACCCATTATTATACAAAAAATATTTAATAATAATAAGTATATTAATTAAATTTACATTTATACTTAATATAAATTTGAACGACATTAACTTCAACCTAATCTTCCTCACAAATTTCTAAAATATCCTCCGCCTTCACACCAATTACACCCAAATCATGCCCCAATACTTCTTGAGTAATTGAAATTGGAATTCTAGCTCCTTCTTTAAGCATTGTCTTTTGTGCATATCCCAAAAGATACTTAATTGCATAAGAAGTAGTATTTTTCTTTTGTTTATTTTTCAAATTGGTAAACTTAGGTGGTTCTTTTGATTTATTTTTTGGTATCAACTTTGACTTTCCTTTTGCCTTCACCATTGGAGGTTGAGATTTAGCCTAAGAAAAGGCACGATAACAAAAACATTAAATTTAAACTTCTTATTAAAATTCATACTACTACCAATTAAGAGTACCATTGGATGGATATTTGAAACTATATCTCATCTTTTGGCTTCTCCTTTGATTTTTCTTTTGATTTCATTAGTAAATTTTTCTTATGATCCATTATGAAAAGTTGAGATTTAACCTACAAAAAGAACATATACGTTGAAACTACCTCATCCTTTGGCTTCTTATTTGGTATCTTTTTTGCTTTCATCAATGAATTTTTGTAAAGATCCACCATTGGAAGTTGACAATTGCCCTACAAAAATTACATATACTTATGTATACCAATATATTGTCAAACAAGCATTGAAATTTAAGCAATTTCAAAATTCATATAAAATACCGAATAATTTCTCTCTAACTGACTACTTGTAACTACCCCATCTTAAGACTTCTCATTTGGTTTCTCATTTGCTTTTATTAGTAAATTTTGCTTAGAATTTGCTATTAAAAGTTGAGAATTGGTCTACAAAAATCATACATATACATGTTAATATCTTGTCAAATAAGCATTGAATTTAAATAACTTTAAAATTCATTAAATTACTCACATTAGGCATGACAATCCAATGTTTTGGCCACTCTACAAATGAGCCCTTAGCCCCCATCTTAGTAGAAAACTCATCTGTTGAGTAAGACAACTCAAAATCCTCTTCTAGTAAAAGACCTTGTATACACACTCTTAAATTGGCTCGATCTAAAGGAATTCCATGAATTTTCTCTTGGCTACTGATGCACAAAAACTTGATAACCAAATTTTGTAATTTATAAAAGCTCGCAAGTGCACGAGTCACTTGTAGTAAGCGACAAGTATACTCCCAAGATCGTCTCTCAAAGGAATTGCGGTGGTTTTCAAAAGAGTTAAATGTAATCCAAAACGTGACAATAAAATAAATTCTAAACACTCTAATCGAAGGTTGGTTTTGTAAATGGTTTCTAAAATCATAAAAATACTAAAACAATAAAAGTAAGTGTGTGAAAGTTTTGTTGAAACGATGAGATGAATGAGTGTGGGAAATTGGTTAGTAAACTAATCAATGATGAGTTGATTTATGTGGTTTTGACAATTAAGCACGAAAAAGTAAAATTTAATGATTATTTTCTCTAATTCTAGAAAATCTCAAATCAATGGCGATTTTTCCTTAATTAACTAATTAGCTTCTTTGATCCAGACCGTTAATTAGTTAATTAGCCTTAAACCTAGGAAAATAGTTTAATCACCTAATTCAAGACAAATCAATGCACTTAAACTAGGCTCATGCTCAAGAGTGCTCAATTGAATTCAGATGGTGTTTCTAAAACTCAACCCTAAAATGTTTCATACATTCACAAATCAAATTGGCCAGAAATAATTGATGAACATACGTATTAAAAACAATGACCATGAATTAAATTACTTAATCATAAAATTATCCACACAATCAATCATCAAATCATAGTTACATCACCAAAATCCCACACATAAAGAGTTTATCTACTCATAATGAAATCCAAATCAATATTTTTCATTACAAATAACATTCTATGAATTCTTAAGGAGAAAAGAGATTACAAACAATAAATTACCCCACTTCCACTTTTAAAACAAGCCCTTGAAGTTGGATGATTACCTTCTTCAAGATTGTTGATGGATCTTCAATGGAGGAGCATTAATGGAGTAATTTTCTCTCTCAAGAATGTGGAGAAGAAGAAGAAAAGCACTATTCACGCCACTGTTCACGAGTTGGTGGAGGCTGAATGATCTCAAATCTGTTGGAGGCTGGAGAGAAGGTTGTGTTTCATTAGGTTTTCCTTTTTTGTAAGGGTTTCCAAAAATTCTGTAAATCTCGTGGCCCAGGAGGAGTCCAATCCGCGCGGGCGCACCGCGGCGCACCCTTTTCCATGCCGCGGCGCACATGTGATATTGAATTATGAATAAAAACAGAAACCTCCCCGCCGCGGCATAACTTTCCCTCGCCGCGGCGCGCAATGTGTTCATGATTTTGGGTCCAAAGCAGAAACCTCCTCGCCGCGGCATAACTTTTCCTCGCCGCGGCGCACAATATTTTGATGATTTTCATGTTTCAACCCGAGAGCCTCTCACCGCGGCACACAATTCCTTCGCCGCGGCGCGCCTTGCATGTAACAGTGTACATGGTATGTATATGTATGTACATGTTTTGCTGATTCTCGATGTAAGGCTTACGTTCCTTAATGTAATGCTTACATTTTTAAACACTTTTGCACTCTTTTTCCACGTTTCTTCCCAAACCTACTTTGACCTACAAAACAATAAAATACCCTCCAAAATAAGATTATATTGAGATTAAATGCAAAATAGATGCTTAAAAACGTAACAAATAGTAGGTCAAAATAGTGTTCATCAAATACCCCCAAACCTACATTTTGCTAGTCCTTAAGCAAAACTAAAATTAAAAAGCCAAATAACAAAACTAAAATTGAAGTTAACAAAACCTGTCATGCTTTAGTTTCTTTCCAATTCATAACAAAACATTTATGCACCAATTTATCCAACATTTTAACACATCAAGGTTCACCATTTAGATCAATTTCGCTTCACAAGTCTAAATCCCAATACTAAAAATGTATCAACATTGATTCCCCCAAACCTAGTGTCAAGAATGTGAATTCGTTTCAACTCTAATCCTCACGAGAATTACTCTCTAAATCACACCAATTCTATGGGTTCAAGCACTCATCAAAATATATGCGAATAGAAGTTATGTAAAGAAACGAGCTAATAGGTTCGCATATGATTAAACAAGAAAGGCTCAAAAGTGCATAACATTGATCTCATGAAAGGAATCAAATGATAGAATTTACGAAGAAATCACATTACTAATCTCATGCATCAATTAAAATCCTCAAGCAAAAACTTCAAGTGTACCATAAAATGAAAATGCTTTGACTTTAAGGGAACTTATTTCCTATTTCTCTCTTTCTTTTTTTTTTTTGTTTTTTTTTTTTGTTAACCATTCATACTTGAAGAACTTAGGGTCATAATAAACTTATTATCTCTTCTTCTTTTTTTAGACTCATATACATATGTAATTTGTGAATGGCTACTTCTTAGCTCTTTTTGTGTTGGGTGTAGGAATTCTCTCATATTTTTAAAGTCAAGCACGAATGAGATAGGCAAACACTTCAAACTTTACTTAAGTCATTTAATCTAAGCAATTTAATTAAGCACATGATCCCTCATTAAATGTTTAAAATCCTAACATTCAATGCAAAAACCTATAGAGATCATCTAACAATTTGAAATGATATGAAAGGTGTTTAAAAGAGTAGAAGAATATTTATCTCTCCGAATAAAACGTTAAGGGCTCAAAAATATTCTCACAAGGTAGTCTCCACTATTCAATTCCTATACACATGATTTGGGTTCATCTCAGTTTCAACATCAAAAGCATGAAAAACAGATTGCAAATTAAAACCGATCCTTACAACAAACCTCAAACATTTTAAAAATCAGATAAACAATGCATAAAGACTAGTTATTCATCAAAAATAGACTAAAAACATGAAAATGTTGTTACCAATAAAAAAAAATGCAAAATGCACCCCCAAACCTAAACTAAACATTGTCCTCAAGGTTTTCAACTACACACATGTTCAGAAAAGAATTTAGAAGGGCAAACAGAAAATTAAATTAAACTTAACGAAGGTAAAAGAAAAGATAGATAGTACCTAAAACGGTGGGTTGCCTCCCACCAAGCGCCTAGTTTAACGTCTTAGCAAGACGATGCTCATAGCTAAGGTGCATGCAGTTCAATGCACTTCACATCTCTATGGTGAACGACTCCTTCCAAGTAAGGCTTTACACGATGTCCGTTCACCTTGAAAGTTGCTTGTGTGTTGGGATTGATTAGCTCAACAGCTCCATGTGGAAAGATTTCCACAATCTTGTATGGTCCACTCCATCTTGATTGAAGCTTTCCTGGAAAAAGTTTAAGACGAGAGTTAAATAAAAGTACTTGCATTCCAGGATAGAGAGACTTACCAACGAGCCCTTTGTCATGAATATGCTTCGTGCGTTCTTTGTAAATCTTAGCATTCTCATATGCTTCGTTCCGAATCTCTTCAAGCTCATCAAGTTGAAGTAAGCGTTTTTCACTCGCTTGTTGACAATCCATGTTCAGCTGCTTGATTGCCCAATAGGCCTTGTGCTCAAGCTCAACGGGCAAATGGCATGCTTTGCCATAAATTAACCGATATGGGCTCATCCCAATAGGTGTCTTGTATGCCGTACGGTAGGCCCATAATGCGTCATTGAGCTTCGCAGCCCAATCCTTCCTTGAAGGTCGCACCGTACGTTCCAAAATACGCTTAATTTTTCGGTTACTCACTTCAACTTGTCCCGATGTCTGTGGGTGGTAGGGAGTAGCCACTTTATGTGTGATGTTGTACTTTTTCAACAATCCATCAAAAAGTTTGTTGCAGAAGTGGCTCCTTCCATCACTGATTATTGCCCTTGGTGTGCCAAACCTGCTAAATATTGTTTCCTTCAAGAACTTCACAACACAGTTAGCATCATTAGACTTAGTGGGTATAGCCTCTACCCACTTGGACACATAATCAACAGCAACTAAGATATACTCAAAACCAGAAGAAGGGGGAAAAGGACCCATAAAGTCAATTCCCCACACATCAAACAACTCAACAACAAGATTATATGTCAGAGGCATTTCATTACGTCTACTTAAGTTACCAGTTCTCTGACATCTATCACAGCGCATGCAAAAATTATAGGCATCTTTAAACAGTGTAGGCCAATAAAAACCAGATTGAAGTACCTTAATAGCAGTTTTCTTATCGCCAAAATGCCCTCCACAGTGAAGTTCATGACAGAAAGTTAAGATACTTGCATGCTCCTCTTCCGGCACACACCTCCGGATGACTTGGTCTTGACAAATCTTGAATAGATATGGATCATCCCAGAAGTATTGCCTGCACACATGAAAAAATCTTTTCTTTTCCTGAAAAGAAATGTTAGGCCTCAACAAACCGCTAGCAAGGAAATTTACAATATCAGCGTACCAAGGGTTTGGACCCACAGAAAATAACTGCTCATCAGGAAAAGTCTCAATAATAGCAATATCTTTGTCACTCTCAGTAGTGTCAAAGTCAGAAATCAACCTAGATAAATGATCAGCTACTACATTTTTCGTTCCCTTTTTATCCTTGATTTCTAAGTCGAATTCTTGTAACAAAAAAACCCACCGAATTAGTCTAGGCTTAGCATTCGGTTTACTTAACAAATAACGCAAAGCAGCATGGTCCGAATGCACAATTACTTTAGATCCTACTAAATAAGATCTAAACTTATCAAGAGAAAACACAATAGCCAAAAATTCTTTTTCGGTGGTTGAGTAGTTAAGTTGAGCGTCATTTAGAGTTTTACTAGCATAGTAAATTACATGCAAACGCTTATCTACTCGTTGACCTAAAACAGCCCCTATGGCAAAATCAGACGCATCACACATAATCTCAAAGGGGAGTGACCAATTAGGTGCCATGATAATGGGTGCAGAAGTTAATTTTTCTTTCAAAACATTAAAAGCAGTCAAGCAATCATCATCAAAAACAAAAGAAACATCTTTAGCTAAAAGGTTGCATAGGGGACGACTTATCTTGGAAAAATTCTTAATAAATCTCCTATAAAAACCCGCATGGCCAAGAAAACTCCTAATTTCCTTAACATTAATGGGAGGTGGAAGTTTGGCTATTAGATCAATTTTTGCCCTATCCACCTCAATGCCTCTACTTGAAATAACATGTCCTAATACAATGCCATGCTGAACCATAAAATGACTCTTTTTCCAACTAAGGGTCAAGTTACAATCAATACAACGTTCAAGCACGCGAGTCAAGTTATTCAGGCAATCATCAAATGAATTTCCAAAAACTGAAAAATCATCCATAAATACCTCTATGCATTTCTCCACCATATTCGAGAATATTGAAATCATGCATCGTTGGAATGTGGCGGGGGCATTGCAAAGACCGAATGGCATCCTCCTGAAGGCAAATGTCCCGAATGGGCACTTGAATGTGGTCTTCTCCTGATCTTCTGGAGCGATGGGCACTTGGTAATAACCTGAAAGACCATCAAGTAAACAGTAAAAATCATGCCCTGCTAAACGTTCAAGCATTTGATCAATAAAAGGAAGAGGAAAATGATCTTTCTTTGTGTACAAATTTAATTTACGAAAATCAATGCACATTCTCCATCCCGTGATCAATCTCGTGGGCACTAACTCATTTTTATCGTTCTTTATCACAGTGATCCCAGATTTCTTCGGTACCACATGTACCGAGCTAACCCATTTGCTATCCGCAATAGGATAGATAACCCCAACTTTCAAGAGTTTTAGAATTTCCGTTTTCACTACCTCTTGCATAATAGGATTAAGTCTCCTTTGGGCTTCTCTCACAGGTTTGGTATTGTCCTCAAGATTTATCTTATGCATACACATGGTGGGACTAATACCTCTAATATCATCAATGCTCCATCCTATGGCTTTCTTATGTTTCCTAAGTATATTCACTAGCGCTCGTTCTTGGGTTCGGGTCAAGGTAGATGAAATTATGACCGGATAAGTGTCCCCCTCACCCAAAAATACATACTTAAGGTGTTTTGGCAAATCTTTCAACTCAAGCTTAGGTGGAGCATTGTCTTCCCTAGATGGGGTTTTGGGTAACTCTAAGGGTGTACTTGGTTCTTCTAATGATTCAGCATTATCTAACAACTCTAAGTAACCCTTAGTTTCATCATCCAATTCCTTCTCTATCCTATCAACTGTTAAAGCATATTCAAGTCCGTCCTTAACTTCATCCTGCAAAAAGGCATCATAAACAAGATTATCAATATGGTCAATAGAAGAACATTCATCAATTGAGGATATAGTAGGTAAAGGGGAGGAATCGAATACTCTAAAATTGACAGTTTCCCCCAAAACTGTCATAGTTAGACTTCCACTATGGACATCTATAATTGTCTTAGTAGTGGCCATAAATGGCCTACCAAGAAGAATGGTGTGTTCTTTGTCCATAGATGGATTCTCCTGCATATCCAACACAACAAAATCTACAGGTATAATCAGTTTATCAACCTGTACAAGCAAGTCCTCTACCATTCCCTTAGGATATTTCACAGATCTATCAGCTGATTGTAGGGACATGGTAGTATGTTTCAATTCCCCTAGACCTAGTTGCAAATAAATCGAATATGGCATTAAGTTTATGCTTGCACCTAAATCTAGCATGGCTCGTACCACTTTCTTATTCCCCAAAGTAATGTTAATGTTAAAACTCCCGGGATCCTTAAGTTTAGGTGGTAAACGTTGTTGAAGAATCGAGCTAGAAATTTCAGACACAACTATCCTTTCATTTAAACCATACTTTCTCTTCCTAGTATTTAGATCTTTGAAAAACTTTGCATAGGAAGGCACATTTCTAATAACATCCAATAAGGGCAGATTTATTTGAACTTTAGAAAGCATGTTAAAAAGATCAGAAAATTGCTTATCCTGTTTATCGTCCTTGAGACGGTGTGGAAAAGGTACCGGAGGTCGGTAAGGCTCGGGTGATTTGTACAATTGGGGAGCGGTAGATAACTCTCCATTTGATTCCTCTGAAAGTTCACCTTCCCTAGCCTTGGGTACATCACTCTCCTTAGGTATTACACTGCCTTCTTCCATGTTTCCTGCATTAAAAGGTAGATCATCAGATATTTCAGGTAAATTTTTAGTTACGATCTTACCACTGCGAAGGACCGTGACCGCCTTCGCTTGCTCGGGTTGGCTCGGTAATTTTCCTTTTTCTTGACGTTGGAGGTGCTCCGCCAATTGACCTACTTGGCCTTCAACCCTTTTCATCGAAGCCTCCAACGAGTCCAATCTCTGAGTACTCTTCATTTGATTTTCCCGACTAACTTGGATGAATGCATTCAAGTTGTCCTCCAAGCTTGGTTTGTTAGGAAGAGTAGGCTGTGAATTGTTGTTGTTTGGATGATGTGGGAAGTTATTCTGAGCATAGCCTTGATTGTTACTTCCCTTCCAAGAGAAATTGGGATGACTTCTCCAACCAGGATTATACGTGTTCGAGTAGGGATCATTCCTTGGCCTTGGTTGGTATCCCTCCATAGCATTAGCTTGCTCATAACTTGTACCTGCATTTTGTCACAAACAAAAGGACAAATGTTAGCACCATGTCCGTACGTACTACAAATACCGCATACCTCTTGAGTTGGTGTGTTCTTGGAGGTGAGGAGTGCGATTTGTTTTGTAAGCTCCGCAATTTGCATTGCCATATCATTTCCCGGAGCTACCTCGTTAACTCCCATCCGCCGTCCTCTAGAGCTCTTTTGTTGGGAATTAGCACCCAACATCTCATATAGGTCATATGTCTCATCAGCGGTCTTTTCTCCCATTGCTCCTCCCGCGGCATTATCCACAGTAAATTGACACTGTTGTGTCAACCCGTCATAGAAGAATTGATTCTGGAGTTGCAACAGAAAGTGATGGTGTGGGCACTGTATCAGAAGCAATTTGAAGCGATCCCATGCCTCATGAAATGGTTCTCCGTCCATTTGAGAGAACGTTGCAATTTTGGTCCTTAGGTCCGCAGTCTTTTGGTGGGAATAGTATTTTCCCATGAACTTGTTGAACACTGCGTCCTAAGTTGAAAGAGATCCAGGTGGAAGAGTAATAAGCCATGACTTTGCTTTGTCTTTAAGCATGTACGGGAAACATCTCATCCTCAGCTGATCCTCATTTAGCCCCTGTAGCGGAAAAGTCTGCACAGTGGCATAGAAATCACGAATAAAAGTTAGAGGATCTTCGTTAGAAATCCCATAAAAAGACGGTAACATATTAAAATGTATGTTCTTAATTTCATAATTTCGAGCTGCTTCCCCTAGTTGGATGCAAGAAGTTGCAGTGCCAATGATTGGCCTTGCATACTCCTTTATCGTCATCTCTCTGTGTGGAGGTAGATTTTCTCCCATTGTTGGTGGTTGCTCGTCCTCCAAAATGTTAGCGCCGGATGGTCTCAAATGTGCTCGTCTCCTGTTGACGTTATCTATGAACGGCACGAGTGGATTTCCAAGAGATCTCCTACCGTGCATGCACAATCCAAAAACAACAAAAAATCAGAGCACCAGACACTATACGACTCTAACGAGTAACAAAAACACAAAAACAAGAAAAAATAAAGATTGAATAGTGAACTAAAAAGAAAACAAATAACAATTTCAAAAACGCCAATTCCCCGGCAACGACGCCAAAAAACTTGATGCACAAAAACTTGATAACCAAATTTTGTAATTTATAAAAGCTCGCAAGTGCACGAGTCACTTATAGTAAGCGACAAGTATACTCCCAAGATCGTCTCTCAAACAAGATTATATTGAGATTAAATGCAAAATAGATGCTTAAAAACGTAACAAATAGTAGGTCAAAATAGTGTTCATCAGCTACCTTTGTTGGGATAGACCTTACCATAAGCAACAATATTATTTACATCATCCATAGCTAACTTATGATCCTTTCCCTTCAAAGAAAAAATGAATGACTTCAGTAAAATATGTCATATTATATTTTTATGCATAACCAAAACTAATCATGCTTACCTCCAAACAATCATCATGTATTTTGAGAATCCATATTAGGTAATGAAATTTCTGTTGTGCTATCTTGAGTCACCGTAGGGCTACCAAATTTAGACCTAAAAGATTCTAATTATGCCTTCAATTGTGCATTTTCATCTATAAGTTATTGCTCTTGGAGTTGTTGGTCTTTGAGATGCTTTTCAAGCATTAATGCATCATTAGATAGATTGGATGAACTTTTTGGTTTTTAAGGAGACACGCGTTGTGTCCGTCCCCAAAAATATTTGGTCAATGTGACACAATGACTGACTCCTCTCACATGCTCTATGTGCTCTTTGGATTTCAATGCCATTGATAATATGTCTCGATGACTTTTAATTTGAAGTTGTCCCTCTTCGAGCATCTTCCCTAATTCATTCTACACATTTTATGAAACTAGATAAAATTTATTGCTTAACTATTCATATATGTAAATAATCAAATGGATTCTGAACTATATGAGAGAATTAAAATATACCATTCATTTAAACACCTCTTGTGTTGCCTAATCAAATGAATTTCCATTTTTATCCATACGATTATGTCTCAACATTTGATATTGCTTAGGATCAAAACCCTCAAAAGCATTCTCCAACTGTAACATTGGAAAAATATTATAATTCATTTATAATTAATTCAATTCATGGCATAAAATGTTTGATTTGATTTATACCATCATCTCCCAAATATTAGCATAACTTAATCGAGATGAGCAATGTGGATATTTATGCTTCTTTCGAGATCTTTTAGCTTTTTGACTTATTTTTTACACTAATATAACGTAGTCATTTAACATAATATTAATAAAAAGAAGAAGATAAATACAATAAATAAGTTAATGAATGAAAAGGTATAATAACTTATTTGAAATTCATCACTAACCATCCTTCCTACAAAAGCATCCCATACATCTTGTTTTATATGTGGATAATCTTTCAATGGATATACTCACATTTCGGGACAATCCTTATATGGTTGCACATTTTTTGTATTTAATGAGCTTTTAAAATTCTTCTATTTCTTGCCTAGGTCACTTAATGAAAAAAATCTTAATTTCCTCCAAATGATCTTCCTCAAATATAAATAAAGTTTAAGATACAAAATAAGCATACTAAGATTAGAATGCAACAAATACATATGAAAAATAAATATTTATATATTAATGTACTAAGTATATTTACCACAATTTCTTCCCATAATCGATCTTTCAATTTAGGACATACACTTGGCCAATTTTCATCGATTATGTGAATATTATCTCTTTCAATCACCCCCAACCTACTCATAAATTTCTTACCATTGGTGCCAATAGATTAACACTTGGCATTAAAAGTAACTTGTAAATGATTACCTTCAATCCTTAATGATACTTTTTCATTCATTTTTGTACGTCTTCTTCCTTGATAAGATTGTTTTACTCCATTATCATTGATTCTATTTTTCTCTTGCGTTCCTTACCTTCTTTATGACCATTGTCTTTAATAGAAACTTGTGGCAATTTCATCCTATTACATATGTTCCAAATATATAAACATATAACATAAGTCAAATAAATAACAATTAATAGATAAAAAATAAACTTCACATATAAAACAGTACATACTTGTAATGGAAAAAATTAATTCATTTTTCAACAATCTAAGTGCCATCACAATCATATTGCACATTAGGTATTACATCATCATCTTCAATTGCACAAGCATCATCTAAAGGTGATATTGATCTATGTTGTGCATCAAGCTCCATTACAATATTTCATAATTCATCCTCATTAATAGTGTCATTGTAGTCCTGACTAGGAGTCAATACAATTGAAAGCTTTCTCTTTTGTGGGTCCTCTACATAAAAGACTTGTTTAGCTTGAGATGCAAAAATAAAAGACTCAGTTTTATGACCAAGATTTCCTAGATCAATTAAAGTAAACCCACATCCATCCCTCTCTATGACTGCCTTTTGCTTCACCCAATCACACTTAAAAATTGGTATTCTATACTTAACATAGTCAAGCTTCCAAATTTCTTCTATTACCCCATAATATGTCATGTCTTCATATATAGGATTTTTATCTTTAGCACTAGAATATTGCATGCTTTTGGCAACTATACTAACACCACTATTTTTGGTGACATGATTATCATCCCATGATTTTGTTTGGAAACAATAACTATTAATTACATAAGCGTGGTATTTTATAACATCAAACTTAGGACCTTGTGCTATCAAAACCAATTGCTCTTGTACTTAAATACCTTGATTTAACTCAGTAGCAATCTGCATATTGATTGAAAATGATACAACACATACAAATGTTCAGCATTAATAGATTTAAAAGTTACATTTTAAGAATAAGTTGATTTTACAATCATACTTACTTGAGACTTCAACCAATACAAGAATGTACGATTGTGCCCTTCTTGTAACCATTTTTGTCTTCGCTTATTGTTATTGGTTTCCACAACATATTGCATATGCTTTCTTTACATCATAATATATATAAAAAAGAATTTAAATTAAGTTAAAGTATCTTTGTACAAAAAAATAAGAATTATACTTAAGTTTATAAATTTTCAAATACTTACTTTATGTAAGGTTGAACTTGTTCTGTGTTTTATAACACGTACTGATGTGCTTATTCCCATAACTTATGACTTATTGTCTCAATTTTTTTCCCACCCATTGCCTTTTCATTAACATGATTCTTATGCTTGGGAATTCCAATAGGATCAATGTCATTAAAAAACTCTGAACAAAACTCTATAGCTTCTTCAGCCACATAACATTCTGCTATATACTCTTCTGGATTCTTTTGATTCCTAACATAATTCTTAAGAACTTTCATTAACCTTTTTAATAGATACATCCACCTTAAATACACTAGTCCACATAAATTTACCTCTCTAGCAAGATGAACTGTTAGATGAATCATAATATCAAAAAATGATGGCAAAAATATCTTTTCAAACTTGCATAAAATAGCAACAACTTGCTTTTGGATTTTATACAAATTATTTTCATCAATTAACTTTTTACAAATTGAATTAAAGAAGAAGGAAAAGTCAATTATAGCATTCCTCACTTCCTTTGACAACAAATCACGAATAGCAATTGGTAAGAATTGTTGCATTAGCGCATGACAATCATGTAATTTCATGCCATTTAGTTTATTCTCTCATCAATGGACACCAAATTTCTTATGTTTGAAAAGTATCCAATTGAAACTTTAATGCTCATCAATGAGGACAAAAAAGTTTTTTTTCTTTTGCTATGAGAAGGTGTGACAAGCATATGGTATGTACAATCTCCCTTTGTCATCTTCTCTTGGAGCTAGTTTTTCACGAATGCCAAACTTAACCAAATCTTTTCTTGCAGCTAAATCATCCTTACTTTTACCAGGAATAGATAATAATGTACCAATGATGTTATCACAAACATTTTTTTTTTATATGCAGTACATCAAGAATATGCCTAATCTCTAAGAATTTTTAATATTCTAACTCAAAAAATATAGACTTTTTTCTCCAACAAATTGATGTATTCACTTTGCCATTGATCCCATACTTACCACGAGGAAAGTGTAAGCCTTCTACTTCTTCTAATATTTCAAACCCGGACAATGGAGTTGGAGTTGGATCAACTTCATCATGTCCATTGAAACTCTTTCTAAATTTTCTATAAGGATAGTATCGACTAAGCCACCTTCTATAACTCATGTACAACATTTTCTTTGAATGTTTACAACGTTCACAACTTATTTTATTGCTGCAAATTGAACACCCTAAGTAACCTTTCACAGCATACTCAGATAAATTTTCATAAGCTAGAACATCATTAATAGTCCACAATAAGATTGCTCTTAATGTAAACATCTCTTTGAGATATGCATCATAAACTTCTATACCCTGACTCCACAAAATTTTTAGATCATCAATCAATGGCTCCAAATACACATCAATATCATTCCTTGGTTGTTTGGGACCTGATATTAAAAGTGTCAATATCATAAACTTTCTCTTCATGCATAGCCATGGTGGAAGGTTATAAGTAACAAGTATGATTGGCCAACAACTATACTTGCTACTTAATGAACTATATGGATTTATACTATCGGCACCAAGTGCAAGTCTCAAATTTCTTAGTTCAGAAGCAAATTCTGGTCATTTCTTATAAACTAATTTCCAAGAAGCGCCATATGAGGGTTGCCACATTATGCCATCATTTTTTTTTACTTTTTTATTCCATGTCAAATTTTTGGATATTTCAATACTTCGAAACATTCGTTTGAATGGGGAAATTGGAGAAAAATACTATAATACCTTTGCGAAACATTTTTTTTTGGGTTCCAACATGGTCTTAGACACTTTTCCACCTTGACTTTGCACATATTGGATAATGATTTTTCCTTTCATACTATTTTTTATAAAGAATGCAATCGTTAGGATAAGCATAAATTTTTTCATACCCTAAACCCAATTCATTAAGTATTTTCTTCATTTTATACATTGAAGAGGGCAACTTATTATTCTCAAGTAACATTTCCGTTAAAATCTTTAAGAGCCTTGTAAAACTCTTATCATAATGACCAGACATCACCTATAAGTTGTATAATACCATCAAAGTTGAAATCTTAGTAAACTTTGTATGCCTTTCATATAAAGGTTTTTTGGCATTTTCTAGTTTACTATTAAAGCCATGGTAATTATTTTTACCATTAACATCAACATCGTCAACACCATCATTGAGATCATAAATTGCTTCTACCATGTTAATTGTTTTAGTAAAAATATTTACTTTTTCAACTCGTGAAGTAGTTGGTCTGTTTGATGGCTCTTCTCCTTGCTAAATCCAATTATTATAACTTTGGTCAATATCCTGAAAAAATGCATGATTTTTAACCTCATTCAAATCAAGACTTTTAAACTTTTTACACTTAAGACAAGGACACCTAATAATATTGGGATTACTACTATTTTTACTTGCATACTCTATAAAAGCTTGAAGTCCCTTCAAAAATTCTAATGATCTTCTATCCCTACTCATCCAAGATTTATACATTTTAAAACCTATATTTTTGTGATTTCACAATTAGAAAATAAACATATTATTTAACAATTACACATTTAATAATTAAGAATAATTAATTATAAGAGAACTTAATTTATTTTGTATAATAATCATGTAAATAAATTGAGAAAAAACAAGCAAATTATGAAAAGAAATAAGAATATTTAAGTCACGCAAGACTATTAAGCTTAAGAAATATTCTATCAGAAAATATGTAACTGCCTTCAAATAGGATTAAAATGATCCAAGCTTTTATCAAAAAATTAATCATGTTCTTTGAAATTAAAACAATAATGACATTCATGTTGTTCTGGTATTTGTGGTTATCATTAAACAAAATTTGAGTTAAATTATTTCAAAACTTTGAATGGTCATAATTTTGTGCTTAGAGGTCCATTTGGGGTGATTTTTTTTTTTTTAAAATTTCATATAACTTTTCAAGATCTACACGTAGTCAACGATAATTTTACGATAAAATAACAAACTAAATAATTATAAAATACTAAAAAATAATCTAAACACCTAATGATAATTCATTAATTATAAAAATGAAATTTAAAGATAACTAAATAATGTTCTAAGTAATCTCAATCTAAATAAAACTTTATTTAAATAATTAATTATCTTATTTATTTTAAATTAACTAAATTTTGTGGG
The DNA here is from genome assembly GCA_029378325.1 of Elaeagnus macrophylla. NCBI lineage: Eukaryota > Viridiplantae > Streptophyta > Magnoliopsida > Rosales > Elaeagnaceae > Elaeagnus > Elaeagnus macrophylla. Next base: position 53,276,084 of record CM055640.1, read on the forward strand.
AGTTCTTTAGTGTTGAGGCTAGTTTTTATTCATTTTTTTTAGAAATGTTTTCAACAAATGTGGTTGATTTTAATTTAGAGATACTCTAACTAAAACTTGGCAAGTGATCCTATAGAAAAGTGATTGAGATTACAGAGTGTATCTCTTTTGGTCTTTCTCTTTCTTTTTGATTTTTTAATCACAGTGTTAAATTAAAGAGACTTATCCCTAGCTAGTTGGCTGGTGCCTGGTATGATTTTTGCAATGTTGTTTTACTGCAAGTTGGGCTTATGAAACAAAAATATGGAAATGGAATTCATGTAGAATTGAAGTTTAAAACATTTGTAAAAAGGGAAACAAGAGTAGCAAGTTTAAGTTGTTGTATACTATTTTAAATTTTTTAAAAAATAAAGATGCATGTAAATAAACTAGATAAAGAAATAAAATTAGAATATAATATTTTAAATTACTTTGAGTAAATATTAAATTGCTCAAACGCTAAAACCATGTAGTCATTTATATTCCCAGCACTCGTCATGCTTAAAATTAAAATTTCAGCATCATGCCTTCTCGAAATATTTTATTAAGGAACTTCACTTATTTAACAATGATATCATAAATATTTGTGGTGGTTAATCAAACTAAATTATGTTTAACAATGAACTCTTTAGTGACTGATACAAACTATAGAGTTTATTATATGTACACCTTAGTTGCTAGAACTCTATAAAAAGTTTCGAAAAACTAAATTATGCAAACTTAGAATTACCTTGTTAAATGCTATTTATTATAAATGATATAATAGTGAATTATTTATAGATAATTCTTTAGCAATGAAGAAAAAACAATAGATTTATAGATAGAATCGTGAATGTGAATTCTTGACAAGTATTTATTCTTTAACAAGAATTAATTAATTCAGACATACCTGCAGGATGAATCATGAAGAAGGATGGCTAAACGGTTGTGCAGCAAGCAGAGCGAGCAACAAACTGTAGCGAACGACAAAAGGCAGTAACAGCGGCGAGAGGCGAGCATGAGAGAAGGGAAGTGAGCGACGAGCAACAATGAATCAATCTGAGAGTAAAACCGAGTGACCAATCTGAGGAGCAGAAAAATACTATACCCTAGGAGTTAGTTTACATGTGTTATAATAATGCGAGGGAAAATTTTGTATTGTCAATTTAAAAGGTTTTTTTACGACAGTCGTTTTTTATTAACCCTCTTAAAAAATATTTATTCCTTATTTTGAAGTTTTAATGATGATTATTTTTAAAATGACTGTCATCATAATTTTAAAACTTATGACCGTCATCGTTACTTTATGTACACATTTTTAATGACATTCATTTAAAAAAAAACGGCCAACCGTTCTTAAAAGCCATTTTTGGCATAGTGTCACCATAGTAAATCTAAGTAACAATACAATAAAAACTAAACATCCATAATAAAATTAGTCATTCATACTTAAACTAATATCCATAGATAAATAGAATTTAGCATTCATCACAAAGAAAAAAGAAGAAGAACAACCTAATAATACTAAGAACTTAGGAGGTCTAAATACTCGCAAATTGGATCGAATGATGTTTCCTTTACCAAAAGCTTGTATCTTTACCTTCTATTATGTTTTAAGTCCTTGAGATTGACTTTTATTGCATCATTGGATGTAAAAAAGCTCCAAAAATCCTAAAATTGGTAATAAATTTTGTGTGTAGCAGTGAAACCTAATGGGCTTTATATAGGTGTTACACAAAATGCGAAGTTCCCATAAAAGTACATGCACCATGATACACTTTCCTCCTTCCACGGCACAAGTCTGAAAAATCCACAATGGTAAAACCCTAGAGTCGTGTGCTGCGACTCACAAAAATCTCCGCCGTGGCATAAGTGCAATTGCACTTCCGATAACAAAATTGAGAGCAACATGTCGCGACATACATTTTCCTTCACCGCAGCAAGTGTTGTTTTTCATGTCTTCGTATGTAACTCTTACAAACTTGTTGGTTTTCATATAAGGCTTACATGCCTTTGTCCTTTTAGCTTCTAAGTTGCTATTTGTGTATTCTAAGCATTTCGTCTTCACGTGTTTACATTATTTATCTCTTTTAAAGCTAAAACTACTTAAAATATACAAAAGATACTCGTGATTCCAAAATGACAAATTTATGCAAATAATAAGATCAAAGAGTAATAATTAAATTTATTTGATACAATTAAGTACATTAAATCACGAAATATTATTGATTTTCAAGCACTCATCAGACACAAAATCCCAAGTCCAATTTCCTAAGGACGTCAAAATTAACTGAGGTCTCTTAAGGTTATTTGGGTGCCAACAGCATCTTACCAAAGTACTAAGGGTAGGACCCAATTCCAATTTTTGAAGGAAACAAAAAATAAACAAAGTCAACTACCATGTAAAAACTTTGTTTCACATTCATAAGCAAGGAATTCTACCATGACAAAAAATGTGAAGTGAGGCAAAAGAATAGAGTCAAAAGCTGATCTTTTATTCAAGACATGCTCCCAAAAGCAACTACAATCTAAAGGCCAAGTGACTACACTCGCCAAGTACTACTGCAAAAGTAAAGGAAAAAGAAACAAATGGAAAATAATTGCCTAGGTCTAAGTCCTAAGTCTAATTTCAACAAACAATCTTCTTGGATGACACCACAGGATGGGTGTTGCTTGCATTATCTTATGAGTCCCAACTGAGCCTTGGACCTAAGTCCTATCCCCTGCTTTAGCAAGATCCTAGGTCTCATCCTCAACTGAAGACATACTCCCTTCAAAGTCAGAATTGTCATTATACACCCCATACTCATATGCAGCCATAGTGTAGTTTGGGAAATTACGGAGGGGTAGACGTTTTCTTGGGTAGACAATCTTGAGTCTCCTTTTGGAAAACTCAAAGCTGTAAGCCCAAGCAACACTGGTATTTGCCATGAAATCCTGGGAGTCCAAATATACATCCATAGCTCGTGGACCTACAATTTTTGCCTCAATAGTCAACCTCTGGATCTCAACTCTAAGCTTCTCCATGTTAGTATCCTTTTGGGCTAACTCATCCTTAAGTTTATACTTGTCAGTCTCATAAGCAGCCAAAGTATCACACAACTTTAGGTATTTTAAAGTCTCCTCATCTAGAGCCTTAACAAGTTCTGTCTTCTCCTCTAGAGCAAGAGTAAGTGAGGCCCAAACTTCGCCTCTCTAACGGCTCTTGCTAAAGGACTTAGGTGAATTTGGGCTATCATGATGTAATCATCCACAACATTCTTAAGTTTCAAGCACTTCTCAAATCAACCAGGGGATTTCTTCATCAATCTCACCCATGAGGGCCTTTAGAGCTACTGTAGAGGGTGGGTCATATGGAGGACTATAGTATGAATCCTCCTTTTCCATCACAGAGTCCTCAACTAGAGGAGAAACCTAAGTCGAGTTAGGGGTTTCAACTATCGCGATCTCCTCGACCTATGAGGTAGATGCTTGGTGAGCTCTCTTCTTCCCAAGAACACCCCTACCTTTCCTCATGTTCTTGGAAATGATTTGGAAGGTATTGATGGAATCGCCCTTCTTATGTGATAGGACCTGATGATTGCAAGACAAAAAAAATGATAAGGAATAAAATCAAGTCAACTCTAAGTGAGTCTGCACTAAAGAATTATTCAAAGTATTCACATGGACTAGGATCACGACTAAAAGTCTTGGGTAAATAATATGAAAGATGGACACCCTAGTGAGCAATCTTCTCAAGTAGCACTAACCTCGAACTACAACATCTCACAGGGGGTAAGGCAAGCAACTCTCCAATGAACTTGTTCCTATCTTCATCATAAAACTTTACCTTTTTTCAATGCACTGCATAGAGAAGGGTTCAAAAAAAAAGTTAGCAAGACAAAAAAAATGCAAAGTAAATTCCATATGATGGGCTATGCATGTGTGAGTTGCTCACCATTGGGAAGAAATTGTGTAAGTGTGGGGCCTAGGTCAAAACAAGCCATATCATAGGCCCTAACAACAATAAACCAAAAGTTTTTCCAACCCTTTTTAGACTTAGGCAACTTGAGGATCAACTTGCAATCACTAGATGGTCTAAGGCCAAACCAGCCTCTACCCATTACTTGTGGATGATAGAGAGACTTGAACGCAACAAGGCTCATATCTCTGCCTTTTTCCTTCAAAGGCACATAACAAGATAGTAGGATCTTCCAAGTGTTTGGGGTGAATTGCTCAGGAGTCAACCAAATCCTACTAAGGAACTGCTGCACCAATGGAGAAAACGAAAGTCAAACCAGCAAACATCTAATTAGCAAATATAGTGATCCATCTAGGAGGGGATCAACTTAGGATGATGCCATTGCCAAGAAGAGTTATACCAATAGAGTCAAGGATCTCAAACAACTCCCTCATCCTATCCACAGAGATTTGGGTCGTGAGGGGTATTAAGGAATCAATTTTATAACCTAAGTCAGACACTAGGTCATCATTTGTATCTCCATTTGAAACATCTCCACCAAAAATGGAACCAGGAGCCTCAACCAAAGCAGCACTGCCATAATGGGGAGAAAAATTGAATAGAGGACCCAATTCAGCACTAGAGTTGACGGGATGGAGGTTGCTGGCCGGATCCACCGTTGGTTTGACCAACTGACCATATGGCCAGTTGACCTTCTCCTATTGTGGCTCTACCTCCACATACGGATCTTGCCTATCTAGTCACATCTTGATCTAACTACTGGACCCCATGTTCTAACCTATATGTTGCGTCTGGCACCTGCCTAGATTCCCGCTTTCTCTTCCAATATTCTCACTGTACTAGTCAGCCATGTTAACTTTGCTCTTATGTTGGGATTTTTTTATGTGAGTGTGTGGTCTCTTGTAGTCATGAGTTCTTGGGATAAACAATATTCTCAAAGAGCTATTATCTCCTAGCTCACAAAAAGAAGAAGAAGAAGAAGATATATTTGCAAACCCTTCAGAAAATTTTCAATATACTAAGTTGGTTCAAAGTAAAGGAAAGATAATTTTTTTATTCAAGGGTCCATATTGTTCTACTTAATTCCTAAGTCCATGCATATTCAAAACAAATTGAAGAAAAAAAGGTAAAAAAGTAACTTTTAATCCATTTATCTTGTTGGAGTGAAGTCAAATGCTATTCTCAAATTATTATATAGGCTGGCAGGTCAGATCTCAATCACTCATCAAATAGGGATTTAAGGAGTCAGATAAGAAAAAGATTTTGGAGAATCATTCTCAGAATCAAACTCTTTGGGAAGTAAAACCCGCATACTCGTAATTGACTTTTTTTTCTTTCAAAGTTTGACCTCTCATAACTTTCCAACCAAGACTCAGATTACAGTTTAAAAATAAGTGTTAGAAAGCTTATGACCATAAGAACACAAAGCCAACTATCATTGAGCCACCATAGCCCAGGAGAAAATTTAGACCACCTACCCTGCTAAAGTGGCCCAAGTAGCTTAAGAGGCTTGTGTTGAGTAGAAAATAAACCATGTATCGTAACATTATTTGATTGGTCCACATCAGCATAGAAAAAATCAAATAGTACAATTAGCACACAACCAGGTAAATCTTTATTAAATAAAGCGTATTAATAGCTAGGATATTTATATTTTTATTAAATAATATAAATATTAATTAATACGAGTTAATTACTAAAATACCATCCATTCAAACCCTTTAATATGGTATCACAACTTAAAAATGTACGCGTAAGTTTATTCTTACAACCACAAAACTCCCTCTGGTCTTAATTATTCTTTCAAGAACCTGCCTTAAGTATCAGAATGGATATAGCACCTGACAATGTAGTTCTTTATGACGTGATTTGTTAGTGACGTGTAGGTCAACGTGATAGGAAATAAAAGTCGGACTAAAATCAAATCCAACAATGGTATTTTGGTTTATTTGTTAAGTACATAGTTTGATATAAAACTATGAATTTTGAAATATATTATTGCTAGATGGAAAAAATAATTAATTTAGTAAAAATGATGCTATTTAAGCCAAAAACTAAAAATTTGGGATTTATATTTGAATTTCAGTATATAAGTTGTGTTGTATTTGCCTATTTGGGGGGGGGGGGGGGGGGCGAATAAAGGGGTCATGGTTGATAACCGGATATAGAGAACCCAATAAAAGAAGATCAAAGCCTGAAACAACCGACGCCATGAAGCCGCCACGGCAATCCCTCATAGGTCATATGTTTCGCATTGCTAAGTGTAATGGTCCACGAGTTTGCGTAGCAGAAATTTGAGCTTTCAGTGCCAAGACTCTTCAAGTCAAGGCTAGCCTGTTACCTTTCGAGTCCAAAACATGACCCTTTGTCCAAAGGCTTCGGTGCTCCTTAAGAAAATACCAACGAGAACTACTCTCAATGAATCTTGCACGTATGCGACTTACTGATAGCTTTCAAGCATCAAGGTTACCTTACTAAGAAGCTCGCTCTATCGTAAGGTTCCACATCATCAAGGCATTATGCCGCACAACTGCTCACCCAACTGTGTAAGTCATACGTGTTGATAGCAAGTAGTATAACAATGTACCAAGACTTAGTTAACTTTTTATATCTCTTGTTGGGTCTCTTCATGCACACCCTTGAATAGGCAACTTGACACTAAAGGCCATCTTTATGCCTAAAGGTCCACCTCATCTTGCACCTCATGTGCACGTATGCTCGTTTCACCACATCATACTTAACTCAAGCAAACACCCTGCCAACTTATCCATAAATCATCCAAGCAAGTGTGCCTTCCATGCAAGCAAGTTCCATTCCTACAAACTCACATATTGCTTGAGTGAGCAACTCTTTGATCCGAAGCCCCACAACTAATGCCTTCATCTTAGCATGTTGTTGCCCATTACCGTGTCATCAAACTTACAAATCCTTAATGCTTGGCCGAACCCATGACCAACGCACCTTCCCACTCAACATCACTGTCATGAGGGTTGTCACATTCGTAATGTGCCTTACTTAGAGCAATGCTGCATCATTAGCATGCCGCTACTCGTTGATGCACTATCACTTGTGCAACACCACCCTATAAGGTGTACCGCATTCCCATGAAGCTACTTTAACTTGCCCACCTCGAATAAACTGCCGAGCATAACCATCTTCCACATATAGCCTCTCGTGTGAGAATTATGTACAATATCGACCCTTTCGCATCATTGATACTGTTCCTAGGACTTACATTCTCAAGGAAACACTGATATACTCGCTTAGCACAATCAATGCCCGCCCCATGGGCATTATCTAGCTCATAGGTAGCTCACTTAGCACACCGTGCCCAAGGGTGCCGGAGTTGGTAGAGAGCTTGACACTATGCCTCCCCCTAAAGAGCTCTTAGAGCATTTTCACTAGTTTTAGGAACAAAGATTACTTTGCTTGAGGAGACATAAACTTAAAATAATTCAACAATAATTATTTTATCAATGATCAAAGTGCCCCCCTTATTTAGACCATGACACTAAACAAAGCCAATTATGTATTGATACGCAAATAAAAAAAAACCCCAAAAAGAATAATCATAATTAAAATAGTGCAGACGACCAACGAAATGTAAACCTCTTTGAAATGGTCGTGGCTTCTTCATTTTTTCATTTCTTTTGAGATTACTCGAATTTACTGGCTCCTATTATATGTATAAAAAAAGAAAAAAAGAAAAAAAGAAAAAGAAAAAAAGCATTCTTCTGTTTCTTCTTAGCATTTTATTTTCTCACTTTAATACTCTTTCTTTCACACAATCACAAAGCAAATTGTTTTGAAATCAAAGGAATTTTGGCAAATAAGGTTCCCAAATTTCAATGGGAAAGTGTGGATTGTTTGATCTGAAAAAACACTTTGCTTTTTATGGAGCTTATCACAGCAATCCAGTGAATATAGTCATACACATGATATTCGTTTGGCCAATACTCTTCACGGCTCTTCTTTTCCTCTACTTCACGCCCTATCTATTCAATCTTCCTCACATCGAGCTTCTCTGGTTTGGCCACCAATTTGCTTTGGGTTTCAATCTGAGTTTTCTGTTCGCCCTAATCTATTCGGTGTTTTATATCTGTTTGGATGTCAAAGCTGGCTCCTTGGCTGCCCTGCTTTGCTTATTTTCTTGGGTTACTAGCAGTTTTGTTGCTAGCTTACTTGGGTTTTCTCTCGCTTGGAAGGTAATTGTTTTCAAATATCGTAAGTTTCTTCAATCAATTTGGTATGGGTTGACATATTCTATGTTTTAGAATTGCTTATGATTGATTTAAAAAAAAAAAAACTTGAAGCCTACTCCTTGTGCATGAATATCAAACTTTGTCTCTGGCATGAATGCAATGAATTGAGAAGTAATGATTTCAACTTTTGCTTTACTATTTTATCTAGTTAAACGTTAGAGATACATGCGCCGCTATTTATTTATTTACCAAGTTATGGTGTTAAATGTGAATTCTAGTGATCAATTTAAACAGTGAGACTTGATTTTGTTGGTTGTAGTCTTCAGTTCATTTTACAAGTGTATTTCATGGCATCTTCAGTTTTCTTTTCAGAAGTCTCCAAGTTAGCCTACAAATAACAATCTATACATTGTAAAATGTAAATTATTTGGTCTTGTGAATTTGCAATCTGAAAGAGAAGAAATATATTGAAAATCCAGGAAATACAGTTGTGAAGGTAGATAATTAAAAAGCTGTACTTTCCAATGCCACATCATGTAATGAGAATTGTACAGAGCATAATGAAAGCTTATGAAGGTTTTAATCTAGGAAAATAATTGCGACCTAGAGAAACATTCCACATCTCTTCAAATATGGATAACTTATCAATTTGTGGACCAAATAATCTTTCAAAGGGTTAAAACTAACAATACTGGATTTTGGTTATGGGATGATACGAGCTGCAAGCCTCTGTCCACCTATTCCTGTGTCTAAATTCCTCCTGTCTTTTGTCCTCTTGGTTTTATATTTGGATGCATATTCTTTATATCTGTCTTTTGATGTAAGGATTAATCATCAAATTATTTTGGTTTCAACCTTGTTTGTAGGTTGTTTTTGTAGCCCAGGTAGTGTGTTGGACTGGACAATTTATTGGCCATGGAGTGTTTGAGGTAAAAGCAACTAAGAGTTTGTTTGCTTGTGTTTTAGTTAAAAGTGGTCTTAGAATAAAGTTCTTTAAGGAATAAACAAATAATATGTGTTTCTGTTGCAAATCACAATATGTGCTTGCTGATTGAGTACCTCTAGCAAATTTTTTACCGACTTGTTCAAAAGCGTTTTTTAGCCACAAAATTTCAAAAACAGAAGCAAACATAACCTAAATTCTATGACATGCACCCAATTTTTAAGGTTTATTTCCATTTTCAACCTTCGAACAATCATAATATTTTGCAGAAAAGGGCACCAGCTTTGTTGGACAATCTTGCACAAGCATTCATAATGGCTCCCTTCTTTGTGCTGTTAGAGGTAATTGCTTTATGGATATTCTCTACATGAATGCTAATTGCATGACTGTTCTTTGACATGAAATATGCTTTTGTTTCAACTTTTATATATTCAAATAAAATGCTTCAGGCTTTGCAAAGCTGCTTTGGTTATGAGCCATACCCAGGATTCCATGCAGAAGTTCAAGCAAGGATTGATGCTAATATCAGTGAATGGAAAGAGAAGAAGCAGAAATTGATTTCGTGATATTTGATTGTGTTTTCGTTTCTGTGACATAATTCTCACTGGTCTCTAGGAACCCAAAAAAAAATTGTGAACGGTTTATTTGGACATTAATTGTGTATAATATATAACATTGTGTATTAAAATTTTCAATCAGATGCATATCATGAATAGCAGAAGATGTCTTGTGCATTCTGATTCACTGGAAATATATTGGAGTTTCATTTACTTTCACATTATGATGCAAGCTGCCCGCTTTGTCAACAAGAGGTAGAAGATGAGGTTCATTTATGTTGCAAGATTGCCAATTATTGAGGTATATATTGCGTGGTTACGGGGTTTGAAATATGCAACACAGGTTGAAATGAAGGATAGATCATACATGTCTCCTACTGTTGATCTCACTGATCAAAAAGTGAGCAATTTAACCCTCTAGTAGAGGGAAAAAAAACTTACATCGATCGAGCTATTATGTCCATTTCAACCATCGATCATAAATGTCTCCTACCGTTGATCTCATTGATTTAACCCTAATGGTGTATTTTTTTTTTTTTTTTACCATTTTTGTATTGATATTTTTAGGTCGACACTTCTACCCCCATTATACATGCAACTTGAGCAGTAAACTTGGTACCAATTTTATGGGGTAGAAGTGCTCAACTTATTTATGATCCATGGATTGGGTGGGCTCTTCTTTCGTAATTACCGATTAAAAAACAGTGAATTACTCAAATAGCACAGATTTGAACAAAAAAGCTTTTTGAACCTAAATAGTACTTTTTAGACTTAAACGGTGAGTTTCATTTATATAATATATATGATTTTTACCAAAATATCCCTTTATCTGAGTATTCGTAAAAACTTTGCAATTTTCGTGTTTCCTTCGAATTCACATTTTGTATGTACAGGTCATGTGAATGTACAGGTTACATACAAATTTATTTTGTATGTAACCTGTACATACAAATTTATTTTGTATGTAAATTTGTATGTAACCTGTACATACAAATTTGTATGTAACCTGTACATACAAATTTGTATATAACATGTACATACAAATTTGTATGTAACCTGTACATTCACATTTTATATGTAACCTGTACATTCACATTTTGTAAGTTGTTCAAACAATAATAACATACAAACAATACAATGCATTTCATGTGAATGTACAGGTTACATACAAAATAAATTTGTATGTAACCTGTACATTCACATTTTGCAGGAAAAACAGTTCGTGTGAATGTACAGGTTACATACAAAATAAATGTGTATGTAACCTGTACATACAAAATGTGAAGGTACATAAGCTGTTCTTCTTCTTCTTCAAGTGGGTTCAAGTGAATGTACAGGTTACATATAAAATAAATTTGTATGTAACCTGTACATTCACATGACTTCATCTTCATCTTCAATTCTTCATCTGCTCCACTCTTTCCTACATATATCAAACAACAAAAAGCTTCAAATTACACTAAAAAACAACGATAAATAAAGAAATCACAATTAATTTATATTAAAATTTAAACTTATAGGATTTCATACAAATCAGGAATACAGAAGAAGCGAAGAAGAAGAAGAAGAAGCGAAAGCGAAGAAATCTTCATCTTCAATTCTGGAACACAGAAGAAGCGAAGAAGAAGAAGCGAAGGCTGGGTTAAAAGTGTCATTTATATTTTACCAAAACACAATCGTTTTGCTATATGAGGCAAAAAATCAGTTTTCGTTAAAAAGGTCTCATATCAGGCAATTAATACGATTAAAATACTCTTTTTTTTTTTTTTTTCAGAGAATAAAAATATCATTACTAAAGTGCTTAGTTTTTAAACATAACAACCGTTTTTCCATATGTCAGGCAAAACCAAATTGTTGGGTCAGGACTCAGGAGAGAACCTTGTCTGTTTCGACTTTCGGGTACATAGATCAGCAAACAGAGGCATTAGATATAGATGTACTCATGGAAGTCCCACAATTTTTTTTAACACAAGTATTTGATCAAAGGTAGAAAAAGGAAATGGGATATACTGTAGCAATAGTTCCTGTCCATTAATTTATTTTTTTTTAATTCATACAATTAATATATATTTACTAACTAATCTAAATTAACAAAAATATATTTAAATTTTTAAAGATTTATATAAAATTTTAATTAAATATACTTAAATTTTTAAAATTTTTGATCCATTAAATCCAAAATTTAAAACTCTACAAAAATCATTAGAAACGCAATTGAATACAATTTTAATAAAATCTACCAAATTTTTTAAAAAGTTCCAAAAAGAAAGACCTTCTCTTCCGCTCATATATTTAGGGTTTGCATCATTTACGGGCAAACAACTGGGGCATGCCGGAGCTATCCCAAGTCCTACCGACGGTGTCGCTTTTGTCTTGTTCTTCTCCCATTCCTACATGGTATGCTGTCTGTTTTCTAGTTTTCTCTTCTCTTTATCTTTCCGATACATGTTTTACCTTTTAGGACTTTTAAGGAACTCAATAACTGACAAATATCTATACTTCGATATTAGGGTTTTGCACTGATTCCAGGTTCTAAATTTCTGCTTTGAAATAACAAAATTAGGGTTTTTTATGTTGAATAAAATGCAGTTAAACTCTTGCTCCACTTTTATTTAGCTAATTCTTTTTATTCCACTGAGGATGCACCGGTTCATAGCTTTGCTGCTTAGAAAGTATGGACGTGATTGTGTAAGGCCCACAGTTTTTGTTCTAGTAGCTGGTGGACGTTAATATGGCTTTTTTGTATGACCTTCGGAGCATGGAGTTAATGTTATTGTTTAGGGTAATATTTCTTTGACTTGTTTTTTCCTCTTATCTTATTTTGATGTTATTGAACTGTCATCCTTCTAGATGTTTACCTGCTGCTTTTGCCAATATATCAGCTTACCAGTTTTTTTTTCTTTGTTTTTTAAAACAAAATGTTGTCAATTTTAGGGTTGTAATGGTGAACATTATCCAATAATTGAAGATGCTAAATATGTCTGAAGTTCGAGGCAGAGTTTAGACTGTATATACAGTTGCATCAAAGAAATTTGACCCTGCTTGCACTAGGAGTTCGTCGTTTCATGTACAAACTTGTTTGAACAATAGGATTCTATTTTTGAAAGCCTCCAAATTCTTTGAAGCTTGGAGCTACAACCTCATATTTGTTATTTAACTTTCTATTCCTTATATTTAGTGTAAAAGTGCTATATTGCTCGAGTGTGTGTTATCATATTTTATTCCCTTCAGAGCAGAAAAAAAATAACTCCGTGTGAGCGTACGCCAGTTGGGTTGGTTGCTGTCTTGATGGTTAGTTTGTAGAGTTTCAGAACAGGAGAATCTGATATTAGCGTGTCTTTTAAAAATAGCTAAAACGGGGTCGCTTTGTTGTGTGGCTGCAAGGCCACATGGTTCACATGCAGCCAGTAGAGACTGGTCAATGGACCATCATGAGCCTTATTGGCGAACTAATACAAGCTTTTCACCGCCCCCATCAAGATGGGATTTTGATTTCCAATCTGAAGGGCTACAGTATGATCCCCATGATGAAGTTCAATTATATGGCTCCCCTACATCATCAAACAGTAAAGAAAGTAGGAGCTGGGTCAGAGGCAACCAACTTTACAATCAGCGATACTCTGATGGAGCTGGGATGTTTTTGAGTAGTTCGTCTGACCTCTCTCGAGGTCCTCAGTGGACACCTCCAGCAATACAGGAAATCAGTATTGATGATTTTGAGTTTCCAAAAAGGATAGGTAATATGGCTGGAAGTTATTTTGATATTATTTGTTTTAAAACTCATTACTGAATCTAAGTACTTGTATGTATACTGAAGCAAAAATGGCACGCTTACCATAGTTTAGTTACACTTCAAAATATGTTAGCTTCAATTGTCCTTTCATATCTTCTAGCATTTGTATTTGATTATTTCTTTAGATGCTGAAACTTGCCTCATAAATGATTTATTGTCTTAAGATGCTACTTGGAATTTTTCTGCTTGATTATTTTTTGGTTGCTTTGGGTATGAGCTTAATGAGGAGCAGCAGGGAATGAAACCTTTAGCCCTGCAACTCTTGCAGGTTGTGTATGGGGTACCAAATCACTAAAGCCAAAATTAATTAGTTTATGGTGTTAATAAAGAATTGTGTCGTGGGTATTGTTTGAATTTTATTCAAGTTCAATACAACAGTTGTGTAATCTTGCCTCGAAATGTGATGACATTTTTTCTTTCTGTTGAATATCATTGGTTGCACTGTCTGCTAGAATAACATGTATTTTTGGCATTAGTTGTTATTTACCCATGTGTGATTTGACTAATTAATGGTCCCTCTGCTTTTTCATGTACTTGATTAGTGACTTTGTTTATCCCTCCTTTGAGTCCTTTCTCATACTGCTTCTTGAGGTGTATCCTACGCTTCATACTGATACCGTTCCTTGTCATAGATTGTTGTGTGACCATTGATTTAATAATTCACTCTCTGTTTTAAGAAGGTTACTCCAACATGTAATTGAATATTGTATTCAGACAATCATGTCCTGATTGAATAAAATATTGAAATCTTGAATAGAATTCAGGGTCTCAACGTGTGGAGTCTGTAATCTGATTAAGCTATGAAAGAAGTCAGGACCTAAGTTGATATTTCATACTGAGATTTTGAAAAAGTCATCATCTATAGTTTCTCATAGTCTATGATACCATTTTGCATGATTGTTTGTAGCAGTTGAACAATTATTTATCTAATTCAAAGTTGCCTTGTTAAATACTGTTTAAAATAGTAATGTTTCTGTCCCTTCATCAGTTGCCTTATGTCTCATGAAGTTGAAAGCTCAAGGTCTTGTATTTTCTAAAGAATTAGTAATTATGTTGTTATTTCTCATCCCCATGTTTATCTTAACTGTTTATGTTTCAAATAATTATTTATCACCTTAACCTTTGACTGAATGCTTTTGGTGCCTTTGTTGTTAGGTTTATCTTTGGGGCCATCGTCATCTAGACCTACCATGGAGGTACTATGTCAAAATCTCCCTAGAGTTTTAAAAGGACCAAATAATAACGCTGAATTTCATAAATTTTTGCAGGGTACCTCAGAAAACCTAGATAGTGGTGGTTCTGCTTCATCATGTTCAGAGAGTAGTGAGTGTGAACCCACGATCAAATTCTGCTCATCCTCTGATCTTACCTTCTCAAGCCGTAATTCCTTTATGTCTAAACCTATCCATCCCCTATCTTATGCCACACAAGTTTTCCCCAGACAGGTTTCTGATTTTTCTGTGGCTGGGAGTCCTGAGTTTGATGCTGCAACTCAAAGAGAGGCCAGCTGCTGGAGTAGTGCTAGCAGCAGCATTGATTTACAAGATCTTCCCGAGTCATGTGAGACTGAAATTTATAACCGACCTGCTAATTCTTCTGGTGGTTTCAAATGTGGCTTGTGTGAAAGGTTTCTTTCACAGAAATCACCTTGGGGTTCTCACCGCATATCTAGAAGTGGAGACATGCCAGTTGCCAGTGTCCTTTCCTGTCATCATGTTTTTCATGCAGAATGCTTGGAGCAATCAACACCTAAGATGTGTAAGAGTGACCCTCAATGCCCTTTATGTGTCAAAGCAGAGGAGGATAACTTGACAGAGCAGCGTGGTTTTTCAAGATTAAGGACTGGTGTCCCAAGGCTTAGACCTTTTTGTGAGGATGGACCGCAACGGACTTGGGGCTGTGCACAGGTGGGAGATTGTGTTGAAGGTGCCTTGCATGTACCACCACGAAATACTATGCTGTTACTTAATAGGAACCGAATTAAGAAGAATCTTATTTTGAAGGGCAATTCAAGCAAAGAATTTCCTGGTAAAATAAGAAAGAGCAGCAGCTCCTATTCTTCACAGCAGTCGAGTGGAAAATCTGTGGATAAGGAAGCATTGGGGTCAAAGATGACAGCAGGACCTGTTGAGAAGAGCTGAAAGAAATATAACGTA
This sequence comes from Elaeagnus macrophylla, assembly GCA_029378325.1. NCBI lineage: Eukaryota > Viridiplantae > Streptophyta > Magnoliopsida > Rosales > Elaeagnaceae > Elaeagnus > Elaeagnus macrophylla. The sequence goes on from CM055640.1 coordinate 53,291,693, forward strand.
GATCACAACTTAAATAAATTGAAATTTACCAAGGATTGTTATTCTTTTGCTGTTTCTGCTGGGTTTGAGTTTGAATGTAGCTAAGTGGTGGTTCTTGATATTGATTGTTTATGTACTTTAAAATGTTGTATAGATTTTGCTGAACGCTCAAGTTTTACGGTTTCAAATGGGCAGAGCTTGAGCAGGTACTATGCATAGCCTGTCAACATTTCTGGCTTGTTCACTTGAGTTATGTCTCACTACTACATCTGGAATGTTGATGTTATTAGGAATTTACATCTCTAAAATTTATAACAAAAATAGTATTTAATAACATAATATAATGAGTTTAATTTAGCCTTAATGTAAATTTATAGATCTAAGAGTGTTTATAGTACACAAAATATATGAGTAGGTGTTCCGTCCTGTTCAATAGTACTTTTATTCTTTTAAGTTGGCCTTGGCCCGTGGGCTTTTGGTATCTAATTCTAACTTACCTGCACTATTTTTTCAGTGAATTACTCAAATAGCAAAGATTTAAATAAAAATTTTTTTTTGAACCTAAATAGCATTTTTTGGACCTAAACGGTAAGTTTCATTTATATAATATATATAATTTTTACCAAAATATCCCTTTTATCTGAGTATTCGTAAAAACCTCGCAATTTCTGTGTTTCCTTCGAAGCTTATGGACTTGTACATTCACATTTTGTATGTACAGGTTACATACACATTTATTTTGTATGTAACCTGTACATTCACAATTTGTATGTACAGGTCATGTGAATGTACAGGTTACATACAAATTTATTTTGTATGTAACCTTTTGTATGTAAATTTGTATGTAACCTGTACATACAAATTTGTATGTAACATGTACATACAAATTTGTATGTAACCTGTACATTCACATTTTGTATGTAACCTGTACATTCACATTTTGTAAGCTGTTCAAAACAACAATAACATACAAACAATACAATGCATTTCATGTGAATGTACAGGTTACATACAAAATAAATTTGTATGTAACCTGTACATTCACATTTTGCAGGAAGAACAGTTTGTATGTATAGGTAACCTGTACAAACAAAATGTGAATGTACAGGTTACATACAAAATAAATGTGTATGTAACCTGTACATACAAAATGTGAATGTACATAAGCTGTTCTTCTTCTTCTTTTAGTGGGTTCATGTGAATGTACAGGTTACATATAAAATAAATTTGTATGTAACCTGTACATTCACATGACTTCATCTTCATCTTCAATTCTTCATCTGCTCCACTCTTTCCTACATATATCAAACAACAAAAAGCTTCAAATTACACTAAAAAACAGCGAGAAATAAAGAAATCACAATTAATTTATATTAAAATTTAAACTTATAGGATTTCATACAAATCAGGAACACAGAAGAAGAGAAGAAGAAGAAGAAGCGAAGAAATCTTCATCTTCAATTCAGGAACACCGAAGAAGCGAAGGTAGAAGAAACGAAGCTGCCATTATAAACTGGTGGGTTAAAAGTGTCATTTATATTTTGCCAAAACACAATCGTTTTGCTATATGAGGCAAAAAATCAATTTTCATTGAAAAGGTATCATATCAGGGAATTAATACCTATTTTTTCTCATTACACACCTAAATTTAAATTTTTATATCGTTGTGGAGTTATATAAACCTTTAATAGACTTTAAAATAAATTTAATGGCTAAGACTTAAATGCAAAGCTCAGTAGAGAATTCATTCCCATTTCAAAAACTGCTCATAATCATACACCCAACTTTTGTTGCTTGAATCTGTACGTTTGTTGACATGTCATTTTTTTTTTTTTGCAGTCATTAAAGAAGAGAAGATGGAACAACATACAATATGAAGGAAACATCTTTCATGGAAGTAAAGATCGATATCTAAATTCTAAACAGCAAGGATTGTAAAAAAAAATTGGCAAAATATAGTTTCAAGGAATTTTACATCAATGTTAGATTTTTCTTAAAAAATGTAAATTATTTGATGACTAAATTGGATGAATATTTAGATTTTGCAATGCAAACATGGTTAAACATCAGGGTTTGGGTTCATGCTTCAGCTAGCCTTGTTATTACTTTCACTAATATGAAATGTAAAGGGAGAATGAAAATCTCCCACATTGAATATACGAAGGAAAGCTGAAGCCTTTATGGTCGAAGAGAGAACCCCTTAGTTCGTCCCTTCGGGGACGTCTGATGAAATTGGAACGATATAGAGAAGTTTAGCATGACGCCTATGTAAGGATGACATGCATAAATCGAGAAATGGTCAGAATTTTTTCCTTCCCAATTTCTCTCTTTAGGGTTTCGTCAATGCAGGTTTGTAAATTTCGTCATTCGTTAGTATATATTTTCTCTTTTGGTCTCATACTATAGTTTCCTAATTTTTAGATCAATTTGGAACTAATAATTTCATGTTTTCTACTATGGCTACTCTCTAGACTAGAGATGGCAACGGGTCAATTCGGGTTAGATTCGACCCGATCCGTTTTGACATGCAGTTCAAATTGAATTGAACCATTTCAAACAAATGGGTTCGATTCGGTTTGGGGTAATATCCAGGAGTTAAAAAATGAACTGTTGACCCATTTTTTCCCCCCAAATGAAAAAAAAAATTATAAGTTTTTAGTAAATAAGTGGGTACTCGAATGGTGTCCCAAACCGAACGAATTTTTGCCCTGAAATGAACTATTTTAAATAAAATGGATAATGTCTCGATCCATTTTCAACCAGTTTTGGCCCAACCCGATCTAACTTGAATGGGTCGGGTACCCTCGAGTACTCGAACCGTCGGGTCAAATTGTCATCTTTGCTTTAGACTCATTTTGCTATCTTCCTTGGGATAGTGCCATTAAAAATCTCAATTGATTTTCTTAATGAGATTTTTCTTGCTGTTTGTGTTGTGATTAACTTGGTTATTCTCCTGATCTGGTTGATATTCTTTTGGTGCTGTGGAGGATCTTGTAGATCGTTTTTCTAGTTTGGATGTTCTTGATCTTAGTGAATCGGAGTCTAAGGATGAGTCAACCTTCTCGCTAAGCTTGGCTAAGAAGTGTTTTATTGTTAAATCGATCAATCTCTTAGCTATGATGTAAAATTTTGGTCAAATTTTAGGTTGTAAGGAGGTTTGTGTGGTTGGAAAGAATCTATTCGTCTTTTTTATTTGGAGGTGAGGAGGAGAAACAAAGTGTTTTGAAGTGAAGTCCTTGGAATTTTGATGATTCAATTTTGGTTTTGAGGATTTACGAACCATGTATGATCCCTAGGGAATTGGATTTATCGCTTTGTCCATTTTGGGTTCATATTAGAGGTTTGCCTCTTAGTTATGTTACCTCTTAAAGATTGGGGAAAATTGGGGAATTAATTGGCATTATCTTAGTTGTTGAGATACTGCCATTGAGTGGTTTGGTGTTACATGGTGGTCATGCTATGGTTGAAGTGGATATCGTTAAACTGCTCCTTCCTGTAGGTATCTGGCAAAGTAGAAAGAGTTTTAATCATTTTTGGATAGATTTTCATTATGTGAAGCTATCACTGATGTGCTTCTTGTGTGGAACTCTAGATCACGTTACATATGGTTGCAGAAAGAAGAAACAAGCTGACGGTGATGGTAGTCCTTTGTTTGGCATATGGTTGAAATTTGAGGAGTAGAGAAGTACTCCTATAAAGGTGAAGCAATGGTTTAGGGGAAATTTGAAGGCTAGTGAGGGTGATGGTGGTCAGTGTTTTGAGGAGAGTTCTGGACTCTTGGAGGGTGACGGTGTTGCTTGGTCTTCTGGAAGCCTTTTGATGACAATCTTAGAATGGTGAGCAAGGATAATGCTGTTTCATTGAGGGGTGATGTTGCTACTATGGCTGATATGTCTACATAAATGATGGATGATAATCGAGGGAAAATTGTACAAGATAATGTGGAGGGTGTTTTTAATGCCTCTGAGAAACTTTTCACTGGGATTTTGGATGAGAATGTTGATCCAAATCTGGAGTTTGGAAGTGTAGATTTTTCCTCTAAAAGGAAGCATGATTCTAAGAAAGTTACTTATAATTTCTTGAAGTTAAGAGGTCCAATTGGGAAGAAGAGGGGCAAATTTGTTAGGGGAGTGTGGTTGATAGGGGCTCCTTAGATTATGGTGTAAGGGATGGTGTTGTGAAGTTCATGAATGGCTTCTTTGCAAGTAATGAGGTGTGTGCTGATGATTGCAACGTGACGAGATCTATGGATAAGCCCTATCAAGAGAAATGATTGCTCTAAGTTGAAATGTTAGAGGGATTGAGAACCCTGTAGCATTTAGAGCTCTTAAACGTCTTATTGATGCTCAAGTTCCCAATCTTGTGTTTCTTATGGAGACAACGCTTTCTGTTGATGATGGTGAAAATATAAGATCTAGGTTGAATTTTGATGGTGTTTTAGAGGTCCTTAGAAAGGGTTGTGGTGGAGGTCTCTTGATGCTTTGGAGGAATGATGTTGAGGTTAGTGTGAAGTCCTTTTCACCTGGGCATATTGATACTTATGTAAGATGTGCTTCTTTTGATTAGACAAGGGTGACTGGCTCAAGGTAACTAGCTACCGTGGGTTATCTTGGGTGATTTAATGAGATTACTTTAGTGAATGATCAATTGGGTGGCAATTTGCGATATGAGAGGCAAATTGATGATCTTAGGGAAGTGACGAGGGCTTGTAGTTTGGTGGATTTGGGCTTTGAGGGTTTCAAAGGCACTTGGAGTAGGAGGAAAGGCGATGGGGAGAATACTCAGGTTTATTTAGGTAGAGCCTTTGTGAACAACTTGTGGCTTACTTCCTTTTCTGCACCAAGGGTGAAGCATGTGAAGGGAGATGTTTCTGATCATTTAGTTATCCTCAAGTCAATTGAGAAGTTGGGATTTTCAAGGTAGAAAAAAAAAGGAGAGCCATAATTTTTATATTTGAGGACTTTTGGTTAAAGGTGGATAGGTGTACTAATGTGGTTCATGATGCTTGGGAATTTTTCCACACAAGGGTTGAAAATCTTGAGGATGTGGAGAAGAAAATCTCAAGTTGTGTTGCTGCTCTTAGTGATTGGAATTGGAATGTTGTTGGGCATGTGCAATGACGCCTTAGTAGTTTGGAAATTTTTTTGGAAGGTGCTGTTTCTAGTCATAACAATGATAGGGTCAAAAGTTTGGAAAGGAAGATAAATTCCTTACTTTAATGGGATGAATTAATCTTGGCATGTGTGGCTTAGATAAGGGGACCAGAACTCGAGTTTTTTTCATTACAAGGCTAACCATAGGAAGAAGAAAAATCATGTGGCTAGCTTGTTTGATGGTTTGAATAATTTGAAGACAAATGATATTGATATTCAATGCATGTTTTAGGATTATTATACAAGCTTGTTTACTAGTGAGAGCTTTAATGGTTTTAATACTTTTGAGGATTGCTTATGTCCTAAAGTAATTGAGGGGATGAACAATATGTTATTGCATTGTTTCACTAAGCATGACATTGATTTGACACTTGATCAAATGCATCCATCTAAGGTTCTTGGACCAGATGGCATGCCAGCTATAATTTATTAAGAATTCTCTTTTGTGATTGGATATGATGTCCTCACAGCGTATTTAAAAGTATTGAATGAGAATGCTGGTCTCTTTTTTCACAATAATACTCTCATTTCTTTTATTCCTAATTGCAATAAGCCTAAGAGGGTAGTGGACTTTAGGACTATCATCTTGTGTAATGTATTATACAAGTTGATTGCCAAGTGTTTTTGTGTCCGGAAGGCTTATATCTGATAATACAATGGTAGCTTTTGAAATATTACATTCTATGAAGAGGTTTTTGAAGGAAAAAGATAGGGTTGCAGTCAAGCCTGATATGATGAAATCATATGATAGGAATGAACGGCCTTATTTAGATTTTGTTATGATGAGACTTGGATTTTCAAGGAAGTGGTGTGACTTGTTAATGAACTGTGTGACCTCAATATCGTACTCCTCAATTGTGAGTGAGTGTCAAATATATCCTTTTAAACCAACTAGGGGCTTGAGACAAGATGACCCCTTGTCACCTTATCTTTTCATATTGTGTGTTGAAGGGCTCTTGGGACTAATCAAGAAAGCTAAGGAGGATGGCTTGTTGAGGGGCATAGCAGTGGCTAGAGGTAGTATGAGGGTCTTTCATTTGTTCTTCATGGATGATAATTTTATTTTTATGGAGCTTTCTAATGGTACATGTGATAATTTGAAGAATATTTTCACAAGGTATGAGATTTCTTCTGGACAGAAAATTAACTTTGTGAAGTCCGCGATGTCATTTAGTTCTAATACAGCCGTGGAGGTTCAAGCATTGACTCAAGGTACCTTAGGTATCCGTATTATTAATTGTCATGAAAGATTAGAACTACTGGCTATGGTTGGTAAGAAAAAGATATGACTTTTTGGGTAGCTAAAGGAAAGAGTGTGGAAGAAGCTTAAGAATTGGAAAGAAAAGACACTCTACAAGGCTAGAAAGGAGCTCTTCTTTAAGTCTATTATACAAACTATCCCTTCTTATATTATGGGCTGTTTAAAATTGCCAGTAAGCCTCTGTAATGATATTCAGGGCCTTATGGAAAAGGTTTGGTGGGCATATGGCTTGGAAAGGAAAGCCATACATTGGATGGCATGGGACAAGTTTTGCAAACCCAAAGTGCTTGGTGGTATGGGGTTTAGGACTCTTTATTCTTTCAATCAGGCTTCTGTTACTAAGCACACACTTGGAGACTTTTACAGAATCAAGATTCCTTACTTTGGAGGGTGTTTAAAGAGAAGTATTTTGCTAATAAATCCTTTTTGAAGTGGATGCTCTTGTGTATTCTTCTTATTTATGGAGGAGTATTATGTGGGGAAGAGAGCTTTACTTAAAAGGTATGAGATAAATGGTTGGCATTGGTGCTAGTATTAGGATCTACAAAGATCTGTAGCTGCCTTATAATGAGTCCTGTATGTCTTTATCTCCTCCTAAATTACCTCTTGATTCAACTGTGGATATGCTTATTAATGATAATGGTAGTTGGAGGGAGGATGTGATTAGGAATACTTTTGTGGATAAGGAGGCTGATACTATTTAAAAATGTCATTGAGTAGAAGCCAAGTGGATGATAAATTTATATGGGTTAGAGATTAAAGTGGCATTTTTTATTTTAAAAGTTGTTATTGATTGGCTAGATGCTAAATTTATTTGGGGAAGCATGTTGTTATTTGCTCTATTCCTATGAGAGGCTTTTCTTCACCACTTTGCTATGAGCTACAAGCTATTGCATAAGCGTGTAGGGAGGCACAGTAAAGAGAGTGATAGGCTGTCATTTTTGAATCTAATTGTATGCAAGTTGTTTCATTACTTAATGAGAGAGCTGAAGAGGTGGACGATAGGTTGTGTTATGTTCCTAGGGTGCAAAATAAGGTGGTGCATAGGGCTGCTTGTATAAGAAGAAATATTTTTGTATAAGAATTAAATAAAGTTAAATATTACAAAGATCAATTGTGCATTTATTCTGATTTGAGAATTGATACTTGATAGGGAAAGATTTCTCACATTGGTTAAAAAGAAGAAAGAAGTTTTTGTGTTAGAAGTTAAAACTAGAATTTTTTTTCTTTTTCTCTTTTTTGGGTTAGAGATCAAAGTGATTGTATTGGGATATAGAGTAAATATATATATTTATTAGGGAAATTTGTGTCAAGTATGCATGGCAGAGTATTATTGATGTTAATGATCAAGGGTTAGGGCACAATTAGCACTCAATTAATTCTTAATCAACATAATATTTAATAAATAAAATATTATTTATTAATTACAATATTGCCATTGCTTCAAGCCTATAAATAGGCCTCATATTTTATTTTTTAAGGTAAATTTTTTTTTCATTTATTGAGCTCAAGCTTTCTCTGTCATTTATAAGAAAGTTGTTTTTAGGTAAATATTACAATTTTTTCAAAATAATTTAACTTCTAAAACTCATAGTTTCATATACATAAAAATAATATATTTTACCAAAATATCCCTTACTCTCCATCTATTAACACTTCAACCTCATCAGAGCTTTGGTGATTTTGCCGGCGACTTCATCATCTCTCCGACGAATCTTCTAGTGACCATACCAGAGCTCCGACGACCATCATTGAAAGGTATGTAACATATTACATATAACGGCAGAGTGATCTGTAACATGTTACATACAACGACAGAAAGATATGTAACATGTTACATATAACTGCAGAGATGTATGTAATATTCAACAGATACATAGAACAACATAGATAAAGCCTAATCAAAATGCCACTCAAGCTCCAAAAACAAAATTTTCTCAAGAAATTGAAACAAGAATTTTCTCAAGTCTCATGCAATATTTAGAAGGTTTAGAAAATGAGGTTTTAAAGTGTAGCTACCAAATTTACATAAAAACCATCATAGAGTTAGCACACTAACTAAAACATGTGTATGAAAATATTGAAATTAACAAAGTTATTCCTTTTAATCCAAAGCAAGCATGAAAACACTTGTAGAAAGATAGGATGTAATTATTCCCAACTAGTAAAGTAACTTTCTTAACAACTAATTGAACTCAATAACTATTGAATCTTCCAATTGAGTTCTAAGCACAGCTTATGGAAATGAACCAACCAAAACTTGATTTGTAACCTATCCATGTTGCTTTAGCAAGAGTCAAAGTAGGAAGCTTTAGTGGTCTCTTGGAAGGTGTCTTAAGTGTACAATAATCAAGCATCACAGTCCAACCATTTCCATCATAGGCCAATCTCGTAGCTTCTCTCTATTGATTTTGGGATTTTATTTCCTTCTTTAGCTTACGACAAACTTAACCGAGAGAAGGCAAAGACGAGATCAGCAAAGATGAAGCTAGAAGAACCTAGATATTAGTAAGGGTTAAAATCGTAAAATATTTTTTCTTAAATGATGTTTCGTTCCGCTAGAATAGAAAAAAATGCGCTCTCTTTAATATTCATGCTATTCTAAGTTATTTTTCCAAAATAAGTTGTACATTGATGGAGTTAGTTGTCTTTCATTTTTTTTTTTTTTTTATAGCTAATTGAGCTAGTAGTCTTGTTGTTCATTGATTCTCCATATTGATTATTTTTTACCTTTGCTTAAATTTCTCTAAAATTATGTTTCTTTGATAGATTTTTTTTTTTTTTTGCTAGACATGTTTCTTTGGTAGATAAATTTAGTATAAGATTACAAATTACTTTTAAATAAAGAGAAGAGAGTAAATGATCTCTCATGAGTAGATTAGTCTATTTTCTTTTCGAAATTATGCATTTTATTTTTATTTTTTTAAATTGAAAAGGAGTCCATCAAGGATAAAATGCAATAAAATTATAATTTTGTTATAATAAATATTTTCAATAAAAATATTTTTAGGTTGAACGTTTAAGAGTTATGATTTATACTTCACAAGTTTAGAAATTATTGTTTAAATAATCAAAATTTAATTTTTTTTTTATTAAAAATATTATTTATTAAAAATTATTATATATTTGCATTTTCATGCTCTTTTTCAAGTTTAAAAGATAATGTCATTAGTTTAAAACAAAATGTCCAATAGACATTAAACTTACAAAAAATAAAAATAAAAAATAAAATAAGAAGACTAAATAATCATGGAAAAAGTATCTCTTTAGTCCCTAAATTTATGTCTTTGCGATACTTTAATTTCCCAAGTTTCAAGTTGTACAATTTAGTCACAAACTTTAATAGTTTAGGTGTCATATATAAAAATAGGCTCATAAATTATTATTTTTTGGACACTTTAGTCCCTAATTTTTATTAAGATTAGATACTTTAGTCCTTAAAATCTGGATTGAAGTGTACCTTTTATTTTCTTCTTAAAATATGACCTAAGTGTATTAGTTGAAAGTTTAGAAACTAAAGTGTCCCAAAAATACAAGTTCAGGGTTCTTGGTATCACACCACCCCAATCATATTATGCTAAAATATAATAAGTAGTGTTATAATTTAGAAGTCAAATATTAAATATAATATATCTATTTTATGATTAGATTTATTTCAAATGAAGATATATCTCTATTGTATCATAAATTTGTATTTAATTAGAGATTTAATATCTATCATATCTTATATTCAAAATTCATATTGTTATATTGTAAACCTTATAAATAGGGCCTTAGTAGTGTATTATAAACACAATAATTAATGAAAATTATTTTTTCTATTTGTTTTCTCTCTACTTTCCTTCTCTTATTTTCTTATTTTCTTTTATTTTCTTTAGTACTTGTGATTTTATACATGTGAAATAATCTTGGCTATAATATACCACAAACTTTTTGTAGTATAATGGTAGATCACAAAATTTACAAGTTTTTGAATCTTTTTATTCTTTATAATTAAACTCAAATCTTATTTTCATATCAAGTTTTTATTTTTATTTTTTATTACTTGATCTTTTATTGGATATATGATCAATAATATTTATGATTTATTTTCCTTTTAAATTCATTAAGTTGTTTGGTTTATATATCAATATCCATATATATATTCATATTATAATTGAATTTTAAAATTTATTAATTTGTTTGGTTTATATATCAATATCTATACATTTCATATTGTAATTGACTTTTAAAATTTGTTAAATTGTTTGATTTGTATATCAATATTTATATATATTCATATTGTAATATTATCTTCAATAATTCTAGATATTACAACATTTTGAGAAGTCAACAAATATTGAAAAATAATCTCATATACTACATTATACTAGTATGTCAACAAATCTTGAAAATGTCTCAAATTAATTTTTTTTATTTTATCGTAAACTACAAATTTTATTATTTGTTATAACTAATATATATATATTATAAAAAGATTATTTGTTATATTATTTGAATTATTTAATCATATTTAAGATTTAAATTCAATATTGATATGAAGACAAATATTATCTAATAATAAATTTTTACTTAAGTTTAATATTGTAGTCATTAAAAGAATTTAAACTAATTTATCATAAAATATTAGTAAATTTAATTTTTGTTTGTATGTTATCATCCTAAATTATTTGATAATATTATATATAAATATATTGCAAATATATTTATGAATATAATAATAAATATATAATAAGTTTATCAATATAAATATTTATTATTATTATTTCAAAAAAAATTACGAATTTTAAATATTTTGTACTAAATAGTTGGATAAAAATACGCTATAAATATCTATTAGTATTTGCCTTTATTTTAAATTAATAATTTATTTATACTTATCTTTCATTATAATTAATGAATGATATGTGTAACATATATGATAACTATATTAATTAAAAAAAAGGTTGAAAAATAACTTTTGAAATATAATGCCCGTAGTAACTTAAATAATATTCATTTGGCAATAATTGTGAATTACATGAAAGTTAATTAAATGTAACTACCTCATAGATTCAAACTCATATTTTTCCATTTATTGATAATATTTTTTTTAGTATTAATATAATTTGTAATCACTTAAATAAATTTTTATGGTATAATTTAATTATAATTTTTTATGTGTATTTATTCATTTATGCTTGTTAATTAAATACACATAAATTTTGGGTTGATTTTCATGCTAAATTGATATAATTATTGATTGTGAGATTTTAAATAATAAATAAATGGATTAAAATCTCATGATTTGGTAGCCCAAACAAACTTTTCAAGTCTGTAGTTGCATGAAAGGTTAGATCTAAGAAAGTTTTGTCTAGGAGGCTAGTTTTTTAAAGCCTTTGTGCCACTAGTCTTTCCTGAGAACATTGCTTTGTCTAGGAGGATGATTTTTAAGGAGGCCTTACTGCACCATTCTTTCCTAGAAGCATTATTGGTGAATATTAATTGTGTTGCTACAATGTTGCTATGATTATAATTAAGTAATTCTAAAATTTACATATATTTAAGAAAATAAGGGATTGAATTATTCTCTTGAAACTGTAAAATGTAATATTTTATAATTGTATATATGATAAAGTATATTCATTACCTCGTGTATGCTTTTAAAAGTAAAATTGACATCATAAAAATATATATATGCTATTTATGAGTAAAATATACTATTAAAGTAGCAAAATAATATCTATATAAACAGTATATGTTTTACATATGACTATGAATATAAGGGCATTTTGATTATATGAATGTTATTTAATATTGACATTGAAATGAATATAATTAAAGAAGAAAAATATATCTTGAAAGAATGCAAGTAATTTATTTGGCATTTAATAATTATTATTTAATCTTGATCATTCAAGATGCTCAATACTATTAACCTTTTATTTGAAAAACTTAGGAGAAAAAAAAGGTTATTAAATCATATATTTTATTGAGAGCCAAAAGAAAAATATGCATAGATCTCGTGTATGCTTATATAGCAACATTGAAAGTAAAATTAGTAATAGTTATGAATTCTTCATATGTTATATTTACAAGTAAAATTTGCTCATAAAATAGAAATAGAAAAAAACACACATATATTTAAATATTATGTGCTTGTATAAATTATTAAAAAAATAAAGATATTTTGATCATATTATTACTTGAAGTGAATATTATAATCATGTACATGATTTAAGCTATTGTATTAATATTGTCAATGTGATAGTTACAATTTTATTGTATTATAAAAAAATTGAAAGACCATAGAGATAAACAAAATTTATTTTGGAGTTGTTATATTATGATGTATTTGAACTCCAATTTTATAATAGACCATGAGCTTTCACAGATGTAGAAAAAGAGAATGTTAATTAAGGTCTAATATTTTATTAATATTATACATAATATATCCTCCTTTTGATCTTGATGGATAATGATAGATGAAGAAATATAAAGTGAGCTTGTAATTATTGCTTATCAATTAAAATAGTGAACACATCTCAAAGACAATAGAACAATACTCATTATTGTTGAATGATAAATGAGTTAGCAAAATTTCATGTATAACTTGATAAAAGACTTTGAAGAACTAAATATGATGAATTATATTATATATAATTGTTCTCAAATTCCTCAAACTTGAGGAGGAACTTAATATTTTTGGCGATAGTAACATTCGAGACTACAATCAAAATATAATATATAAAGTCATAAATAAAAACTTAACTTGAAAAATTTTTTGGAAGACAAATCTTATGATTAAAATTACACGGATGGTGAATATGCTGGTCTAAATTATATGCCACAAATACATGACTAGAAGTCAATATTTTGAAAGTCTTTCGATTTATATCGCTAATATAAAATAAATTTTGATGGATAAAAATTTGAATAATTATAGTAACCAAAATAAATTATGAAGAATTAAAATTGGTTAAGTATATAATATAAAGCTAAATGGCTGTGGATCAAAGTCCAAACCTTTCTTTATTTAGTAACTATATGTGTTATATATTCCTAAAGCAAAGTGAACTCACTATATTTGACAAAAGTTGATAGTGAATTTCGCGCCTATAAAAATATCATATATTACAAAAATAATATTGTCAGCTTATTATAAAACATGATATATTTTTAGTTCAGTTTAACCCATAAATTTATTATTAAATTTTTTTTAATTACAACTTACATTAGTGGCAAAATAAAGTTGATTTAATCTTATTGTATTGATTCAACACATTGAGATGGAACCACCAATAAATTTAAAGACATGTGTTTTGAGTTTCTTTTATATTGAATATATTGAACCTTTTAAATTATTAAATTTTTTTTAATTACAATTTACATTAGTGGCAAAATAAAGTTGATTAAATCTTATTGTATTGATTCAACACATTGAGATGGGCCACCAATAAATTTAAAGACATGTGTTTTGACTTTCTTTTATATTGAATATATTGAACCTTTTGAAGGGTATGTAGGATTATTAAATAATTTTGATAAATAAAAATAATTTCTGCCATTAGGGGAGAGAAAAAAATAATGACGTAAAATTATTTAAAATCTATCAATTTTATGAAACATGAGATTCAGAAAATTGCAGCAAAATTATATTTTTGATGCATTTAGATAATAAAAAAAATTAACTGTAAAATGCTCGAACAATTATTGAAGTATATATAGGACAATGAAATAAAATAGCAGCAAACATTCATAATTTATTTAAAACTTACTAATTATATTGGTGCAAAAATAATATTATTATTGTTGGAATAAAAGAGTTAACATTTTAAGAAATGACATCGAAAAAAATTATAATAACTATTGACTCTTATAGAGTCTCAAGTACTTGATATAAAATAATATCATTTCGATTACAGGAGGAAAAACATATTAGTATATTAATGTTGTACAACATATATTTTTTCATATATTCTTTATTACTGAAGAGATGATAATGATATTTAATAATGTTAAAAGTTATTAAATGTCGATTAAGAAAAGTATTGGTCAAATACAAAAATTATTTCAGGCACATATTCATTCACTTATGCGCAAAGTGAATTAAATATAGTATGAACACCTGAAATTTTTGTTAAATATTTATAAAGACTAGTTGTTCAAATGCCTAAAAATGTAAAATGTGTTGAAAATTCATAAATTTATTAAAATATGATGAGGCTGTGAGATACAAATTTTACACCCGTACGTAGAAAATGACTTTAAAATGTGATTAGTACTCACATAACATTGTTTATATGTAGTTATTGATGTGAATAAATTAATAGTACTTATTGTTTATAAAAGCATTAACTTTAAATGACATATATTGTTATGATAATTCATAGGCATGTACTATTAAAATAATGTGAATGACTATATGAGTTCTAATAGATATCTTCTGCATCCACATTAGCATTAAAATTTAATATTTTTACAACCTGCATGACTTTGTTATGGATACAAAGTATGTTGATTTGTTTTATGTACTCCTAAAAATATGAAAAAAAAAAAAACAAGTAATTATCTTAAAGAGAGATAAACTTGTATTAATTTACTTTTTATAGATAAAATATATTCATATTATATATCCAGTTATTATTTAGTTGTATGATATAAAAATTACCTCATATTATTCTTCATTTTATAGTTAGTTGGCATCATTTAGTAAGATAATTGATACTCAGTGTATTTATTGACATTGATGAATGTTATTAGAACATATACAAATGTTAAATCTTATAGAAGAACAAAATGATGAATTTTATTATAAATTAGATATATAAATTATCATTATTACTGCAGTTTTATAAGTGCAAGGTTTATAATTAATTTTGTAAGAACTGACAAAATAAGTTATTTTGTAGAATAACATATACCTTACAAATTTGTAATTAAATGTAGCATATTATATAAGTAAATATATTTAGCCTACAACTATGAAATTGCAATATATATGAAGTCAATTGACGATTGATTAAGCTCACTCACCATGAGTTATTATATTTATTTCAACATTTGAGAAATTATTATAGTAATGTTAAAATGTGCCAATTAAAATGATATCTCATGTTAAACGATTGTCATTATCAGGGGGAGCACATCTGTATATTCGTTGTACTCTTTTTCCTTTCCACGATTTTGACCCACTGGGTTTTTTTTAAAATGTTTTAATGATGTAACTTAAGCGTATTGTATAAGAATAATGTATTAGTTTTTTATCTCATTGAGTTTTTCTAGCAATATTTTTAACGAGACAAATTCTCAATGTATTTGATATCTAAGGGGATATGGTTAAATTTATTTCAAATAAAGATTTATCTCTATTGTATCATAAATTTGTATTTAATTAAAAATTTAATATATATTATATCTTAGATTCAAAATTCATATTGTATTTTGTAAACCCTATAAATATAACTTTTAACAGTGTATTATAAACACAACAATTAATAAGAATTATTTCTTCTATTTTTATTTTTATTTAGCTTTGTAACAATAAGAATAATTCCAATATTAAATAGAAAGAAAATAGAAAAGAATAAAAAAGCTAATAACTCGATTGATATGGTAAAGAATTTTCTTTTGCAATCTTTAAAAAATTTCAATTCTCATTGGCTTGGTTATTACCAAAGATTTGAGCTTGGTAGTAGCATAAGTAAAAAATAGTTAAGCTATATATGCTCCAAAAGCTAATAGAGTGAATTTTTTTTCCTCTTCCATATGAAATGATGTATCTTACATCTTAGGTGAAGTGCCGAAAAATTCTTTAAATTAGATGACGTGAGTTATTTGTTTTTTTTAAATTTAAAAGAGTGTTATTTAATTCCTTTATTTAAAAAAATAATTTAATTAAAAATAAATTATATTATTTTAATAATTTTTTATTAAAATATTATTTTCTTATAAAGTAATTAAAATGTGACTAAAATATAAGATGAAATAATTTGAAAAATATCAACAACAATAATATTTTAATAAAAAATATTTAAATATATATTTTAATTTTAAAAAAATAAATAATAAAATATTAAAATAAAATAGTCGCTGATCAATAAATATTAAAATGAAAATTTTGTGATATTTTTTTATATTAATTATTATTTTATTATGGTTAAAAATTAATATTTTAATTGCGCTTAATTACTTGACAAAAATTGATATTTTAATAAAAAAAAATTATTAAAATAATATATTTGTCATTAATTAGTCTCTTTTTTTTTTATAAAAATAAAATTAAAAAATATCGTTTATAATACAAAAAATTAAATGATATAAATAATTAAATTTAAAAAAAAATTATAATACTTTTCTCTGCATTTTTTTGTTTTCTTTGTTGGGTGGAAGTTAACAAATTAAATACTTTTTTAAACAACTAAAAGTTAAAAATGAAAGAATATATCTTACATATTTTACTCTGGAATAGGTATTCACGTGTAAGGATGAGCATTTTAACAATGAATAATTAAAATTATAATTATTTATAAAAATTTAACACTTTTTCTTTAAGAATAATCGTAAATTCGTAATTAATTAAAAGTGGGATAGAGATGGTTTGCAAAATTAAAATTGTGGTTAATTAAAATTGAAGATCTGTAGCAAAAAAAAAAAAAAAAAAATTGAAGATATATATATATATATATTTATAATTATATTAAAAAATATTTTTTATGTTCGAACACACAACACTTTAAATAGTTAGATTAAATTTTATCTATTCTTATATATATTTTTTGTATTTTACTTAAAAATATGTGCTAAATAGTTAAATAATGAAAATTAGAAAATTATCAAAAATAACACCTCTAAAATTTATAATAATAAAGTTAGCATCCCAATAATATTGAATATTCAACTTTAAAAGTGTAATATTGAACGTTCAATATTGAACAGGTCTAAATGTTGTTCAAAGAAAAATGATATATCAATCATTTTTTTAATTTTAAAAATATAAGTTTAAACACAAGGTGTGCTATTTTTATTATTGCAAGTTTTAAGAGGTGCTATTATTGTTGTTTTTTCTTGAAAATTAATGTCAATATTTTAAATAATGTAGTAGAATAAATATTATATTTGTACTTTAATTTTTTTTAAATTAAATATAATTTTAAATAAAAATTAAAAAATAAAAAGTGTGATTAAATTTGAAAAAATTATTATCTGTTAATAACTAATAATTATTTTATTCGATTTTATAATGGGTATGAGACTGGTTATTAACGTAACATCTCGACCGTCCTGTGCTCATTTGGATACACGTGTATTATAGTGATTGTAAAGTTATATCTGAATAGTGTAAATATTCTTTTGTACCGACACAATACAGAATCATTTTCTGTTTTTTTTTTTTTGAAAAATGTTTGGTAATACAACTATGATTTATATTATAAAAATTATCAAAAATAATATTTTTAATATTTATAAAAATAATAATAATATTTTAATAATATTAAATAGTATTTAATTAAATAATGTTTAATATTAAAAGGTCTATATTATCATAGATCATAGTTTAACTTAAACGAGTTCAATTAGATAGCGTTTAAAAAAAATAATATATTTTATAGTAAAAATATATAATTTAATTACAATAAAAATTATTTTTGTTATTATAAATTTTAAAAAGTATTATTTCTATTTTTATTTTAATATGAGTTTATACAAATATTTAATTTATATATTTATTTTATCTCTCTTAATTTAAATAAATATAATAGAGTAATAATATAGAATATAACTTAAAGTAGTGATTAACTGCTCCCAGGCAACTCTATCATGTCAATATCAATACTAAGAATTTTTTTAAATTAAATAATACTTTATATTAGTTTGAAACTATGATTTAATACAGGAAGAAACAGTTTTTTACTTAAGGAAACAAGATAACTCTCATTTTTTATCATTCATTCAAATTAACTTTCATATTTAGAGTACTAATAATAACTATCACTAAAATAATCTTTGTACATAATTATAATTTTTTTATTCTTCAAACCTATAATTTTATATATGTAGTCAAGTTACATTATCAATTAAATTATTCATTCTCGATAAAAAAAAAAAAAAATCGAGTATAAGTGACAACTAAATTAACTACTACTGATAAGACAATAAGCTACACGTAACATATATATGCTACGACGAAAGGTTTACATCGAATTTCATGGGTCGCCTTGAATTTTTTTATAGGCCACCAATTTTCCAAATGAAAGGTTTCAATAACACCATCGCAACATAAATGAGGAAACTTCATAGCCTAATTTTCTGGGCACTCATATTTCACAATTTGGTAATGGGATTTTTACTAAGCTAGTTTCTCATAACCTATCTAATATGCCTTAATTTTCAAAGGGGACCGAAGTTATCCTTCTAGCCTCCCATCCCTCCCAAAATCATGTGCTTTGTTTATAATTGACCCAGACAAGTGCAAATTGTGCTTGTTTGCCACCTATTTGTTCCCTCAATGCACCATTAAGGCTTCACAAAATTGGGCCCTGTTGGATCATGACTTGGGTTTCTTTACCCATTTGCAATTCTTTAGTCCTTTTCATTTTCTTATCAACTTGCCAGTTGCTACTATGAGATAAAATGCAATCTCTAATGTTTGATTTTTCATTTTCTTATCAACTTAGAAGATATGATTATATTGTGATTGTGATTGTGATTGTGATTGTGATTGTGATTGTGATATGCAATCTCTAAGGTTTGATTTTTCTTTCTTCCCCTTTTTTCTTAATTAGATAGATAGGTATTAGGTAGGTAGATCATAATTATTAATTATATTGAGGGTGCATTTTGTTTTAGACATTTAGTGGGTTGCAAATTAATGTCGTTAATAAAACTTTGAAAAACAGAAACTTCAACAATGTTTGATAATGATTTCGAATTAATTATAATTTCTAATTTCTAATTAAATAAATTATTTTTTAATTCAAATTTGTTAATTTTAAAGAAAAAATAGTTAACCAAGTCATTTAAATTAAGTTTTAGTTTGTAGTTAGTACTCAAATTATAAAAAAGCGTTTTTTACTTTTGATAAAATGAGTCAATTAAAAATAAATAATATTATTTAATAATTTTTTATTAAAATATTATGAAAAAAATTCTAAAATATTTGTTCTAATAATTGTTTATTGTCAAAAAAATTTATTTTATAGATTTATTTTTAAAATAAAAAATAATGTATTTAAATAATTTCATTTTATAATATTATTATTGTTTTTTTTTATTATATAATTTTATATTAAATTTACTTTTGTCGATGGTTCATGTTTTATTGCGTTATAATCAATAAAAATTATTAAAATAATATAATTTATTTATATATTATAATCTGATGACTAAATAATACTAACTTCAAAATTTAAAATTTTTTACAACCCTTTTCCCTAATTTTTAAATTTAAATATAAGAAATCAAAATAATTATGAAACATGAATTATGACCTTCTTTTACGTGTGGGAAAGCTTTTGTCTACTTGGAAAAGGTTAATCCCTACATTGTTCTATTCAATATCCATGACCTTTATTGTTTGGCAGGTGAAACTGACAATGGGTCATTTAAACATTAATTGGACCACGCTAAATCAATTGCCTAAACCCTTTCTGTCATTCATACTTATGACCCTTAAATTTCTGATAATGTCCTTAGCTTGTAATAATATTTCACCTAGATAATGAAGGTTGCATTAGTGGACTTTACCTATATGATTATTGGATTATTACTATTTGAATTTAAACAAGTTTCCGCCAAATTATACTTTGGATAAATTAACTAATATTATATTTACTCAATCCATTGCTTTAAAGAGGTTAGGTCCGATGATCACTTTGCCACTAAGTCTGCCTTGCCTTTCATATATTAATTTGAAGCCACTAAATCTAATGCTCAATAGTTATAAGCCTAAGTCAGTTTTGCTTTTATTTTATAATTAATAAGCAAAAGATGTTGGGAGATCTATGATGAAGCTTGAGGGCTGCTAAACAAAGTACTGTTTTACTTTTCACTAATTAGAGCAGCTGTCAATAGTTTTAATTACACTCTTATTTTTATTAATACTTTTCTTCAAATGATAAGTATTGACTTTACTTTTTTTAAATATTATTTACCATTTTTTTAAGAAAAAATGTGTAAAAAAAGAAAACTTTATCCGTATTTATTTAAAAAATAGTATAAATAAAAATAGAAATATAATTAAGAAGAAATTTTTTCATAAATTGGGTTCATAAATTAAGAAGAGAACCTCTTTATTCATTATTTATATTTATATATTTATTTCAACGGAAATGATTAAAGATTAATTATATTTTTTTAAAATCAATAATGTGTATCACATGGGCGAAAGTTTTGAGAGTTACAATCCCGTCCAACCTTTAAAAAAAAAAAAAAAATTTATATATATATATATATTGCATTAAATAAATATTTTATTTATAGTAATATATTGTGTACATATTTTAATATATATTAACAATATTTAACAAATATGTGGATACAAATAACATGAATTGTGATTAAAGGTGGTTAAGTATGTACACATTTTTGTTCAAAAAATATAAGCTTTGATTCAATCTATATAGCATAGATAGACGGATAAATAGATTGAATGGATTTATGCATAATATAACTCATTTTATATAAATAAAATTTTATTTTTAATTCCATGCAAACTTAAAATTTTTTTTTATAACGTGATGAATATATATTTAATGAATCTTCGTAAATGCGCTAAAGATATATTTTTTAGGAGTTATATTAAAAACAAAAGGATTTTCTTTTTTATTGACTCTTTTAATTAATAAATTATTCATTGGTTTGAGGCATTGCTGATATGGTACTACACTTGATTGTTTCTAGTTCATACACCAAGAAAATTATAGTAAAAAGCATTACACAAATTTACATAAATCAGCCCTATATATAGAGGCCTCGAGTTGATGCTCATATGCATCTATGTGTAGCAGACCAAGAACATGCTTCTTGATTATTCTCTAAAATAACACATATTGCATGTCCTCTGTAAGCTTTACTGAAACTTTATGCCTATAACTAACTCCCATTAGTCTCACAACTCACATTCCTTCCTAATCTTTTTTTTTTTTTTTTTTTTTTAAAATTTTGTATTTATTATCGTTACAATTTTATACTTTTTTCTCTGTTGACCTTTTATATTCTCTGAGAAGCCTATAATGTTTTTGTAAGGTTTATGAATATTGGCAATTTTTGTGGACAAAATGTTTAATTGAAATCTAATTTTTAGTCTCGTTATTAACACTCTCAACCAAAGTCAAAGAAATGGCCAAGTTCCAGATAGTCACACTTTATATTTGTGTTTTATGACTATCACACATAGGGAGACACCCATGAATTCACTAACACATGTCACAACACTTGGAATTATTTTTCGGTGATAAAATTTGCATAGGTTAATCAATTGACTTTGGTCTCGATCAAATAAGAGGTTAAATCGGTCGAGTTTTGATCTTCTATCTAGACCTCTCTGATGAGTTTATGTTTTGGGTAAATAGATTGAATCCCCTTGAGTCTTTTTTGGTTGTGTAATTTTACAAGGTTGATCGATCCAGCACTGCTCGACTTTGATCGAGTTCCCTAGGGTGAGTACTGAATACACAACATCTCTTTGATCGATTAATTGACTAAGACCTCGATCAATTGACTAAGAGCTTGATCGATTGAGTTTGGGATTTTTGCCTTTAAATTTTTTATTTTAACTCAAGCTAACTATTGAATTTACCACATACCTTTTTCTTAAATGTTGGTCTCAAATCCTTTTAAGGTTATGTGTGTCTTCTTGCAATTGTGTAGGCTTAAGAATTAGTTTTTTATTTTTCTTTTTCTATTTATAAAAACCTACTACTCATTATTTATAACAACTCACACTGTATCAATTTTTCAAGATCAGTCATATTTTTCTCTAAGTAATTTATCGTTTCATCTCAACTCTTATCGGTTTCATAGCTAGGTAATTTCTATTGATTTTTTTAATATATGATAATTTGTGAGTGTTTCTAGAATGAGCTGTGCCTAGGTATGATTTTGACCTTGCTCTAGAAATCTACTTCCAAATTTGTTGCTATGTTTTATGAACTAGCATTAGGATTTATTTCTTGTTGAAATCCATTTAGAACAAACACATACACTTGTATTTTATAGAAAACTTTTTCCCATGTTGTTCTGTGGACGTGTATGATTGGTAGGGAGCTAATTGGAATGTTGGTTAGGATTCATTTGCATCAATCTTGGAGACTGTAAAAATAGAGTAGAGACTCATAAGTAAGGTACATTGAAGCATTATTCGTGTAAAGGTAGTATAAGATTAAGTTTGTACTTGGTAGACAGATGATTTTTTTCTTAGATCATTGTTATAGTCTATGTTGTTTTCACCAAAAAAAATTTTGCATTATTATTTATTCTCACTTTATAATTTATACGCAATTACATATCTGGCATTGTGTTTTGCTTTCAAATTTAAAATTGATAATTTTTAAAATAACTTATTTAACCCCTATAGAATTATTTGGTTCACTTTTTAGAACCTTCTATAACCAAAAGACATCTAAGAAACTCTTAAGTTGAAAGCTACTCTTTAAACAATTGGAGGCAATAAAGTTGAAAACTAAGCCAAAGATAGATACAGTTTCACGATTTAATTCCCTCAAATGATATATATCTGCTGGAAACTAATTTTTTGTCTAATATAGCAAAACGACTGTGTTTTGGCAAGATATAAGTGACACTTTTAACCTCCAAATCCAACGCAGAAGGAAATCGAAAATGTCGTAACTGAAGGTTCATAAAATTTCCCACTGGAGAAGAAGAACAGTTTATGAAATTTGTATATTCACATTTGCAGGAAAATGTTATTAAATCTATCGTATATTTATTGGAAGTGGATCGAAATATTTGTGATTCTAATTAAGTTTGATTATTTATGATTCTGATTAAGTTTGATGCTTTCGACTATGTCTGCAATCACCCACTGGAGAAGAAGAACAGTTTATGGAATTTGTATATTCACATTTTGTATGTACAGGTTACATACATATTTATTTTGTATGTAACCTGTACATTCACACTTTGTATGTACAGGTTACCTGTACATACGAACTGTTTGACTATGCCTGCCATTTTTTCTTCTTTTGAATTTTGATTTAGGAGAGAGGGAGTAGTAGAGCAATCACCCACTGGAAGAAGAAGAAGAAGAACAGCTTATGTACATTTACATTTTGTATGTACAGGTTACATATACATTTATTTTGTATGTAACCTGTACATTCACATTTTGTATGTACAGGTTACCTGTACATACGAACTGTTCTTCCTGCAAAATGTGAACCTGTACATTCACATGAAATGCATTGTATTGTTTGTATGTTATTGTTGTTTTAAACAGCTTACAAAATGTGAATGTACAGGTTACATACAAATTTGTATGTACATGTTACATATAAATTTACATACAAAATAAATTTGTATGTACAGGTTACATACAAATTTATTTTGTATGTAACCTGTACATTCACATGAAATGCATTGTATTGTTTGTATGTTATTGTTGTTTTAAACAGCTTACAAAATGTGAATGTACAGGTTACATACAAAATGTGAATGTACAGGTTACATACAAATTTGTATGTAAATGTTACATACAAATTTGTATGTACAGGTTACATACAAATTTGTATGTACAGGTTACATACAAATTTACATACAAAATAAATTTGTATGTACAGGTTACATACAAAATAAATTTATATGTAACCTGTACATTCACATGACCTGTATATACAAAATGTGAATGTACAGGTTACATACAAAATAAATATGTATGTAACCTGTACATACAAAATGTGAATGTACAAAACCATAAGCTTTAAAGGAAACACGGAAATGGCGAGGTTTTTACGAATACTGGATATTTTGGTAAAAATCATATATATTATATAAATGAAACTCACCGTTTTGGATCCAAAAAGTGCTATTTAAGTTTAAAAAACTTTTTTACTCAAATATTTGCTATTTGAGTAATTCACTGCAGTTTCACACCATTTATTAGGTAGAGCGCCTTTGATAATGGGCTTGTTTTACATTTCTTTGCTTATTTTGTTTTACCTTTTTTCCTCTCTCTTACACTAACTAAGTTAAAAAAAAGTGTCATAAAGGTCATTTTGTTGTCATAAAAGGTGATATTTAGTTCCATAGGTTATAAAAAATATCTTTAAATTCCTTTGCTTTTAAAAAATGTGTTTTTAAGTCCCTCTACTTGTAAAAAATATTTCAAGCAAGGACAAAGTTAATTTTCATCCAATGTTCTTTTAAATATAATGAAATAGCAAATGTGTCATATGCATATTTATATTTTTTGATATATATATATATACATAAAAAATTAATATTTAATTAAAAAATTACTTAATTTTTTTAGTTTAAAAAAAAACTTAAATAAATTTTTTAATGTAATTTAAATATAATTTTTAATAAAATTTAAATAAAATTTTCATTGTCTAATATTTAAAGTCACAACTTAAATAACGAAATTTTTATTTAAGTTTGATCGAATTCAATAAAATTTAAATAGAATTTTCATTATTTAATATCTAAAATCACAAATTAGACAATGAAAATTTTATTTAAGTTTAATAGAAAGAAATTGTAAAAAATTAGAGTAATTTTTAAATTAAAAATTATTTAATTTTATATATATCTATCGAAAAATATAAACATGCATGTGATACATGTACTATTCCGTTAGATTTAACGGAAAATTGGATGGAAAATTAATTTATCCTTGTCTGACACCTTTTTTACAAGCAAAGTGATTTCAGAACACATTTTCTATAAGCAAATAGACTTAAAGACACATTTTATAAGCTAGAGGACTAAATGACACTTATTGCATAAATAAATGAACCATTTTGGCTCTTCACCCAAATAAATTTATTGGATTATCATTTGCCTTATAGCACAAATATATATGCTCTAAATGGACACCCTTTTTTTTCCTTTCTACTTTTGGTTTTTTTTTTTTTTTTTTTCCTTCTAAAATTGTGAGAAGGAAAGGGAGGAAATAAACAATATTATCTTTAAATTTTGGCTGAAACATGACTATTTTCAATTTAGATATAATTAAAATTAATTTTAAATTTGGATATATTAAACCAAATCGTAATATGAGTACTTAAATTCCTATTATTTGATAGAGACAAGTTTTTTTTAATCAAATAACATTTTGGGATGATGAGATAGCATGCCAAGTTTTTACAAACTGTATTAGCATATAAACATAGAGTTAATTACTAACAATTGGGAAATTATCCATTAAGGAAACAAAGAGATGTCATATGTTTATAAATTTCCATATTAATCTCGCTTTCTAAGACCGGCTATGTTTGGATCTCAAATTGCGTGAAAAAATGGTGAGAAAAATATGAGTGGTAAAAAATAAAAGAGGAGGGTTTAAAAATTTCAAGAAATTCAATTTATAAATAATATCTTGATTATTTTTCTTTTCTTTTTTACCCCTCATATTTTCATCACCATTTTTTTTTCTATATAAATATAAGATCCAAACATAGCCTAACTATATTTTGTTTGGACTTATGCCAAATGTTTGTTATATAAGTAAAGTTTATATAGTTTCATCTAAATTATAATTGTACGGTTATGTGAAAATTTTGACACACAAGAATGTGTAAGTATAAATTGTACTATACATTTAATTTAGTTCATTTGAGTTTTTAATTTTAAAATTATGTGTATTGATTTTTTCTTTCATCTCAAATTAAAAGTAAGATTTTTTTTTTCAAATGTAAAAAAATATAAAAATAATTTAAGTAACGATTTGAATAAATTTTTATAATAAATAGGGTTTTCAACAAACACTATATAGACCAATTATTAATAAAGTGTAATATTTTTTAGTTCAATATAATTATATTTAATTTATTTGATATGATGTACCAAACATAATGTTGATATCTGATTTGATTTTGAAACCTTTTGTCTTTTACTTCTTATGCATCCTCATGGACCTCAACGGTGTGCATCACTATTTTGACATTTTTTTTTGGAATAGTAGTTTACCTTAGTAGTTTGACAATAAAATTAATTTTTTTTTTAAATTTTAAGTTATAAAATCAATTCACAACATATGCCGTCTAATATAAAAAAATACAGTTTGGAGGGATCTATGGCATAAAAGAGAATTCAAAAAGAAAATATTTTATTACAAGCACAATGAGTAAATAGTAAATTTTTTTTGTTAAAATAGGCAAACAAAAGTTATGGAAAAATCATAAAATTAACTCCCCTAAAATTTATAATAACAAAAATAGCATCTATTAATTCACGTCCTCTCAATTCAAAATAAAAATACTATTTTTATTATTATAAATTTTAAAAAATATTATTTTAAATAATTTTTGATTTTTTTCTTATCGTTAATGGACAAATGTTTTTGTGTGCAAGATGAGAACGAGCCAACTGCCAAGCAATTGCAGGTGTAGCTGCTACATTAGTGCTAGGAGTGTTCACGGTCCGATTTTTAGCCCAAAAAAAAAAAAAAATCAAACCAAAACAAACTGATTGGCTAATAAAATTTTAAAACCAAACAGTCCAATCTGATTTGGTTAACTGTTTTTGACGGTGTTTTTAACTTCTTTTTTTTTTTTTAATACAAAGGCGATTTTTGTTTCCAACTATTTACTATTCCTATGCATATAATAATAAAACAAATATCTACTTGAAAAAAAAAATATAGCATTTAAGTATATTACAACTCCAACATGTTCATCTTCAAATGTTCTTTCAATTAACCAAATAGACAGTTCCTTTTCATTTGCTAATTACCTTATGTTTCTCTTTCTTACCATTGTCTGTTTAATTGATTCATCTTCTTCCTCATGTCCCATAGATCTCATCTATGTCAACCCAATTTGTTACCAATCCCAATAGTTGTGCTGGGATTATAACAATTCAAGATTGGACTCAAAAACTTGGTTATGTAACTCCAATAGACCAATCTTGTAATGGCCAAATAAATGCCTTAACAAAATGTGGTTCTTGTTTAGATGTTGGTTTTAAGGTAAATTCGTAACTCAAAATTTTAGATCCAAATGCAACAAAATGCTTTTATTTCACTGTACTTTATGCTGCTGGAATTGTGTAACTTCTTACCTCTTCCTTCCATGGCCGGCGCGAAGAGGATGGATGACGGTTGCCTTGCAGGAGGCGGGAGCTGGCAGGAGCTTGCAGAGCTGGAGGGAGCTGATGGGATGCCGGCTGGCTGGAGGGAGCTTGCGGAGCTGACGGGAATGGTGGCTGGTTGGAGGAGGTTGGCCGGCGCTAGAAAAAAGAAGAGAAGAAATGGGAAAAATTAGGGCTTCGAGAGAAGTAAGTGAAGTAAGTAGTAATTGACTGAATTCTGAAACATATATATATATATATATATATATTTTAAATAATTTTAATTAATGGTTTGGTTTGGTCCGGTTCGGTTTAAAAATTGAAATAACCAGACCAAACCGTTAGTCAAAAATTTGAAAGAAAAAAAAAATCAAGCCGAACTGTTTGATTTATAAAACTGTCCGATCCAGTCTGATTTGATTTATCAATTTTGATCGATTTAATTCGATTTTTAGACATCCCTAATTATCTCCGTTAAAGACCTCTATAAGTCCTTTTCAACGGGCAATTTGATTCCCATTTCTTACCTTGAAACTCCCCACTTTTTCATCGGTAAATATGTAACCTAGTTCTTAAATATTAATTTAGAACCACGTTCCAAATTATGATTCTAAAAATAGTATTCTCAAATATTTTTTAAAAATATAGTAACTTAACTGATTTTTATTATTATTTTGCTAAGATGACCATATATTAAAAAATAGAGTGTGTATATTAGAATAAAATTAGTAAAATTATTTTATATTAAATTATTTGCCAATATTTTTCTTTCAAAAAAATGTATATTTAATTACTATAACAGGGTACAACTGAAGTTTCTTTAACATAATAAAAAAATGTACAATTAGATTTAAAAGAGCTGACCAAATCTTTTGTCTTTTCCATATGTCATAGGGCATAGGCCTATGATTAGAAGAATAAAACTGTATTTTGCATTAAAATAAGACCATAGCCAAACTTTTATATTTATATATGATTTTTTAGATCAAATATTTAAACATGTCACTAATTTTTTTTTTTTATATATGTGATTTATTTGTAATATTTAAAAAACTAATTATATTGAATTAAAAAGTATCGTTTCTAAAATAAATAAAGCAATTTTTTTATTTATAAAAACTAAATCACAAAAATCAAACCATTTTTTCTCCTTAAATGGGTAGGTTTTTCTTTATAGCCTTCCTCTATAGAATTGGCTCTCCATGTGGATAATTGCTTCTTTTATTTTTGCTAATTTTAATAATATTTTTCGTGTAGTCTTAGGTATGTAAATGTAAAAGCAATCTTGAAACTAAACCATAAAGAAAATGAAATCTTTGAAGAACTTTGAGAAAACTTATGAATTGAAAATTCTCATTGCATGGATGCAATTGATTACAAGTTCCCAATATTTATAGCTAGCTGAGTCATAACAGTTTTACTATTCTACAACAGCACATACAATAAATTGTTAAAACTATCGTTTAAACTTGCCACCTCAGCTTAATTGCATGATAATTACATGATTTATTTAACTAATTAATTCTATGTCAATAACACTATTAAGGTATAAGGTGATGTGTTTTAGCATAAATTTATTTTAGTACAATTTATACATATTAAAGAAGTAAATATATCATTAACAATATCAAGAAAGCTTCAACATTATCACTTTACATGTACATTTAATTTTAAAGAAGTAACAATATAAAGAAATACAAAAAAATATGAACATGTCAAAGATAAATATAAAACATGATCTTAAATAAAAAATAACTTAATTTAATAAAAAAATTGCAAGTTTTGTAAGTTCTTTTGTATTTTTGTTGGCATTTTCGAGTACAAAATACAGAGTTTATTTATTTTACTTAGTATTTTGTCTACCTCTTCGTACGGTACTTTGCTTGCGATTAGTATCGCACGCACTCATATAGATCTTAACAATTTTGTATGATTGTATGATACACACATCACGAGGTATTTATGAGCATGTAGTATGCATGTTTAAGCGTGTTTATATTCTTCATTTTATTTTTCTAAGCTTTGGGTATTTATGGTTCTTTCTCTCATTTCTTTCTAAACTTAAAAAATCTTATTTTTTAAGCTCGTCGAGGTCCTCGTTAGGTGTTTGTTGAGGTAGGTCGGCGAGAGATTGACAAGGGATTGGTGATGTTGTTTTGTTCATTTTTCTGATTGTTAGACCTCGCTAAGGGTTCGCCAATATCTCGTTGATACCTCGTTGAGGTGGTCAACGAAGGTGTCAAGAAGGGTCAATGAGGGTTTCCATGCTTTGAAATTTTTTTATTAATACTCATCCACTTTCTTTATTTTATTAAAGATTTTTAAGTGAAAAAACTCTGTCAATTTTATAACACTTATATGAAATATTTTATTTAGGTGAAAAATATTTTCTGTTGTTACAAAAAATATTTTTTTTGTTTCCTGTATCATTAATACATTGAGTATATTTCCGTATTAGTGATTCAAATGTGATTATACTTAGAGATTCTTATGAATTAAATTTTTGAAAAAGGAGATTCCATATTATCAATATATCGAGTGTTGTTTCTGTATTGAGATAAGAGGTGGTAGTAGAATTTATTAAATTCATTTATAAAACAAAGTTTTCGTAATAATAATACATTGAGTGCATTTCTGTATTGTTATTATAAAGTAGAGTTTTCGTATCAACATACGCCGAATATGTTTCCATATTGTTGATACGAGGTGTTTTATAAAATTATATTTTGGGTAAACTGCATACTGTTGTACATTAATCTAATAATAGGTATTTGCATTATACTGCTTGGTGGTGTGGCTTTGGAGGTAAGCCAAATTCAATATGGATTAAAGTAGTTGTGGAGACAGCTAGTGATAGTAGCCTAGACAGTTAGAATAGGTGGTTCATGACTGATAAAGGTATTTTGCGTTTTATCTTTATTGAGTCTGTTATAATTGTTTTATTTCTTTAGTAAATTTGAATGTTAAGTAGTTGGCTTAAGTAACTCGTGAATGTTACTACTTAAAATCGGAGAAAGTATTCATATCACCGATACTTGATTATTGATTAGGAACTTCTCTCAAAAATAATAGAGCAACTATCCTATATTATCTATTTGTTTTTAAGTAGTGTGCAAACAATCATAATAAAGAATAAGAAAAATAAGCAACATATTGACTATAAAACTATAAGAAAAATAGTTTGTTTCTATAGTACAACAATCCCATAACAATATTGCATATTTGAAAAAATTGTATATTATTAGTCTTCTACCCGAAGAAGACTCATAATTTAATATTTAAAACTGTGATAATGCTTCTTTTTTTTTTTTTTAGGGGCACTAAATTTTTATTTATTTATTATTAATAAAAGAAAATACACTTATACACTCTAGTGAGATTCGAACTTAGGTTCCTAGTAGGAGAATTGAGAATTTTACTACCTAAATTATAAGAAATTTACAAACAAAGAGAGGTAGATTTGGCTCATATTCTATGGGGGTAATAGGAGTTTGTCAGGCTCAAATAAGCATTCAGAACGAGGAATTATCTGTGATAATGCTTTTTTAGTTAAGAGGATAATAAAAAAAAAATTACTCTCTCAAATACAATATAAGTAAAACGGATAAATATGTGAGATATGATTTTAAAATAAATGAATAAAATAACTTACATGTACTTGCAACAGCATGTGTTAATTAATACTTGTATTGCTCGAACTAATCTCAATTATTTATATTTTATGAAAAATATTAATTCAAATAACTAAGTTGAGATGGAAAATCA
The DNA here is from genome assembly GCA_029378325.1 of Elaeagnus macrophylla. Classification (NCBI taxonomy): domain Eukaryota; kingdom Viridiplantae; phylum Streptophyta; class Magnoliopsida; order Rosales; family Elaeagnaceae; genus Elaeagnus; species Elaeagnus macrophylla. The sequence goes on from CM055640.1 coordinate 53,323,079, forward strand.
TTTGAACAAATAACTAATAACATGACCCGTAGTTGAAGCAAAATTTTGAATAAGATTGTTCAAAATTTATTTGTTGCGTCTTATTATATAATAATAATAAGATTTTATCTAATGGGTTTAAAATAACTTTTAATTATTATGAATCAAAAAATTATCTACTTTCTATATACAACATCATATTTTTAATAAAATATAAATAATGACATGAGTAATAGTTGAAGAAAAATTTGAATAAAATCATCTAAAATTTATTTGTTATGTATTTGTGTCTATATAATAGTAATATACTATAAATGAATTGTGACTCAATAACATATAATTTATTTGAACATGTAGAAGATTTAAAATTTGAATCATTTTTACAAGTCCGTGAATTGTAGTTATTAAAAAAAGAGTTATAAAATTATAAGTAATTTTAAGCAAAAGTCAAAAACTATATTTCCTAAATGGTACATATATATTCAATTGGCTAAAAGTTATATTTCCTACCTTAAGTTTTATTTTATTTTCATATGACTATCTTATATTTTTTCCTATCAATTTAATATTTTATGTTGTTATTTCTATATCAATTATATACTTTTAGTTGATATTGATATTAAATTTTTATGGGATAAATCACTAACCTTTGAATTATAGGGTTAATAATTTTTTATCAAATTATTAGGAAGAGATTAGTTTTATTTGATAATCTTATAATTTATTTCGTATAAATTTAACATAAATATTAACTAACATATTTAATTAATATAGAATTAAACACATAAAATATTAAATTGATTAAAAAAAAATACTTAAAGTAATAAATTGCACACAAATTAAAATTTTGGTAAAAAAATAAAACGTCTATAGCCTACACCTTTTTCATTTTGTTTAAGAGTACTATTCGTCTAACCTTCCGATAGGTCACAAAATCTAATTTTGTATAAAGGGTTAGTGAAATTTTTTTGTAAAAAATAAGTTTTCAAGCGGCTATTAGTCCACAAATAGAAAAAAGGAAAAAAGAAATAAGAAAGATACAAGGGGTATAACGCCGTACAAATACGTAATTACATAAAATAAAGGTTGTAAGTTTTTTTAAAATATTAAATTTGCATTCATTTATTTAAATGACATCAATATATCAAAAAATCTAATTACAGATATAAATAAATTAAAATCGATAAACATATGATTATTATTTTTTATGTCTTCAGTCTCCAAAGCAACAACTTCAACAAAAAAAAAAAAAACAAATTTTTATCCAAAAAATGTTAAAAACTAGTAAAAACAGAATGACAAAAATTACACTAGAATGTGTCTATGCAAAAAACAAATCTACTTAAATTAAAATCTAGACATAAATACACCATAAATTATGATAATTTTATTAAAATTAAACAAAAATAAATAAAGAAATAAAATAAATCTTCTTAAAGAAAGAGAAAACTCATATTAAATATATCCCTCTTCGATTATGATGCAGGATTTTCAACACAAAAAGAAATCAATTTTCAACACAAATCTCAACCAACGACAAGAATCTGTAGATTTTGTTAAATTTCCAAACCTAAAAACCTACCCAAAGATTTACAATGACTTTGGGAGATTTCCTGAATATTTTAAATTTTTATTTTGTTTTTTTCTTGTTCAATTTCTATTATAAATACCTGTAAGTTGAAGTTTTCAGCATCAAACATTTTATAAATCTATTCTAATATTATCTTAGAACTTCTCTCTGAGAATTCTATTAATTCCTCTCAATTGTGAGACGTAAGCTAGAACGAATCTAGCAAACCCGCTGCGTCAAGTGGTATCAGAGCCTTCCTCTGTATTAGGCGGAGCTTTCCTGGTTACTATCATCCTTCAACACCATCCCTCTATCATCCGAACCCTACCTCCATCTTCGTTCATCCCACTTATTCCAAAAAAAAAAAAAAATCAGAAACCCACCAACCACTATATCAAATCCAAAATTTCATACTGCTAAATACCAACCCATTCCCTCCATTCTATTTTATTTAATACCTTTTATAAAAAAAAAAAAAAAAAACTCTTACCGAAATTGCTCCATCATATTGAAGAGGTTGCTGCCATCACCCAAAAAAATTTTCATCACAAATATCCTATCTTCTATATATATATAAAAAAAAAAAAACAGCAAGACAGAGCAGAGAAGAAAAGAAGAGAAGAAGTTAAGAAGAGAAGAAGTGAAGAAGAGTGAAGAAAAAAAAAAAAAAGAAGAAGAAGAAGAAGAAGAAGAAGAGAAGTTTGAAGAAGTGAGAGAAAAAAAAAATAGAGTAAAGAAGAGAAGTGAAGCGTGGGAAGAGGAGAAGAAAGAAAGAGAAGAAAAAGGAAAAAGAGAAAAGAAAGAAAAGAGAAAAGAGAAAAGAGAAAAAAAAAAAAAAAGAGAGAGAAAGAAAGGAGGAGTGTCGGCAAGAGAAAAGGAAAAGAAAGAAAGAAAAAAAAAAAAAAAAGAGAAAAGTTATAAAAAAAAAAAATAAAAAAAAAAAGTTGATATTTTTTTATCACTGTATAAAAAAAAAAAATGTCTGATAGTGAGTCTACACGTCAAGCTCCAATAGTAGAGAAATATGCAGCAAAAGAGTCAATCGATGTTCTTGCTAGACAAATGCAAAATTTGGAAGCATCATTCGAAAGACGTTTTCAAGCTTTGGAAGCAATTTTGACTCAACGTTTTGGTGGACCAAACACCAATAATGAACTTCCAGTTCGTAGACCAGCTGAAGTCAATATGCAGAGACATGATAATTTTCGAGGTAATTGTAGAAACCTCAGACAAAACATTGTTCTAGATGAAAACTCCAGTGATTATGATGAATTACCAGTTCCTCTAGAAGATAATCATGGACCTCGACAAAATGACTATCGCATGAAGATAGAGATACCACAGTTCGATGGTTTGTTTGTAATTGAAGAATTCCTTGATTGGTTAGCCGAAGTAGAAAAGTTCTTTGACTATTGGGGAACTGAAGAACACATGAAGGTCAAATTGGTAGCCTATCGACTTAAGGGAGGTGCATTAGCTTGGTGGGATAAATTACAAATGACACGCATTCGGCAAAACAAAGACAAAGTTCGAAGTTGGCGACGAATGAAAAAGTTTATGATTGAACATTTTCTACCTCCAGATTATGAGCAAACACTTTTCAGTCGTTATCAACATTGTCGACAAGGATTCCGAACAGTGCAAGATTATGTTACTGAATTTCACAAGCTGGCAGCTCGAGTTGATATCCGTGAATCTGAAAATCAAAGAATTTCAAGATTCATTGATGGTTTGCGTGCCAACATACAAGATGAGGTCTACAAGCAATCTCATAATACACTTGCCAGTGCCATTCAACTTGCCTTAAAAATAGAGGCACAACTCAATAGAAGAGTAGCACGTGGCCCTACATCTTCACAGTCTTCAGCCTTTGTACCAAGATCCTTACCCAATAAAGGAAAGATAGTGGAAGGAGCACGTGATGATGCACCAAGGCCGAAACCACCCACTGGTCAACTAGTTACACGTCCGCAACGAGAATCAACCGCTCACCAAGCTTCTTCTAGCAACCCTTATGCGGTACCTAGGGGAAATAAGTGTTATCGATGTGGACAAACAGGGCACAACTCTCACCAATGCCGTCAAAATAGGCCAGTCAACTTAACCATTCATGATGATAACTTTGAAGGAGATGAAGATTACCATGAAGAAGAAGATTTTGCAAAACAAGAAGAAGAAGATCCAGAAGACATTATTCATGAGGATGAAGGAGTGTCTTTAGTAATAAGAAGGTTGATGTATACTCCAAAGAAAGAAGAAGACCCACAACGACACAACATCTTTAAAACAAGGTGTACAGTTAATCAACGAGTGTGTGATCTCATCATTGATAGCGGCAGCAGTGAGAACATTGTTTCGAAAACCATGGTTGACAAGCTACAATTGAAGACACACAAACATCCATCTCCATACCGTATTGGATGGATTAAAGATGTTGGTGAAACAAGGGTAACAGAACAATGCCTTATTCCTTTTTCAATTGGTAAATATAAGGATGAGGTTCTGTGTGATGTTGTTAACATGGATGCCTGTCACATGCTACTCGGAAGACCATGGCAATTTGATCGAAGAACAATGCATGATGGTAGGAAGAACTATTACACCTTTCATAAAGATGAAGTAAAATTCACCTTGGCACCAATGAAACAACAACACCATCCAACAAACTTGGAAACAAAAACCCTTCTCTTGGTTCCAAAAGAAAAAGTTGTTCCGCAACAACTGCCTAATCAGATTCAACACCTCTTATCTGAATTTAGAGATGTTGTCCCAGAAGAATTACCAACAGGCTTGCCACCCCTTCGAGACATTCAACATCATATTGATCTTGTTCCAGGTGCTAGTCTGCCAAATTTGTCTCATTATCGCATGAGCCCTAAAGAATATGAGATTTTGCAATCTTAAGTTGAAGAACTTCTTCAGAAAGGAATGCTTCGAGAAAGCATGAGTCCTTGTGCTGTACCAGCTCTTTTGACACCGAAGAAAGATGGAAGTTGGAGAATGTGTGTGGATAGTCGAGCCATCAACAAAATTACAGTACGCTATCGTTTTCCGATTTCTCGGTTAGACGATATGCTTGATAGGTTGGCAGGATCAAAGGTGTTTTCTAAGATTGATCTTCGAAGTGGATACCATCAAATTCGTATCCGACCTGGTGATGAATGGAAGACAGCTTTCAAGACTCATGAAGGACTATATGAATGGTTAGTCATGCCTTTTGGACTATCAAATGCACCAAGTACTTTTATGAGACTGATGAACCAGGTATTCCAACCATTCATTGGAAAATTTGTTGTTGTTTATTTCGACGACATTCTAATTTACAGTCGAAGTGAGGAAGAACATTTACAACATCTTCATGAAGTTTTCAACGCACTGAGGGTGAACAGGTTGTATGCGAATCTAAAGAAATGTAGCTTTATGACCGACTCTCTCATTTTCTTGGGCTTTGTCATAAGCTCTGAAGGAATAAAAGTTGATAAGGAAAAAGTAAAAGCCATTAAAGATTGGCCAACTCCAAAGACAATCACAGAAGTACGTAGTTTTCATGGCCTAGCAACATTTTACAGACGATTTGTGAAGAACTTTGGTACTATTGCTGCACCTCTAACTGACTGTTTGAAGCAAAGGCAACTTGTTTGGACAGACCAAGCCGAGAAGAGTTTCACAACCCTGAAAGAGAAATTGACAAATACACCAGTCTTGGCACTTCCAGATTTTGAGAAGATTTTTGAAGTTGATTGTGATGCCTCGGGAGTAGGAATTGGAGCTGTTTTGTCTCAAGAAATGAAACCAATAGCTTTCTTTAGTGAAAAGCTCAGTGAACCAAGACAGAAGTGGTCTACCTATGAACAAGAGTTGTATGCAGTTGTTCGAACATTACAACAGTGGGAGCCATACTTGGTACAAAAGGAGTTCATTCTTAATACAGATCATCAAGCTCTCAAGTACCTCAACAACTCTTCAAAATTGAATCGTATGCATGCTCGATGGATTGCCTATATTCAAAAGTTTACCTTTTCACTTCGACACAAGTCAGGCCAATTGAACAAAGTTGCTGATGCTTTGAGTCGTCGAGTTATGATACTAACTTCTATTAGGAGTGAAATAATTGGTTTTGATTACTTGAAAGAGTTATATGCAGATGATGAAGATTTCAAAGAAGAATGGCACAACTGTAGCAATGGAGTTACAAACAAACATCAAATTCATGATGGTTTTCTATTCTATGAGAGTCGTTTGTGTATTCCTCGAGGTTCACTTAGGGAACAAATCATCAGGGAGCTACATGATGGAGGATTGGGAGGACATATGGGTCGAGATAAAACCATCTCCTTGGTAGAGACTCGATATTTTTGGCCTCATCTCAGACGAGACGTTGAGAAGTTTGTAAAACGCTGTTATACTTGCCAAATTGCAAAGGAACAAGTCCAGAACACAGGCCTTTACACACCTCTACCAATTCCTGATGCTCCTTGGGAAGATTTATCCATGGATTTTGTTTTGGGATTGCCAAGAACACAAAGAAGTTCAGATTCTATTTTTGTTGTGGTTGATCGCTTTTCTAAAATGGCTCATTTTATTCCTTGCAAGAAGACATCTGATGCTACACATATTGCTCAACTGTTCTTTCGAGAAGTTGTTCGCTTACATGGTTTGCCCAAGACAATTGTCTCTGATCGTGACAGCAAGTTTCTTAGTCACTTTTGGCGAACTTTATGGAAGAGACTTGATACATCATTACATTATAGTAGCACATGTCATCCACAAACAGATGGTCAAACAGAGGTCACAAATCGATCTTTGGGTAACATCCTTCGGTGTTTAGTTCAAGAAAATCCAAGACAATGGGAGAATGTCTTACCTCAAGCAGAGTTTGCTTACAACAATGTACCAAATCGGTCCAGCGGCAAATCTCCTTTTGAGATTGTCTATATACGTCCTCCATTGCATACTTTGGATCTGGTTCCTTTACCCAAACTTCCAGGAATGAACATTGTTGCTGATCACATGATAGATAAGGTCACCGATATTCATGGGGATGTCAAGAGGAAATTAGAAGAGTCTGCTGCAAAGTACAAACTTGCTGCTGATAAGCATAAGCGATTTAAGTCATTCAATGAAGGAGATCTCGTGATGGTTTATCTGCGCAAAGAACGTGTTCCAGTTGGAGAGTATAGCAAGCTCAAACAAAAGAAGATTGGACCATTTCGTATTCTTCAAAAGATCAATGATAATGCCTATGTGGTCGATCTCCCTGATACTTTTACAATTTCCAAGACATTCAACGTCCAAGACATACATGAATATCATGGACTTGAACCGTTACCATAATCAACTCGAGGACGAGTTTTTTTTTTCAAAGGAGGGGAGAACTGATGCAGGATTTTCAACACAAAAAGAAATCAATTTTCAACACAAATCTCAACCAACGACAAGAATCTGCAGATTTTGTTAAATTTCCAAACCTAAAAACCTACCCAAAGATTTACAATGACTTTGGGAGATTTCCTGAATATTTTAAATTTTTATTTTGTTTTTTTCTTGTTCAATTTCTATTATAAATACCTGTAAGTTGAAGTTTTCAGCATCAAACATTTTATAAATCTATTCTAATATTATCTTAGAACTTCTTTATGAGAATTCTATTAATTCCTCTCAATTGTGAGACATAAGCTAGAACGAATCTAGCAAACCCGCTGCATCAGATTATCATAAATCAAAAGCAAAATTTAAGGAAAAAACATAATAAAAAAGAAGAAGATGGAAAGATGGCTGCTTGGCAAGCAAATGACTGTATAAAAAATTATATAATTAAAATATTTAATATTATATAACAAATATACTTAGTGTATAAAAAATTCATTAGTCCAAAAAGATGTGTATAATTTTGTTAAGCCAACTATATTATCCAAAAGTCGATGGAAGAATTACAAAATTATATAGTTGCATTATTTTGTATTTTAGTATTTTTTTTTTTCCTGTTTATTGAGGTGATTCAAACATTAATGCCGAAAATCACGGTCTTAATCTCTAATCAATTTTAAATCCAAGGTATTCTTTTCAAGATCTCTCTAATTAATTAATGAAGATTTTTATTGTTTTTTTTTTGTGATTAGCAACCATTAAAATTAATTGTATCCCTTAACATCTCATTTTCAACTGAAATTTTCTTAGTAGAAAATATATGATCAAAAGAGAGCCACACGTTGTCTTTTGGTATTTTCCACCGCGACAAATTATCAATTTATGCATTTTCTTGGCCTTTATTTATATATTTTTTTAAATAACCACAGCTGGCCTTTACTTTAACTTAAATATCATTAAAAAAAAATCATTGAAAAAAAAAAAAAAAACAAATTAGTTGGGATTTAATAACTATATAAAGTGTTTTTTTTCCTCCTTTGAATTTCAATAGGGTAGTTCAGATCGATTATGTGTTCTTTTACAGATTTTAATAGTCTTAAGAATGGATTTTATTTTATAAATTTTTTATAGATAATAGTGAATGTTAATAATAGTTCAATTAATAAGACAATATAATACAGAAACAAGGACTAAGGAAAGAATAGATAAAATACAAATTCTTAAAAATCTTTAGAGTGAAAAGAAAAATAATTAAATTTTTTTTTAAAATTTTTTAAACAATAATTTTTTGCGTACATTTAGATCTTTAAATACTCCTATAAAATATGAATTAAATACATTTAAATTTTTATATAAAATTCTAATGAAATATACTTAAAATTTTATAAAAATTGTTTTCAGTTAAATACTACAGCTAGTAAATTAAATAAAAAGAAAAGTAGTTAAGAATGTCATCACCCACGTGATAGAGAATCATCTGTAGTCTGTACGTACTGAAGAAGCTCAGTTAGAAAGAGAGAGAGGGACAAGAGAGTGCGATTTGTTGGAAACAAGGCAAGACAGATATGTAAATTAAATGCATGAAATTCTTTTTATTCAACAGTCAAAAGTACTCCTTGAAGTCGTTTACCAAAAGAAGATACGGGCATTAAAGTTTTCAACTTCTAACCCAGTCCCCAATATTACTCAAGAATACGCTTCTGGTTGTGAGCCTGAGACACTCAACATTAACTTAATTTAGATATAATTATGTTTTAGTCTTTTTTCCATCAAGTTGTTACATATTTTCAAGAATAAGTTTTTCATTGAATTATTTTTCTACATACTGTCATAAAAAAGAAAAGATTTCTACGTCATATTTATGTGTCTGTAGAGCCACTTCATAGGTAAATATAATTTAATGAAAACAGAGGAATGTTACTAACTTGTATATTATATTAATTGTCTTACAAATGATTTTTTTTTTCAAGTATTATATGTGATGTATTGCAATTTTTATGGTTGATTCATTGTTTTTTTATTGAAGATTTATTGATTTTATTAATATAAGATATAATATAGAGCTATTGTTTGATGCTTATAAACATTCACTCATAGATAATTTAGACTTACAACAGTTTGCTAGTTATGACTTGTTACTTGAATATGAAATGCACTTGGTAGTATGGTTGTTGCTAGGGTTTAATTATACTTTTTATTCAATGAAATTTTACCTTTTATATATATATACATATATATAAACATGCATTGTATATGAATTATTTTATTTATTTTAATTTTTTGATTAATTTTTATACTTTATTTGAAATAAATTTCGAATTTAATTTTTTTATATTTTTAAATTAATTATGAAAGTAAAATACTATTTAGAGTTCTTAAAATATGATAATTATCATTTGATTAGAGTTCTTATTAAAATAATATTTAGAATTTTTATTAAATGTAGTAATATCATGTAATTAGAGTTATTATTCGATATAATTATTATTAGATAATGTTTATAATTTTTATTTAAATATGATAATAAATTTTTAAAAAATAATTAATATTATTAATTTAAAATATTAGATATTTTTATTTATAATAATATTAAAAGTAGATGTATGTATATTGTTTATGCATCTAAATATTTTATTTTTCAGCGATACAATTTAAGTCACAATGTTAACTCAAATTATGTGTCATGAAAAAGTATAGAATATTATTGTGGGGTTGTTTACCCATACAGTAGAAATAACTTCCTCTAATTAAAATACGACAGGTAGATAACTTTATATATATATATATATATATATTTTTTAATGATGCGTCTTGTAAGTGTCGGTTAGAGACAGTAAAAGTAAAATCCAGTTTAATAGTTGAGTGACAAATAACAAAAAGAATATAAAATAAAAGGGTCGCAGAGAAATTAAATAGAAGAAAGGTATTTGCGGCAAATTGGGGAAGCCTGCATGTGGGTATGGAAGTTTGTTAACCATAACAGCTAGAAGCCTAAAAACCACTATGTCCCACTTGGATTTGGGAAATTTCCCTAAAAAAACCACACGGTATCTCCCAAAAACCACCCTTCAAAACCAAAAGGGTCCAATTTTTGAATATTAAAAACCGCTTAAACCATGTAGTCGATGGTCCCATTAGCCTAGAAAGAGAGTTAGTTGTGAGTTGTGAGTTGTGAGTTGTGAACTGTGAGCTGTGAGTGTGGCTGAATAGAGAATAGTCATAGCCTCCATTCCCAAAGTTCTATATATTCCCCCTACCCTCCTTCCTTTTCCTCACTCCTCTGCCTCACTTTTTCTCTTCCTCTTCTCTCTTGGTTTGAAGACCCTCCAATTCAACCTTATGTAATCACTTTTTGCCTTGCTACATTTTCTTTCTCAAGTACATCTACTAAAGAGGACTATAATTTATTAGTGTTTAACTAAAGTTCAGTCGTTTTGACATGGTTAAAGATTGAAACTTTAGGACAAAATGCTGAATGTTTTAACTTATTATTGCAGGAAAATGGCCGTTGCTGGTTTTTACTTATTGTGTTTTCTAGCAATGGTCTCCTCTGCCTATGGTTATGGTGGGGGTTGGATTAATGCCCATGCCACCTTTTATGGAGGAAGTGACGCTTCTGGAACAATGGGTATTCACAATTTTAACCACAACTTTTGTAAATACGTCTTCAATTTATTGACTAATACCTGACTAACAAATTTTCTTTTGTTATATATTTCTAGGTGGAGCTTGTGGCTATGGGAATCTCTACAGTCAAGGGTATGGAACAAACACAGCGGCTCTGAGTACTGCTCTGTTCAACAATGGGTTGAGCTGTGGATCTTGCTATGAGATTAAGTGTATGAATGATGGAAAATGGTGTCTACGTGGCTCTATTGTGGTCACTGCCACTAATTTTTGCCCACCAAACAATGCTCTTCCTAACAATGCAGGAGGATGGTGTAACCCTCCTCTTCACCACTTTGATCTTGCTCAGCCCGTTTTTCAGCACATTGCACAATACAGAGCTGGAATTGTCCCTGTTTCTTACAGAAGGTAGTAAGTTGGTCCTTTTGAGTTTAAATGCTCTGTTTTGCTTCATACGTATTATGTTTTAGAGATTTTTCAAACTACCTTCTCCTTGGCTCTTCACACTTAATTTGAGAAGACATTTTCCCAAGTTGAACATTTATTTCCTAAACTCGTTCTGCTGAATGCAATTATTTACCCCTTGACCATTTCTTTCCAGCCACAAATCACACCTTTTAAGATTTCATGTCACCTAAAGACTGTACCTTTATTGTTTAGAGTTATAAAATTATTTGGGTTTTTGTAGGGTGTCCTGCAGAAGAAGGGGTGGCATAAGGTACACAATAAATGGGCATTCTTACTTCAACTTGGTCCTCATCACAAACGTTGGAGGTGCTGGTGATGTTCATTCTGTTGCTGTCAAAGGGTCCAAAACCCGCTGGCAGGCAATGTCAAGAAACTGGGGGCAAAACTGGCAAAGCAACAATTACCTCAATGGCCAAAGCCTATCCTTCAAGGTCACTACAAGTGATGGACGTAGTGTCGTTTCTTACAATGTTGCCCCTGCTAACTGGAACTTTGGTCAGACATATGCTGGCGGGCAATTCCGCTAAACTCATTGCCGTTTAGGCCTTTTCCAAGTCAAGAGAGTATCTTATATGTATACAGAAATCAAGTATTACTATGACCTGGTAGTATACTAGTGTATTAAATAGTATACTATTTGGTAAAGTGGTCAATGTTTTGGCCTCTGTGTGGCGTGTTAAAATGAGAAGGGCTTATTTTACAATAGCTCTTCATCATTTTAATTTTTTTTGGGATTTTTAGGTGGCTTTCTTTTATATTTTTACTTCTGTTTTTAAGCAGAAGTTGGCAGGGGTGGCTCTTACCACCCGCCCTAGTACCTATGGCTATCTGTTGTGGGGCTTCGGATTTTTAACCTCGGAATATGTAAAAGCTTTTTTTGCTTTAAGCGTAAAGTCATTGTAATGTAAACTCAGCTTTCAGTTGTGTGTCTCCTTCATTGTTATGTTTTGGATTGTACTGAAGGCTTTTTAATTTTTTTAAGTGTAAATTTTCATTAAATAGTATACTATTTGGTAAAGTGGTCAATGTTTTGGCCTCTGTGTGGCGTGTTAAAATGAGAAGGGCTTATTTTACAATAGCTCTTCATCATTTTAATTTTTTTTGGGATTTTTAGGTGGCTTTCTTTTATATTTTTACTTCTGTTTTTAAGCAGAAGTTGGCAGGGGTGGCTCTTACCACCCGCCCTAGTACCTATGGCTATCTGTTGTGGGGCTTCGGATTTTTAACCTCGGAATATGTAAAAGCTTTTTTTGCTTTAAGCGTAAAGTCATTGTAATGTAAACTCAGCTTTCAGTTGTGTGTCTCCTTCATTGTTATGTTTTGGATTGTACTGAAGGCTTTTTAATTTTTTTAAGTGTAAATTTTCATTATCCACTAAGTGAATATATTCTAGTTTGCAATTTGGATTTTTTTTTTTCTCCTCATTTTATTAAGTAAAATTTTAAGCACCACCAAGTACCCAGTCAGGCAGCCTAAATGTTAAAACTATTTGAGTATACTGTATACGATTTGTAGGTTTTATTGGATAAAAGTGCATTGGTTTAAAATTCGAAAGTATTAGTTTTTGTATCGAGTCTATCACCACAGCTTTTCATTGGCTTTGTGCGTGGTATTAAACCACTAATTGGAATGAGCGTGTAGTAATTGTCTTAATTCTCTAGACTCGTATAGTTTTTTCTGATAAAAAATAAAAATAAATGATAAGCACAGGGTGTGGCGCATTAGGGTTAGGCTTGCAACCTTGAACTTTTGGTTGCAAATTGGATTCTCATTTTTCATTTACAAGCTTCCATGAAATCATAGCAAAGTATTGTCAAAGGTGTTAATATGTTATTAGGCTATAAAATCATTGACAAGTTTGGAAATTACTCTTTCAGATTATTTCCTAATTCTTGTTTCTTTTATATAATTTTTTTAAAGTATATTATATGTTTGTATAATTTTAGAGTTAAATTAAATTAATTTTCATTAATGATAATAATAATAATTTCATCAACAAACCAATATTTTAATTATTAAAATTCAATATTATTATGATATATGTAAGACAATAATTATTATTATAAATATTTAAATAAAAAAATAAAAAATTTAATTATAACTGTAACTTTTACTTTAAATTTAAACTTATTTAATAGTTAGGAATTTCCGATATACATAAAATAATTGGTCTCTAATAGAGAATCCTCTCCAGGTTCCCACAAGGCCACAATATTGAATGGGGGATGAATATAGCTTCCTCACCCTTGCTTGCATCGTTCCCTGGTGAAAACATGAACCACTTGAGTTTGTAAATGGTTCTCATTATGCTAAAATATTAAGTACTTTTGTGAAGTCCATTTCATTAGAAATAATAAAAATTAAATTTTTTTTTATCACAATTTAATACATACTTCAATTTACATGGTTTAATTTTATTAGTTCTTATTAGTAAGTGTTATAAATTGGTGCTGGTGAAAGAAAAGTTTAGGTCTAATTTAATTGCACAAATAATTAATTATGAGTAGCAGTAAAATAATAAACAATAAAAAAAATAAATAGCACACAATGATTTAAGTGGTTCAACTTTTTAATGTAAGAAATTTACTCTATTGACGACGACACACCGAAAAAAATCAACTATCAAAATTTAAATAAAGAGTATAAATATTAATGTCCAAAAATTACTCAAAATATCATACTCAAAATATACCAAAATAATTACTATACAAAATCAGTAACCAAATCGCAAGAATAATTAACAAAATTTTACTAAAGTTACCGTACAAATGAAATAACAATTATGATAGTGAATTGAATTATCTCCCTTCTTCACTGCTTCACATACAATAATAAATAAGTGGATTACTTGGTGGCTGATTCAAACGTTGGCATTTGGCTTTTATATACAAGTCTTAGATTAAAAGATATATATATATATATATATATATATCTAAGACTTTTTTAATTTAGTTTAAATATAAAGATCAAATAATATATTATAATAAATCTATTTACTAAAATATGATTAATGTTTTATCACATTCTAAATAATAGTAAGTGATATCACAATTATTTCATAATTTTACATTCTTACTTTTATATCTAATCAATAATTATATCATTTTATACATACAACAATTTAATACATACATCAATTTATATAACTTAATTTAATTAATTTTTATTAATAATTAATCTTATAATTATTTTATTATTTTATATGATGAATATCAGGGATTGAACTAACTTTGTAAGAAAAGCTTTATTTGACAGAGGAAAGAAAACAATACTTGCTGCTTAAGTTTTCATTTACTGATTCAATTCACCACACGATGGTTTTACAAGTGACTAAGCCATATATAGGCATTATTAGCAAGTGATTTACACGTGTAAGCTTAGTCCGTGAACTTGATGCAACAAACTTTTAACTGATTATAAACTCAGTTGTAACAGACTTTTAACAACCATAACAGTTTCAACAAAAGCCTAACACACAAAGCTACACTCTTCCTGTTATAGTTCAATCTCAGATATGCTAACACCCCCCCACAAACTCAATGGCAGGGAAGTGACACTAAGTTTGGGCCTCAAATACAGATACTGAGCAGTGGGTAAAGCTTTGGTGAGAATGTCTGCGCGTTGATCATGAGACGGCACGTACTGCACAACAAGCTCATTTGCTAGCACCTTTTCTCGGACAAAATGATAATCCAATTCCACATGTTTAGTTTTAGAATGAAGCACAGGGTTAGCACTTAAGGCAATGGCACTTGTACTATCACACCAGATGAATGGTTTAGATGACACAATTTGAATTTCAGATAACAAAGATTGAACCTAGCTCACTTCAGCTGCTGTAGAGGCTAAGCATTTGTATTTGGCTTCTGCACTTGATTTGGCAATTGTGGGCTGCTTACGTGATGACCAAATAATAGGATTGGAGTCGAGATACACAATTAAACCAGATGTAGACCACCTTGTATCAACACAAGAGCCCCAATCAGCATCAGAAAAGGCACTGACAGTGAGTTGTGATGAAGGATTAAATTCAATGCCAAATTCCATAGTACCAGCCAAGTATCTGAGAATCCTTTTTACAGCAGTCCAATGACTTTCCAATGGATTAGACATAAACTGGGAAGCTTTATTCACTGAAAAACAAATATAAGGTCTTGTGAGACTAACATATTGTAATGCTCCAACAATACTTCGATAGTGAGAAGGATTGATATAGCAGGCACTCTCATCTTTGGAAGACAGGTGCACTATTGAGCTCATAGGAGTAGTGGAAGATTTTGCATCAACCATACCAGCTTTAGTAAGCAAACTCTTCACATACTTTGACTGTTTCAGTAAAAGAGAACCAGTTGTGGTAGGTGTCACTTCAATGCCAAGAAAGTAACGCAAAATACTCATATCTTTTAAGGCAAAATCATCATTCAGGTGCTTGATTAACTTTGAAATCTTGGCACTGCTTGATCCGGTGACAATTATGTCATCAACATATACTAATAAGTAGATTCTGTAAGACACCGTGATCATGAAAAAGAGAGAGTCATCTGCCTTTGATCTTGTAAAGCCATGCTTGATTAAGGTGGAATAAGTTTGTCAAACCAGGCCCTAGGAGCCTGTTTTAATCCATATAAGGATTTATGCAATTTACACTCATGATGAGGTTTTTCAGAATCAACAAACCCTTGAACTTATTTCATATAAACCTCTTCTTGAAGAATGCCATTAAGAAAGGCATTGTTTACATCTAGTTGCCTTAGTGGCCAATTGAAAGAAAGTGCAACAGTAAGAATCACTCTTACAGTGCCAAACTTAACAACCGGGCTAAATGTCTCCAAGAAATCAAAACCAACAACCTGTAAAAACCCTTTTGCCACCACTCTAGCCTTAAGTTTATCTAGAGTACCATCCATCAGTTCCTTTACTCGAAAAATCCACTTATTGTCAATTATTTTCTTGTTATGAGGAGGAGGAACCAAAGTCCAAGTTTGATTTTTCATGAGAGCATCATACTCACATTTCATAGCCTTGTACCATTTTTCATCTTTCAAAGCTTCCTTTACTGACTTGGGTAAAGAAATAGTTTGAGCAGCATAAAAAATTTTTGGTTTCTTGATACCTGCCTTTAAACGAGTAAGCATAGGATGACAATTTTCCTGAGATGAGTAACCAGAACATGACTTAAGAATTGAAGAAGGAGGTTCAGAAACTGACACAGGTTGTGTAAAACAAGGTTCAGAATTGGTTGGCACAGTATTGAAATCAGAGGACTGGGAATTAATAGAAGTGGAATCATGGGGAATTGAACTGCAGATATCAACAGTATGAGATGGAG
Organism: Elaeagnus macrophylla; assembly: GCA_029378325.1. Lineage (NCBI taxonomy): Eukaryota > Viridiplantae > Streptophyta > Magnoliopsida > Rosales > Elaeagnaceae > Elaeagnus > Elaeagnus macrophylla. The sequence goes on from CM055640.1 coordinate 53,339,419, forward strand.
AAGTGGAGAAAGAAGGAGATGACAAGGACAGAGGATCAAAATGAGGTTTAATGATTGCACTCAAAATTGGAACATTAGATGATGCAGTAGAGTTAATAGGCAGAAAATTTTCCTTAAACAGAACAGGTAGAAAAGCTTGCCTAGGCTTAACAACAGAAATAGAGATGAACTTAGGATCAGAGAATGGAACAACATGTTCATCAAATTTAACATGTCTGGAAATAAACATCCTTCCAGCAGCATTAAGACACTTGTACCTTTGTGAAATGGACTGTAACCCAGAAATACACAAGGCTCAGTTTTAAAATGAAACTTATTTGCATTATAAGGTCGTAGAAAAGGAAAGCATTGACACCCAAAAACTTTGAGAAAATCATAATCAGGTTGAACATTTAACAATACCTCCATAGGGCTCTTATTGTGAAGAACTGGTGTGGGTAGCTTGTTTATGAGAAATATTGCAGTGAAGATAGCCTTATCCCAGTATTTGAGTGGCATGGAGGCTTGAGCAAGTAAAGTAAGCCCCACTTCAGTAATGTGTCGATTTTTACGTTCCACCAGTCCATTTTGCTCAGAAGTATGTGGACATGAAACCCTTCTTTGAATACCATGTAATTGCAGAAAAGCATTAAGAGTAGTGAATTCACCTCCACCATCTGACTGCAAAACCTTAATCTTGGTGCCAGTTAACAATTCAACATGACTTTTGAACAAAATGAAAGCCTGTTTAACTGAACCTTTATCCCTTAAAAAATAAATCCAAGAGAATCTAGAAAATTCATCTGTGAAAAGTACATACCAATGATAACCATTGGACGATATCACTAGTGAGGGCCCCCAAATATCAGCATGCACAATTTCAATAGGGACATTACTTTTATTCAAAGAACTGACAAAAGGTAATTTGTGAAGTTTACCCATTTGACAGGCAGTACACACATTTTGATTATTAGCAAAAACAATGTTACAAGGTTTATTACAACTTGACAGAGCAGTTTGCATAACACTAGTGGAAGGATGGCCTAAACGTCTGTGCCAAAGCACAACATCACCATTTTTACTAACACATGTTGATTTATTGCTAGAGAAAGCATTAATAGAAGTATTACCAAAAATCTCCTGATCTATCTGACAATTTAGAGTTGAACAGCCATCAGACTTCATATTTTTGTCTAACTCCAAATCAAACTCATATAGAGCATTCTTAACTTTCCCTTGTAATAGTACTTGGTGGCTAAGTTTGTCCTTCACATAACAATAATCAGAATGGAACTCAACATAAGCATAGTTATCTCGTGTAAACTGAGAAACACTTAGTAAATTCTTAGCAATCTGAGGCACATGCAATAAATTCTTCAAGAAAAACTTCCTATCACTTGTTTTACTTGAGAAAGAAGTCATACCAACATTGGCTATGCGCAATCCTTCACCACTTCCTACTTGCAACTGCTGATTGCCATGAAATTCATTAATGACAGCAAGATTTGCTGGGTCAGCAGTGACATGATGAGTAGCTCCTGAGTCAGGGAACCAAGAAGTATCAGAAAAGTTATGAGATGATGCATACATTGCCATCAGATGAGGTTGAAGTTGAGAAACTGCTTGACCAAGATTCTGTTGTAATTGTTGAGGAGGTTGAATATTTTGAGTGTTCACAGTAGTAGTGATAGGAGGTTGTGATGCAAATTGAAAATTAGATGGAACTTGAACATTTGGGATAGAGTTATAATGCTGTAAGAAATTTGGTTCAGAGTTGTGTTGTGACTGCTGTGTTACTGGTATAAATGACTGATTAAACCTACTCCAACAGTTACCAGCATAATGTCCCAATTTTCCACATATTTGGCATTAAGGTCTTGAGCCATTGAAATTTTTGGGCTTGTTTCTATCAAAATTTTGTGTATATGGGCCAAAATTTTGAGACTGCATAGGTGGACCAAATTGTTGAGATTGCATAGGTGAATTAAAATTCTGATAAGGTATGGAACTCTGATTTTGTGAAAAAGGTACATGAGAATACATTGGTTGTTGACTAGAATATGAGAACATTTGACCATGATAAGAATTAGGGCCATTTGGATTAGTTGAGTTATACTATACAGATCGTTGAGCTCTAGAATCAGAGATACCTTTATTGAATATTCCATTGTTGGAGCCAATTTGTGTTGAATTTGTTGCATTTGTTTGACCTGGAAATCCAAAACCTCCATTTGCACCAAGAAAAGATTGTTGTTGAGTTAAATTTGCCATAGGTATCTCATTAATGGTAGAAGTAAGGTTATTCATCGGCACTACTGGTGCAAGATTTACAGAAGGTAAAGATTGAAGTGGAGTATTGCGTCTTTCAATTCTTGATTCATGACCAAGCAATTTATGCATTATTTATGTTACAGACACCCCGTGTTCTTGAATATTTGCCACAATTGCATCATAGCTTTCATCAAGACCATTACAAATGGCCAGAATTTGATCCTCTTCATTTACACAACTCCCAGCTGCTGCCAATTGTGAAGCAAGATTTTGAATCTTTTGAATGTATTCGTTGATTGTTAGACCTCCTTTCTTAATAGAATTTAGCTCTGCTTTGTATTGCATTATCTTAGCTCTAGAGTGTGAAGTAAAATAGTTTCCAAGAAGAGCCCAAATCTCTGAACTGAAATCACATTCGGAGACTTTCTTAACAAACTCCTTTGACATGGAACTGATCAGCCAAGAACTGATCATTTGATCTTGCCTTATCCAGTAACGATACTCATTGCTCACTGTATTATCTTCATTCAATCTTACAGGACATTTTCTCATACCCAGTACAAAACCTTCTAACTCGTAGCTTCTTAGAATTCTTATAACTTGTCGTCTCCATTCATTATAACCATCTTGATCCAGCGTAATAGATGAAATCTGATGATGAAAAGTAACTATTTCTTTTTGAAATGCGGTTCTTGTAATTCTTGAAATTTCTTCTCTTTGAATATCCTCTTGAACTTGTTTAGCCATTATCAATTGTTTTGTTTTCTCTGATTTTAGGCTGTGCGAATAACAAGTAAAATCTAGTAAGAAACTGAAAGAAAAATGGCATTTGCATAGTGCTCTGATACCATGATGAATAACAGGGATTGAACTAACTTTGTAAGAAAAGCTTTATTTGACAGAGGAAAGAAAACAGTACTTGCTGCTTAAGTTTTCATTTACTGATTCAATTCACCACACGATGGGTTTACAAGTGACTAAGCCATATATAGGCATTATCAGCAAGTGATTTACACGTGTAAGCTTAGTGCGTGAACTTGATGCAACAAACTTTTAACTGATTATAAACTCAGTTGTAACAGACTTTTAACAACCATAACAGTTTCAACAAAAGCCTAACACACAAAGCTACACTCTTCCTGTTATAGTTCAATCTCAGATATGCTAACATTATATTCTATATCTAATCAATAATTTTACATGTATAGAACAACTTTTTATTTATGTTGCACTGCTTTAAAAATTCATAGATGTCAAATTAACATATGGAAGCTCTTAAAATATGAAATATTAACGACTCGTATGGTAAATGGATCTGATTTTGCAATTAAAATACAAATCTATAATTCTTAAAGATTTATTTGTGATTTTTTTTTTTAAATTTTAGTTCTAAATTATACAACTTTAAAAACTTAGGAATATTTTTATTTTTTTATATAGGAAACATTTAACATTTCTAAATATGTTTTATGCATTTGTGACACGTTGGCTAAAATAAAGAAACCCGTATCGAGCCCACATTTGATGTAAAAGGTGTGCTAGAAAATATAAATTATAGAATGAGGGATGCATGAGATCTCATGGTAATTTAAGAAAGTTTTTTAAAAAGTTGGGTAACATGGAATACATAGAAAAAAGCAAATTAGCGTGAGACAAAAATTAAAGAAAAAATGCTTAATTATTTTATTGGTCCATAATTTTAAATAAATTTATATTTAAGTTTTTAAATTTAGTTCATAAATTTTTAAAATTCCACGCATAGATATTTAAACTTTTAAATTTTATAATTTAGTCTCTAATCTTTTAAAAATTCACATATAGGTCATATATTGGTACTAAAATACATGTTTTTTAATCAAAATTTTAGGATATATATGTGAATTTTTAAAAGTTTGAGGACTAAATTGTAAGATTTAAAAGTTTAGGAACATATGTGTAAAATTTTAGGATTTTGGAAATTAAATTATAGAATTTAAAAGTTTGAGAACCTAAGTGTAAATTTAATTAAAATTTTGAGACTAATGATATAGTTTAGCCAAGAAAAAAAGTATTCTAATCTTCTACCTAAATGAAACAACCAATTACTCATCGAATATAAAAAAATGATAGCAAATTTAAAATGTAAATTACCAAATTAATAATAAAAAAAAAATATTTGTTATATGATACGTAGTACGATTTTAAAATCTTTAGTGGTTCTTTTCTTGTAGTAGAAACTAGAATGGAAGATTATGAGTTCTCAAAAATGATTTTTATTATAACTTGATGCATACATGATACAATTTAATTGAATTTTTATTAGTAAGTGGTCTCACAATTATTTTATCATCTCATATCTCCAACTTTACATTCAATTATTAACTGATATGTTATTTGATTCAGGGGCGAAATGAGGGTTGATAGGGGTGGACCACTTACCCCTCACCTCTATATATTTTTACTATTATATAAAATTATTTTTTCAATTTTAGGTATTTCATATGAATAAATTTGATATTTGATCTCCCCTATTGCAATAGTTTTTATTTTTATAAGAAAGTCAATAAAAATAGAATAACTAATCATATAATTTTTCTTTTGGGAGCACTTTAAATTTTTTTAATATCTCTAGCTATTTATCTATTACATAATTTAAAAATTCATATATAATTAATATTATATTTTTTTTGCTATATCACTCTCTATTTAGTAAAAAAATATATTACTTTATTTAAAACTAATAAAATTTATAACATTCAAAAACTTAAATGAAAGGTTATAATTGACAAACATCAGAGTTACACCATGAAATCACAATTAGGTAGGCACCCATAGCATCATTATTCATCTAACCCTTCAACTACAAATATTATTAAATTGATAAAAAATAATACAAAATTTAACCTTAGTAAAACTTATAATTCAGCTTGCTACTAGCATCCAAAAAAACAAAAAAGTATTAGTAAATGATTGAGCATTCTACTACCATATTGCAGTACACAAACTTGTGCCCTAGAAACTATAGAATCAACGACAACATTACCCTCCTTATATATATGTGAACAATGAAATTTCATGTGAGAAATCTTTTTCAAGTAGTCAATCCAAGCTAAATGTCATTGCCTGAGTACTAATAATAACCTAGTGCAAAAAAGAGTCACAACATAAGCAGCTTATGACTCTAACCAAAGCCTCCATCACCAAAACGTAACAACATACATAACCGTTTGAATAGTCACTGCAAACTCAATCTCAAAAGCATATGCAATTCCAAATAAAATGTAAAAATAACATACCTTAATGTCCGAAAAATTGATGCATAACTTGCTAAACCTGGAGAACTAAAAGTAGCATATTTATGTTGACTTTTATCCACTCTAAGGACTGTTGTCTCCAAATAATCTCTATGATTTGTGAAATTCGTCATAAAATTTCTTGTACTCGAAATCTTCAAAGGATCGTAAGGTTTTCCACTATGTTTCACATTAAACCACGGTGTGATAGCTTACTTCACGGATGAACCGCCAAATTGTAGCAATTGTAGATCTCATAGAAGTATGCTTGTCCTCAAATATAACAAAAAAACTTAACTCTAATTATACTTCAATAAAAAAAAATTTGATAATTACTTATGCATTATTTTAATTTTTATATTTTCTTATACCTACCATCATATATTATTTAGTCCATCTGAATGAAACTTTTGGCTCTATTTTAATGCATGTAATAATTTAATACATTCAAGTTTTATATGTGATTTCGTTTTCGGTAAATATTTTGATTTGAGGTAAAATTTTAAAAATCGATTTAAAGCAACTTTAAAACTAAGTCAGTCTCATCCTTAAAATGACACTTAGCTTTTATGTTTTTTTTTAAAAAGACTATAAAATTTATATCTTTAAAATTTATATAAAAAAAAAAAAAACTTCAAACAATAACTCATATATCTTTCAATTTAAAATAAAAATATTATTTTTATTATTATAAATTTTAAAAATATTATTTTATAATTTTTTTTATTAAATAAAATAAAACGAAGTTATGGATAATCCATATTATAGAAAGAATTATATGATACAACTTTGAGCACTTCTTTTTAATTTTAATTATGACAACTCGATTATAATAGTGTCATGAATTAAAAATCATTTCCTACAATTTTAGGTTATATCCATCGTTCACATCCTCAAGCTTCAACCACACCGATGCAAAAAGGTGAGATGACATGCATCTCTATCACCTTCACCAGCAACGACTTAAAAAATTTATAAAATTTATTTAATTGAATTATTAATAATATGCTATTTAAAATATTGATGTAAGTAAAAAATATTCAAATTTTTTTGCATATATGCAAAAAAAATAAAAATAAAATCGTTGTTGACTAAAATTATTGAAATTTTTTTTTACGAAAATTATAAAATAAGAAACCTTCAAAATTTCAAAATAATGAATTCTTCCTTAACTTTTGCAAAAGAAAAAAAATATATTTTTTGTCTTATTTAATATATATAAATATAAATACATTTCATATTTATTTTCGCCAATTAAACAAAAAATTATAAAATAGGAAGTTAAATTATTTAAAATAATTATTTAAATTAATGATTAAAAAAACACATCCATTTAGGTTTCTGATTAAGTCATTAAGATGAATAAGAATATCAAAAAAATTATGAAATGATTAAATAAGGACATTGTTAATATAAATATTCCATTCCCTAAGCTTAAAATGGGTTGGTGGAACATTCCAGTCTAATTTAGTAGAAAACATCCATTTGGGTTTCTTAGTTGTCTTCGTAAAAACCATCGTCATTCTCTGACAAGCAAAAAGACATTAAATATGAATACCTAAATGAATGATTTCAGTTTCTAGAAGAAGAAAAGAAATAATGATTTTAGTTTTTCTTATTTACTATATATCCCAATTAAATTCGTAAGAGACTATTACAACAAGGGTTATATATTGTCAAGGGCGGCTCAAGAACATTCGTGGCTTAAGTCAAAACATAAAAATAAAGTCTCAAATATTTTTTATAAATTAAATTTTCATTAAACGATAAAAATTGATTAATAATATTAAAATCTTTTTTGTGTTGAATATAAACAATCAATGATAAAAAATTAATAAATATGTATTTAAAAGTTATTTTTTTGTGTATTTATTTGACCAAGAATTAAATTTATTTTGATTAAGATAGAATAAAATTAAGAGTTTCGAAACTTTAGAATAAAATAAAAAGTCTAAAATTGTCTATAAAATTAAACATTTATATATAAAATTTGAATAAAACAAACATATAAATAATATAAGTTTTGAACTTTAAGAATAAGAAAATACACTTAAGAAAGAGAAGAAGACATGCCTATAATAAAACTCAAAAAAGAAGAAGATGACGATATTTTTACAATGCTTATTTGTTCTTGTTCTTATTTTGCATAATCTCAATTAATTGAGAAAAATTAAAGATTATTAAGAAATTAAAATATATATAGTGATTTAAGAAATGTAAGATTTTTTTTGTTCTTTATATAATAAAATTAAGAGTGAACAATTGTTTATCTTTTTTATTATTAATTAATAACATGTATATTATTAATTATGATAAATTTATCTAATAATATTATTAATAAATATTAACTATTTATAAGTACAAATTAAATAATTCATGTATTATTTTATAGCAATAAAAATTACTGTGATAGATTTTTTTTTATATTCTTAATCTGTGATAACCGCTGCTTGTTATTTTTATAGTTTTATCTTTATTATGCATTTCTTTTGATATTTTTAAAGAATTTCTTTTAACTATTCTAAAATATTATCTAAAAAGATTTTAAATTCTTTTAAAAAATTTCTTTTGTTCTTATGTCTTCAAAATATTTTAATTTTTCTTTGGCATATCTATTTGTTCTTGTGATAGTATTATATTGTTCATTTTTGTTTCTATATATGCTAAAAATATTTTTGTAAAATTTTTCTTAAATCTTTTATTATTTTTAGTATTTCGTACTAAGTTAAATAATTCTTTTAAATTAAAAATTAGTGATGGTGTAACCATTTTTATTATTTATGATATAACCATGTTAATTCTATGTTCCAATTAAAAAGTACTTTATAGATTACTATTTGTGTTTTCTCTTTGGGTAATCCTTTTATCATTTACTTAATTAGTAATATTAATTCTATTATTTATTCTTTATAATATTTTAAATAATTCACTTTCCTCTTTGAATTAGGTTGGTTATACCTTATTTTAAACATTTTGTTGAAAGCCTTCTTATCAATATATTAATATTTATGGCTTTGATACCAAATTTTCTAACAGAATTTTATTTTTAAGTTTCAGTTAGCTTATTTTTCTATATGTTTCTTAAATAAATAGAACCCAAAAATTAGGTTATCAAATTCTTCTTCATTTACTTTGACCAATTTTTGTGTAAAATAATTTTTAAAAATTTTTCCTACGGCATGGTCTAGTAGATATAGAATACTATAAATATAATCTATATAATAATATAAAAGAGTGTCAAATCTTTTAAAATTTTTTAGACAAGTTTCATAGCATTTATTGTAAAAATATTACTCTAAAAGTTCCATATATTTTCTTTCAAAATTTTCGATTTTAGTCATAATTTTTCTTTTACTTTTATTTACACAAATTTTTCATATTGGGCTAATTTAAACATTAGTTGTTTCTGCTTGATTTTTAAGATATGAATTTTCAAGTTCTTAGTCTATCCAATGACTTAATTTTTGAATTTCATTATTTTCTTATATGTCCATTTTTACTAATTGAGGCTTGCTTCAAGATCTAAATAGTCTTTATCTTGATTTTTTACTAAATTATTTCTTTTTTCTTATTTAGAAAAATAGTCGATTAATCATTGAAAATTTTCAATTACTTTTGATCTCCTGTACTTCTTTTGAAGTTATCTTTTACTGTATTTTTAAACAAACAAGAGTTTGTTTAAGATAAATTGTATCTTTTAAATTGTCTTGAGTTTTAGAATACTTCTTAGTTTTACTTCTATAAAGATTTGTCTCAAATTTCCTTTTCATGTTATTGTGTTTGTTTTCCATAAGATATAATTTCAACAATATCAATAAGATTCAACAATATTAATGAAATTCAATGTATACTAGTCTTTGATTGTAAACTAACATGTTTTTAAATATGGTTCTATCTCGTATTTTCGCTTTTAGTTATCTTATTTTTGTTCTAAAGAGCTAAGCCTCACTTCAGATCTAAGCTTGTAGACCTCTTGTCCTTGTTGATCTTATTTGAAATAAATACTTAACTTCCTATGGTAAGAGTGATAACTTGGTTTGGAGTTTAAGATGAACTTTTATTCAATAAATAGAAAGTTTTACAAACTAGAGAACTAGTAACCTTGAAAGAGTTTCTAGTTCTTACTCATTCTAAATACATAACTAGATAATAGAAAATAGATAAGTGTTAAGATAATTTCGTGTATCCCCTTAACTGAAGAGAGTTCCCTTTTATAGAATAAGGGTTCTTTGTTTACATTAGTGGGATTATACTATTCACTTAACTTTCCTATTTGGTGTTTAAAAATGCCTACATTATTGACGCTGCTTGTGCTAACTTTTGGGAGTGGTCCCTACATGAATTATTCTACCGACACTGAGCTTTGTGGTGAGGCTGTGTCCAAGCAAGCTTTCTTATCTCTAATGCAATAAATGCATGTGTGTTCTTCTAATTATTTTTTTACTTCAATTTCATTACAATTGAACTTGGCTTCATATGTGATATTTATTTTTTCACTGTCTTTCTTGGAAAGTAATAATAGTTTTACTGATACAATAATTGACTTTAATTTTAGAAGAGTTATTAATTCTTCTTATTTATGGTAAATTTAGCTTAGCATTTGTCTTTTTTCTATACATAGTTCCTCGGGATTAAATTCTTTTTTTGATAAAGATTTTGGTCAAAGAACTTCTCGTTTAGTATTTGCAAATCCAAGTTTAATAAAATGATAAGGACTTACTGGTATTTTCTTGTTCCAATCCATCATTAAACTGAAATATCTTAAATAAATTAGCTTGTTTGTAGCCTTGATTTTCTTTTTGAAAATTTTTATTGATTTCTTAAAATTTTCAGGTAAATAAATTAATTTCTTTAAATCATTTCCTGGATATAAATTTTCTATTAATCCAGCATGGAATGCCATATAGACAAATACTAGATCAATTCCTTCTAAGATGTTAATTTACTGCCTGGTGGAAAATCTTTTTCTGTGGTACAAAACTTTATGTCATCAAGATTTTCCTCAGTAGTTTTTCTGGCTAAATTGTATAAAATTGACCATTTTTGTTTTGTTAGATTTCTATATCTTTCTCTTTCTTCTTCTGAGGAATTATTTGTTGCTTCTTAAAAAATAATAGATCTTGAAATTTTTCCGAAGTTCCTTAACCTACTAGTTCCTTCTGTTGGCTGCTGTACTAATTAAGAATAATTTTTTGTTATTTCTGTTGGTGATAATAGTTTTGGAAATTTATAATTAGTATAGCTTTTTTCTACTTCTATCTTGTTAATAAAAGCTCTGTGGATGATTCCACTAAATTCTATTATTACTCTATTTGCCTCTAGCCAACTGGTGTAAATTCTTGATTTTGGTCCATTGTATACTACGTAAATTTTTTTTGAATCTTCCTTTTCAGCTTCATCTGGCTAATAGATTTTTTCTTTTTTGGGTTATTATTAAACTTTGAATTGTTACTACTAGTTTCCTCATTTTCTACTTTTGGAATTTTAATTTTTCTTTTCAATTTCCGTTGAAGTTTCAACTTCTTTTCCATTTGAATTTTTTAGTTATTTTGGGTTTTCTAGTTTAATCAAAGTACATTTACTATTTAAAGATTTTTTAAGATGTAATACCTCAAGTTGATCTATGAGGATCTTGATTTCAGTCTCTCGAATCAGTATTTGTTTTTCTTTGATCTTAATTTCTAGGTCGAGAGGATCCATTTATGTCATCAAAAGCATAGTTAGAAGTGCTCATTTTCTAGTCAAAGCATCTGGTAAACATTTTTACTTTCTAAAAAATGCTCTACATCAAATTTATCATGGTTAAACCATTGTTTCCATCTAATAAGTTTTCCTTGTTTATAGTCACTTGCAATATTGGTTTTTAAAAAATGTCCAAAGTTTTTATTGTCAGTTCTAACGATAAATTTTGAACTTATAATATATATTGAAAATTTCTTAATAGCTTTTTGAACAAATAAATATTCTTTTTTCATTACTATGATAATTTAATTAAGGGCCTTAAAAAGATCCTGAAGCAAATCTACAAAGATATTCTTCTTTGTCATCGACTTTTTCTTTTAATACTGCTTCCAATATTTATGTGAGCCATATGTTTCTATTATCATTTTATTATCTGGTCCTGGATGTTATAAAATTGGTAAATCTTTTACTTGTGCTTTTACTTTGTCCATGTATTTAGTGTATTGATCAATCCACTGTCAAACATAATCTTTTTTAAGTTTTGTTTGTAATGGCTTTCTCATTTTTGCTAATTTCTTTATATATGCTTCTACATATATTAAACATTCTAAAAATCTTTATAATTGATTTTTATCTTTGATCATACTAGAAAAAATTTGTATGTTATTTAAAATATGGGGTTGTAGATGATGTTTTCCATCGTTTATTTCTAACCCTAATTTTTTATTTTTTGTTGAGCAATGACTGCTTTCTTTTATGATAATACTATTCTAGATTTTCTACATTCTTGTAGAACATTAATAGTGTCTAAATAATGCTTTGATAATTTATTACTAAAAACTAATATATCATCTATGTATATAACAGAAGTTGTGATATTTTTTTAAAATATTATTCATATATCTTTGAAAAATACCTGGTGCTTGTTTTAATCCAAATGGAATAACTTTCCAATAGAATTATCCTTGTGGGCAACTAAATGCTATTAATTTTTGCGATTCATCATCAAGCCTTATTTGCCAAAATTCACTTTTATAATCAAAACTTGAAAAATGCTTCTTTCCTTTAATGAGTGATAATAATTCTTATTTCTTTGGAATAAAATAACCATGATCAATAGTTTGTTTATTTAAAGTTTTGAAATTTATTAACATTCTCTTTTTTCTTCTTTTTCTACTTAGAATGTTGGACTAGAATGTGGTGAATTATTGTGAATAATTACTCTTAATTTTAAAAGTTTTTGAATTTGTTTTTCAAATTCCTCTGGATTCTCTGGAGTGTAAATTATTGCTTTAACTCTTATGACCATTGAAGGATTTTTTAATTTTATGTTTGCTATTTTATTATATTTATTAATATTTGGATCTAATGGATTTTCTGAATATACTATTTTTAATAATTTTCTTATACCTGTTAAGGCTTTATCTTTTTATATTTCATTTAGAAAGGGGTTTTGGTCAACCTCTATGTCTAAAGAAATATTTTCTAAAGAGTTTTTTTATTTTTCTATATCCTCACTACGTTTTCTCTTTTTAAGTTGTAACATAAAATTTGGCGATGAAATAGTTAAAGTTTTTCTGATTTTTGATACATAAATTGTTTTGCCATCTAGAGTTGTCAAGCTTATTTTATCTAAGTACCGGGTAAATAGTTGATATAAATTTAAAAAGTTATTTTCTAATAAAATGTCAACTCTAGTTTATTGTTGATATATTGTGGGTATATGAAATATTTCTCCTCCTATTAATATATATATCTTTCAAGATTTTATTAAGATTTATTGTAGTATTATTTGCTATTCTTACTACTAATTTTTTTGATGATTGTTTCTAAAGTTCTTATAAAAATACATATTTACTAACTACCAGGGGTGGTTCGTCCTTTAGATCAATAAGACAGTCGCCTTAGACCCCCGATTAGATAGGGCCCCCATTTTTTTAATGCCTATTATATTTTTAAAAATAAATAATTTTATCTTGAATCATCTCTACAAGCTCTGAAAAATGATAATTAAAATAAAATTTAAGAAGATATTAGTTTGAAAAAATTATTGTACTTAATTCAATATTATTATGATGAATATGTTGACACATAATTTTTATTGCTATAAAATAATACAGGAATTATTTATTTTGTACTTATAAATAGTTAATATTTATTAATAATATATACGTTATTAATTAATAATAAAAAAGATAAACAATTGTTCACTCTTAATTTTATTATACAAAGAACAAAAAAAATCTAACATTTCTTAAATTACTATATATATTTTAATTTCTTAATAATCTTTAATTTTTCTCAATTAATTGAGATTATGCAAAACAAGAATAAGAACAAGAACAAGAACAAGAACAAGAACAAATAAGCATTATAAAAATATCGTCGTCTTCTTCCTTTTTGCGTTTTATTATAGGCATGTCTTATTCTCTTTCTTAAGTGTCCTTTGTTATTCCTAAAGTTCAAAACTTATATTGTTTATATGTTTATTTTATTCAAATTTCATATATAAATGTTTAATTTTATAGACAATTTTAGACTTTTTATTTTATTCTAAAGTTTCGAAACTCTTAGTTTTATTCTATAATAATGAAAATAAATTTAATTCTTGGTTAAATAAATACACAAAAAAATAACTTTTAAATACCTATTTATTAATTTAATTTTTATCATTGATTGTTTATATTCAACAAAAAAATATTTTAATATTATTAATCAATTCTTATCGTCCGATGAAAATTTGATTTATAAAAAATATTTGAGGCCTTATTTTTATGTTTTGTCTTAGGCCACAAATGTTCTTGAGTCACCCTTGCTAACTACACACATACTTTCACCTATGTCAATATATACATGTAAATTATAATTTTTATATTCTTTAAATTTCAGTCCTATTTTTATATATGTACTATTTGGATTTGTTATGCTTAATAGTTCATCCACTAATCAAATCAAGATCAGAGTCAAAATCAAATGTTTTTAAGTTTGTTATTTCTTCTTTAGTTTCTTCTAATAGATAAATATTGCATGTATCATCTATATCAAATTATTAGACGTATGGTTATGTGGTGGGTTAGCATGTACTGTAACTTGTCTTCTGTAACTGATTTGCTCTAACCGTTTAACTCTTCTGTTACTTTACTCCTCTGGTTGTTGTTTCACGAGGGAAGGTTTATAGTTAGTTAGAGTTGTTGCTATACTTAAACTTTGTATATATATGTAGCTACATGAAGTTAATAAACTGTGGAAGTATCTTTCTCTGTGTTGCATTCTTAAATTTTTTTATGGTATCAGAGCCTAAGAAATCTTTTCTTGAAGTTCTTCAAGCTTCTCCCATGGCTACTCCAAGAAATGAAAACCGTTCAACAACAAATAGAGCAGTTGATACACCACCAAATGAATTGGATGATCAGCAATCAATGTATTCAATTGTTGGCACACCACCGGTAAACATGAATTTTTCTATAAAATTGGATAATTCTAATTACCTCATCTGGCGTGAGCAGATTTTGTCGGTGATTATAGCTTACGGACTAGAAGATATTATTGATTCTTCTATTGTTCCACCTACTCAGTTTCTCAGTGACTCCACTATTGTTAATCCAGTTTTTGTAAAGTGGAATCGTGTGAATAATTTGGTGAAAAGTTGGTTTTATGGTTCTATTTCTCAATCAATGTATCTTCATCTTCCTCATGGTGCTTCAGCTGCACGTCAATGGAAGTCTCTGGAAATGGTGTTTTTTGCAAACTCTCAATCACGTGTTATAGACTTACGTTTGGAATTACAGACCTTACGTAAAAATGATTTGAAGGCTGAAGCTTATACACTGCAATTGAAGTCCATTGCTGATAATCTAGCAGTTATTGGCGAGACAGTGTCAGATAGAGATTTAATTCTTTATGGCTTAGGAGGTCTGAATTCTGATTACAATTCATTTGTTTCTTCTCTCACAATGATGATGCGGTCTGATAGTGTGTCGTTTGAAGAGTTTCAAAGTCAGTTACTCACTTATGAACGTCGTATTGTCTCTCAAAAATCTCAATCTGATGTAGCAGATTTGCTTCAAGCAAATGTGACTAAAATGAGTCGTATGTCCTTCAAACCTCATAACAAAAACCATTCAAATACTTCTTCTCTTCCTTCTTGGAATTTACATGATTTTCTACAGAGAAGTCACTCTTTTCAACCTCCTAAGCCTGATTCGAAAAACAAAAGGTTTTATAGTTCAGGTTCTCAACACACAAGCTTTTCCACTACAAGCACTACTCGTGTTTCTTGTCAAATTTGTGGTAAATCAGGCCATCCTGCAAACAAGTGTTTTCAGCTTAGAGATTTGTTGCAAGGCAAACATGCTGATCAGTCTTCTCCATCAGCTATGACTGCTAGTACTTCCGTTGAAGGCTCAAATAGTTGGCTACTTGACTCAGGAGCAACTCATCATATTACTCACAGTCAGGACAATCTTACTACCTCAACTGCCTACAATGGCTCCGACTCAGTTGTTGTAGGTAATGGCTCTTCTCTGCCTATTAAGAATCGTGGTACTGCTGGTGTTATAGTATCTAGTACAGGTTCTACTTTACAATTAAAGGATCTGTTACATACACCTTCTGTTACTAGCAATCTTGTTTCTGTAAACAAGCTTTGTCATGATAATAATGCAGTAGTTGAGTTTTCCTCTAATAATTTCTTTGTCAAGGAGGCCAACACCAAGAAGATTCTTGCCACAGGGACGGCTAGAAATGGCTTGTATCTACTGGATGGTCAGGTATTACAAAGTGCTGAGTCTTGTAAATCTTTTTCAGATGCCTTTTGTTTTTCTACAATAAACAGTGATGTATGGCACAATCGTTTAGCTCATCCATCTGACAGTGTTCTAGATAAACTCATTCAATTTTCTTGTATTTCTTGTAAGAAAGCTCAGCATGGAAATATATGTCCTTCTTGTGCTATGTCCAAATCACATAAACTGCCATTTAAACATTCTCATGTTGCTAGTACAAAACCATTTGATCTAGTCTATGTTGATCTCTGGACTTCCCCCGTGGTAGCCAATACTGGAGCCAAATATTTCATGCTTGTTGTAGATGATTGCACCAGGTATATGTGGATTTTTTTCCTTAAAACTAAAGATCAGGCAGAGAACTTGTTTTGCAATTTCTTGACAATGGTTGAAAGAAACTTTGAGTTCAAAGTAAAATCAGTCCAAACTGATGGTGGTGGGGAGTTCACTTTTGTGACTTCTAGGCTTGCTTCAACTGGCATTGTTCATCGAAAAACTTGTCCTCATACCTCTGAACAAAATGGTGTGGTGGAGACCAGAAATAGAAGAGTAGTAGAAAGAGGGTTGGCTCTTTTGTTTCATTCTTCCTTACCTGTGAAGTATTGGGTATATGCCTTTCGAGCAGCGGTTTATACATTAAATCGACTCCCTACCAAGTCCCTTGAGTTCCAAATTCCCTATCAACTGTTGTATCAAAAGCAACCAGATTTTAATTTTCTTAGAACTTTTGGATGCCTGTGCTTTCCTTGTCTCAGACCATACAATCGTCATAAGCTCCAGCCAAGATCTTTACCATGCATCTTTTTGGGCTATGCTCCCTAGCAACAGGGATACCTTTGTTTGGATCCTTCCTCTACTCGTATTTACACAAGTAGACATGTTCAATTTGATGAGTCTATCTTTCCTTATCCCCAGTACTCTCTGTCATCTTCAAAAACTATCTCTCCAGCCTTGACTTCTGATCAGTTATCTTTATTTCTTCCACCTGTTCAGTCTCCAGTTGTTCCCTCTTTTCCTACAGACAGTACACAGTCACCACATTTTGACCCTTTTGCTCAGTCTGAACCCAGTATTCCCTCCACTCAATGTCCTTTCTCTAGTCCAGTTTTGTCAGACAACATTTCTAGCTCTAATCTCTCTCCTGTATGTTGTGACTTGTCTCCCTCGTCTTTAATTCCTCAGTCTGACACTCCTTTGCCAAATACTTCTGAATCTTTTGGTGAGCTGTTTGTGGAATTACCTTTAGCTCCACCATTACCCTTTGTTTGAGATTCATTAAGTAGTCAACATCCAATGATCACACGCTCTAAAACAGGTTCTTTAAAACCCAAACTCTATCTCACTTCATCTCTTCCTCTTTCTGAACCAACTTCCTACAAAGCTTCTAAGGGCATACCAAAATGGGAAGATGCCATGGCAAAAGAATTTAAAGCCTTAATAGATAATGGCACTTGGGAGTTAGTTCCTTGTCCGATTGATGCAGCCCCCATTGGAAGTAAGTGGGTGTATAGAACTAAACTGAAGTGTGATGGCTCACTGGACAAAAACAAAGCTCGGCTTGTGGCTAAGGGTTATGATCAAGTGGCAGGTATTGATTATTCAGAAACCTTTTCTCCTGTGGTAAAACCACAAACCATTCGAGTTGTTCTCACCTTGGCGTTGTCATATGGATGGGTTTTAAAACAAATTGATGTCAACAATGCCTTCTTGAATGGTGACTTGCAGGAGACAGTTTATATGCAACAACCACTTGGTTTTGAAGATCCTTCTTATCCAACTCGAGTGTGCAAATTGAAGAAAGCCCTATATGGTTTAAAGCAAGCTCCTAGAGCTTGGTTCCAAAAATTAAGTTGCAGTCTTGCTGAGTTAGGATTCTCCAATTCCAAGTCAGACACTTCAATGTTTGTTCAGTTTCGTGGCTCTCATGTAACCATTATGTTGGTTTATGTTGATGATATTATTTTAACAGGAAGTAATAGCCAATATGTTCTTGATTTAGTGAGTCTGCTGCATCAGAAATTTGCCTTGAAAGATTTAGGGAACTTACATTTTTTCCTTGGTATTGAAGTTCAACGTTTCACTGATAGCCTACATTTTTCTCAGCAAAAGTATATTAACTCTCTTCTTGAGAAGTTTGGCTTGTCTTCTACTAAACCTCTTAAAACTCCCATGGCTTCTGGTTCTGTACTCTCCAAGTATGATGGAATGTTGCTTGCAGATGGTACCCAGTTTCGAAGTTTAGTAGGAGGTCTGCAATATTGTGTTCTAACAAGACCTGAAATTGCTTATGCGGTTAATAGACTTTGTCAGTTCTTACATGCACCTACAAATGTCCATTGGCAAGCTGCAAAGCGTGTTCTCAGATACTTAAAAGGTACTGTGAATCATGGTGTACTCTTTCACCGGTTAGATATCTTGGGAGTAATCGGTTTCTCTGACTCTGATTGGGCTGGGTGTAGTGATGATCGTAGGAGCACAGGTGGGTATGCCATCTTCTTTGGTGATAGCCTCATTTCATGGTCTTCCTCTAAGCACAAGGTCGTCTCTCGATCTAGTGCCGAGGCTGAATATCGAGCATTGGCACTAGCAGCTGCTGAAGTAGTTTGGTTGCAGTCTCTCTTACTTGAACTTCGGATTGTTCAAGCTCATACACCAGTTCTCTTCACAGACAGTATTAGTGCTAAGTGTTTGGCTGCTAATCCTGTAATGCATGCTAGAATGAAACATGTAGAAATTGATTTTCATTTCATTAGAGATCTGGTTGTTGAAAACAAGTTGGATGTTCGTTTTACGCCTACTGAGGAGCAGGTTGCAGATGTGTTAACAAAACCTTTAGGTGAGATGAAGTTTCTGCCTCTGAAAGTCAAGCTCATGGTTTTGCCACCACCATCAGCTTGAAGGGGGGTATTAGACGTATGGTTATGTGGTGGGTTAGCATGTACTGTAACTTGTCTTCTGTAACTGATTTGCTCTAACCGTTTAACTCTTCTGTTACTTTACTCCTCTGGTTGTTGTTTCACGAGGGAAGGTTTATAGTTAGTTAGAGTTGTTGCTATACTTAAACTTTGTATATATATGTAGCTACGTGAAGTTAATAAACTGTGGAAGTATCTTTCTCTGTGTTGCATTCTTAAACTTTTTTACAAATTATTCTATTGTTTCTAATTCCAACTTAAAAGCTTATTCTAGGATTTTTGCTTTATGGGAAAAATTCCTTTTTAAATTCTTTCTTATGTTGAAGCCTATTAAGATATTCATTCGCATAATGCCCTTCCTCATCCAACATCTACATTTATTTTTTCCTTATGAACAATAATTTTTCTTTTTAGGTGTATTATATTTTCTTATTTTAAAATATCTTTGCTTATAAGGTTCTCTATTATATCTTTTTTTATATTTTTAGAAATTTTGTTTCCTAAATTTTTATCTTTTGAACTTTCTAAATTTTTTTTTATGTTTTTTATATCTATTATAAGGTCTTATGTTACTGCCATATTTTTCTGGCATTCTAAAATCTCTTGAATCATAACAGATTTTATCATTTCCTCTTATTTGTTTAGATTCTTTTCTTTCTTGACATTTTACTATTATCTAACTTTTAAGACTTCTTATTCTTTCTCCTAATGTATATGGTATTGTCTTTCTGTTCCTTTTATTCTATCATTATGTCATAGTTTTATGTAATGTTCTCAATTTTTTTTTTAAAAATATTTCCTTATAAGTTTCTTGCATAGAAGGTGTTAGTTTATAATAATACTTTTCGTACTCACATATAAACAAATCTATGTAACACATGTTACATATTTCCATATTTGCTTAATGCCATTTGCCTTCACTTATTTCATTTTCACTAGATTTAGTAATGTTTCTTTCCTTATCTTCTCCTATAAATTCTATATATATTTCATTTATTACAGTATTTAAGTATTTTTTTTCTGTTGTCGCATTTCCTTGCATTATTAAATGTTGTTATTCTGTTAAATTTGTAAACTAAATTTTTACACTTCTTATCATTTTATAATCTACTAAGACTATACAAGTTGAAGGGTTTGTTTGTGTGGTCATAGAAGTTTGCATAATTACACTCATTCTATTAGACCATTTATCTAAGACTTTCTTTCTATCTCTTATGTAATCTAAATCTAAAATATCAGATTTGTAATTTTCATGAAGTCCAAATTATGGTGGAATATTACCTCTAGTGTCTAATATAATCCTTATTCCATTTTAGGTTGTTGTCTTCTTCTATTAATTAGTTCAGGTTCTCTTAGTTTTTGTCTATTTCTTTCTTTCCTATGTGGGTCAAATGTTTCTCCTCTTTTTGAAATTAATCTTTGTGGTGTTGCTAATGCAGGTTTCATGTGAATTCTTTGACATAAATATTATTTTTCAGATTCACTTTCATTAATTATTGTCATATCATCTTCTTTTTTATTTGTACAAAATTTTTCTTCATAATGTTTTTCTAATTCTTCATTTGTTAAGCTTAATAAACTAATTAATTTTTCTATATCCTTATTTTCAAGATTCATGAATTATTTTTTCAAATTTGTTTTGTATTCCATTAGACTGTAATTATATCTTTGAATTTTTCATCTTTTTGTTTATCATTGTTGGGTATTAAAGCATCAGATCTCTTAGGAGGCTATTCTTTTAATCCTTTTAATGGATCGACTTTTAATCCATTTTATCTTGGTATGTTATTAATATATCTTTTTAATTCTATAATTTTTTTTGTACATATCTAATTATATTTCTTTTAATTATTGCATAGTTTTAATATTCAATTCATCTATGGTATCAATTTTTTTTGCTAAAAGAATTAAAGCTTTGATTATCCATTATTATATATGATTGTTAAGTTATTATTTCCCTCAAATTGTATTCCTAATGATTCATCTTTTATCATACGTTTTAAGGCTAATATTATTTCATTGTATAAATCAATTTTTTTACTTCTTCAATTTCTTCTTTTAGTTCTTCTATTCTTTTTGTCCCTTTTATTGATTTCTGCTTGAGTGTCTATAAACTTAATTTTTTATACATTGCTTCTTCTTAAGTGGTATGAAATGTTTTTCTATAATATCTAAATTTCATTCATTAGGTACTTCATATTTTGTAATATTTTTGGTTTCTTTATTACTTGTACTATTTCTTTGAAAGTTTTGTCTTTTTTTATGAATTCATTTTGTCTATATTTTGAACTATTGTAGCTGTTTGTTAATAAATATTCTACTAGATAATGAATTGAAAATGAGTGGTTTTCATCTTTCATTAAATTTCCTTGTTCAAAATCATAGGCTAAGCTTAATACTTGCTTTAAGTTTCAATCATGAATATTGACGAAAAATTTAAGATATGCTGTGAATTTAATTTCTAGTATCCTAAGTTTCCATTAATCATTCTTAATAAAGCATCCTTTCTGTCTGTTATTATATTATCTAATAATGTTAATTTAATTGGTGTATCTATTCCTTCCCTAAAATGTGCTTTTATTAAAATTTGTATTCTTTCTAAATAAATGTATCCAATTTTTTGTTTATATTTATGGGACATTTTTGATAATTTTTCCATAATAATTTATTGATCAATTAATGGTATATTAAATATTTCTTTTGTATCTGCTATAGTAATACTCATTTCTTTATTACTATGCCATAATATATCAGATCTTTTAATGGAAATAATTTTTTTTGTTTTGCAGAAAGATTTTTCTTTAAATTCATCTCCGTCTTTAAGGTTTGGTTTTTGATTTTTGAATTTCTTCAAATTTCTTTGTGCTAAATATCATTTATGGTGAAAAATATCCAATGATGTCCTGTGTTTCTACTTCCATTATTTCTTGGTTTTCTTCTTGATTTTTTTATTATTATTTTTGCATTTATTTTATTAGATTTTGTTTAAATTTCGTGGTATATTTCTAAAAAGGGTATTTTTGTCAATAAATGATAATATTTAAGTGGGAGGGGTCTATATCAAAATTTTGTTAAATAAGGGGTTATTTGAGCCTATTTTCTTTAAAACAAATATCACAAAAATGATGAAAAGATAACAATATTTATCGTCATTTATAAATCTTCATGGAATATCCATATCCTAGATTTCTTGGATGCTTCTAGCATTTTCACTTTAGAGTCTATCACATCCATATCCTTCTTTCAGTTTCGATCAAATTTTTCATTCCATTCATTAAATGATAAATTTTTTTAACTGAATAGATGGACTTCAAATGTTTAATTGATGATAAGTTAACATAAATTTTTTTAAAAGGACCTATACCGTTCATTTTTCATAAAAAGAGGATTAAAGTGATTGAAAAAATAAGTAGAGGGCTATATTTTCATGAAGTAAGGGATTTCTTTGGTAATTTTCTAAAAAATATATGTTATTTTTCTTACAACATAAAATAACATATGTTTTTTCATAAATAACACATGTTACTGTAAAAACATGCATTTTTCATAAAATATATATGTTATTTTACGTTTTGAGATATTCAAGTATTTCACACAGTTAGGGGTGTCCAAAAACCGAACCAAACCGAAGAAAACCAAAAAATTGGACCGAACTGGACCAAACAAGACAGTTTAATAAGTGGAACGGTCTGGTCCGGTTTGTTATTGTCCAAACTATTTGACTAATGGTTCGGTCCGATTTTTCAAAATTTCAAACTGAATTGAACCGAACCGAACTAAATATTAAAATTATTTTTAATATATTATTATTTATTATTAATATATATATATGTGTGTGTGTGTGTGTGTGTGTGTACCAATTAAAAGTCTTAATTTAAAACCAATAAGTAATAACCCATTCGACAGAATAGAACACCCTATCAGAAAGTTTCTGAAATTCAAATCCCGCGATGCGAAGTTCGCGAACCCTAGGAGAGTACCGCCTGCCGTCAGACAGCCAGCCCTCGTCCCGCGCCCCGCCAGCCCTCGTCCTGGGCCTCGCCAGCCCCCGTCCTGTGCCCCTCTAGCTGTTCAAGTCCTCCGCCAACTCCCCCAACCAGCCTCCCCTTCGGCTATGGAAGGAAGTCAAGGAACAGGTAATGAAATGAATGGTTCCAGTATCCAACTCCATATCACTTTTTTTCTGTCGCAGTTTTGACACAATATTTGCAGTGTAACTGATTCAACAATTTGGAAAATATGTCATGACAATATCAAATTATAATTTATGCTCTGTCGAACTATGATATAAGAGTAAGGTATTTCTTTTTTCATTTCCTTTAGCAGTGTTGTCTCAGAAAGGTATGTTTCATGAGCTTGACTTAACCTAATTTAGAATTCAGATTATTGTCGTTAAGTACTAGGCTAGCATAAGAATATATAATAAATTATAGTTGTTACATATTTATCATTGCTTCCTAACACGGGCACATTTATATTCCTGAGATAAAATGGATTCTCATTATCCTCTGCATTGTTGTAACCATTGTATGTGGTATTTTGTACTTGCATGGGACTTGAATTAAATTAGTGTATCAAACTATCATGTTTGTCTAAGTAAATAATTTGTATGTACCTTAAAATATTGTATATTATATTGGTAACTCTTTAGACTTATATCGAATTTGAAACTAAGATTATTAATATATAATGTAGGTGATGATGATCTATTTGAGTTTATCAGACCAAGTCAATTTCCAGACTTTACTATGACTGAAGACATTGAACCTAAAATTCATCCTGAAGAAATGGAAAAGACACTACCAAATTTAAATGAGTCAACTTCAAAAAGGGGAATAGAAGGAAGCAATATTGACCTAGATAATGAAGAATCTGATATGAAGAAGCCAAAAAATTCCAGGTCAGATATATGGAATCATTTTTCATACATTAGACCTTTTGATGCTGAAAATCCTAGAGCTACATGTCATTATTGTAATAAAGATTATGCTGCTCATCCTTCAAGGAATGGAACCACTTCAATGATAAATCATTTCAAAAATTTATGCAAGAAAATGCCTAAGGAAATAGATAGAGGGCAAAAACTTTTAAGTTTTCATCCACAAAAAGGAGAGGGTGATACGACAACTCATAAATTAGTTGCTGTATCATTTGATGCAAAACGTGCTAGAGTTGCTTTAGCAAAGATGATTATTATTGATGAATTGTCTTTCAGATTTGTTGAGGGTGAGGGATTTATAAAATTTATAGCTGAAATTTGTCCTAAGTTTCATGTGCCATCTCGTCAAACAATTTCTAGAGATGTATT
This sequence comes from Elaeagnus macrophylla, assembly GCA_029378325.1. Classification (NCBI taxonomy): domain Eukaryota; kingdom Viridiplantae; phylum Streptophyta; class Magnoliopsida; order Rosales; family Elaeagnaceae; genus Elaeagnus; species Elaeagnus macrophylla. Next base: position 53,363,630 of record CM055640.1, read on the forward strand.
CTAACTATATTTAGACGAGAAAAAAAGTTTTAGTGAAAAGCAAAGAGTTTGTCTTACTAGTGATTGTTGGACTTCAATTCAAAATGTTTATTATATTTGTCTCACTGCTCATTATGTGGACAAAGATTCGGAATTGCAAAAGAGAATTATAAACTTTTGTCAAGTCGAAAATCATAAAGGTGATACAGTTGGAATAAAAATCACTTTTGTAATTGCTTAGCATTCGGTTTTACCTAAAAAATTTATTGAAAATTTTACTATACCTCTATGAAAACTCTGAAAAATTTGGTAATCTTATGACACCAATTAAGTTAATTATTTAGTTTCTGCTGACAGTGGAAACAACTAATAATTTTGTGAATAAAAATATGAAACTTTTGGAAAAACAAGAGTTAGACCTAAGTATTAATATATATATATATATATATATATAAAGGAGGATACCTAATATATTATGAGTATCTAATAATTATACAATTATAATTTGTTTAGGCTAAACTCAGTTGAATTAGTCGGTGATTTTAGCAGTATTGGTTGCTCGTATCAGGTAAGTAGACTAACCCTACTTGTAATATTAAGTATTGTTTGCTTTGTTTGTGTATGAATATTTTCATGGTTGTTTTTACATGTATGTTTTATTTGTAACCGTTATGGCTAAATAGATAGTGTGATCTCATTTTCGTATGTATATGTGCTTTGTGTTTGCATAATTGATTATTGGTTATGTAGTATTGGCATAAGCATGTTCATATGCATGACATTCAAAACTTTTGATGTTAAAAACTCATGTTTTGAATTATAACTTTCGACTTTAAAAATCAAACAGATTTTTGAAAATGGTTTGATAGAATGCTTTTGACCATCGTTATGATTGGACTCTAATTGGGAGCATATTGTAATTGTTTTGAGCCGTGTGGGGGAGGTGTCCTTGGGTACCCGAGGATATTTGGTTCCTTACCATATGGTTGGGACGTATTTTTGCATGTGAGCATTTGTTATGGAATTCCAGCCTTGACCCTACGATTTTATGACTCACTTGCACTTACCCTTCACGCGTGCTAATCACCGACGGGTGATTTATTGTTTGGTCACCGACGGGTGATTTATTGTTTTGGTTGCCGATGGGTGACATTTTGTATTGGCTCCACCATTCATGCGATAGAGTTCATGGCATTCTATAAAATATAGTTTTGAACAGTTTTGTTATGAGTCGTGACATATTGAGAAAGATCATTTTTGAACGTTTTGCTATGAGAAGCGACCAATTAAGAAAGATAAGTTTATGTATGTTTTGGATACGAGTCACGACATTATTTGAAATATGGTTTTCAAAGATCATTGTTTAAGTAGAGATCATGCATTACATCGACATTCATATCGAAAACATAAGCATTGACATGTTGTTTGTCTTGAATAAATTGTTTATTACATGTGGTTGCTTAATGTTTCAAGTAAGATAAGTCTGCTTACTGAGTGATTTCCACTCAACCCAAGTTTCCCTTCACATTCTCAGGAACACCATGATGAGGATTTGGCAATGTTTGAGGATTGTTGTTGGTTTCCTAGGATTTAAATTCCCTTTTTTTTTAACTAATAAATTGTAAACTTTAATAAGTGCTAAACTTTTTGCAAGTTTTTATTTGTAAGTTTCTTTTTTTTTTTTAGCTATAAAATCTTCTCTATTTAAAGTCATAATCAATTATTTCAAGGTTTTCAATCAATAGAATGCTTAGATAATGCCTTTATTTGTATGTAAAATATCGGGGCGTTACAGGTCTATATCAAAATTTTATTAAATAAGGGGTTATTTGAGCCTATTTTCTTTAAAACAAATATCACAAAAATGATGAAAAGATAACAATATTTATCGTCATTTATAAATCTTCATGGAATATCCATATCCTAGATTTCTTGGATCTTCTGGCATTTTCACTTTAGAGTCTATCACATCCATATCCTTCTTTCAATTTCAATCAAATTTTTCATTCCATTCATTAAATGATAAATTTTTTTAATTGAATAGATGGACTTCAAATGTTTAATTGACAATAAGTTAACATAAATTTTTTAAAAAGGACCTATATCGTTCATTTTTCATAAAAAGAGGATTAAAGTGATTGAAAAAATAAGTAGAGGGCTATATTTTCATGAAGTAAGGGATTTCTTTGGTAATTTTCTAAAAAATATATGTTATTTTTCTTACAACATAAAATAACATATGTTTTTTCATAAATAACACATGTTACTGTAAAAACATGCATTTTTCATAAAATAGATATGTTATTTTACGTTGTAAAAAAATAACATATTTTTTTTCTAATGAGGGTTAAGAGTGAAATTCTTTATATAAAATTGAGTTATGTCATGCAACTAAAAGAAATCACACATTCAGTCGGTCTCTCTCTCTCTCTCTCTTTTTGTAACTACTAGAAAACCTTGGCCCACCCTTCAAGTAGACGCAACTAAATCGTTCTCTTTTTATAGCATTGTAGTCCTAAAATAGCATGTATTTATTATATATAATTAAATTAATTTCAAAATAAAAATTTCATATTAATTTAATCATAATTTATAAGTAATATATATATATATATATATATATATATATATATATGAACTTGTTTCGTTGACAAATAAGTTTAACAAATGATATTAACAAATCCTTTTAACCATACAATAAACTCAATCAATGGTGTGGATGTTATTATATTTTTAAATTTAAATTTAATGAATAACTCATAAAATTAAGGATAAAATCAAATAAAACAAAAACATATATTCGCCGTTGGATTAACTTAAATCAATAGTTAGAAAAAATTTGTCTAATTCATATATACGGAGAACGGTCAATATATATATATATATGAGAACAATCACCATATATACACATACATTTGTATATGTATATATGTATATGCGTGCGTGTGTGTGTATATATATATATATTATGCGTATATAGAAGATGTACATATTATTCATTTTTCGTTACATACATACATACATACATATATATATATAGAAGATGTACATATTATTCATTCTTCGTTCATCTTGAAGATGTACATATTATTTAACGTCTATGTCATTTCTTCACACAAATGAGATATTCGAGTATTTCACACAGTGACGGACTCATGCTATAGGCTATACTGGGCTTGAGCTTAGGTAGCCTTTTTCAGGGTTTTTATTTTTATTTTAGTTTTTAATAAATATTACTAGTATTTTTATAAAACACAATATATTATTTATTACTAAAATTCTACAAATAAACATATTATTTTTCAGTCTTAAATTGTCTACAACTCTGCTTCTTTTTTGCTTTGTAATTATGTTCTCTGGTCTGTTGTTTGCTGTTGCATCAAGTCAAAGTCTGGTATTTTTTTTTAAATCTATTAAAATTATTTATATTTTATTAAAAAAAATATTAAATATTTAAAATATTTGTAATTAAACTTACAATCAAATGAATAAATGTATGTTATATACTCTTAAAAATTATAAATTTTAAATTTTTTATCGACAAATATTGTATAATTATTAATTTTAGTGCCTATAGAAGTATAAATTTGTATATATTTAGCACTCGTCTTTCTTCATAACAGTTGACTATTATTACCTTAGATTTGTTGAATCTTATTTGATAATTGATGAATTTTATTTAGTGTCGTCGGAACAAATTCAATAAATTTTTGTTTTCATTTTAATATTTTCTTTTCTTTTCTTTTCTTTTTTCTTTTTTTCTTTTTAAGTTATATTTTCTTTTAATGTTAGTTATAAATCTTAATATTATAAATAAAATTTTTTTAGAAGAATTTTTTTTAATATATATTAGCCATCTTAGAAAAACATTATTGGGTTCGTCCCTGTATATAACATACATTTATTGATTTGATTGTAAGTTTAAGTACAAATATTTTGAATATTTAATATTTTTTAAAAAGAATATAAATGATTGTAATAGATTTTAAAAAAAATATCAGACTTTGACTTGATGCAGCAGCAAACAACAGACCAGAGAACATAATTATAGAGCAGTAAAGAAGTAGAGTTGTAGACAATATATGACTGAAAAATGATGTATTAGTTGTGTTTATTTGTAGAATTTTGGTGATAAATAATATATTGCGTTTTACAAAATATTTATTATTTTTTTAAAAAAAAAAAAAAAAACCCTGAAAGAGGCTACCTAGTATAGCCCATAACATGAGTCCGTCAATGGTTATATACTCTTAAAAATTATAACTTTTAAATTTTTAATCAACAAATATCGTATAAATATTAATTTGAGTGCCTATGTAAGTATAAATTTGTATATATTTAGCATTCCTTTTTCTTCATAACAGTTGACTTTTATTTCCTTAGATTTGTTGAACCTTATTTGATAAATGATGAATTTTATGAAGTGTTGTAGGAATAACTTAAATTAATTTTTTGTTTGCCTTTTAAGTTTATATATATATTTTTGTTTGCTTTTAAGTTTATATATTTTTTTGTTTGCTTTTTAAGTTTATATATATATATATTTTTAATATTAGTTACAAATCTTAATATTATAAATCAATTTTTTTTTAATATATATTAGCCCTCTTAGAATTTTTTTTTTTTTGGGACCGTGCCTGATTTCACACCTTTTCTTAGAACAACTAAACACTTCCACTTAATTTTTTTTTTTGGTCAGAACACTTCCAATTATTAGGTACTTGTGGTTTCTAACTAAAATATATGTCTTCATTCTTGATATGGAAAAAAAAAAAAATCAAATAAGAATAAAATATTTCATTTATTACACTAGTGTGAAAGCATGGACGCGAGTCGAGTTTGGATTACAATCCCATCTTGATTTTGGTAAGTTTGGAGAATAACTGTAAGCATGAACGTATAGCAGTTTTTCAAGTTTGGTATTCCACTAGTTTATTATTTTTTTAAAAGGTATACTTTACTTTTTTTTCTTTCAAGTTGTTTATCTTAGGTTCCCTAGCTTTTCAAAAGATATATTTAAGTTCAATTTCTCAAAAAAAAATTTCAATTTCTTAGCACATGATTTTCATGTGAATTTTTAGAGGGGTAATTTTGGAATTTTAAGTTATTTTACTAAAATAATTTTAAAAAATTCAATTTCTATAAAAAAATTACAAAAAATGTATAAAAAAAAATATGGTCAGTTTTTTATAAGTCATAATTTAATTTTTTTTAAGCAAAAAAAATTGAAATTCCAAAATTATCCCTTAAAAAGTCACATGAGAACCATGTGCCAAGAATTTTTTTTTTTTTTTTTTGAAAAATTAAACTTAAATATACTTTTTGAAAAGCTGGGAAACCTAGGATGTACTATTTAAAAGAAAATAGAGTGAAGAGAACCTTTTATAAAAATAAGGAACTTGTAGAGTACCAAACAGTCAGTAACCCTAGGATTTAATCATGATTCTTAATTTTTATATTTATTCAAAAATGTATTTAACGGAAGAAAAAATTTAGAAGTTAACATAATATTTATCATACTAAATTATTAACATTAATTTTTTATAAGTTTAGGAAAAAATAGATGTTTAGGAAAAAAATTAGTTTTTATAATATTAACTTTAATTTTTATTATTTAACTATTTAGCAAATGTTTTAAATTAAAATACAATGTGTATATAAAAATAAAGAAAGCTCAATCTGATTATTGAAAACTATGTAATATTAAAATTGTTTTTTATTATATGTATATATGTACATAAAAAATAATATTAATATATGTGCTGTTTCAATTTAACAACAATTTCGAATTTACAATAGCAATCCTTACTCCACTCCTAATCATAAAAACTAATTTCAAGGAATAACCGTCATATTTTGCTAATAACTACGATTTTGGTTACCCTTACAAGTGAGAATGATTCTTTAATATATGTACATATTTATATGTGGACAATTTCCAGGCTAGGCTTTTCAAATTTTTAATTTTAAAAAATTATTTAAATATTTGAATTTGTCTACTTCATACAAAAGTATTAGCTAAATGTGTATTTGATAACAATTTTAATTCCTAATTTTTTATTTTTTAAGTATTTTTTAATTAGGTATTTTTGGAAACGATTTTATTTTGATTTTCATATCTTTAAACAATCTACCAAAATATAAGTTGATTCATAAAAATTGAAAAAGAAGATTTTTGAATCTGATTTCAAATTTTAGATTTTTTTTTTTCATTTTTACTAAATATTTTTAAAGGATAAATCAAGTCTTATAACTTTGTATGTATAAGTATTGGAAGAAAATAACTAAAAACTTAATATTTGTAAATAATAACAAAATATTTTCTTTATTTTTAAACTTTTTGAAAAAAAAAAAAAAAGTATTATCAAACAACTTGTAGGTAATTTTTTATTTTTTAATTGAAAATCACTAAATAAAAACTATTATCAAATGCATTAGTGATTGATTATTTTTATAAAATAATCAAAAATTACAAAAACTAATAATTTTATTATAAATTAGAATTATTATCAAACATGACTTGATTAATTTTTTGTATTAGCACTCTGTAAACATACAAAATTATAATTTGACTTGTTTTCCGTTTATTTCATGGAAAGATATCGATTCAACTCATTAAGGATACAAAATAGAAGTCAAATGAAAGTTTTCATCAATTTGACATAAATCAAACATCGTTTTGCCAATAGAATTTTACTATTTTTTTTTAACAACCCATATAAAATATTAATTGGAAAATAACTTTATTTTTCAATTTATTTTAAAATGAAAAATAAATAGAAAATCAAAAAATAGTGAAAATAAAAATGCAAGACATCTCATAATGCTTCTCACAAGAAATGGTAATTAGTAAAAGGAAATTTGAAAAAATTTAAAAGTCAAAACTTAATCTTAAGAAATGTGATGGTCTTAAAGAATCATTTTTTTTTTCAAGAATAAAAAATACATTACCAAGGAAACACATAGTTTATTAATAGATAAACAATAAAGAAATGAGTATAACAATTACAGACGCAAAAAAAAAAATACAACATATCATTATTTGACAAAGAAATTATTATAAAAAAATTATCAAAAGAATAAAAGAAAAATTGGGTACATTCCTGTAAAAGGAATCCAAATACTAATAAAAATACATTTCAAAGAAAAAATTGATATACCAATAAAATTAGCATTATTAAATAATAAAATAATAATTAAAGAAGATGCTTTATTAGGAATGATCCACTTGGGATACCAAAAATTAAAATTGATAGCATATTCTAGTTTGTATCAATATTAATGATAAAAATTTAAAGTACTAAGTTTAGCCTATGAGTTTGAAAGAGAAGATATAATGAAACATGGAAACAATCTATTTTCAATACATTATATAATAGAATATTCATTAACAAATAGTCACAATAATTTAATATATAGACAAAATGAATCCATAGAAATAGATAAAATATTTCAAGAAATATGAAAAATAATAAAACCATAAATATTAACAGACTTTGAAGTACTAGAAGAATGAAATCTAGATATTAAAGAAAAACCTCTCATACAAGAAAGAAAAAGTAATGTTTCAAGAATCAAGTTAACAGATGACCAAGCAAAAATAAGTATGCCTGAATGGAAACAACAAGAAAAAAATTAAAAAATTATTAATCCATGAAGTAATATGACACTAAAAATGTTAAAGAATAAATTAGAAGAAATATAATTATAAAGAAATGGTAATATAAATGGTACCATAAAAACCATAATGAAAGCTTTAATTCTTTTAGCAGAAAAAATAGATACAACATATGAATCAAATTCTAGATATTTACATAATATAAATGAAACACAAAAAAAAATTCTTAAAGAAATAAGAGAACATGGTTGTACTGAAAAATTAAAACTAGATATTACACGGATTTTGTTTATTTTACATAGTATTTTTGTCTCCATCTTTATATGGTGCTTTGCTTGTGATCAGTATCGCACACACTCACGTAGATCCTAACACTATTGTTTGTTTGTATGATACACACATCAAGGGATGGTTAGGAGCATATATATTACATGTTAAAATATGTTTTTACTTGCATTTGTTTCCATAAGTTGGTGGGTGTTTATGACTTTTTATTTGGAGAAGTTTTGCCTTGAAACTCTTTTTTTAGTGATTCACCTGGACCTTGTGGAGATCTTGTAGGTATCTCGCCGAAGTGTTTAATTAAGGGTTCGCGAGTGTGCACAGGATGGATTTGTGGCTTATTGGACCTCGCTAATAGTTCGTGAGGGGTTTCCTGAGGTGGTTAGCGAGGATCGCAGAGATGTGTGACGAGGGTCTGAAAAGTTAAAAAATTAGCTATAAATACTCCCTCATATCTCTTATTCATTACACCTTTCTACACACTTTCTTATCCTCTCTCTCTTCACTTCCATATATTTTTCTTACATTGCTTATTTGGTATCACATATTTTTTCAAACGAGAGGTGATAATTCACATATTTTTACATTGCTTATTTCATATCACTAATACTCTATTGCTGTTCCGTATTAGTGATTCGGAAGTGATAATTCACTTGAAAATTTTTGTGAATTAATTTTTAAAAATGAAGATTTCGTATTCTCAATATATCGAGTGTTGTTTTTGTATTAAGATATGAGGTGGTTGTGAAGTTTGTTAAATCTTATTCTCAAATAGAGTTGTTGTAATAACAATACATCTAGTGTATTTATGTATTGTTTACAGGAGGTGGTGTTTTGTTTTCATGTCAATAATAGGTTGAGTAATTTTTTGTATTATTGGTACGAGGTGGTGCTAAAGATTGTTAAAATATTTTATCAAATTGAGTTTTCTTAATAATAATACATTTAGTATTTTTCTATATTGTTATTCTAAAATCATATTTTTGGTAACATTGTATATATATTGTACACACATACTGATTACAGGTATTTGTATCACACTACGTGATGATGTGGCTCTGGAGGTGAGCTAGATCTAGTGAGTATCAAAGTAGCTGTGGTGACAGTTGGTAATAACAGTCTAGGCAGTTAGAACAGGTGGTTCCTAATTGATAGAGGTTTTTGGTGTCTTACCTTATTGAGTCTTTAATTATTAGCTGTTTATTTTTATGTAGTGAATTTGGCTTCTAAATGGTTGCCTTAAGCAACTCATGGATGTTACTACTTAGGATTGGAGCCTAAATGGGGTTACCGCATTATATTGCTATGTGTATGCCCTGTTGTATGAGTTAGTATAATATGACTATTCTCGGTATATGTAACAACATATATAGTCTATTCTAAGATTAGAAAACATTTAATGCTTTATCTTATTGTCTGTTTACTATCTTGTCTGCCTATCTACAAATTACTTGTTATTTATTTTTTACTTTTTGTTGCCTGTACGAGAGGGGCGAGTCCTTAAGTTTTCATATTACCAAGACTTAGTTGTTCATTGAGTTGGAACTCTCTCAATTGGTATTAGAGCCGGTACACCTATTTGGGCTTCATCGCTCCAATGTTGATCTATTTTTGGTATTTTTCATATGCATTCGCTTTTCACTAGGATGAATTTCGATGAAGGAGGAAACGTAGGTAGACCTCCACTTCTCAATGGGCATAACTATTCCTATTGGAAGTCTCAGATACGGGACTTTCTTCTGGTTGATGGGAGATCGTGTTTGGTATCAAGTAGAGAATGACTGGATGCCTACAAAAACTCTTGATGATGGAACAATTGTTCCCAAACCTATGATTGAATGGACTAAAGAGGAAATTCGTGAGTGCGACTAGAATAGTACAGGATTGTCTGCATTCATTGGTGCCATTACTCTTGAAGAATACTTACAAATTTCTGCTTGCACTACTTTAAAGGAAGCTTGGGATATTTTGGAAATTATGCATGAGGGTACATCTATAGTATAAAAGTCCAAGTTGATGAGACTTAAAAGGGACTACAAACTTTTTTAGATGGAGGAAGATAATACTTTTGACAACTTCTACTGCCATTTTTCTAACATCATCAACAATTTTTACAACCTTGGCCATCCAATTGATGAAGAAATTTAAGCTGAAAAGATTCTGTTCAGCCTTCCTCCTAGATTCAGAGAAAAAGTTATCGCTATAGAGATAGTGTTTAAGGGACACTACTACAATATAAGCAATATAGGACGGCTTCAAATTTAGAGTGAGAAATAAATAGGACGGTCTCAAGTATATGGCCGTCCTATAAGAAATATAGGACGGCTATTACGGAAAAAATTAGGCGGAACTTTATAGGACGGCTATCAGCCGTCTTAAAAAAAATTCTTTTAGGGCGGTCAGTAACCGTCCTATAAAATTCTTATAGGACGGTTACTGACCGCCCTATATAGTTTCAATACAAAAAAAAAAAAAAAAAAACACACACAAATTCTTATAGGACGGTCAGTAACCGTCCTATAAAATTCTTTTAGGACGGTCAGTAACCGTCCTATAAAATTCTTTTAGGACGGTTACTAACCGCCCTATAAGAATTTGTGTGTGTGTGTTTTTTTTTTTTTTTTTTTTTTTTTCTGTGTTCGTCCTAAAAGAATTTATAAGAACGAGTGTAATTTTTTTTACTTATATATCTTTCTCCTCTCGCAAGTGAACTTAACTCATTTTAAGTTAAAAAAATTTCAATCTCTCATCCTCCTTCCTCTCCTCCTCTTTCTGACCACTCTTTCCTCTCATCCTCTTTCTCACCAGGATACTCATCCTTATCCCCATCCCCTTCAATATCACCACTAACAATAATTTATTTTTGTTAGCAGATCTGGTAGCATGTGAAGGCTTTGATTATTTATTCTGCACTTATTATTTATTTTATTCTCCACTTTGGGTTGATATTTGTATTTTGCTCGACTTTAATAATTTTTTGTTTCTTTAAATAGTTGGAGATTTGATTTCTTTGTTTCATTTTGCTCACTCTGATCATTCTTATTTCTTGATTTTCGTTTGCCATTTTTTCGCCCATCTTTGGCCATTTTCTTTGCATTTCTGTTATGAGAGTATTAATGATATTTGGCTTGTTAGTTTTTTATTGTGAATCTATGGGTTAAATTTTGATTATGAAGTTGAGTCCTAAAAAGAAAGAGGGAATTGAAAAACTAAAGCGGGAAAAGAAAAATTGAAAGTCGCGCCAATTTTTTTGGAATGAAATTTATTTTGAAATCGTATTTCTAGAATAAAATTAATTTATACATGTTATATATAAATTTCAGTACTGAACGAACACAGAAAAAAAAAAAAAAAAAAAAAAAAAAAAAAAAAAAAAAAAAAACACAAATTCTTATAGGGCGGTCAGTAACCGTCCTATAAAATTCTTTTAGGACGGTTACTAACCGCCCTATAAGAATTTGTGTGACCGTCCTATAAAATTTTTTTATAAGACGCTCCGCAAACGTCCTATTTTTTTCGATTCTTTTAGGACGGGACTTTATAGGACGGCCACTGACCATCCTATAAGACTTATATGACGGTCAGTGGCCGTCCTATAAAGTCAAATTTGTAGTAGTGGGAGAACCCCTTAAGATCAATAAGATCGCTGGTGATTTCCAAGCATTTGAAATACACCTCCTTCTTCCGAAAAGAACAACTACTTCAGACAATGGAAAGAGTTTGGCACTGAAAATCACCAAGACTCAGAAAGGGAAACAAACCTCTTTTGTTAAGAGTGATGATTCATCTAGTTTGGATGAAGAGGAATTTAATTTATTAGCAAAGTAGTATAAGAAATTATTTAGGAGCAAGAGGAATGCTCCTAGTAAGTCAAAAAGGGAAAGCTCCAGTAGAAGAGATTCTAGAGCAGAGTTGAAGACTCTGATGAAGAAGAAGAGACACCTTAGTCGAGAGGTTAGGTTAGACAAGTTAGGTGTTACAAGTGCAAAAAACTCAAACACATTGTTGCTCAATGTCTGTTAAAAGAACGAGAATTTGGTAAGAAAGTCATCATGATAGAGGTTACTATTTTGGATAGTAGTCGTAGTTTAGAAGAGGATGAAAGTAACTTTTATAGGCTTTATAGCAACTAAAGATAACCCTCCTGCTATGATCTCTCAATCTTGTAAATTCCTCTATGAAGATGAGCATGATGAGCTCCTGGACACTTGTAATGAATTACTCATGGAGCTTGTTAACACCGAGAAAGCTCGAAATAAGGATTTGGAGATCCTTGAGGATAAAGAAAAAGAGCTGAGTGCTCTTAAACTTGATTTTAACAAGAAGCAGTCTACTCACATCTAGGATAGAGATGATATCTCAAAGGCATGCGAGGTTATTTAAAAAAGATAAAACGACATGGTTGTAGAAGTTGAGTCGAACAAATCTAGGATGAGGTTTCTTGAACAAACCTTGAGGAAACTCCAAAGTACTATAGTTCAATGAATAGTTAGTTCGAATTTGCCTGAAGAGCAAATTGAAAATATCTCACTTCTAAGAAAGAAGGTTAAGATATTGGAAAGTGAAAAAGCATATCTTTCTCATGACTTATTAGAAAAAAGATGAGGAGCTGCTAGCTCTTTAACATAAAGTTAAAAGTTTGAGCAATTATGCCAGTTTTCTTGAGGCATCCATTCAGGAAAATGATGACCTACTCATTGCTTTGAGTGCAAAGCAATCTAACCTTGTGAAGGAGTTGGAACACTCCAAGGCTACTGTTAAGAAACTTCTGATGGGTACTCAAAAGCTTGATGATAATTTTGTTAGCATCAAGGCACCTAGTGACAAACGCGGGCTTGGTTTTACTAATGATGGTTGTGTAGCTTCTTCTCCTTTTACTGCTACTTCTGCTTCTCTCTTTGTTAAATCTACTTTTACTACTACTCCTCTCTTCATCAGACCTGTTGTAGAAGATCCTTTTCAAAAGACTCTTACTGCAAAAGGTAAAGGAAAAGTTACTACGAAAGGTAAGTGCCAAGTGTCATTCCATGCATTCTCTTTTAGAAGAATGAACATCTGACCTTTTGCTTCTTCTTCTCATTGTGCTGGTGACTAGCTATTGCCAATACCTACATGTTTCATCCCTTCTCGTCACCGCTGTGGTGAGGTTGGGCATATTAGACTTCACTGTGAGAGGTTGAGTTCACATCCCCGTATAAGACTCAATGTAGCACTTCTACCACTCCCTCTCTTCCTCTCAAACAGCGACCCAATTTCTCTTGCTCTCTAGTTGGTTGTTGTCATACTTGTGGTACTATTGGTCATCCACATGGTGTTCAATATATGATCAGAGTAGTACTAGGAGGTCTTTCCCTCGCTCTTTTTATTCTGAATTCTCGGGATGTTTCTACTATGATTAGTCTGAGCATTTTATTTCTAGGTGTATTATGCACCGATGACATGAAGAAAGAGAAAAAATTTCTAAATCCCTCCTAGTCACATGTATGATTGATCGACAAGACATTCAAGAATTTCTAAACAAAGAACTCTCGAGTGATTGATACTACACATGCTCATATGGACCAATTATTACATTCTACTCCTGTTGCCCCTCATCACTTCTTTTTCAAATGGAGGGATGCAGTTTGATCACATTATTTTTGGGTGTGAGTGAGTTTGATTTGAGTTATTTCTTCTTGTCTCTCTCTTTCTTATAGCATTCTCTATATGTGTTTATGTCTGTGTTATTTTTTTTAAATGTCTTTATTTTTATTTGCTTTGTACTCTTCTTTCTTTATTTTAATGATGTTAAAATACTTTTTTTGTAATTTTTCTAAATTTTTAAGGATTTTTTCCTCACCTTTTAGGGTTGCTCATCGAGTACCCTTGTTGAGGACTTACTGACTGTTCGCTAGAGGTTTGCTAGGGTCTCGTTGAAGCAATGTATTTTCCCACTTGCGGATACCACATTGATCCTCTTTGTGAAGGGTCTGCAAGGGGTCAGCGAAGTGTACAGATTCCCTATATAAAACCTTTTATTCCTTTGTTTCAAAGCACATAAATTTCTAATAACTTCATACTTTCAAATACTTTTGTTTATTGCCTTCTAAACCACTTTTCTTTACCTTATACCCTTTTACCCATCTTTTATCAACAAAAATGCCTAGACAAAACAAAAGATATTGCACCGACCAAGATGGAGTGGGTCCTTCTTCTCCATCTAGTGGCTCTACTTCTCAGCTTGAGAAGTCTCCTGCCTGCATTTTTGAGTGTTCAATTCCAATTGAGGAGTTTCCTATTATCCAGGAAAGGTTTACTTACTTTTCTTGGCTCTCTTTTTGTTCTCTAGCTTAATCCTGGGACCTTACTTTTGTTGCGAAGTTCTATTTAGCGATTCGTGCTCATTGCACACAATCCTTGTTTTTTTTTTTTTTACTTTGAGGGGATTTCTATCACATTTTCTAGAGATAATATCTTGGATCTATTATCTTTTCAAAAAGTGGAAAATCCTTTTTTTTTCTGTTATTCTTTTTGAATATGAAAATCTAAATGCTTTTAAATTTTTTGCTGATCTCGAGCATCTTAGAGTTTGAAATCAATCTGATATGGCTGCTACACTTGCTGGACCTAACACTTGGGATACTGGTAGTACTAGTCCTCTTAACAGTTCTTCTCTTGGTTGCTCTCTTTTGCATGTTGTTTATACTTGCATCTTTCCCTGGACAAATTACTCCTCTATGCATAAAACCTAGGGTCATTTTCTTTGTATCATTCTTGATGGTGGGCCTATAGATCTCGTAGGTATGATCTTTAGGATCATCATTTGTCGTTCTTTCTCTCCTTCTTCTTCTTCTTATTCTAATCTTCATTATTCTTCTTTGATTACTCGTTGGGGATAGTCTATCTTCGGTGAAGTTATTGAAGTCTCTATTTTTGGTCATGCTCCCCTTTCTATCAGACATCTTCAGACTTCTCGCCTTTCTTCTAAGAACTTTGAGCCTTCTTCTTCTTTGTCTCAAAGTGTCTCTCATTCTACCTTTTCTACTTCGCTTTCTATTCGTCCTCCTAAATCTTTTGAGTTTGCCTCTCTAAATGCAAAAGTGGACATTTTGTCTCAATGTTTGGATAAGGTTCTTGAAGATCTTTTTGAAGAGCGTCAAGAACACAAACTCTACAAATAGATGCTGATGAACATTAATGATAGGGTGAGTAGAATTAAGCATCTTCAGCAGCCTTGACATGGCTCTCGACCATCATCTGATTCTCGACCGTCTATTCAGCTTTCTAGTATAGTGGATCATTCCTAGATTCACTTAGTTGGTGTGAGCACTAGTGCTATTCTTAGAGATT
The DNA here is from genome assembly GCA_029378325.1 of Elaeagnus macrophylla. Classification (NCBI taxonomy): domain Eukaryota; kingdom Viridiplantae; phylum Streptophyta; class Magnoliopsida; order Rosales; family Elaeagnaceae; genus Elaeagnus; species Elaeagnus macrophylla. The sequence continues at coordinate 53,378,838 of CM055640.1, forward strand.
TGGACATTCTGCTGCCTCAGTCCTCTGCTTCCTTTGTACAAATGTTTGGTTAGCTTTCTACTTTTGGTGTTGAGTTTTTCGACCTCCTATAGCCTTCTTTTCCACCCCTCTGATTGTAGAGATTCTAGCATCTGTTCTCACTGTGACCCTAATAGAGATGAAGAGAGAGGAGAATATTAGTTTTTTTTTTTTTGGATTTCTTTGTATTTTATTACTTCTTCTAAAATCTTGTAATAAAATCTTATTTTTAGTAAAATATGGTTTATTTGTTATGTGCTTGCTTTTATTTCTTTTACTTATGACTTGTTTCTTCTCGGCATGTGTTGCATGAGTTTATAGGATTATTGCATACTGTATGCCTTATCTCCCTCATATAGGAGTGTTCCTTTGACTTTCTGTGTCAAAAAGAGGGAGAAGTTTGCATATTGCACAACGTGTTTACATCTATTTTTTAATTTTTGTGGGATTTGAGTGTAGGTTTGCATCACATCTTTTTGTCTAACTTGCATGCATTCAGGAGGAGTGTTTCATGAAGTCAGATGGAGTTTTTGTTTGATTGAGTGTGTTTAACCTATAGGTGTATACTTGTGTTGGGGTAACACGATAATTGTTTGTTTAGACTACACATAGATCTACATGATATGTTCACATGTACATGTTTGTTTCATGTGTGCAGGTTACGCATGTAGTTTTGAGATGGAGTCAGCATCAAGACGAATGTGTTGATTCATGAAGATGGATAGAGGACTGCAAGACAGACGCACTTAGAATGTAGGTGCGTTGGGGGTGTCTTGTCTATATTAGAGTTTGTTCATAGGAATGAACTTCGTTAGATCATATTGGATGAATATATTATGGTTGATGCGTATCTTGTATACGTTGTGTAGTGTTTTACTAAGGAAAGCCAAAAGGGGAGATTATAAGTCCCTTTGTGTGTTTGTTGGCATTCTCGTGAACAAAACACAGAATCTGTTTATTTTACTGAGTGTTTCTTTCTACCTCTTTGTACGGTGTTTTGCTTGTGATCAGTATCACACATACTCAAGTAGATCCTAACACTATTATATGTTTGTATGATACACACACCAGAGGGTTGTTGGGAACATATAGATTGTATGATAAAATATGTTTTTACTTGTATTTGTCTTCTTGAGTTGGTGGGTGTTTTTGGCTTTTTATTTGGTGAAGTTTTGCCTTGAAAAAAACTTATTTTTAGTGGTTCGTTGGGACCTCACAAAGGTCTTTTCGATGTGTTGCCTAGGTGGTCGGTGAAAAGTCTGCAAGTTTGCATGGGGTGTATCTTTGGCTCGTTGGACCTTGCAAATAGTTCATGAGGGGTTCATTAATATGGTTAGCGAGGCCTTACGAAGGTGCGAGGTGAGGGTCCAAAATGTTAAAAAATTAGCTATAAATATCCCCTTCCTCTCTCTTGTTCCTTACACCTTTCTACACACTTTCTTATCCACTCTCTCACCACTTCCACATATTTTTGTTAAACTGCATATTTGGTGTCTCGTATTTTTTCAAATGAGTGAAAAATATTTTTGGTGTATTTGAATATATTGAGTGTTGTTCCATATTATTGATTTAGAGGTGTTAATTTACTTGGAAATTTTTGTGAATTAATTTTTGAAAAAAGAGATTCGTATTCTCAATACATCAAATATTGTTTCTATGTTAAAATTCGAGGTAATGGTGAAGTTTGTTAAATCTTATTTTCAAATAGAGTTGCTATAATAACAATACATCGAGTATATTTTTGTATTGTTATTACAAAGTGGTGTTTTATTTACGTGTCAATAATACATTGAGTGATTTTTTGTATTATTGATACGAGGTGGTGGTGAAGATTGTTAAAATATTTTATCAAACGGAGTGTCCGTAATAATAATAGATCAAATATTTTTCGGTATTGTTATTATAAGGAGGAGTTTTTGTGTGAATAATACGTTAAGTGTGTTTATTCTAAAATCATATTTTGGATAAAATTGCATATATATTGTAACCGTATACTGATTACAGGTATTTGTATCACATTGCATGGTAGTGTAGCTTTGGTGATGAGCTGGATCCAGTAGGGATCAAAGTAGCTATGGTGATAGCAGACTTGGTAGTTAGGATAGGTTGTTCGTGACTGATAAAGGTATTTGGCATCTTATATTTTCGAGTCTGTATTAACCGTTTATTTTCATTTAGTTAATTTGGTTGTTGAGTGGTTGCTTTAAGCAACCCGTGGATATTTCTTTGTTTGTAAGCTCTATTGTATGAGCTAGTATAATTTGAGTATTTTTAACATATTTGAAAACATATATATCCTATACTTGGATTAAAAAATATTTACTTTTTTTATCTTGTTGTTTGTTTTCTATCTTGTCTGCAAATTACTTGTTATTTATATTTTTCTTTGCGCTGCTTGTACGAGAAAAGCGAGTCCTTAGGTTTTCATATTACCTTGACTAGGTTGTTCACCAAGTTGGGACTCGTTCATATACCAAGAGGCAATGGAACTCCAAAGTACAAGTCTGATCCATTAAAAAGTTTGAAAGAAAAACCCCTTAGGAGATTTGATGCATTACTACCTAAGAATGATAAAACAAAAGATGGAAGAAAATCCAAAAATAGAGAAAAAAATATAATCATAGTCTAATGGAATATAGAAAAGAATTGGAAGAACAATTTATGAATCCTGAAAATAATGATACAGGAAAATTGATTAGTATGTTAACCCTAATATAGGAAAAATTAGAAAAATATTATAAAGAAAAACTTTGTACAAATAAAGAATAAGATGATATAACAATAATTAGTAAAATTGAATCTGAATAAAAAAAATATAATCTCAAGAATCCAAATGGAACCTATTACATTACAAATTCCACATCAAGAAAGAACATATGATTCATATAAGGAAGAAATAAATTGCAAAGATCAGAAGAACCTGATCCCTTTTATAAGAGAAGACAACAACCTAAATTGGAAGAAAGTTTACATTGGGGCTACTACAGGTGGTATTCCACTAGAATTTAGACCACATAAAAATTATAAATCTAATTTTTTAAATTTAGATTGCATAAGAGATAGTAAGAAAGTCACAGAGGACTGATCTAGTAGAATGAGTGTAATCTTACAAATCTGTACAACCACACAATTAAACCCTTCAACTTGTAGGGTATTAATAGCTCAAAAAAGATAAGAAATGTTAAAAATTGGTTTACAAATTTAATAGAAAAATAACATTTACGAATGCAAGGAAATGCGATTACAGGTAGATAATACCTGAATATTGTAATAAATGAGATATATAAGAAATTTATTGGAGAAGACAAAGGTAGACATAATAATGAATATATTGAAAATGAAATAAATGAAACAAGTGGCATTTGACAAACCGGAAAATATGTAATATGTATTATACAAACTCTTTTATATATGAATATGAAATGTCTTATCACAAGTTAAACTTATAAGAAAATGTTTTTCAGAAATAATAAGAATAGAGAAATTATACCTGATACACTAGAAGAAATAATAAGATGTTTAAGAGTTGATAATTGAAAAATGTCAAGGAAGATAAGAATATAAACAAATAAGAGAAAATGAAAAAATTTATTATGATGCAAGAGATTTTAAAATGCCAGAAAAATACAGATGTAGCATAAGACCTTATAAGAAAAATATAAAAGCACAAAAGTTCAAAATGTAATAATTTAGAAAACAAAACTTTCAAAAATATAAGGAAAAACATAACCAAGAACCTTATAGAAAAAATATATTTTGGAAGAAAAAAATATAATATACTAAAAAAGAAAAATTATTGTTTATTACGAAAAAAAATATAGATGCTAGATATGTAATGTAGAAGAATATTATGCAAATGAAATAGAAAGAGTTAAAAAATAAATTCCCACAAAAGGCAAAAATCTTAGAAGAAGTTTTTAATATGAAACTAGAACCAATAGACAAATTTGACGTAGAAGATACATACATTATCTATCAAATAGAATAACTAAAGAAGAAATAATAGACTTAGAGATATTTAACTCAGATTTTGATTAATGGACAAATTATTAAGTATAATAAATGTAAATTGTATATATATAAAAATAAGATTAAAATTTAAATGATATAAAAAATTACCATTTAGATGTATATATTAACACAGGTGCGAGTATGTGTGTAATTAATAAATATGTATTTTTGGAAGAATTTTGGAAATCAGCTCCCAATTTATTAATAATAAGAATAGCTAATAATACTTATATAAGATTAAACAAAGTCTTAAAAGATACAGATATATTAATAGGAGAAGAAATCTTTTATATCCCTACAATATATCAACAAGAAATTGAAGTTGATATCTTATTAAGAAACAACTTTCTAAACTTATATCAACCATTGACTCAAAACTTAAATAAATAAGTTTGACAATCTTAGATGGTGAAATCATTTAAGTGTTAAAGATAGGAAAAGCATCAATATTTTTATCACAAACTTTTATGTCACAAAATAAAAAGTGAAAAATGTGGTGAGTATATAAAATCAGAAAAATCACAAATAAAAAATATTTCTTTAAATATAGAAGTGAATCAAAACTTATTTCTAAAGGAAATATAGGAATATCAAGCCATAACAGGCATTAAAAATTCATTAAGAACAATATGTTAAAAAAATTCGTTAGATCTAAATATTAATAGATCTAATGAAATAGCAAGTATAAAATTAAAAAGCCTTTCAAAGTAATCATTCACAATAATTTACTTTATTCAAGCCCCGCTTTTCTATTAAAAAAAAGCTGAAAAAGAAGATGAAAGAAAAGAATGATTAGTAATTTTAAAGCTTTAAATAAAGAAATAATATATGATAGATATTTTGTTCCTAAAAAAGAAAAATTATTACCCTTAATAAAAGAAAAGAAATATTTTTCAAATTTTGATTGGAAAAGTGGGTTTTAAAAAATAAGATTTGATGAAGAGTTTAAAAAATTAACTGCATTTAGTTACCCACAAAGATAGTTACAATGGATAGTTGTTCCTTTTGAACTAAAACAAGTAACAAATATTTTTCAAAAATATGTGGATAATATATTTAAAAAATACCATAGCTTTTGTCGCATCTATATAGGTAACATATTAGTATTTAGCAATGATCTACATAAGCATTATATAAATGTAATAAATATATTATAAGAATGTCAAAAAATAGGAATAGTCATATAAAAAAAGGTAGAGGTAATTGCTCAAGAAAAAATAAAATATTTTAGACTTGAGATAGAAAATGACAAATACCATTTACAACCTCATGTCTTAACTAACATACAGAATTTTTCTAATACTATAAAAGAAAAAAAGAAAAATCAACTCCAAAATTTTTTAAGATGTCTAACTTATGTTGAAGGATATATCAAAAAATTAGCAGAAGTGAGAAAGTCTTTACAGATAAAGCTTAAGAAAGACCTTGTTTGGAATTGGACTAACGGAGATACTAAATATATGGATAAGGTAAAATTATTTATACCACCCAGGACCAAGTGATTATAGAAACATATGTTTCTCATGAATATTGAGGAGCAATACTAAAGGCTATATTAGATTAGAAATATGAATATCTTTGCAGATTTATTGTTTAGGATCATTTAAGGCCCTGAATTAAATTATCTTATAAATGAAAAGAAAAATTTAGTAGTATTTGTCATTTATGTTATTATCACTAGATTTATTGTCAAGATAGACAATACAAATTTTTGACATTTTTTAAGAACTAATATAACAGGTGATTATAAGCAAGGAAAATTCATCAGATGATAATAATGATTTAACCATTATAAAATCTTTACAAACAAAGTTTAAGAAAGGCCTTATTTGGAATTGGACTAACAGAGATGCTTAATATATGGATAAGATAAAAGCACAAGTTAAAAACTTACCCATTTTGTACCACCCAGGATCATATGAGTAGATGATTATAGAAACATATGTTTCTCATAAATATTAGGGAGTATTACTAAAGTCCATACTAGATGACAAATATTAATATCTTAGCAGATTTACTTTTTAGGATCATTTAAGGCTATGAATTAAATTATCATAGTAATGAAAAAGAATATTTAGTAGTTAAGAGATTAACCATTGGAGCTCAACGATTGGACAAAATTTTGATTATTGATAAGTCATATGGTGATACACGCCGGCTTGGGTACATAGATGAAAACTCTACTCCTTTGACTTTAAAGACCACATTTATAAATCCTTCTAACTCTACTCATACTGTTATTAATTGCGCACAAACACCCAATATATCTATGGTATCAAAAACTATTAAGTTTGTACCTGTTTGTCATCATTGTGATAGAAAATGTCATATTCGACCTAGTTATAGATTTCTTATCAATGCTCCTCAATCTAATAATTATTTTAATACTTATAGTGATAGAGCTCATTATTAACATCCATCTATGCATATGATGTCCAATAAGTTTATTAGAAAACATGAAGTTGTAGGTTCAAAAAGGCAAGCGAAAATTAATGAATTTAATTTTAGGACTCATCATCATCATCATTTCATGCATATTGCATCTTCATTTTGGGCGAATATGAAAAGTAAAGCTAAGTTCAAGAACATGCCTATGAAGCCTAAGATAATTGAATCTCAATCCAAAGAAATAGAGAAACTAAAATTTAAGAAAATTTGGTTTAGGAAAGATTGTCTTTTTTCTGTCATTTGACTGTCTTGTATTGTTTATGTAGGTACCTTTATTTGAGTGCTTAAATGACTTTAGGTGAGCATTTTTGTAGGTTTCAATTTATTTTATAGTTAGTATTTTTTTTGTGGTCAAGATTTTAAAATAATAATAATAATAATAAATAAAATAAAAAAGGTAGAATCTCTTTTAGCCAACAAGGTAATGGACACAGAGAATACTTGCACACATATAACCTTATCTTTAGTGACTTAACCCATTTTGACTTTCATTATATAAATGATTCTACAATTCAAACTTGTTCACTCATTTACATTATTTACATGTGATGATCGATATTGACATGAACTTATTCACACGCTTTCCGAACACACATGTATGCTATATTTGAAGTTTATGATTGTTCTTGAAAGATACTCGGACTTGGCTATAAAATTTTGTTGAGTACTATTTCTTGAATTTTAAAATATTTACCTTAGAGAGGCATCTAGTATTTAGAGAGCTACCTACTGTGATGTGTGCAGTTACCGTAGTGAGCAAAGAGGGGTTATCTCACAACTTGTATGAAAGTTATCGTGCTAGGTTTATGGCTCGTGAATGTCGAAAAATAAATTAGAAAAGGTTGTGCAAAAAGAAAATATGCTTTTAAGAAAATATATGTTGTTGGAATGCACAAAAAGAAAGGTCAAACAAAAAAATTATGCCTCGTTTAAATTTTTTTTAAAGTTCTCTTTTGGTAGACATATTTTACTTTATGAGATTAAAGACTCAATTACAATTTTGCATGATAGGTGATATATTTTATGAGATTAAAGGCTCAATTATAATTTTGTAAGATAGGTGATATATTTTATGTTGGGTCTTTCTTGATTGGTCATAAATAAATTAATTGACATACTAGTAGGAGTTCTAACGTGTAAAATATTTTGAGTTAGTGTTAATTTAACATTAAATGTGCTAATGTATTTTATGTGTGGCTTATCTATTTCACTCACTTATTTATACAATATATAACCAAAATTTGAGCAAAAATAAATCTCAATTTGTTGTGTGCTTGTTAGTTGCTAAATGACTAACACATATATTTAATTTGTGTTGAGATTTTTTTATAAAAAAAATCAGTTTGTTAATTTTTTTTATTGCAACTTTTTCTTAGTTATTTCTTATTAAATTGGTTTTACATTTACAATCTTAGAACTTAGGGAGAGTCGTTACATTTATGGGGAGAATGATTCATATGTGTAATTTCTCTTAAGTATTTTGTCCTTTTTGTATGTCGAAAAGAGGGAGACTGATTCACATATCTTTATTCTCATGTTTCGTGTTGTTATGCATATAGGGAGAGAGATTGCTTTTAGGGGAGAATACTTTGCATCATTATGTCTTGTTAGTCATATCTTAAGTTAAGCTAGTTTGATATGAATGCATGCACTATATGATCCTCCCATTATTCTTAGGTAAACTGAACTAATTAACAATGAGGATTCCAAGACAAGTTGTTGTGTTTTGTTTATGTAATTTGAGTTGCATACAAGATTATCAAGATTCAGCGAAGTCTAATTCACTTGATCATAGGATAGTACTACTATGGATCATAGGATTGAATTTACAATCTTTTGAGGGATTTGTAGTGAGAAATAGGCCTTGTCAGATGAAAATACCAAATGGGGAGATTGCGAAGTACATAAGTAGTTGGCAATTTTGTAATCAAACATGAAATATTTAGATTTTAGGAATGGTGCAACATCACTCTTGTTTGATTCAATTATCTTCAAGTTACACCATTATCAAAGCCTTAAAATCTCTCCATTTTAAGGTAAAAATGATCCCTTTTATATGCACTTTACATAGATTTTTGTTTGGAATAATTCTGATATGTAGATTAAAAGGTACGTGCATTTTAAGGAAGTAGGATCCATCCCTCTAAGATGGATTGATCCCAAACAGATCTCCATTCGATCTTGTTGAACTGTATACCTTTAAAAAAGTGGGTTTGGAGAGAAGGATCGATCCCCCTCATAGACGGATCGATTCCCCTATACGTAGGCATAATGTTATTTTGAGACGGATCGATCCCGACCTTGGTTGGATTGATCCTAAAGACGGATTGATCCCCCTCAGGGATGGATTGATCCCACCGACAGGAATTAGTTTTTTCACTTGTTTTTAATCCTAGTCAGCTCTAACTGCCAATGATATTTTGACACATTAGCGAAGTAGCATATTTTTGCGTTGGTTTTAATAAAACAATACGACGTATCCTTGTTTACATATATATACATGCCTAAGCTTTGACTCATTTATTTTTGTATCGATTTTTGATTCTTTATATTTGTTGAGCTTCATCTTTTCATCTTGCATTTTCTAAACTGGTTCAGATTTGAGTTAGTCATTGACATTAAATCCCTGATATTTTTATGATCATGATAGTTTTAGTCTAAACTTATTTATTTCATATAGGTTATGTCATGATAGATCATTGATATTTAAATAAGTTATTTTTATTGAATCTGTGCTTAAGTGCTTGTTCTAGGATTTGCTAGAGATTTGATTTATTTTATATATATTTTGAATTTTCTAGTTAAGATTATTTACTGTAAAATTCGTTCTAGCACATACCTTGCACTTGTGCTATTTGTACTAACTTTTCAGATATTGAGGTTGATATGTTCAATAGTTCGTGTGACTTGAGTTTACCAAAGCGTCGGTCCAGATTCGTTTGCACTAACCTTGTAGAGACCGTGAAGATAGAGTAGGGGCTCGTAAGTAAAGTACATTGGGGGCTTTATCTATGGAAGGTAGTCTAAGACCTAGCTTTGTACTTAACATTAAATTTTCATAGTGGATAAGTAGGTGGTCAGGTGGACCAGTAGTCTTTCTCTTAGGTTATTTTGTGGACTAGGTTGTTTTCACCTAAAAATCTTGTGTGTTATTATTTGTTTATGCACTTTATTTTTACATGCGATTGCATGTCTGACTGTTATATTTAGTTTACGTAATTAAAATTTGATATATTATAAATAATCTATTCACCCCCTCTAGGTTTATTTAATCTATAATTTAAAACTATCACATATCATCTCATCAAAATAAGAATGACATTTTTAACAAGAACTGTTGAACAACCCAGGGCTCACCTAGAAGAAAATTTTTATGAAGAAACCTTTAACCAAGAAAGAGCACTAATGCTAAGTCAAATTTATTATGAAACCAAAAAGATAAACTCTTCTTCAAAAGTTAAGGTAAATTACTTTTTCAGTAAAATCATAATAATTTTTCATAGTAACTTGAGAATTAACTATAAAGACATTGAAAAAGTGGTCAATTTTTAAACACCATTTAATTGCAATGTATTAGAAATCATTGATGGAACCAAACAAGAATTTTGCCAACTAGTAAAAAAGCAGACTAAGGATCATAGATGTATTTATGGCATCAAGGATAGAAATAGATCCACATCTCCAGATTTCAGAACGATTGGGTTGTCAAGTAATTGTGAAAAAAATGTCGACAATAAATTAAAAAGAAAATATTATGATAAGATTTAGCTTTACACATGTTCTTATTTAATAGGAAAGATACAGATAAGATGTAATCTTATCTTTTCCTTACACATGTTCTTATTAATAGGAAAGATGAAGATAAGATGTAATCTTATCTTTACACATATATTTAATTAAGAGGTATAAAAAAAAGAAAGATAAGAAAACCTTATCTTTTTAACATGTTTTTAGAAACAATAATTGCTTTGAAATATATAAAAGAGCAAAAATATTTTAGAGGAGGACATTGGAAATAAAAACACAACGCTCAATCTATTTTCCTTTATATCTCTATTTTCTTAAATAAAAAAACTATTTATCAAAAAACTCCTATGGAGTAAATTAGTAAGAAAACTAGGGTTATAATAGTACTACATTTTAATGAATAAAGAGTTATTTCTTCAAATTTACACTACTACAAATTTGGCTTTATAGGACGGTCACTGGCCGTCCTATAAGACTTATAGGACGGCCAGTGACCGTCCTATAAAGTCCGGTCCTAAAAGAATCGAAAAAAATAGGACGTTCACGGAGCGTCTTATAAAAAATTTTTATAGGACGGTCACTGGCCGTCCTATAAAATTCTTTTAAGACGGCCACTGACCGTCTTATAAAATTCTTTTAGGACGGCCATAAAAAAAATAAAAAAAAAATTCTTTTAGGACGGCTAGAATTAATTTTTTTTTTTTTTGTGTGTTCGTCAAGTACTAAAATCTATATATAATATGTACAATTTATTTTATTCTAGAAACACGAATACAATTTATGAATAATATTTTTAATTAAAGATATAACCAATTAAAAAGAAAAAAAATTGGCGCCGCTTTCAATTTTTCTTTTCCCGCTTTAGTTTTTCAATTCCCTCTTTCTTTTAGGACTCAACCTGACAATCAAAATTCAACCCATAGATTCACAATAAGAAACTACCAAACCAAATATCATTAATACTCAACATTAAGATTGATACTTATAACAGAAATGCAAAGAAAATGGCCAAAAATGGGCGAAAAAATGACAAAGGAAAATCAAGAAAGGAGAATAATCAGAGTGAGCGAAAGGAAACAAAGAATCAAATGTCCAACTATTTAAAGAAAAAAATAATTATTAAAGTCGAGCAAAATACAAATATCAACCCAAAGTAGAGAATATATATATATTTAAAAAAAATTACCAAAGATTAGCTTAAGAATAAAACAAATAATAAGTGCATAATAAATAGTCAAAGTCTTCACATACTACCAGCTCTGCTAGCAAAAACCAATTATTGTTGGTGGTGATATTGAAGGGGATGAGGATAAGGATGAGTGTCTTGGTGAGAAAGAGGAGGAGAGGAAGAAGGACGAGGGATTGATTTTTTTTAACTTAAAATGAGTTAGGTTCACTTGAGAGGAGAAATATATATAAGTAAAAAAAATTACACTCGTTCTTTTAGGATAAAAAATAAAAATAAAAATAAAAAAAATTGAAACTATATTAGCCGTCCTAAAAGAATTTTTTTTAAGACGGCTAAGTTCCGCCTAATTTTTTCCGTAATAGCCGTCCTATATTTCTTATAAGACGGTCATATACTTGAGACCGTCCTATTTGTTTCTCACTCTAAATTATAAGCGGTCCTATATTGCCCAAATTGTAGTAGTGTTAGTACCTCTTATAGCTTAAATAAAAGTACAGATTCTATTGTTTGTTAAAGGCAGGTGGTCAATAATCTCAACACACAAGGTGAGGCTTTTAATAAAGCAACTAAAGCCCAGATGTAAGGTAGTGAAAGGCCTCTAGACCCATATTCACTAAATATAATGTATTATCAATTACAACTCTAAATTTCGTTTGTTAATTATATAAGTTTACCTATCCCTGAAATATGGTGATTGAAAATAAATATTACGCAAAAAGAAAATTATCTAAAGACAGTTATTACCTCTAGAAAGTTTGAGAAGGAAAATTGCTTTGAAATTTAATTGCTCTAATTATGGAAATTATTTCAATGCATGAAATTTAGTATCAGAGCCATCACTATGATGTTTTTAGCATATATAGAAATAAAAATGAACAAAAAGAATATTGTCACAGGAAAATTAGAATCCTACTAGAATTAGAAAATATAATAACACAAAAAAATTTACCATAAAAGTTTAAAACTTTATAAGCCACATCAGAAAAATTAAAGGAAATTCTTTAAAATGACACTTGAATAATTAAATAAAAAAAAAAAAAAAAAAAAAAAAAAAAAAAAAAAAAAAAAAAAAAAAAAAAAAAAAAAAAAAAAAAAAAAAAAAAAAAAAAAAAAAAAAAAAAAAAAAAAAAAAAAAAAAAAAAAAAAAAAAAAAAAAAAAAAAAAAAAAAAAAAAAAAAAAAAAAAAAAAAAAAAAAAAAAAAAAAAAAAAAAAAAACCACAGCAATTCCTTTGAGAGACGATCTTGGGAGTATACTTGTCGCTTACTACAAGTGACTCGTGCACTTGCGAGCTTTTATAAATTACAAAATTTGGTTATCAAATTTTTGTGCATCAATAAGTAGGTGGTCGAGTGGACCAGTAGTCTTTCTCTTAGGTTATTTTGTGGCCTTGGTTGTTTTCACCTAAAAATCTTGTGTGTTATTCTTTGTTTTTACACTTTATTTTTACATGTAATTGCATGTCTGGATGTTACATTAAGTTTACGTAATTAAAATTTGATAAAATTATAAATAATCTATTCACCCCTTTAGGTTTATTTAATCTATAATTTAAAACTATCACATATCATCTCATCAAAATAAAAATGACATTTTTAACAAGAATTGTTGAACAACCCAGGGTTCACCCAGAAGAAAATTTTTATGAAGAAACCTTTAACCAAGAAAGAGCACTAATGCTAAGTCAAATTTATTATGAAACCAAAAAGATAAACTCTTCTTCAAAAGTTAAGGTAAATTACTTTTCCAGTAAAATCATAATGATTTTTCATAGTAACTTGAGAATTAACTATAAAGACATTGAAAAAGTGGTCAATTTTTAAACACCATTTAATTGCAATGTATTAGAAATCATTGATGGAGCCAAACAAGAATTTTGCCAACTAGTAAAAAAGCATACTAAGGATCATAGATGTATTTATTGCATCAAGGATAGAGATAAATTAAAAAGAAAGATTGAGTTGTCAAGTAATTGTGAATAAAGTGTCGACAATAAATTAAAAAGAAAATATTATGATAAGATTTAGCTTTACACATGTTCTTATTTAATAGGAAGGATACAGATAAGATGTAATCTTATATTTTTCTTACACATGTTCTTATTAATAGGAAAGATGAAGATAAGATGTAATCTTATCTTTACACATATATTTAATTAAGAGGTATAGAAAAACAAAAAAAGATAAGATAACCTTATCTTTTTAACATGTTTTTAGAAACAATAATTGCTTTGATATATATAAAAGAGAAAAAATATTTTAGAGGAGGACATTGGAAATAAAAAAACACAACGCTCAGTCTATTTTCCTTTATATCTCTATTTTCTTAAATAAAAAAACTATTTATCAAAAAACTCCTATGGAGTAAATTAGTAAGAAAACTAGGGTTGTAATAGTACTACATTTTAATGAATAAAGAGTTATTTCTTCAAATTTAGTACCTCTTATATCTTAAATAAAAGTACAGATCCTATTGTTTGTTAAAGGCAGGTGGTCAATAATCTCAACACATAAGGTGAGGCTTTTAATAAGATTTAACTACTCGGTTTAGATCGATTTTGTGGTATATTAACTTTTTAACTTATGTAACTAAACGGCAGAGTTTTGGCAATACAGATTTTACAATTTTGTCCCCAAGTCATTTACTGAATCCAGAGTTTATAAAAACTTGCTCTCAAACCACACTCTGTTCGTCACTACTACTCAATCCGAAACCCGAATCTCTATTAACAATGTTACGGTTAATGAACCACAGATTTATAATGATGGGTCTTTGATAATTTTCAAAATCAATCAGTTTTTTGATCCACAATTTCAGTTTCCAGTCTCGGAGGAGCCGATACACAGTAGCAACTCCATCAACCCAGTTAACTATCTTGGGTGTTTGGCTCCAAGTTCAAGCGCTTCACTGCAATTCTCTAATTTATTTATTAGTAAAAAATAAAGAAGAAGAAAGTAGAAAGTTACTTTCATAGCCACCAAGAAGCTCAACGGTATCAACAAATCGAGCATGAAGAGTACTAGTCCACAGCAGATGAAGAATTGAAGATGAAGATGAAGTCATGTGAATGTACAGGTTACATACAAATTTATTTTGTATGTAACCTGTACATTCACATGAAATGCATTTTACTGTTTGTATGTTATTCCTATTTTGAACAGCTTATGGAAGTCATGTGAATGTACAGGTTACATACAAATTTATTTTGTATGTAACCTGTACATTCACGTGAAATACATTGTATTGTTTGTATGTTATTGCTGTTTTGAACAGTTTATGGAAGTCATGTGAAATACATTGTATTATTGTATGTAACCTGTACATACAAATTTGTATGTACAGATTATATACAAACTTGTATGTAACCTGTACATTCACATTTTGTATGTGACTGTATAGGTTACATACAAATTTATTTTGTATGTAACCTGTACATTCACATGAAATGCATTGTATTATTTGTATGTTATTGTTGTGAATGTACAGGTTACATACAAAATGTGAATGTACAGGTTACATGAAATGCATTGTATTGTTTGTATGTTATTGTTGTTTTGAACAGCTTACAAAATGTGAATGTACAGGTTACATACAAAATGTGAATGTACAGGTTACATACAAAATGTGAATGTACATGTTACATACAAATTTGTATATATAGGTTACATACACAATTTACATGCAAAATACAATTTGTATGTAACCTGTAGGCATGTCACATGACCTGTAAGACATACAAAATGTGAGGATGTTTTTTTTACTAAACGTTAGTCATACAAAATAAATAGTAAAAGTATGTAACTCTATACATACAAAATAAAGTAAGAATGTACAAGTTAACCATATAGCTCTCGAAGGATTTTTTTTAACACGGAAATCGACGAGGTTTTTACGAATACTCAGATTTAAAGGGATATTTTGGTAAAAATCATATATATTATATAAATGAAACGTCACCGTTTCAATCCAAAAAGTGCTATTTAGGTCCAAAAAGCTCTAATTTATACAAATCTTTGCTATTTAAGAGGCAAATTACACAGTAGTTTTAATAAAGCAACTAAAGCCTAGATGTAAGGTAACGAAAGGCCTCTGGACCCATATTCACTAAAAATAATGTATTATCAATTACAACTCTAAATTTCGTTTGTTAATTATATAAGTTTACCTATCCCTGAAATATGGTGATTGAAAATAAATATTATGCAAAAAGAAAATTATCTAAAGACAATTATTACCTCTAGAAAGTTTGAGAAGGAAAATTGCTTTGAAATTTAATTGCTCTAATTTTGGAAATTATTTAAATGCATGAAATTTAGTGTCGGAGCCATCACTATGATGTTTTTAGCATATATAGAAATAAAAATGAACAAAAAGAATATTGTCACAGGAAAATTAGAATCCTACTAGAATTAGAAAATATAATAACACAAAAAAATTTACCATAAAAGTTTAAAACTTTATAAGCCACATCAGAAAAATTAAAGGAAATTCTTTAAAATGACACTTGAATAATTAAATAATGAAAAAGAAAAAATCATTTTGATTTATGTAAATTTTTAAAAAAGATTTGGTTAATTTTGTAAGCCTTACAAACTTGTAGATCAAGAACAATGAAAGTAAGAATATTTTTATAAAGCTATAATTATAATAAGAACCCAAACTCACCATTTTATATGAAAAGCCTGTTATTTTTGTTTATTTAAAACTTTTAGCAAAAACCAAGTTATATCAAACCCAAACTCACGAAAATGGTGAAGAACAAAAAGGGCATTAATTACCTGAAATAGTACAAAAAATAAAGAAATTAACTTTTTTACTCAAAATAGCAAAATAATTGTGTTTTAATAAAACTCAAATGACATTTTCAACCCTTGAGTCTTTTAAGTTTAAAAATTTAAATGTAACATTTACATACAAATCAAATCTGAATGTAACATTTATATACAATAAAAATATATTGTAAAATGGAAATAGAGACACAAGATATTTCAGGATGTTTTTCTCAAGAAATGGTTTTTAGTAAAAAGAAATTTAAAAAAATTCAAAAATAATTGTATGTTATAAATTAAATTGAAGTTGATTCATTTTGTCTTTTAATGCTTCATTTATTTTAATATTCAATTATTGAAATGCATTTTCTTTTTATGTAATACTTTAGAATTGAAAGTTATATATATACTAATACATTAATGTAATGTGTATATATATATTTATTTTGTATGTAATATGTACATTCAGATTCTGTTATAGAATGTGATTCTGTATAATTTGATTTTGTATGTAATATTTATATTTATCTATAATTTGTATGTAAAATTTACATTTTATATAAATAAGTGGATGTTATAACTTAGAATATAGTTAATTTATTTTGTCTTTTAATATTTATTCATTTTAATATTTAATTATTGAAATGCATTTTTTGTTTATGTAATACTTTAAACTCAAAACCATATATATAGAGATATATTAACGTAATGTATATGTACACATTTATTTTGCATGTAATATGTATATTCATTATGGTATAAAATGTGATTATGAGTGATATGATGTTGTATGTAATAGTCACATTTACTAATAATTTGTATATAAAATTTATATTCTATGTAAATAAATGAATGTTATAAATTAAATTGTAGTATTTTAAAACCAAAACTTATATATATACATGCACATTTTGGAGGCAATCGATTCAGTTAATTTTGTATATTTCGTTTTAAAACTAATTTTATTAATATTAACATGAAAATAGTTATGTAATTTTATTATTAAAGAAATATTAAAATTACGCGTTTTGTCAAATAAATTTATTAATTATGTAAAAATGATAATATTCCCAAAATATATTCTATTTAAGTAATTCACCGACAAAAAGGGCCATCAAGATTGGTTCAGAACAAAAAGGGCATCATCATAAAAGCCCAACATAGGATCCATCAGATTCATTTACAATTGAAAATTTTTAGTACTAGTAGTCATCACTTATCGTTTTAAATTTTATATTCCAATTATATCAAAAATTATTTTATAAAACAATGTTTTTCTTCCTTCGAGTTAAATTTTTTTTTCTTCAATTTATTGCAATTACACCATACCCTCAAATTTGATGGAAAAAAGGTTCTAAAAAGTCCATAATTTTTATCAAATAAAAATATTAATCCCTTAATTATTAGATTAGGCATAAAAAATCCTGTACTTTTTTAAAATAATCAATTTAGTCATGTAATTTATGAGTTAGACATTATAAGTTATGTTATTATGTAAAATAAGCAATTTTAGTTATATAGTTTTTTAGAATGAGTACTTATAATCTAACAAAAATATTAAAATTGAAGATTTATAGTGTCTAATTTTCTTAAAGAACGAAACTATATGAACCAAACTTAAAAATTATGAAACTAAAGTACTCATTTATACATAATAATAAGACTATTGTGACTTTTTTTTTTAAAAGTTATCCGAACTTTGATGCACAATATAATAAATTATTGGACTAAATTAAATAATTACGGAATCTCTAATGCGTAATTTCCCAAATTTTAATGTCTTTAGTTAGAAAAATAATTTTCTTTTCCATCCTGGTTAGGAAAATAACTGTTTTTGGTACTCGGTAGTCGGTAGGACAAAAAAAAAAAACAACAACTTGGGTTTAGGTGGCCTAATATAATTAATCTATGAACAGAAATTTGTTGACAATAAATACACGGATTGTATTATGGTATTGGACAGTGCATGGTGAGTTGGATTCAGAGATCCCTGAAGACATTTAAATTCAATGTCTATTTGCTGGTAATGTCAAAACTCATAACGTCACTTTTTTATTTTGGCCCTTTTATAACATTTTGAAACATTTCATTTCAATGTCTATTTCTAGTGTCGTTTTTTTTTCCTCCCTTTTCTGAAAATCTAAAAATGCATAGTGTCCCTTTTCTATTTTGGCCCTTTTATCACATTAAGTATTTTGCCCTTTTATGTTTTTTAATATTTCCATGGTTCACACGCTTGATTTATGTTTTCCTAAATATCTTAAAACGAATTTTTTATTACAAACAACTCTCCTTTTCAATATCAAATTTTTCAAGATAAAATGTTTATTGATGTAATTTAAATCTATGACTGGAAAAAAAAAAAAAAAAGATAACAAATTTACTGCTAAATCATTATATAAACTATTTTTTTAAATATCAATTCAAACTATGAAACTTTTAAAGGAACTAAAGCCTAGATGTAAGGTAACGAAAGGCCTCTGGACCCATATTCACTAAAAATAATGTATTATCAATTACAACTCTAAATTTCGTTTGTTAATTATATAAGTTTACCTATCCCTGAAATATGGTGATTGAAAATAAATATTATGCAAAAAGAAAATTATCTAAAGACAATTATTACCTCTAGAAAGTTTGAGAAGGAAAATTGCTTTGAAATTTAATTGCTCTAATTTTGGAAATTATTTAAATGCATGAAATTTAGTGTCGGAGCCATCACTATGATGTTTTTAGCATATATAGAAATAAAAATGAACAAAAAGAATATTGTCACAGGAAAATTAGAATCCTACTAGAATTAGAAAATACAATAACACAAAAAAAAAAAATTTACCATAAAAGTTTAAAACTTTATAAGCCACATCAGAAAAATTAAAGGAAATTCTTTAAAATGACACTTGAATAATTAAATAATGAAAAAGAAAAAAAATCATTTTGATTTATGTAAATTTTTAAAAAGATTTGGTTAATTTTGTAAGCCTTACAAACTTGTAGATCAAGAACAATGAAAGTAAGAATATTTTTATAAAGCTATAATTATAATAAGAACCCAAACTCACAATTTTATATTAAAAGCCTGTTATTTTTGTTTATTTAAAACTTTTAGTAAAAACCAAGTTATATCAATCCCAAACTCACGAAAATGGTGAAGAACAAGAAGGGTATTAATTACCTAAAATAGTACAGAAAATAGAGAAATTAACTTTTTTACTCAAAATAGCAAAATAACTGTGTTTTAATAAAACCCAAATGACATTTTCAACCCTTGAGTCTTTTAAGTTTAAAAATTTAAATGTAACATTTACATACAAATCAAATCTGAATGTAACATTTACATACAATAAAAATATATTGTAAAATGACAGAAATCATAGAAAACCAAACGAAAAATCAAGAAATAATGGAAATAGAGACACAAGATATTTCAGGATGTTTTTCTCAAGAAATGGTTTTTAGTAAAAAGAAATTTAAAGAAATTCAAAAATAATTGTATGTTATAAATTAAATTGTAGTTGATTCATTTTGTCTTTTAATACTTCATTTATTTTAATATTCAATTATTGAAATGCATTTTCTTTTTATGTAATACTTTAGAATTGAAAGTTATATATATACTGATATATTAATGTAATGTGTATATATATATTTATTTTGTATGTAATATGTACATTCAGATTCTGTTATAGAATGTGATTCTGCATAATTTGATTTTGTATGTAATATTTATATTTATTTATAATTTGTATGTAAAATTTACATTTTATATAAATAAGTGGATGTTATAAATTAGAATATAGTTAATTTATTTTGTCTTTTAATATTTATTCATTTTAATATTTAATTATTGAAATGCATTTTCTGTTTATGTAATTCTTTAGACTCAAAACCATATATGTAGAGATATATTAATGTAATGTATATATACACATTTATTTTGCATGTAATATGTGTATTCATTATGGTATAAAATGTGATTATGAGTGATATGATGTTGTATGTAATATTTACATTTACTAATAATTTGTATATAAAATTTATATTCTATGTAAATAAATGAATGTTTTAAATTAAATTGTAGTATTTTAAAACCAAAACTTATATACATGCACATTTATGGAGGCAATCAATTTAGTTAATTTTGTATATTTCGTTTTAAAACTAATTTTATTAATATTAACATGAAAATAATTATGTAATTTTGTTATTAAAGAAATATTAAAGTTAGGCGTTTAGTACTAGTAGTCATCACTTATCGTTTTAAATTTTATATTCCATTTATATCAAAAATTATTTTATAAAACAATGTTTTTCTTCCTTCGAGTTAATTTTTTTTTCTTCAATTTATTGCAATTACACCATACCCTCAAATTTGAAGGAAAAAAGGTTCTAAAAAGTCCATAATTTTTATCAAATAAGAATATTAATCCTTTAATTATTGGATTAGGCATAAAAAATCCTGTACTTTTTTAAAATAATCATTTTAGTCATGTAATTTATGAGTTAGACATTATAAGTTATGTTATTATGTAAAGTAAGCAATTTTAGTTATATAGTTTTTTAGAATGAGTACTTATAAATTATAATCTAACAAAAGTATTAAAATTGAAGATTTATAGTGCCTAATTTTCTTAAATAACGAAACTATATGGACCAAATTTAAAAATTATGAAACTAAAGTACTCATTTATACATAATAACAAGATTATTATGACTTTTTTTTTTCCAAAAGTTATCCGAACCTTGATGCACAATATAATAAATTATTAGATTAAATTAAATAATTACGGAATCTTTGATGCCAAATTTTCCAAATTTTAATGTCTTTAGTTAGAAAAATAATTTTCTTTTCCATCCTGGTTAGGAAAATAACTGTTTTTGGTACTCGGTAGTCGGTAGGACAAAAAAAAAAAAAAAAGAACCAACAACAACAACTTGGGTTTAGGTGGCCTAATATAATTAATCTATGAACAGAAATTTGTTGACAATAAATACACGGACTGTATTATGGTATTGGACAGTGCATGGTGAGTTGGATTCAGATCCCTGAAGACATTTAAATTCAATGTCTATTTGCTGATAATGTCAAAACTCATAACGTCACTTTAATATTTTGGCCCTTTTATAACATTTTGAAACATTTCATTTCAATGTCTATTTCTAGTGTCGTTTTTTTTCCTCCCTTTTCTGAAAATCTCAAAATGCATAGTGTCCCTTTTCTATTTTGGCCCTTTTATCACATTAAGTATTTTGTCCTTTTATGTTTTTTAATATTTCCATGGTTCACACGTTTGATTTATGTTTTCCTAAATATCTTAAAACGATTTTTTTATTACAAACAACTCTCCTTTTCAATATCCAATTTTTCAAGATAAAATGTTTATTGATGTAATTTAAATCTATGATTGGAAAAAAAAAAATAATAATAATAATAAATTTACTGCTAAATCATTATATAAACTATTTTTTTAAATATCAATTCAAACTATGAAACTTTTAAAGGAATATAAAGTATTTATCAATCGACTAGCCGACTGAATTTGCTACTTTAGTAGTATTGTATTTTCATTTTTTATATTTTTTATCTTTATTATTAATTAATACCTTAGTGAGACCCACATTTAAAAATATCAGTTTGATAATATCTTTACATGTGACCATTATAAGCAATTTTAATAGAGGATATTTAATTAACATTTTTGTCTCTTCCATTATAATAGAAACAATATTCTTTTCAACAATTTTTGGCATTTTCAACCATTTTTACCATCTCTCACCTCCCCTACAATTGAAATAATATTTTTTTCGACTAGTTTTTCTGTCTCTTACCTCCCCTATAATAGAAACAACATTTTTAAGCCATCCTTTTTTTTTTTTTTTCGTCTCTTCTCTTCTACAATATAAACAATATTTTTTAGCATTTATTTTTTTTACCTTTCAGCCAACTTTTTCATGTCTTTTCTATTCTACATTTTTAACTTATTCATACTTTATAAATAATTTATACATTATCATAGTTAGCTAATACCTACTTGATGCATTATTATTTGATAAGTTCATGTTATAAAAAAATTAAATAATTTTAGCTAACTATAAAAATGAAAAATAAAACAAGATATTTGTATTGGAAAATAAAACAAGAAAAAGAAGATATTATAAGCTAGATATTGAAAAAATTGAGTGATTTTAGTTAATTGCAAAAATGGGTGCTACCATACTTCTATTTTTTTTTAACCCATTATAATTCTTTCACTTGTGAAAGAATACTAGAAATTTTATTAATATTTTTGCAGTCAAAATTGTATTTTTCAATCAAAATTTATCAAAGAAGAACACATCAAGTAGATATTGGCCAACTATGATAATGTATTCTTTATAGAGTATGAATCAGTTTAAAATGTAAGGGATGTAGAGAATAAAAAACTCGCTTAAAATTTAAAAAAAAATCGAAAAAGTATTGTTTCTATTGTAAGGAAGGAAAAAGGCAAAAATGCCAAAAATACACATTATTAAAATTGTATGTACCTGTCACATGTAAATTGCACCAAATTTGTACATTTTTCTAAATGTATGTATCACTAGGGTACCAATTAATAATAAAGATAAAAAAAAGATACCAAAACTAAAATTAGGGTACTACGAAGATATCAAACCCTTGGTTCTTCTTTTTTTTCAATTTATAGATGAATAGATTTGAACTACGAAATTATATCACTAGCATGCCTTATTATTAAAATAATCTTACAAACAACCTTAAATTTTGGTGTATTTTCATAAACTCCCATAGGAGATAAACGTTAAATAAAGTAAAACAATTATGTCACATATACACTTAGAATAGATAAAAATATTAAAAAAATTCTCAAACAAAATCAATATATAAAATTTATTAAAAACCACATGATTTTAACAAAAAAAATATAAAATCATAATATCTGTAGCTCCTGAACAATTTGCTATCTTTTCAAATAATGAATAGCAAAATCCTGTTAAATATTATTTTAAGGGTGAAGATCCACACTAGTCCCTTTGTTTACACAAAAAGTGTTATTTAATCCTTTAGTTTAAAAATAGTGTCATTTAGCCCTTTTCTTTGAAAAAAACAAGTGCTAAGGAAGGACAATTGGTATTTTTTAACATTATTTTATTATTAAAATCTACATGTGATTAAGAAAAAGAGGGTAGAGTGATCATTTTATCCAAATTAAAATTCGACCCATTCGGAAAGCATATTAAAATTCCTTTTTTTAACATCCTAATCTTTACCATCATTCTTGTTCCCACTTCTCTTTCTATGTAAAATTTTGTTGATTTCTATTTTCATATTCATCTCCAGCTCACACGAAAACTCCACCATCGCCATCTCTTCTCTCTCCATCTCTACTTAGTTTTTTTTTTTTTTTTTTTACAACAATGGAATAAAACATGGAAATGACCTCATATTGTTTTTGTAGGATTGAGGCTAAAATGTCAACTTTGTCGACTCCAAAAAACCCTGGGAGGCAATTTTTTGGTTGCTCAATGGTATGTAATGTTTTTCTACAAACATTTTATGTTGCTGGTTAGGGACGAATAAATGTGAATCTCTTATTGTTTTTGTGTGTTTAAGAGAAATTAATGATAGTGATGGTTCAAATGTGATTAAACTGTTTATTTTATTGGATTTCACTGAAAAATTGTTCATTGAATGACATTAATTTTTTCCCCTGTTCAAATAGTTAACAAATAATTTATTTCCTATTTAATTACCTTGTTACAATATATTAATTTTTTTCTTCAATATCCTCTTTGAGAGTCTTTGTCATCTTTTAAGGATTCAATCCTCCTTACAAATACCAAACAAGTCTTTCTTTCTTCTCTCTTCCTTCGGTTATCTATTTCACTATTAGAAATGGGTGGAGGCAGTTCACAAATAGTGGGTTAATGGGGTTTTGGGATTTTTGTTTAGGTATAGGGAACGAGTGGTTTAATTGTGTTAATGGGTATTAAGGATGTTAGGTTATTGGGTATTGCAACTTTTGTTTTTTATTTTTTAATTTTTTATTTTTTTTAACATGCACGAAATTACAAATTTGTCCTCTTTAATATTTCAGCTTGGAATATTTTAATAATAAAATATTAATCACAAATACAAAAGGTCTTTACTTTGCCCTTTTCTTATAAGCAAAATAACTAATAAATACATTTTGTAAAGTAGATGACTAAACACTACTTTTTATTAAAGCAAAATGACCTACATGACCTTTTCTCTATTTTAAAATCATCTAAAATTTGTAATATCTTCCTTGTATCATATTATCAACTACAAAAATAAAAATTTTGTATAAATACAATAAATAGAGCAATTAACTATGTTGGCAAAGGCCATTAACACACCCACGACCAAGGCAGCTGCCATATTAGCTAAAAACCTTAGTAATCAGATGCCAATCATAATGAATACTTGTAATAATACGACAAGGATCAAACTACTTATGATTAAAAACCACAGAGTTTCTAGCTTTCCATATGCGCCATAGTGTGACAGCCAACTTAGCTAGCATGGCATGCCCATCACTACATGATCGAGACCAATCTAGAAAATCTTGAAAAAAGGCCAAGAAGGGCCATGCCCATAATGGTCAAAAGAAAATGAGCAACAAAAAGTTCTTGGGATAGGACGGACCCGATCATAACCAAAACAAAAGATGGGCCATCGTTTCTAGGGTGGTACTACAAAGTGGACAAGTAGAAGTTTCAAGAGGAAAGTGACATTGAACCAATGACTGAAGCACAGGTAACACATCGTTTAAACATCTCCAAATAAAATGACAAATCTTCGGGGAGATTTAATCTTCCAGAAAGACTTCCAAAGCAACCGATCAACACAGTTGACAGGAGTAGTATGTGCCAGCGGGCAACCTACAATCTCACATGTGAGAGGATGTCCTGAGCAAGTCGAGTACCACCCATTATTAGTACAGCCTTCCAGAGCCTCCCACGTGTCGTGCACCCTTTGGTCCAACCCGTTTTTGTTGCCACATGTCATCCTCCTATTAGGTACCGCTGATTTTTAAATGATTTTCATCACAACCATTGATCAAAAAGCTAATCAAACAATCCAAATTTCAACTGAGTCATTTTTCAAGGATTTTAGCCTCAAAACCCCATTAGACATGAGAAGAACAATTTTTAAAGCATTTTTCACCATTTTTGAGCAAGAAGGCAAGAGTTTAAGGTTTTTGGAGTACAAAGAAGCAACTTGGGAGCATTTTTAGAGGAATTCTACACAAAAATTTCACCATTCAACTCTTCCAAGTATAATGTTTATGTTTCTTATAATTTTTTCTCATGTTTTTATTGTTTTAAAAATGGGTATTATAGAGTAGAGACTTTGTTCTAGGGATTTCAATGGAACCATTTCTATGAACATGATTTTTCTAATGTCTATTTAATATTATTTAGGTTTTTGAATTATCTAATTTAATGTACTTAATGCTCCTAATTAAATTAGCTATTTAATTAGGTGATTTGTTAATTTTGTGTGCAATTGAAAGATTGGTATGAAATTATGAACATGTTAAATTGCCATATGTGTAACAAGGAAGAAATTCTCATTATTATATGTGTAATCATTTTTAAATTGTAGGTGCTTAATGACCCATATATTCTTAGATGCCCATAGACATGTGGGCTTGATGTGTTAAAATGTGTACTCGCAAGTGTAGGAATCACTCGTAGTAAAGTGATAAGCAACTTCCAAGGTCGGTCTCTCAAGGAATTGCAGTGGTCTTAAATAACTAACTTTTTAATCTAAATAGAGTTCTAATGAAAATAAAACACTAATTAAATAGAGTTCTAGTGAAACTAAAACTCTAAGTAACTAGAATCCTAAAGCTACTAAAACTGTAAAAATGTTGTTTGTTTTTGTAACAAGAACAATCATACGACAATCAAACGAAAACAAGATCGCAAGCAAACAATCAATTCAAATATCAATGGAGGATGTATGGACGTTTAACTTGGTTGACCATGCTTGCATCGAAAAGGTATGGTGAGATAACATGAACGTCCTATATAAACTAAACTACCGGCTTTCCTTTTAATTATGAGACTCCTTTTGGCGGGGGTAGGTCTCTTTATTGATTAACTAATTAATTGCCTTTGGCGGGGGTAAATCAAATAGTAATCAAATTATGCGTAAGGAAAACATGCCAATCAAATTAATGCTATGACTAAGTCACTAACTTGAAGCTTCGATTAAGTGTTTCGGAATAAAGTTAAGGTGACGTTCCTATAACTAAATTCTCAGATTTTTCAACCTAACTACGAACATCAAATGGGCCCATGATTATTCATAATTAAATATCTAAACATGCTCTTAATCAAAAAGTAATTTATTTATAAATCAATAAGATACACTATACACAATTCTAGCAAACATGGCAACACAAACTAAACATCCATAATTAAACTAGCCGCTCATATTCATATTAATATTCATAGACAAATAAAATATGACATACACTTTAACAAAAAGAGAAGAGGAATTAATTCTATAACAACGAGAAAATCTTAGATCTAAATACCGCTTATGGATTGGATAGCGTTCTTCTCCGTAAGCTTTATCTTCGATCGTCGTTGGCTTCCTTGAATCCTTAGAATAGTGTCTCTCGCTTCGTTAGAGTGTGGAAACGCTCTCAAAACTGATTGAATGTAGTGTTTGGGTCGCAAAATTGTGAAAAATAAGAGTTGTGTACGAATTGGTCGAGTTCTGTTGTAAAGGGGGTCTAAGAGGGTATTTATAAATGTAAGGGATTCCTGATTGCATTAGGAATAGGCGCACCGCGGCATGCATTTTACCCGCCGCGGCGCAACACAAATTCTGGAAATTGTGTAAAAACTCGAGAGCTCCCCGCCGCGGCATAACTTTTCCTCGCTGCGGGGCGCAATGTTTTTGGATTCCTAGCATGCAACCCGAGAGCCTCTCGCCGCGGCATATGATTTCTTCGCCGCGGCGCGCATTGCTTTCCTTCTCTTCATGCTTACCCCCTTACATATGTGATGGCTCGTTATGTAAGGCTTACATATTTGACTTGTCTTGCCCGTAACTCGTGATCCGAGCGCCGTAGGTGTCCCATCTTTGCGTGTTTTCATCATTTGACTCATTTGACGCTAAAAACACCTGAAATACACTAAAATATACCCGTGACTCCGAATGGATAGATTTATGAAATTAATTGAATAAACAATAATAA
Organism: Elaeagnus macrophylla; assembly: GCA_029378325.1. NCBI lineage: Eukaryota > Viridiplantae > Streptophyta > Magnoliopsida > Rosales > Elaeagnaceae > Elaeagnus > Elaeagnus macrophylla. Next base: position 53,406,256 of record CM055640.1, read on the forward strand.
TAAATCTATATATCAAACAATTAAGCACAATTAATCACGAAATATTAGTGCTTTTCGAGCACTCATCAAGGCTAGGTTTATACGAATTAAGATTAACATGACCATAGACATGTGGGTGATAATTACTTGAGTAGAGTTTGATTAATAATCCATTCATTTTAGTTTACTATTAATGAGACATGAAAATTCATGGGAGTAGAATGGGGGAAGTTGGATTCTCAGATTTCTCTTATTTGTGTTAAAAACTTCTTTTGTTTAATTTCATTTAGTTTAATTTGGCATTTAAATTCTATATTCAAAAATTCAATCGTTCAATTAGAGCAAGAAAGCATAAAAATTCGATATCAATCTTAATATACAAAATTATCTCAAGTCTTCTAGGTTCAACTCATACTTATGTACACTTTACTACTTTTGCACTTACCATATACTTGCGAAAAATTGCAACAAGTTTTTAGCATCATTGTTGGGGACTTGAGCTTATATTATGAGTAATAATGAGTTACTGCCATACTTCTCTACTTTGAACATTTCTTTTGTTTCTAATATTTTCTTTTAGTTTATTTTGTTTTTGTGAAGTTTGTATGTGTAAGGCTCGAAGTTTGGAGACCATCCCTTTCAACCTAGAAATTGAAAAGACATTTTGTGTTGATTAGAGAAGGACTTCAACTAAATAATCCTACCATGGATCAACCACCATCGGCTCAACAAAGGGTTGAAGAACATAAGGTTCTTCAGGAGTATGCCACACCAATGGTGGATGGTATTCATATGTCTATTCAAACGCCAAATGTTCATGCCAACAATTTTGAATTGAAATCGGCGATCATGCAAATGGTTCAAGGAACCAATTTGGAGGTTTAGCTAATGATGATCCAAACACCCATTTAGCATCTTTTCTTGGAATTGTGTGATACATTCAAGCAAAATGGGGTGTCCGATGATGCTTGTACAATTAAAGAAGGCCAAATACCTCTCAAACAAAAGGATCCAAGAAGCTTCATCATTCAATGCACAATTGGAGGTCTACACTTCAAAAATGTACTTTGTGATCTAGTAGCTAATGTAAACCTCATACCACTATCCATATTCAAGAAACTTGGGTTAGGAGAACCAAAGGCAACATAAACAATCTTACAAATGGCTAATGAAACTATAAAGAAACTACTAAGGATGGTGGAATACGTGATGGTAAAAGTAAAGAAATTTATATTTCCTGCTGATTTGGTTGTTCTTGGCATGGAAACAAATAAATTCCACTATTTCTTGAGAGCCCTTTCTTAGCAACCGAAAGGATATTTGTAGACGTAAAAAATGTGAGCTAATTATGAGGGTCCAAGATGAGGCAGTCACATTTAAGGCATCAAACAATTCCTATGCCTCTAAGGACGTAATCATAACCCAAGAAAAGAAGTCACATAAGGTTGTAGAAGCAAAGAGAATTGGTGGAAAGCACCAGAAGAGAAACAAAAGGGAAGTTAAGCAAGTGTGGGTACCCAAACACCCCCACTCAAGTGGCAAAGAAAGCAAAACTACAAATGGATCCAAACCCAAGCAAGTGTGGGTGCCAAAACAACTCCACTTAGGAACCAAGGAAACGACCATGGTAATTAAAAAAAATAGCAAATTGGTCAACAAACAAGCAAATGGGACCATGAGCAACAAGGACAAAAAAGGGGTCTATATTTGGGGGAAAAAACAATCAAAGACAACAACATTCTAACCCCCAAATAACCCATTTGCAGGTTTGTTTAACGAAGGATGTAAAACGTGGCGCTTGTTGGGAGGTAACCCAACGCATTTTATCCCTTTATTTTATATTATTTTCAATTTTTAATTTCTGTTATAGTTAATTTTTGTTAATACTAACATACTTAACCCTTTATTTCTGATTTTATAGGAATTTTTTACACAAACAACAATTTTACAAGTTGAGTCGCATTGAACAATACTAGGCCCAACACCAGCCAATTGCCCAATTTTTCCACATATCTAGGAGGTAACTTCAATTTTAGGCCACTAACGGAGAATGAGAACGATGAGAATGACAACATGAAAAACTGAGAGTGGAAAACAATCTATAAAAGCTAACTTTTAATTTTCTTTTCATTTCATTTCATTTCGTTTCTTTTATTTTATTTTATTTTATTTTGAGACAAATATTTTATTTTTCTTTTTTACTTTTGGTTTTTATTTTGTTATTTTGAATTACATGTTATAATCTAATTACCCATTGTGTTTAGTATGTTTTTTGGTGAAGTGACATATCGTGTGAATGCATATAAGTTCCAACAAATTTTGTAAATTATGCATAATGGCAAGGAGCAATTTTGAGCGTGACATATATAGCACACTTCACCATTAAAAAGGAGGGTAACTTTTTTCATTTTCCATTTATTTTTTCTTTTTTCTTACTCATAGGATAGCACATTGGAGACAATATGCATCTTAAGTTGGGAGTGGAAAAAAGTGTCTTTTTTGATTTTTGCATGTGCAATTTTTTTAATTTTTTTTTTTTGCTCTTGTTTTTCTTAGGATAATTACCCATAGTCAATTTAAACATGAATCAATGAAATGATAGTTAAACCCAACCTTTAGAGAAATTTAAACTTACTTTAATTGAAAAATTGATCTAGATATGTATTAGACTTTTTGTGAAACTTTTATGGTTTGTGGTATGAAAACATGTTAATTTTAGTATTTGGACCCTATTATGCATGAATTTTTATGAGCATGTTAATATTAACAAACTCTATAACCTATTCTAAATGAGCTCAAAGTGAAATTATAGGGTATACTTTGTTAGGAAGTGATCTAAGTCATTCTTGGAATGTTTGAGCCTTTTAAGCCAACAAAGGAAATTATGCCATTAGTTAACCCTCTTCAGCCTTAACTAATTTTTCATACCATATCTACTATAATCAATCCCATAAGCCATGTCTTTTATTAACCACCTTTTAAAATTTTCAAAGTGTACACACACATAGTTTGAAAAATATAAAAGGCAATACAACCCAAAATAAAAATATATAATATGATAGGTTTGGGGTTATATTATAAAATATTGCATTGGTAAAAAAAGAGAAGGTTATAGTGAGTAACAAAAAAAAAAAGTAGAGAGAGCCAAGAGCAGCAATGATAAAAGTTGTAAAAAAAACTTACAAATGGGTGAATGAAGTGAGGATTAAATTGTATGTGAAGAGGTTGAATGTCTTCATGTTTTTTAAAAAACATGTATTTTTGTGCTCACATGCAAATCTCTATTTGATTTTCCTTTCCATCCCATCACTCATCACCTTAGCCTTACATTACAACCCTATTAAAGACTTATTGATCTTAGGTAAAGTGGTTATCCTATATTAGTAGAGAGTGAATTGAAAAATAGTCATATTAAGTACATAATTAGGTGCACTCTCCCTCATATATATTGCATCTGTTAATGGCACTATTTCATGAATGTCCAATACAAAAATTAGAGTTAGTTGATTGAATGGTTGTTTAAGAGGTGAACATAGGGTGATACAAATGTCTACATCACGCTCGACTAAAAGTGATGTTTAAACCATCTATGTGTCGGGATTTAATTATAATTTCTAAGATAAATAGAGAGAATTTATGTTTGGGTAGTTAAAGTTTAATCAAGTATTTTTCTTTTAGTTGAGTCAGATGTTTATGGGTATCATTACTGGAAACCCTCACGAGACTATAACTCGTCCACTAAGGGTTTAAAGGCTTGTTGCATACATTAAATGCAACCATGACTATCTACGAAAATGATCTAGTCTTAACTTAGGTTTTAGTGTATTCATGCTCAATCTCAGACTTATTTTCATTACTTTTTTGGCTGGAGACTAGTTAGAAGCTAGTTGGGGGTTGTGATGCGAGTCTGAATTACACGATTATTCTATGTTTATTAGGGATTAAAATGAGGATTTAGGACCTAATCATATTTGTTTTAGTAATTTATCACGCAAATATTGTTTCCAAAGTTACCGAGTATGTTTTGATGAATATTAGATATTTTGGGTTTAAACGCCAAGTACTCACGTCACTCCACATGGCACGTGTGGTGCAAGACAGGAAAATTTGCACACAAGCACTGACGCCCTAGCCCAAGCCTCTTGGCATTGCAACTTGACCCTCTCGGATCAAATTGGATATTTTTTAAGATCAGCTTGCACCGCGGCAGTAGATATGTTGAGCCGCGACGGTGGCCTCTTGGGTTGCAATTGTGTTTACAAATTTTTTTTTGCACCGTAGTGGTGATTGTGTTAAGCCAAAGCCTGCGTAGAAATTTTGCAAATTTTGGACCTGTATTCTAGCATCCCAGTAATAACCAAATCTTATTGTGCCTAAGTTTTGTGTGTGCTTATAATACATTATTAGAGTTCGAAATGAATATGTAGAAAAATAGAGAGAGAATTAATATAGAAATATATAGAGAATTGTAGAGAGAAAAATACACAGATTTTGAGAATTAGATCAACCTTTATAGACCAAAAGTCCAGCAGAAATTGTAGTGCAAAATTTTGAAGAACAAGCTCAAGAGTGGAAGTATAGAAGTTAGAATAATATTCATCAAGATATTGTGTGTGTTATTTCTTTTCTTCTTTCTTCTAGTAATTTTAATATTTTCCTCAATTATAAATCAGGATTTAATGAACATCATGAGTATCTAATTCTTTTATTAATCTAAGGGTCTTATGAACCCAATTTTCTAACATGTGTTGATATAAATTATCTCCCTTCTTTTAATTACAATTTTTAATTATATCATTTAATCTGAATTTAATTGTTTAATAATTGTTTGATCATCAATTATTCTTTAGAGGCATATAGGCATCTTTAGGAGAAGTGCTTGTATGTTTGTCTTGATCAAATAATATACATAGTTTCTAGGCTAAGAGATACGATTCGTATGTATGTGATTTATAATAGATGTGCTTCATGAGTAATGATTTAAGCATTGACATGAGAGTGTGATTAGGTTAGGTTATTATATTGTGTGTAGTTTACTTGAGAGAGGAATACATGCATAATTTAGAATCAATTGATCATATAATCTATTGCTAATTAATTGGAAAGGAACTTAGGGATTAACATGTTTAGGAGATTGGAGGATTAATGACTGCCTAGGTTATATTTCTTATATAGATTCTTTTGTTGTGTTAGTTTAGTTTCATAATTTTAGTGTTTATCTTTTATTGTTCAAATAGTGATAGTAGTATCTATATTGTACTTTGTTATTAATTATATTTTTTTCTATGTGTTCGACACTCTATAATGCAATACTTATTACTTGTACACATCCTATATAATTGCAATTTTGCGTGGTCAGTAGTTGAGTGAATCTTGAAGTTGTCTTCAAGTTTTAACACTTCCTTCAACATTTCCAATAATGTTATCAGAAGAATGAGCACCTTTTGCCCATTTAGGTAAAGTTTCCTCTTCATCATCAAAAACTTTAGAGGAACCAATAATATCTAAAAAAGGTTTAGAGGTTAAGGGAGGAGCAAATCAATCAACCGAGGGAAGATCTTCATTAACTGGAGTGATCTCTACTGAACCCCAATTTTCAAATAAGTTGCAATCATTAGTTTCAACCATCTGAGTAGAAGCCGAATCATCAATCATTACATTTATCAATTCCATAACCGCAGAAGTTCTTAGACTGAAGACTCTATAAGTATGATTATTACCATAATAGCCTAAGAAAATGTCGAGGTCACTCTTGGCCTCAAACTTATCCAATTTTTCTCTGTCCCTGAGAATATAACAAGTGCTTTCAAACACTCTAAGATGCTTAATGTTGGGTCTTTTGCTATTGAACAATTCATAAGAAGATTGTCTGGTGCCAGATCTTAAGAAGAAATTATTTAAAGTATAGCATGCAGTATTAACAACTTCACCCCAAAAATGTCTAGCAAGATTCTTACTAGCAAGCGTTACCCTACGCATCTCTTGAATAACTCTGTTCTTTCTCACAACAATTCGATTTTGTTGATGAGTCTTTGGTGCATAAAATCTATGCTTAATACCAAGATCATCACAAAAAGTCTAAAATTCAAAGTTTTTGAATTATTTTCCATGGTCACTTTTTATTCTCAAAATGTTACCAATGGTATCACTTTTCTCATTCTAGAGTTTAATGCATAGAGCTTTGAAGCTGAGGAAGGCTTCTGACTTTTCTCTAAGAAGTAGAACTCAAGTCTACCTTGAAAAATCATCCACAATTACCAAAATATATTTTTTACCTCTAATGCTAGCAGTACGCATTGATCCCATCAGATATATGTGAAGCAACTCTAAGGGTTGTGAAGTAGAAAGTTGTTGATTTTTCTTATGTTGACTCTAACTTTGTTTGCCCAACTGGCAAGGTGCACACATGGTTGAGAGGAAACCTTAGGAAGCCCTTTTACAGTCTCAAACAAGGAGAGCTTCTTCAACATTTTGAAGTTAACATGACCCAAACATTAATGCCATAGTTCTTCAATACCCAGGCTGGCCCTGTTCCAAAGGAGAGGAGGAGAAGATAAACCAACAAAGTAATAGTTATCACCAGATCTGATACCCTTGATAATGACACTCCGTAAGCCACTATACACTGTACACTCTCTATTAGAGAACTTAAAAAAACACTTGTTATCACATATTTGACTAATGCTGATAAGGTTACCTTTAAGTTTGAGGACAAAGAAGACATTTTGAAGTTCTGGAATCCCGGGAGCATGAATAGTACCTTTCCACTAATTCTAGCTCTACTTCCATCACCAAAAGTCACTGAACCTTCATCAATATTTACAAGAGAAGTAAATAGTGATCTATCCCATGTCATATGTCTGGAACATCCACTATTGAAGTACCAAAGATTAAAAACTCGAGCCTTGAGAGCTTGTGTGAACAACATTGCAACGGTGATTAGATGACTAGTCGGTGATCAGGTGACTAGTTTAGAGAATTTTTAGAGATTTTGATTTCTTCTAGGTAAGAAATAGCTTCATTTTGAGCAAAGATGGCTTCAAAAGTTAGAGATAGAGAACGATTCAAAAGGTATTCAACATTACTAAGAAAGTCAGTATCAGACATAGAGGGGATATTGTAGGATAGGAGAGAAAGATAAGAAGTCACAGAAATCAACTCCAAAAATTAGAGAAGTATCAAAAATAGGGATAGGTTCCTCAGGAGAATCTTTAGGAAGGATAGGAGTTATATAAGTGTTAGCTTGAACAAATAGAGGGGAGGAAGGAGAAGGGGTAGTCACCTCATCAACATAACCAAGGCCTCCCATATCACCATGAGATTTTTTTGTCTTTAACATTTCATCAAGTTGTTGAGCTTCAAGAGTTAATTTTTGAATAGTACTTCTTGATTCAAAAAACTTCTTCTCCAAAAGAAGATGGGCTTCTGAGAAAGAGCCAACCATCTTGGCTTTATCCAATAAACAAGATTCAAGGTTTTTAACAAAGTTTGAATCAACCTCAAAGTGTTTCTTTAGAAATGGAATGTCTGTCATTCAAAGAAAATTCTAGGCAAGCTTTTTCATTTTCCAAAATAAAAATTTCTTGCTCCAACTGAGCACTGTCTTCAAAATTACCAAAATAAGTGTCCAGTACAACTGGAACATAAGGTCTCTTAGATACTTCCTGTCAAATAACATGCATGTTCAAGATCACCAATGTGAGATAAGCACTTTTCATTATCACTTAACAATAACTGAAGATACTTGATGTGATTATCTAGTTTGAGTTTTAGCGATTTAAGATCTTTCTCACTATTAAGAGTAACATCTAATAGTTGATTGAAAATCCCCAAAAGACATTTGTCTTTTTCCTTAGTACTGTGCTCAATATCACCCATGATCTTCTTTAACTTGAGATATTCATAAACCAAATCGTCGTAGGAGTCTTGCAAAGAGAAACCATCATCAGCATCAGCCCAACTAGTGGAAAGAGTGGACTTTTCTTCAGCATGAAAAGCCATCAACACAATATACTTAGAGATGTCAGTCCTTTCTATATCAACTTTAGTAGAGATGAGGTCATCACTATAAATTTTTTCTAAGTAATCCCAAGCTTCTTTAGAACTTTTGAAATTTAAAAAATGATCTTCGTCATAGGAGTGAACAGCTCCAATGATACTGTAGAGCCCAAGATGATTATTGTCACTTAACCAAAGCTCTTCTTTTGTCCAAAGATCAAAACATTTGGAGACACTAGTGCCATCATCTAAGTTTTGAAAAAGAATCTTCCATCCATTCTCAATCAAGGACCAAACCTCATCGTCAAAGGATCTCAAATAAGAAAACATCTGAGATCTTCAAAAGGCAAAACTCATGCCCTCAAATAGAGGTGATCTATTAACCAAACCTCTTACACTAAAAGTCATTTTGGATAAGGACGTCTAGCACGTATGAGAGAGAGAAAAGAAACACCGTAGTGGTTAAGCCCAAAAAGGGTATATCAGCTCTGATACCAATTGAAAGAGTCCCTAACTTGATACACTATCAAAGTAAGGTGATGAGGACACCTAAGAACTCACTCCACTTGTACACATAGCGAAATAAAAACACAAGTAATAAGGAACATAAATAAGCATTCAAGAGAAGGCAGTAAATGCTTTTTAATCTTAGTATAGACTATATATATTGTCACATAAACTGCGGATAATCATATTATACTAGCTCATGCAACACATCAAGCAAACACAATGATAAAGTGGTAAACCCACTTAGGCTCCAATCCTAAGTGGTAACATCTATAAGTTGCTTAAGACAACCACTCAGTAACTAAATTCTCTAAATGAAACAAAATAGTTACAATAGCTCGAATAAAGATAAAACCCCAAATACCTCCATCAGTCAAGAACCACCTATCCTAACTATTTAGGCTACTATCACTATCTATCTCTATAGCTACTTTGATACACACTGAATTAGGCTCACCTCTAGAGCCCCACCACCAAACATTATGATGCAAATACCTGTGATCATATTAATGTACAACAATATATACAAATTATCTAAATATGATTTTAGGATAAAATACCTCGTATCAATAATATGACAATACACTCAACATATGTTGATACAGAAACTCCACCTTATAATAACAATACAGAAATATACTCGATGTATTGTTATTACGACAATTTCGTTTTATAAATGAATTCAATAAACTCCACCACCACCTCATATCTCAATAAAGAAATAATACTCAATGTATTGAAAATACAAAATCTCCTTTTATAGAACTTTAATTCACAAAAATATCCAAGTAAATAATCACCTCTAAATCACAAATACAGAACAACACTCAACGTAATAGTGATATAGAAAATTTAAAATATTTTTTGTAATAATGGAAAATATTTTTCACCCAAATAAAATATTTGAAATAGGAGTTATAAAATTGATAGAGTTTTTCTACTTAAAATTTTTAACAAAATAAAGAAATTGAATGAGTATTTATAGAGAATTTTCAAATCACGGAGAACCTTGTCGACCCCTCGTAGCACCTTTGTCGACCACCTCAGCGAAGTATCAGTAAGATACCAATGAACCCTCAGCAAGGTCTAACAGTCAAAAAAATAAATAGAACAACATCGCCGACCTTTTGCCAACCTCTCACCAACCTACCACGGTGAACACCCAACAAGGGCCTCGACGCGCTTTAAAGAAAAAAAAAATTTCAATTTAGAATGAAAGGAGAAAAGAACTATAAAGACACAAAGTTAGAAAAAACAAAAGGAGGAATAAAAACACACTTTAAACATGCAAACTATTTGCTCCCAACCATCCTGTGGTGTGTGTATCATATAAATATGCAATAGTGTTAAGATCTATGTGAGTGTGTGCCATACTAATTACAAGTAAAGCACCATACATAAAGGTAGACAAAATACTAAATAAAATAAACAGATTCTGTGTTTTGCACACATGAATACTAACAAAGACACAAAAAACCTTACAGGACTTACACTGTATAAGGCACCAACACTGTTAAAACCTTGCAAGTCCTTGAAGCCCAAAACCCCAGCCTCTCAGACATATAATGTAGAAATTAATCAAATAAAAGAATTAATATAAGTAAAACAATTCACATGTGAGTGTATATATAATATTACTATATAGAAGTTTAAAGGAATCAAGATAATTATTTTTTTCAAATTTTTCCTTATATAATTTAAAGATTCAACTTTGTTCCTATATAATTTAAAGATTAATTAAAATCCAAATGAAATATTAATTATGGGAATTCTTCATTCAATTATCAAGTGTTTACAGTTTTTCATTTACTTATAAAGTGTGTACAATTTTTATCCAAATTAATTGCATAATACAATTGTTTCTTTAAAACAAACACTAATATATATTTTTAAAATTCAATTACAACAAAAATGTATGCATGCTTTTTATGTGATAAAGTCTCAATGTTTTCCATGTTAATTAAGGCCATGTTTGATAACAATAATAATTCATGATTTATGATTTATAATTAAATAATTGATTTTATAATTTTTTTTATTTTTTTATAAAAATAATTACCAATATGTTTAATAAAAATTTATACTTAGTGATTTGAAAAAAAAAAAAATTACCTTCAAGTTGTTTGGTAAGGCTTTTTGTTTTTCGATTTTTTTCAAAAAAGAAAAATTTTGTTTTTTTTTACAAATTTTAAGTTTTTAATCATTTTTTTTAATATTTATACATACAAAAATTATAAGGCTTGATTTACTCTTTAGAAAAAAATATTTGATCAAAGTGAAAAAAATTAGAAATCAGAAATCTAATTCAAAAATCTTATTTTTAAATATTTATGAATCACCCCATATTTTGGTAGTGATTTCTTAAAAATGTAAAAAATCAAAATAAAAAACTGTTACCAAACATACCGGATTAAAAAATCATTTGAAAAAATCAAAAAATCAAAATCATTATCAAACAGTAATATAAAGGGGTGGCTCGTGTCATAGGTGAATGAAGCGACCGTCTTAAACTCCCAACTAGATAGAGGCTCTAATTTTTTGTAACGTCTGTTATATATATATATTTTTTAAAATAATAATCTCCCAATGGGATAAAAGCTCTAATTTTTTGTAACGTCTGTTATATTTTTTTTAAATAATAATTTTATTTTGAATATCATCTTCACAAATTCTAAAATGTAATTATTAAAATAAAACTTAAGAATATACTAATTTAAAAAATATATATATTGTATTGATCACTGTAATTTTCTCTCTTATTTTTAAACACATAAAATTGGTTTCTAATAATTAGTACTAATTTATGTATTGTGTTATTTTAAGTTTTTATTATATCTTTATATGATCTTTTGATAATTAAATATCTTATTCCCTTAATTTAATCCAACTTAAGTAATTCTAATATTGAATTAAATATTTGATATGCACATAAAAATAATTTAAAAATATGTTTTTTTATGTATATTGTTCAATTTATTGATCAAGAACATCTCCAAATAGATATTGTTCTTCTATTTTTTTCTTATAGATGGACATTTGTTCATTATATGATTTCAAAGTTGACTTCAATGATGATCATATCACATTTTTTGATAATATGAGGCATTCCTTAAAAAATTTTATAATTTACTATTTCTTTTTTAACCCTTAGCAAAATTTATTTCAACTTTTAAATAATATATTATTTCAAAATTATTTATTTTTTCATAAATATAGCTCTTTGTTAATAACAAGGACAAAGGACTTTAATGGTCATTTTTTTTTTTAAAAAAAAAGAACCATTTTAATCCTTTGTTTATATCTTGCATCACTTTAGTCCTTTTTTTTTTTTTTTAATAAAAGTGATACCATTAGTCATTTTTTCATTATATAAGGTTTTACAAATATTTGTTAGGTCTCTGTAAAGTTTTAAAAAAATTGCTTTTTGGATTCTTTGTAAAGTTTTACAAAAATTGCTTTTTGGATTCTTCTTCAGTTATGATATAACCACATTTTTCTCTTCCAACTGGAAAGTATTTCATAGGTAATTACTTGTGTTATTTCCTTGGGTAATTCTTTTGTTATTTCCTTGATTAAGAATAATAATTATATTACTTATTCCATAATAAAATATTTCTTTCCTAAGAAATATTTTTCTTATTTTTGAAAAAAAAAAAAATGATTCTTTGAGTCAATCACATTCTTTAATATTTAATTTTAATTTTTGAATTTTTTCAAATTTCTTTTTGCTAAGTATTATTTCTTATGAGAAACATCCTAAAATATCTTGTATTTCTATTTTCATTATATCTTATTTGATATTATTTTTCTTTGATTTTTATTTTTCTGTCATTTAAAAGTTATTTATTTGATATTTTATAGTAATCAGAGATATTTTTGATGTTTTGTTAAAAAAGAGGACATATGTTATCATTTAAAAGTTATTTATTTGATATTTTATAGTAATCAGAGGTATTTTTTATGTTTTGTTAAAAAAGAGGACATATGTTATCATTTAAAAGTTATTTATTTGATATTTTATAGTAATCAGAGGTATTTTTGATGTTTTGTTAAAAAAGAGGACATATGTTATCATTTTTCTACAAGAAGATGACTTATGTTATCTTCTTTTAAATAAGTAGATGACATCTAGAGTATTATTCCCCAATAACAATTATCTCAACCCAATTAAATATAGAGAATAGTAATAAGAAAAATCACTACCACTTTTTTCCCTCTTTGCTTTCTTTCAAAGTCTCCAAATAATCTACGTTATTTTTATAGAAGAATATTTCCTTCAGGATCCCTCTTTGACATAATAAGTTTTTTTATTGTTTTGAACAAAAACACAACCACTATATTAATTAAAATAATCAAACATTAAATTGAATAATTTTGCAGCAAAGCGAACTATGAAAGCTCATGTTTTTCTCCGTGAGCTCAAAAATGTCTTTAACTTTGATTTATCAAATATGATTATGAATTATTGATGTATTTAGATCATACATTTATATAAATTGTATCTTTCATCATTATTAATGAAATGTTATTTTATTTTAAAAAATTGTATTAAATATATTTATTATTAAATGATACCATAATTGTTCACAAAATTAAGATAAAATTACCCAAAAAATCTTAAAAAAAAAAAAATTTGACAAACCTTTTTTGAAATAACATTTACACACTCATGCATTCACATACATATATATTGGTCGACTTCAAATTCATGTCCTCACAGTGCTCACAATGAGAATATAAAAGACAATTGGTATAAAATTTATAAACATGAATAATTATTTTATATGTTATTTGTCCATTTTTTATTATTTATTATCTATTAATGTTTTATCTAAATATAATTTTCTAACACTATTTTTTTTAATTAATTTTGAAAGTATTTATATATTTTAGTTTTTTTTATAATTAACTAATATATCATTTTAATATTATTCTAAAACCTTATTTTAATAACTTAACAAATATAAATTTTATGTGCATGTTACATGGGCTTTATTAGTGTGTGTGTGTGTATATATATATGACAACTATGAATTCTTTCATTTTATGATTTAAATTTTAGGATTCAGATCTTAAGATTTAATGTTTAGATTTTAGAGTTTAGCATTTAAGCTTAGAAAATAATATGTAGCTGTAGCCCAATATATAACGAGGGACGTTGCCCATCATATCAATTATATATATATTTTTCCATACATATATATATGTATTTTTTTTCCATATATATATGTGTGTGTGTGTGTGGAATAAGATCATGAGACACAATTACAATTTATCACTTAATTTTTTACATCACCAGTTTTCAAGGGTTGAGATATAGGGTAAAAGATTTTTCCCATTTTCTCTCTCATTTTTCTTTTAAATCTCAATGATTAAGATGTGATGGTATAAAAAATTGCATATAATTTTATAACCACCTACCCTATCCTTATATATACATGGACGTAACCATGTTGGGGCATGAGTTGACCCTAGCCCCCTTAACCCTCAACATTCTTCATATATGCTTATTATATAATAGACAAAATATCAAATATGTAATTTTTTTAAAACAAAATTATATTGAATTGATTTTTTTTTTTTTTTTTGTATATTTTAATTTTACTAGTTAACATTCATAGAATTATGAACGTTTGATACTTCTCTATAGAATAACCAATTAAATTTTTATATCTGTAATTATTATTTAATCAAGTTAAAATTATATTTTTAACTATTAATATTGTGTACATTTTAGTGACAGGTTCAACCTTTATTTTTAATAATTGTGTGTATGTATAAATATATAACCATATATTAAAAATATCTATTTATTTTATTTTATATCACTAAAAATAAGAAAGAAAAATAAAAATATAAAAAATTTATATTTATACTTTTATACAATAAATTTATATTTATATAATAATTTTTTTTATTTATCACTTAAAACTTAATCACCTAACATTTTCATTATATATATATGAACATGTATACATATATTCATATATATATATATACATATATATATATATATATATACACACATGTATATATATGTGTGTGTGTGTATATAGATATATATGTATGTATATGTATATGTATATACATGTGTATATATAAACATGTATACATATATACATACATATATATGCATATATATACACATGTATATATGTTTATACACATATACATATATGTATGTGTGTGTGTCTATACATATACATATATATATATATATATATATATATATATGTATGTATGTGTGTGTGTGTGTATATATGTGTGTTTATGTGTATATGTGTGTGCATATATGTATGTATGTATATGTGTGTGTGTGTGTATACATGTCTATAGATATATGTGTGTGTGTATATATAGATATATATGTATGTATATGTATATGTATATGTATATGTATATACATGTGTATATATAAATATGTATACATATATACATACATATATATGCATATATATACACATGTATATATGTTTATACACATATACATATATGTATGTGTGTGTGTCTATACATATACATATATATATATATATATATATGTATATATGTGTGTTTATGTGTATATGTGTGTGCATATATGTATGTATGTATATGTGTGTGTGTATGTATACATGTCTATAGATATATGTGTGTGTGTGTATATCATATAATAAGCTCACCTCCAAGAGAAACCGAGCACAAAACGAGAGTAGTCAAAGAAGAAACGACCACAATCAAAGCCAGAGCAATACTAGAGAGAGAAATGCTCCAAAAAGAGTACCTCTCGGGTAGATGAAATCATTTTTTTTTTTTTAAAGAGGGTTTTCATACTTGAATGTGACAATGTTAGTTCAATAAACATACTTTGAAGTTTGAATGTGATATATTTACATTACCGAAGAACATTGAACATATAGGAAATCATATTAAAATTGGAAAGTTTTGTCATGATTCATAAATTAGAAGCACCTCACTGCTGAGAAATTATTCATTGCCTTCCAACTTGTGAATCCACATAAGCATTATTGGAATGCCCGTTAATTAGAAAGATCTGTGTACGAAGAAATAGAGTCTACACAAAAAATGAAAAGAATATATATATATATTTTTTAAATGTATGTGATTTTAGAAATACTATAATGCTAAATATGTACTTTATATTTACAGCTCAGATTCAAGGGCAAACAGTATTCTTGGCTGCCATTAGCAAACCTTGACATCCATACATAGTCATGGATGAATGAGAAACAAAAGACTGGACTGAACCTTTGCTACAGATAATTGGCAGAATATACTATTCCAGACAGGTGCCTAATCAAATGGAGTCAAAGAACTTCTCCTACTTGCCCAGTAATACATTTCAGGGAGGGCACCACTTACATGTTCTACTTGTAGCCAGTTTCCTTTGCCGTCTACATAGCAAAGATGATAATTAGTTTACATGTCCCAGGGAAATGATTGCATTCCGCTGGCAGTTTCATCCGTCAATGAATACAAAATCACTCGTGATTCCTAGTTCAACGGCTGCAAAACAAGAAATAGAGATGGCTATTAAGATGGAGGTAGGAGTTCCAATGAGGCAATGACTATTGGTGATCATCAGATCACGGGTTATCCAAATGAGCAGCACCATAGTACATCTAAATTACAAATAAGGAAATATACTAGGGTAAAACTGACCTGGGAATATAATTGCTCTTCAAACATAGATACAACACAAGGCCCAGATGTGGAAGCCCAACTATGCTGCTTAGTGTCATATCCAGGTCTATGAAACTGAAAATTTCCATTGACATGATAATCCAATGGGTTTTCCACAGGATTCAATTCCAATGGAGATTGAAATTTAACATCAGTTAAGTCATTGAGATTGTATGGTATGTAGGGGATTTGACCACCCAGCTGCAAACTGATAGGAAGAGTTTTGCTCAGCTCATTAACAATTCCATTTTCTTGCCCAGCGTTGGACATTTCTGAAGTTTTACCCGTGCTGAAATAAGCAGAATAACTTCCAAATGAAGAACTTCCAGAGCACTCCACATCCCTAAAATATACAAATCATTCTTGAGCCTACCAATTTGATTATGTTTGCAAGATATACATTATTTTTAGGAGTAATTATGTCCTCATCCTATAATGTAAACAAAATGAAATTCAGATAGGCTTGCAGCCACTCACTGTTGAGGAAGCAAGTTTGGCTCCTCGTGTAAAACGAGATGTTGACTGTCATTGTTAGATATCCAGGACAGCGGCTGTTGATGTTGGTCAACACCCATACTGAAGGGCATGTGAATTCCATTTTGGAACTGCAACATGAGATTTTCATAAATCGTCTTTAAACTTAAACCATTTCAGCAAATAGCGGTATAAATTGAAATAAAATGTTAATAAGACACATGAAACAACCCATCAATATTCATAATTCATCTCATCTTATCTCACTTAATTTTTCAAGAGATGAGATTGTACAATGGTACTAAATGAGATATCTCATTTGTCCAAAATGAGCTTAAATGAAACAAATAATGAAAAATATGATACATAATTAGAGATGTCAAATGAGCTAGGTTGGCTCAGCTCACCTTAAGCGAATTGTAGCTCAGCTCATCTAATTTTTAAATGAACTGAGCTAGGCAGTTAGTGAGCAGCTCATATAATTTTTTTATTCAACTCATTTAAATTATTTTAAATCAATTTTTAGTAAAATAAGCATAATTTTTCTATAGAAATTACAAACGTAAAATTTCTTATAAACTAGACTTCCAGAAATTTCTAATGGTATATAAAATGATATATTTTGTGAATTAGTACACTTTATATTTCAAAAATGAACACAAAAAGTTCTATAAAATTTAAACAATTATTAGTAAATGAGCATAACTTTCTATAAAAAAAACTCAAAATCACAAACCGTAAAATTTCTTAGGAACTAGATCTCTAAAAATTTCTAATGATTTATGAAATTAATCATAATATTTTGTGAATTAGCACGGTTTATATTTCAAAAATGTTAAATAGAAATTAAACAATATTCAGTAAAATGAGCATAATTTCTCTGTAAAACTAAAAATTTTAAAATATAACATTTCTTATAAAATACTTTTTAATATTTTCAATGATATATGAAGTTTTTTATTTATTTATTACAATGATATATAGATTCAATTATTAATTATTTGAAATTAATACAATTTAAATTTTAAACTAAGTCAATAATCATCTCATTAATCTCAATTATATTGTATATGTTTTTTAAGTTGCTATTTTTCTTGAGATAATATATTTATTGTATGTTAATTTATGTACCAAAATGGTACGTTTTCTATACTTAATTCCATTGGGCCTAATAAAGCCCATTAGGTTATTAATATACCTGCCATTACAATTATATGTATTCACGTACAATTCCATCTATATGACAAATCAGCCAATTATTATCATCAACGTAAGCCAATTATTATCATCAACGTAAGCTCTATATTTAGCAGAGAAAATCAGCGATAAGGCAAACAGAGATAACACAAGTGGAAATAAAAGAAGATCAACGATAGGCAATATTTGAAGAACCCAATCAAGAATATTATTTCTCTTTAATTATTTGGTAACAGATTTATAGTTACTGTTTTTGATTTATCTGTTGTTACTAAACTAGCAAGGCAGATTATTTATTATATTGCTTTTGTGAGATTGATTTTGGTGTATTTGAGTGATTTGGCCAATTAACTGCTGGCAAATCTGATTGTACTTTGACAAGTATCGTAAAAAATTTTGTTGTCAATCTTGCAGTAGATTAGGTATTCACATTGACTACTGAACCACTTAAATTTTTATCATTTGTGTTGATTATTTTTCTCATAATTTTTGTAGGCTCATTATTATTTTATCGCTTCCGTATTATTATCTGATCTTGAGCACAACAAGTGGCATCAGAACTTAATTAAAAAGATGATGAGCACATAGTCATCCACAAAGGTTGAAAGATTTAATGGAGATGATTTCTCGCTATAGATACGTATGAAAGATGTATTGATTCAACAGGGACTTGTAAAGGCATTACAAAGCAAAGATATAAACCCGATGATATGAAAGATGAAGTATAGAATGAGCTTGATCAAAAGGCAGCAAGTGCAATTCATCAAAGACTCTCAGATGAGGTAGTTCATAATATTTTTGATCTAAAAACTGCTTATGATTTATGGAAAACTTTAAAACAGCTTTAAATAGCCAAAAATAAGACAAATAAATTATTTTTGAAGAAAGAGTTGTATACTATTCGTATGTCTGAGAATACAAACTTGCTGACACACAAAAATACCTTCAATAGGTTGATTTCTGAACTTGTTCAATTGGGGGTAACAATTGATGATGAAGATAAAAGTATGTTATTGTATTTTCTACTATTATCTTATGATTATTTGATTATCATCTTATTGTATGAAAAAGAGACTTGTTTTCAAGAGTGTGAAGGAAGCTTTGTTATCTTACCATAAGAAGAAGACAGTTGACAATTAGCAATCACAAGTAAATGATCTCGTTTTTACTAAAAAAAATAGTAATAACAACAACTACAGGCATCGAAGAAGCAAGTCTAAAGATAAAAATTATGATAAAGGCAAAAGAAAGATCAAACTCAAGACCTAGACAAGTTTAATAAAGACATGGAGTGTCATTATTGTCACAAAAAAGGATCACATTCGAAAATATTGCAAAATTTTAGCCAAGGATCTAGAGAATAGAAGAACCAAACACAACTAATTAATTCAACTAGTGTTGCAGAGGATAAAAATGAAGATAAAGATGATTTATTATCTGTCTCATCAGGTATTGATTCCTCTGCTAATTCTTGGATTCTTGATTCTAGTTGTTCCTATCATATGTGCCCACATAAAAACTTGTTTGATACTTATACTCCCAAGAGTGTAAGTATATGGGCAACAATGCAAAATGTGAAGTTAGGATAAGAACCATAAAAGTTAGGATGTTTGATGGTGTTGTGAGAACATTAATAGGTGTGAGACATATCACTGACCTGAAAAAGAATCTGATTTCTCTTGATGGGTTACATGAGATGAGCTATTCATATTCTACAAAAGATAGAGTGTCAAGATGTCTAAAGGAACTTTAGTAGTTATTAAGGATAAAAAATTTGACAATCTCTACAAGATTGAAAATACTGTTGTAAGTGGAGCTACTTTAATTTCTAAAAATCTTACTTTTGATGATACTATGCTTAGCCATATGAGACTCGAACACTTACGTGAGAAGAATTTGTTGGAACTCCATAAAAAGAACTTGTTAAAAGGTGTGAAGACCTGCAAGCTTGATTTCTGTGAACATTGTATTTATGGTAAGCAGATAGTTTTAAGGCAGCGACTTACTCTTGTCCTGGTATTTTGGACTATGTCCATTCTGATGTTTGGGGACCCGTAACTATTGCTTTTCAAAAGTGGAGCTTACTATTATGTACTTTCATCGATGATTACTCCAGAAAGGATTGAGTTTATTTTATGAGAAGTAAAACTCAAGTATTTGATATCTTTAAAGAATGGAAGGCAGACATAGAGAACCAATCTGGCAGAAAGATAAAGATTTTGAGAACTGATAATGGTACCGAGTACACACACAAGGTATACAGAGAGTTCTGCAAGAAAGTTGATATTATTCGACATTATACAGTGAGAAAGTCTCCTCAAAAAATGGAGTTACTGAGAAGATGAATAGACCTATTGTAGAGTGAGCAAGGTGTATGAGATTGCAAACAGGTTTGTTAAAGAATTTTTGGGCAAAGACTGTGAGCATTGCAGTTTTCCTCATCAATCAAAGTCCTCGAAGAGGTTTGGTATTTTACACCTATTGATTATTCTGTACTAAAAGTTTTTAGTTGTCCTGTTTTTGTTCATATACAGAGTGATGAGAGATCAAAGCTGAATGCTAAATCCAAGAAGTGCATTTTTCTTGGCTACCAAAAAGGTGTCAAAAGTTACAAGTTGTACGATCCAAAAGCTAAGAAGTTGGCTGAAAAGTGTGAAAGTAAAACCTATGTCAGAAAGTTCTTGTGAGAAGGGTACAGCTCCAAAGGAGATGGAGTTCACATTTAAAAACTCACAAAATAAGGTTTATCAGCTAGTTATTAGAGAGGTTCAGCAGCAACCACAAGTCTAGGATTAAGAGCAACCACGAGCTCAGGATGAAGAGCAGCAATTAGAGTATATAGCATTGCTACTCATAGGGAGCCACACATTCGTAGGGCACCACAGAGATTTGGGTTTGAAGACAACAATTTCATTTGCTTTGTTCACAGGTAGTGATGACTATTTCTTTCCAATATGCTATAAGCAAAAAAGGCAGTAAAAAGTGGAAGGCTTCAATGAATGAAGAGATGAAGTCATTACACAAGAACAATAAATGGGAGTTGGTTCCACTGCCTAAGAGAAAGAGAGTTATTGGTTACAAATAGGTTTATCGAATTAAAAAATTGATGCAATATAAGAGTCGACTGGTAGCCAAAGGGTACTCACAGAAAGGAGTTGATTATAATGAGATATTTTCACGTGTTGTAAAGCACACTTGCATCAGAGTTGTTCTTGACATGGTCAATTTGTAGGACTTGAAATTGAAGCAGTTAGATATCAAAACTGCCTTTCTCAGTGGGGATTTAGATGAGAAAATTTACATGCAACAGCTAGAGGGGTTCATTGAATTCGGTAAAGACTGTTTGCAGACTAAAGAAGTCATTGTATGAACTGAAGCAATCACCTTGCCAATGTTATAAACGATTTGACTCTTTCATTGTTTCTCATAGTTATTGTCATTGTGAGTATGATTGTTGTGTTTTCTTTAAGATTGGTGATGATAGATCATTGTTATTGCTTACTTTATATGTTAATGACATGTTAATTGCCGCTCAAAGTAACGAAAAGATTAATGATTAAAAGAATCTGCTTAAGAGCAAATTTGAGATGGAGGATCTTAGTGTCGCCAGAAAAATCCTTAGAATTGAGATCAATCGTGACAAAAAAGCCGAAAAACTTTGGTTGTCCCAAAAATGTTACATGAAAAAGATCCTGCATAAGTTTAACATATTGAATGCTAAGCCAGTGAGCACACCCCTTGCAGCACATTTTAGATTGTCCATGAGTTTATGTCATAGTACAGAGGATAAGGTAAAGTACATGACTCAGGTGCCTTATGCCAGTGTAGTTAGATGTCTAATGTATTTGATGATTTGCACTAGATATTTTTCAAGAAGTGTTGTGAGTAAGTACATGGTAAATTCAGGTAAAGAGCATTGGAATGCTGTTAAATGAATTTTCAAATATTTGGCAAGCACACGTGATTGTAGCATCATGGTTGATAAAAATGGTGCGTCTAATGTTGCTATGTGTTATGTGGATTCTGACTATGCCAATAATATTGATACCAGAAGGTCAATGATAGGTTGTCTTTACTTTTGGTGGTAGTTGTATTAGTCAGAAGTCAAATTTGCATAATACAGTTGCATTGTCTACAATAGAGGCTGAATATATGGCTATAACTGAGGCAACAAAAGAAGGCATATGGCTGATGGGTTTGTTAGAACCTGGTTTCAAACAAGAGAGTGTACCTCTTTTATGTGACACTCAAAGTACTATTCACTTAGCTAAAAATCAAATTTTTCATGACAGGACTAGGCATATTAGAGTAAGGTATCACAAGATTAAATGGATGAATCAAGGATTAATCTAAGTAGTCAAAGGTTCATACAAAAGAAAATGCAATGATATGTTAACAAAGTCAGTGCCAAGGGATAAGTTCGAGCATTGCTTGGACTATATTCATATAAGTTCTTGTTGAGAACTTTGAATAGGGTTGAGCATTCCTACCTATAAATGGAATGTTGTTTTGGTGCCTATTGAAAGATACTTTAAAGTGATGATTTTGAAGGCCCATCGTTTTAGTACAAGGTGGAGATTGTTAATTTATGTATCAAAACGGTACGTTTTTACATAATTCCATTAGGCCTAGTAAAACCCATTAGGTTATTAATATACCTCCCATTACAAATATATATATTCACGTACAACTCCATCTATGACAAATTAGCCAATTATTATCATCAACGGCAGCTTTTATATTTAGCAGAGGAAATCAGCGGCAAGCCAAACAGAGGCAACACAAGTGGAAATAAAAGGAGATTAGTGACAAGCAAATTGAAGACTTCTTTTTCGATCCATTTGAAGAACCCAATTAAGAATATTATTTCTCTTCAATTATTTGGTAACAGATTTATACTTACTATTTTTTATTTATCTGTTGTTGCTAAACTGGCAAAATAGATTTATTTATTGAATTATTTTTGTGAGACATTGATTTGAGTGTAATTGAATATTTGAGTGATTTAGTCAATTAACTGTTCGCAAATTTGATTGTATTTCTCTTTGACAAGTATACTAAAAATTTTCGATGCCGACCTCAGCAATGGATTAAGTAATCATATTGACTACTGAACTACTTAAATTTTTGTCCTTTGTGTTTATTATTTTTCTTATAATTTTTGTGGTGCTCGTTATTATTATATCGCTTCCGTATTATTATCTGATTTTAGGCACAACATTGTAACATTTTAATATAAATTTAATTTTATCTTCTTTTATTTAAAAAAAAAAAAATCAATTGTTACCTTTTTATTTCTTATTTTGAAAATAATAGCATTTTTGTCAACTTTGTAGTAGTAATTAATATTTTTATTTTGATAACTTTTTCATTTTCTCTCTTATTTATTAGTTTTTTAATTCAACATATCTTTGTCAAATGAGCTAGTGAGCTGCTATTTAAGCTCATGACTTAAGTGAGCTAGGCTTTTTTAGCTCATATGCTCAATGAGCAAACTTTAAAATGCTAAGCTAGATTGAGCAGCACATTTGACATCTCTATATATAATTATTTATAATGTGAAAATTTAATAAGAAAAATGATTGAATATTATGTTTAAAGTGAGACACATTAAGACTATAATCTAAATCAAATGACTAGTAGATTCTAATGACATAAGTTTTATGTAATTAAATACACCGAGTAACTTCGTATTTTGCTTCTACTGACTCTACTAATTATTTGTAGTCCCAAAAAATAGTCATGCATTATCCTTAGCCCTCACTAGTGACACCATAAACTTTCTCTGGCCCATGAATTGGTAATCCATATGTGCATTTGGGGTAAAAACCTTCCTCTGCAACTCCTTCCAATGGAAGTAAATCTATAATCTAAACTTTCATAAAGGAAGGATCTCTATCAAAAGCAAAACAGCGAAAGCCACATTTCATGTTCTTAAATTCTTTTTAGAAAGAAATGATTTGACTAAGTTACTGAATTTTAATAACTCTTTGTCCATATCAAATTTCGGTAAGGGAACACAGGTCCCTGACTTGGAAAACATTGAAATAGAAAAATTACCTACGGCCAACCAATGTGAGAAACAAAATCGTAATAATTTATTGTAACAAGATAAACTTCCCTAAGTAGGATCTATAAAACTAACAAAAAGGAGCAAACCTTGTGCTTTCGAATTTCATTAAGTGATTCCCTCAGTGAATTTTCCATTTGATCCAAACTTTCCAAACTGTTGATCTTCTCAGGGTTAGTCCAGTAGCTGCATAAAGTCAAAATAGATAACAAAATTAGCATACAACATTAACAATGAATTAAATATAATCAAAAGCCAAAGAACCCTGGTAAAAAGGGGGAGGGGAGAAAGAAAAACTACATAGAGTCATAGACAAATACTTTGAGACAGACCTTAGTCTCTTGTGTAATTCAGAAAGCTGTGTGTGATATAACCTAGCTTGATTACATAACTCCTGCAAAAATATTAGGAAACGAACATAATTATTTGAGAACCTTTTATGGAAATGGAAAAAAAAAAAATTTAAAATTGGTTATGGACATACCTCAATAGTTTGAGGACTGAAGCCAAGGAGAGACAAAAGGGGATAAAAAAGAAGAAGAAAAAAGGAAAAGAAATGAGCATTAGTTTCATTTACGTCTTCCAGACAAAATCATAATTAGTTTATAAATTCTATAGAGTTCAAATGGTGCAAGCTGCAAATACCTTGTACCCAAAAATTCTTGAACATTTACATCATGGTCCAACTTCTTAAAAGTTTTCTTCAAGGCCTAAACTTCCAAAGAGAACATTTGTAAGGGAAAAATAACTTAAACATCACCGTTGACGAATGGGTTCTAAGAAATGGACTTACTTCAAGACTTTCCAATTTCCTGTTTCAATCAAACCAGAGGAATTGTCAGCTGTGCCTCAAGTACAATAGACTTAATTATATGATGAACAAGGTTCCAAAAATCACATTCAGCCAGTGCCTTGAGGCAAGGCCAATGGATGGGGTCTTAAGGCTAGAGCCTCCTCTTCTTAATTTGAAGCTTGCGCCTTGAGGAAGCATAAGGCTTATGCCACTTTCATGAAACTATAAAGGGCCAAATTTTTTAAGCTAGGACCAGATTTTTTATAAAAAGCTTAGTATCCCATTAAATCAAAAAAATAAAACAAAAATAAAAATAAACGAAAAGACTCCTAGAAGATAGAAATAGTAGTAGCATATAAAGATCCTTTACATTTTGCTGTTGGTTGGGTAAATCCTTAGTACCTCCAGATTTCATTTACTCAAGAGATGAGGAGGAAGGAACTAAAAATAACCAACATATTAAAAACATATTTTGTGTTAGTTCATTTTAAACCTTCTTTTGTAACTTTATTTAAATCTTATGATTTAGACATGTATTTCTATAGTTCATGATTTTATATCTAAACTACTTATGTTATTCTTACAATTTATGATTTGGGTCTTAACTTTTAGTGTATTTGTACACTATATAATAGGTTAATAATAATTTCATGTAATTTTTTTCAATTTTAAGTGAGGCATAAGACTGCCTTGAGGCTTACGCCATATCTCATTTAGGACAACGCCTCAGTACGTATTTCCACCTTTTTGAACCTTGCGGATGAATATTAGCAGTTTTATTAAGTTTGAAATGAACTCCTACCTTTTTGTCCTTTCCTGTGGAGTGAGTTGAGCAAATTTTGCAATGACTTCTTCAATGCTACTAATGAGATAGAAACACAAATCAATAGAAATATTAACAAAACAAAAAATATAAACCATTAGTTGTTAATTGTTATTAACTTATTATAATCCCCCTATAACATTTCCAGTTTCACTTGCATGGTTCAAAAAAGTGGCATGCGAATATCCCATTCAAGAAATTTAGGTAAATATCATGACAAGTTTTGAGGATTATATATCACACTATTACTATCTATTGATAAGGTTATCAAAAAGGTCCTTCATACAATGATGTGCAATCATTGTTGAAGCTAAATGATCGGCTATTATTATGTTAATTGAAAGCAATCTAAAACACATGAACAAGCAATATAAGAGAATGAATGAACAGACCTGCGTTTTCCGCTGCATAAAGAAGGCTTTCCAGTGGGTGAAAACATGAGAAGGATGATGTCAATATCACAGAGTATAGATAACTCATTAGCCTTTTTCATGATGCCATGCTTCCTTTTGGCATAGGTGGCTTGACGCCCATTTGTGTTCTCTAACCTCTTTATCTTTAGCTTTACCCTTCCCATGATAATACAACAACTTCACTCTTGAATCTTCTATTTATATTCAAAATCCTACCCAAAAATTAATTTAATTTGCATCAAGTTCCATCCAATACATTGTCAATTTCAATTCAAAGAATTTACCAATCTTTCTTTCTTACAAATAAAATAAATGTGAATTTGATGAAACATGGCATTTCCAGCTAACAAAGATAACTGAACAAGAAAGAAACAGAAAAAGAAAACGTTTTTCTTTTATCCAATTCAAGAACACAAAAATGGAAACAGAAACATACTTGTCTTTGAAAATTCGTACAGCCAACAATCAAAGAGACAAAATTGACAAAAACCCACGTGAGAGATACCTCTAAATGAAGCAGTACACGAATCGAAGCAGATACCCAGTTAGAAAATGAGACCCTTCTTAGGAGTTTTTGAGCATCAATAACAAAAAATAAAAAAGCGAGAAAGTTGTGTAATATGATAAGAAAAGTACCAGAAAAGGGAAATCAGAAAGGAGTTGAAACTTGAAAGTGGGTAATGCAATTACGAAGCGCCCCAGATGTTAGAACAAACGGAATGTCCAGCCAATAGCCAATAAGGAGATTCGAATGGCAGAGACAGACAGAGAAAGAGGAGGGTGGGGTGTGTATGTGTGAGCTTACATGTAGCTTTGTATTGCACGACCGGGTGACCGCCAAATTCGGTCATCGAAACAAGCGGGACAATCGGGAACGTCAGAAATTCCAAAACAGACCAAACCAACTCTTCTCTTTTGTACCTTGCCACCGCTCTGCCTCCTACCGCCATTCTTCACTTTGGGAGAATATTTTTTAAAAAGAAAAATAACAAGAAAAATGTTTAATTGCATACTTTTTATTTTAATTTTTTTTGTAAGAGTTTAATTGTATACTTTTTTTTTTTTTTTTTTGATAGAAAGAGTTTAATTGTATACTTAAACATGAAGATCGAGCACATTCAGGATGACAATTCGGACCCACCAATTTGAGCAAGCTCTATAAATTAATATAAATTATTAATTATATATTTTTTTTCATT
Organism: Elaeagnus macrophylla; assembly: GCA_029378325.1. Classification (NCBI taxonomy): domain Eukaryota; kingdom Viridiplantae; phylum Streptophyta; class Magnoliopsida; order Rosales; family Elaeagnaceae; genus Elaeagnus; species Elaeagnus macrophylla. The sequence goes on from CM055640.1 coordinate 53,433,392, forward strand.
AATAAGTTTTTTTTTATTAAAAAAATATGGTCAATAATTCGAACATCATGATATGAAACAATAAAAAAATAAACGGTAAACATAAAGAGAAAAACTAATTCTTCAAAAAAAAAGTTTGTTTCTAAATCAATTAGTCAAAGGTATATATTATCAAACCCTATCTATGCAAAAGTAAAAAGGGTACCTTTCTAGTACTCATATTTTATAAAAAAATATTTAAATTGATCTATATTTTCAAGTAGTTTTAATTTAATACTCATATAGTTATATTTTAAATGGTTTCTAATTTAATTCTTTTTAAGGTTTAGGGTAGATTTTGTACTATTCATTAAATTATGCAGGGTATATTCGTTATTTCATCTCCTTATTTTAATGCAACTCTCAATTCTCAATTTCTCCTTCTTCATGGTGTCGTGCTCTAACGATTTGCTTAGAACAGTCAAAGACTATTAATTCTACACTGTGTTGTATATATATATTAGTTATCTAGTCACTAGCTACCCTCTTAATATTTCAGAGACTAACTCTTCAGTTAGAAGCTTTGGTTGGAGATCTAGAAAATGTTTTCTGTTTTATGAATTCCCACTCCAGGAACATGTTTTCATCAACGCTTTCAAATTCCTCAATATCTAATGTAATGTCTTTATCTTCTTTTTTTGTTATATTTACTGCATGTTGGAATGGTAAATCAATAGAGGGCATAAAATGTTAGAAATGTGGAGTGTAGGATCTTGAAGCAAAGCATAAAAAATTCAAAATTTCACCCAAAAAAAAAAAAACTATACAGTAATTTAAATAAAAATTTAACATAAAAATTGGATGAAGAAATCTAAAGTAAATATATTTTATGAATCTGAAAAATGCTTTTATTCTAGTAAAAATGGTGGCCAAATACCCTCGGATCGTTATTTGAGGTGAGAATGGTAAAAAATAACAGAAATAACCCTGCCCTAATGTTAAAATCTAACCTTTACTTACTCAAAATCTAAAAACATAATCATTTTAAAAATATGGGTACTAAATTGGAAACTATTTGAAAAACATGGGTATTAAACTGAAACTACTTGAAAACATGATTAAATTGAAATACTTTTGATAAAATATGGATACTAAAAAGGTACAAAACCCAAGTAAAAAGCCGTCATTTCTTTATGGAAACTTTCAATTAAAATAAATAACTCTCAAGTCCTAATAAAATTTTCTTTGGCCTCTAAACAAAAACAAAATAAATATAAGTAAGATTAAACAAATATACTTATTAAAAAATGAAGAGTTCAAATAACTTAAAATGTCACATGATAATAGAACTTTGACAATTACATAATACATGATTATCAAACAATGGACTAGTTGAAAAGATAATAGCACAACACAGACTGATAAAATATTTAAAGTTTTATTGTAAAGGCTAATGCGTAATCAATTTAAAAATAAAATTTTTATAATATTAATTGGAATTAAAAATGAGTATATTTAAAGAGTTTGATATATTTAAATACTAAAAATAATAACATCAAAATAATATAACATAATAATGTGACAAAATTAATAAATTACAACTATTTATTCATTATCAATTTATTTTTAAAAAAAATGAAAGAAAAATAATTAATATATCATAAAAGAGAAATATTGAAAGGGATAGAAAACTATTTTAACTTTAACAGCCTTTTTCTTTACTTTATCTTTTTTTATTTAAAATTCAATTTAATTTTATTTCTTTTTAAGCTAATGGGCTGGCATTAATCTGACTCAATTTTTTTTGATTATTTGATCCGACAAAAAGTTGAAAAAAATTTAATTTGATTCATATTTGATTCAAATTTTTCAATTTAGATTCAATTCGATCAACTAAACTACAATACAAATTACCATACCTAACATATATAACACAAGAAATATGCATTTTTGGGTAAAGGGTGTCAATTCATAAAACCTAAATAAGTAAAATGCAAAAGTCTTTGTTTCTTAGTAGAACACATATGTATTGTTGCTTTAAAAATTAACATTAAAATTTTATTTTGATTGTTAACCAAAAACTTAAGTCAAACTTTATTATGTATTATTCAAGTAATTAAATTTATAAAATTATTTTTAGTCATTTATCATTATCTTAAGAATCTCAATAAAATTATTATTTAAGAAATACTCTTAGAAATTTGATAATATGATCAACAAATAATAAAATTTGATATATTTTATTAATCAACACTCAAAGTAGAACTTTATGTTAATATTATAAAAGTAACATGACCTATGTGATTCATTAAAAAATTACAGAACTTATGCATTCTACTTAGATTAAATACAAGATCCCTATTGCCCTTCACCCATATATATTTCAAATATATATATACCCATTCCAACGACAAATAAGTTTAACAAATTATCATAACCATAATATATTCTAAAGATGATATTACTATATTTTCAAATTTAAATTTAATGAATAACTCATAAAATTAATAATAAAATAAAATAAAATATATAATCACCGTTAAATTAATTTAAACCAATAGTTATAAATTATTTGTCAAAAAAATTTTCTAAATTTTTTATATTGGGTATGATTCCTGAGAAAGATAAAAAATTAAATCAATAAGTTATATGAAAACTATAATAAAAATTAAAATAAAAAACATAATTATTAATCAAATTTTGCAATCTTAATTTACAAGATGTTATTTATTCTTTTAAAATAGAAGTTATTCTCACACTAATTTTATGTTTACACTTTTAATTAAGTACTCAAAAGATTATGAAGAAAACAACAAAATTAGCATCCTTTAAAACTTATAATAACAAAACTAGCATCCATTGTGTTCAAATTTATATTTTGCACAAATTAAAAATGATTAATATGTCATTTTTTTTAACACTCATTCAATTAGAATTGAACGACGACAATTTAGACTTGTTCAATATTGAACGTTCAATATTTCACGTTCAATATTTCACGTTCAAATTAAACGTTCAATATTATTGGAGATGGTAGTTTTGTTACTATAAATTTTAAAGATATTATTTTTGATAAATTTCTAAGATTATGAGGTTTCAAGTTCAATCAAGGCAATATTTGTAAAAAAAAAGTTATAATAATTACATTTAACTATTCTAAATTTCCACATCATCAATATTTCAACACCAATAATGTATAAATTCTCCTTATGTGGTAGTAAATTGAGTTCATTCCGTTAAATTTATAACTAATCAAAACAATTATTTTGCTATAATTAATATTAAAAAAGTTTTAATAATACTTGTGACAATATTACCACTATTTATTCATTATAGTTTAAGTCTTTAAGATTATCTTTTTTTTAATAGATAATTAAACTTGATTAATTCAACGTTCGCCTCCCCCTTAAGTTGTATCTTTCTGATTAAAATCCTCTCAAACTGAACATATCAAATTAGCAATTCATAGCTCAACACTTCCGTTTTACAGTAGTTGATTGGGAGTTAAAATATAAAAATAAGCCAGATTAATTCACTAGTAAAAAAAAAGATTTTAGAGACGGTTATTAATTGTCTTGAAAGACCTTTAGAGACGGTTCCTTTTTAGGGTGTAACCATCCCGTATGCGGGCGTCCCAAAAAGTGGCACTTTTAGGGACGATTATTAATCGTCCTTAAAGTAAAATATAACAGTCTCTAAAACCCGAACAAACTTCCCTAAAAGCCTTTTGGGACGGTTAAATTTACACAATAATCGTCCCTAAAAGTTTTGCACACAATCTTTTGGGATGGTTTCTAACCGTCCCTAAATGATTTTTTTTTAAATTTCATTATAATGCTTTTTTAAATAAAATTACCTGTATAATTTTAAATTTTATATATATATATATATATATATATATATAATATCATTATTTAAGTAACATTAGCAATGAATCACTATAATATAATTAATGATTAGTTACAAAATTATTGGAGTCATTCTAATATACATTAAACTAAACATTAAAATAATTTAACAAATATACAATGTTGAACAATAACTATCAACTACTTGTCAAGCCACAAGATCAACAAAGAGTCCGAAATCCTGCAGTTATTGCACAAGATAGAAGTGATGACTCCATGAAGAGTAATGTATAGACAACACAAATAAGTTCATATCAAACACTAACATAACAAAAGCCATAAGAGAATATACATCAAAACATATGGAGACAATCTAAAGACACGGATACTAGATGCATTTTTTATGTTTATTTATATGCAATAACATAATTTAACAAATAGCAATTAAAAAAGGGAAGCTGGCTACATCGTAACATAAACAATGACTTCATAAGTGCAAATTCATTATCCTCGACTTCACCACATAAGCATTAACGCCGCACAACCTAAAATGCATAGGATGAAATGATGGCAATAGTTTAGATCAGTTACAACATATCCATCCTAAAGCAATCATTCATGCAAGAAGCTTTCGCACACACATATGTAATATGTAAGTGGTAAGCATTATACATAGTACCAATCACTTCAAACCAGTAAACTAGTAATCCAATAAAAATCAAAGACAAAACAAAGGTTGTTAGATAAATGAACTATAGAATGCAATATCAAGAAGAAAAAAATTATTTTACTTGCATCATCTACTGATTCTGAAGGAAAATTTTGTAATTCTAATTAATATTCTTCACACTGTACCAAAAAATTTAAAAGAGGACCAAGAAGGAGCCTTTATAAAACACCCAACCTTTATTGTTACATCAATTAAACCAAGAAAATATTGATGTGTCATGCCCTAGAAAATTATGTGACATAGAGACTTACCCCAGCATAGGCCAACATTTTTCATACTTTTTGCAAGGTTGCCAGTGCCTTCTGAATAGACACTTGGACTAATCAATATCAACTTCTTGACTTGGGTTACAGAGAGTTTCAATTTGAAGTGTGAAAAAAATAATAAAATAAAATAAAAACACTTAAAGGAGAGAAAAAGTTTGGTCGGGTAAGTTTATTACAACAACTGAATCTTCTTCTTCTTCATTTTTCCACAGCAGCTGGATATCTTGCTTCAGGGCCTACCTTCTCATTGCACATTAGTTATTAACAGAACTAACTTTACATATTGCACGAGACCAATGAAGAACTGAAATAGATTATTATTCTTATTTAGTTTTAGCAATTAGCAAGGTAAATTTTCAAAATCAAAATACATGATAGGAAAAATGTTCATTTTGTTCAGGGGTTCGTATGCAATCATTTTACAAAGTGCATGGAAATGGGGTAATGATAATTTTAAGAAATAAATATGCTTACAGCTTCTGGATGATTAACTGCAAAGTCAATGGCAATAGCAGCACCAAGGCTTGGTCCAACTAATATCATTGGCCTTTTGATGTAGGACCTCCTGAGATGGAGTGGATAAACACAAACATAGAAGCAACTCTCTTAATCCAGTTACCATCAAATGATACAAAATTTGAATTCTGAAAAGTTAAAATAATGCTTGAAAGTGCAAAAAGGTAGTCAACTAATCACAATAACATATCGAGGATGTATTAAAAAATCGTGGTATTGGAGAGAATTACATAGCTAAGAAATCAAGACATCCATTGAATTCAATGATCTCAAGACATTCATCTCTTGAAGATATACCTGATAGAGGTGACAATGCTTAGATGCCACATTTAAGGGTGGGAGCCTTTCTGTTACAAATAGGAGCAATATCAAAGCACTTAATGCATAAAGCTAGAACAAAACTTAAATTACATCAAAAGAAACAGAGCAATAATTATTCACCTAAATCAAAGTCAAAGAAACCCCAATCGAGAACATCAAGAACCCAAGTCTCCAGCCCATCCTTTTCAAGTGTACCCCTCCATTCTAAACAAGAACTATAAGAAATAATATTTAGGTCCCAAGATATGCAGGGGAAAATCCTATTGTGATGGCATTGGTGTCGTTTGTAGGAATTGTGTACCTATCAAAGCTGAGGACCATTGGATTCGTCTCACTTTGTTTGAGTGGTTTCACACAACTACTCATGATACAAGTATTAAAGCATCCAATCTGCAATTGAAACAAGATGTGCATTTTTTTTAGAATTTAAAACAAATCTTAAATCCTTGCACCTATTCAATAACATAAAATTAGCAGCAACAACAAAAACAAGAACAACTTGATGGTTATAACTACGAAAATGCATCATCAACATTACAAAACTAGCCCTTGGTGATTTTAGAGAGGAGCAGTTTCATTACTTCAATGTGCCTTTTAGATCAGAAAGTATTTACAATTTTTTTGTGCGTTACTTTTTTTTCGTTAAAAATTACAGTGTTGTGGAAGCGAAAACAAACATAAACTGAACTAAGAAATAGAAAAATATTTAAACAATTATACATTAACCTTTGTCATCACTATAGGAGCTAAGAAGGACGACCATAGAACACAAAACAACAGAAACTAAAAAACAAATCCCATTTTTTCTTAACCAAACATTTTTCTCAAAAGCCTGGTTTCTGCAAACATGTTTGTCAATATTACTAATATCAATTTGAAAAAAAATTAAGAAATTAACATTTAAAGGCGACGCAACGAATATGTTGAGTTAAAACCCTTTTTTTTTCTCTGCTTTATTTCTACCCATATCTTTCTTTTTCTTCTTCTTTCACCATTTTCTTTTCATCAGCTCCCTCCCTTTTAGAGAAGGGATCTCCCATTAGGGACTTTCTCACTCAGGTGGGTATTTTATTTTTGTTTGGATCACTCTTTGGTATGACTTTTATTTTATAAGTAATTTTATGCTACTACTCTAGTAGTTTTTTCTATTAGATATAACTCTATGAAGGTTAAATCTGGTGCCTATGGAGTTTTTCTTCAATAAGGTACTTACATATTTCTACAACTCTAAGATCTGCAAATTGGGATAGAGCCAAGATATACATTTTATAGGAGCCTGCCTAAATTAATGACCTTGTAGCATAAAAATTTAAGCAATGCTAAATACACTTTTTCACACCTTTACAATACTTTGACTAATATTAATATGCGTTGTTTCATTAAAAGTTACATTTAATTTTTAAAAAATATTACTTTTTTTTAAATAATATTTACCCATTCACACATTTATACACTAGAATGGTTCGAATCAACGCTCTCACAATACTCATAAGGAGCGTATACCATTGCACTTAAAGAAAATTAGTAAAAAACAAATCACATATTAATAAGATAATAATAAATGTGTATAACAAATATATAAATTAATGTATTTTTAAATTTTTTTTCCTATTGAAAATAATTAAAAATAAATATATTTACACACTAAACTAAAACTAAAATTGAGGGACTATATCTTAATATTCCTTATAGAAATAAGAAATTTGAAGGAAAAAAAAGAGATTTGAAAAAGAAAAAAAAGGGGATTTGAAAAGGCAAGGAGGGCCAAGGCACCCCTTGGCCTTGCCTATGCTCTGTCCTTGCATGCAAAAATGTGACATGCTAAAGATACTTTATTCAACATGAAGTTTCATTGGTGCAAAACTTCATGCAAGCCATTTTAGGTAGTAGACATGAAAACAAATGAGCAAGATGATGAAGTTCATTTTTGCTCCCTATATGTAATTTGTTTTTCAATACTTAAAAATGTATTGGTGAGTTTCATCTAGATAGATAATGTTCTTGTTGTACATGAAATATCAGTTTTATATAAAAAAAAAAATTAGTTAAGTTAAATAAAACAAAGTAACTGAAATGAGGTCGTCTTTGATAAGGAAAGAAAATCAAATCAGCAATCAAGCCATATGAGCAACTTGTTGATTTCCTCGCAACATCTTCTAGAGTTTCCATCACTAGACGAGTGGATTTGGAGTGTCAAATGAGGTTATTTCTCCAATAATGATTCCAAATGACCATTTTGATACAAAACCTCCTATTTTAAACACTAACTCTTGTTGTGATGCAGATGCTTTGAACGAGTCTTGTGATGAACATGACATTCTAGATAACAACCTTGGTATTCTTAAATGATGTAGCTACTACATCCCACAACAATGATATCTCCACTTGTGCTCATGACAACCCACTTAGTGTTGATGCTTTACCAAATAAAACCTCAACAATCAATAGAAACATTAATGAAACCACAGTCATATCACTTGACCAGCCCCCAACTATTACTACAAATGACGTCATTTCATATGTTCTTAGGCAATCTCAACAAAATCGACATTCTTCCAACTATTTGTTTGATTATGAGTGTCATCTTTCTCAAACTAAAATTCCTAAGGAGCCTCGACCTCTTCATTTTGCTCTTAAGGACCCTAGTTGGGTAGATGCAATGAAAAAGGAACTACAAGCTCTTAAAACCAACCATACTTGGTCTTTGGTGCCTTGCATCCAATGTTAATGTTGTTAGCTCTAAATGGGTTTATAGGATATAGCAACATGAAGACTATTCCATTGATCTATTAAAAGCTCATCTTGTTGCTCTTGGTTTTACTCAAGTTTTGGGTGTTGATGATGATGAGCTACAATCTTGTTATTCCCCATACATCCATCAAACTAGTGATTACTTTTTCTACATCTTTTAACCAATGTATATGAAAACTTGATGTGAAAAATGCCTTCTTGCATAATAATCTCAAAGAAATTGTTTATATGGACCAGCCACCAAATTTTGCTGATTCCCAAAAACTATATCATGTGTGCCTTCTTCACAAGTCTCTTTATGGTCTTAAGCAAGCCCCTAGAGCATAGTTCGACTGACTCTCTCATTTCTTGCTTCATCTTGGGTTTTTTGTTTTGCAGTAGGGCAAATTCTTCCCTTTTTGTTTATCATCAAAATTCAATGACGATATTTTAGTAACTAAAAATAATGTTACTTTTATTGACACACTAGTCCAACAATTAATTTTTGAGTTTGCTATAAAAGACTTGGAGCGTTGCATTATTTTTTTGGGGTTGAAATTAAACCGTTTGATGGAGGGGTACTTCTCTCACAAGTCAAGTATGTCAAAGATTTGCTATCACGAACAGGAATGGTTAATAGTGCACCCAATGCTATTCCAATGATTCTTAAGGATAAGTCACTAGCTTCAGATGATACAATTGTGGATGCTACCTATTATTGAAGTATTGTCGTTGCTCTCCAATACTTTACTTTCACTCGGCCAGACATCACTCATGTTGTAAATAGGGTTTGTCAATTTTTCAATAGTCCTACTATGTTGCATGATGATAATCTAGGACCATTGCAACTTTAAAGTGGACTAATTACAAGGTCTAAGGCTAAGGAGCTCAAAGAGGCATTTAATGGATTAATTCAAGTGTTTTGGTGGGAAGATGCAAAGTTGGGGCATCAAATCAACTCTAAGACATGCACTACCCTACTCATCCAAATAAGGGCACCAAAATAAACAATTTAGCTATTGAGAGAAAAATGGTTACTTTCCACATCATTGCCACATCAATAGCCACGTCACCACATGCCACATCAGTAACCTTGTTGCTTGGAGCTTACTTAGACGCCCTATCAACAATGTCGTGAAAATTTAAATTGTTGCATTTTTTTATGCAAATCTTCAAGAACAAATTGTTGAATATAAGAAAAGTTTGTTAAAGTTTAAATAAATTTGTAAAGAATTTATTTTACAATTTCTAGCTATATCTTATGAAAGGATAATTGTTTCAAGTTTAAATTTTTTAGATAGTTACGATAATTAAGTATTTATCCCTTAGGCATATCTTTTATTTATTTACTCGATCAATTATCTTTTAGAGATTTCTAGCCTACAAATAGGCTACTAGGCTAACCATGTATATGGACAATGATGGAACTATTGAATGGCCTGGGATGGCCTCGGCCCCCTAACCCTTATCAGTATTCATATATGTATAAGATATAACATAGAAAATATTAAATATATGTATTAAATATGTGCTTTTTTTTTACTTAAAATTTATATTGTAGTAATTTTTTATTTTGTATATTTCAATTTTACCGGTAAGAGTTTATTATAATTGTGAACATTTAATACTACTTCATAGAATATCCAATTAAATTCTTTCCAATTATAGTTTAGTTAAACTGAAGTTATATTTTTGAGTTTTAATTGTTAGTTATTGTGCATATTATAGTGATCATGTTCAACTATTAATCATAACAATTATGTATGTATGTATGTACAAGCGAGTTATCATATATCAAAAAAATATCTGTTTGTTTTATTTTATATCAATAATATAGAAGAAAAATAAAAATACTAAAAAATTTATATTTGTATTTTATACAATAATTTATACTTAGATATTAAAATATTTTTTAGTTGATATTGGAAACTTGGCCCCTCTAACATTTTTATTCTTGTTTCGTCCCTTTATAGGGAATTTTGTTGAATAAAATTTCAGAGTTTGCCACTTAAAGCTTTAACCCTTTTTTTTTTTTTTTCTTTTTTCTGAGCACACTAAACTTATCAGGGTTAATTTTCTTGTGACAACTCCTTTGATACCTTTGGTTCTAGGATCATCAATAACTTAATGATCAAAGTCCTATCCATTTCGTACCTTTGGTTATTGACTTTTTAGTCATTGGGTTAGAGTCTTTCCAAAATCCTATTCTTTTAGCTTTTCTAGGTAAAGTAAACTAGCTTGTTAGTGGGTTTAAAGATCATACCCTCCTGGGTCCTCATACTATGGCCTATGCTTTGTCTCTCAAAGCCCTTTATTTCTATATGCCTTCTCTGATGCCGACTGGGCAAGATGCTAACTGACCCAAAGGAGAACTACTAGTTTTTGTGTGTTTCTTAGTGCTAATTGCATTGCATGGTGCTCTAAAAGGCAACCTATAGTTTCTCGTTCTAGTCAAAAGCTGAGTACTACTCTATTGCCTCAACCACAACAGAGCTTACCTGGCTTACTTCATTACTTCATGATATTATGGCTCCTTTGCTCAAATCTCCTTGGTTATTTTATGATAATCTAAGGGCCTTATTCATATATGTCAATTCCTTATTTCACGCTAGAACAAACCATATTGAAATAGAGTCACTTTGTATGTGAAAAGGTTGCTATGAGTATACTTGTTACTCACTATGTGTCGTCTTCTGTCCAACTTGCTAATCACTTTACAAAGTCTTTATTGAGAGCACCCTTCCTTTTTCTTCAAAGCAAATTGTGACTTCATTTCCATTCCCTCCCCAACTTGATTATGCAGATAAGGAAAGAAAATCAAACAAGCAATCAAGCCATAATATTTATGATCAAACCAGTACTTTAGAGACCATCAAATTATAGCAAGTTAGACCTCTACCTTATTAAGGAGTAATTATATGCACAAAGGGAAATATGAGTTGGTTATAATTGTTCCACCATTATATGCACCACCATAGGGTCAACTTTCATATTTCTCATTTATTTTTCTTTTGTGTAATTTCTCTAAATCATTCTCTTCATCATGTATATATACTTATGTATATAAATTAAGCTGAAAATGAAACAATCAAACTTCATCAAATTAAAACAAGATTTTCAATCTTCTTCTTGTTTTTCGATATTTTATTGGTCATTTGATAAAAAAAATTCATGACTAGAATGAAAGGACCGCATGTTTTTAACAATGTGTCCTTTGCATTTGTTTGGATTGCTTGAGATATATCAACCATCACCTCTCAAAAAATAGTCTTTCTTCTTATTTGCACTCTAGTCCACAAAATATGATAATCCAAGTGCAAGTTTTCATATTCCCACAAGTCTCTGTAACACCATCTATTAAACCCTCCAAAAACCCTCACCTTAACCCTAAAAGCCCATTATTAACGTTTGCATTGACGTTCAAATCCCTCCCCCAATATTCTCACTTTCCAAACACCTGCAACTCTGGTCTCCTTTTTCTAGAAAAGATCCTCCACCTTGAAAACCTAAACGTCAATTCCTTCAAAGCTCTTGAACAAAACCCCATATTACAATCCACTCCAATCTCCTCCCTCATGTTTATTAAGGAATTTCTTGTTAGGAAATCATGTTTCCTACCAACTTGCGCAGAATATATTTTTTATTAAATTATATTAGCTATTTAGTTTAATGGGCTGAAATTAAGTTGTCTAATTTTGGTAATCCTAAAGACTACTCCAAATTGATATGAACTAATTAAATAGATACCAGTTTTATTCTAATTAGAGGATTATAAGAACTTTAATTAAACAATATACAAAGACTCTTTTGGTTATGGTCTCCAACATACCTGTAAGTCCTAAGTTAAGGACCAAATATACCTAGAGGGAGGATTAATAGGTTATTTTTAATTTTATTAAACTTTAATTATGTAACCTAAACACAATGGCCAAACATGCAATCGTGTGTAAAAATAAAGTGTGAAAATAGAAAATAACACACAAAATTTTTAGGTGAAAACAACCTAGGTCTTGTAAGAGAAAAACCACTAGTCCACTGGATCATCTACCTATCCACTATGAAAATTTAATGTTCAAATACAAAGCCAAGTCTTAGACTATCCTTCACAAATAAAGTCCCCAATATACTTTACTTACGAGTCCCGGCTCTATCTTCACAGTCTCTACAAGGTTTGTGCGAACAGATCTGGACCAACGCTTCGATAAACTCGAGTCACACAAAATATCGAACACGTCTACCTTAACACTTGAAAAGTTAACACAAGTGCAAGGTGTGTCCTAGAACGGATTTAACAAAGAATAATCCTCACTAGAAGATTTAAAACATATATCAAATAAATCAAATCTCTAGTAAATCCTAGAACAAGTAATTAAACACAAGTTCAATTAAAATAGGTTCTTTAAATATCAAGGATCAATCATGAAAAAACCTAAGCAGGAAGAAGCTATATGGACATAAATATATGAAATAAATAAGCTTAGACTTAGACTATCATGATCACACAAAATACCAAGGATTAAATAAATTTAATCACAGTTTCGTAATCAATTATTCACGATATAATGAATAGGCTCAAATCTATACTAACATAATCATGCAAATATAATTTGTTCAAGATCAATAAATAAAGCACGTATGTATTAGCATATATGTAAAAGATGAGAATATTAAGCTAAGCTTAGGAACATGAATTAGAAATTAGCAAGCATGTTTGAGTCAAAGCCTAGGCACGTATATATATACAAACCAGGATATGTTGTATCGTTTTATGAAAACCTAAGCATGAATACATCACTTGATGATGTGTCAAGATATCATTGGCAGTTAGGAGCTTACTAGGATTAAAAATGCGTGAAAAAAACCTAATTTATGTCGACAAGATCAATCCGTACTTGAGGTAGATCGATCCGACACTGAAAAATTTACGCCAACGAGGCTTGAGATCGATCCGTCCAAAAATAATGTTATGCCTACATATAGGGGATCGATCCCTCTCTCCAAACCCACTATTTTTAAAGAGTATATACTTCAACGGGATTGAATCGGGATCTTTTTGGGATCGGTCCATATATAAGGGGATCGATCCCACTTCCTTAAAATGCACATAACTTTTGATTTACATATCATAATTACCCCAAACGAAAACTTATATAAAGTGCATGTGAAGGGGATCATTTTTACCTTAAAATTGAGAGATTTTGAGGCTTTGACAAAGGTGCAACTTGAAAATACTTGAATCAAAAAAGTGTAATGATGCACCATTCCTAAAGTCTAAACATTACATAAATTGTATTTGTCTACGAAATTACCAACTACTTACATAATTCTCAATACCAAATCATAATACAATTCTTTTCTCCTCATTTGGAAGAGAGACGAGGATTCCATTGAGGAACTAAGGCAATTTGGTTGAGGAATATCACAAATCATTTTGTTACAAAATTAATTGGTTGCTATAAATTTATGTATACTTCTGCATATTTCTCTTTAATTTTTGATGATCTCACATGAATGTTCCTGGATATGTTATTAGTGATAATTTTCACTAAAATATTAAATTATAACAAGTGGTATCAGAGCCTCTTCATGTTGAATCATTAAGAATCGAATTTATTTTCTATCCATAATTGTTTTAGTATTTTTAGGATTGTTAGATTTGAAAATAATTATTTTTTTCTAAAATTATGGATTCAATTTATAATTATAAAAAGCAAACTAGACTGTGTTGATGTTGATGTTGCTGTTGTGGTTGTGGTTTATTTTTGGGAAATTACCAAAAATAGCACCCCTTAAAAATTATAATAACAAAACTAGCACCCCTGTGTTTAATTAAAATTGAACGTTTAATATTGAACGTTCAATATTCAATTTGAACGTAAAATATTGAACGTTCAATATTAAATAGGTCTAATTGTCGTCATTCAATTCTAATTGAACGGATAATATTGAACGTTCAATATTGAACGAGTCTAAATTATCGTCGTTCAATTTTAATTGAATACAGGGGTGCTAATTTTGTTATTATAATTTTTAGGGGGTGTTAGTTTTATTATTTTCCCTTTATTTTTCTTCCAAAGATAATGGTCTCACTTTTCGTACCTCCCTTTACTTTCTCGTTATTCATGAGAAGAAGATAAGAAATTAATTAAAGAATTAACGCTAAAGAGAATGTTAAAAGATATGAGAATAAGAGAGGCTTAATAGTAAATCTGTCGGTGATCGATGCCATGCTTTTATTTCTTGGGTTGTTAGATAATAGTTACATGACATTATTCAACAGATGCTTTTACATCTCTCTTACTCTATTATGAATAATTCTTTTGTGTTGAATCTTTTATGAATGATTATTCTGTGCTGGATTTCAAGTGTTTAAAAAAATAAAAAATTGGCCGCAGCAACAGCCGGCTGGTTGCATGTATTTTTGTTGCAATTAGGGTTTTAAGTCTGTATTTTTTTTAAAGCTCAAAATATATTTTTTTAAAAGGCCCAAAGATAATTTTTTTATGGATTTAAGGGGGTTTTGGACCTAAGTTTGAATTAATGGGTCAAACATATGGATATGAGTTTTATGATCCAATTAGTTTTGAAGCTGACCATAATTATTTAAAAAAAATTATGTAATTAAGGAAACACTACATAATTGGAGCTATTTTCTTGAAATTTCATGTCAAATAGTTTTTATGTAGTTGTTTTATTATTTCATCTAGTTAGTCTAATATTTTCAATTAAATTAATTAAAATAACATGTTACTAAATTAACCTCTATTGTGAAAATTAGTTTAACTAAAAAATATATAGATGTTTATGTAGAATTATTTATGCAAACTGTGTTTGATCCAAAGGAAAACACAATTTGACTAAATAACAACACCCCTGTGGTGATAAATGTGTGAAGATTGTAACATATTTATTTTTCATGTGAATAATCGTTGATCCAAAGAAAGTCTATTGTTTGACATAACTAATTGTAATTTTTTCATCATTGCACTGAGAGTATCACTTACAGTTATTTTCTCTGTCCAAAAACTAGGATTAATGTTGTGTTAGGTATCTTCAGATGGGTCCCCAATTTGGACTATTTGTTCATGTCTTATTTTATTTCTAGACATGCTTGTTAAATGTGAGTATACTTGTTTATTTTGTTCTCTATACAGTTTCTATTGATATTGCTACAAATGTTTATGTCCAAGTAAACAACATCTCAATGCTGACTGGGACAAACTTTAAAATCTGGAAAGAAATCGAGACTGTCCCCAATTATATGGATTTAGATCTTACACTTCTGTCGAATCGACCCATTACTACTCTGAAAAACCCCAATGAGGTTAAAATTGAAAAGTGGGATCGGTCTAACCAAATGTGCATGATGATCATGAAACGCTTCATTTTAGATGCATTTTGGGGCTCTATTACTGAGAGTAAGAGTGCCAAGCAGTTCCTAGAAGAAATTGACCAATATTTTGTCGAGAATGAAAAGTCAGAGGCTAGTAACCTTTTGGCTAAACTCATCGTGATGAAGTATAAGGGAAAAGGGAACATAAAGGAGTACAACATAGAGATGTTTCATCTCGCGTCAAAACTCAAGTTGCTTAAGTTGGAGCTATTTGAGGACTTTCTCATGCACTTGGTTTTAATTTCTCTTCCTACACACTTTGAAAAATTCAAAGTGACTTATAACATTTAGAAGGAGAAATGGTCCCTCAATAAGCTTATATCTCACTTCGTGCAAGAAGAAGAGAGGTAGCAGTGGGATAAGACTAAGAGTGCTCACTTGTCCTCAATCTCTCATAATAAGAAAAAGAATAGAGAGATGGTTGCTTAGAAGGATCTTCTCAGCAAAAGAAACAAAGGAAGGATGAGGAGTTTACCTGCTAATTCTACAAGAAGACTGAACACGTAAAGAATGAGTGTTCCAAGTACGCAGCCTAACGTGTAAAGAAGGGTATGCTTCTAACTTTAGTTTATTCTAAAGTTAATTTAGCTTCTATACCTAATGATACTTGGTGGGTAGATTATGGTGCTACTACTCATATATGTATATATATGCAAGATTGCTTGTGGAGCCAATCGTTAAGTGATGCTGAAAGATTCATCTTTGTAGGCGACGACAAAAAAGTTACAGTGAAGGCTATAGGGACTTTCAGATTACAATTGAAAACTGAATTTTATTTGGATTTGTTTGAGACATTTGTTGCACCATCTTTTAGAAGAAATATAATTTTCATTTCTAGTTTGGACAAATTAAGATTTTCTTGTCCTTTAGGAAATAATAAAGTTAGTCTCTATCAAAATTTAAATTTTATTTATTCCGAGTCTTTAATTGATAATCTATATATGCTTGACTATGTAAGTTCCTCTAACGAAATGCTGAAAATAAGTTCACGTGGTACAAAGCAAAAATTAAGTGAGAATTTTGCCACATTATGTCATAAGCATTTAGGTTATATCTCTAAACATAGAATACAAAGGCTTGTGTTAGATGGAATTCTTGAATACCTAGATTTGACAAACTTTCAAGTTTGTATTGAGTGCATCAAGGAAAAATGAACAAACATTACAAAATTAGGTGTCGAGAAACCTACAAACATCTTAGAACTTTTACATACTAATATTTGTGGTCCATTCCCTATGCCTTCATGAAATGGTCAATAATACTTCATTACATTCATAGACGATTACTCTAGGTTCGGTTACCTATATTTGATACACGAAAAGTGGCAATTCTTTAGCATTTTCAAGTCTTTCAAAACTAAAGTTGAACTTCAACTTGGAAAGAAAATTAAGGCTGTCAAATTAGACCGTGGTGGTGAGTACTATGGGAGGTATGACGGATCAATAGAACCGTCCAGAACCCTTTGTAATTTTCCTCAGCGAGTGTGGAATTATTCCACAACACACCATGCCAGGCAAACCCAGTATGAACCGTGTTACAGAGCGACGAAATTGAACTCTTAAGGATATGGTAAGGAGTATGATTAGTCATTCCTCCTTGCTAGAGTCACTTTAGGGAGAAGATTTAAAGACCGTAATGTATATCCTAAATAGGGTACCAAGCAAAGCAGTTGCCAAAATCCTCTATAAGCTTTGGACAGGCAAAAAGTCGAGCATTAGGCACTTGCACATTTGAGGTTGTCTAGCAGAGACACGACCTTATAGGCCACATGAAAGAAGTGTCATTAAGGAGATCCACTAGGTAGAGGAGAAGTGAGATTTTAGATGATGATATCTTCTCCAAGAACATGAGGATGGTGCTGGTTTAACAAAGGATGACCTGATAAACTTCTGTCAACCCATACCCAGTTCTAATTCTCAAAAGTGTATTGATGCCATGAAGGATGAGATGAAGTCTATGAAAGACAATGACTTTTGTGATCTCGCTGAGTTTCCTAAAGGTGTGAAGCTAGTTGGTTGCAAATGGATATTTAAAACCAAGAGGGATTCAAAAGGTAATGTTAAGAGATATAAGGTACGTCTAGTTGTCAAAGGCTTTACTCAAAAGAAAGGCATATACTACAAAGAGATTTTCTCTTCGGTATCTTCAAAAGAATCTTTTAGAACTATAATGGTATTGGTGGCTCATTTTGATCTAGAGCTGCATCAAATGAATGTCAAAACTGCATTTCTGAATGGAGACATTGACAAGACAATTTATATGGTAGAATCAAAAAACTTTGTATTGAGAGATCCAAAGTCTGTGGTCTGTAAGTTGAAAAAATCCATCTATGGTCTCAAACAGGCTTTCCGTCAATGGTATCACAAGTTCCATCAAGTCATCACATATTACAGTTTTGAGGCGAATGTCGTTGATGACTGTGTATATCACAAGTTCAATGGGAGTAAATATATTTTTCTGGAATTATGTTGATGACATTCTGATCGCTAGCAGTGATATAGGCTTACTGCACTAAACTAAGAAATTTTTGACGACAAAATTAGAGATGAAAACTCTTTGTGGTGCCTTTTTTCTATTAGATATTTAGAGATTGACAGATCGTTCTCAAGGTATTCAAGACAAGTTTAGTCTCAAACAATGCCCTAATAATGATCTTGAAAGGAAAGTGATGCAGAAGATTCCTTATGCGTCAGCAGTATAGATCTAATGTACGCTCAAGTTTGTACTCGTTCTAACATAGCATGTATAGTAGGAGTTTTAGGCAGATATTTGAGTGATCTAGGTGTGCAGTACTAGAAGATAGTCAAATGCTTAATATGTTACTTGAGGAGAACAAAAGACTAAATGCTCACTTATCGAAGATCAGACAGTTTGGAGGTCATTGTGTACTTTGACTCTAATTTTGTGGGATGCCAGGACAAAAGGCGCTCCACATTAATCTACATCTTTATGTTGACTAGAAGAGCTACCTTATGGAAGTTTGCCAAGTAGACTCTTATAGCTTCGTCAACCATGGCTGTGGAGTTCATTGCCTATTAAGAGGCATCCAACCACGAAATATGGCTACGAAATTTTGTCACTAGACTAAGTGTAATAGATGGAATTGACAAGCCATTGAAGATTTATTGTGACAATAATTCAACAGTACTTTACTTGAACAACAGTAGGAGCTCAACGAAGTCAAAATTCATCGACATCAAGTTTCTAGTTGTTAAGAAAAGAGTTCAAGATAGGCAAATTTTCATAGAACATATAGGAATAGATTCTATGCTAGCAGACCCATTAACCAAGGGTTTAATGCCTAAGGTCTTTCTTGAGCACACTACTCATATGGGTGTTATTTATGATAATACCTTAGTTTTGTGGGAGTCATTTTTGTTTTACATGTTTTACTTTAAATATTGAATTATTTAGTTTTTTTGCAAAACAAAGTTGATGATTCATGATTCTATTTTTTAGCTTACTTATATTTTTTCTATGCCATGTTTGCATTGCGTTAAGGATTTTGGATTGACCTTACTAAGGACTAAAGAATAATCAGCTGGAAATAGGCATGTCTGATATCACATTGCATGTAATTTTCATGCTACTCATCCATATTTGATCTACGTCATTGAGTGTATTAGTATGGTGATCATTGTGGTTTAATCACGATTGTATTATGATAAAATAGTGGTGGTTATATTACTAATATATGATATGGACTAGATTGTTTAAGGAGAAGTCTAACGATAAATAGCATACATAGGCGTGCCTAAAGAATTTTATAATATAATTATTTTAAAAATAATATGTAGCCCAAGTGAGATATTGTTAGGAAATCACGTTTCTTACCAAATTAGGTAAAATATATTTTTTATTAAATTATATTAACTATTTAACTTAATGAGTTGAAATTAAGTGGTCAAATTTTGGTAAGCCCACAGACTGCTCAAAATTGACATTGGATAATTAAGTAAATATTAATTTTGTTCTAACTAGGGGATTATGGGAATCTAATTAAAAAATATATGAATATTATTTTGGTTATGGTCCCAACACACTAAATCATAATATAATTTCTTTTCTCCCCATCTGGAAGAGAGACGACGGTCTTATTGAGAAATTAAGGCAATTTGGTTGAGAAAGATTACAAACTACTATGCTATAAAATTAATTGGTTGATATAAATTTAGGTACGCTTCCTCATATTTCTCTTTAATTCCTAATTCTTGATTATTTCACTAAAAAGTTAAATTCTAATGGTCTTCCATTGGCATCAAGCGTTTTGCTCAAGGTCACATCCTCTACATGCACCCCAAACTCTTCAATTTTGAGCCTTACCGTGACCTCTATATAGTCTTCAATTTTCTCCTCAACAAGGTTGGGATTCCATACCTAAACATTCGAAAGTGCATTATTTGGTGCCCAAGACTATTGGTTCGTAAGGTAGATGATCAATTACGTCTTACATTTTGCTTCTTAATGAATTTGGGATTTATGGGTCGCGAAACATAACTTTGCTTTTGGTTTCAAGTGTGGAGGGTACCCTTTTAACCGAATTGAATTATTTGCAAAGCTTTGAGCTTTCTTACAAAGAGGTTGTTAATATGGTGTTAAGGTCAACTGGTTTGTTGACATTAAGTATTCATAACAACTTTGTGCCAAGGTTGAATATTTCTTGGAGGAGATGAAGAGAGGTTGAATATTTCTTGAAGAAATTTCCTCAGTATTTTTCATTTAGTTTGGAGAATAAGATTAATTTAAGGCATAAGCTTTTGGTTGAGCATGGATTCTGGATTCCTTTGTTGGATATATTGAAGGTTAGTGATGGAGAGTTCAATGCTCATTTGGTTAAGATGATATTATTGCAGTCGGTTGATGGCAAGTAGTAAAACAACAAAAGTACGATTTTTATTGTTCTTTCTATATAGTGAAATTGATAGTTGACATTTTATTTTGGTTAGTCAAAAATACATGCATGATTGTATCTAATGTACATGCGTAAGTTTGTTGCATGAAAAACTATGGTAACGTTTGGTTGGAATGAATGAAAAATGAAATGTAATTATTTTTGCATATTATTACGTTTTGTTTAGTTAAAGACATGGAATGAAATGTAAAAAATTACTAAAATATATGGAATTGTGATTACACTACCTTTCTTTAGGAAAACTTATTATTTTCCCTTCCTATTACATAAAAAAAATATCTTGCCCTTACAATTCAACACAAATAAGCCCTAATCTAAATTACATCCTCTCTCACACAACTCTCCCACTAGGCACCAACTCTCTTAGTCTCAGCACCTCCATCGCCAGTCCACCACAATGGGTGGTTTCTCCAATCTTCGAGGTGAGTTTTCTCCATTTTTCTTATTTCCAACCTATTTTTGGTTGTTCTCCTCAAATTTTCTGGGCTGGTATTTCTTTTTCTTGGCTGGTTGTTCTTGATTGTTTCCGGCTGTTTTCTTAGCTGGTTGCTCTCTGTGTTTTTTATGTAGAGTAGGTCGGTGCTCAGGTAATATTTCAAATATTTTTTCTTGCTTTTAATTTTTTTAAGATTAATTAATATTTTTAAGTAATAATTATTTAAAATAATAATAATTTTTAATAAAATATTTTATCTGATGGAGGAAATAATAATTAAATGAAATTATTTAAATTTAACTAAACATAGGGGCATTAAGGTAATATATTTTGTTTTTCATTCCATTATAATTGTAAATCAAACACTGGAATACTAATTCATTCTTTGATTTTAGTAGTCAAATCAAATACTGTAATAGTAATATTATTTTCTTTATATTCAATTAAATTACAATTATTATTCGCATTACTTTTATATTTTATGAACCAAACGTGACCTATATTTGTACGTATAGCAAAAAATGAGTTAATGATTCAAGCTTCATAGCGTCGATTTTTTTGTCCTACTATTATGGTATCAGTCATGGACAATTAAGCTACAGGACTGCAAAACCAAAAATGTTATATTGTTGATTACTATGTGTATTGTGCTATAGTATATAGATTGTAGCTGCTTCCCGAAGTATCTCTTCTATACCCTGTATTTGGATACAATTACATATCTTTCCATATAATGAAAGTATCTGAAATTTTATCTTGCTTAAGGAAGGAGTATCAGGATTAATCGAAAACTGGATATAACCACTGTTATTTATTATCTACAGTTCTACATTATGACGTGTAGCAGCACCATGTTTGGACTAAATACTAAATATAAAGTACCCTTTACGTGTCTTAGACAACTTATTTGCTATAAATTGCTTCAATTGTAACATTTTGTTTAGGCTCTTGCGAGGTTTTTTTTTTTTTTTTTTTTTTTGTGTGTGTGTGTATGTGTGTGTGTGTTCATTATGTGGTATACATGGGTATAAACTTGTTATTTAACCCTTAAAAGTATAAATAAAGGTACATGTTAGCATGAAATTTTAGCTTGGCAATTGTATTTTTACCTTTCGTGTGTAAGACTCGGACTATGGCTTGTATCTGCTTATGAGGACTTTAGAGCTTTGAATAATTTATTTGGGCCCAGTTTTAAAGTTTGCCCAATTAATTGCTACTAAAATGATATGGGGTTTAGATTCATTTTTGTATACTGTTTATTGGGCTTGGCTGTAGATGAGACTTTGTTATATGTTAAAGGAAATTACCACTGTAATAAAAGACCCAAAACTTTATATTTTATGGCTCTTTGCAAATTTTATTTAGTGTATAAGTAATATGAGATATTTAATATCAAAGCAAACTAAGTCTCATACTATTTATAAATACTATACTAATATTATTGTTTAGTAACGTGAGATATTCTTTTTATATTTTTACACTCTTCTTTATGGTCATATATGGGTGCATATATGGTTGGTTTAGTTTTAGTCCAAAATCGAAACCGAATCAAAATAATCAATTATTAAAAAAAAAAAAAAAAAGAATCAATCCATACTAATAAATTTGAAAAATCAATCCAACTCAAACTAATTTTTTAGTTTGCTTCGAGTTGAGACAAGTAGTTTTATGAAAAAAATTTCATCTTTTTCGCTAATGGGTATATTGTTTATTAATTTTTTTAAACTGTATTATAGTTTCTAATGCTTACAATGTTTGTTTGATTATAATTCCTAAATTTGAAGATTTTAGATTTTAATCACTTAATATTTTTAAGTTCAAGTAATTAAAATTTGAAGTTTCAAAATTATAATATAGTTCTAGATAACCAGAGTATAAGATTAGTAAATACTAGTCATGATTCATTATCTATATAAGTCATAAAGTGCAAGAATGATAGAGAAGGGGAAGAAAACCTAAGTAAAATTAAAAAATAATTATTATATAAAATAGAAGTATGAATATAAAAATAAATATTTTGTGTTGATTTGTTTCTTATAAAGTTTTAAGAAATTAAAACTGAACTAACCCAATATAAACTAATTTTATAAAAATAATAACCAACTTAAAACCCATAAAAGTCCAAAACTGAAAATGTTGGGTTGGGTTGGTTCATGTATTATGGATTGAGTTGGTTTTAATAAATTTTGCACACCTCTATATATTGTTACATAGAGTCAAGCTTCAAATCCTCAACACAAGAATAAGGGCAAGGGAAAAGGCAAGTTGAATAAAGGTTCAAAGTTGAAACCTAAGGAAGCAACTTTTAAGAAGTCAAGGGGACTTGCTTTAACTGTCAGAGGACAAGGCACAAATCTCTAGACTGTACGTTTCCAAAAAGAAACATAAACAGTGAGGCAAACATAGTTGATGACATTCAAGACTTTTCTGATAGTGACTTGTGTGCAGTTGTCTCTAAAATGAACCTGGTTGGGTTCAACCCAAGGGAATGGTGAATTGACACTAGTGCGACCAGACATATTTGCTCAGACAAGGAGCTATTTACTACCTTTGAAGTTGTTAAGGAAGGTGAAAAGCTATTCATTGGCAACTCTGTAACCTCTACTATTGAAGGGCAAGGAAGAGTGATACTGAAGATGACCTGTAGAAAGGATTTGACTCTGAATAATGTGTTGTATGTGCCTTAGATTCGTAAGAACCTTGCGTCTAGTTCATTGCTGAATAAATATGGCTTTAGAATTGTATTTGAGTCAAATAAGGTCATGTTGACAAAAAAGGGTCTTTTTGTGGGCATGTAACAACTGTAATGTGCCTAAGAAAATTAATAAAATTAATTATTCTGCTTACTTACTTGACTCTTTCAATTTGTGACATGGTAGACTAGGTCATGTAAGTTATGAATCTTTGCGTAGATTAATTAACATGGATCATATACCCTCTTTCCAAATTGATTCTAAACACAAATATGAGACTTGTGTTGAGGCAAAAATGACATGTTCATCATTCCATTCAATCGAAAGGAACACAAAACCTCTTGAGTTAATCCATAGTGATCTATGTGATTTGAAGTTTGTTTAAACAAAAGGTGGCAATAAGTATTTTATTACTTTTGTCAATGATAGTACAAAATACTGTCATGTATATCTACTTAAAAGTAAAGATGAAACTATAGAGAAATTTACTCTCTATAAAGCTGAAGTTGAGAATCAACTCAACAAGAAAATTAAGGTACTACGAAATGATTGTAGTGGTGAGTATGAAGCACCTTTTGGTGAGTTTTGTGCAGAATATGGAATCATGCATGAATCCACAGCCCCTTATTCACCTCAACAGAATGGAGTAGCTGAGCGAAAGAATCGTACCTTGAAATAAATGATGAATGCAATGCTACTAAGTTTTGGTTTATCCTAGAACTTGTGGAGGAAAGCCATTTTATCGGCTAACTATATCTTAAATAAGGTTCCCAAGAAAAAGGTACAATAGACACCATATGAGTTACTTAATGGAAGGGTACTTTCCTATAAATATTTACGAGTATGGGGGGTGTCTTGCTAAAGTAGGCGTACCTATACCTAAGAAGGTGAAGATAGGTTCGAAAATGAGAAATTGCATTTTTATTAGATATGCACATAACAGTAGATCTTATCGTTTTCTTGTGCATGAGTCAAAGATCCTAGACATACACAAGAATACAATAATGGAATCAAGGAATGCATCATTCTTTGAACATGTATTTCCATGTAAATCTCAAGGAAAATTGAGTTCATCTAAACGAACTTATGAGATTATGAATGAAGATAGTCAAGAACAACAAGAAGTTGAGATTGAACCTAGACGTAGCAAAAGAGTTAGGATGGAAACATCCTACGGTCCAAATTTTTTGACTTATTTTCTAGAGAGTGAACCTCAAACCTATGAAGAAGCTATAAACTCTTTTGAAGGTCAATAAAAAGAGGCAATTAATAGTGAAATTGAGTCTATTATGCAAAATCACACTTGGGAACTAGTTGATTTACCTCTGAGGAGTAAAACTCTAGGATTCAAGTAGATTTTCAAGAAAAAACTTAGACCAGATGGATCAATTGAAAAGTATAAAGCTAGGCTTATAATTAAGCGTTATAAACAACGACATGACCTTGATTACTTTGATACTTATTCTCCTGTGATGAGAACAACATCCATTAGGATGATAATTCCTATCATAGCTTTACAAAATATTGAGATACATCAAATAGATGTAAAGACAACCTTTCCAAATGGAGATTTAGATGAAGAAATCTATATGGATCAACCCCAAGAGTTTTTCTACCCTAGAGCAAGAAAGAAAGGTTTGTAAATTGATGAAGTCATTATATGGCTTGAAGCAAACACCAAAACAATTTCATGAAAAATTCGATATTTTCATGAAGACAAATAAATTTAAGATCAACGAATGTGACAAATGTGTATACATTAAGGACACTAAAGATGGTTATGTCATCATGTGTCTGTACATTGATGACATGTTAATTGTGGGTAGTAATGATCAAATGATCAAATCTACCAAAAATATGTTGAGCTCAAGGTTTGACATGAAAGATATGGGACTTGTTGATGTAATTCTAGCAATTAAGGTATTAAGGATATCAAGCGGTCTCATTCTCAGTCAATTTCATTATGTT